>JAOPFQ010000003.1:9616428-10925000 GCA_030064505.1 Chouioia cunea | reverse complement strand
ATGATTTTTGTTAAAATATATCTGTCTATACACAGGCAGAATTGCAATGTAGCAAATAATAAGCAACAGAAGTTCAAGCGTTGAATAGTGATGAATGAGGTACTCGATCATAATCAATTGTTGTGTCTTCGACCAGAGATATATTTACTTTCTCTGTACAATCTTTTCTGATTCTACTTTTTAGTTATATTTTTACATATCAAGGGCATCTAATTAACTGATTTGTTAAATACATCTCTAAAACATTTGTACCACGAACATGGTACTTCGGCTTTTACAAAGATTAAATTTACTTCTCTACTATTAAATTTATCTCATTCGTGAGATAAGCTTAGTTAAACGTATGATGCAACGCAAATTATTATCAAGCTTATACTTGCAATACGTGTACAACATTTACCAATCTATTCGGAAAGATATATTTGAAAAGCCATCAAAGGTTAATAATAGATCTTGCTGTGATTATACTCCATGAAAAATTAATCATTAGCTTACAAATATTGAGACGTACTGCTTAAAGAAGACAATAGGTTCCCATACATTGGTCAGAACTAAGCTAGAATAATATTAATTGAAGATCAATGATGGGTTAGCAAAACCTAGACAACAAGCCCTGAGAGGAGTTTATTAATATACAAAATGGCCAATGAATTTGAAAATTCAGTTGGGCTGCTCAACATAGCTTGACCCAATTGCTAATGAAAAACATGAATTTTATTGTAAAGCAGTGGAAAAGTGAGGTGGCAAGAAATATCGCCAGTTAGCTGTGAAAACATGAAATTCAACAAGGAGAATTTCCAGTCTGTGTAATAAGCACAAATGACCTGACTGTTTCTCGAATCTTTTAATTTAACACTCTCGCCACTACCGCCGCTCGCGTACAAAGTGTGCAAGTGCGAAAAATCAGCGCGATACACAAATCGCAAGCGGCGAAAAAACATATGCGAATTTCGAAAGAAATTTCCAGGGTGCATCGAGCATGAAGAAGGTAGAAAAATTCCACTAGCACGTCGCGTGTAGGTAGGCGTTGTTTCCCTGCGGAAGAGACATCCGAGATATAGAGGACGTCTAACTTGGTTATGTCGCGATCGGTGATCCTTGGCAAAAACGGCACTACCGGTAAAACAATGGAAAAACATTGTAATACAATGTAAATTAAAATAGACGAGCGCGAGGCCAACTGAGGCAAATTTTCACGGTGGCGGACAGACGACGATCCAGGCCGAAGAAGTCTCGCGAGACGAACCCCAACTTGTAAGTCGCGTACTGCTTGTTCCCGACACTTTTTCATCGCGCACTTAGTTGACGATGAGTTTGCGGCCAACGAGGCTTTGCTTACCTGATAATGACAGGAATAGAGAGGCTCATTGAAAGGTCGGATGTAAACACAAACATGTTCGGGTTGATCTGGCGACAGGGCAGCTTCGATTGTCGAGGTGAAGAGGTACGTCACATCGTTCTAACTACTGCCTCGAGTTTTCACTTTTAATTATGTTATTAAATAGCGTAATAAACACGAGAATCCACGAACTCTTTGGAAAACATCCATCGGACAGTTAAGATGGCAGCCATACTTCTCGACAAAACAAAGGTTCACGCGTTCACGTCCACGGACTCCCCAAATGCCACCGATTCCGAATGATTTCCGGCGCTGTCGGCGCCCCGCTAACTTCGAATTTATCACTTCTATGCTATCAAAGTATTACGCTTCGATCGTCATTCAATCGCTTCACGAGCCAATCCGTTTGTTAGGCATCGTTCGATTGTTTTTGCGACGTTTTTGTGAATTTTCAGTACGAAAAACGGTTTGAAAAGTGTCCGACCGAGAGTACGAAACGAAAACACCAGATTTCGCCACTATCAGAGCGAGTATTGAAGTAGCATCTGGCGTCGAATGTTCCAAGTCTGAACTCCCCCTTCCTTCGAACGAGTTTAGTGCCAACTTGAGCGCTTCAACGGTAGCTTGCGAATCTCGCGAGTGCAAGCTCGGTCGGCTAACAGCCCAAAAAAATCATCATTTTCGCAACTACGTGCCGACGATAAAGCCCTCGTCGACAATCGAATGTCAGTGTGATCCTAGGTATCAACAGTGCAATTGTCCAAGGGTGAAATCGACGTAGTCGAGGGTGAAACGGGAAGCCGAATTTTTTGCAAATTGCCGGTGTCCATGGGTCGGGGTGAGGGAGACAGGCTGAAATAATGGTCGATCTTCGATGAAGGTTGGCAACACTCAGACAAGGCAAATCTCGCGCATAAAATGGAGTCAGACTAGCGATCGACTGATTGAAAATTATTGATTTCTAAATGCATACATACATGTATACTGTGTGCAACGAGCTAGCCTGGAAAGGGATTTGGCGAAAGTCTATTGCAAATTAGAATGACAGCTGTTACATTAAGCATTCGTCGATTTGTTTATGAAAAATGTCAATATTATTGTTTTGATGCCAAAGTAGTTCATGCCAAGAACTTGCCTGTGAATTTTTTAAAAATACCGCTATAGATGAGATAATAACAGAGACAAAAAGAGAAAGCACTGTTTGCACTTTTTTTGAAAAGTTTAAGCTCTGCAATCAGTGAGTTGGCTTGATAATTCTAAAAATTAGATTTTTCAATTCTCTGTTTTGAGAAAAAGCATACAAATATTAATAAGTTTGCAGCCTTATCAACTATATCATATTCCAAGCAATCTATACTTCTCATATTGTTGAGAATCTAACAAATCTAATTCTTTAATTTACACGGTTCCCTAGAATTCACGAGTTATTCTAATTTTTTTTGTATTAAAAAATATTGCATCCTGCACTTTCTCAGATTATAAGAATTTAATGTATATTTTAAATTAAATGTAATATTTTGCAACTTAGTTTGCTATGAGAAAGTACTTTTAATCATCTTACCATTTGATTTTGCTGTCAATAAAGCAAGAAAGTGATTTTGTTATTCTAAGTGTGATCATTCATTCTTTCAATTTTGATTTATATAGAGATGAACGAACAAGATCCACAATTGAAAAAACTATTACTTCCGGCAGAAGAAACCTATTTTGAATTGTTAGTTCGTTATGGATTATATATTGGAGCAGTCTTTCAAGTCGCTTGTATTCTGGCCATTGTAGTTTATCATGGAAGTTCATCTGATGGCATAGCTGCCTTGAAGGTACGTAAGGGATATTTCATTAAATAATTTTAGAAGTGACAATTTTTTGTAAATCTTTTAATTTTATATACTTCAATTCTATTAATTTTTGACATGTACTATCGATGTTACTTTAGGATGACCCCAGTGATATAGAGTATTCTGAAAACAGTCCACAAGTGACTCCTAGGAGACCTCACAGACCAAGGAAACAAGAAAAAAAGAAAAGGCGTTGAATAAGAACTGTGAAGTAATTTGTACATTCCACAAAGAATACGTGGTCTCCAATATATGCAGATTTCTGCAGCTTTGAGAGTACGAGTGAAATAATATCTCTGTGTAACAGTTAAAAATGATATACTACGTAAAGTAACGTACGAATCGTGAAATCTTGTATAAATCTTGTTATTTAACTTTGGTAAACAATGTTATCTGTATTCTATTATTGTGATCTTATATAAACTTTTAAAATAATGTAAATGTCCATGTTTTTTGTATTCTGCTTTTCATTTGAAATGTAAAAATAAAAATGTTTTTATATACTTATGAGTTTTGGATGATTAGATTACTGTCGAAAGTCAACGATTTTAAAGGAAGTGAAAACTAGCAAAAAAAGGAGACTGCAAAGTATTTTAATTGAACAAAGTTAATAGTAAGAGTTGCCGCTGCAAATAATAAAACAAGTACAGCATGAATATTTAGTGTTGCTATGAAAAGTGACTTTAAAAAAGTAGTAAACAGGTATGAGAATTATTGAATGAGACCTTAACGAATAGTAGGACACATTTGTTTTTTAATCATAATACAATCGAAGTCGTGCAGGTTGGGAGTTTAAGATAAGCATTGTGTTGTTGAACGGTCACGTCATCAGATCACGTGACCGCAGTGGCGCTCTCAATTCATACGTGTCCATAGGTCGCATTGGAGAACGGTAGAGAGAAAGAGAGAGAAAGAATCGACGTTTTTTTCGGGGCAAACCTCGCGGGGCCACCTCGCGTGTTCTCTTCGCTCTTGTGCGTGCAGCTGCGAGCCTTAAGACACCTCTACGTCTGCGAGGTTTCGGACACCTCCTGCAACGTTAGTTAACTATTTCTCGTCGGTAATTCCAAGGCGCGACAGCGCAAAAACCGACATAATGGGCAGTGAGTATTATTTATTTGATTTTATCGATAAAACGTTCAGCGCTAACGTGGATCTCTCACGCGGCGCCGCATCGTGACGTGACCATCAACATATTGCAACTTCTTCAATGAACTTATCTGTAATTTTCAGTCAAATTCCTCGAAATTATCAAGCCTTTCTGCGGCATCCTGCCGGAAATAGAAAAGCCTCAGAGAAAGGTAAGTTTAATATAGCTATTTCTGGAACAAAACTCTCAGCTGATCTGCTATTATAGATACAATCGGACAGTATGTTGTACCGTTTGAAGTACCGTATTTTGGGCTACTTTTGATATTGCAATTTTTACATTTCTACTTCGTTAATTTGGGTATTTTTAAATGATATCGTTTCAATGACGTCGACAGATGGTAGCCTCGTTACTCAATCACCAACTTGATCAATGTTCTCTTATAGATCCAATTTAGGGAAAAGGTGCTATGGACTGCAATCACGCTTTTCATTTTCTTGGTTTGCTGCCAGGTAAATTGAATTGCTATTTATTTATGGATTTTCTTTGACTGTTCTTTAATGATCACTAAATCATATGCTCATTATACAGATTCCTCTGTTTGGAATTATGTCTTCGGACAGTGCAGATCCATTTTATTGGATTCGTGTCATTTTGGCTTCCAATCGAGGTACTTTGATGGAACTTGGTATTTCACCAATTGTCACCTCAGGTCTTATCATGCAGCTTTTGGCTGGAGCTAAAATCATTGAAGTTGGTGACACACCAAAGGATAGGGCTCTATTTAATGGAGCACAAAAGCGTACGTTAATACTATGTAAAACTCTTTATTTAGTGTCAATTTATAACGATCGCTTAATACTTAATCTTTCTAGTGTTTGGAATGATCATCACTGTTGGACAAGCTATTGTCTATGTCATGACTGGAATGTACGGAGATCCAGCTGAAATTGGTGCTGGAGTTTGTCTTTTGATCATCATTCAATTGTTCGTTGCTGGATTGATTGTATTGCTGCTCGATGAATTGCTTCAAAAAGGATATGGTCTTGGCAGTGGTATTTCTCTCTTCATTGCTACGAACATCTGTGAAACCATTGTCTGGAAAGCCTTCTCGCCTACCACTATCAATACGGGACGTGGTACTGAATTCGAGGGTGCAGTCATTGCTCTGTTCCATCTTTTAGCTACAAGGCAAGACAAAGTCAGAGCATTGCGAGAGGCTTTCTATAGGCAAAATCTTCCCAATTTGATGAACTTGTTGGCTACAGTTCTGGTCTTCGCTATAGTCATATACTTCCAGGTTATTATAAAATAACATTTTATTTTAATAGATAACGATTGGTTCTTTGATGGAATACGATCCAAGTGTACTCTTTTGACTGCTGTTTCTAATTAGAATTCATATTGTGTTACTGTGACACTTTATGCTTTTTAAAATAAGTGCATTCACAGGTATGTAAAGTATTTAATTAGGAATTTACATAATTTTCAGGGCTTCCGAGTGGATCTTCCAATCAAGTCTGCTAGATACCGTGGACAACAGAGTAGTTATCCTATTAAACTTTTCTACACGAGTAACATTCCAATCATTCTCCAATCTGCACTGGTTTCCAACTTGTACGTCATCTCGCAAATGTTGGCAATCAAATTCCATGGAAACATTATTGTGAATTTGCTTGGAGTCTGGTCTGATGTTGGTGGTGGTGGTCCAGCCAGGTCCTATCCAGTTGGAGGATTGTGTTATTACCTTTCACCACCTGAGTCAGTAGGTCACATTGTGCAAGACCCCGTTCACGCTCTTTTGTATATTTTCTTCATGTTGGGATCTTGTGCTTTCTTCTCAAAAAGCTGGATTGAAATTTCTGGAAGCTCCGCTAAAGATGTATGTTAGCTGTATACTTTGAAAATATCATTAATAGAAAAGAATTAAATTTGTTAACGATTTAATGGACTTTTCAGGTTGCAAAACAATTGAAAGAGTCTCAAATGGTTATGCAGGGCCACAGGGAAAAGTCTTTAATCCATGAACTCAATCGTTATATCCCAACTGCTGCTGCATTTGGAGGTCTCTGCATTGGTGCTCTTTCTGTGTTAGCTGATTTCTTAGGAGCTATTGGGTCAGGAACTGGTATCCTATTAGCTGTTACAATCATTTATCAATACTTTGAGATATTTGTTAAGGAGCAAAGTGAAATGGGAGGCATGAGTTCTTTGTTGTTTTAAAATTAACAGCATCTGAAATTCACTTGACGTGAAATTTAAAAACAAAAAACGAAAAAAGTAAAACAAGAATTGAGAGCTTAATTTATTGAAAGATAAATTCTCGACACTACACGTTGAGAGAAATATATTTTTGAAGTAGATAAAACAAAAATGTATATTACATTGACGTGTATAATGTGACATGATTATAAATCAAGTGTTGTCTACGCGACCATAAAAAAAAACTACATTTTATATTATAATTGAAAAAATTTTTATATTATTAGAAAAATATACTTAAACCTTTCTAAAAATATATTATCGAGTACCACTATAATTTAATTACGATATCCAATCAGGACTGAAACTTGAAACATTCACAATTGAGATAGTGTTAAACGAAAGAAGGAAGATTAAAAAAAATATTCATGTATCTTTCTGGATATTGTATGAACAAAGATTATACATTTTATAATGTTTATGGTTGAAAATTTGTTAATGATTGTACAAAATATATAAATGGTTGGCAGCTTTCAACACTACTTGAAAGTTTAAATAGTTTTGAATTGTAAGTAGTGTTTAAAACTTTGAAGTGATAAAAGCGTGACACTTTGTAATAAAATGTTTAGATGATCATACTCTATATAATTTAACTGGACAAATTTATCATTTAGGATATTTCATACAGCAGCTGACAGTATCTATTTTACTGTATAGAACGTCATTCCTAAATAACATTTAAAAACAAATTTATCAATGTTTCATCTAAGTAAACTATTTTTATATAATAAAGATTCTGTAAGATATGTTTATCGTATGATATGCTATTGTAATTTTTTTGAAAGTCCAAGTTATGAATCATTAGCGTTTGATTTTAGAAATCGATTTTGTCACATAGAAAAAAACTGATCGAATTTATATTAAACTTTGGAAATGTGTATATTTTCAATATACAAGTGTTTATACATGTTTAGAAAAATGTTATTCTGTTATTAAGACATCAAACAAAGACTGTTATACAAACTGTCAATTGTTTGATGAGTCTATTGTTAATTATTTTTTGAAATACACACATGAAAAAAAAATGTGTACCAAAAACTGAATGAACGAAGATTACAATAGTTCACATGACAAATGAACTTTTTAAAATCAACCAAAATCATTTGACTGCATTTTATATACTGAAAGCGCAAATAACCAAGACCTGAAAACCATTTGATCTTGTACTTGAATTTATTATAAATCTGATTTAGAGAGTGCAATGTGTAAACTCAACAAAGTATGAGTGTGGGTGTTTATAAAATACTTGTGATTTTGTCCAATGTTTTTAAGCTTGGAAATATAATATAAAACATATTTACAAATAAAAAAAATCATTTTTCCCTCGACTCTTTGGCGTAGCCGTAATTTTCTTACTATTAACACTTTACAGCAGAATGCACTATCTACAAAATACTCTTAAAAGTCAACCTTCAACTCGATAGTCTTTTTAATTCTATTTTTTTTTCTAATGAAAAAAGAGAGTAGCATATAAAGGACCTAAAACATGTATGTTTGCAAGTAATAACAGTCTCAATGTTTCTGTGAATCGGAGGTCTGGAGTCGAACTATCAATATCTCGCCACGATATCCTTGCACCTTCGACTCGTGTGAATAACGCTGGTGCTGGAACGTGTTCTTGCATGTACATCCAAACGCATTCGCGCATCACTGTCGTGATCTGAAATATCGATGGTCGTAAGTTTGAAATTGTATCAGACGGAACATTACGTAGCAATAACGAAAGTCGAACAAACCTGATGAGGTTCAAGCACTGGGAGGATATCGGGGATACTAGTTAGCGGCATAGGAAGTAATTGTCCTAGAGCCATAATATTTGTGATCATTACACCCTTGTTTGTATCCCAATTAGCTAAAACTGTTGCGACTATTGCTCTCATCAGTACTGAACAATAGGTCAGAGCTGGCCTGTACCATGCTGTCAATTGTAGTAATGTCCACAATACTGGCGCATCGTCGAAAGTTCGTCGAATTTGTAAATCTCTTTCGACGGTCACCTGAATGAAATCACGTTATCGAGTTTCAAATATAAAAATACAATGTTTTTAATAAGTATGTAAAACATTACTTTGGCAAATTCTTCATCGGGCCATGGCAATCCATTGTACATGACGTCAGGAGATATCAATTCAACTAACAATAAACTAACTAAATACAAAGCTTCTGTATCCACCGGGTATTGAGTAATATCTTGACGACTGCAACACGCCTAAAGTGCAAAAATAATTTACAGCTGTGTAATTATCGTTTAATTTACAATTAAAATTGATTTTACCTTTATTACGTCCATTAATAACGTCTTATTCAAAGTCACAATTTCCTTATCTACATTATTGTCGGGAGGAAGTTTTCTTGGACCATGTCCAATTATACCTGCGTGGAAGACAGACGAGTGTCTTTGAGCTAAAATTGCCCCGGTACCCTAATTGAAGCAAGATGTGTTATGAAAATAGCTTGTTCATCAATTTGGAATGGAAGAGTAAAAGTTAAATGTTATAATATTACCTGTTTATGATTTTGTTGTAGAAGAAATGTTTTTGTTTTGTTTGAAGTGAATTTTTCTCTTGCACCAAAGTATTTTGCAGGATCTCCAAATATTGTAGTTTCTAAAATCTCTCTACATGCTAGAACCCTAGCATATTGAGAGTAGTTTGTGAGACCTTTCAAAAATTCACATACAATTTTAACTCCCCGTTGCTTCTTTATAATGTCTGTAATTATAATATAATAATGTGAAAGCAATTTAAAAAAAAATTAAAACTGAGATAATTTGATTCAAGTAACAAGTTATTACAGTACCATCTTCTGATATGCAAATGAAGAAATAATGGATTATGGCCCTTGTCAGACTCAACGTAAGTTCAACATTGGCTGGGAAATTGTTGTTATTCGGCGGTTCAAGACAATTGAACATTTCGGCAATATCACTTGCCAAGTCAAAATTATTCGTTTTTGTAAGTCGAACCGACATTTGTAAAAGATTAACTTTTACGGCTCGTGTTATAAAGTTCGATTTCAAACATGGTACTTTACCAGATTTTTCCCACCTAAAAGTAAACAAATGTATAGTATTGTTTCAACGAGTTTCAAAATAATATGGTTACATCTATACGTACTTCAACAATGTAGTTAAATTTTGAAAAACTCTTCGAACAGAAATATCTTTCGATACATGGGAGTACTGTACATCTCTTATAGTCTGCTCAATGACTTGAGTGAAATAGCTATAATCTGATAAACTATTTTCACTCTTGTTTTTTTTAGCAAAATGTATGTCGTTATCGGTAATGAGTCTTACTAACACCCCCAAATGAAAATTAGTTTCAGCTTTTTGTAGAAGATGATTAGCGGCTGATATTAACACATTGGGATTTTGAGTTCCAAGAAGAGACAACAGTCTCACCGCAGTTTTGACTCTCAACGGTTGAGCATTTAAAAGCAATGGTATGACAGATGGCAGATCTTGTTTAATCGAATTCATCAGACGTATATTATTTAATTTCGTATTTGAATGATCCGTTCTTACTGTGAATTCGATTTCTTCTAGAATTAATTCAAGTATCTCTCTACAAACATTTTTCACACTTTGTGCGGCATTAACACTGTGGTATCCTACATTACTAGGATTCAAACTTGTGTCTAACAAGGTATTAATGATTTGAAGTGCTCCTTGATCACACCCAGATGCCAAGTGTACTACAATTTTCACCAATTTTGTCGAATCATTATTAAAATATCTAACCCACTCTGCAGAAAATAAAGCTAACCTTGGTATAACGTCTGGCCTCACTGAAAGTAAATATAATTCTGTTTAGAGTCTTGAACGACACTTTTACAATGCCATTTTAGTGCACTAGATTGTTTTACTTACAAATTTGTGAGATGTCACTAGTGAGCGCTTTCAATAACATTGACGATAAAGATGCTAAATTTAATAAAAACGGAACAGTTGCTAATCTTTGAGCCTTCATGTCATCATTGACATTAACATTTTCATCCAGACTCCACTGCAAATAATTACAAGAATAAACGAGAAAGCTATATATTTTCAATAATATAATTGTGCAAAATTGAAAATAAATGATATAAAATTACCATGAATAAATCTAACAAGGCAGTTCTAATATCGTAAAAATGACTACCAGCTAGATGACTGAGAATCCCAACAACAGAGTTTAACTTTGAATCGATTCTTTTCTCTTTACAAAAGTCTTTCAGGCCACAAGAGAGCACTCTGGTTATAACTACATTAGGAAAACAACTACCTACATGAGCAACTACCCAATCAAAATGTGGGCTATGTATCACACTTGTATCTAGCAAGATTTTTATACACGATTCGGAATCAGAGTGCATGAGACACTGTAAACACTGCGCAGTTATGTCTATAAGAGTTCGCGTTGCTCGACAAGACATCCACTGCTGAAGAGAATCATTGAGTCCTAAATTTATGGACAGATTAATTCGTTTTGAATAGTCGGATGAAATATTTCCTGCAATACATGAATATATATATATATGTATATATAAGTAAATTATTTCAATATTTAAAAATAAGATACATTGTTTTGACTTTTCAATAACAATTGATTAATTACCCAAAAGTTCAAGGGACCACGCCGAGATAATTGGTGCCCAAGCTTCTGGATTGTTGTTGATAAAGCTGCTCAATACAGTGTGTATTTCAACAATTATGTTCTCTTCTGGAATTGGTATATTTTGCCTAGTCTGCAAATTTTAATCACAATACTTGTCATTTCCTTATGCTACGTGGCATTTTTATAAAGTATTTCCACGAGTTTAATTGATAAAATCGTAAATTCACTTTGACCGAAGTAAGTAAGAAACGTAACGGTTGATAATACGAACCTCGATTTGCCGGACAAACTTGGTGACGGCAATGGAGAAAACCGTACAAAAATGTTCGAGTACAGCTTCTCTTGTAGCTGGGACATTTTTTAAAAGGTTGAGCGCGGTCCTTGTAAGTTCGAGTGTATTCGAATTCTGTGACGATCTGGCGGTAGCGGAAATAAATTTCCTAACCTCAACCATTATATCCTGTGGCGGTAGAGAATCCATGAGGTGCGGCATTTCGTTCGTAACTGATCATAAGGAAAGCATTTATCTTTCCAAGTGAGCACTGTTTCAAACGTGAAAAATAATACTCTTGCTACCTTTTGCTCGGCAATCGCATTTTTGGAATCTCTCGCAAACGAACACTCGCACACAACAGACATCAACGTACTAACCGATTGCAGAGCTGCCACACTTTACCGCTCTACGTTTTTACCAACACTTGTGTATAGTCGCTGCTGGTTGCGTCGTCTGTCCCTTACTGTACGGAGTCTGCGTACGCACACTTTTAAAAGGCTTTCGCATATTACATTTCATGTACATTGTTCGCGTAGACCGAGTGTTGAATATTTCTCGTCTACGCGTGGCAGGTGAGTTCGTTATTTGACATTTCTACATTAGCACGTTACGATAAAGTCGGCGGTCGGTCTATACTTTTACAGCCGTACTGTTAACTGGCATTGTACGTCGTGTACAACGTACGTGTTCCGCACAATCAATGGTATTTGCAAATTAATGGACGCACGAAGGCATTTGTCGTGATTCGACGCGCTGCTATCGGTGCATCGCCAGGATAGTTCGCGAGTCCTTAGCGAATCCACGTTAATCGACCAATTTCTACCGCTCAAACGTCTTGCATATTTATTTGCTGCGCTAATTTGAAAATTACGTCGTGACGCAGATCGTCACGGTCTCAACGTTAATTTGTTATCCGTGCGAATGCCGCGAACAACAATGTCACTTTTCCTGTTCGATTCAATACGCTTTGATCGTTGGGAGTCGGTGAATCGCAACGTTTTTTACAGCCGACAATCGAGGCATTGTTCGGGCACCTCGTCACACCGTAATTATTCGTCTAACTGTAGATAACGAACAAATTACGACGATAGTACTGGATACACTGAAATCTTGCGCGTTACCTTGAGACCAAAGCTAACAGCGTCGAAGATTACAGCGGTGCGCGGACTTTATTGGCTATATTTCATCTTGTACTATCGATTGTTAACTAGCACGTATAATTAGCGAACTAATTGCAAACGTACGCAACGAAACGTACGTTATAAACCTCGTTTTCGAAAAAAAAATTGCCTGAAATCACACCGCCACTCATGGAATACTCGATTAATATCTTCAACGAGTGTTTTCAGGTTGGAGACGTATCGCTATGCGAGTTAATCATACGAGAGCGGGAGAGGGCCTTTTGTAAAGCTAGCAAGGAGCGAGTCTCGCCGTCCGATTGCCAACATTTTAATTAAGGGAGTAACCGTGTCGAGACGCGTCGAAGAGTACACGCTCGCTTCCTGTTCATTTTGCAGTTGCGTTAGGCAGGAATGATCGTGCGCTAGACCTATTGCGTACGAGCAGAGAGCGTTGTAAACAAACCTCGTACGCGTTTTTACAGGTGAAGCATTATCTTTCCTCGTAGCCGCATACAGATCAAAGCAAATACGTTCGCGAACGCGTTGTCAAAGTTGGACCGAATAACGTGTGTTTACAACTGAACAAACGCTCGATGCCGCGTGGATTTCGTTAGAGGTATCCCGGTTTTTTAAATAGCGCTTGGCCTTTATTTGAAATCTGAATAAATAGTGCATAATTCACTAGAATTGTCATTGCGGTACCCTTGATTTTTCCGGATTAAACGGCCCCTTATCGCGGCGTTGAAAATCAATAAAAAATGTTGAAACGAACGTATAGATAACAACCGTTGGTTATAAACAATTAGTACGATACCGAACGTGGAATTGTTTTAACGCGTGAACGTTGCCGTAAACATTTGAACCGCGAGAAGTACGGGGAAACACAGCCAAGATAATTATTGATGAAAATCGTCGTATTACGTGGTCGATTTTTAAAGTTTGAAGATGTCTCGAAAGAAAAAGTCGAATAAACAAGCGAAACGATATCCCCAAAGTTATTCGAGTCAACCTTGAAAATATCGGTTTTCGACGTAGATAGTGAACGCGATGGGAACAGCGAGACGATTTTAGAAAAGGAGTGGTTGGGTCAACCAAGCAGAAATTTATAATGATTTCACTGTTGGCGTATATCGGACCACCTCGCTTGCGATAAAATATATCTCGAACGAGAAACAAAAATCAAAGAGTAGATTGTTGGAGGGTTCCGAAAACGAAAGACTTTTTCGTGGTATTTTCAATCGGGATTATTTCATTTTTATTTGGGATGGTTATAAAAATGTGTCGCATGTCCAAGACTTGGAATACCTTTCCACGAGTTTACAACCGAGGGCCACGGAAAAAAAACAAACCAGCAAAACAAACGAGCAAAACAAACAAAGCAGCGCAGTTTACGAAAGATTAGCGTATCCAACAGTTGTCACCTGTGATCGACTAAATCGCGACCTTGGCCAAAATCTAAAAGTCATCGCTTATCTCGTACGACATTGCGAAGACTGATCGCTGAAAAGATACAATACCGTCCACTTATGACAACTGTATCGAAAGAGAGGGCGATACGTACGCGATATCTCGTTCTGTACAGTAATTAATAAATCTTATCCGTATTGGCGAGTGAATAGCAGCCAGTGTGTAGCGAGTAGCAGCGGTTTGCAACGTACAAACGAAAGTCAATCAGTCGTGAAGAGACGACTGGCCCGTTGACGTCGAACCTTGAAAGTGCGCACTACACGATTTCCCGCTCGCTTTCAGTTTCTTGTCGTGCTCTGCTTTTTGTTATATATTACTCGATGACTGCTCCGTAACGTTCAGAATCGTGGATAACTTGCTACAACAATGATCGCTAAACTCATAATTATTTGCGCTCTGTGCTTCGTTACCGTTGTTCGATGTTGCGCGCTCAACGTTGTAAATAATGCTTCTCAGCAAATCATCTTGTCTCTCTTCTTACCCATTCTTTCGCCTTATCGTATGATTCTAACATTTTAATTGCGTATTTTTATCTTCTTTTTCTGTTTTTCATGTCAAATCAGAAGAAAATGTCGGTCGAAATCGACAAAGTTGCCGAGGCTGTCGAACTGGGCGAAGGTCCTCACTGGGATGTGAAAAGTCAAAAGTTGTACTACGTGGACATCAATGGCCAGAAAATTATGAGATACGACCCTGAAACTGGAAAAATAACGTACGCCTTTACGAGTGAGTGTGTTAACTATTCAAAGTATCTATTCGATATTTTACGTTTTGGCTTCTTTCGCAACAACCTTTGGTCGCCTGTCATTCGTTTGAATATTCGCGAAACAGCTTTCTATATTTTTACCGTCAAGGATTACCTATGTATCCCAGTTGAAAGTTACACAAATAGACCGGCGCCGCAAACCAAAGAAAGTCTATTTGTGGGTAGATGCTCGCGTGATTAAAACGTTGAGTTTAATATCATTTATTCAACTCTCGTGTTATTGGACGTACACATCGACAAAGTTGGTGTTCAATCTAAAGCCTCGTTTGACGTTCCGATTACAAGTGAACTCAAACTGCCAACGAGTCCTTCGATCACGAATCAATCGATTATGAAAAACTCGACGATTGTCTAAAATATCTAATACATGGGCCAGCGTTGCTGATTCCGTCGGAAAATGGGACAACGTTTTACTCGGGGTTTCCACGTATTTCTAGATATTTCAGGCTTTTTTACGAAAGCACGATGCACTCTGTATTCTGTACTTAGAAACTCGTATTTTTTGAACGCTCTGGTCTTTTCGCCATTTTTTCGATGTTTGCTGCCGCTTTAAAAATAACAACGATAAAACGTTATTAGTTGGAACATTGACGCGTCTTATTACCCAACCGATTGCACACCTGGCTTTATACGACTGAGCCTTGTAACGTCCGTAGGTGGATAAGAACATTCACATCGACGAATTCACAATGACAAAACGCACATTTTCCAGCGTTGTTTATCGAAATAGGAAACGCACATTCGGTCACTTTTGGTCGTCGTATTTCGCGGAACTACAAAGCCGTACGGTTTGTAAGGACATTTCATCGCGAGTGTTACGTTGTTTCAGAAGGTGGGCCTGTCGGTGTAGTTGTTCCAGTGGAGGGCACTGAAGATCAACTTGTTGCCGGTGTCGGCAGAGACATCGTTTTAGTGACGTGGGACGGTGAAAGCAACGACGACAACCCACCGACTAAAATATTGGCGTCATTGGACACTGACCGCACCGACACAAGGATCAACGATGGAAAGTGCGACCGTGCTGGTCGTTTTTGGGCCGGTTGGTCCTCGAGTTACTCGTTTATACGTTGGCGGCTTTTCTAATTTGTTAATTTGTTGCGTTTCGCTTTTTGTTGTTGTTTCGAAGGAACCATGGGTTTGGAAGTGAACGGTGTCATCGAGCCAAACAGAGGAGCTCTGTACTTAATGGGCAATGGTGGCGAATTAAAGAAAGTGCTAGAACCAATTTCCATTAGTAACGGATTAACGTGGAGCTTAAAAAATGATATTATGTATTACATCGACTCGCCGACACGTCAAATCTCGGCTTACGATTATAACAACGCTGATGGATCCATAAGTAAGCTGTTTTTTCTTTGCATTTAATAATAAGCAAACCATCGTTATTCCATTAAATTTACGGTAAATCTCGTTCTTCTCGTTAATAGCTAACAAGCGCATTATTTTCGATTTGGCGAAAAATGACATTAATGGATTACCCGATGGGATGACCAATGATGCCGATGGAAACTTGTGGGTTGCTCTATTCAACGGAAAAGCAGTAAGTTACAAACTATTCGAAAGTCGTCGGAGTCTTTCCACGTTGACAAGTTTCACGTGTTGTTCGATGCGTTTTAGGTGATTCAGATCGACCCCAGAAGCGGAAAACTACTTCGAAAAGTTGAACTGCCCGTAGAAAGAATTACCAGCGTAGCTTTTGGTGGTCCTGAACTGGACGTTTTGTACGTCACGTCCGCTCACGTTGGCATGACAGCCGAAGAAATAAAGGAAAAACCTGATTCGGGTGCATTATACAGTATCAAAGGGCTTGGAGTTAAAGGTTGCCCCCCAACTCGTTTCAAATACCTTGCGTAATCAAAGTATTCCAAGATTGTTACATCACTCAATAAATGTTATCCGACGTTTTCCTTCTCAAAATAAATCATTTCTCAAGCCTCAATTGTCCGTTATCAGCGACATCGAGAGAGTGCGATATTTTTATTACGCCCGTGATAATACGAACATTGAACCGAATAACGAAGCTTGTGCAAGATTGATCGATGCATCGTCGAAAATGTTTCGGCGAGCGAAACATTTTTTATTTACCGACGGAAGGTTATGAATTTTGGACGGATGAATTTTGGACCGCCAACGTTATACACTATTACGACGTATCGACGACGAAAAACACTAAGTATAATACACAACTGGTAATTGTCGTCGTCAAAGTGTTGCCGTGATTAACCGGCATTATCGACTGTAATACCGTCAACGCGCCTCTTTCACTTCGCGGAAATGTGAAACAACGCGAAACATTGCCGTCTGGTCAAATTGAATACAGCCATCGTGCGTTGGGACTAATCTTATTCATCGTTGACTTGTTCCTCAGAGTCGATAAGAATGCAACGCTGTTACAAATCCTAATTTATTTCGCTCTCCGTAAATGTTACGTATATTTTTCAAACGAGATTTTTTAAATCAGTATCGCGCGTAGCGCTGCAATGCCTCGACGCGCTCGACAAAATATTATTCCGAGTTCTTTGAACGTGCATTTTGGCAATGTTCGATGCTGCTTGCATCGAAGTTGAGAAGTGACGTACAAGAAGATTTGGGGGTGCGAATAAGGAATGCGCATTAGACTTATTTCATCGAAAACATCGTCTTTTGACGACGGAGAATCTGTCGTGTGACCGAGCGCGTATATAGTATAAATATGAAACGTCGTTTGCGCAACGGACAATTTGCCATTAAACGAGCACTTTCTAATGAAAATTGAACGAGTGCAATTCGAATAAAAAAATCTCGTCGGAAAATAACGATGAATCGAGGGTGAACCAACGGAATTTTGCAACACATCGCGCACGCGCGATAGTGATATTCCTTTTGATAGGAAAACTAGCGTAATCGGCTTATTTTTTAATTCTGACATCTTATTTTATGATTCGTCTATTATTATCGCGATTCTGTCAATTTGGTTAAGTTTTATTTGAACGACTCGGCGGATGCGATTGCTATCGTACTACGTTTGGATACTTAGTTATGATTCACGGGTTATTAATTATTTACGATTGCAGATAAACATTGCGTAAACGTAACTTGACACAGTTTACGTGTATCGGTCGAAAAAAGTCCAACGAACATCACAATGTCCAACTAAATACACTTTTCACGTCGACGTATGGCAGTATTTGTTTAAAAGAGCGATTCGGAAATATCAAGAGGATAAACTAAAAATAATCGAGTTGTAATTTTTCAACGGACAAAGTTACAGCTAGACAGAATAATATTTTACTTATTTCGTTTTTCTTGAATTAAGTTTATCCACATTCGTGAAAACTAAAATAGCAGCGAATTAAATTTAGATCATTGTCATGGTATCGGAGCAACGAAAGATACAATCGCAATGACATGAAAAGCCGTAAATAAACGATAATGCGCTTTATTTTACACAAGTTTGAAAGTGGATCGTACCAATGAGAGAGAAAGGGACAGAGAGAGAGAGAGAGAGAGAGAGAGAGCAGTATGTATCTGTCAATCAATAGCGTATAGAAACAATGTAAGATAGTCGTAAGATTACAACTACACAAGCACTAACCAGTGAGTCGAGCTTTGCATCGCGTAAAATTTCACACGCGTATAGACGTCAAACACAAAAATAGAAGAAAAAGAAGTAAAAGAGAGTGGCAATTGACAGCGATTAGCCACATTATACGCAAATTGTGGGTAATAATAAATATCAATGAAAGAGTTTGAGCGATTGTGAAAGTGATCTGCCTGTATCGTCGTCGTTGTCGAGATGTCGTAATACTATATATAGTTGACGGTCCAATATAATGCATTTGTGGCTTAAAGATTCGTCATCGCGTGTGCAAAGGATGATCATGGGAGAGAGAGAGAGAAGGCTATAAAGAAAGGGAGAGAGAGTGGAGGGAGAGAGTGGGAGAGAGATTCTCTCGTATAGGGAGAGGGAAAAGCGCTCGGGTGTGCGCGGCAGCGGCAGCGGCGGTCTACAGCGCGGTTCGCACAGAGAGAGAGAGAGCTAGAGAGAGAGAGATAGAGAGAAGAGAGAAGAGAGCTAGAGAGAGAGAGAGAGAGAGTGTCTGTGCTTTTGAAAAAGTTTTATCTCACCGGCACGCCTGTCTCGCAGAGGCTACCGGTGCGCGCCGATCGTCCGTACCCATGTGCTCGTCGCGATGATCGGCAACGCTACCACGAAGACGACGACGCTACGAGTGTTGCTGCTGCTCGTTCTTCTGCTGATCTTCGATAGAAACCGTTGTGCACGGGCTCTTGAGGTAAGAAGACTCCTTTCCTTATGTACTTATACTTCCTTTTTCGCATTCCTTCGCGGAACCTCCACTCATCAGATATCAACCTCTCTCTCTCTCTCTCTCTCTCTCTCTCTCTCTTTCTCTCTCTCTCTTTTTGCGTCTCTCTCTTTCTCTTTCTTTGCTATCATCATCATTTTTCGCGATAACTATTAACACTCGTGACGCGTACGTATCTCTTTTGTTAAGCGTAAGAGCCACTTTCTCGCTAATTCGTCGCGATTGTTGCGCTTTCGTTTACGACAAAAAACCAGCAAATTTTCGTCCCGAGGATATTTCTTTTTTTCGCTTCAAAGTTCCAACATTGCGCGCACTTTTATTGCGTTGATCTGTGTACATATTTGCGATCAAGGTGCGACAAAAACAATAAAAAAAAACATAGTGACTCTTGCACGAAACGAAATCTCGAGTGTTTAGTGCTGCGTATGTAAGCGCGCGCGCGTGTGTGTGGTCGCTCTATTGAAATTCAATTAATTGCGCGTGTTATATTTTGACAAGCAATTCGTGAATTTGACTTTTCGCGACTGAAAGTTTCGCGTTTCACATTTTACAACGATTAGGAGATTAATTCGATAGCCGTGAGAATGCGTATTATTGCAGGTTTGCTATGCAGAGCGAGGAATAAAAAAATGAAAGAAAAAAAAATAAAGGAATTTGTGCGCACCTGTCAAACAGTCTCGTTACATTATGCATCCTCATCGAAACATTTGACACGACGACTGATTGCAAACGGCTGTACGGTAGCCAACGCAGATGAAATTGATCGTTACACCGGCATTTAGGTGATTGTTTATTGTCATCGATCCTTTATACGTCCAGTTTAAACACCAGGCTATAATTTTACGGAATAACTTTTGTCTCCTTCCTTGTTATTCGTTGGATGAAAAACGAAAGAAAGAAAGAAAGATGTGCGACACCCGATATCGCAATGTTCTCATGCTTCAGAGAAGAAAAAGTGATCCTGAGTTGTATTTTTTCTCTTCTTCTGCGATTGCAGAGCTTCCACGGTAACGAAAGTTTTCAAATTTGCCACCGAGCACGCGGAGGATTTCACTTGGGCTCTCGAGTATTTATCAATCGTACGTATTGTAAGTTAAGAGAGATACAATTAAATAAGTCGGAGGTTTTTTGATTGACGTAATTATCGTGGGTAAAGGAGCGATGCGATAGCGTTATCGAGTATTATTATTGTACGAAAGAAGTTTGGTGAAGTTATAAATTGAGAGTGATTTACTCGGTAACAATTAACAATGCAGATATTATCGTTTTATTTTAGGATTTACCACTGAGTACAGAGTTAGCGCGTTCGTGTGTGCGCGCGCGAGAGCTCACTTCGTCAATAATTAATCGATTTAATGCACACGATCTCAATTTTCGTAATTACGAGATGTTTTAAATTTGACAGCAGTCGCATTTGATTACGAAACTTTGAGGCTTGCAGCGCACGTATTGCACGCTGGATTATTACTTTTAACCACGCGTATACAACTTACCATTTGATTGACGTGACGGATAATTATAGCGCCAAACAATAATATATCCAGTTCATCTCCGTTTTAACCGCACTGCACGCAGTGCCGCCGTTGTCTTTATAGATATATTTTATTATTCGATGCGAATCTGATTATTTCTGCTATTCACGGTGTTTTGTACGTAAAATTTTATTACTACCGTCGATCGATTTCACTGTTATCCGTTTATTATACTCTTCCTTCGGTCTTTATTTGTTAATGCCAGCCAGAGACAAGTGCAATCGACCAATTTCACCATCGACGAGAGAGCGAAAAGACAACTACCGAGCAAAGATCATCGGTGAAAAATTCCGCGAGCCTTAAAGACTCCGAACCGCAGGTCAAGTACAGACTTCCATGCGAAGTTCCGTCTTGGTGTACTGTTTTTCGGTCACGTCGCATTTTACTCCTATGCTCTTAAAATACGTCGGATACTTTTAAAGCCTTCTGCCGAAAGAAAAAAAATGTCGCGCTCGCTATATATTTTCCGCTCTCTTCCCGCAAAATCTCGAATTCGCTATATCTACGCTCTTATTACACGGCAAACTCGATCAAAACGAAAATTTGCAATGGCTTTCAATAACCCCATTGGAAAAAAAAGAAATACGAGCAATTAGTTTGATAATCGATTGCTCGACGTGGCGTGAAACTAATGATTGCCGTTAGGATATAAGCGTAGCAGCTTGGGAAGGTATTATCTGGCAACAGAGCTAAGCATCCAATTTTCAGATATAAAGGGGTGATTTTCGTTGCAAAAAAGCACGAGGATTTCAATAATTTTAAGCCCAAGGAATTTCGACGCCCGAACAGGTGCTGCTGTATGCATTGTGTGTGGGTGTACATGTATACCTATGCTACACACACACACGCACGCCTTTTCCGGCGCAAGCGCAAGCAAGTAAGTGACCTGTATAGCGCGCGGCTAATACCGAGATCGCGGAGCTTAATAACTTTATATAAAGCTGTGGGGAAAAAAGCAAGAGGCAGAGAGAGAGAGAGAGAGAGAGAGAGAGAGAGAGAAGGGACGCTAATGATGATGCTTATTGTATATGTATACACACACCCCGTGAACGAGATACTTTTCTGCCTTAAGGTTGCGCTAATACTCGTATTATGTAGATTTGTGCGTGCCATCTTCCTAAGGTCTTCGTCCAAACGTTAAATGCTACTTTCGATTCTTCATTATGAATACATATATACATATATACGCGTATACATGTACACGCGTATATTTTATAAAGCTATCCGCAAAACATCCCGATCCACGCGTTGAATATTATCTTTGATTCTTGAGTATTTAAACGTTCAATAACAAGTTCTATCACCAAAATATGTATTACCTTGTTGATTTGACACTGTTCCCCTCGTTCTTGGGTCCAATGTTTCTTGGTCGCGTAATTCTTTTTTAACGTTAATACTTGGGTATTCGAGTGTAGAGTAATAAGTAATTCAATGTCGAGATGCGTTCGGTTAACGCAACCAAGAATATTGGAAAGAAAACTAAAATGGACTACCAAGTTGAAAGTAAGAAATGATTTCAAGTCTTAAAGTGACCTAAATTGCTATCATTTGTCAAGAGTAACGTTTTAAAGATATTGATACGCTGACGATAAAAGTGTTATTAGCTTTGAGTGAACATTTCGTTAAAGTTAAAAACAAGCACATCTACGAGCGCGATCAGCGAAATTCACAAACGTAAGGCTTTCTATTTTTTAACCGTTTACATTTTTACATTTTTAACGTTATTATTATCGTTGGGCTAACGCAATTATCGATAAAGTTCGGTTCCGATATACCACTTTGTTTGATTGGTAGTGGTACTATGGATAAGCCAAATATTAGATTCATGAAATACCACGAGACGCCCTTCCGTACGTACCGTTTTTACGTTTATTACGACTATGCTGCCGTATTGTCGTGATAAATGTAAAAACAAAGCATCGATGTTGATCATTGATGCACGCTCAATGTAAATGAACGCATGCAAAATTCAAGTTTTATTCGAAATCACATATAATGGATAAAAATGGATCTGCGACGAGGAGAAAATGAAAACGAAGAAAACGAGTACGTAAGCTCATTATAACTATGACCATTTTTAAATAAAAAGTTGAAACTGGGAGTTTATTGTTATAACGCTGCAATATTACACATTTCTAGGTTCATTTATCCTCCGTTGTCAGTTTTACGTAGCTATAGTGGCATTTCCATCGTCATTCGATCTCTATCGTCGAAGCGTTCTTAGTTCGGGAAGCTTTGCTTTTGTTTATCGCTGCACACGTAACGAAATGCTCGCAGTTTCGGATATTCGGAACGAGATATCAAGCACGTGGCGAATTTACATTCGAATTTCCATGAAGCCTATTGTTTATAAGCTACTCCTCGATCGCTCGCAGCACTCGCTAATCTGTAGATTGATAAATTTACGAGAGCCAAGTCGCAGTGAGAAGAGGCGAAAACTAGTTATTTAGCATAAGCAGAGCGAAAGAAGAAGTTAGCGTGTCCAAACAAAGGAGTTGCGCAAAGCAGCGGGGGTAGAGGAGCAGACACGCTCTCGCTCTCTCGCGTGCGAATCTTTCTTCTTTATCTTTTTCTCATAAATTTATGAACTGGCTTTTCGAAGCCAGCCAAGCATGCTTGGCCCGTGTGTAACGCCATTATCACGTGAATAACGCTCTGTTACACCTATGGCTTACCGAAAAATCTTACCTCGTATCAATTGTCAAGTTTTTTTTCCTTCTCTCTCCCGATTCTTTTTATTTCTTTGCTACAATCGCGACCGATGGGAGAGCGAAGGTCAGTATACGCCGCGATTACTTTGGAGGAGATTATTTTTATGCGCGTCCGCGGGTCACTTGGTCCGATTCGGTTCGGGAGCTCGGAATCCAAGTATTGCCAAACGCGACTATCCTCGGCGTAAATTATAGAAATTATACGGACGATGTCGATGATGCGTTGACCGTCGCCGCACGATACGTGAATTTTCACGCGTTGAACGCCAATGTCGGATCGCCGATGTATTATTCGAGCAACGTTAACGTACCGTACGATAGGAGACGCTGCGCGCAAATAATCTCGATAATTATTCGAACGTCTTGAAACTGTGCGTCCCCACTTGGAAGATGCGTGCGTCCAGCCATGTAGTTCGTGTGTTTGGCCATGTCGCTGTCGCTGATTTATATGCAAAACAAACGCTTTCGAAACATCACTCGACGCTGACACAGTGATCAAATCGCTATATATAGAAAGAGAGGAAAGAAACGACGCTCAAGTTCAGACGCACATCACTCTTGGGGCCTGGATAGTGTGCGTCTATACGTACGACAAATATACACACGTATACAGAGAGTGTCGCGCGCGTTATTCTCGCTGCATTGTTATAAAATTCACGAAGTAGTGGGTTTCGCAAAAGTATAGGGCAAAATACGAATTGCTTCGTCAATCGGTATTCGAGCGATACCAAGTGTACGTATTCAGCGGATGTATAAATTGCTTATACGCGTTTCAGAATTAACGAATGAAAAATCTATAACCGACGCGCGCATATACAAAATAATAACCATGAGAAACAATGCTAATCCGATACTGCGGGCTTGATAATGAGTAACGGCACACGTACGCACACGCGCGCACACGCGCACGCACACGCACACGCACACGCACACACATACATACACGTATCTCTTTCTCTCGATGCCTCGAGGGAACGTGTGTAATATATCTCCTTAAAAGGCGCGCCGCGTGCGTGCTGAACTACTTTCGGCAATGCAAATCGAGCAGCTGCACGCGCCGAGATTCCGTCGTCAAATTTATCAATCTCCGTGCGTGCATTCTTCCAATTTTCAAACTGCATTCGCTTGTTTTCTGTCTCTTTGTTTCGATGCTAGTAGAACTTTCCAAATTGCCAAAGAGCAAGCTGCATATCAGTTTCTAACCGACCGATAAAACGTGCGCGTTTCGCAACACTGTATACGCGCGTTCAAGTTGACCTAATAACAACGAGGAAAAAAAACATTCGTCAAGAGATTATGGACACGGCGAAAAGAAACAACAATTCGGCACGAATACACGCAGTCAATTTTTCCGCGCGCTTTTATATATACCTCTATCAATATCAATATTGAGCGTTCCATTAAGATAAGTGTATGTACCAAACGAATGAGCTTTCGATTGCCTTGTTTTACTTTAATCCATATGTGCTGTATGGTATATTTGTATCGAAATTCGTGGATGTGCGCGCGCGGCTTTTAAACGCGATTACCAAAGAAATCCATGCAGCATCCGTCACCATAGACGGACAACGTTCAATTTATAGAGTCATGGAGCTACACCACGACGCACTCAACGTCTCGAATTTCAGTGATCGCGATGATACTTTCCAAGAAAATAAAACTAAAGGGTTGGTGCTCTATAATTATCAATGTCAACGCCAATAAAGCAAAGAAATTCCGACGAGTTTCTGCTCTTAAATTGTCGAAGCAGAGATATATAAAATCCAATGAATTGGCCGAGAGCATAACGCTTTCCGCAATTTCGTCGAGGATTGCTCGACCGAGTGAGAACGAGAGAGGACATTATTTGAGCGGGAGAGAAAAGTTCATATGAGATCATCCGCAAAGCTCTTCTTACCGAGCCGAAAAGGCAGAAAGAGAGAGAGAGAGAGGCGAAACTTTTTGTCATTGTGGAATCCTCTCCCATCTTCCTTACAGCAACGTTCTCTTACGAAAACGAGATATATTTATCGACGCGTCCTTACCGTTTTTCTCTTCTTCAACGCTAATGAGTAATGCCCTCCGAGACACCTGTTTAACGAGCGGTGTAAACTCTGCTTTAGATATTTATACTTTTTCGTGCGTGCGAGTGCGCTAATCGTGCTTGCTTGTATTTTTTTTTATATCGCCCTCTCTCTCTCTCTCTCTCTCTCTCTTTTCGAGAATTCCAGGCGAGGATACCAAATTGGAAAGCACGCGTAATGAAAAAAATGCATTTTTAGCGACGGTTTGAAATGTGTGCGAAACATTTTTTCGTCGTCAAACGAACATTAATTAGGTGAGAGAGTGAAAGGGATTCCATTGATAAACATCACGAGTACACGTCGCTCGAGTTGTATATTTGACGAAAAATAAAGAAAGAAAAAAAAGTCCACGCTAGGTCTGATGAAAGAAGGGTCGTAGTTCCCCTCCTTGCGCTCACCCGCTGTGGGTTGCACAAGTTCTCAAGCGCGCAGATTTTCGTCGCTCAAAAGATATAAAGTGGAGCACATCTACACTCGAACTGCCCGTAATAGTCTATTGTCTACGATTTTTAAAAAGGCTAAATCCCTCGTACGTCGTTGACACTTGTGTGCATCGCCTGCATAATGTTTCGATCGCGTCATCGCTGATCTCTTGCTCGTTTACGCTCATTTCTTGCTCTCTGAACGTTGATTCGACGTTTTCTCCCTCTACCTCTATCTTTAAAAAATGCTCAATCGTACAATCACTCACGTTTAACACGTTCGGCCAGAGGGTTTAGACACGCTGATTGACTTTTACGAATCTCACTTGGAAGTATAAATGTTTATATTTACATTTGAAATTACGCAACGAAAAGTCACAGTTGTCTTTTGGTCGCGTTGAAATTAAATCTGCTTGTTTTTACCCAGACAACCGCATTTGCATTAAACTCGTCGATGTCATTTTTCAAAATAACGATATTAAGATGGAATCCAACACTAAATTCGTGAGTGAGGCTTGTTACGCGTGCACTCTTGTTCAAATCACATCATACGTCGATAAAATTTGCCGTGCGATAAAAATTAAATGGGCGTACAATATTTGAAGTTACAAGCATAAGAAAGACGTGAACGTGTCGTCAGAATCAACTCTGAAATGTAAAAAGTAACGCTGCGATCTCTGTCCATTCAGTTGTGAGCGTAATGAGCGTATAATATCAGGACGTTTGGCTTTTCAAGCGCAGTACTGAGCGCGTCTGCCCCTTTTTTTCCCTTCGTAAACGCGTCACACGCCTCGTATGTATACATACGAATGTCAATGCGCCCGACACCCCGAGTGTATATCCGTGCGACGTTTATAGCAGCATTCCTTTCAACGGCATAACCTTCTGCACGTTGCTCGAATTGTGCGAGTATATACCTTTGTCGAAGAATCCGCAAAGTATTGCCGCGCTTTTTTTTATTTCTCGATTGTCGTAAAAAACGGACACGATCTTTTGTTAAAACGCTTTAATTACTATCTTTCGAAAAATTAATTTAGGTCTAATTTAGACTAAGGACTACTTAAAGTTTGGTAATAATTATCGAAATATTTTGAGAAACTTGATGAAACCCACAGCGTAATAACTTGTCCGCTTTAATTCCAAATAAATCTGATATGTGCGGACGCGCGCGGTATCGAAATACCAATTACGATCCAATTATGCATACATTTCCAACGTATCAGGCTTCGATAGCTTCGCGATCAGGAAGCAACACGAGGCAACAATTACTATTAGCGCGTGGAAATAAACGTTCACAACGCGGGATGTTTGACGTTAAATTTTTCCTCTATCAAAAATTCACAACGTTTGCAGCTGTTACGTTGAATTATCTTGCGGATCGCCCGCAGAAGACGAATATTACGAGATGTGTACAGCGATTTCTCCGACAGACTACGACTTCCCTCTTGAATATTTTTGACTTGTCCCTTGTACGTAGTCTAGTTCGAGGGGCCGGCGGGAGGGGAGAGATGTTTGAAACCTCTTGAGCGCACGACGGCTATGACGGATCGTGCAACGGCAAATCCAGCAGCGTCGTCGGTTTGTGTGTGTGTGTGTGAGGTTCGTCAGAATCGGAAGCGTATTGAACGATTTTGGCGTCCCTCTGTCTGTTCTACGCCAAGATACCATACAGATCCAGCTACTAGACTGCCTTAACGTTCCGTTAGGAGCCTCTGAAAAGGAACCGATTGCGCGTTTGATTCCATTGTCACGCGGAACGTAATCTTTCGAGTACGCCTAATTCCGAGTATGTCTAATAACGCAGCATTAGGTAAAATTAGGTTATTTTTTGTTTTCATTTTGGCACGTGAATCCGACGAGTAAAGTAGTACTAAGCGGTAGTCATTGGGCGCGATAACGCATGAGCTAAAGCTTTAATTTTGTTCCAAACGAGCAGACAATTGCCTAACTGAACATTCGAAAAGTATTACATTTGAGTGAAAACTCAATAGACCAAATGTAATTACTTAGGATGTCTCCTGTACAAAAAGTTACTAGTGGGAATAGCTAGGTCTGCTGAGACATAAATCGAATGAAGTTACCACGAAAGTAAAGGAGTCTCTAGATACTACAATTCGTTTAACCGTGAATATCGTATTTCTATATGTAATATTGAAGCTGTAAAATATTTAAAAAATCTGTCTACGCTACGTATACGTATAAAATAAATTGCACTCCGGTTGTTTGCGATAAGATCTAATCTCGGTGTCCGAACAAGGCGTGGCGCGTGTTCGAACGACGAGTATTTATATATTTAAAATGCAAGTGACAAATATGACAATGTAAACGTATATAACGATTCGACAAGACGAAATAAGTATTTATTTAAGCTGGCGTTGCTTTGTGCGAGAGATAGGGTGGGCTGTTGTTGCGAAGCATGTGTCGACTACGAATAACTCGCGAGAGTAGCCAAGCAATTGTGTACGAGGCGTTTGTAAGCCTTAACGCGTTGCACACAGAAAGCGTGTGTTCGCGTGTGTTGTGTGAGAGAGAGAGAGAGAGAGAGAGAGACCGTACTACGTGGTGAGTGTTTGGTTAGTAACCTCACGTGCGACTCATAAAGAACCAATTCTTATCTAATACACCATATAAATTCAGGATCAGAGTACCATTTCGTAGTGCAGATCTTCAACGTAATCCGTGCCCTCCTCTCCTCCCCACGTGACTGTCCGTCTCTTAACACTGGCCATTCTACCCCCAACAAACCTCGCTCCTTACGGTTTTCTGATTTTCTTTTTTTCTCGTTGCCACCCTCTTCCATTTTTTATCGATACCTCTTCATCTATTATTTATATCAATTAATTCGCGCTTTTGCAAGCCAAATGGTTTTCGTTTTTTCCTCGTTTCCTATTCAACTAATAGCATTTTTACTCAAGAAATCTACTTTATTTTTATATGAATCTACCGTTGATCTGAACCAAAAAAGAAGACAAGGCGACGTTGGAGACACACTTTTATTCCATGATGCTTTTACTGATCGACATAAAAATGTTAGGAGTTTGTAAAACCGAGAGACTTCGTCGACAAGTTTCTTTTTTTATCGATATTCCAGTGGTCGTTGATCTATGATAGGTTACCTTTTTTGGAAAAAGTTACAGAAACAAATATTTAAATCATTGTCATAATTGTTCAAGTTTGGGTAAAAAATACGCTAATTCCTTGATCGGATATTTATCATTCATGTAAATGATTGGATTATACGTTATAAGTGAATTGGCAAAAAAACGTTCCTCTTGGCTGTACTTCCATAAATGAATATTCCATGTATGGACGTTTCGTTTTCGGTGATCGTTCGTAACTCAGAGCCTCGTATTATAGTCGAAAAAATGAACGACCCAGCCATCGCTTTCACTTTGCTGTTCAACAGTCTGGCCTTCTTTAGCCTTGAGGATCATCATCGTGAAGACACCTACCGAAACAAGGCTTTGCACGTATAAGTTAAATAGAAATAGAAAAGAAAGTATAATAACTGGTTTTAAGAGAGCATTTGTCCATTTTTATGGATACTTAACTATATTTACCGACATCTAGTTCTTTTATTCTGCAGAGTATACGATTTAACGAGTAATATCATAATTTTGACCATTTCATTGTCAAATGTATTTTAGTGTTAATAGTAACGCTAAAATCACGTAAAGTCGTGATTTATGCCATCTAGTAGATACACGGGTACCATCTCAAACACCTCGATCGTTCGCTATAAAATTTCACGAAGTAAAGACTCGTATCACCCTTTGTAATTGGAAAATTGCAACAGCGAATTAGTCACTTTGACAACTTGGACTCTTCTAATTGTCCGGTAAACTAGGAATAGCAATTTATTCAAAATGCAACGTTTAAAATGATTTTCGAGAGTTTATTAAACTGTGTAGTGATTAATCTATAAATGCTAAAGATCGAACGCAGCTGAAACACGATCAATGTAACCATTTTCAATGAAAGATCCAATACACTGAAAACGATGCTTTATATACGTACGATTATGACGGATGAAATTGACATTATCCTGTAAATCGAATTTTCTAATTTGTGCCATGCTTTGAACGTGACATTTAAGTGTAAATAATTCCAAAGAAAAGACAAGTATGGTAATTCAATTCGAAACATGGTTATTTTTTCATGTTTAATCGTGCACTCGACAGCTTTTCGATATGTGCTTTTATAAAAAAATCAAGTAAAATCAAAATCAATTTCCAAGGTGTACGTAACATGACACGTGAAGCATTGATAAGTTATGCAACAACTTTATGTCTAGACTTTGTACTGAACTACTTGTATTAGTTAAGCGTTTTTATCAAATATTTTAATCTAAAGTACGGTATGGACGAGAAAAAAACTCGGAATCATTTTAATTATAGTGCGTGACTCAAATAGACGAACCGATATTTTTGGAACATTTTGCGTGCAAACGAACATTCTCACCAAACATAACGCATTTACGAATTACGAAAATTTAAATTATTGCTTTAAAGGGGATTTGCTAAAGATATGGTAAAACGAAGCAAAACGGGCGTATAGCGTTAATGCGAGAATAAACGAGACACGACGAAAGAAAAAGGAGAGAAGAGAGAGAGAGAGAGAGAGAGAGAAAAAGAATAGAATAATCCTCTATTTAAGGCACTTCTCGAGTGCGTCAACTTAACGAAAATATACGTTAGTCTCGTGGAGCGTGTTGGGATGAAGAAGTGTGAGGGCGTGTGAAAAAGATCTCGCCTCGGACGTTGGCAGCACCAGCAACGAGCGTGAGTACGAGAGAAATAGAAGAAGGGTGAAAGGAAGGAAGGAAGGAAGAAGAGAGAAAGAGAAGCTGTGCACTCGGTGGTGGTGGTGGTGGTGGTGGTGTCGGCGATCGTCTTTTGTCCTAAGCCTAGAGGGTATATTAATGTGAAGAACATGTTACAAGTACGAACAACGAAGAAAAGAGCGAACCGCCTCGACGGAATACTAACGATCTATCGCCAAATCTCTCGAAAAAGACCTCGTTTAACGACACGTCTTTGCATTTTAACGGCATTTCTTCGCTGCTTATAGTCTCACCACCACTAACTTTTTCTCGTAAAAATAGATGAAAACTCCTTGTCGCCTCCTATCCGCAAGACAAATACTTTTTGTTTGCTCTTTTCGTCGCACCCCTCCCCCCCCCTTCCCGCCCTCAATTCTAACACTTTTTTTAAATTTCTCTATCTTGTTACTTCATCGCCGGACCTTTTAACGAAGTATTTATGTACTACGGTCTTTTCGGTGTTTTCAGTGCAATTTATTTGAAAAAAATGTCTTTTTTCGTATTCTTTTTCGATTAATATTTGTCGATCCTTCGCTGATGTGTGTGTGTGTGTGTTTTGCAGAATGACGACCTGGTATTCGATCACGATAGCAAAACTAGCGTGGAGAGTCCTGTGGAGCAAGCTCATGACTCGCTGTTCAATAGGATCTGGCAGTGGTTGAGCAACGAAGCCGACTTTTTAACGCCGACGAATCTAGGTGCTTTGGTTATGCCAATCTTATCAATCGAATAAATCTACGAATAGTTCAACTCGAGTAAAAGATTGCACGTATGTTTCAGAGGATTCTCAAAAACCGATAGAATCTAATTCGTTGTCGAGCCTGGGAAGTCGTCAAAAACGAGAGATCAAAGAAGACAACGAGATTAGCAACGATGAATACAAATCTCGAAGCAATCAATATAACGTGAGTTGGTCTTAGTCAGACGGCATTTCTAGAGCTACGCGAATAATTATTTCGTCACTAAGCTGTACTATATACCTGTCGTTTTCTTCATTTTTCTTACTTAGGAGTACTCATCGGTACAGCCAAAACTATCCAGCAAATACAATCAAGGTGACGACGAAGATGACGTGGGTTCTGGAGAACCCGAAGTGGATAGAGACGTGGAAGGTAGCGCCAACAGTGTTGATTTTCACATAACAGCGTCAGCGATTACCACAACGACTACTGCTGCTACTACCCCTACTACTACTACTACCACTGTTACTACTACTACTAGTTCTACAACTTCTACTACTACTCCTACTAGTTCTACAACTCCTACTACTACTCCTACTACTACCACTTGTACGATTGCTATTCTTAGTAGTCATAGAAGTCAAGGATTTGAAACGAACGCTGTTGAAAATGAATTTGACGAAAAGAGTGAGCTTTATTTTGATTTTCGAGCTTTGTGTACGAAACAGCTCTAGTTGATAGATATCGTTTTATAGATGTTTATAGGATATCCATGACGATCAAAGAGCCCTATCGCGCAGAATTCGATCGGAGAGACGACGACAAGCTCAAAAAGTTTGCCGAGAATCTCACCCGCACGGTCGAAGCTATTCTACATCAAAAATTACGCAGAGATCATCATGTTACTTTTGTCAAAATGGAGTAAGTTTTCCAACAGTTTTGCACTTTGTCAAGACAACCGATAAATCCATTTTATTCGTTTGCCTCGTAGGAACGGTCCAGATTCGTTCGAATCTCGCGTTAACTTGGATATTTCCACGATCAGTAGCGAATCGGACGTTCGAGATGTACTCGAAAACCATATCAACGAATGCTATTCACTCGGCAAATTCACAGTCAATCCTTCTACCTTCCGACTACGTGCCGTCTTAGGTATAAACAAATCACTTTGCGCAGTTATAGCTCGAAACATTCCACGCGAAAGAACATTTAGACCTGACAACGTTCAATACCTAACGTGTATTTCTCACGCTTTATATCGACATTTTAGAATGCCAGCCAGGAGAAATATCGTGCGACGTTTCAAGATGTATTTTACAATCGCAACGATGTGATTTCAAGTCGGACTGTGAAGACGGTAGTGACGAAGCTGATTGCAGATATCCGAGTAAGTATACGGCTTAATTTTGTTCGCGTTTTATCATTTAACAGCGCAGAGAATACACGAGTTCTGATTAACTTTGCGCTTAAAGTAAATTGAAAAATCTTACCGATTCACTGGAAAAATAAGCATTCGCGTCGCATAAAACGGGATTCAATTGCGTAGAAATTGCTCTTATAAATATCGCCAAAGAGAGTAACGTCGTAGTCAGTGGAAATTGGTTTTATTAGTATTTGATTAAAAATGCAACTTAATCATAAACGGGCGAGTTCGTTGTACTTACCTCATCCCGATGTCGCAGAGACCGTGGTCGGTAAGGACGATGAGCGTCCGACGATAAGCTGAAAATCGATTTTCTTTCGCGATAACGTAGAGTTCACGTTTGCCGATTAATACCGAGTATGAAATAACAGACGTGTTGTTTCGTTGGCCAATTCACGGTTTAACGGGGTTACACAATTATCTCTAACTGGTAAATTTACTTGCCATATTTGCCAGAGGGAGAGAGAGAGAGAGAGAGAGAGAGCAGTATTGATTACCGCACGTATAAGCAACTAAAGGCTCGTCAAATAACCTTCAGCGAAGATATTTGAGAAATCGCCAATAAAAATAGAATAGACGCGTCGTATTGAATCCAGACGCAATAAGCGCCGCACGAAAGTAATTATCTCGTAAGAGTAAAAACGTTTGAATAAACGTCGTAAATAAAACGACACTTGTGCATCGATTGTGCATTTAAACGCTTCATCTACGCTTTGAATATTCCATTAAACGATGATACGTTGCTATAAGTACGTGCAGATGTTACAACTCGTGCTCGAACTACGCAAAAAACTACGAACGAGTAGATTTACGTACAAAGGCGCGACGTTTTAATATCGCAATGCAAATATCGAAGAACGTTGTTAAGTCAATAAATGCTATCGAGGAGTAATCAAACGCGCGAGATTTTCAACGGTTTATAGGATACGCTTAAGTACGTGAAACAGTGAAAATCAGTCGTGCCCTCGCGAGTGTAGTTATTGAATGTAGAATAGTTCTGTTTATAGTTTCTATTTGCAGATGTGCTCGTGTAGCTCAGGCTGTGAAAATACCGCAAGCTGCCAACCTCACGCGTTATACTTTTATTGGGACTAATTAATACGAATCGTTTCGGTTAAACGCTACTCTTTCGGCTCGTTATACACATTACACTTGGAGCTATAATCACTCTAGCCATATGTATCAAGGGTCTAACGAAGAACATTCGGATAAATAACGATGAAAACTCTGACGACGGACTCGAGTATAAGCGAGCGTTGAACAAGAAATTGGGGGTATGGTAGAGGCTTGATTAGTTGATCTCAACATTATGTGAAAAATAAGGTCAGCAGCTGGCGAAGCTGTTCCGTCGCGCGGTGTCTAGAATACGTACTAATGAATATTCAAAAATGTCGAGGGCTTTTTGCCGGGCTTGTCCTCATCCGCTCGTTCGCGCGCAAAAGACGTTGCAGCAGTCTCTCTCTCTCTCTCTCTCTCTCTTTCCTCTTTTTTACTCGAAGCAGATCGATCGCCCACATTATGGACCTCTTGCGTGCTTCTGTCCTTTTGTCTCTCTTACAACGCACTCGCGTTTATTTTCAAAAAATTGAACAAGAAAGAAAGCAACAAAGGCCGAGGAATAAGAATCGTTCGTTTCGATCACGTTGGGTCGTTCAACTTTTGCCAGCGCACGATGATGGATTTCGTTATGTACAATTTAGTGTCGTCGAGCGATATTCATGACCCGGAACTCTTTTTTATTTGCCGCTTGCTTTTTCTGCAAATTTCAAGCGTCACGCAGCGACAACTACTTAAAAGAAGCTAATACTTTTAAACGATTCGCTATACGTCTGCATACGTGTGTGTGTTTATGTACAACTACGATCGATAAGACGTCGAGCTTTTTCGCGACATCCGTGCTCGGCTAATTAATATCACAAATGCTTAATGGGCTACTGCTTTCTTATTTTAGACTATTAACTTTTGTTTGATTGTTTTTTCCTTGCTTTTCGCCTGCATTATTCAATTTTACCTCGAGCTTCTATATTTTACCTTGCGCAGCATTATAAAGATAAGAGGTTTGGCGTTGAATCAAGAATTATACACTCGAAGCTTTTCGAAGAAAAAGAAGAAGAAGAAAAAGAGGAAGACGAAAAAGTCGATGGCTAAAATTTGTATAGCTTTAGCGGTGACATTTTCAAGAGCACGATCCATAATCAGGCCATAATAATTAAACGATCGTATATCGAAGCGCGCATACAAGTAAAACTAGTCAAGCGATGATGTTACGGGAATCTTGCTGCTGGGACTCTTCGTTTATTCTTGCGACTTGATGGCATTCGGCCTTTGGTTTTTAACGAGGCCGTAACTTTTAATGTTATTTCACGCGGAGAAACACGCACACGCGCGCACGCGCGTATAAATATATATATGCGCGTGTTTTGCACTATTGAACATCGAGTTATATAAAAGGAACAGAACAAAATTGTATTCACAGAGCGTTGCGAGCGCAAAAGTCTTGAGATAGTATCTAACAGTTTTGAAAAAAAGATAAAAATCCTGTTGCTAAGCTCGCTTCCGCGCTTGGATTTTATTTAGATTTAAAGTGACATAGTCAGCGCAACAATGCTAACGCGTGCGTCTTCGCACAGACACATGCGTCCAAGTCGCGCATTCCTGTTATACGAAGCATACAGCGCTTTATAGATACTTCGCGAGAAGTCGTATAGATCATGTATATTAATATCTTGAAACACGTATTCGGACTTGCGTTGCATACGCGTATACAACTGACATGATATTTCTGTCGCTACTGTTCTCAATCGATCGCTATTTTAACGAGTTTCCTCCGTCAAATTGGTCAAACATGACACGATTACGCGCGAAAAAAAGGCTTCCAACGAAATAATAACGAATCTCGATTGAAAGCGTTTCAAGTGTGAAGGGCAACGAGCAACGCGCAGCAGGCGGAATTGCTGTGTACAGTGGAAACGCAGATAGCCCGGTATAATAATCACGTCTCTCTCTCTCTCTCTCTGTCTCTCTTTGGGGTGGTAAATCGGAGCAAAGTTGTGGATTTGGAGGAAGAGGAGAAGGGTACGCGAAAGCAGTCAAGAGCAAATCCCTGAACAGCACACAGTGAGCGCGTTCCAAAGCCATATCAATTTTCGACCAAGTCGATTTAAGGAAAGACAGATATAGACACAATAGATGCGCGTTAAAAGAGATCATACATATATGCGCTCCAAGAGACCAACGCGAGAAACGAGTTAACTAAATTTAGATGAGCAGAACCGTAAAATATCGGATAGTACGCGCGTCATACAAATAGTACAACGTAAACTCCGCGAGCGCGAGGGATTTAATACGTATACAAGCGCATCGGAAGGTCAACTCAAGTCGGTATACGTAAATTATCATTGATGTGAAACCAACAAAAAAAACAGAGGAAAACACAAGTAGTAATTTTTCCCAGTTGTCTCGGTATAATAACGCTTTTGCAAGCGCACACCCGTAGGATAATATTTCGAAGTTACACCGGCACGGAATGACACTGTTAGCTGTGAGAGTAAACGCGGGGAAAAGGCAGATTACTGGGCGTTACCAACTCTGCACTTAGCATCCCTCTAATCCCCCTCCTGCTGCTGCTGCTGCTGCGTACCGTTGCGATCTCGTTATTACTGATTTTTTGCAATTTACCGACTACCACCAGTACCAGACTCAAATTTTTAACGTCCTCCTCTTTTTCTTTTGTACGTAGAATCTCTCGCGGGCAACTCTTGCCACGATCAACCACTTGGTTTTCCTTTTCTCGTCTTTGGTTTCGAGAATGAATAATAATATGCTTTCGAGGGGAAATCAAGTCGAGAGCGCAGAACGAATGTCATTTCGAAGATCGAAGATTTATTTGTAACTTTTAATTGGATACACACGATGGATACTGCTATGTGTATACACGCGACTCGTCGGAAAGTTATGATTGAAAATTATTGCGAACCTTATCGCACCCCTTCTATAATATAACGACACATGTTGTGTGTATCCGTGTGTGACGATTCTAAAAGATTTTTTTCTCTCTTTTATCGGGTTTATTTCAACCGATGACAAGCCACACGTACACACAGTTTGCCGTAAGGCTTTGAATAAGCAATGACATTGTTCGATTAACGCTGAAGTTCGTGGAGACCTACGTTAATTATGCAAAATCTGCCGAGTGGGACTTGATATTCTCAATGTTATTCGACAAAAAATGGTTATATCTTCGCTGATTTGCTGACACTCTGCTTGACTTCGCGCGTCATAATTGATACCAACCAGTGACATTCTCCAACCTCGCAAATATTTCAGTGCTATTTAACGACGCGAGACCGCTTTCAAGCGATCAAAGTTTCATTAAATGCCGTTAAGTGGACGAAATTTGAGAACAACATGAAAGTATGAGTAGGCATTGCGACGGCGACGAGTTGGCACTATATACCAAAATCTAATAATAGTCAATGAGTACTACACACAGGCTCAAGTGCGATAAGGCGCTCGTAAAGGAAATCGCGTAAAAAAAGTGCGCGGAGCGCACCATAAAAGCTGTCGCTGATTAGCCACCGTTGGAGAATTCTCCGAGAAGTATATCCGTATTATGCACACAGAGAGTCGATTCGTTTCGTGGCGTGTCAATGTATATCGCACGCGCGAATACTTCTACTTGCAAATCAGAAAAGTTTAAATAATATAAGTTTTCCAAACGTGTTTGCCCCGGGACCCTTCCATTCTATAACGGCCTCGTCTCTGACAGGGGCAACAAAAAAAAAACTCATTTTCGACGTAACACGTCTTACGCACCCAATCCTAGATGCTATATTTATTTATTCAGCAAGTTTTCTCTGTCTCTTATTATGCATCGTATCTCCATGCTAATCGTGACTTTTTATCCTTCTCTGTATTCCCATGCTAGTGCGCGTGATAGACGCCGCGTCTTTGACGCATACACGCACGGATACTCGTACACTTGATGATGCTCGCGAAGCAACGTCGAGAACTGTCAACCAAGACGTCTACCACATGACGATAAGCTGCTGACTAGCCGTTTGACGTGTTTGCGTTGGTTTCATTTGCGTCCGATTGATCGTTGGAGTTGTTGTGTTGTTTCGCCTTTGTGTATCTATTTATTTGTTTGTTGAAGACACTCTCGTCACATTTCGGGCAGCTCTCTCTCTTCTCTTATTTTCGAACATCTCGGCGAGTACGTGGGTTTCAGAAGGGATACTCAACTATAAATATCACTGTTATAAGAATAGGTCGACGATGCCAATCTGTCGACGCTAAAAGTCATTTGATCACTTTTTGACGATTCAACGAAACAAGCGCGTAGACGTTCAAGATGCAAGTTTGCACGCCAACTTATCGACTTTGCTCGGCTCTTTTAAATCTCGTAGACGAATCGTACAAAAACATTAATCGTCCAGCGAATCGTGTACATTTCGCAAGCGAACGAAAATTAAACGTTGTCTTCGTTCCGTTTATTCGCGTATTAACGACTATTGATTCAAAAGTAGTTATGCATTTGCAAGATCTAATATGCGCGAAGCGGGAATGTGTACGACATAAAGATGCGTATTAAATTATGAACGACAGATTTATCGAGCTTCAACAATACCAACATCTATTTCAGGAATGTAAAAGATAAGCGTTGAAATCGTCGTTTTATATTCGAGCGTAGTGCCTTGTACGAAGAAAAAGATGATATAGTTTTGGGAAAAAGTCCACTTGTCATTCCTAATTATTTAGAAGATTGTGGTTCGGACGTTTCCGCGATGAACATTTTTATTTTTAAACACACTTACGAATGTATGTTTTTCCGTTAAGATAACGCATTAAATTTTTCATTAGCTCTCACCGTGCTCGATAAATCTGTAAATGCAGCTCTTCATAAAATCCGGCAGTGAGTGACGTTATTCGTAAATGCAAAATATTTCCAGTAAAAATATCTCCAAAACCATTACGATGCAATCGAAACGCAAGTTTACGAGCTACGCGCGATTACGACTGTTAAAATACTTGTTCAAAGCAATCGAAAAACATACGTAAAACGAGGCTTATTAATCAAAAGATCTATAGGCGAGGAGTAAAGTGAAACGAACCCTGGTACGAGTTCCACGTAAACTGGTGGTCTCGAATAGAACGATTTGACGATTTCGTCCTTGTGCCTATTCGCATAATAAATTGGGCCGAACAACGAGATAAAAAAAGCTCCGGGTTTATATAGCTTCGCGGAATGGAAGCGAGTCTTTATAATCTGAATACGCGGAGTTGTCTACGAGTTGCGCGCTGTACTTATTTATAATAGTTAAGTCAGACGTGGCAGAGCTTGACCTCAAGCGTTCCTTTGACAGCTTCTCTTTTCTCGCGTTACATAAATTGCAGCATTGTCGTTGCCCTCAAAACAATCAACATTTCTTCTACATTCGACTTGTTTTCAACGGTACAATTAGAACCAATGATATATGCGGGTTTTCTCATCTCGGATCATCGCGCTATGACACTTTCAATGAGAACCAATACATATTTAACATTGCTTTCACTTTAAACTGTTGTATGGATCTTAACGACTCTAATACATCGGACACGTAGACAACGCGTCAAAATAATACCGATCAAACGCTATACGTCTACTTTCGTCTTTTAATCGTGTGTACAGCTGGTTTATTATTTCACGAATGTACTCTGGAATGTCGCTACTGGATGAATATTTTACAGCTTTCGCTTCAATAAAATATCGTTCAGTCCTTTTCTCGCTCGATCGGATATTAAATATTTGCGCGATATTTGTTGTCTTTGATATTTTATCAAACGATATCCGTATCCGTTATTGTTTAGAAGTTTGAGTACGGTCGTGATCTTCGTTTATGAATCGTGCTAAAAACGAAGAACGAGTGCACTTTCAAGAGTGAATTCTTGATCAATCCGACGTATAAAAGCAAACGATAAATTGCATATTTAGAACAATGTTCAAAATGTGCATCCAAGTAAGAAACCTCGAACGTTATTTAGCGTTATTGGGAAATTATTGATCGACAAATAACAAAGCTTGAAGCAATGCTAAATCGTCAAATTAAAAAGAAAAAGGCGAACAAAAGAAAACACGATAGAAAAACCACTAGCAAACCAAGAGAGTCGAGGAATGGGTGCGTTTAACGATATTTGTTATTAGAAAAACGAAGGCGCCCGCAAGCTAGTTGACGTATGCTCGTACACATCACGCAATAGCCATTCGAGTGTTCATCGCGTATAATACATAGACACACACACACACACACAGAGGGAATCATTCACATAAAACATCGTATAAAGCTTAGGTCATTGAATCTCGTCATCCGCGCGTACTCTCGAGTCAATTTGCTGTATAGTCCTGCGAGGAATGACAATCCCTGCGTTATATATCCCAACGCATACATACATAGACTTCAGCACGTATCTCGTTAATGAAAAAGAAAACGAATAAAATGTGTTTAATCGATTGTACACTTAGGTTGGGTTATCTTCGTATTCAGCCAAACTCCCGGCTAATTGGATTTCACGTGACACCTCTATTTCCAGATATACTCTTGAAGCAAAGTGGACAAGCGCGGGGATCGTAGGCCAAAAGGAATTGGTCCAATCATCGTATCCTCTCTTGAGAGAGATATTTTCTCATCTAAATAATTTTGTTAAATTATCTGGTAAACCGAAAGCGACGACAATAAACAAAAACATAGGCACACACGCACGATAAACGCAACAACACTCGTCAACTATACTCCGTTACTCGCGGTTGAAGCTTTCACAATCGATAAGCTTTTTGACGATGCACCGTCGTTAAACGTAGCTCAATTAATCATTGAGAAGTAAAAGCGAGCTATAAATAGGCAATGACATTCGCGATTGCAGTTCGACCAATCCATATATAAACTCGTTATATTACATTCGATACACGTGTATATATGTAAAATATATACATATATCGCACGAACCGATATGCATAAATCGGAGGATATAGCGCAAAGATTCGCGGTTAATTCGATCGGCTCGAGCCACGCGCGCCCGCGCAAATGAAATTCTCGATCATTTTTTTTCTTTCAATACGCTCGACGTACACGCCGCAGTGCATTCAGTAACGTAATTGATCGTGCATGTGTACAATGCACGTGATCGAAATTTCACTACACTGTTTTTTCAGCGAATTTAGGAAGTTCGGTTGAAGGGGGGGGGGCCGCAGGGTAAGGTCATACGCGTCAATTATAATACTCGATCAGCACGATTATTCGTTTTCGGGTGCGTTGGATTATTGTTCACGTAGCGGGACAATGGTGCGCTTGTGTGATTGCAGCCAAAGCCCAACCGCTATATTACGTGGATACGTATGTACATTGTAGTAGGTGTCGACGTGTATTATACGCGCAAAAAAGAAACAGTTAACACGGTGTTGCGCATCGTCGACTCCTTGGAATATCGACACAGGCTAAGACTGGCTACGATTGAGTTTTTGCCGGGTGCGTATCGAACGATTTTCACGACAGTTTCCGCGGCAACGTTAATATCCAGCACTGTATAAACATAGATGCTTTACAAATATTTCACTATAACCGAATCGTTATAGCGATCTCTTTGAAGGCCCTCCGTCTCTCATCTATAGCTACGTATCTGTTTACAATCGCGCGCTGCGTCCTGTGCACGTGTGTGTATGTGCGCGCGTGTTGCAACGCTGTGCGAATAATACGAAACTAGCGATCCCCCTGACACGAGTCTTTCGAAAAAATTGCAATGTTCTTTTGAACAAGTAAACAAACGCGGGGAGTAGAGGGTAAACGTAAAAAAAGGAGGGACACAGCGTTCAGCGAGATGATTTTGCGTCCACGGCCGCGGGGGGATGATGGACAGCGAGTTAATTGGGGGGGATCAGAAGAGAATTGGGCAGCCAACGAAAAAAACAAAAACAACAAAACAACAAAATAACAAACAAACAAACAAGAAAAAGAACGATATAACGCTATCGTACGCGCGACATGTTGTGCCTCCCACGCGCGGCTTTCGTCCGTTGACAGAGAATTGCCGCTGTTGCTGGTGCTGGTGCTGTTGGTGGGGTGATGGTCGTCTTGCGCGCCCGACGGCGAGCAACGGCAGCAACGGCGGCGGTCGGTTCACTGCGCTCTCAGTTCAGCAGCGAGCACACGCTGTGCTGCACACGTATATATAACTCACTCACTCATCTTTCTCTCTCTTTCTCTCTTTCTCTCTCTCTCTCCCTCTCTCTCTTTCTCTCTCTCTCTCTGTCTTTATTTTTTGTTTGTTCCTCGCTCTTTTTACGCGGTGCAACGATAAAATGTGCAATCGGCTCTTTACCTAAGGTAAAAAGAAAAAACAACGAATTCTCTCTCACGAAGGAACATTCGAATTTCCCGCGGAACAATCGGTATACAATCACATCTCGTGCCGCTGCAGTTTGAAATTGCATATTGTGAGTGCGCGCGCGCGTGCGATCGACGTTTCTGGTTTCTTTCTTTACGCTTTTAACGCTCGCGAGGGCTTAATTGTTCACGCGCGCCCTTTTGCTCCATACGCACAGCCGGACTCTCGTTGTGTTCGCCAACGAATTTTCCTTCGTCGCGCTCGACGATTCCGTACGTTTAATTGCACACGAGGAAATCGCCAAAATTAGCGCGAGGTCCTTGCCCTCGCGATTGTTTTCGTTTTGTTTGGGCTTTTTTTCTCTTGAGGATCCATGTCACCGTGCCAGAGAGAACGCGAGCGGCGTAGAGTTATACGTGATTCAATTGTGACGATGGCATATTAATTCTTCAACATCCAGTTTGTCATGGAGAAGTTCGCGTGAGCTCGGTCATTTATCTGCGAACCGTCCCGCTCGAGCGAGAAAATACACATAAATATACGTATACGTAGGTACGTTCCGTAAAGTTGGACGGGACCTTCGTTGCATTTCACTCGATGCGCGCCTACTACTACGTACGAGTTGGTCGTACGCGCTCGTCTTGTAGCCGATAAGACTTTCGTCGTTGTTCCATTGTCGGTCGAGTTTAATCGAAACAAATCCTCTGCCCTTTTTACTCGTGTTGTTGTTTAGATTTTAAGGGCGGGGACGATTCATTCAACAACGTTCAACTCGAAAATAAACCGGTACAACGATCCGAATACCAGGCCGTGTCTCCTGAGCGCGCGCGCTACTCTCTTCTCTCAGCCTAAGATAAATTTGGCTATTTGGATCCTCGTAGTATTTCAAAAATAACTTATCCCAATCTTATTGTATAATTAGAATCATGCAGATTCGAGTGAGCGTTTAGCACGTGAAAGAAGCGTAATTTTTCCGCCGAGCAACAACAGAAGAATATGCACCATTAGTATAATAGTAGGAATAACAAAAGAAAGCGAAACGAACAAACTCAAGCCGATGGCGTAACACTTGTCGTGCGAGTGTCGCTTGGCAGATTTTTACGGATAAAACGAAGATGAGCCGCAACCCGCCGCAACTATTCGCGCTCATTTTTATCGCGTTCCTCCTCGCTGGAATCCAGGCTCAATGGCGCCCCTACGATGCCAGAGGTAATGCTTTTTCTTTGCAATTATTGCCTTCTTTCTTATTTGTTCATTTTACTAATCGTACGTTCCGACTCTCCTACTACACGGTATTCTATGTCATTCGTAATAAGGTCATCCAGATAGATTGTTCGATGTTCGCGTGGATGTTCTTTTTCCAGTTTTGTGCCTTTGCGTACGCGTGTGCGCGCGTGCGCGCGTGCGTGTGCAATACTCATTATTCGACCTATTGATAAACTCGAGATGTCGTGTAACAGTCTGATAACCCAATTGTAATTGGCTTTGTTCGTAATTCTTCAAATTTATATACAATTACGTTTGAACGATTGCGCTCGTTGGTTGTGCGCGCGAGTCAAAGGTTTGGTCGTCTCTCGGCATTACATATGCGTTCGGCCCAAAAGGTTGACATTTGATTATCCTGCGACTTTTATATTAAAAATATCAGATATTGAATCCAATGTCCATTTACACGATATTAGATTGTACGCGATTGAATTTCGGATCGTCGGCCACTGCACCAGCCGAGTGAAAATTCACTTAGGCGAAAAATTGAAATTTGCGACCCTTTCGATACCTAACGGGATGTATGTATTCAAATGCCGACATTGCCGAAAATTTGAGTTGAGATTAGAGCGAAGAAACGTTAGCGTCCACCGCAAGGCAGGGGTATTTCGAAAGAGCGGCAATTTTTAATTGCACTCTCGGAAACGTCCACAATGTCACTGCTTTTAGTATTAATAAACTTTTGCGTACGCGCGAATATTTAATTAAATTGATACGCGTGCGACGCTTATCAGTTTACGGTAGGCGTCACATGACGCTCGGAGATTATTGCTGCGTTAAAAAATTAAATCATAATATAAAATTTACGTTGCATCAATAAGACGGAGTTTACCCAAAATGCGCTCGTTTGTAATTAATTGTATTATTAAACACGTTCGTTAAATGCGCTGGCTTTTCGAAATGTCGAAACCCAAAACAACAAGAAAATAATTGTAAAAGACGGATGATTTTCAGCGTCAACGAAACGCTTGTCTTTGTGCAAACGTTAAATGTAAATGCGATGCATTTGATGTTAATTATTGCAGTGTCCCTGTAAAGCGAACGAGCTCTTTTTACGTTATCACGTAATGTCTCACTTACCCATCCATTTGGTATCTTAAATTCCATTTTAACGTACATTTTTATCAATATGTTCAGAGTTGCTCTTTTATTAATGTGATACTGTAATCCGATAGACTTATGTTGTTCCACTGGCAAACGGTGATAGGCCGTACGTAATATCAGCGAGGGAAATTTCTAACGACTGCTAGCAATATGCGTCGTCGTGCTGCAATTAAATTAAAAATTATCCTCACTTGCCGTCAAACTCAATTCTATATTTCTCTTTCCAAAGAAATAACGAAAACTAGTCGAAATAGTCATCGCTATGCATAACTAATATGCATACTTATCGAGGGAACAAGCAACGTAGATGCAAACAGCTTCTGCATGATCCAACGCTTATATAATTGCAACGTTGTACGTTTACGTAGTTTACGTAGTTTACGTAGTTGAGCATCACAGTGGCAGATTCGATTAGAAAACAAAACATCGAGCCTAACGTACGCGTGCAGAGGTAGATTTTTACAGAGTAATATATTTAATATTTAACCTGGATATTTATAACGCGTGCAGTATTACTTATGTACGAGTTTCCAACCTAAATATATGAAAAGCGGTTGAGGCATATTTATAGATTTTCAAGCGGACAAGGTGCGTGTAAGTATAATAACGCGTACCCTCAAGACGATAATAAATTAACATTTCCATTGAAATTCTATTAAAGAGACAGCTCAAGTCGAGCCTGTAAAATCGATGTACGTAAGATCATTTCGCGGCTTTTTATCATTTGTGTCAGCTAAACGCAACAAAACCTACGTATCTTACAAAATTTCCAAACTACAGAATTCATTTCGACAAGTCAATGTTTAATTGTCGACGATTAATTCAAGCTACAATTACTTATTTATACAGAGTCTAAACGTAAGTATAAGACGTTTATGAATCTTATCGGTTTTCAATATTTGTCATTAATAATTTGAACGATTCAAACGAGTATAACATTAAATCAGGTCAAACGTTCCGTAGATCGATTCGTACAACCTGTAAGCATTGTAACTTACCTTGGATTGCCGAATCGAAATATATTCGCCTCTTTTCCATACGTCGATTTACGGATAAATATTTATACCAGTGTGGAATTTTATACAATCAGATGGAGAGTGGTCATTATACGTAATCAAATACATTTGTCACCTCAACAAGCGGAAAGTTATGTACGCACTTTGATGACCTATAACCGTTGCTCGGTTGTCGCATATCGAAACTCGCCATTTTCCACGCGGGAAACGAATGATCGGGAGGGCGGGAGGGGGAGGGGTGTCGCGTTTATAAATATTAAAAATTGTCATTGATTTACGTAAGATATATGTCGATATATATATGTATATCGACGTATTAATCTATTGATTCCACCAAAGGCGGGTCAAAGCAGCTATTCAAGTACAAACCGGAAGTACAAGCCAGCAATGACGTACCACTTCCCGTCCGTTGCAAGTATATGTACTAGCCGATACGAAAGGATAGCTGGTGTACACGCCATTTATCCCTTTGTCAATGAGGAAACAACAAACAAAAAAAGAAATATGAAAGAAAGAACGAACGCCCTATCGATCGAAAATTGATCAGGAAAAATCGACGACGGCGCGAGCTGTGACAAGGCAAAAGCGACGTTGTTCAACGATATGCGCTTTCCTACCGATTGATTTCTTTCAGTTTCTTTGAATTTCGATGCCTTTTTCAACGGAATAAGGTCGTAACTTATACCCGACGACGTGCTAGCTGAATTGGTACCGAGCAAAAACGTAATGTTTTCACGTACAATTAGTGCTCAAGTTCGTTGAATAACGCTGTACGGTCAATGGTCACTTGTATCTGTCGATAGATATCGTACGATTGTGTAATCTGTAACGATGCTCGTAGAATTGCAATGCATAAAAGTAATAATCTTCAGCTCGTTAAGGATTGTTATGATAAAGATAAGAGGGAAGGCCACATTGTATACGTCTTCGGATTGATCGGCTCTGGCGTGTTGCTTTGACCAATTCCCGCGATATGTCATCTTTCGCTTAAAGACTCGATAAATTCGTATTGTATAGTATCGGCCAATTTACAATTTACAATTGACAACGCGACTCGCGGTATTTTTGAGCTATCGGTTTAGCGGAGAATTCCTCGGCGTCAATAGAGCAACAGCGTTAATTTAAGGCAACACGTGGCCATGCGATGCTCTTTGACGCTCGAATGTTTCGAATTATTATTAATTTTTTTGTCTTTTTCAATACGAGCAGCCGACGAAGAGGATAAGTAAATACAAATAAGTCGCAAAGTACAGTGGGTAGTCTGTTGAGAAGACCGGCGCCCCGAGATGTGAGCAATACCATTTATGCAGTGGTTCTCAAAATTATTCGAGTACCCGACGTTTCATCACAACCTCTATCTCGCTTTGCCTCTCTCCCCTTTTCGTTTGATCGAACAACGTCCACTTTGAAATATTTTAACGTACGATTGGAGTACAAAAAGGATTATGCGGAATACGCGTTAATGGACATAGGTCGTTTTAAAAAACCACCACACTTCGCTACGCGCTTGAGATTTTCGAAGCAGCGTGTTAATTTCGTCAGGTTGAGCTCGCGTGGTACCGCTAATCTACGTAATAATCGTGAAAGAAATTTACAAACAAATTCCAATCCACGCGATGGTGCCAATAAAGCGGAATTCCTCCGTAAAAACTCGATGACGTTCGTGTATGATTGATAAATGTTTACCTCCGAGCGAACGCCGCTTTGGAAATAACCTTTTATACGAATTACACTTGCCTTTGCTGGCAACGTGCAATGATTACGTTTAATAATAAAAACTCCGGCAGTAGTGTGAAAATATTTACGGGTCAACCATTTTATCCATCGAAAGTGCGTGCGGCACGACAGCCGAAGCTCTTTGCTCGTGGAGCTCCATTTTGGAAGTTGGCTTTTTGTACATTTATTTGATTTTTTGTATAATGCAAAAAAGCGTTGCTGTTTGAAAGGGGTCGAAAAAAGCGCGACTAAATTTATGATCTACGTAACGAAAGTGCAGAATGGAAAGTAAAAGCTGCGAGGAGAGGAAAATCTGATATCTTTTAGCCGACAATATTTTTGCGTGGTGCAGTCCATTAGAAGCTTGCATGGACGATTTAGCTGGGATGTTGCGCGGTGCTTTTTTCGCGTCGGCTTTTAGGACCAACAGTTTGCCGTGCGCTTCTTGTCATGCTAATACGCTTGATTTTACATTAGGTTGCTTTTTCATTACACGCAATATTCTTGTGTCGTAATAACGTCGCTCTTTTTTCGGCGAAATCACCATTTTGTATTCTTAAACAACGTGCGATTATACAGTCGCGTTTTTGTTATTATATTAACGCAGGTTATCTTTCGCGAAATCGACGCTCTCTGCGAATATTATCGTTGGACTGCAAACGTCCGTACGCGTAAATAAAAGTTTTATCGGCAAATCAGTGCGATGCAGTGTCGAGTATAATAGAATATCGCTTTGTCGGCTCAACCTTTGTCGTGCTCGCTCGAGAGAACGATAAAAAGGCAACATTTAAATTGTAAAAATGGTCGAGATATTTCGAGTACCACGGAATTTGCAGGGTTTGGCAGGTGATGGGTGACATGCCGGTGTCAAGTAGTATCGTTATATTGCAGTTTCTCGTATCAAAGCATACTTGGTCGTTTAGTCAACCCGATACGATAGTGAAACTTTAACGATCATTTACGCTAAATTCTCTCGCGAGCGTGAAAATTCCACATTCAAGATACCGCAAATAATAATGGCGACTTTGACGCTCCGCATAATTAGATTTGCTCAAAGACCTTGCTCGCCTATCGACCGATGCCAACTGTTGCCCGTTTTTTGCCTATAATCCAACAGTTTGTTACGTTCGTTCGCCTATTTGTTTTAAATTGCATTTGATACGCGAACACTCCGAAAACGGAAACGAATATTTCTATAGCGTCTGATGCGTCCTATTTTTTCACAGTAGAGTCCTTTGTAATCGGCTTTTCATACGCCATAAGCACAGCCCGTGGTCTGTCTATTTTGATTGATACGCGGCTTGTTGGTCTCTTGCACGTTCTCCTGCGTGAATACACCAAATGTCTCTCGTACCCATTGGATTTTCCAATTATGGGGATTATCTTTTTTACTCACTTCAATTTGTTCTTTTTCGACGTCAACAAGTGCTGTTGTTAATTGCTATGATTAATCTGTGAGTATAGCGGATTTTAAAAAAAGCGGCATCCAACAAAAGCGCACGATCGATATTTCAACGAAACCGCCCGTACGTATATTGCGGCTTATTAATCACGGATTTCGAAGGCTTAATTTTCCAGTGCTCAAGTAGCCGTACGCGCAAAATTTGCGTTAGATATGTCATTACAACTGAGAGTAGTTTTACAAATCAATAATACGAAACACTCGACCCCCAAACAAGCGCGAACAAAGGAACTAACCAGTATTTTTTGTGTGTGACAACAGCCTGTACACCAGATGAGTTTATGTGCAATAATGGGCAATGTATTAGAGGTGAGCAATATTGCGACGATCGACCAGATTGCTATGACCAATCGGATGAAACAAGCTGCTGTAAGTAAATAACAACCATATTTACATTTGATCGAGTTTTTATTCGACGTTCAAGATAGATACGTAGCAAAGCATTTGCCGGCTGTTGTAACCTTAGCAAATGCAACTCAATCGGCCGGCTAATTAGAGAGTACTTTGAACGGCACGCGAGTTTGTCTCAGTTCCAATTTCTTAACGTCTTTCTAAGTAAATCTTTGCGAATTCTCGCGCGTAATCGCATTACTACTCAAGCTATTCCTCTTTCACACAGCGACAACCTGTAGTACAGGCGAGTATCGATGCTTGGAAGGAGTTTGTATTAGCATCGACAAAAGATGCAACGGTTACTCGGACTGTCGAAACGGCGATGACGAAGACTCTTGTGGTAAATATTTTTTCTTCTTTCTATCATTTGTCAACGATACATTTCATGAATGTCGATACATCGATGAAAAGTAACATTAGTCTTTCAAAAATCTCAACGTTTGCAATATAGATCCACGTGACATTTAAATTACGCATAGACGTTTCATTTACATACATGTGATCTCTTTCTCTATCAAGTGGACCGAGAGAATGTTTGAATTTGTTGAGTACAAACTTTTATTAGCATATCTCTCATTAGTAGAATGTTAGCTGTCTTAGTTTATCGTATACCACACAAAATCTTAGAAATAATTGGAGACGAGAGCATCGAAAAAAGTCAGTCTCGCTCCCCAATTAAAACAGCGCAGTAAGAAACCATATAGTAGATAACGCTGCAAAATGGGGACAAACTCAACGATTGTAGAGCAATTGTAGCAGCCACGAAAAGACTCGTATTCCCGTGCGTCATTTTGTAAAATAACGTTGGTCTTGGAATTGTATGCCGTACTATTATTAACATTGTCATAGTTTCGTTCAAGTACGATCATGTGAATAAACTTGTGCGATATATTTGTTATTCTGATTCTCATGTATGTGTGTATATATATATATATACATGCATACTCACTCACACACACACACACACACTCACTCACATACACGTACGTGTGTGTGTGTGTGTGTGTGTGCGCGTGCGTTAGGTAAACGGAAAATCTGTTCGTTTAGCGCAGTGAAGGCTTTTCTCATTTTTTTCTTGATTATTCGCAGTATCGAATCAACAAGTAAAGCGGAAAATTTTATATCTGTACATACTTGGAGTCGAGCTATTTAATCCGTCGTTGTGTTACATTTTTCATAGAGAAGATTTACTACGTTTAGCTTGTACATCTAGTTGTAGCATATCTCGCCTATGCGTACGAGCAGATTCGGCTAATTTTCGTAATCCTTTGACGCTTAAACTAAAATTTTTTTTCGACTGAAAAACAACTTTTCCAATAAACCTTTGGGTAAAGTAGATTTTTTTCGTTGTTTTTCAGCCACATTCGTAATTTTTTACAAGGCTGTTTCAAACATTTGTGTATTTGCAAATTTGACTAATGAAGCTATCGAGTTTCGATATCAGTAATGTACTATGCATACACGTTTCGTTTGATTGAGGTACTTGTAATATGATTGTCAATCTAAGATTTTTATAGGTTTACAATTTGTCCCATTCAGGACTATGCTTTAAGTGACTGTTGTCTTCATTAAAATGATGTGTATAAAATAGATTGCAGAATCGACGATTTTCATTGTGACGATGGTACCTGCGTTGCTTATAGTGCTTTGTGCAATGGGCTTCAAGACTGCAAAGATGGTTCTGATGAAAAAGATTGTGGTAATTATGTAATTATGTCACTGCAAAAAAATTATTTTTTCACGAAAAAAAAGGAATTTTATCAGAAGTATATTTTGTTGCGTTATCGATGAAAAAATGAGCATTATTCTGATAAAATTTAAACAAAGTAACATCGAGAGAAAACACAAATAGATACTACTTTGAACGCTATTATTCACAAATCTTTTCATCAAAACAACTATTAGACATTGCACCTTGCCCCGAGACGGACTTCACGTGTGGTGATGGTTCTTGTATTTCAAAGGCCTTCGTATGCGATGGGATAGACAACTGTTTGGGTGCTGAAGACGAACTCTCTTGCGGTACATATTCATTGGCACACATTTCGACACGACACTTTTTACGCGTTTACAGTGTTGTCACTTGTTGCTGTCTTTTTAGCTGTTTTTTTGATAAATCAAAGCAAGTTAACACGTTAAACGATAAACTTTGTTTAAACGCTTAGAGACATACTTTCAAATTAATTATTGTTTACAAGCACGCATATACCAATTGCAGCGAAGATATTGAAAAAAGGATACTAGTTTATTATTCTTATTTTCCATCAATAGAACGAAACTGTACGCCGACTCAGTTCAAATGTGTGAGTGGAAACAAATGTATAGATCGCATCTACAGATGCGACGGTCATCCAGACTGTCCTGATAGAAGTGATGAAGATTGTCAAAGAGGATTTAACCGGTCCTTAACAAATCACACATCAGCTATCGATAGTATGATATAATTACTCTTCTTTTCCTCTTTTCAGACATCACTTTAGTTACTAAAACTGAAGAATTTCAATTAAAAAATAAAAATACTCACACAGATGCATTTATAGTTTTCTGCAACAAACTTAACAGCATGGTCATTTGTCATAACGATAACTCACATTTTGACTCAAACTATGCCGTTTTATCGATCTATCAATTTGCATGTTTTTAACAATATACACGTCAAATTTCAAAATTTATACAATCGTCGTTTGATTTTAATAATATCTCATGTTTTTCAGCTTCAAAGCAAATATTCAACTATACGTGTGTATATATATATATATATATATATATATTTATACATATATACGTACATATATATATATGTATATACACATGTACATCTTTTCCACTTCTAAATGCCTCTGATAATAATTTTTTTTACGATATCTACATATATCATTGTTACGACTAAGCAGTACATTTATTCTTACTAATGCTTTTTTGTCGATAATTATTTGGCTTGCTCATCTATTTCCATCTATTGTTATCTTACTAACTGTCGCTGTCTCTAAAAATTTATGAAATTTCCGAAAGATAGGTATAAGCTAACGACAATTTTTAACACTGTCGCTTATCAAACTTTTATTTTTTAGCATTCTAGACGCATTCACTTACTTTTTCCAATATTGCATACCGAACACTTGAAAATAGCCCGAAAGAGCTTTATTTATTTTAACTATCGGATTCATTGCATACTACTAGACTAAGTACTGTACTTAAACAAAGCGTAATTATCCACGTCACCGACAACATTACCCAATCAATCGTGCCTCACAGTTATTAGTATGCCTATCCTTGATTTGACGTATTTAATCAGTTAAATACCGAGAAGAATAACGACACTACAAGATGCCCGAAGAGGAAGCCTCTCGATGACAGTAAACAATGATGGGTGTCGCCGTATCGTTTCGTTATATTTGAAGAGTCCTGAAAGTTTCTAATACATCTCTACCTATTACTATTATTTGAGTAGTATTATAACTTGTTTTCGCTACTCTACTGTAACTTTGACATTAGAACCTAGTAGGTTAGTCGTTAAACAGTTGAAAACGTGGTCGAAAGCCGCAACTTATTATTACTAGATTTGTTTGTTAATTTTGAAAATTTGTCAATATTTCGGTTTGATTTGTCCTCTAAAGTAAACTTGCTATCTTTCAATTAAATAAGTTTGCACTAGTATGTTTTTCAAGTTTATTTTCACTTTTAATCTACTTTATCTTCGCTAAACCGAGTCTTGTGAAACGATAATTTTCTTTTTATACTTTTCCTATATATAGATGTAATATATTCATAAAAATGTTCGTATACTTATAAAAAAACATTATCCTTTTAACCTGCTCGACAAAGATAGAAAAAGATCTTTGACCGATCGGAAGTAATATTGTAACGTTGAAGGTGTCTTTTTATTTCACAAAACAGACCAAACAGACTAATGGACAAGTTATTGCCGCGTATCACGTCTATCGTCCCACTTATGAAAGTGAAAATGATCAAAATTAATCGTTAAAAGGATACTAAAAATCAGTATGCTAGCGAATTTCTACTAGTACTATGGTGCAACTATTGTAACTCTACAAATATGCATGGTATAGACATATTCTAACTGATTAGTTGAATATAGGCATAGGTAAAACTTGGAGTAGATGACGTTCTATTTTTGGATTTTCTTACTACTAAATATCATTCTGTCTTCTGTTTGTATGCACCAAAATATGCACTACATGACGTGCACGAATATCAGTCTTTCGAAACAACTACTTCTGTATCAATCTCTACTAATGATTACACGGATTTCTCAAAAATCTCGTGATATTTAATATAACATGTATTTATCTACTTTAGCATCTAGTTAGTCTTATTGTCCACACAATTTTTGCAGAATGCGGACCTGGTGAAAAACCATGTGAAAATGGAATCTGCATTAGCAAAGACTTTTTTTGTGATGGAAACACTGATTGTTTAGATAACAGCGATGAAAGAAATTGCAGTATGATCAAACTCTCTCAATTCTATATTGTTGTCTATGTATTCGATTTGCTTTCGTCGTAATTTTTTTATCCTTTTATTGCATTGCTTTACTTTAAACGATGATCGCGAAAGAATCAAGAGAACCGGTCTCATTGCTCAATTATTTGATTCCAACGTTAGCTTGTATAGCCAAATGGATGATGGTTTTTCAACGATTTCTTTACCATAATTAGCACGTTGACTGTTTCGTACGAAGCATCGGTAATCCGTATTCTGGCATGAAATATCGTTTTATGAATTGAAATCCCATGCAAATAATAGCGAAATACAGATAAATTGGTTCGTCGACGATTAACATCGATGTCAAAAGAATCCGCGAAAGAGCCACGAGTTCTCCGGTTAATGTCAATGTATCTCTCTGCAACCGTTCTTTTCTTTATTGATCGAGCCATCGATAATTTACCATTGCTATCCTATTTGTGCTTAATAAAAAATCATTACTTGTCTTTCGAGTGTGTGTTGTGACTGTTTAATTTCTAATTTACTGAGCGTACCGTTTCACGTTTTTAGTAGATGCATGTACGTGTGCTAGTCTGTCTCGTCCGTAGTGTGATTTGCTTAGATACCTTAGTTATTAGATAGAGAACGTCAAAGAGTTGTCGAGAATCCATTTTTGCCCATCGATTTATTGTTTTCCGAAGCTCGGTTTATTTGTTCGATCGATACGCGTGACAAAAGACGCATCTTCAATTTTGTTCCAGAAACCGATGGAAATAACGTAATACATTATCCCAGCTGCAGGGGTGATGAGTTCGAGTGTCAAGTAGGCTTTTGCATCAATCGCATCGACGTCTGCAACGGTCGCTCGGACTGTCCTGATGGCCGAGACGAACGGAATTGTACCTCGCGTCGGCGTAAGTTGGACAATTTCTCAAACTTCGTAATTATAAGGTCCGTCGAAAACAACGTTTGAGTTTTCAAACTATAAATCACTGTACTTATATTCACTTTGCGAAAAATTGCAAACAAAGATTCACGGTAGGCTCCTCAATGTGAACGTTGGTATTATTATTTTTTTCAACGAGACATGCTTTTACGTGGATTATTTGTCTATTGATTGTAGCGGTAGTCGAAGAAAGCAGGCTCGACATTAAAGTCTATCCAGTCGATCAAATCATCAAAGAGAGTAAGTTGTTTCGTTTGCTCACGATAAATAATACAAAAGACACCCTCAGCTGTCTTAGTCTCTCGTGTATTAAATGCATTGATTGGCGTTTAGGGTCAGAGGTAGTTATTCAGTGTCGCGATGAAGGTCCATTGAGAGCGAAAATTCGATGGGTACGCGGAAATGGGCATCCTCTTCCTCCGGGCAGTACTACCGTTAACGGTCGTCTTGAGATACCCAACATTCAGATGAATCAAGCTGGCTCTTACGTATGCGAAGCGGAATATTACGCGCATTTACCCGGTTCTCGAGTCACTGCCAACTTGGAGGTCGAAAGAGGTACGTTATGTATTTTGTTGGTCATTCCTTCGACTGTATCAAGCCGCCAAACACTCGTATAGATCTATCGATGAACGTTAACACTGATCGTTATAGCTGATACCAATTGGTCGTCACTGACGACTTGCAGCCCATACGAAGCGACGTGTAACAATCAGGAATGTATCCCGAAGCATTACATTTGCGACGGTAAACCAGACTGCTCCGACGCTTCGGACGAATCTCGTTGTGGTAAGTTCAACGCCGTTACTCACGTAGTTGCAGTAAACTGTACGTATGTACGTATGTACGAGTAAATTATTTGCCGTAGGTCTTCACGGATGCGAGCCGAACGAATTCCGTTGCACGAACAAGCAGTGCGTCAGCAAAATTTGGCGCTGCGACGGCGACAAGGACTGCAGCGACGGCAGCGACGAAGAGAATTGCTCCACCTCGCCGGACAATGCACCGTGTACTTATGGCGAATTCAAGTGTCACAGCGAACAATGTATCCCGAAGAGCTATCAGTGTGATCAAGAAAATGACTGTATGGACGGTAGCGATGAAATTGGGTGTTGTAAGTAACCGTATAATACATAAACTAAAGAATGAACAACGAACAACCCTACGCCACAAATACGAGTCGCTGATACCTTTTTTACTGTTTTTTAGCGGCCGTCTACATCACAAAGACTCCACTACCGATGGTCGTGCTCGATCTCGGCGAGACGTTACTGTTGACGTGCGAAGCAGTGGGCGTGCCGACTCCGGAAATCAATTGGCGATTGAACTGGGGTCACATACCGCAAAAGTGTTCGACCACGTCGATCAACGGCAGTGGTAATCTGACTTGTCCAGACGTCCGTGTAGAAGATCAGGGTGCGTACTCGTGCGAGGGAATCAACGTGATGGGTTTCGTCATCGCTGTACCCGACACCATTCTAGTCGTGAAAAATTCGAGAATCTGTCCAATCGGCAGATTCAACGCCGAGGCTAAGAGACCCGAGGATTGTATTTCGTGTTTCTGTTTTGGCGTTGCCACCGAGTGTAGTAGCGCCAATCTTTACACTTATCAATTACCACTGCCAGTCGATCGTTACAAGATTGTACCGGTCGAGGTTAGAACGGAAATCCGAGTGCCATCCGACACCAATTACACCGAGACCATCCCCGCCGACAGCTACGGTTACCACGTGCAAAGTCTCAACAACGACATTTACAGGAGCACCGTCGTTTACTTCGGATTGCCCGAGCACTTCCATGGCAATCAATTGAAATCGTACGGCGGATACTTGCACTACACCGTGAGGTATACTGGCAACAGTGCGACTAACGAGGGGCCCGCGGTCATTGTTACCGGTAACGACATAACGATCTACAATAACGGTCCTCGCGTCGTGCCCAACCAAGACTCCAGACAAAGAGTTCGACTCATGTACGGCGATTGGCACAAGCAAGATAGACGAGGACCGACCGTGGCGTCGAGGGAAGATATCATGATGGTTTTAGCCAACGTCAACAATATCTTAATCAAGTGCGTTTGCTTTTTCGTTCGCAGAACTGCACGTCGCCTCGCATTCTCTTTACAGTTGAAAACTTGTCGAACGCTTTGTTTTTCTTGTCTTCTGCTTTCAGAGCTCAGTATGAGAATTCGCAACAGTTGAACGTATCGATTTCCAACGTAATGTTGGATTCCGCTGCAAACACGGGATTCGACTCGGTTCCTTACGTCGAAGAGTGCCGGTGTCCTTCAGGTTAATTATTTTCTAAACGATCCATAATAATAAGTTCACTGCCGGAAGTTTAATCGTTGCGCAACTCGTCGATTTAGGCTACACTGGTTTGTCGTGTGAAAATTGTGCTCCTGGCTATGTTCGACGAAAGAGCGGTCGCTGGCTCGGACAGTGCTACAAGGAAAGTCAGTCGCAGGTAGAAAGCTGCCCTCTTGGCTATTACGGTGATCCTTCGCGTAGAATACGCTGCGAAGCCTGCCCTTGTCCACTTCCACACAGGTGAGCATTCAATCAGACGGTATCATTGATACGTAAAAAATGTCTAATGATGCGCGTCGAATGATAAAGTGCTATAAAGAGAAAAAGACGTCACGCTGCAAGCTCGTATATATGAGCGTGCGAGAGCACTCAATTCTTAATGGCAGATTAAATCTAGACGTAATGACAACGAAAGCGTGAAAATCGTAAAATGCGAAGATCCGTACGAAAGCGTTAATCGCGACGATCGTAAGATCCTTCGAGTAAGCTACTCAATGAAGAACGATGGTTGATGTAGAGGGAGGCAAAAGTTGCTTGACGAGTTATTGTGTATGATGGGCTACGTTAATTGAAGTGCCACGATCGTCACGTATCAAGTTCGTAATTGCGCAAACTGACCAAAATGAAATCTTACTCAAGATAATGTCAGTATTTACATTTAAGAGCTTTTATCGCGGGTCGACACATAGAAAAATCATATAGGATTTGTCGATTTTTTATGGTATTAAAAGGTACACGTTTGACATCGTCCGCGACAATTTTACACTCATAAATCTATTATTTTTCATTTCTCTTTGCATCGTCGATTTATAGATTCGACCGTACATGCCATTTGGACATCGATGGCGTGAGTCCCAAATGTAACTGTCCACCTGGTTACGAAGGTACACAATGCGAGAGGTGTTCCGAGGGTTACACTGGCTATCCCATGCGAGGCGAAGAATGTAAACTTGCCGATCAATGTGATCCTAGTGGAACTCTCAGCGTTCCGATTGATCGACACAATTCGTCTTGTAATTGTAAAGTAAGATTAGATTTAAACGCAGCCTGACGTTAAACGAGTTTACGCGTGTATTCTGGTGTTTGTGAAATGAATTATTTTCCAAATGTAGGATTACGTCACAGGACCCAAATGTAACCAATGCAAACCGAATACGTTCAGTTTGGCTCCGACAAATCAATTTGGTTGCATCAGTTGCTTCTGTATGGGTATCACAAATCAGTGTATCTCATCCAACTGGTATCGAAGTGACGTACGTGTCGGCGTTAATCGTGTACCTATTTCAGATGATACACTATGTACAACGATTTAAATAATTATTTATTTTCTCTATTAGATTCGAGTCTCCTTCACGAATTCTCTGAGGGGCTTTTCGCTGATAAGCTCAAACAACCGTGACATATTACCGATAACGTTAGGCATCAATTTGAAACCCGAATCCCGCGAAATTGTATTCAACGATTTCCCCGACAGAGGCGCAGGCGAAGTCTTTTATTGGCAATTGCCAAGTATATTTTTGGGTGATCAAATCACCGCATACGGAGGAAACTTAAAGTATGTCGTGAGACACGTTCCCTCTCCTGGCGGTTTGACTTCGAGAAACAGCGCTGCGGATGTTGAATTGATCAGCGTGAGTTGACGAGAAAAAACTGTTGAAAAAAGTGCATGCATGCGAATTTTATTAGATCGTATTCTTTCATTTGTAGTCCAACGACATTGTGCTTCTTTACTACTCTCGTGAATTCCCTGAACCGAACGCAGCGAAAACATTCACCGTTCCATTACTCGAGCAATATTGGCAACGAGCCGACGGAACGGTAGCCGATAGAGAACATCTTCTGATGGCACTGGCAGACATTGAAGCTATACGTGTCAAAGCTACGTATACTACACACACTGACGAAGCTGCGTAAGTTTTTCACAAACGCAGTGCAACCTTTGACAAACGTTTGTCTGTCCTTGGCGATTATCGAATCGTTCGTCTGATTTCAGACTTTCCTACGTTTCCTTGGATATCGCGAAAGAATTCAACACCGGAAGACAGCGTGCCATCGAAGTAGAAAAATGTAGTTGTCCGTTGGGGTACCAAGGTTTATCTTGTGAAGATTGCGCCACTGGTTACACCCGAGCGATCGAAGGACTGTATCTGAGTCTCTGCGAGCCATGCAAATGTAATGGTCACTCGGGTCAATGTGATCCAGAAACAGGTGTATGCGAGGTGAGAGATTAAGACGAATACTTCGAGTTAAAGCGCTTAGTCGTCCATTTGTGCAAAATATCGAAATTTAATGGTCTAATTGCAGAACTGTGCCGACCACACAACCGGAATCAATTGTGAAATTTGTCAATCTGGTTACGAAGGCGACGCGACACGTGGTACACCTTATGACTGCCAAGTTAGAAATGGCTCGGTTATCCCTTGCCACTGTAACCCACTTGGATCCGAAAGTAACAATTGCGTCAACGGACAGTGCGATTGTAAACGCAACGTTGAGGGAGCCGAGTGCGATCGCTGTCGTTACTCCACTTTTGGATTGTCGCAGAGCAATCCCGATGGTTGTAGCGAGTGTTTCTGTAGTGGTGTGACCAATCAATGCCATGAAAGCTCACTCTACGTTCAACAGATTCCTATATTTATTTATGACGACCAACATGGCTTTACCCTCACGGATTCGTAAGCTCATTTTATCGATCTTAGAGCTTGATTCGACTCTGTTGAACACTTGATTTTTTTCATGAAAAATTGCACGATATTTTTATTTACAGAGCTAGGCGTCAAATAGTTAGCGAAGGTTTCGAATTGGACTTTGCTGTGAATAAAATTGGTTACCGTTTCACTACGGGCCGAACTGGACGATTATTCTGGTCGTTGCCGAGTGCCTTCACCGGTAACAAAATCAAGAGTTACGGTGGAAACTTGGCGTTTACTCAGCAAGTAAAAGCTCAATCAAACGCTAGTTGCCGTAAGGATCAGGACGTTATTATTATCGGAAATGGTATTACTCTCTACTGGACAAATCCTGACGATGTTTATTCCAATTCATCTCTGGTAATGACAATAGTGATTTCAACCGGGCAAACTTCAGTATAACTATATTTCTAAAAAACAATTGACAACGTTGCAGATGGTAGAAGTGTCACTGATCGAGACCGAATGGCGTTACATTTCGACAAGCGGCCTCAGGGTTGCCACACGACCCGACTTGATGAGCGTCCTTGCGAATGTCGACGCAATTTTGGTCAGGGCATCATTGTGCGACGATATGATCTCTACGTACATAAGCGACATCGTTATGGACACAGCTGTCGACAGTTCTCCTGGTCAACCACGTGCCACCCAAGTTGAAGCTTGCATGTGTCCTTCCGGTTATATTGGCAGTTCGTGTGAAACTTGCGCGCCAGGACACTATAGGAACCTTAATGATCGCTCCGCTAGTCCTCTGGGTTCCTGTGTTCCATGTCCATGCAACGGTAACGAACAAAGCTGCGAGTTGGATTACTCGGGTCATGTCAAGTGTAACTGTCATCCACAATTCGCCGGAGAATTCTGCCAAGAAAATGGTCAAGTCTAATTTGGTCTTTAACGACGATTTAATTAGTTTCAATTTTAATATTAAACGAACGCTTTAATAACTCTTAACAGCAGGTGACGAGGATCAAACAACGACCTATCAACCTCCAACTGATAGACCTTCACCGATTATCGTCAAGATTGATGAACCTAAGATTATAATCGTTAAAATTGGAGAAAACGTCCGATTTCATTGCTCGGGTAGATCCCTGTACAATGTAACTGTCACGATTTTCCAATAATTCATCAATGCTTCGAAAATACAACTTGACATTAATTACTTCGCTATGTTTGATAGAATCCAGTTACGATGCGTTGGCAGAAAGAGGGAGGTTACTTACCACCAGGCAGAGGCATTGACGATTCCAATGGCTTACTGGTTATCAGGGAGCTCCGAATATCCGATAGCGGCAATTACATTTGTCATGTCACTGATGGGCAATATATCAATACCGAGAAAGTTACTCTTCACGTTGGAGGTAAGTTTACACGTATATGTAAATACATTTTTCATGTCAAATTAACCTTTGCAATCAAATGACTTTCGAATTAACGGATGCAGCTTTTCCCAAGTCCATGATTCCCGAAGAAGGTACACGAAACATAAAGTTTTATAGCTCAATGTTACTGTAATCCAATGTTGATTTTATTTGCCCGATATTAGTTGCGTTGCTAGTATTTCATAATCTGACAGTCGAATTTTGTTGTTGAAAATAGCAATGTGCTCAATAAATACTTTATCGTGTCTCCATAGACTCTGTTGCGGAACCGACAATTGAAATCACTCCTCCATCCCTCGTAGTCGTCGAAGGAGAGCCTGCCGAGTTTATTTGTAAAACATCTCAGACAGTTCCCTCGAACATTGAATGGGAAAGATCAGGCGGCCGAATGAACGAAAACGCAACGTTTGAAAGTGGTGTTTTAAGAATTCCCATGGTTACGTTAGATGATGCGGCTAATTACAAATGTATTGTGCAAACTCGTAGTGGCTCGAGTGAAAAAATTGTTCCACTGCACGTAAAACGTAAGTCGATGTATAATGACAAATTTCAAAAATTAACAATTAAGGATGAACGTACATTGATGAAATGTTATATCTTGTTCACAGCGCTCAATCCATTGCAACAGCCAGACGTCATCGTATTGATATCACCGAGCAAATGGTCTGGATTCAGCGGTGACACTGTAAGACTCACTTGTAACACTTCAAGCCCAGTACAGAGGATTCTTTGGAGTCGATCGGATCGAATGTTGCTTCCAACAGCAGCCATTCAAGATAACGGCATCCTTACCATTTCTAATCCGTCTTTGAACGACGCCGGTTGGTACATCTGTACAGCAATACTACGCGACGGTACGGAGAAGACCACAACAACTTCCATACAAATCAATCCTCGACACGATATGCCCACCGTTACTATCGAGCCGCAAAGGCAGAAGGTTCCTCAAGGATCGACAGCAATTATTACGTGTAGAACGGATGGAGACGATTCCAACTTCAAGTGGACCAAATCAAGAGAACCCAACTTAGGGTCGAATGCTCAGGCAACTGGTGGAACTTTGCGCATCACGAATGTACAAATGATTAATAGAGGAGTATACACTTGCAGATACAGCCAAGGCGACCGCGGAACTTACGAAGCCAGCGCTATTATCGATGTCGATCGTGAGTAAAAAACCTTGAATAATAACGATATATCATCATAATGTTACATATTACACTTTATTACGTTATATTTTTCATAGCTCGAGAAATGCCCATTCTCCAAATTTACCCGAACAAAACCCAAGTGGTCGTGGCAGGAAACACTGCCGATTTTCATTGTCGCGCAGTCGCGGGTATTCCAACTCCAGAAATCAAATGGTCACGTCAAGATCAACGACCTCTCGGTTCGAACGTTCAAGTGATTTCAGGTGGCATGCTGAGAATTAATAATGTTACCAGCTACGACGAGGGAGCTTACGTTTGTGTTGCTCAAAATATTATTGGCACAACCAGTGCTACCGTCACCTTGGAAGTAAACTCGTATCCTGTGATAACTATTCGTCCTCAGCGTGGTGTTCTTAGATTGAAGAAGGGATCTCGACTACATCTCATATGTACTGCCACTGGACATCCTTTACCGGTTGTTTCTTGGAATAAAGAAGATGGCTTAACACCTGTCATGTACGTTCTATCCGAGACAATCAACCATTTTATTTTCATTTTTTACGAAAATTTCCTTATTCTTTAGAAATCCTTACAATGGACCTGAAAGACTCAGCCCATCGGCCACAATAGACATCAATTCCGTAACCAACGCAGATGAAGGTACTTACACGTGCAGAGCAAATAGCCCTGCAGGTCAGTCTGAAGATTACGTTCAAGTAAGGATCGAAGACGAAATCAATTCCGTGGACCCAGAGTGTCGAGGTGATACTTGCTACGATCCTCCTCCAGAGGTACTTATTCGTTTCTGATACTAACCATTCGTGTATGGCTTTGTACAAGGTGTACATAAAATTTACTTTTTGCAGAATGATCCATACCCGAACAGAGAAGGCGTCATCGCAGATAAAGAGGAAAATATCCCATCGGGCGGTCGGATATCGTTGCGTTGTCAAGTATTCCCATATATTGACGATCAAAAAATTTATCTTGATTGGAGACGAGAGGATGGTAAACCAATGTCAAGCACAAGTACCATAACCGATGGTACTTTGTTCATTAGTGATCTCAAGTCGGAAGATTCTGGGGATTACACCTGTATTGTACTGGACACATATGGAAAGCTACTGTTCTCTACGAAAACTCGATTGAACGTCGTAGGTACGTACAAAATTAATTCTAACTCAGGGGGTGGATTTTACGATTATCGAAGATACTTGTACTAAAAATCTTTGACTATATAATTTAGATACTCCAAAGATTAAATTAGAGCCTCTACGACAAACAGTACGACCAGGTGAAAGTCCATCGATTCACTGTATCGTAACTGGCGACGCTCCACTGAATGTTGAATGGGAAGCCGTTGGCCGTCCACTACCATCATCGGTACAACAATCCAACGGTCTACTTAAATTCCATGGAATAACATTTTCCGATGCTGGAAAATACGTCTGTAAAGCATGGAATGACTATGGTACTGCAGAAGCTGTAGCCGAGGTATCTGTAGAAGGTAATGTGACTTGTTTTTGGATAAAACCAAAGACAATAAATTATAATCCTTTATTTTTGTTTATAGCTACCGCTACGCCCATCGTTCAAGTGCAAGCTAGTAAAAATCCAGTAAACGTAGGTGATTCGGTTCATCTACATTGCGTAACATCGGGGATAATAAATCCGCATTACGTTTGGAGTATGCCTTACGAAGTGTCCCTACCGTATAACGCTAGAGAGTCAGGCAACATTTTGAGTTTGACGGATGTCAGTCAACGTAATGCCGGTTTGTACAGATGTGCCATAGATGCAGATGATGGTGCTGTAGAAGGTGACTTTAAACTCATCGTTAACGGTATTTATTTCAAACTATAACTTTACCACTACTGTTGTATTTAAATGTTTTACTGGAAATATTCGTGTCGTATTTTAGAGGACGACTTAGCGACCGATGAAACAGACAGAACGATCATGGAAATAAAGTACACACCTTTCGGTAAAGATATCGAAATCCAGTGCCGAGATTATCTTGAGCCAGCCGGACGATATCGATGGACAAAAGTGAATGGAACTCTACCAAGCAAACATGAAATTAATAATGTAAATGCCAATTTCTAAGCTGAGATGTAATCGATATTTTATAACTATATTTATTTCTGCAGGATGTACTAATCCTGAGGGAAGTTAACCAGAGCACCGCCGGCGTGTACATGTGTAAAGCGAATAACGGCCTAGAAATGAAAGAAGTATTCACAACAGTCGTTGTCAATGGATTAGTCCCTTACTTTAGCCAGGCACCAATAAGTTTTATCGAAGTACCACCTCTAATTGAGGCCTACTTGAAATTCGACATTGAAATTACCTTTAGACCTGAAAAACCGAACGGCATATTACTCTACACCGCTGAAAAGCCTGATGGCGAAGGCGATTTCATGTCGCTGACTCTTGAAAATGGATACCCAACGTTCACGTATGTATTCCAATTCTTCAAGTTGCATCTATCATGATCATTTGAACCATTTTACCCTTTTATCACTCAAGATTCGATCTTGGATCGGGACCGACCGTCGTAAAAGGTGACATGAATATCAGTCTTGGTGAATGGCACACGATTATCCTCCAACGAGATCGCAAGGAAGGAACAATGATATTGGACAACACGTATTCTTATAAAGCGATTTCTAAAGGAAAAAGAGATACTTTCGACGCTTTTATCCCACTGTACGTTGGTGGAGTGGCCGAAATAAAGATTAATAAGAACACCGGTGTAACGTCTGGCTTCGTTGGCTGCATCAACAGGCTTGTTGTAGGCGGCAAGAAAATCGATTTAATGAGCAGCATGCTCATCAGCGAATCAATAACAAGCTGTGAGATTTGTGAGCAGATGACCAACCCGTGCTCAAATGGAATCTGTCAGGAATCTATCGACTCGAAAAACGGTTTTGAATGTATTTGCAACGTCGGATTTGTGGGCGATCGATGTGAGAACACGAAGCAATCTTGCCAGCCGGGTAAATATGAAAAAATTAGTGTTTATCTGAAAATCGAATTTTGCTCGGTAATTACTCCAATTAACTGTCGGAAATCTTAAGGTATTTGCGGAGAAGGTATATGCCACGAAACCGAAGATGGGTACGAATGCGACTGCCCCATTGGCAAGACTGGTCCAAACTGTGAATATTCACAAATGATTCGTGCAACCAAAATCAGTCATCCGAGGTCATATCTTGGATATCAAACTCCAAAATCAATAAGAAGGTGAGTTTTCGAAATTTCATAGAGCGTTCCTAACGAGAAACAGGCAAATGATTAAGCGTAAAAAATATTAATAAACGTCAAAACAAAATACCAACAATGTCTTTAGGTAAATAATTGGTGCAAAAAAAGATGGCTTGAACAATAGTCTAAGTTGATTTGAATGTTTAACAAGTACAAGGTATAGAACTGTATGCATGACTAGTAATGTTCAGTTCATATTGTTTACTAGCGAGATAGTTTAATAAATCGTTTATGCATATAGCTTGTAAAAGGTATTTATTGATTGTTGTTTATGTTTATTACAATATTGTAAACGGATGTACTGGAAATATTTCGCAAACGTAACGTCCACGTTAATTATGCAATAAGTGCGTATTAAATTCGATGGCATTTCTCATTAGAGCTGCGATACATCCGATTAGCAATATTCAATTCAATAGAAATTTGTACGTTTTCCTGTTCTATTGGTCATCCGTCGATCGAAGCTTAGATTCCTCCTATTGGTCTTATAAACGTTCCTTTACTTGGATGTCTATATATAGTTCATACATTAATTATCTCACTTGTTGTTGGCGTTTTTTAATTTATCGCTTACGTTAATACTTTGTAAATGATTGTTTTCAGGAATGGATAGAGAAGTGGTATAAGTCAATTCCGAAGCATGCTCGATTGCACGTGACGCAGCTTTGAAAATGTAGATCGACATGCATACTTAACGACACAACACGCACTGTACACGAAAATCGAAGTCAATGAAATATTTGGTGCCTTATATATTTATATATACAAGTCAACACTACACAGAAAGACGTAATTTTTAACTTACATTTATGCGCTTCAAAGTATATCTATTTTTATATATGATAATAACACGCACACACAGCCAATACCGGGATAACTTTCATATTTTATATAAATTATTATAGATATGCTTTATTTTGTACTTATAATAAGACGTAAGTGACATTAAGAAACGAAAAGATGTGTTTGGAAAAAATTTATACATTAGGATTATTTTTATATACATTACGGCGAATAATGTACGAATCAATTTCACGAACACTAGTACTGATATTTTACATCAACAACTGCCATAATTTTACTTGTATGATAATAAAATAAACATTTTAAAATAGAGTTACACATGTCAATTGAAATATCGCAACCTTTTACTCGAGGCTCAGAATAATAAATATTCACGTTACACAGATGAGCAAATCAATGCATGTATCGTACAGAATTATGCGTATAATGTACCAATTGATTCACGCCATGCGCATTCTTTCATCAAGTATTTCGATTGTATTTGACCATATCGTAACACTCGTTCAAAGAGGATATCTTTTGGAAATAGAATTATGATTGGAAATGCTTACACGATGTACAAATATACATGTATCTGCACCTTCTTACCTATATGTAGTTTTTTTAAATATAGTCCCACGTATCCCGCTTGGAATCATTTCAAAATGTAAGTACGTTAGCTTGGTTTTATAATCACCATCTTATATAAATTTATTTTATCAATTTCGCTTGAAGTATAATTGAATAGCGGTTATTTTGGTAATGAGGAATAACGAAGTTTCATCTGGGTACACGTAACGGCGAGGAATTAACGTTTTTTTCACGTCCATATACACATTAACATTGAGCTTCGAAGATTCGAAGAAAGTTCGGTGATCGATATTGCTATTAAAGAAGCATAACTTTCTCACGGATAACTTACTTTCATCAAAATTAATCGACTTGACTTGCCTGGCGCTATAGCCAGCCTAGAAGAGCCAAAAACTTGTCGTTAACACGGAGCTTTTCATAGATTATTCAATCAACGTCAATTGAAATCCGCCGTACATCAGCATCGTTATTCACGTTCGTTACCTGCACGTGCATAGCGTTACAATTATTTTCTTCGTACCTCTTCCCTCTATTTTAATTAGAAAAGCCCACGTATTGATCCTCCGGTTCAACTGGGTACATCTCTGCACCGCGATTAAGTAAATGCCGAGATGTTGTACAATCAAGTATTTATTGGAAAGTGAATTACCTTTATATCGTCGACGATATATACTATTTCACACATAGTTTTGTAGGTGGTTTTGTACGTTGTTTTGTACGTTGTTTTGTACGTTGTTTTGTACGTTGTTTTGTACGTTGTTTTGTACGTTGTTTGTGACTCGTTGCATGTTGCAGATTTCGTATGTCATTGAGTTTTAAGCCTGCGAGCAGCGAGAATGGCATTCTTATGTATTGCGCCCAAAGCGCCCGAGGGACTGGCGATTTCATAGCACTCGTCATTTACGAGAGACGCTTAAAGTTTCTCTTTGGGATGGGTGCGAGAGTGAACGAACTCAGATCGAATTACACGATAGAGCCTGGCAAATGGCATCGTGTGAATATTAGTAAAGATCATCGATGGGCGTCGTTAACTTTAAATATGGTCTCGAGGAAAAAATTGATTTCCGGACCGCAACGCCCTATGTACTTTAAGACTCTCACCTATTTCGGTGGTGTCGATAGAACCAGGATCAACATTCACAAAAATGTGGACGTCAAGCTCTCTTTCGACGGATGTCTCGATAAGGTATATATAGGTCGATTAAAGTTTTTGCATTCGAAAGAACAATCGAGAGAAAGATAAAATCGCTGTGAAAAAAATTCTAGATACATACGTACTCGAGTAAATTTGACATGATCAAGTCGCTCTCGGCATCGTCGAACATCGAAGAGTGCAACGACTTCGACTCGTATACGTTCAAGACAACTACCGCAGCACCGATAATAAAACTGGACTTTTGTATTGGGAAACCATGCATCCACGGCGTATGTCAGAACGTTGGCAGCAGCGATTATTCTTGTATCTGCGAGTACGGCTACGTTGGAAGGAATTGCGAGAATATGCTGAAACAATGCGAGCTGTTGAGTCCCTGTATAAACGGTGGTACTTGCACTGATTCGCGCGGCTCCTACAAGTGCGACTGTAGATATGGATTCAGCGGACAGAACTGTAGTAAAAGTAACTGATTCGATAGATATTTATCTTGAAATATACATTCACGTCAATCTTCTTCTCCTTTTTCTGCTTTGCTCACTGTTTCGTTACTTGAACATGCCAGGTGTCGATGTCGAGGACGACGCCAACTTTCAAGGCGATGGTTGGCTAGAACTAAGCAACAACGTAATGACACACGAAGAAGAAAAAGAAGTAATTGGCTTCGAGATATCCACGAACGAGACCGATGGTCTTATTCTGTGGCACGGCGATGAATCCAACAAACGACTGACGAGTAGCTATGTGGCACTCGCCGTCACTGATGGGTCTGTAGTTTTCTTTCCATACCTTGGGTAACACGTAAGTAAGTTGCTCTATCCGACCAAGAAATCTTTCGAATCTTCAGGTACGTTGAGTTCCAGTACAATTTAGGTTCAGGTCCGGCTATTTTACGAATGAGTTCCTTCAAAGTAGACGACGGCAAGCGGCACAGAATAATACTGAAACGCCATGGAAGGGATGGTAGTATGGAACTTGACGGCGAACACATTGAAATCGGCACGAGCGACGGATTGAACCGTGAACTCGAAATACGAGGTAGCGTTTATATCGGAGGTGTACCCGATTACACTATAACAGGTGGTAGATATTACATTGGATTTTCGGGTTGTATACACACTCTTGAAGTTCAAGATTCGGGAGCCATCGACATGGGGAAATACGTGCTCAGAGGGAAAAACGTTGCACCTTGCTCAAGGTTCTCATCTATCAATTCTTTAAGTTTCACTTTGAGATTTAACAAGCAACGATGCACGGATAACGAAAAACCCAATTAAATGTTCTTGAAATGCTTTCAGAATAAGGCACAACCCATCGTCGCTGGTGAAAACCGAAACCGGAAAAGATGCATTCGATCCTTACGACTGGCCGACGCCTATTAATATTCCTCATCCAAAGTCGACGTCCAACAAAGCTTCGATGATTCAGCGGTGGCGATATCTGTACATAGCTTTCTTTCACTTTTCAATAGGATTCTTCTTACGTAGGGATATTTCCGTTGACTTTATTACTGTCTGTGTCTTATGACAATAAACTTTGTTAGCTTGTCTGTAAACTGTACGATAATCTTTTGTAAATTTTATAATATTTGTAACAACTACAAAGAGTATGTTCCTCGTGATTATTGTACAAATAAGGTATAAACATTGTTATTGCGCTGTACATAATTTCTTATTGTTTTTTCTCTTTAATATTTACTTGAAACGCATATTAAGACTTTTATTACGTCGTTTTGCAGCTCCGAGTGAACGTAAAAGTACGGCGGTTCTGCTTCCGATATCTATGCGGCAACTCGTAAAGCTTGAAAGTAACATTGCTCTTATCGAAATACATCATTATAAAAAGGAAAATTGATAAATTAAGCTTACCCAAAACTACGAACTAGCAGATATCAATTTTATACGCATGACGAGTGCGCAACCGACTTGATGTGTAAATTTGCGTAGATAGAGCATTTTCGCAGTTGTGTATGTAATGCACACACGAGTAGATCTATTTGCCGAGTTTAGCGTAATTAGACTCTATTTAAACCGTAGTAACCGTTGGAATAAAGCAACTGAATTTCATCAATAGTCAATACTACGATATCGCAATGAACAGCAAATCAGTAATCAAAACTTTGAAAGTATTAACGTTTTGATAGGTATATATCGGTATTATCCCATTTTTTAAATATGTATTTAACGTATGCCGACAATAATATACACATTTTAGATTCTCGTTTATGTATTATCAAAGCTTCGTCAACGTACGCAACTACGAATAATGTAAATAAATATTATTTCCACGCTGTGTATAAGATAAAAAAAAATTTTGGAGATATTTGCAACAACGCCAACGGAAGCCCTTGCTAGGGCTTTGCAATTAAAGACGACATTTTTCTAAATACACAGATACTTGTAACGTATATTTGGATATTCGCGTTACGCGCGAAAGACTTGATCAGCAGTGTTGTGCCACAAAAATGCGTGGAACTTGACAAATAGTTCATTTACGCAGAGACGCAAAAGCGTTGCTAAGTACTTGATACTTAATTAATAATTGCTTTGTATTTTAAACGATAAAATACAGTAAGAGTTGTGAATTTTACCAAGATGTATCGTTCCTTTTGAAGTTTGAGAGAATTTAAACGTAATACTCTATTGAATCGTGTTGCTCAATAACTAACGTAAATGTCAATGAACATTTTTGACCGTTTTACAGTGTTGCAGTGTACTGCAAAGAAACAAAAGCCAATAAACAAGAAACAATACAAAGAAGGATAGTACTCGCGGCGTAATAATTACCACAATAATGAAAAATATAGGCGTATAGGCGCTTGAAAGTGACATTTAGTTCTGGGTAATCCAATTCTATCGAGGAAGACTGGCTGTTGAAACTATGGGAATGAATAGCGACTACTGATTTCTTGTCGCTGTTGCGAATACGGCTTCCGTACGCGATTTGAAAATAAAACAACTACAAGTTTTTGTAAAGGCCCCGATAAATGCTCTAGAAAAGCCAACTTATCAATTCAAGTTAGTCATCTTCCCTTGTCATGGTCCCTTGGGGAAAAATTCATATCAACTATTATCGCTAATTATAAGTCAACTGTAAAATTGCACTGTATAATATTGTAATTATACTAAATAAATAAACACTTGCTTGATACTTATCTGTTAATTTCATACGAATTCCTCAGAACTACAAGCGTTTGTTCTAGCCACTATACTCGGAGATTTGTTTTCAAAATTACAAGAGAAAAAAACCGGTGTATTCTGATTTTTCCTTCACCGGTTATAAACGAGCAATCTGAAGGCACTATAATTTTATAAAGTAGCAGAAACTCGAGTACATAAGTCTGGAGACATAAATTTTTCAAGACATAATAAGGCTGAGTATGCAATCACATCTCAAATACGAGATCCTTATCAATGATAAGAAAAGACGCTCCGAGTTACATGCTCTTTACCTATTTGAGAATTATATTTTTTGTGTATTCCATCACGAAATCAGTTGCTGTGATTTTGTCTCGACAATATTCACTAAATTTTGCTTTATGAAGGCTAATAAAAGAATTGTGACTAATGATAAAAATAGGCGGCAGTGAAATAAAATGTCGTTCGTTGCAAATGTTTGTAACTGGTGAGTGGTTTTTAATAGAACTCTTGATTGTTTAGTGGTGGAACTTTGCAAATACTCCGTGTCGAGCAAGATTGGCCAAAAGTACCTAAAAACTGTTTGACGATTTTTCGCATTTTTCGTTGTTATGTGAGGAGTCACGCGAAAACGACAATTGTCGGTTTTGAAGAATTACGCCCTAATGTACACTCTAAATGGTATCTCGCAAATTAATAAAATATAAGCTGAAGCTGTCTCGTGAAATGATCGCGCTTACTACGGAATCCGTGCGTATCCTTTTCGATAATATTACATTAATACTTTTATCGGATCACTTCGGAACATCGTTGTTGCGTAACTTGTTGCGAAGATGTGTTTTGTTTTTCGGTACAGCCACGAGCTCATTAATGCAAACTCTATTATTGGGCTGATCTGCTTAATCTCTTTTTATGAAATAGATGTAGACAAAATGAATTTGAAAATCATTTAAGCGTGTCCCGAGTTGGTGCCGTTAAATTTACGATGTTATTCGTGTTAAATGCGTCAGAGACTTGCGTGGAAATTTTATTTCTTTAACATTGACGTCTGTAGGGTATTGCCATGTTTCGGAGAGATATCTGAATACAAGACTTTGTGTACGATAGTGTTTAAGAAAAATATCATGGCCTTGCAAAAGTCATGCCAGACAAATGTAACGTTGTAATACACCCGTAATATAGATATTTGTAGTACATGTTGGTCTCATTCGATAATTCTAATATCTGTTTTAGGCACTGATCGAGGCATCGGATAAGATGACAAAAAATTGTTCGTTCAAATTCTTTATTCGACATCGCGAAAAATTATAGTTTATCATGACGACGTCTAATTCGACGGAGGATTTCGCGGATAATTTAGCGACGAATAAAACGGAACTCGAATATCTCGAAGGTATTTTGGGGCCCCAATATTTGCCACTTGACGTGACAGTGCCATTAACAGTAGTTTACACTACCATATTTATTTGTGGCATTTTCGGTAACGTAATAACGTGCGTGGTCATTATGAATAATACGACAATGCAGAATGCGACCAATTATTATTTATTCAGTCTTGCTGTATCCGATTTGATGCTTTTGTTATTAGGTATGAACGTTACGCACAATAGACGTGACTTATCAAGTACGCGTTCTTCTCTTAACAATTAATGCAAACTTAATTTTTCGTGTTTCGCGTTTTCACCTTCAAGGTTTACCGAATGAATTGAGTGTCTTCTGGCAGCAATACCCATGGATCTCGGGAAGACCATTTTGTAAAATAAGAGCGTACACATCGGAGATGTAGGTATTTTGCTGTTCGAGTTAATAAGCCAACTATCGATCGATTTCTTGATAAACGTCATTTATAACGACAATGTCTAAGGTCTTCGTATGTTTCGGTGCTGACAATCATGCTGTTCTCAGTGGAAAGGTATTTAGCAGTATGCAAACCACTACGTTTCAATGCGATGAGCGGCTTGAAACGACCGGTATGTTTCATTGTAGGAGCTTGGATCGTCGCTTCGGTATGCGCCTTGCCGTTTTTCGTCTACACGGAAATCAATTTCGTAGAGTATCCTCCTGGTACGTAAATATTTGTATTGGTCTTGTGAGTGTGTCTTTCTAAACGCATCGTCCGCGTTTTACAGGCTCCGGAAATTATTCGGCGGAATCAGCGATTTGCGGCATGTTGAAAGAAAACCTGCCTGATTTTCCACTTTACGAACTGAGTACCACCTTCTTTTTCCTCGTGCCAATGCTCGTTATCATGATCCTTTACGCTAAAATGGGAATGCAAATTCATAAGAGCTTGAGAGTTACGAAAAAGGCTAACGTCAATCAATTTAACGCAGAAGCCCAGCACATCAAATCAAGAAGGGGTATCGTTAAAATGCTAAGTAAGTAGATGCACGCACGTATGCGTATGTGTGTGCGTGTGTTGCACGATTTTTTGCGAAAAAAACGTTCGATTCAAGGAAATGTCGTGCCTCGTACGTTGTTTTGTAGGTGCGGTAGTATTTACTTTTTTCATCTGCTGGGCGCCGTTTCACATGCAACGATTGTTGTACATTCACATGCACGAGAGAGACGCTGAATATTATCCGGATATGAACGAGTGGCTGTACGTCATCAGTGGCTGTTTTTATTATTCAAGTACAGCTATTAATCCACTACTTTATAACTTTATGAGTAGTCGATATCGCATGGCCTACAAAAATGTATTAAACTTCGAAATATTCTGTGATTGTTGGAAAAAAGAGATTGCTGGTTAAAACTCAGTTGTTGTTGTTGACCAATTTAAAGTAGGGCGACTTTGAAATGTTGGCTTGACGTTGATGTTTACCTGGACAATTTGTGAAAACTTTTTTAACATGACTATTTTCTTTCGCGGAAAAGCTTTTACTTTTCGGTAGTGGTTCGGATAGGTTGTACCAAAAATTCGTAATCATTTTAAAAAATATGTTTCGTTAACTTTATTACTGAAGGATACTTTGATTATTCGGAAAACTAGACAGAATACAAGCGGGGCAATTGGGTGATTGAACTAGAACAGATAAGAATAGCAACATCGATGATATTTTTTATAATAATTTAATATTATATAAAAACTACATTAGCAGGAATACGCGAGTATTAAAATTTTAGTGAAATCGAAACACGATTGCTACATGATAAGATAGATATAACAATGTAATCGTTCTGTGTATGGTACGACGAACGCTTTGAAACGTATAATTTTTCCCACGAAAGGATAACGAGACAACTGTGAATAATTACATTTGATTGCTACAATGTAATAAAAAAAAGAGAAAAAAAACGTGTCCAAGCGAGGTAAATAAATTTAAAACAATCATTATAAATTTTATCCGAGTATTAAGGATAATGTATATACAATCGTAATTATCTTAATAATAACAAACAATTTTGAAACGTTTAATTTTTTTTAATAATAAACAAAATTAAAATGCGAACAAGTTTTTCGCTTGCTATATGTACATTATACGTATAGAAGTCGAATATCGCTTAACGATCTATGTCTTCATGTGACAATACAAAAATATTCAATTACCTATCACTAATTAATACTTAGATTTTATATAAAAAAGGGTATTACAACTGAACGGTCATTACGCGATTGAGCGAATATTTTCGAATAATAGATCCACTATATATATGAATATGGGCATATATATAGCACGACAACGATATAAATTCACGTAATAATAATAAAAATAATAATAATAATAATAATAATAGAGTAATATTACGGTGAAAACTGGCCATATTGATTGGAAAATGAACAGTAAAATCCAAAGGAATTTGAAACGTTAAAGGGGGATGGATCGGTTGTTTGTCTCGGATGGAATGTGCACGTTTGAAGGGGGCTTATGTAATCTTGACTGATTCCTTGTTGCTGTTGACGTGTTCCAATTCGATGTTATCGTAGGCAAGAGGATCGTTGTCGTAATAGGCATAGTCGTAGTCGTTTTTCTTGCTGATTTTTGGGCGCAGCGTAGTTTCCTCGTAGTACTTGGCGGTGGTGGTGGTGCTGGTAGTGGGGTTGTACTGTTGCTGCTTTACCGCGACCGCTTGGTTCTGATAATAGGACTGCTGCTGCTTAGGCTGCGTAGCCTGAGGCGAGTAAGTATTTGCGTTGAAGTTGTTGGGATTGTAGGTCGTTGGCGATGCTGCTCGTCTGTGAAAAAGAAAAAGGAAACCAAGGTTAAACAACGATCCTCGCCGCAACCACAACTTGTTCTCTTTTATAATAACACCTTACCTCGGTGTTGGAGTAGTCGACCTGACATTCTCAGCTAGATGGTTAACGCTTGACGGACTGAAACCAAGTCCCACGGACGACCTGCCAAAGTCGTAGCTCCTTGTGCTAGTCTCGAAGTTGGGATAGTTCTTGTACTGGGTGGCCTTCTTCGTGGCCTTGGTGGATTCGGTGTCGGTATACTGAGCGCTCTTGGTCGTCAGAGTGGTCGCTGACTTGTCGAAGAAGCTTCGTTGGTTGGGGAACTTTTTGGTGACTGGGCTGTAGGTGGTCGGCGCGTAAGTGTTGGCCGTGTAGCTGTTCTGATTGTGATCGGTCTTTTTTGAACTTTGGTAGTTGTCGTAGTTGGAGTTGTAGTTGTTGTTGTTGTAATTATTGTTGTTGTTGTTGTTGTTGACGTTGTCGTAGTTGTGGTTGGCGTACTGCGGGCTGACGGTTGTCGATGGGTAAGAAGTCACGTTTGTTCTCTGAACGTTGTTGTAATTGTTATTGAAGTTGTTGTGGGTGTTGTGGGTGTTGTGGGTGTTGTGGGTGTTGTGGTTGTGGTTGTTGTTGTTGTTGTTGTTGTTGCTGCTGCTGCTGCTGTAGGCACCGAAGCTATTAACGTTTTGCTTGGTACTCTCGTAATTGTTGTAATTGGCCTGTTGTTGTTGATAGTTGTAGATGGGTTGTTTGGTGGTCGATGGTAGAGCTTGACTGGTGTACTGAGCCGAATAGTTGTTCTGCTGCTCGGTGTAACGAGTGGTCGGCGTTGGCTTGGCAGTGGTTTCGAATCGATTGAAGCCAAAGGCATTGTTGAAGGTACTTTTGGTGGTGGTGGTAGTTTGATAATTGGTGTAAGCTTCGGTTGACCTGAGCGTGGTTATCGGTACGGTATACTTGGACGTTGGCCTCTGAGTGGAACTGGGAACTTGATACGTGATCTTGGGCGTATTGACGCTGCTGCTGGGCCGCTGAGTGGTCGTGCTGTAGGCAAATACCTGATTGGGATTGTAACGACTCTGGGTGGTCGGTGGTGCTGGGCTAGTCGAATGTTTGGTGGTGTAAACATTGGTCACAGGTTTACGATTCACCTTGCGGAAATTGCTCTTCTTCTCGGTTTGCTCTTGAAGAATCTCCTTTTCGGGCTCGCTGCTCTGGTACTGCTTCTGGTTTCTCGCGTTGAATTGGTTATCGCTGGTCCTCGCGTTGCTCTTTTTCGGCGAGCTCGCGTCCTTGTTGTTGTTATTGTTGTAGCTATTGGCGTTGTAAGGCGAACGAATTGGATCGTTGGACTCGCTGCGTTGTAGGTGATCTTGCGGTTCGTAGTCGCTACGTATACTGTCGTAGTGTAGGGATTCGAGGCCCGAGCCAATACGATACAAATCAAAGTTGTCGCTTGCGTAGTAAAGAGTCGCCGCCTCGCAGTCAACGTCGTACCAATCGGCGCAAGTCTGACTCTCCTGGTCGAAGGCCGTGTCATTCGGACAGAGGAACCTGTACAATACACGCGACGAGCGAACCATCGTTAAAACTTTCTTTAAAAGATCTCACGCGGTATAATAAACCGCGTGTGTGCAATTGAATTTGCAAAATCATCAGCATTCGACTCATCTGTCTGTCTTTCTTTCGTTCTTTCCCCGCGGGCGTTGTGAAACGTGCGTTTATCCTCGAGTTATAAGTCTTCCCCCGAGGCAGTGTACGTTTTCAAGGATTTTCGCTCGTTTTCGAGAACGAGATAGCGCGCGTGAGACAGAAAGAGAGAAAGTTTTGCACTTTTTGATAAAGGACCAACAACGCTTACGCAAGCTCTTCTTCACAATTGCTGTTTTATTCAAAGACCTCGCACTTTCGATCGCGACGATGTTTCTAGTCAACGCCGAGTAGAAAGTATCAATTGCAAATTCTCTGATAAATGTTTATGAGTTCGTACAGTTTTCAACGAATAATTTCCGTATATACCTCGAGTCTTTACAAATAAATATTCTATTGTTTAAATCAAACTCTTCCTACCGAATACGCTGTACACGTATACATTCGATCTACAACTATTACGCAAAACTCTCAATAGCAACATTGACGAAAGGCAAAAAAAACTAAAAAAAATAGCAAAAAAAGGCTAAAGTAATTTTTCGTGAAACTGTTAAATAATTTATCGTGCCGTATTACGACTTGCTTGCGCGTGCGGTGATCGTGCTTTTGTATGTTAAATACCAGTGGATTTTTTGTCTACGTATATATATATGTCTATGTACGTATGTACATACCTGTAGTCCTGAATGCTTCCGGCAACAGACACGCAAACGTGGAAAAGTTGACAATCGGTTTCGGGATCTGCATAGTAGCTTCCAACAATTTTATTGCGGCAAGTAAAGGATGTTTGCGGCATGTATTGCTGGGAATACCTTGGCGGTGGCCGTTGAAGACCAAACACGCAGCTCCATACTAGCGTCGCTGTAACGGAATATGTAATTACATCCATCCAAATCATTGGTTTCTTTCAAGTATCATTGAAACACTTTCAACGTTCAATTAACATTATTTCGAGTGAGAGAAATAAAAAGAACACACACGCAAACACTCGAGAGCTCGAGCGCGCTAGACAAGATTTTACGACAAGTATTTAGTGGCACTTGAGATTAAGGTAGAGATACCGAAAGTGAAAGTCAAGTGTGGAAGATGTCAACTGCGGGCAGATTCTTAACACACATCTCTCTCTCTCTCTCTCTCTCTCTCGGATATCTTTAAAAGTGATTTCTGTACTTATTTACAAATTACAATTTTGTATTATTATTAGGTAAAACAACAATTATTTATCGATAAAACGTCAACGCGTACGTCGTCGATAAAATTCTTGCGCTAAATAACGTACAACGTACGTTAAAACAGTTTAGTAGATGTGTAATTATAAATAAAACGCCGGCGCACGTATAAGTACAGAGCTAGCGTGAATAATTGTGCATCAGACTGTTGTGTACAATCTGATTACATTTTATAATGATTATATGTACGCGTCGAGAAAGCGTGTGATTTAAGTAGTAAGAGCGGAGTGATGTCAGGCGAGCTTGTAAATGACATCATTCGTTCACTCTTTTATATCCGCCTTTACGATCACAGATGACAAGTGTCTTCTTCCCACAATTAAGAATGAATTAATATCATCGTCATCGAACTTACACACAGTCCTTTCTATTTCTTTCTACTCGTTAATTGACCGTCGATCAGTCACGTTGGACAGATACGATAGAAATTTGACGCTTCCGAATGTCGCTTATTCGATGTATTTTTACATAATATTAGAAATCGAATGACAAATAAAGTAAGCTTAATTTTGAAAGAAAAAAAGCCGAGGATATACGTGCGTGTAAGTGTAGGTGTAATTTGCCGAGTGTCATGCAATACGTGCTTAATCAAAGCATAAGCTGCTGGCCAAATCAAGTTTTTCCTTTGAGAAAAAGTGCCATCCTCGTTCGTAAATTACATGGACGTGTGGAATGAGATCTTCTCCATCGCGCGTTGTATACGTGACAATTTCTCGAATCAAAGCTCTCTCTCAACTATGTCAATTATGTGCAGCGCGTTATGACATTTTTTTCAACGTTGTTATACTTCTTTTCTTCTTACACTAATCGACGCGCGCGGTATTTGCTTTTTTACGCGTTTTTTTTCGATATCTCTTCGGGTGCAATTTAGCAAATGCTTCGTTAAAATAACAAACTGTCAGCAAGGTGAAAAAAAAAACAATTGAGAACAGTTGGTTTTGTAAGTGTGTATTAATAGCATAACGGCAAATAGTCGTACAATAGAATAAATGTAATTATAAAAATAAAAAAGTTATTCACCTAAGGGGGAAGCATTTACAATTTATGTAACAGTTTTGAAAGCAGATGGCTCATCTTCGGTGTAAAAGTTTGCACACACACACATATTGATAGCGAATGTAAGCGAAAGAAAGGTACAGCTTGGCAATAATCAAGCGTCACGTAATTTCTATCTATAAACAGGTTTTCTAACTTCTGTATTAATCTATTTAGTGCTAAATAACTGAGAGTTCAGTTTGTCAAAAACTATATCCGCATTACGAAACTCTGATAATCGAAATTTTGAAATTAGAAACTTCTTCGGCACGTTCATGTTATAATTGCAGTGAGTTTCTTGAAATTATTATCTGCACTTTTATACGACTTTTCATATAGCACCTCGTTACGGTATATCTTATGGGGTATAAGGTCGTCTAGAGCTATGAAATAATTATACGGTGACTGGCTTTGCGTGTATATAATATACATATATATATACGTATATATACCATTAGAAAAAACACTGTCATTCATCTTGCGGTATATCAAATGACTACTTATTGCGAATTGAAATTGCAAACTGCAGTTTGAGTATACTATTTATCTATTAGCGTTTTACCATGTACTAATGAGACAATTTGCAAATATGACAGGAAAGTCAACGTTAACCAAGTTAATTACTTCTGTTGCGGTATTTGAAATTGACAAAAGTATTGTTGTAAGCATGTACTAAGAATGAATAACAAATTAAGTTGCAGCCACATGAAAGTGAAGACATCGCTTTGCCATATTCAATTTCAAAGACTAGTTTATGAGTGTAGGTGCTTCAAAAGTTTAATTGTCCTTTAAAACGTTTAATTAACGAAAGATTTAGCATACGAATGAACAATCTAGAATAGTTTGTAAAACAAGAAAATTTTTTTACAGAAACTGAAAAAATTTCACTTTCACTTGTAGTTCAAAATGACTTCCAGCGATACTTCACGAAAATTGTAAACTTTCATCTCATTTACCATAAATTACGGAAATATTGTTTGCATGATGTAACTGTTTCATACTGGTTAACGCAAATCCAAAAGTACAATATGTCCTAAAGAACATTCATCGATCTTTTTTTTCCATTTTTACGAGACAATAAAACAATATAGTTGGATACATCGACGTCAATGTATGTAAAAATGTGATCTATTTGCTCGGAGACAATGAAAAACCAATAATATTACGTTATTCTTACGAAGGTTGCATTGGAAAAAACGTAGAAAAGAAAGGGAAAAAAGAGATCTTAATCACGTGTGTAATATAATGGTGCAGCAGAGTAGTTTGCAATTATTTGAATAACTAATCTGCCTTACGAAATGATTACGTGGGATAGGTAAGTGACGCTTCCCTACATGTACACCGCATATCTATATCCATCGGAGAGCAGAGCTCGCTCGCGTACTTTCATCTATTTGCAATGAAATAACGTGTATCTTTTTATTTTTCCTTGTAATATGTTTGGCACTTTGGATGCAGGCAACTGATCATTATTAACATCCAAATTATCGGACACTTGCAATTCGAACGACACTTTTCGCATAACATATGGTCGACACTCGATTACGTACTAATCGCGCTCGAATGCCATTTAACCAACTGACATAAATTTCAGATTACGAAGATGTCGTTAGTTTAATTTGCGATCGGCGATCATTCGATTTTACGATGGAGATAAAGATTCAAGCGAAACGATCGGTCGTGTTAGCTTTTCGAATATTTCGCGTTGACAAAAAAAACTAAAGCTGTAATTACCATCTCAGTTGGTTGAAATAAAAACGAAAGGGCGCATAAAGAATCAGTATAGCGATCGAGAAATCGTGTCGTTTGCATGCAACCGATAGGGCCTCGAAGGAAAAAACGCGCGGCGGCAGCGACTTACCGATTCAAATCGGCGCTTCCCGATCTGATTTCGCGATGAAAGTCGATAAAGCCCACATCTAAAGTAAGCAACCTTTCCAAGATTTATTCTATATCTGACACTTTGTTAGAGGTCTTACTGTTTGTTTTAATTTGTTAAATCATATATAACCAATTGAAAAAGAGCTTGCGAAAGCGAACGTACATAGGGTGCAGTGAGAAATGAAAGGATGAGTCAGTTACTCGCAGGGTCGTTAGCACGTTGACACAGTTAGCGATTCGCTAATAAATGAATAATCGAAGTAAGCAAAGAGACGAGAAACAAACGAAAATAACATATACGTACCTAGCGCGCAAACGAAAATACTTCTGCCGAACATTGGTGAAACCCCTCGTTCAAAAAAAAAAAAAAAATTGAAAGCACACTGAAGGATGAACAATTTTGTTCTAAAGAATAGTCTTAGTCGTCGTGTTCATCGATGTTGGCTGCTGTCGCAGAAGTCAAAGACTGGCCGGAAGAAGTAGACGAAGAAATGTAAGAACAGTGGTTGCGATTGATGTACGTGTGTATGTGTATGTGTGTGTGCGTGTGTGCTCGCGAAGCGAAGTCGATGATGCGACTGCGGTATAGACTCGCGTATGAAAATAAGAGTTTGAAAGAGAAGAGGCTGCGAGGTTTGCTGCTAGTTACCATCCGGTGTGTTGTAGTGTTGGCGCGCTCACTCTCCCTCTCTAATGTGACCTCTCTCCGTCCTTCTCCTTTCCATAGACACTGAACGAAGGATCGCTGGCGGTGGTAGCGGCGGTGGCGGCGGCGGCGGCGGCGGCGCGTCTCCCTTAATATCTCATTCGCAGTCTTTCGTTCTCTCTCTCTCTCTCTCTCTCGCTCACTCTCGTTGTAACCTTTCTCTTTCGGCTTCGTGTGTAAGTGAGCTAGCGCGAGGCTCTTTTAGAGAGCGAGAGGATGAGCAATCTTATAGAAGAACTCTGCTGCTCTCTGCCGCTGCCGAGACTCGTAGTAGTGCTGCTATACACGGAGAATGTAACTTTAACTCGCCGCTCGCAGAGAGATGTGAAGTTTCTCATTACGTCACAACGCCACCGCCGTTCCATCCTTCTTTTTACAATTTCTCGTTTCGATAGAAATACCCCGTCGTCGCCTATATGAGATACATATACTCACATCACGCCAATCGCTAATTACCGATCTCGTACTTCCGGCTCGTTTACGGGCGCACAATGATCAAACATCATCTTCGTACGTCTACTGCAGAGGAAAGACCAAAAAAAAGAAAATCGTTTGTACGATTATCATTGCGTAAGCTTGTCAATGGATAATTAGAAAGAAAGCGCTCTTTCACGGCGTTGCGCGTAGGACATTGGAAAGCAAATGCGATTTGAACAGGCCTCTCTCTACTTGGTCATCTTAGTCGTCGTCCTACGTATCTTCAAAAATCATTTTCCACCTTGTACGATTGTATACGTATCTCTGCAGTAGTCCACAGACAAGCTTTTACAACGAGAACGCGTTGGTTGTAAATATAAATAATGCAAGTTTTGCAATTTTGATGGTGGTTTCTCGACACGCGTGTGGTAATTCCGTACAGAGTACGTACGAGGAATCGATCGATACGTATACATAGATACGTGTATATAATATATGTAAAACGTGGCAAAAAAAGAAGAAAAACAAACGTAACGCCGCAAATTATTACAGAAGAGAAAAATTGATGCGTAATGCGTGATGATGCGCTTGCTCGTCTGATAATTAAGATATATATACTATTCAAAGCTGACGAGACTAACGGCACCATACAGCGTACCGTGTATAATTCCTCTCTCTCTCTCTCTCTCTCTCTCTCTCTCTCTCTCTCTCTCTCTCTATGTGTGAACGAGGGCTACAGCATGCCTCGTAATATGCACCGTCGCCGTCGCGTGTATTCTTCCTAGATAGAGAGCGGAGCTATGAGCTCTGTAGCTCTTCTCTCGATATACTTCGCCTGCTTGGTTGTGCGCCTATATCTAGCCGCGCGCACAAATGCAAGTGAAAGTAACACCAACGTCGTCGCAGAGCTCTAGCTCGCCTCCTCTCTGCCTTTTAGCTCGCTTATACTTTGCGATGTTTCCTTTGGCTATGACCCGCGCGCGCGCGCACACACACACACACACACTAAAACGTAAGGCAAAAGTCGTAATGTGCTCCTCTTCTTCTATCCTTCGTATGTGTACGCGTGCGTTATGTGCAGACTTATACGCGCGCGCACATACACACACACACAAGTGGTTATGGGTATTTTTGTCATATGGCAAATCATGACGATTTTGTGAACTTTCTCTGATTCCTTACGACACACACACAGCATTGCTGTAGGGATCGCTTGCGTTGACCTTTCGTTTAGCAATGGAATGTCGTCCCACGGAGAGAGAGAGAGAGAGAGAGAGAGATACATATACACACAAAATGTTTAATATTCATAGGATCAGGACCTTCTCTCTTGTTTTACCTGTTCTTTTTCTGACAGTCGCTATTGTGTCATCGCGAAATAATTGTACGTCACCACGAGAGAGAGAGAGAGAGAGAGAGAGAGAGAGAGAGAGAGAGAGAGAGAGAGAACAACAGAGCTATTTTAAAGACGATTCTTTCCATTTTTTTCCTCTTCTTTTAGAGGGAGAGAGAGAGCATCTTTGACGCGACGACGACGGTGAATGTGCATACACGCGCCACTGGTGAACCCGCAGATCATCCGCGCGAAATGGCGCTAGAGTTTGTGCAACGTACTTTGCTTATATACCGATGGTTTATCGACATTACTTGGCGTTTCTTCTTTTTCTTCTTTTCACACGTTATTATAACACGTTTACTTACAAATGATCGTATTTTTTTTAACAGTTCGTTTTTGCCATACTCGTTCGATTATTCATACGTCGATTTGGCTGTTTCGTTAGCCAAGATCATTAGCATTTCCATCGAGTTATAGCTGTATCAATTGATCATCACGGTACCGGATTTGAGGATTAATCACAATATTCTTTGACTCGCGCAAAAAAAGAAATTAACTAATTTTCGAGTGCTACTACGCGAGTACGTTCACGTCAATGAATAATCAAACATACGAGTGTAATTTCAAAACTTTGCGTATATGCCTTTTGACGTGCATATGTGTACCGTACGCATACTTATTACACACGTAATACCGGCTGCAGTAATATACGCAACCAATCGCTCAAAAATTCTTCGCTAAGGAATGCAATTTCAAGTAAACAAATTATTCGTCTAGTAATTTATGTTGAAAGTATAAAAAATACATTTTGTAGAAAGAGCTAGAGAGAGAGAGAACATTGCACAATAACGTGTAATAGCGCAAGTTTTCGTTATTGAACTTATTGACCTATACGAATAAAAGATTCTTAAAGTATAGATCTATAGGCAAGAATCTTGTTACGTGTGGTTATAAGAATAAAATTTATAGTGAAATATGTTTAAAGATCATTCACACGTGAGTTTCACAACATTAAAAATTCCCATGAAACGGAGTGAGAACGTGTAACTGGACCGCATCACACCTTCCTCTTTTTGTTTTTTGCGTTGTCTTTTTTTTGCTTTGTACGATAATCCATTTCTTTATTTTTTGACCCACTAATTTAAAATCACTCTTATAACGTAAATAATTGCGCTTCTCAAAGGAAGAAGCAGTTCGCTTTCTAACTGATTTTTAATTGTGGTATTATTAAAAATATACATATATTTATACGTACACTTTCTATGACTATTTGAATGCTGTTCGTGCATCTCTGGATTTTCATTGGCATCCCTCTCGCTATGTGTAAACGTATAAAATTTTTTGCATACGTGCATGCCGCCGAGAGAACGTGAAAAAACGAATAATCTGTTATTACATCGGTTAAAAGTTTATTTAGCGAGAGATGTGTGTATGTGTACCAGATATTTACATATTTAGGTATTCAAACGTGTGCGCTTTGCCCGAACAACGGCAACAGAGAAGAGCGACGTATGTGCTCTCGACGGCAAAAGTAAATTTCGATCAAAGAAAGTGAAGGTGATGCAGCAGACTTTCTCGTGTATAAAATAGGCTGCTAATGTATATATATGTATAAAAGTATATTTGTACATGTGTGTGTGTGTGTGTGTGTATGAATATTTTACAAGTGCTTATGTTTTATTGATGAGTCCAAGACAATAGCACGATATATTAGGTGATTAATAGAGCGGCCCCAATTTAATAGCGATTCTTCATTAGACACAACCTACTACATCTCCAACTCGAGCAAAGATTGCTCTCTCAAATGGATTACGAGCATTAGTCATTTACAGCACGTATAGCATTGTTTGGTAACGAGCCAATTAACAAATTACACAACTTTCAGACGAAAAATTGTCAAGTTTTGCGTGGTGCAGAAATATGTATAAAAAGTTCTCCACACGGCTACCATATGACAAACAATCGGTCGCGACGTAACCCAGGAGAGAGACGGTTCTCTTCCATTGCTACTAATGTGCAAGTAGCATCCTTATAAGCGAGAGTTCTGTATTGCTGGAATGCGGTCCAGCACTCCCTTCGAATGGTACATTCTTGAGAGTTTCAACGCGAAGTTCAATCTCGCGTTTCTATGCCGCATGCTCGCCGCGACGAGCTCGCGATAATTTCTCTAGTTCCGTTTTCTTCTTCTTCGTTCAGTCCTTCTTTTTTGTCTTTGGAATACTCCTTGAGGCCCGTAAATTATCCTTAAATAATCGTCGTCGATTTTGCCGAGGAATGTCGTGCCGCATTTGTTTCAAAATCACTTTCAACCGTGTGTATAACCCAGGTGCGCACGCGCGCTTTTGTTGGCAAGTCATATTCGTGTCATCTCTTGTTATGACATGTTTTTTTCTCTTCGTTGTCGAAAACGAACAATGCCAAGAACGAACGAAAGGGGAGAGGCTTCCTTTCGATGTGAAATCTTTATAATTAATCATTTGCGTTTTAATAGAATCGCGTATTCCAACAAAAATTGACGTTTTTCAGCGTGTCGTCTCGTAACCTTTCGACCTCGAAAGAAAGTCTCGAGTTAAAAAATGAACCCGTCGGATTGGTTCGTTAAATTCAACTCGACGCCGCAAACTGAATATACCACCTACACTTTTATTACGCGCTATTTATCACTCGACAGTTTCGAATATACGTTCAATGCGCGTGCCTCGTTAACATTTTCAACGCTTTGGATTTTTTTTAAGAAACGTCTTGGCGTCTTCTTTTATTTGTACGTCGGATGTGTCGCTACAGCGAACGTACGCGAGGATCACATCGAGCGATGATTTACTCGTACGCGTAGGCGGTTACAAATGGTCCGTGGATAACGTTCATTTGATAGGATCCTTTCGATCCAAAGGTGCGCGTCATTTTCTTCGAAATTCATTTTGAAATTAAGTTATCGTTCGCACCACGCGAATCGCCCGACTATTGCCGTATGTTGCTACTTACAACCTTAGTTAACCTTCGCGTGTGACTGTTCATTGCTATCGATCAAATTATACGGCGTTTAATGATATTCATATTTACGTTACGCAACGCAATGCAACAACCTTCCGAATTTTGTTACGAATACACGAGAGCCACTAATGTCAATAGCAATACAATTATCGTCGAATTACCAAAGATTGACGACGATAAAATCGATGCATGATCGATGGTCGTCCAAGGCTATTCGGAAAATAACGCACTCGTGCAGCGAGTATGGGCCGGTTGTAAAGGCAAATCCAGGTTGATTCTTTGAATAAAGGCAAATGGAGAACGTTGAGTCAAATATTTCCTCAAAGAAGATTTCGTCAGCGTGGAATAACCGAGTGTAGTGCGAGGAAAAAAAGTAGAATGACATCTGAGCAGGAAGCGGTTCATCAGCGGTGAAAAAATAATGGCATCATCGTTCTCGGATTATAGGTGAATAATAATCGAGCCGTGAAATAATCCAAATCTAGCAGCTGATTACGCGTATGAGCGGTGTGAAATAACAGTATCTTCACGCTTGCATCGTCACTAATAACTCCTTCGATCCCCAATTCCAACGAAACAATTAGCCAAGGACTCTCGGACGATGGTGAAACAACGAATACCTACTTACTGTTATAAGAAAGGCTGGCATTGTCGGTTCAAACCCATCCCGAGGTCACTACCTCTTTCATCGTCCTTTTGTCTTTCTCTCTTCTTCACTGACCCACGCTGCTGTACATTTTTTACGAGTAATAACGCTCGCGGTGTATTACGTATTATAATTCTTCGCCTCTGATATCATTGAAGACGCGAAGCTTCGATTGTTTGGACGCGAACAAATGAAAGAGTACGCGTTGTCGCGATATCCATTGTTTTACAATTACGGAATTGACAGTAACGAATACCGAAGGCAACGAGATCAATCTGTTTGCGGAAGATCCATTCAAAGTGGAAAGAAAAAAAATCTTTTTCAAGATTGCATCTCGTTATTTGCAGCAGCGCCACGGGAGAGTAACCGATTCGTCCTTCAAACTCCTTAGGACACGCTGATGCCTTTACAGTTAAAATGTCTTTGCCAAATCAGATAAGCGTTTTGCTGCGCACGGTAGCTCGTAGAATCTCGTTTACAATAACTTTTTTCCCCATTCAACTGATAAGTACGTTATTAGCTGCAACGTTAAGCGCTGTTTATTGCAAAGTAACGAATTTAAAAAGCGCCTTCGTTCTCCGTTGTTTATAAGCTTTTTACGTATTCGCGGATAAATATTGGATTTCGCTACTTCGATCGGAATTTTAATTGACGGAGAATTATTAATAAACCGGTATTCGCAAACGTTTCTCACAAATGCCAATGTCTTATTGTAGATTGTGCAATATTTTTCGGTCGATTCGACGACAGCGTACGTTACGCTGGTTCGTAAAATTTCAGCGATAACAAATACAAGTCCAATTCGAATCGTTGATTATTTGAAACCCGTAGTCAACGTCAACGGTAATATGCAACTGCTGACAGCAATGTTTAACGATATTTCTCATTGCATGATTATCCTCTGTACGTACGTAATCATTCGTCAAACTCACAACTATAAACGTTTCTACGATTACGATAAATCCTGAACAAGCTGTGATTGCAATTTAGCGGGCGTTATGTGAATCGCATTACAAAACGCGAAAGCACATCGATATACGTACGCTAGCTCGTAACCAAACCATAAAACGTCGCTGATTATCCTCGGAGAAAAATGCTGCATTTGTTGCATTCGAATAACACTCACCTGTGAAGCGTGAGGGCGTTGAAAACAGTTCCTAGATTATAGAGTTACCACCTGCAGATCTTGGACCAACGACCGACATTCTAGTTCGTCTCTCCCTCTCTCTCTCTCGTATGCGAGTGTCAAAAGGATCTTGCCATCCTTGTCGCGCAAACAGCTTTGACAAACCACTCGAAACGAGCATTGCCGTGCTCTAACAGTATTCGAGCTGTCAAAGCAGACCTATTTTTGAGCAAAGATAACCCAGAGAGATACGCAACATAACCTAACAGTGGGAATGTGTCATACACCTACCTATGATGAATCAACCTTTGCTTACGTAGTTATTGCTTGTACGACGGGCACGCCAACGTTTCCGTGTGTGCGTAGACGTCAATTACGAGTCCTCATGCACTTGTTCATTGCATACGTCTAGTGCATTCGTCACGGTGTTTAAAGCGCCCCGAGTATTTTAATCGTGCGCTATGTAGCTGCGCTCTGTGTTATGACATTCTTGTGTTGATATGGAGCACTACGAGAAAAAACTACTGATTCTCGCTCGATCCACGATTAATCATTGTCAGTTCTACGTATGTTGTTGAAAATGTTGCGTGTAAACAAGGCACCATGAACGTCAAGATGAAATTACACCGTGCAACGGGCGAAAGTACAAAGATATTCCGAAAAGTGATAAGATTGTACTCGCGTTATCAAGAGAAAGGTATGTTCAATTCGATTGATTGCTTCAGTTTTTTTTCTCGTTCGCACCTTCCGATCAATTGATTAGCGTGTCTACTTAGTCATGCTTTTAACAGTCTACACCGTGACAAAAAAAAAACACTCGTGAATCACTGATTTTATCATATTTAATGTTAGCCGTTCGATTTTTATACAAAAAATCAAAAGTTTCCTGGAAACCATTTTTAATTCATTTATTTTCAGGAGATCATCAACTTTGACTTAGCTAAAAAATAATAAAAAGCCATTATGAGGGACGTTCTGTATTCTACGAGTCCTCCATCCCTGATGGGGGTGTCCCCAGCGTACTGGAACTATTCAGATCATGTTAATCTTGAAAATATTAAAATGGACAGTAACTTTATGTGGTTACTTTGTTCATTGGTATCAGCTATTTCTTGGCTAACTTACATAACTTATTATAACAGTAGGGTAATTGGGTACATTTTGACAAAATTATTGAATCGTTTTGTTGGAAAATATCAATATATCAAAGTTGGTAAGTATACTGGCGACGCAATTGTAAATTGTTGAATAGACTCTACAATATCTTCTACTTGATTCCAGGATCTTTTACATTGTGTGCTCTTAGTGGTAAAATAATGTTCAGAGATGTTGCTTATATTACAACGGATTATAGTGTAAGAGTTCAAGATGGATACCTTATATTTAGGTGGTGGAGAAATTACGTTCCAAAGAATGTATCGGAAGGTATATTAATTGTAGATTGAATTTAGATTTTTAGAGTATCAATGCTCTATTGATGTTCTATTGATAATATTATTTGCCTTTCAGATCTATCGCATTCTGATACTCGTCTTTCAGTTTTGTTGAATGGGTTCGAATTACATGTTTACAATCGCTGTGAACTATATGCACAATTAGAAAAGACTTTTGGCCTTGTATCGGAAATATTTCCTGAGGAAACTCACACACCCAACGCTGATGATCGAGAACCAGAGACTAAAAAGAAAAAGAAAAAACGAAATAAACCAGCATCAACAACAATAGATGTGTCGAAACATGTTGATAATATTAGAAAAAAAGAAGCGTACGTTATTGCTCGAACATGGAGAGATTTAATACCAGTTATAAAAGTAGACGTTTGTACAGTAAGTATACTTCGTACTGGTCATTGAGTTGCTACAACTATAGCGGTAAATTGTAAGTGTAATTTGTCGTTTTAGGGAAGATTAGTTTTTGGTAATTGTTTAGTACCAACGACATTATCCGTCAATGTGGAAGAAGCTCATTTCATGTATTCCACGAAGCCAGCTGCATCCCAGCACGATCATTTTATGCATATAACAAAGTGTAAGGCTGAGAACTTCAAAGTGATTTTGGCTCCCAGTCCAAAGTATACAGGAATGATCGATGAACCGCCCCGTTTTATGGGTGAAGGTTTTGTGGTTCTAAGCTCAAATCACATGGAACTTTATTATTATATGGATGAACCAGGTGTTGTTCCTGAGCAACCGGAAATGATTAGGCTAGCAAACGGAGACATGGTTGAAGCTATGCCTCCTATTTGGGGTATCGACATCAAGTGTGGAAAAGGCACGGATTTCAGTTATGGTCCTTGGGCTGATCGCCAGAGAGAACATCTGTATAAATTATTCTACCCTAACGATTATCAACCGTTGAAAGTTACAAAAGCTCCAGTACCTGGCGATAAGAGACAAGTTCAGTCATTCGATATTCGTTTATCTACACTGAACGAAGCAACCATTGATATTTTATTTAGTAAAAATAAGGAAACCAATGCTGTTCACGTTAACGTTGGTGCAGGTTCATACCTGGAAATAACGATGCCTTGGATAGTACTGCAGGATGGATACACGACCAAAATCACTGGTCAATTATTACATCTAGAAGCAACAACTAGTTTACAGTATCGCAGTTTAGTAGAAAGCGAAACGCTAGAATTTAACGTAAAGTGTTATTATCCCATCATTTGGAACGATGAACAAATTTGGACATTTGGACTAACTGGGTGCAAAGCTACGGCTAATCTAGTTTACTCGCATAAAGAATTTTTTCAAGACTTGATCGTTGATTGGGCTAGCAAGGCTATACCTGATCTAGTATACTTTGTACCGTACACATGGAAGTTTAGTCTGTTACTCAAAGAGTTTGAAATAATCACGTTGTGCAATGAATTCAATTGGATCGATTGTTCATCGCAGAATCAAGAAAACTCACATATTGCTTTCTGTGGGGAAAATTTCGAACTGTCGTTTGAATTACCATTTGTTGAATTTTTACCACCAACCGTTCCTTTACGCTTTTGGATACAAGGTGAAAGCGTGGATCTAGCATTTTATGTACCAGAAGTCAACACAAATCGCAATGTACTCATAGCACTTGAAAAAAACGCACGAATACTCTGTCGCGATGGTAGCATAAAGTCAATGTCAGAGCTGAATAAAAGTAAGAAGTGGCGCAACGTATGTCAAAGGAATGCAGGTTGGATAGACTGCTGGTCGGTTCCAATTGTAGCACTAAGTATCAATTATACCTATCATCCTTGCCCGCCAATGGGCCCACAGCCACAAGCAAACATTACAACGCCTGAGAAAGAAGAACTCTTGTTGTCACCAATTAGAATACCGAGAAGTAGAAAATCACCAGGACCATTGAAGTGGTCTAAAGAGGGTACTCAAAAGTTTGATCCCACAACACTGGAGCCTGATCTAGTCAACGTCGAATTGGAGATAGGTCCCTCGGTGCTGTTTCTCAATGGGTCTCTCATAAAGCATTTTGTACACTTGAAGGAAAATATTTTCGGCGACTTTCAATCGTTCACAGATATGCAGCAGTCTCGCACTTCTACAAGTACCAAGCTGGACAAAAGCAAAGATCGCGATCCTCAAAATAGTAGCCTCGAAACGTCGCTAGAGGACGAAGAAGCAAGAGCGAAGCAATTCGATCCTAGAGATTATCGTCCGTTTGACGTTACCGTGGGAATAACTATGCACGATGTACAAGCGCATTTGATCAAGAATTGCAACGACGACGATCCACCATGTCCAGTAGTGCTTTTGGAGCGCTTTGGTTTCGAAATGAAAAAAAGCTTCAGAGAAACGCAATTGCAGCTTTTACTCTCTCCAGCAATTTTACTCTTGTCGGACAACGTTCCGAGGTCTAGTAAAGAGAAACATTTGAATCAGGGCCACTTGATGTTAAGCGCATTACAAGTCAGAGGCCATGCAATGTTCAGTAACGAAGGTAGGAGTTTGGATCAGGAGACTCTAGAGTATGCTTGGTTGATTGAAGTGCAGTTGGGAAAATTAAGTGGGAAATTAACGTCCCCTCAATTACATCATTTGATTACATCTCTAGAGACGTTTTTGCTTATGGCTAAAAATTCAGAAAATAATCTAAAGCCACCAGGATTACCAAGCCAGTGTCATCATGGTCTTCCACCGTTACAATGCGCAGATAGCGATATCGACAAGCACTACAGGTTCGCATTGCCATTAATATCTTATAAGTTATTTTTAACTTGAAATATTATAATTGACATTCTGCTTACAGATGCCCTAGCTCTGAGGATATAAAGTACAGAATGAATCGCGTGGCTATTGATAGCATCGATTTGTATCTTCAAGAAAGTGGTACTGCTACGCAAATTTGGGCCTCGCCTGTTCGCATATCGACTTGCAATTTACACGGGCAACAAGTGAAAGCAGGAATAACAGCGATACTGCCTACACTTCTCATTCGGCAATTCGTTTCGGCGGCTGGCCATTTTGCCAACACAAGTAATACAAATACTACTGCCAGTGGTAAATCCCATAACAACGCCAGCAGCCGATTATCAGGTTTACACTGTTGACTTCTATTCTCATAAGGTTTTTTTAAATCTTAGATATACCATTACATAGAATTGCCTTTTTTTGTAACTATAGGCGATGGATCCGATATTTGGTTGGAAGTTGGTTCTGTGTCAATGGGACCCATTGTTATCGAAGCCGCTATGTCGCTCCCAACTCCTGAGCATAATTTACACATTGTTCAAAATAATTATTTGAAAACTCATGACGAAAAAACGAAAAGATTATGGTTCTTGTGGACACAAGAGACAGGCACTAAAGTGGCAAAATGTGGATGCATAGGTGGTTGCAAATTTTTTGGGAACAACAGAAACGGACCTAGGTTTTTCAAACCCAGCTATCACGATTTGCAGGAAGGCGTCAATATTGCCGCTTACAGGTAATTATCATAGAGTTCATTGTACTTTTATGCTCTGTATCATTTGCAAGGAAGACAGAGATAAAATGTACCGTTAATTTTCAGAGTCTTTGAACCTGGAATAGACAAGGGATTTGCACAATCAATTCTACACGATGGTCAATTAGTATTTCACACTCCACCTTATAGTTTACAAGATGTAACACTGCAGGATACACTTGTATCGACATCTGGAGAATCTTCTCATCGACCAAACGGTTCGAGAATAATCTTTGAAAGATCAAAATCGGTAATAAGTCATAGCAAAGGATCTGGTATCGGAGAAAGCGACAGTGCGAAGTTTAGTGGATCATCAACAAGTCCATTCAGCGGGAGCAACAAAAAATCTCTTAGCCGACGTTTTTCGTATACTTCTCAAAGGTAATTTCTTTATTGTAACAGGTACAAACGTAAAAGGTATATGTAATTTGTTAATTAAATTATTTTATTTACATTGTTCAGGGGAAATAGTGCTAGAGACGTTCCATACGCTCGTCTTTTTGACGCTAGTCCGGTCGCACAATTACCTCCTAAATTGGATTCCGACTCTAAATTAAACACTCAGCGTAGTAAGTCTAATTTAAGTGTTCCAGAAATCGAAAGAACGCCTAAAAGTAGCGCATCTGATTCGAAATTAGCCGTCGATTATTTCAATATACAAGAAACAGAGACACTTCAACAAAGTGCCAGTCCACAAATTATACCAACAAGTCCTATCGAATCAAGTGCAGCTAACCAAACTTTGCCTACAGATAGCGAATCGCTACATATTTCGGGTTCTCAACAGTCATTGTACGTGCAATCCGATTTAGAGGATAAGCTACTCCAAGAGGTAATGCTACTATTTGGGAATGTAAATATCCGATGATATTTTCGTTAGTAGCCATAATAAACACCGACGATATATTTTTAATAGGTTCAGAGAACAGTGTCAATGTCATCGGAAAACCATTCGGAAGCGTTTTATTCAGCTGATGAAGATACTAGCCATGGCTTAGGTGGAAGTCATAATTCTAGTTTACGACACTCCCTGGTCGGTTCTGGAATCGTCCCCAATCAAAACGAGTGCATCAAAAAAAAATTCTTGTCGGATTTGTCGATTGTCGAAAGTTCTGCAAATGCAATTCACGTAGCTGACAATGTTCCGGAAAAAGCTCATACATTGGAACGGGCCAAGCCACAATCCACTAACTCTCGAAAAAGTAGTAGAGTCCAAGCCGCAGCCAATTTCCAAGCAGATACCGAACCAATTGAGAATGGAAATGGTTTACTGCATGACTCATCTGACAGTCATTCCGTTTCTTCTACAAGTTTTATATCCGCGGTATCCTCTCAGGAAGATATGACGTTAGTCAATTTGCACATGCAAGTGAATAAGCCGATCGTTGATTCGCCGTTGTTAATGTCTAGTTACGTCAGTCATTTGACACAGGTGATTTAGATGGGACCTGTAGTTTGAGGTATGTTACGCTACATATTAGTGCTAATACGGGAATTCGTTAACAGGTACGCTGCACTAATTGGTCAACCTCATCGTTACCAAGCGGTGGCGATGCTTTTACTACCCCAATATTCCAGCGAGCCGATGATGGAAGACTCGTGTATATTGGAGGTCGTTACATTCCAAAGTACGAAGTAATGACCGAAGGATTTACGTCGTTGAAAATGATTAGCCGCATTGAAACATCGCCAAAAGCTTCTTCGTCTAATAAAACGCCAACTCATCCGTACATATGGGATAGTTCTACTTTAATTCAATCAGAAGGTACATATAACGTAAAAAAACGTTTCAAGCGTTTCGAGTCGATAGATGATAGATATAGGGTCTGGGAGCAGCGGATTTCGGTATATGGACTACTACCGCGCCCCTTGATTTTGGCGTTCCTATCAACGTACAAAATATTTACGTAATCTCTCTTATTTAGAAGCAGAAGACAATGTGACACAAGGCGAGGAAGAGCTGCTGGCTGTTCAACATGAAACCGGATATCGAACTACAATTATCGTAAAGCTCAAAGGAGATATTGACATAATGATAAGTCCCTTGGTCCTGGAGTGTCTCCAACGTTTTATTGACGCGATAACTCCAACTCTATCAACGTTGCATCCTTTGACGATTCTTAATCATTTACGCAACGAATGTATTGGAAGAGTTGAAGATGCAAATATACTCAAGCAGGATCAGAGCTTGTCTTATTGGAGTCAAGTGCAAACTAGTTCCAAACGTTCAACGGCAGAAAGGAACTTGAAAAACGACGATGGTGAAATTTCTATTGATTATTTCTTACATTTGTTGTTGATGACTTAATGCTGTAATTATTTTCTTTTTTTTGTTTCTAAAGGAAAAGTGGCTTTACAAACGAGCGTATACGAAGAATGTATTTCGACCCAAACACAAGGGAGTATCATATTACCGAAGGTAAATGTATAACTACCAAAGGAGATAAAGATGTTCAACTTTTTCCAATATTAGAGATATTCTATGAAAGTATTTATACTGTTACAGATAAATGTAATTTTATTGCAAGCTTCGGTCGTAGAAGAAATTATATCGTTTTCTGCTTTGGACAACATTCGTGATTTAACATGTGTGTCGCTATTCGCTATTTGCTTCGACGATGTAACGGCAAGATTCTATTTGGGAAAGCAAGCACGTGAAATTGTTCAAACTTTCCATAAACCAGCAGTGTTACCTAATCAGAAAAAGGTTAATAAAATCACTAAGGCATTCTTATCGGGACACCAAACTACTGCTGTTGTTGCTGACATTGGCGGAGGAGAGACCGTGTACATAGAAACTTCCGAAAAACAACAAGAAGAATTAATTGTCACGTTAAATATAGGTAAGAATATATTTTGTATAAATTGTAATTAGCAAAATGACCTCTTTGTTTGCCTGTACAGGAAAAGCTCATACACAATTAAGGCGACTAAGGAATGAGTCTTCCATTTTGAAAGATGCCGTTATAACGGCAATCCCGTCGTATTACTCGCGAGTTTTGTTTGCATGCACTAGAATCACATCCCCCTTGAGATGTGTCGATTATTATTTACTTCAACCTCCAGATGACAAGGATAAACAAAACGTATGTTTGATTTTTCGAAGGTAATTTTTCATGAAACGTTTATTGGTAAAATTGATTTTGTAGAAGCAGACAAGCCCACCGCAAGCGACTGAAGAATTCACCGTAGGTTGCGGAGAAGACAAATTAGGCTTCATTATGTTCGAATGTGGATTAGAAGGAATCAAATTAAAAATTGTAAAAAGATCGCAGTTCGAGAAGGGTGATAACGGTCAGAATGAAAATGAAACGGAAATATCTGAAAAAGACATTAACCTCAGCAAAAGTCAAGATGATCTCAATAATACTGCCGGTATTTTAAAGTTATTTTGATTATTTATCAATTAACCCATTAAAGGGTAAGTGAATAACGTTGTGTTCCTGTAGGATCTACAACGGAAACATTCGAACAAGAATCAGCTCAAGCTTCATCGAATCCAAACAATTCGTCGCAGCAAGTGAATACAAGTGCCATGGCTTTGGCAAAAGCAGCTAGTGGTAATACTGTATCTTGTGTGATAGAGCTAAAAACGGTGTGGTTCAATTTTGCTGCCCCACCGCGAACGCCAATCACCCGTAAAATTGATTATACTCGACTGGATTGGAATTTGCTCAGCACTGCTTCACCGGCCATCAATGCTTGGATGAACCCGAACAACAGGTTCGCCATTCAAGTTGTTCACATGTTCCGGTGTATGTATCGTCGATCTACGGCTGTTGTTGCGTGTCTCATGGCAGAGGCTTTGGATATGCAAGCTATTCACATGCCAGTCAAGGTATATTTGTTTTTAAAGTAAGAACTATTTTTCATCGTTTAAAAACAATGTTTTTGATCAAATAATTGTAGAGTCGTTATGGAAAGTTAACACCACTTGCAAAGACCTTACAAGAAGATCCGTCCTGTCAGTTGTGCAGTATTCTTCAAAATTACATTTTGCTGACGAACCTTGAAGCTACCGAAGCCAATTTGCGTGAAACCGATTTACCAACATTATCTACGTTGCGACAAGTAATTTATATTTTAACAAGCTGATTGTATTGTGTTAATAATTTTCGGCGCAAAATCGTACAATTTCTCAAAATTGTTATTAGGGGGTGATAGTTTTGAGTAGACAGTGGAAAAATGTACTTTATACTCCGTTGCTACTGGAGCATAACTACAAGACGAAGCACATCAAACCATTGAACGTCGCTTTTGCATTGTCGGACCCCGAGGAGGTAAATTTTGAAATAAATTGCTTGACAGTATTGAAAGTGAACAAGAAACAAACAAAAGCATAAACACTTTGTTCAGGAAAACGTCATGACCGATGGCGAAGGTAGTGGCGGAGATGTTGACGAGCAAGAAGTGACTGACGAATGTGCAATGCTTATCCACGCTGATCACATGCACAAGCACTTGCACTCAAAAGGCCAAGAAAGAACATCAGGTATTTTCAACTATCTCATGCGCAAAGCCACCGCTGCACAAAGCTATACAATATATCAAAATTATTTCAAGTTCTTTAGCTTTCATTTCACACGAGTTATTGCGATCCAGTAGATATGTAGAATCAAGGTGTATTTTAAATATTTAGGCAGTAAAAACGTAGACGTAAAAGATATATTCATTAATCTCGACAATGCTTAATAATAAACAACACGCTTAGTAAGAAAAGTCAAGTCCTACGGAGAAACTTGAAGTAATATGATGTATTTTGACCGCCTATGCTTACCATGCTGAGTCAATTGTAAATATGTAAAGAGTGTATACATAGGCATATACACGCATAACCCGAGAGTACGTCAAGATTGATCTAATCCGTATAACCGCTTACTAATTAATGGTGTTGACACCCCGCAACTGTAATACTATGGTATCTCGATATCGAACGAAGTAGGTATGGTGAATGGCGGTAGCGGTGCTGGTGGTTTAACGGTACCAGTGAGTTCTCCTCGCGAACGAGACACAACTTCCCCGATTCCAGGCCCGCAAGACTCGCTGACATCACCTCCACTGCCGTTGCCGTTGAATTTACCAAAGTCAGGAAAATCGCTGCAACCAACTCAGGTACCCGCCAGCGCTAGGGCCAGTATCGCCTTTCCACTGCTTACCAGCGCTGGGCTATTTAATCAATCTAAGGAACCCAACACCATCAGTGAGTACACTGGCTATAGACCTTTGGCTTCGAAAGGATTATCTCTGATGTGCTTTCGCGATTTGGTCATCGACGATAAAATGTTGTTGCTTTTGCGAGCAATTTACAAACTCATATAGTCTACTTGTGAAATGAAATACTTTTCTTTTTTAAATCAATAGTTGATATACATAGTTGATTCGTCAATAAACGATGGTCATTTTGATTGGAATCGTTTGCTTGGCACATAGTTATCATTGTTTCCATAGCCAGGTATTAACGCGCCTAAGTGCTTGTAGTGCAATATCAATCCTGCTTACCAATTTGCGTTGATGTGTGTCAATTAACAATATTACAAATATGCTTTGCCACGCTAACACTAACACTCGAGTAACAGTCGAACTTGTACATTTTTCAAATAACACCTAAAGTGAAACATAACTTTAGAGGGAATCATTATAACGAAGTAACATGTGATATTTGTACAAAAAATAAATCAACAATAGGCTACGGCACACTACGCGAAGAGAAAGCACCACACATATACATCTCTCACCATCAACTGGGCTCGAATCCGAGTATATATTCGGCTGGCCAAGGCAATATTGGCCAAGGGGGAAGTCAGCACAGCACTAGTAGCCTAGACCAGATCATCTCTCCTCCGACCAATAACTCAAGCAAACCCGTCAATTTAGGAGAGGACTTGTACAGTTGGATGGCCAAGCAACAGGAGTACATGAAGGAGAACGACAAGAGTAATTCCAAAGGAAATTGGGCAAGTGTTCGTTGTTATTTATTTTTATTTCGATTCCGTGTATCGTTATAACGAAATTACTGTCTATTAATGAAATAATATCACACATGATGTATCACAAACCGCTATTGCACTTTCTCATGCAGGTCTTTCATACCGAGCAAAAGGTTACCAAGGTATAAACTCACGAGTTATTTTATTTTTTTTATTAGACTCTGCATATTTATTACGTCGTTGGTTATGCAGTTTATACTAATTATCATACCTTATCATACATCACCATACATCGTCGTACATTGCTTACCATGAATTATTCCGTCTCACACTGTAAACGGTATATTCAATCGTTCGTTATTTTATTAATACCTACCGTTTCTCGATATAGGACTCCAAAGTCAATACCATGACGACTGAAGATACCGAAGACTCCGACGTACAAAGCGGTGCTTTCTTGTACACCATGAAAGACTCGCTTCGACTACTGGATGCGCATTTGATATTTGAGCCGTTATTGTCGTCTCTATCGGTGATGCCACAGCAAATGCTTTCTGCCATTAGTTCAGGGAATATAAATAATGTGTCCTCTCTAGACTCGCTAGGTTCAAACGTGTCCTTAGTTAGTAGTATGGAGACCATGAGAATCGACATTGTCGTCAGTGAGCACGGAAAAGTTCCAGAGAAAAAGAAAAGTAAGTTTCAAACGAGTTCTTCCTTGATAAATTTGAGCGATTTGGATCTCACGTGTACTTTAACTACAGATAATAAGTACCAATCAAAGAAATCAGGATCAAAGTTTCATTTGGACATTCCACCTGAAACACCTGCGTTCCTTTGCGAGAAAATAGGAATAGACATTGATGTGAAGAAAATGGCAGACATGACGGTCGACGATATGATTCAAAAACAAAACGTACTGTACATTTCACGAGGTCAATTAAAGAAGCACACCAGCACTGTTGTTAACTTTAGCTTGAATATTCGTTACATTAGTCAACAAGTTAACATGCCACTTCTAAGGCTTTTGCATCAGATTAGCAATATGTATCAAAATGTCAAAGAAACTCAGATGGAGTTGAAAGCTCAGCAGCAACAACCAGATACCAAATTGAATACCAATACTGCGATGACCACTCGCGCCAAAATTGGTTCCTCTTCGAGTACGTATACCATTCTTTGTCCATACTATACGACAGTTTGATTTTGAGACTTATCCATTAATTATTTTAGCTTCCGATTTACAAGAGCACTTTACAGCAGCGATGAAAAAAGCTGAACAACAAGCAATAGTAACGAAATCAATCGTCAACTCTCAGCCTAAATCGATTTCCCCGTCAGCAAGTTTACGCTCAAGACCCCAAAGCTTTGCGCAAAAGTTACGCAGCACCGGAAAAAGCGTCAAAGGGTACATGAATTTGAGCGAAGGCATCATAACGCCTAACTTCGGTGCGAGTCCAAGTAGTTCGGGCTTAGATAAATTCAGTATACTGTCAGAAAAGGTCAAAACTGTATCTATCATAGCGCCAAGGTGTTGGAAAACGATATATCACCTCTTGGATTTGTACGCTATAAAACCAGAAACAAAGATGATTTCGCACAGACTGTCGGTGCCAGCTGATACCACGGAACGTTACAAAGGCGGCAAGAAGCATGAGAATTTAAACGACATTAAAGAGACTGATGTTGAAAAGGGTTTGAACGCGGAGTCTAGCTCGACGCCTGTCCCTCCTCCTCGGGAATTAAGTGAGTATCGCTGTATATTTTTGTATTTGTTTCACTTACCTATCGATCACTAATTGTGAATTCAATGCAGGTGTTGTCACTGGTGAAAGAACAAGGCTAATTATTTTCGGAGTCGCTAGAATCCATCGGACAAGATTATTGGCTACACTGAGTGGACTAAAATTAGAGGCAGAGATAACTAGTTTACATGCAAGCTTAACATGTCGCAAAAAGACACGTCCTGCAAGCTTAGAGTGTAGTTTAACTGGCCAAATTGGAAGAACGATGATTGTACTTTTGGAAGGTGTAGCACCCAATCAACAAACTGTCGTGAAAGTTACCGTAGGAAAATCGCAAGCGTTATATTCGAGCGTTACGAGGAAACAAAAAGATAAGAATAGCGGTTTGCTAACTATTGGTGCTGTCAATATTGATATTCCTCAACACCCCGTTGCTCTGCACGGTATGATGACAAGAGGTAGCAAACAATTATCATCGACTCTTCAGGTAAATTCATTGAAAATATATAACGTCAAGGTTTAAATCCTTTAAATCCTTTTAACAATGGGTGTAATTTTTATTCGTTGATATTCATTTCTTGAACAGGAATTGCGCGTGACAAGAACCTCCTCACGAATGGCACGAGGTCAACAACCAGAAGAAACAGATGCAGTGCCTAGTAGTCCTCACCAATATCCAACAGCACCTACAGTTAATTTCGAAAAACCTCAACCAGTGTCCAGTCTTCTTGAGCCCATCGTCATGCAATTCCACGTTATCTTGCAAAGTCTCAGTATAACAGCAGCGCTGCTACCTTCGTTACAAGCACAGTATAAAATGGATCAAGTAAACAGCTCTGGGATAACTGGCAGCAAAGCTAAATTCACGATTGACCTGCCAAATCACAGCCTCAGCTTCACGACCAAATTGCAAGTGACCGAAGCCAATTTGCCGTCTGAAGCAAGCATAGAGTTACCGAAAATACACGTCTCTGCCGAGTATATTCAGGATGGCGGTAGTAACCTAAATGATAGTAAAATTGCAGGTAATTAAATGGAATTTGCAACTTTTTTTCGATATTTTTATTGACATTAACTGGCAATTCGTTCACATGTTGTTGCAGATGGTGTTGTATTGAGACAAGGTAGCTATATGAGTGCTACAGCTGATATTGGCGTATTTGAGCATTCTTTAACTACGGATCTTCTGAATCATTTAGTATTCGTTCAGAAAGTTTTTATGAGAGAAGTAAACGAAGTTGTGCAAAAAGTTTATGGTGGTGAAAAACCGGTGCCTTTGTGGCTCGAAGATGAAGAACCTGCTGCTAATTCTAGTTTGAGAAGAATCCTTTTTTCACTCGTTATTCGTATAAAGGTAATTCATTTTTTTTAGCATTTTAATTGTGACATTACGGGCATCAAATACGATTAGATGTGTGTTTACAGAGAATTCAGCTAACGGCAACGACACCAACTAACTCAGCAGTACGACTGGAAACTGGAGCATTCGAATTTCAACTTTCGAATCGCGTTCAAAATGTTTCTGCTGCTACACGACCGAATCCGGACATGAAGCTGTTTGGAAAGGCTCAGGTTGAGATTAATCTTAGTCTTGGACAACTGATAAAGAATGTCATGTTTGAAGAAGCAGATCCAGAATTCCAACAATACGCATTCTTCAATACTCGAATTGGTTTACGAAATGCCTTTCAGGAAGAAATAGCCGAAAGAGACGACAAAGAAGTCGTTTTAATTACTCTGAAGCGGCCGTTAATTTATATTCAACCAATGGCGGTTGACAAAGCCATTCTCGTTTGGCTCAATTACAAGAACGCTTACGAATATTGGAACGAGAAACGATCGAATTTGAACAAAGAAGTTCTGACAGCTACCCAGCAAGTGTTCGAAAAAGTACCGTTTGGTCAATTAACCAGCCAACTTAGCTCTCCCAATTTGGGAACCTTATTCTTACAACTGACTGTTGACGACATGGGTATCTGTATTCCATTAAACCCTTTGCCTCCTAAGAACTGCGGTTTGAACCGAGGACTGTACGAAGGTGACTCCAGAGGAGCCGTCGTAATAACTTTAGAGAATACCAGTATTTCAGCGTGTAGTAGCGGTAGCCTAGTTAGTAAGGGGAGGTGAGTGAATAATTTTACGTTGTTTTAAGTGACCTATTCAACAATGACTTGTATTCATTAGTTATCTCTTTCAGATTTGTTGGCTTATGCTTGAGATTTGCCGAAGATTTTGAAACGTCATTGGATGATTGGAAACCAGATATGAATGACAACAGTATTATGAATTTATGCGTTGTCTCTGAAGGGACTTATGAAGTATGCAGTAGAACGATAGCTCAAAAACAAGATAAAAATGGTAGGCTTCAAGGAAAAGAAAATCAATCGCTTTTGTGTTGTTATTTGTCATCTTTTAACATTGTTTTTTAGCCAGAGTCACGGAAAATGCAAAGTGGATTCTGAATGTACAATGGCAAATGGAGGGTGTTGACATTCACTTGGATGTTAGCGTTGGTCAGCAATTGTCTGCATTAGGGCATACATTGACGATGTTGACTGGCTCAGAAGAAGACGACGCTCACGTGTCGCTAGACTACGACAGTGAAGACGTCGACCAACCAGACAATAGCACCAGTCAAGAAAGCATCCTAACGAAAAAGAAAAACTGGACGGATAGTTTGCCAGCGTTCATATTCGATCCTTCGCTTGACGCCAAAAAGCGCTCGAAATTGATTGAAAAAGAAATGAACGAGCAAGCTAAAATCATCAATGATTTACGATCTCTTGGTGCATCACATGGTACTATAGAGCAAGAAATGAAGCGCTTGAAGGAATTAGAAGTTTTAGTTTTTAAAGATTTCAGACGGTAAATGACGCAAAGGAAATGTTAGACTTCACAATGTATACCTTTATTTTATTAATTTATAATTATATTTTTCCATTTAGTGATATGATACAAAAGTTAAAACGGCAGTCAGTAAAAACATCGGGTGTTCGTGGAAAGGTGGGACGAGGTGGCAACAAAACGACTTATAGATCCAGATCGTTTATCGTTCCATCGCCTACACCTGAAAATCAGTTAGGTAGCCCCGAAGACATGAAATCAGATCTAACCTCGGCAAATTCGGCGAGCTACGAGAGCAGTCCAAAAAGTGGCCCCAGTCGGTAAATATTGCAGTACATTAGTGATATTTTTATTGTTTGTTACATAATTGAATTATTCGTCAACCGTAATACCGAGATTTTGACCAATCCTTATCCCAATTTACGTAGAAGCGATTGTAGCATGATTTCACGTGTAGTTACTATCTGTCATAAAATCATAAATTACCTTTTGTTATTAAACAATGTAGATCAGCGTCTCTTCGCGTTAGGGGATTGAGCGGGCCTCGCGTAACGTTTAGCGATACTCATACGATGTGCAGGTCAGTTATGTCTTAATAGTACACCATTAAAATGACGATTGTCTATCTTTGAAATAAATCTTGACAAACTTATTGTAGGCAATCATCACTGCCTAGTGCTGGGTCGGAATTGAGTTTACCCGAGGGAAGCTTAGATTGGCCCGATACCATCGAAATCGACGGTGAGCATGTAGAATTACGTAAAAAGAATAGAGATATGAGTACCACGTCCAGTTATGACAGTATGGAGGGAAAGTAAGTGGGCTTTTTTAGCATCAAAACTTTACATTATTCAAAGAGACATTTCACGCAAGCGGTTGATTTTATTTTCAGTATTCCGCTGCTAGAATCATTGGGAATAGATGCAGCTTCAAGTACTTCTTCACCATATTTTTTACCTCAAAAGCCACAAGAACCAAATATCGATTTCGAACTCGATGTCAAAGTTTTGATTAATAGTGGTAAATGTGTTTTACATACAAAAGATCCCGCAAAAGAAGATGAATTAAAATTGTAAGAAAAGTAACACTAGCCATAGCAGTCAAACAGTCGTAATCTCTTCTGTTTGCAAGAATAATATATCTTATAAGTGTTGAATTTTTAGAATGAGCCGAATGAAAAAAGAACGCTCGTGTTCTGGAGGGACATTTGAGTTCCAACCCAGTAGTCCAAGCAGCGGTAGAAGGAACGAGCGTAGTAAGGAGAAATCGACCACTAGTTCATCTAGATTACGATACGTACATCATCCAAACGTGCCTTTAGTAGATTTGACTATATTTCACATTCCTGGTTTGGACGTTAAAGTAAGTTAACATCGCATGCCATTAATATTCTCTGTGAAAAAGACTGTACAACTGTATTTTATTTTTCATCGCAGGTTCACTACGAATCCAGAACAGTAACCGAAGAGTCTCTTTCCCCGCGCATATCAATCGATAATCAACTATTAAACCCATCAACGATGTCTTTAGTCAGAAAATCAAGTACTAAAAAAGCCAGTCTTTTCGCGTGGATGACACTTCAAAGTATTCCGGAGGAAACTATAATCAGTCCACACATACTCGAGTTTTTGGAGCAAACTTTAGAACCTATACCAAGTAAACTGAACTTCCAAACTGGTGGACAGAGCGCTATGTTCCCTTTGGAAAATATGGAAAGCTCGTGGGCTGCAACAGCTGCAAATAGCAATTACGTTTACGCCAGTTTTCCAGTAGACGTCATTGTTTACTTCCACATGCAGCCGTCGACGTTCAGGTAACTTATACGTTGTGAATTACAAATTTTTTATCGATCAGTTGAGTGCGACTCATGTTATAAATTACTTTGATCACAGATTTTCTAGTTTACCTGTGTCGCGAGTCGAATGCATGTTACAACTTCCTTCTCTCGATATCGTTGTTTCGTCAAAGCGAGCCGAAGAAGATCTTACAGAGTTTGGAGATCACAAATCGAGCAGCGGTTATTCTATGCCGGGTAAGGATAGTGGCTCGGCAACCGGTGGCATTTCTGTTACTGGTTGTCTTGCCGATTTTTCTGTGTATATATTTCATCCTTACGGTGGCAAAAAGTCCGGTCCCAAAGAGGCACAATGGTCGCCACTTTCCGATAGCGAGCGAAAGGATTCACTTAGTATCAATGTCGAGTTTGTCAACTTTCATCTGTCGAGAAGTAAAAAGAAAAATTTCGTCAATGATCAACTAAAGATTAGTAGTGATCCTAGGGCTGTAATAAGATTTTCAAGTAAGTAAGAGTTACACAAATAATACTTAAATTGCGACTAATATGAAGATGGAATTTTTCTCAAGCTTTATGGAAAACTATAGTTATATCCGATTTCATTTGATTTGTTATTTATCCAGCTATTATTGACATCGGCTCAGCATCTTTCAAATACGACATGCGAAGACTGACTGAAATCCTTGCCTTTCCGAAAGCTTGGTATAGACGTAGTATTGTCAGACGCTTGTTTTTGGGCGATCTGAGTTCAGGCACGGCTTACTCCGAAGGCGACATCCGTAATCGTGAGGAGGCAGTTATGGGAAGCTCTCTATTAAAGCACGATCGTCACGGCAGCGAAGCCTTGTCTAAAAGTGGTCCTGAGCGAAGCCCTAAATTAAATAGAGACAATTTGAGACTGAGCTTTGAAGGTGATACACCTAAACAAATTCGACTGAAAGGTACTTTCGTACAATATGAATGCAGTTTTTAAATTGCGATTATACGTATAACAATTAAATGATTTCTCTATAGATATTGGGAGAGGATGGAGTTTCAGTAGCGAAAAGCAGACATCTTCTGAAGTACAAGTAAGAGAATCTGCTTGGGAGACATTGGTTCTTTTTGCTGTTAATTTTACTCGCTTGAACGTGCACATGAATATGGGAAACGTTATGGGGAACGTTTCTTGGATGACCAAAGATTTTCGTTCGGATGGAAGATTGTCGATTGGTAGCACTGGACACAAAAATTTATACATAGGCATTGGTTTGGGAGGGTCTAGTCTCGATGCAAAAGGCGGTATTGTCGGTGGTACTATCGAACTAAGCAAAATTGACACATACAGTAAGTTTCTGACGCAATAATAATGTGTTGTGTTTCTTTAAGTAATCGACATTGCATTATTTATCACTTTTCACTAGTTCACATACGCGAGGAACCTGACACTGAACCTGATCACACGGTCGGCTTGAAGTTGTTTGCTTTAGAGTTGAGACTTGATTACATGGGAACAAGCGTTTTAATGTCCAGAGTTTCATCATTGGATGTTACATTACGAGATGAATGGAAAATTAATCGTAGTACTAATGGAGGTGGATTTATGCCTACGAGAAGGTCGGTATTTAAAGCTTGTATGTTGTTATGAATACATCGAGTTAATTAAAATGTTAATTTTTAACATTTCAGGCCAGCTATAATATTTCTGCATGGCGATCTAGGCTGGGATCAATTGCAACTTATGATAAGTAAATCAACAACGGCAGACCTGCTTAAAATGTATTACAAGCTGGAAGAATTCTTCAGTCAACAATTCAAGAGTAGTAAACGCGTTTTTAGTTCATTGCAAACTAGACAACAAAGAATTAGTAATAGTAGCTTAAAAAGACGACAACAGAGAAAGCGTGGCAATGAAGGTACCTAACATTATTTTTAGATACACAACATCTCGAAGTATTCTAGACATAAATAGATATAATTAACTGTATTAATAATAATTTAGTTATTCAATTAACATACATTCTACCGATTGAAATTAAATTGTCGTTTCATTGAAAAGGAACAGCATACTCACAAGCTGCATTAACAGACGCTCGACATCATCGACATTGGCAGAGAGTATTGTGTCAAGTAGCTGGATTACAATTAGGAACGTTAAGATTTTCTTTACCAGCCACCGGTACAGTTCTCGGTGGCACCATGGATTTGCACGGATCAAACTTTAGCCTTGCGTGTTTCCATGGTATAAATTTCAAGAGTAAGAGTTGGGCGCTTTTTTCGTTGAAAGAACCATGTATCAGTTTTGCCACGGAAGCTCAAGAAATTCCAAGTATAGAATGTAAGCATTTTTCTTACAATACGTTTTATAAATGATTCGAATGAAAAAGTTATTGTTCATTGCAGCACCCAATACGAGCGACGTGCACGTCGTCCAAACTTTGACTACCAGCTTGGGACAACAACAAGAACAGCATACTAGGCATCATTCTATGGCAACTGTTTGTCGAATGAGCCGAAACACCCTGTTTCCTCCACAATTCAAGACTTTACAAGAGTGGTTCCACTATGCTTTTGCTAACAGTGAAATTGATGGTAACTGTTGTTTGAGAGTTATAACATATAAACGATTCAAAATAATATTCTGACACGATTGTATTTACTGTACATAGCTGTGGATCGCTTTCCTTGCGTTGAAAGAGATAGATACGAAAATAGCTTGGAACCTGCCGGTCGAGGTAGAAATTCGTCGACAAACACTGGAAAATTGCAAGAACACGCTCACGCGCGAGAAGTCATATTTTCCTTACCGTCATTGCAGCTACATTTGAAAACGGAACATTTACAAACTGCCAAAACTCCAGATCTGATGGGTATGTTTCTTTATTGTCGTTGTTTACACTACTTTTTTAACACTTTTGTGCAAAACACAACAAACCTCAACTGTTTAATAACAGACTCAACATTCGTGTAATTTTCTGATTGATGAAAAATTGCTGTCTAGATGATAATTCTTCATAACTGCTAACAAAACAATTATAGAAATGGTTGTTTTGGAGAATTTTTAACAGTCCTAAAGAACAAAAGAAACAAAGCTTGTGGGTACCCTTATTGTGTTTTTCAAAGTTCTAGTTGTTCTTTGATAAGAATTTTCGTAAAGGTGTCTGTATGTACTGCAATCGTGTTTTTCATCCCAATCATGTTATCGCAATATCTTGAATATCTATAGTTCTATAAATATTTCAATTCTACGACGTTACTCGACTGTATCATTAATTAATATTTACTGTTCTATTCTGTGATTGTGTGCTACTTTCCTTTGACGTATTTCTAGGACTGCCTAAACATATACTTTATAGTAAGTACTATGTTGAAAAGGATTGTTTTCCAATGATTAGTGGCTTGTATATCTACGTATAAAACAATAGTTTACAACAGTCTCTAGGTATCCCTTTAAAACTAAAATTGCCTGCATACGGAATGACATTGACGCATGTTCTTTATTAAAACGCAACAGCAACATTCATCTCATAAAATTATGTTTATCACGTATCATATCACGGCTAAACAGCATAGATTATTACGCTTAGGCTCACGTTGACGTAGAATAAGAATAAAATACTTATGTTTTTGAGCCTTGCAAAAATTATTGTAGACGCAATTTGGGAATTCAGTGACGCGTGGGTTGATATATTTACGTGGAAATGAAAGCAGCCAAAATATTATACGTGAAATCAAAATTGAGTTGCTACTAATGGCAGTAATGCGATAGCTGTAAAATCAATAAAAAATTGCTTACTTATCCGATGAACGTTTCGACAGGTGAAAAGCCGCTAGTGGAGTGCAGCTTTATAACTGAATTCGAGGACCACATTTTTGTAACGGTTGACGCGGATGCTTTTTTCTTTCTGCACGACCTTATAACGTCATACGTCAAAGAGAAGGAGCGAATGGTAATTATCCAAACGAATTATCGGATCGATGCGAACGTAAGTCATTCGTAATAATACGGTTTACAGCTGGCAATGCAATACGGCACTAGAGCTCACAGTCCCGATTCGACCGAGCGCAAGGGTGCAGGCCAAGCGACTGCATCGAGCACGTCGGCTGAGAATGACAAGAAACACAAACAATTCGATCCAGCCGACATGTTCATTAAAGACTGGCGCTCATACAGATGTAAGACGTGGCATTTAGAACCAACTGTAAGGTAGGTATCTACAATGGAATGTCGTCAAGTAAACTCGGTTAATTGATGAAATTTCAAATGGATAACTATTGAAACGAATTGCAGACTTCTGTCATGGGCTGGTAAAAGTATAGAACCCTATGGCATTGATTATATATTGCAAAAGCTGGGCTTTTCCCATGCCCGAATCACTATACCGAAGTGGATTCAACGAGGATTTATGGATCCCTTGGACAAAGTACTCGCTGTTCTTATGCTGAGAATGGTAATGGCTGCTCGCGAGGAAACTCACGACGAAAAGGAACAGAAAAAGGAAAAGTAACTTTGTCACTTATCAGCACACTAAATTTTTATTTATCGCGTAAATCGATCATATTTTTTATAAACAATTTATTTTAACCCATCGTGTTCGTGTGATACGACATCGAGCCATGGCGTAATAGTACATGTAGATTGCTGTAAAAATTTCGTTTATATTTGTATCCTTTCACGTTTTTATATACTTGTATATTTATTATATTGTAAAGCAAGTGTAAAAAATAACGGGAGCGATGGCGGCATTATTATAGCTATAACAGGCAATGGCTTCCAACGAAATCACGATGTTTGTTATAGATACATACATACAAAGCTATTCTCGTTTTCAAAATAGATATTAGCATGTGTGAGTGCGCAAACGTGCTCGTTCGTCTGTGATTTACTCTAATGCGAATTTTGATTGTATTAAAAGAGGGTAAAAGTTATTGCAAATGTTTTGTCATTTTGTGAATGTATGAAACTTTTTTACTTGTGATCAGAACAAAATTACGAGGTTCATGTGTCTGTGGTATTTATTAACGTCGCAATAGGAAATTTTAAATTGTAAAAATATATATATATATATATATATATATATACATATATATATATATGTATGTATGTATGTATGTATGTAGTTGAAAGTTGCAAATCCGACATATAAACTTTGAATACATAAGTTTTTTGTGAATTGTCCATTTCTCAATGTTATATATGACAAAAAACTGTAATAAATCAATTTACTTTCTTATACGTTTTATTAAATAAGTAAATAATTTTCTATGGTTCTACTTTTCGTTCAATATTCATTCTGCTTCGACGAAATCGTTCATTTAATGTACAAAAATAAAGTTCATGACTGTATATTGCGAAATAAAGTAGAGGAAATGTTAACATTTACGAATAATACTGTTTTGAATAGTAATGTTTTTTTGACACTCTTTTTCCTTAGTATTATTATTAATAACTTACCAATTGTTGAGACATTTTTACCTATCCTATATCTACGAAAAATAATATTTATTAATACGAACGTATTTAATGTATTTCAAATTCTTCTCAAAGTACTACTTGCACTTGATTACTTTAAGTACAGATTAACTTTAGTTAAAATAACATTGGACAAAATCCATTCCATTGTGCCTGATCCTTCATTGCGCGTTTTTTAAGTAAATAAGTTATTCAAAAATATTATAATTCTATTCATTTGGAATTAACGAGTATCGGAAAGCGAGACAGATATAATTGTTGACGTTAATTTATAGAATGAACAAAATTCATAAATTTGTTACATGTTTTGGATTACCGAGGATATTCCAAAAAGTCTGTAATTAAATTGATATTGATTGGCAACATTATGTAGATTTCATTAATTAATTTGCGTTTGTATATACAGAAGAAGTTATTGGGAATATAAAATGACGATGGATTTAATACGGTCATATAATTACATTTATTATCTGAATGCGTGTAACATACATAAACGGACAATAAAAATGTGCAAACAGTTCAACTTTTCGCTGATTTCAAGCTTAATTCTACAATGATAAATTGTAATAAGGTATCGCTTCAATTCTTTTTACAAAAAGTTTTAAAAGAAACATGAAATAAACAAGTATTGAGAACAAAACGTAATACGTATGTTCTTATAGATCTATTATAGATATGTAATATCAGTGGCATAGCGTCTAAACATAGACCAAACTTAATTCACATTACACTTTAAACGATGTATTTACAGTTACTTAAAATACAAGATTTGTAAACCTCGCGCCAAATACTTTTTTCCATTACTCTAGTAGCTATCTTCTGACTAAATATGTACTAATAAATAAAATTCAAGTCATTTTCAATGTCATGAATGAAATTTATGTCAATAAATTGTGCATCAATAAATACATTATATAGAACTATTTACAAAAAAAAATGTTCAAGATCTTTATGAGTATCAACTACACAATGTATACTTTAAGATATTCTATAGATCTAAGTGAGAGTAGATCTTATTGACCTAAGGTGTTATCAGAACCATTACAAATTTCCACAATTGTTCGTAATCATTTTGACCTTAAACTTTACTCATGATCAACAATGGTATTTTGAATCGTTCAAATAAACTAAATCCCTAGGGCCTAACTAAGAAAGTATGTGAGTCTTTTAAAACTAAATTATCTACTTAAAACGCTGTATAATACTTGTTTTTAAACGTTCGCGTAATTACGTAAAGTCACTATAACATATACGATCAACGGATTGATGAAAGGTGTCTTTAGCGAATATAAAAATGTTCGTTTATGGAATGTATTTTTTATTCGTATAGTTTTCTTTTTATTTCATTCGTAAAAAGGCGAGTAAGTTTAAAAATCTATAATTATTCCGATACGATTCTACAGAAGAACAGTGAAGATTTTATTTTGAACAAAACATTCACTGTATGCAACAACGTTATCATCAATGATCCAATAAAGCATCTTGCAAAATTGACGCGGTAAACGTAAGAATCCAGTTCTAGTGTCGAATGATGGTTATCGCGCGTAATAGTTCGAATAATTGCGAGTAGAGTTGCAATGCTTCCGACGTGATATTTCTTTAGTTGTATAGTTTTTTTGTTGAAAACTTTGAAGAAAAAGTGAAACTTTGTTGAAAAAGACTTAAGCTTAAGTAGTAATATCGGATAGAGATTGCACTAATGAACGATCAAGTCGTGCACGTAAAAAATGTTTTCTCTTTTTTGTTCGTTACAAACGAGATGTCTTAATAAAATGACACTATATTTCCTCGTAGCATGCATATCTATAAATAATTGCAAGAGACGCTGGTACAGTTGCCTTGAGTTTGGCGGCAAGAGGTTGATTGACAATGATTATTGCATTACTTTTACACAGGTTACACAGCGAAAAGAACGACGAAAAAGAAGAAGAAAAAAGCCAAGCCTCCACTGCGTACTGAGAGAGGAGCTTTGCTGTGATAAAAGTTGTCGACCTTGAAGGCAACACACTGGCTCCAACGTAGATTTCTGTTCAATCGAGTTTTCAGCTACACTGTAGCAATATTAACGTTCGATCGATTCTTACTCCTCGCAATCTCGATAGAAATGCAACACGAACTCAATATATTCACCGGCTTGTCTGTTCTTGCAAACGTTCTGGAAACACAGAAGAAAGAAAAAACGAGGTGTACTCGACTACGATCAATCGCACGCGTCGATTGTTGTTGCTTCGACGTTTAGTCACTCACTTGTTGCGGTTGCACAATTGGTACGCGGAACCTCAGCGTTTTCCGCATGTAATTGGCAACGTCCAAGAGGAACGATTGATCGCCCGGCTGATTCGAATTTTCCGTGAACTGCGCTTGCTGCGAGGCCTTGTTAGCGTAACCCCAACCGCAATTGATTCCTTCGTCGAGGCCAGATGCCGTTGACGGTGTACACTGTTGCACTACTTGCCAGTACCACGGCATCCCGCTATTTAATACATCGATGTTTCTTATACCCACCAGTCAACAGCAATAACTCTGCCACGACGACTTTATACAGAATAGCGTAACAATAGTACTCACGCAAAACGTAGCGTCAACTGCGTGTCGGACATATACTTGGACAGAGGCACGATGCAACTGAAGTTGTTCGGCGCGTTCGGAGCTGATACCGAGCAATACCTCTGATCTAGCGAAGCGTTGAAACTCTTGGCGGAAATGTAAAGTTGTGGCTTAGGCTCTGGTGGTAGAGAACCCGCGGCGTTACTCGCAACTTCGCCCCAATCGCTACCACTACCCGCGCTTCGTCTGGTTCTCTTGTGCAGATATTTGTAGTTATTCTAGAGGAGTACAATGCACGATTCGTTCCGATTAAACCGCTCGACTGTCCTCGCTTTTTTTCTTTTCTTTGTTACTCACCTCTTTAACGAGAGTTTGAGTACTGGGATCCGAGGGGCTTATACCATTCTGAAGACCTTTGCTAAGTTTTCGTTTTTCTTCGTGAATACTCAACGGTTGCTCCAAATGCTCCGCTGGAATGATAAAATTTGTTTGTCAGGTTTTCCCCTTGGTTCTATCCGCGAACACGTTCAACGTCAACGGCTTCAATAATCAACTTACAAATGGTTTTCTTCTCTACGGGAGGTTCATTTTGCGGATTCTCTAGTTGATGGATTTCGGTAGCGCAGCAAAAGATCTGTCGTGTAATCGTGAATACTCGTCGTGAAAACGCAATCGACAAGATAAAACAATGATCTCACAGGAATGCTACAACTGACCTGACAAGGATTCTCCAGTTCAGCGAATTGCGTCGAGCACTCGGCTGGTTTTCCCAAAGCAATGGGTCCTTTGTTGGTCGGAGGGGCATCGACGTACGTTCCCGGGTCATTTTCATCAACGTTACTCGGTATTGCGCCAGGTCCATTTTTGCTCAGCCAATTACTCGGAAACTCGCTGCGCAACAGTGAACAAATCACACGTCGGATGGATCGACGAGAGTCAAGGTTATAGTCGAAAGTACGAGTTTAAGCAGCAAACGATTAATGTATGTTTATTGTTTTTCTATTGTTTACTGACTTTTTGTCGACTTTCGGCGGTGAACCAGGATGATGACTCATAGGATACCACGTGATCTCTTGCGAGTAAAGATGTTGCTTTGGCGACTGCGTGGACATGAGATTCTTGAGAGTTTTGTGGTCGAGAACGGTGCTCAGATGAATACCGTGCCGCGTGTACGGCGTTGCTGTACTTCGTAAGAAGGGATTCGACTTGGAGTCGTAATTGGACAACGACGATGACGACGACGACGACGACAACGACGACGACGGAGACTGAAGCATATTCGTGTGCGAAGGTCCGATCGCGAGAATACCACTACCTGCCATCGCCGTCCATTCCATACTGCTACGTTTCTGGTACTCCAAAAAGTACAGCGTTGCCATTGCCACCAAACTGAAAGTTGAAGATTTCGTTAGTTGTTAAACTGTACCGGAACGAACGAGCGACTGCAAAGTTTGACGGGAATTACCAAAATGCCATGATGAGTATCAGAATAACGATGATTATCTGGATGAATTTATTACTACATAAAAGCTCCTCGTCCCTTTCCGCCTTCGACTTGCTCGTTGACGAAGATTTCGCGTTGATCGATGAGTATTTGCTGCTTGATACATTGGATACCGAACTAATTGAACTCTTAAGACTATCACCTCTCTTTAACTTAGCCAGTCGTTTGTTGATCCTCTCTAATTGATCTATCCTCGTTTCGAGGCTATCCGTTACCTGCTCGTTTCAACGACACAATGGAAAGATCGATTTTAATGCCAACGAATTCGATTGTCTCTATCGCGTGAACGATTAGTCTGCTAACAAGAGAAACAAATCTTACTTTGCACAGCTCCTTGACGGCGCCAATATTTTCCATAAAAATCCGCTCTTTATTGACTACCAAAAAATTCTCGATTCTCTGACCGTTGGGTAAAACAATATCGCCAGCTGGCAATACGGCCTCGGGTAAAATTTGTTGCACCTCTTGAGCGATTACGCCGGTATCCTCGTGAGTTTTAATACCCAAACCCGAATGTTGCGCAAATTCGGGGGCATATCGGTAGCGTACTACTCGCAGTTGTTGTACGTTCCTCAACTGTTCTCGCGTATCAAGCTCGTGCACGTTCTGCTTGGCTCTAGCGTCGCTTGGCTGCACTATGTGGCCTGTTACCTTTAGAAACAGTCGTGATTATCATTGTGCCATGTGTTTGCTGATAATAGTTTCTACAATTATCGCGAGTCTGGTTTTTTTTCTTTTTTTTTGTATTTCCTCGACACAAGTTGGATGATATTCGAGTGGTCGAGAATATTGTATTGAAACGTACTTTCACGTTGCCATGAACCACGAGAGCTTCGTCTGGTCTGTCGGTATTGATGCCAACTCGACCGGCGTGATAAACACTGTCGGGCGCTGCTCCCCTTTGCCAAGTACTTTCGGTGCCTACTGTACTGCCTTCCGACTCGAACTGTCCTGGATTACTCGCCTAATGAGAATAAATTGTATAGATAATTCATACGATCGACGTGCGTTATTTAAAAATGTACACGGCGGTTAAAAATCGACCGTCGCGTGACGCGTTGAATGGCTAAGCTTGTATTACAAATTTTATCGACGATTAAACTATAGAATGCTTACCCTGACGATAATTCGTTCGGAGGCGTGCGCGACAACTTGATAATTGGCTTGATCAGCTGTATGAGCGTGCAGACCAACGACCAAGTAGAAGTACCTTTGATCAGGGTTCGGTTTGCCCTTCTTTCTCATGTTATTACTCGTCGTCTCGCTGAAGTGCAGTCGGCCTACGGTTACTTTCGTTACGCGCTCGCCGCCCATTTCGACCCTACGACAACGACCAAGTTTTCACGATAATTAAATAAGTTTATAACGTGATTAATTAACAAATAATATTTGATACTTACACGACGGGGTGAAACGGCTTCTTGCTTCTGTCACTTTGACTCTGCTCGACTCGAATGGTTTGCGTTGGAGATTCGACCTTCACGCCGTAAAAGTGCAGCTGAAAACTACTGATTTTCTTCAGACCTTCGCCGGTTTTAACAAATACAGCCTCCCCTTGTAATTGTGCGTGGCAAGTTATCTGTAAAGCGATCGATAATATTTATTTCAGTTTTATCGAAGAGTAAAACAAAGGATATATACGCGCGCGTGTGTGCGTTACCTGAAAGTGATTTTTCTTCTGGCAAACGAAAGCATCGTCGGAATTACTGAAATTGAAACCTTTGTCAGCGTCGACTCGATAATGCGGCACCGGTAACTCCTTAAGATTATGATCGCAAAGTGCATGCCACGAGGTCTGTTGAAACGGATGGAAACGGATACACTGATAACTCGCGTCCGAGTAATTGTTGTCCGCGTTCCCTTCGTCGTTGTCCATCCCCGTACTGCTGCTACTACAACTGTGCTCCACTGTTCCCAGCTCTGGTTCCTGGACAAAAAAGCAAAGAAAGAACAAAAATAAATCACCAACGATTATTTACGTACGTTACGATTTGATCCAACATATATGAACAATTCACTCGGAATGATACAAGTTTTCAACACAAGTACAGCTATTATAAAGGTATATTTGATTTGGTTGCGTAATATAGATTCCCCAACGATATATCTGCATAAACTCTTAGAGTTACGCTAAAACACAATGTGCGGCACACAGGTACGCGTACGCGTACACGTAGACGGACACACACGCATACATGCACATTCGTACACAAGTAGTAAGGAAAAAAAGGATTCATACGTTATATACCTGCTTGACGTGTACAAGGCCATCCTGACTGTGCTTTCGCTTCTTCGGAGCGGGCTGCAGGGATGTGTACAACGTCGTGATGCCGTTCGCGTTCTGTTGCTGCTGCTGTTGTTGATCGTGTGGTAAAGGAAGTAGTGGCGTTGCCAATGTTTGCGTTTGCGATTGTTGTTGCTGCTGTGTAAGCTGCGAAGCTTGTTGCTGCTGCTGCTGTTGCTGTTGCTGTTGTTGTTGCTGTTGTTGTTGTAGCGATGCCGACGTCGAGAGGAGCGGTGTTAATACCGGATGCGAGAGCAATAACGATTCTTGTGTTCCGTTCATTCCTCGAGGAGAAGGTGGAAGTAAAGTTGCCGTTGGAGCATACGTCGTTACGTTGGCTTGGTGATGATGGTGCTGTTGTTGCTGCTGGAGCAGTACTTCTGCTGGCAGATTACTGCCTTTTTGATCTGCCGTATACGATTCGAATGTGGAGATTTTCACTTGGACGAGAAGGAAGGAGATTTGGAAAATCGTTACTTACGCGGAGAGTGAACATGGCGAGATTCGTGATGTCCAGGTGGTGAATACGGGGGTTCGCTCCCACTGTCCGGTGGACTGTCGGGCAGGCCATGTCTGCAAAACGTAAATATTTCATTGGCAATTGCTGTGCGTCGTCTAAATAACAATCTAGAGGTAGCCGTTTGAAAGCAATCCTTTAAAGAGATAGTAAAATGTCGATAAAAATGTACGTAATAGTAGTTAGTTGTAAATGTAGCTCAAAGTAGACACTCGTGAAGACCCAATCAATCTTTATAGGTTAGTTAACAAGTGGCGGTAGAACAAAATAAAGATAAAATTATAGGGCATGCGTGTTTATTTTTTTAATTATAAGTACACTCACTCGGAGGTAGGTAGTTGAATGACGTCCGAGATGTCGGACTGTACCTGTGCCTCGCGGATATAACAAAAGCTACAAACAAAGGGAAACAGATTTTTATCGTGAAACACGAGCAAATTTAATTATTGCTAATTAGGGGATTCGACATTTTGTGATCACTACAAATTAATATCGTGCAAAACAACGTTCTGTCGATACTGTCAATCGTTCGAAAACTTTAATACTTCAAAATACACGATCGATTTGCAATTGAAAAGCCATCAAACTATTTGAAATAGAGCCTAAAAATTGAAACGTCGTGCATAATTCAGTAATAATTTACTTAGTCGAGTGTATAAATTGGCAGTGACAAGTGATAAACTATATGTTTTTGTGGAGTAAAAAGTAGAAGCAAAGTTCCCGAAATAAAAGTGTTATATAAACGACAAAAAAACAGTCAATTACACTGTTTACAACGATATTAAAGTGCGTACACGAAACAAATCCAAACACAGTGATGAAAACAAGGGTCTGTTGTGGAACTCGAGTAGTATTCACTCACGGAAGTATGTAAGACTGTGGATCCTTGTAGGTAGCGTTGACTGGAGCTCCGCAGGTGGTCGTGACCGTGGGATGAGTTTGCACGATCGGCGAGGGTAACCTCGCCGGAAGCTGCTGTTGTGGTTGTGGCTGATGCTGCTGCGAGCTATGACTCGTTGGAGGACTGTTCTCATTGTGCGACAAAGTGTCTGCGAAGTAGCTGTAATAATCAAAGTCGTAAGTGCAACTTGAAAAAGAGAGAGAGAGAGAGAGAGAGCGCGCGCCTACGACTTACGAGCGCTATTGAACGATGCTCGTACAAAACACGTAATGCTTATCGCACGATCATGTTTGTTTGTTTTTTATTTCCAACAGTCACGAAATTGTTAACATGAGCCTGGTTTTCAGAGATGCGCTCGTTTGACAACGTTATTCATTTTGACTTCAACGGAAGCCTAAACGAGGCGAACATAATAGTTCAATCATAGTAAACCTTGACAGTGTTATTTTCGAACTAAGCCTCACCGCGTATTAATTTTACATTGACAACATTCCGACAAAAATAGCAGTAACGGTAATATTCGTAAAAGTCGATAAATCATGTCGTTTGTATAATCTTAAAAACGGACATTGTCATGAGCAAACGTTGTGCACGAAAACTTTCACGTCGTAAAATAAAAAATTTTTTCTAAATAAAGATCGTTTGGAACGTCATTATCGATAAGTGTCACGTCGCGCACGAGTAATTAAAAAAAAGCTTCTTTTTTTCAAAGCTCAAGTACGTAATATGCATGCCGTGCGTAAAAAAAAAGAGTTTATACGCCGAGCGAACAGCAGGCACGCAAGAGCCTCAGAAAACAACGATAACATTATCAGCAGAGAGAGAGTGCAGGGTATACATTGCCTATACACGCACTTTTTCATTTGCTAATAGATTCATTACGCTCGATTTATTGTCAACATGGATATGCGGCGAATTTCTCAATTCTGTAAGATCTTTCTTTTTGAATTTGAATAATGTCTGCATAATCGAGCGAAAGCAGTCTTCGACGCTATCTACCGCTAAATATTTATTTAACGCTAAAATAAACGACAATTGGCATCTATACTCGAACCATCATTAGAATCACTCACGAGAAATCAAACCTATAAAATCACAAGTTATCACGAGTAATACGATAACTCAACAGTAGTAGCCTTTAGTTTATTTTAGTGAAACGTAATTGAATAAACTTTCAGTCACGTTATTGGCCTATACAAATTCAGGTCAGGTCTGGTACGCATAGTTTGCTGGGAGTCAAGCGAATTAATCAATTAGTCGATCGTCGCCAATGACTTATTGCGGTAGAGACTCGATACATAAAAGCTGCGAGTGAAAATAAAATCCTTTTCAGCATCTAACATATCGAGAAAATGAAATTTGTTGTTGGTCTATATAAAGTATGGTCATGTGACAAAGATTTTGTGGGTGCGTGTGTATGTGTGTTTGTGTGGTAATTCCGTTGGGCAGTGATTCCATCAGCTTCATCTCGCTTTCTTTCTCTCTCTCTCTCTCTCTCTCTCTCTCTCTCTCTCTCTCTCTCTCTTTCTAACGGTGTCGTGCGATTACACATACGCAGGTATATGCGTGCTCTTGTATGTCCAATACATGCACACGGTAATAGCGATTTTTGTACCGTTTTGTAACGTGCATTTGTATGTGTGTGGCGCTCAGCTGACAAGTATCCAAGATTAATACCGCTTTCCCTTCCCAAAATCATTTCTCTCTCTCTCTCTCTCTCTCTCTCTCTCTCTCTCTCTCTCTCTCTCTACACCAACAAAGTTCGTGTACCTTTTGAGGTAGTTTGCGTGTAAAATATACTTCTAGTGCTGGGGTTGCATTTTGAGGTTTTTTGCTTAATACTTACGTCGTTGGCTGTTCACTATCGCTGTTGATAAAATCTTCAAGTTGTGAAAAGTCCAGTGCCTCATTGTCTATTCCTCCGACGAAGTCGCCCCTTCCTGCAACGACAACAACAACAATAACAAAATATACACTCGAGATAAAACAATTGCGTTACGTAAAACTAGCTCGTTTCGAATGTTGTTACGTCCCTGCATTGAACAAGCTGATACTACTAAAAGAGGATAAATAACAGAGAGGTTTGCGTTAATTTCGTTAGAACGGATTTGGTCGTTGGGATTTTCCAATGACACAGCAGTAACAGCAGCAGCAGTGTCAAACAGCACACTCGTCCCTTTTTCTATTTAAGCCTTCGTCGTCACTCGCACACAGAGCAGACGAGAACTCGGTAACAAATAAGAGTTATCCCGACTATCTTAGTGGCCGCTTAAACGTTTAACCGCTTGAATCAAGTGTCATAACTCGCTGCTTCCGTTACGCTATTATTTACAATCGCTCGTATTATAGACCTTCTTTTTTCTCTATTGTACATCATTCGGCGTTCTATCGATACAAATTTCGAATCGGCTTATTATGATCGTTCGTTCTTTCTCGTCGAATACGTCGATGATTATTAAATTCACTACGAGTTTGTATTCTTGATACATTCACACGATATACATACATGGTCACGAGAGATTCCGGTTCTTAACTGATATTTGGAAAATTTTTCCGAATTTCTGTTGTGAGATGCAGACAATTTTTTCTGGAATAAACATCGAGAGACCGGTTTGCGTTGGATATTCTCGTCGCGAAAATAGTGGAATGCATGTTTGGTTGGCGAACGAGGGGAGCTGTTAGGAGAACAATTTAACGGGTATCAATCACTCTATTTTACATGATAATTGTATATTATAAAGCAACACTTTGATGTCATCCGAAGCTTTGACAGCGTATTACAATAGAGAACGAGACGTCGTCGATACAGAATAGCCGTACACGTGACAATAAAATGCAGTAGTTCAAGCGGTAAATAATTATTTGAAAAAATACCCATGACGCAATGCATTACAATACGTCAAAATGAGCATCAAGATAAATATCGCGTTATAACAGATTCGAAAATTGCAAAAAAATAGTGGAAGCGTGTCCGGTTCTGGAAAGTTCTGGTATTCGATGGATTATTTCGATAAGGAAACTTCTAGCCATTAACTGTAAATGCTGGAGGTATACCATTAAAAAGCGGTAGTATAATTTGAGATTTTTTATACGAAAATCTAACATAGCTCCAGCAACTTTAATATTTACACACTGATTACTTGCCCATTATGATCAATGGGATAAAAATCGTTTTCGTTAACCGAATGCAATATTATACTCAGTGGCGTCCCGCGCCTTTTTCTTTATTACGTACCATTTCTTTCAAATCCTTGGCTGCACTCAATCAACCAATCAACCTACCGTAGCGTAAGATTCACGTTCTCCAGGGACGATCGACAACGCGACAGTCAACTTTGAACGTTGAATTTTGACATTTCACCACGATAATTAACGCGTTTTAACAGTTCCAACCAATCCTATTGCATTTCTTTTTAAGGAATACTCGAAACGAATACGGTTTAATATCTATACATCGTACGTATTCTTCGCATCGAGTAAATCGTTACGTTTGTTCTAAAAATTAGAAGCCATTATCTTGAAAACGTATAGCAGTGTAATATTGTAGATAATAAATGTTGCGGGGGTTTCTCTTGGTTTACAATATTACTTCTCGATTGACCGTGGGTCGGAATAAACGGACAATTTGTACAACGTAACCTTTCGAATGTATTATTTTAGATACAACCGGTTGATTGGGGACTTTTTTTCTTGTGAAATCTCATTACGATGAGTTCTTGAGAAACAATTAGACTGGAGGTGCGAGCATGTACTTGAAAGTAATACCGCCTCGACCGTTTGCGATGTATTATTCGAAAGCGCTAACGTTCTTCCTTTTTTCTCTTCTAAAAATCAATTCTTTGTCGTCAATCAAGTTACCTTAGGCAAGAACATTACACAAAAAGAAAACACAATAAACGAGTACGGAAAAAAAAGATTGTAAGCTTTTTTTGTAGCGTGTCTCGACGTTCGAATGCATAAATGCCCAAATAAACCTCAACAACTACATCATATTTTCCGAATGGCTAATAAATTTTCAGGACGTCTCCGAGAGAACGAAAAATAGAGAGACAGATAGATAGAGAGAGCTGAACGTGAGAAGCGAACATAAAGCACGAAGCTTGCGGGACAGAAAAATCAGGGCCGCACATTCGCTTTTGTGAACTCGCCATGCCGACGGGGGAGGTGGAAGAGGAGAAGGGTTGGCCGGTATACGGTATATATCAGTAGAAGGGGAAAGAGGAAAGGGGGGTTGGTTGACGCTTGAATGGGGGGCGTTGCCAGAGCGTCTTATCGACCAAACTAACCAAGTCGCTGCTTTATACATTTCGTTTTGAATCTCTTCAATATTATAACGAGCGTTTCCTTTTTGTTTTTTTTTCGCCGTCAAACTTATAAATTCTGCACCTTGTCAAAGAAAAAAAGATACGGCATTTCTTCGGTTGGCCGGAAGGGTCGTAACGTTTAAATCGTTTATAATTGACTCGCACATGGGGAGGGGGCAGCTGTTTTTACATAGCATTCGAAACAAAAACGAAGAAAAAAATAACGCAGCTCGTTCGATTAAGCACGATTATGATAATTGGTAGCGAGGGTGCAAGAACTCGCGTCAGGTGTTGGCTCGACAAATAGCTGTTTTTTCCCTTTGGCTTACGACGCGTGGCACTACAACCGATGTACTCACCCGCCTATGACCGTAGTTCTCGATACAGTACACATGCCTTACGCTCCGTAATGTCCGCGTACGTGAACACGCCACTATGAGAATCTATTTAGTTTGCGATTTTTGTAATACCCCATGGTTTGTTTCAATGAAATAAATTCATTTAGAATGCAAGAAAACGATTAATATTAGTTTTATACAAGTTCAAGTTGCCCCTACTACGTGGCAGAAACTCATTACATCGTTATAAATTGTATTGCACGCGCTAACTGTAACGAAAGATTTTTCTGATATGCTAATAGTACAATTATTGTTCAAACATATTTACGTATAAATATTTCCAGAATCAAGTAGTTTGTCTTCGTAAAGAAAATGTTGAATTTTTTCGATAAAAGCGATCTTTTGAGTACATGCCCACGTTTTTCTTCCGTCTTTTGCTCGTTTATTTTTGTTACAGAGAGAATTGTCGCTGGCAATTATTTTCGATCTTAATAAAAAGCGTACACGGCCACGGAGAGACCTCCGAATGTTTAAAAAAATGACAAGTCTAAATTTGTCTTCCGAAGTAACGAGAAAGAAACTATACCTGTAGTCGGAAGAAGTCTCCTTGTGGCAGAATGATCAATAACAACCCCAGTCTCGTCCTCGAAATCATTATTTCGTTCACTCGCGATCTGCTCGGCTTGATGTTGTATCATGGACCATGCGAAATCCATGATTCAAACATATACACGTCGCGCTTAAAAAGGACAAGTAACGAACAAAATTACATCGCGCACTAAGATTTGTCGTCGCACACACTCATCGCATCACTGTCGCGTGTACATGCGTGATCGTTGACCGATCACAATTCAAGTTTGTTGGGAAAAAGAGAAAGAGCGCACGAGCAAGACGAGTCTACTATTTTGAAGTTTTGGTGGGGAGCGAAGACGAGGGAGGTCTGACCAACCCTTGTGAACTTTGTCCTCCCACTACCACTACCACCACTACTACCTCTCTCTCTCTCTCTCTCTCTCTCTCTCTCGCATTTTCACTGCGCAAATTGCACGATGATCGTGCTTTATCTTTTCGATATTTCACGTTGATTTCAACTGCTTTTTTTCCAAGCATTGACTTTCCCTCGTTTCAACGTATTTCGCCTAATGGTGCAATAACTTTGATGTTTTTCGTTGGCCGTTTTTATTTTTGTATTAAAAGTGTCGTCATTAGACATTCAAATGATTTAAAGGATTTGACTGTAAGTTTCTCACTGATCAATCTATCGATCGTTACGTCCCATACAACGTACAATTATCGTTCGTTTATGAAAAAAAAAAAAATAAATACAAAGTGGAGAAAATCGGTCGAACGAGGAACGTACGTATAAGCTTTCGACGAGTGTCCGCGGGGAGCAGAATAACGCGACAATAAGCTTTAGCCATCGCGTGCAACGTGCACATAGAGGTGCAGGAGGTTAAACGGCGTGTAAATGCTGTTGATATTAGTCTTGGCTAATTATTATATTTGGCATGGTGGATAATCAGCGTAACGCATCTCTTTGCTTTGGGTCGCACTCGTAAACACACTCAGCACGCAACAGAGGGAGTGTATAGCATAGAACCGCAGCAGGTCGACTTTCCACCCTTTTGAATATGTTGAATATGCAAATATTGACCCTCGTCACTTGATATGGAGGGAGGGGGGGGGGGAGTGTGTATCTATGACCGATCAACAACCTGTTATTTATGGCTTTGGTTTTCATTGTCTATCGCTTTGCTGGTTTGATAATTTCATTGACTTATTGGCCAACACTCGTTGTTGGAACGATGTAATGAGTTTATTTAGTCTGTACTGGAGAAATACAAATTTGTAATAACTAGTTTATCGTTCGAGTTTGAGTGGGATGTCTTTTTTTTCGGTGAATAATAACTCTGAAAGTAAAGATACAAGGTGCTTTCAGTGGCTGTAACGTTGTACAACGATTTCGTTGAGCAATGAAGTAAACAAAATAGTACGATGACAGCTTTCTTATGCTCCAAGTACGAAAAAGTTTTCTGTCGATCAAACTTTCTCTTGTAAAGTACGATAGCAATGCCGTGTAAAAAAATAAAACTAACGTCAAACTTTGTAGACAAAACGTAATGTCATCCGAATCCCAGTGTACTCGCGCATATACGTATACCTTTTTTCACGTCAAGTAATTGAATGACGATAAAACCTAGAATTAAGTACGGCGACAAAAAAGAGCATCGCCATGTCTATTGGCGTAGAAACAGTAGCTGTTGGGCGAGAGAGAGAGAGAGAGAGAGAGAGGAAAAAAGAGTAAAAGTAAAAGAATGGTAAGAATTCACCGTAAAAAGTTTTAAAACGGCTAATGGATCCCGATAGCTACGGAAATACCAAACTTTTACGAGCGAACAAATCCTTTTGTAGAGATTAAAAAAAAATATCGGATTACTTGGACTCGATATAAGTATAGCAACTGACTTTCCAGAGCACACCATTTTTTTACCACCCAACAGACATTTTTACGACTCTGCAAACACAAGTTTGTTACATTAAAAAAAAATCTTCTACCAAATAACAAAGGAGAGTATAATTGTTCTGGTCGTAATTTTTCGTTTTTAGCAAAAATATATGGAAAAATCGATCACAGCTCATTCGGTAAATAGTTTTATTCTACCAGCACACTCGTAAAAATCTACATTTAAATTACCGCGTTGCTATGAGAAACGTTCTACTTTCCACGTTCAGCTTGCTCTCTCCTCCATCGAATAGCCAGACACGCAACGAATGAAAATTAATAATGTTCTCGTGACGAAAAAAACAGCATTGATTTACAAAGGCTACGAGCATCGAGCTCGCAGTTCGTTTACATCGTGATTGAAAATCACGTTACATTTGCGTCATAAAATGTATACGCATCGTACATGATTTTCGCGTTATTCCCTGGGCCGCAGAACTTTCGCTTTTCGCAAATATGTTTATTTCCTTATTTGATTACGTCTTTCGTGAATCACGTGCGTGTTCGACGTTATACCTTAAATATTTAAATGTTGGCGTCGATTGGCAGAATTGTAACTATATACAAACGTTTACGTAGTACTTGTATTCATTTATAAAATAACTTTGACTTTGAGTCGAGATTACGTGAATTGCGACGAGTAGTATATACGGCCGAGTGTGTCCGTGTCCATCGCGCTCTGTTTATCGTCGTATTATTTCGAGTGCGTGAATCATGGATTAATTGACGTTTGCAAATATAAAAGAAAAAGAAGGCTTGTTTACAAATTTGACAAAAATATCGAATTTCGCGCTAATAAAAGTCGTCGCATGATTTCTCTACAGCGTGTAATCGGAAGGGAAAAAGGCTTCGTGGAGAGAATAGGGCAAAAGGTAAAGTTTATCGCACAGATCATAAAGTCCAAGGATATGGCGCTTCTCGCATTTCGATTATACATATATATGTATACACGTGTACGTGTATACAACGAGAGAATAAAACGACAGTAGTATACACGTATATACGTGTGTGAGTGTCCGCGGGGGCGAGGTCGCAATCTGCTACTGCGATTCGCTACTCGGCTTCTCTTGGCTTTACGCGCGCGGGGCTTCCCGCATCGATTTAACAAAAGCCGCCCCTCCCACGCGAACCTAAACTCTATGTGTATATATGTGCCTCAAACTGCGCGTCTCCTCTCTCTCTCTCTCTCTCTCTCTCTCTCTCTCTCTCCCTCACTGCACCTCGCTGTAGCCGGATATGTTTGACAGCGCATTCGTATATGCGCTTTAGCTGATCGTTACACCCTATTAAATGTTTTTTTGACCCTGCGCTATGTATAGGTATACATACGTTTGTTGGAAATACTCGAAGTCGATCAATTGTTCAATGTCGGCATGACAAGCCCTCGTAGATTCGTCCTATTAAATCGATGTTATTTGCATTTCAGCCGCAATGTCATTTTGGAAAAAGAACGTCGTTCGCGTTTACTTTCGCTTTCTGGAAGTTTACTAAAGCTTCCGAATGCCAAACAAACACAAGCTTTGCAACTTTTAAACTTTTCTTTGTAACCAGATAACTCGAAGCAAGTTCGTGCGTTCCGATGACTAATTTCCAAATTGTACGGACAGTTAATGGCAAATACACGTGTTATGCTATAATTGAAAAATTAAATTCACGCGCGGAATTCAATAAATGTTTGGGGCTCGTTGTTCTGACTTTAAACACTTTTGAAAATCATCGACTAGTTTCCTTCGCTTGTTCCTAAGTTGTCTCACACGGTGCAAACGCGCAATCGGACATTTTCAACAAGTAAACATTACGCGAGTTACGTAACAAAAAGAAATTGTCCAACAATTGATCGAGAACCAAGTATAAATAATAGCCGTGTCATAGAAGTATTCGCGTAAAGCAGGTGTGAGAGAGTAGAGTGGCTATTATATACATCCGAACACACGTGACGCACCAACAATCTACAAGCCGGAAATAGGTATATAGTCTTTGTTGAAGAGAGCCCCTAAACTCACGTGAACAATGCACACATATACGTACAATCAGGTGTGCTCTGATGTACGAGCTATCAGTTTTCCTTTTTTTCTTTTTTTCCGTTGTGTTTGGATTGAAAATGCGCGCACAGTGTTTACGCGTGTCTCACGAACCGCTGATTATTTTCGCGACGTCGCCCACCTAAACTTCATACGATTGTCTCTTTGCCCAATCAAAACATACGAAAACGAACTATATTAGGGATATACGTATCACGCTTCTTTAATTATTTTTTGTTTTATTCGCGGCATTTTGTACCGCTTATTACTTCCAAGAATCTTTATCTTGACTTTTTCTTTTGTTGGAAAAACGATAAATATTACGTTAAGGATGTTTAAACAATCGGTTTCGATTGAGAAATCACTTCGTAAAGTAACCACGTTATAGTGGAGTGCACTTATTTTTTTATCGGGTGATGTCATACATGATTGTATAAGTAAAATCATTTAGCATTAGTACTTTTGCAGAGAAAACGTCCTCTTGTTGGGTAGTTTACGTTCGTTTACGTTAGTTCACGTTGGATTACCTTATTTTAATACAACATTACAATACAGTGGAGTTTTGCCAGTAAACAAATAAAACCGTGATCAAATTTAACAAGTAGTTACGCAAGATAATTTGCTAGAAAATCTATTTAGCTCGTCTGGTCAATTTTGACATTTATTTCGACAATCAAATCGGCGTGAAATGTTAGCATTCAATCTTTCAAACACGGTTCTTACAGAATGAGAATGTCGAAATCTGCCTATCCCGTGTATCGCTACTTTTGAAGACAGCTGTTATCGTATAAAAGCTTCAATTGTAATTGCGCGTTTAAAACTAGCAACTGATTTAACGTCGAGCAAAGTATGAAATATTATTGATCATCAACGTATTATTAACGTACATTTTCAAATACTTCGTAATATCACGTATGTTATCGTAGGTATTTCACAGAAACGTAACTATCGTCCTTACTCGAATCATACGTAGATGTTTACATTCGGAAATAACCTTTGTTGTAGTGAACGAGTCTATTCGAAAAAAAATTTGTCGCGTTAGTTCAGTTGTTTGCCAACAAAATTAAACAGAAAAATTGTACAAGCCCAAGCGCGTTGCTCGTTTAACAGCGCAATCTCAACGTCGAAAAGTATACGCGAAAGCGAGATAAAATATATCGTTCGCAGAAGAAAAAAAGGCAAGTGGGAGAAAAATAAGGTAAAAAGCACCGCGCGCATCACGAAACGCGTGCTTTTCCACGAGACGCGCATGCCTCAAGCGTGAGCTTTTTTTTACTTGGGCGCAGCTACGTAGGCGTGTTACAGTCGCAAGCTTCGGCCAATCGTCTTTGGCATAGTCGGCCATCGCGGAACTTTCCCCATAGCGAATATAAGCACACGCAACAATTCGGACACGTTACGGATGAAACCTTTGCGAATGATGAACTACGTGTCACTTTGAACGTTGATCTTCGTGATACGAAGATATATCGGAATAATGTCGCAGTACTACTTTATTTCCGCTCAGGGGAAATCCTTTTTTTTCTGTTTACGGTTTTACAAAGTTGAAGTGGATGTTCCGGTTTATAAGCTCCCGACACGCTATCGTTGCGATCTATTTTTTTAGTGGAGGATAAAAATTAGTCAGTTTTGATTTTATTCCAGTTCGTGCGACTATTCAGCCTAAAGGTGTATTAACTTCAATCGACATGTACATTGCTATAGCTTTTGACACTGACGTAGGCTAAAAGAAAATGATGCACTGAAAAAAGTTTTTTTGATGAATCACCATTGTTATAAGTGGTGACACGCATTATTGTCAGAGATAATAAACATGAAGAAAATCAAAGACACGCCAAGCGACGCAAAGCAATATGTACTCGTAATTTGCGTAACTTTTTTCTACAAAAGCATCGTTAGCAAATCCTCTTTCTCTCAGTCGTGTGCGCGCATAGTTTACGTTTTCCCACAGCTTATATCACCGTCGTCGTTGTCGTCGTCGTTGTCGTCGTCGTCCTCGTCGTACTTCTTTATGCCGTAACTATAAACAATATCAAGAGCGATCTCTCGTACGGAAGATAGGAAAAGTAAACGTACGAAATTAAGCGGCTAGAGTGGAGAGTCAGTGCCAAGCGGAAGTGGTTAAATAAGATTTGTACGGACAATAATTTAGCACGCTGCAGAGAAACGCGTGAGTCGTTGAACGTTTTTCGTCTGCACGGCATTGCAAATAGACGAGTGAATCTCTCGGCAGAAATCCAAGAAAAATTAAACAAATCGGATTTGTCGATGGGTGATTGTTTCGCCGTACAAGACGCACACCACGGGTTAAATCGTTAGAAAGTTTCCTCGAGGAAGATTTGCCACCTTTTGCATAACGTTCAACGAGGCAGCGGCTCGAGCCTAGAGGCGTACGCTAAACTTGTATATTTGTCGATTTATTCTTTAACAGAGCTTCGACGTAGCAACATTTGCGCTATTTTTACGTAATTCTAAAAATGTCTTGTGATTCGTTTGGGTTTTGATGCTTCCTCGCTTGTGCAACGTATGCTCCGTATTAGACACCATCGTAGGGATACGTATTATTTGTGTATATGCAATGTGACTTTACAAATGACGGAGCGAGCATATATCAATAAAACATTTCGACCTAGAAACATCAATAGAATAAGTAGATAAATTATTCGAATGGGGCGTTCTGCTATTAGCAACGGCGCATCTCTTATTCGTTAGAAACTTTTCTATAATCTCTTGGACCGATCGTTGCGAGTTTTGTTTTGTTATTGTTTGGTGTGCTGTACGGAATTGTAAATCACCGATTGACCTTTGGGCACACGCGAATTACTTTGGTTGATCACTTTGGTCGGAAAATCTCCATGAGACTTTCCTTTGAACGATGCGCCCTCGGCGTTTGCAGCCCTTATTTTTCGAAAAAATCCAAAGCGTACAATTCGGTAAAAGATAAAGGAAACTACGTTAAAAACACGACAACAAATCGACAACTCCGACACTCGATAGCGATAAAGTCGTACATTTCCTAAAATAGGCAATTTTTTTCCAAAGTCTCGTCGACGCAACACACATGTCCAACGAAGCGATTAAGAGCATCGAACAATCGTTGGCGTTTTGATAGCGAGCGACACAGAGACGGTAACCCGAAACGAGATGTAGATAACGGTGTAATTAATTTGGAGCTTCGTGTGTGTGGTGCGCTTTTAGGCTTATCCCGTATCTATACACACGCACGTATACACAGAGACGAGAAAGAGAGAGAGAGAGAGAGAGAGACTGGAGATACCTGTTGCGCGACAATTGGGCAAAATTGGCCGTAGACAGAGAGCTGTGCGGTGGAAAATCGCGACTTTCACCGTTAGTTGAGAGAGCAGCGACGGGAGAACGCGAAAAATGGCGGCAGTGGCGGTGGTGGTAGCGGCCTTAGTAAAGTTATAGTGAACACACACACGCGCGCGCGCGCGCGCAATCGTATATATAGATATATTCGTAGGAGCAATGCATTCGTCGTGGAGATTCCAACGCTCGGTAATATTGCAAACATAGACACCTCTATTTGTCATCTTTGTCTTTTTCGCTTGTTCTCGACCAACGCGCCGCACAGCCTCTCACCTCTCGTGATGCCAAGAGAGCGTTCGCCACGCACAAATATCAGCTCGATCCGAGCGGCAAGATTCTCTCTCTCTCTCTATCTTGGAACGGAAGATAGTAAAACCAAAGGTGGTTAAGAAATCGGTAAATTATACACTACTTTACTGAACCGATAACTCATCGTCACGCGAGCTATACGCAATGCAATTGAGGACACACGTTGTCGCCGAAATAGCGAATAAAACAGAATAACGAAGTGCAGGAGAGTAATAGTACAACAGAGTCGCTCGTGGGAAATCCAGGTCAAGCGCTACCGACCTGGAATCCTTGTTTTTTTTCCTTCTTTTTTTCTTCGACTCTCCCTCACTCGTGAGAGAAAATTTCCAAAACTTGGGGCGCCCGATAAAAACGAGTCTACCACTACGGGAGAGTTGCTTGACCTCTCTACCTCTCTCGCTTACAATCTAGTATCTAGTTGCGCCATTAACTTACCAAGAATCGCCTGGAGGGTTTGTTCGTCACCATCGCCAATAACATCCATGTCTGATACAACTTGGATAGTTCGTTGGATCCACCTGCGATTACTGTTGTCGTTGGTACTAGTGGTTGCAGATTGCGCGCGAGGCTGCGCGCCTTGATCGCCGCATCTCGTCGAATATAAATCGAGAAGCGCTCGATTACCGTGCAAAACTGCCCGATTGAATAGACAGGCTGCGTTGTCGTGGTGCAAACGCTACAATGAAAATACGACAAATAACAACAATAACAACAACAACAACGCGCACCGAAGAGGTAGAGCTGGGAACAATTAAAACTGGCACTGCATATGCTGCTGTGCTTCTGCTGCTGCTGCTGCTATACTGCACGGACGAGCTGCCGACGAGAACTGGAGGATGATCACGTGACCCCAAAGAGCAAGAGCGAGAGAGAAAGAGAGAGAGAGAGAGAATATACAGAGCCGATGTCACGCGCAAAGAACAGATGTATATATATGTATATATACGTGTGTATTATACACACTCACACAGGTATAGACAGAGACAGCCACCCGCGCACTATATGCACTTCTATCTACCTCCGTAACCATATACACTTTGCGGCCCTCTCCCTCTCTTTGTTGCTCGCGATGTATACACGCTATACGCGGATCTCAACCCGATCACGACTGACCACTGACCTCTTCTTTCTCGCGCTACTGCTGTTATTGCTACTATGCCAGGCTCTCTAGGCGGTGTTACCGAGCGCGAATAACGGGATAAAACGAGACCAAAGCTGGTACCAAAGCGATCTGTTTTATCCTTCACGTACACCCCCACAGGTACGTATCGTGATCGCCATATGTATATAGTGTACCAGTTAATTCGTCTACTTGTTCTTTTTCATCATACATCGTCTGTAAAGTGTTTTTTCTTCTTTTTACTCTAGAAAAACAAGTACAGCCGCCAGCGAACTCCCTCCCCCCCCTCATTCAACTTTTTCATTGTATACTGTCGCAGTATCCGCGTCGAGGCATTGATGTCACTTTGATTTGTCGACCGGGAACCGCGATCCATAGCTTTTCATTATTTTCCCCATGGATTACGCTTTTTTTTATTATTGTAAGCTTCGCACGTGATGTTTCCATACATTTTTTTTACCATGTTATAGAAAAATCTATATTATCTTTAATGATGTTGGACATAATTTTGATGTAATAATTTACTTCGGTACATATTCAAGATTTGTAAGATCATCAATTTCTCGATAATCTTCACATAATTGTAGATTTTAGCATTGGGCTGTGTCAGCGTGAATAAAAAATTATCGTTACGTAACTATCACCATGTTTTTTTCTTACAATTCCAACGGATAACAAATTTATTATTCCAATTTATTTATGATACGAAACCGAGAATGATAAATAAGTGATCGAAAAGCGGATCATGATTGAATCGGTAGCGTCATCTGGTGGCCTCAGTCCAATCCACCAGTACTCTTTTCACTTCAGCTGATAATTATTCGAAAACTTGATTGTAGTGTTACGTTCCACAACGCTTTTTAAATAAATGAAGATAGTCATGAATGTACAATCTCATTGTTTTTCGTGTGTTTATTGATACTAATATAGTCGTGCAAAGATCTATATGTCTTACCAAACTCGAATTCTATTACTTAAATGTCTACGTAGACGTTTCGATTTAATTAAAATTCTGTTTTTCCAAATTTTATCAACTAATTTCAAAAGGAAAAGCTCTTTAATATCGTTTTGTCGTAAATACGTTAGTAAGCATGATATGTATATTGAGACTGTAGATCGTGTATTTTTCACGATGCCTGACTGTTTTCGACGGTTACTACTGACGATGCATTCTTGTCACTGGTATTACCTGTGAATTAATACATGTAGAAAAGATGGAAAATATTTTAGAAAGCGTCTTAAGTCAATCGAAAAGCTCGAGTAATAGAAATATAGGAAATATAAAATTTAATATTTTCCAAAACATAATTGTTCAAACTTGTTTACCAGACTTGACGGAATGAACGTAAACAATTTTGAATTTTTCAAATCGATTAATTCTAGATAACGTGTTTTTTTTTATTTTGAGAATATAACATTTATCTCTAACTCCAATTTAATATTTATGAGTGTGAAACCAGTATTAGTCACATTGAACACGGCTAGAATATCTAGTATGTAAAAAAAGAGAAAAAGTGTAAACATCGTTGGAATAAACTTTCAACTGTATTTAATTGATATAATATCTTAAAAATATTATTTAAAAATCGTCCTTCCTTTAATCACATACCACAAAGATCAAGTTGTTACATTGTCAATCAGCCTTATCGCGCGTAGTTTAACATAAAGTTTTCCGCACGTTTACAACCACAACGCATCGAACAAGGATAATCTTTTTTGTTTTTATTTTGACAACCTCAAGTAAAAAAAATAATTGTACGCTTTTGCAGCATTAAAAACTGTGTTCATATATATTTTCGACTTAAGAATAGGATTTCGAAACTTTACGAATGCTGTACAATTTCAACATGACGCAAATGGACTTTAACGCATTAAGGATCTTAAGATTAAATTGCGTTGTCCGTATAGAAATAACAATTTTCAAATGCATACAAACATGAGCTTTTGGTGGATGTACCGTCGTAATAGTAATACACCATATAGGTTGTCGTCGTAATTCGAAGATCGGCAGTATAAAAATATAACGACGAAGTGCGTTGCATGGCACTTTCGAGCTGTATAGGAGCCACCTGTAAAATAGGTGCCGTGGAACGCGGAGACTAGTCAATTAGAATCGTGTGCGTCAAATTTCCCTCGCTCCCCATAAGCATGCTGCTCCATACAACCGAAAGTCTAATATTTCGAACGATTGCCGTGAGAGTTTTCGCAATATATATCACTGATGAGAAAGTCGAGCGAACAATAGGGTAAAAAACTTACAATACATAACTTTAGAAATAGCTAAGAGTTTATACGAGGCAGAGGCAAGATGAAAAGAGAAATGGTGTGAAAAATATATATATATATCAGTGTGCAGGTAATTATTGCGCAAGGCATACGACGAGTTGAGTAATGAAAGATAAAATGCGAGGAAAGTACTATAGTAGGAAGAGTCGCGTCATCAAGTAAACTTGACAGAAAGTTAGAGCGTATATATTGGTCGAATAGTATTTCTAGCTACACGCAAATGTAATAACAATAATTCAAGCATAGTATTTCGGTTTTCGTTGTTTTTTCAAGCATTATTAAAAATATCAATACGAAAATATTTAGGTTGATTTTTTTCAGCTTTTTCTTTTATTACATAAATAGTCACAGTAGCGCTAATTAGATGGTACGTGGCGATACATGCTGTTTAAAGCTAACAAAAATAAATACGCAAGAAACGTGAAAGATCGTCGGAATCGAATACAATTTGCACGCGTCATGAAAGCCAATGTACAATTTACATATTAGCTTTTAAATACAAAAGTTACGTATTTTATTAATACGACACAGTCTAATCGTTGTAACAATGAATCTCTAAATATCTTTCACATTTCTTCGACACGCAAATACAAAAAAAAGAACAAAAAATTAAGACTGCGTCGAGGCAAAACTACAAAGGCATTCCATGCTCGCGTGTATATGAAACGTCGTTAATCTCGAGCAACGTAAAACGCATTCGTCACTTTGTTGTTTACCTCTCTTTCTTTCTTTTTCTCTCACTCTCGCTCTCTCTCTCTCTCTCTCTCTCTCTCTCTCTCTCTCTTTCTTTCTCGCTCGATCGTTATTTGAGGGGAAAACTCGGGCGCCGATCACGCGAGAGCTTCGATATTTCAAAAATCATCCAAAGATGTTACGAATGTGATTGCGAATAATGACTATAACATCAAGTTACTTCCGCAATCGTTTCGCTATTGATCTTTGCACAAGGTTTTCGTCATCGTAGGTGGGCTTATCGAAGAAATATTTACTCGGAGCTTGGATGATGATGGGCAAATGGTTGGCCTGGTCTCCTCGGTGCTATCCTGCGTCTTGGTGCAAGAAGACTACTGAGACTGCGAGTTTCTTCGTGTTTCGCGACTGCTACTGCTGCAGCAGCAGTGCTGTTCTCGACTACTGCTGATGCTGCGGCTGCTACTCCTGCTTCCGTTGAATCGGCGACAGTTTCGTCTTGGTTAGTTTCGGCTGCTTCGGCGGTCACCGCTGGCTCAACTTCGACTATCGGCGCTTCGGTGGTTTTGCGTCGTGGCAACAAAGCTGAACGACGCGCCGCCGGCGAAATGGTCGTTCGCGCTGTCGTTGTTTTTGGATGTACCTGAATCCTGTTGCGATGGCGCAACTTGTTCAGCGGATTTGCCGTGGTTGCTTTTGTCACTGGACTCGTCTCCGCTGCCGCCTAAACAAGTATAAGCGTAATATAACTTTGTATCTCCAAAGGTGTACGGTACGTCGGCAAATCGTGGAGCTTACTTGTCTGGTTTCCTCTTCGGTTCCTTCACTGGCTGGTTCCTCCACGGCAGCTTCAGCAGGGGCAGCATCCTCGGGTGTTTCCGTGGTAGTCGTACTAGTTGGACCACCAAGTCTCGGCCTCAAACTATTCAGCCTTCCGGCGCCATGCTTGATGACGGGTTTGTTCAACGGCTTGGCTCTAGCTCCACCAACGACGATCTTCGGCGACGTCTTCTGCGGCTCGACGTTCTCTTGGATTGGGCTAGCCGGCGATGCGGCTTGCTCGGCGACTGCACCAGCTAGACGAAAACGTAACCACCAATACGACTTTTAACACGTGTACATCCGAGAACAAACGAGCAGGCGTTCGCGTACCTTCGTCAGCAGAGGCAGGTGCAGCAGGAGTTGAAATTACAGGCCTGCCACCTCGACGCCTATTGATAGCACCCAACTTGTTCAATGCGGTAGGTCTGTGCACCCCGTTCGCGGGAAAACCGTTCGACAACGAGCTCTTCTCCGCGGCAGTAGCAGCGCTCGTCGGTGCAGAAGTGGTCTTGATTGTTTGTGCTCCGGACCTTGCCGCCGTAGCTCTGTAACGACCGCGACCCGTCGGCTTGGCAACCTCGACGTTCACTTTCTCGGCGTTTTCCTTCTGCGCCGGCTCTTCCACTGCTACTTGTTTGTGGCCGATCGATGGTCTGGCGCGTTTGAAACCTGTGCTTCCTGGAGTGGCACCGAACCGACCACGAGCACGTTGAGTTGGACTGACGGCCGAGCTTGTTTCGATCGATCGCTCAGCACTGCCTTCGGTGGTTGCCGATGACGCAGCAACGTTAGGCGACTTGAACCTGTTACGCGAGATCGCTGGTCCACCGATTCCAGGTCGTCTGAACTTGTTGCGACCAAAGCCAGGAGTCGACGGTTCCTCGGTAGTCGACGGCGGTGGTGGGCTAGTGGTCGTGGTCGTGGTCGTCGTCGTAGTGGTTGTAGAAGTAGTAGTCGTCGGTGTGGTGGTGGGTATAGGCGACGTGGTATCGTCCTCGTAGCTGGTCGTGAGCGGCACCTCGGTGGTCAAGTTGTCGGCTACGGAGCTGGAATCGGTACTGTCGTCCTCGGCCTCCTTTACAAAGTCTACCAAATTGCTACGACCTTGTTGGAGGAACGCATAGAGATCAAGCGCGACTTTCTGCATGGCCGAAGGTACTTGAGTGGTGGGTGCGTCGGTCACTTCGCTCGAATAGTCCGTGTAAGCTTCGCGATCGTCGTGAACGTTACGCGGACTCGAAGTCGGCAAGTAGGCTGGCGCGCCAGTTCCAAATTCTTCGTCGCGCGACGCATACGTCTGCTGTTGACGGAATTGCGATTGCGGGCGTTCCACGCGTTCTTGCGACTGACAAATTGGAAAATTTAACGTCGTAAAAGTAGTGAAAAAGCCTTACGTTTCAAGCGAATCCGAGACGACGAAGCTCACCTCGTATTGTCCTCCGGAAACAGGTCGCTTTCGCGTGAACATCGGTTCGTCGTATGCCTCCTGAACGGGAGCTGGTTCTTGAATTCTCGATGGTCTTGCTCGACCCCGCGTCGCTGTGGTCTTCTCTTCGTTGCCCTCATTGGGGGTCACACCGAGGAATCTGACGGGACCGTTGGGTAAATTCTGCGGAAATTCGGGACCGTCTTGATGACCCCGGAAACTGCTCGAGTCAATAGGTTCGATCGTCGATGAACGTTGTCGATTTCCACGACCGCGACTCGTACGTTCGGTCGGTTGCGGCTCTGGTGCTTGATTTGAACGCGCTCTGAAATGATTTTGCAAATAATTCGTTAAACGGAAAATACGAGCTGAAATTGTGTATGTGTGTGTGTGTGTATATATACACATATATGTATATCTCAATGTAGAAAACGGAACTGAATAACTTTCTTGTTATACATGTAAATTAGAGCGAAGAGACAATGGAAATGAATACGGAGGGAAATGAACAAACTCGCACAATAGAATATGCGACAGAAAGATTGCAAAGGCAGTTGCAGATATATGTGAAACCGAGCACCGAATAGATTTGTTTCGTTTTCCCTCTCACAATTACGGTAATTACGCTGCTATTATAAGTCCAACTTATTTTTATTAATTCGAAAAATGTACGTCCATGCTCTTGTTTCTTTTGGTTTTCCTTTGCCGATTTCGCAGCCGGCGAAAGTCCGTTCGACGTATTACTTTGTCTTAATTTTCATCTGTCTCTTTCTGTCGCTCTGCCTATGCATGTATCTCTTTCTCCCGACGTATGTAAGCGAACGCCGTTCGGGAAAGCTTCGTTTTCACCGGTCGCCGAGTAAGCAAGCGCGCGTTGCTCGAGTAATTGGCCGATCGTCGTTGTCGACGCCGAGTAGATACAGTGGGCGCGCGCGATCATGCTACTTTTTTTCTTCTTCCTTACCGCGAGCATTGTGTACGTTAATTCGTATTTTCTCGTTCTTCAACTGCAATTGCACGACAAAACGTGCAATTATGGAAGAGTTAACCGAGGCATGGCAAGCGGCACGTATATACTCACGATGAAACGAACGCAAAAAAATGTGTCAGAGCTGTGGAACGACCCGTACAACCGATATTTTTCTCTGGGTTGGAAACCATGCGGCGAGAGAAGAATGAACCTTAAGTTGCGGCGCCTTGTGTGTTTGTTTGTTTTCTACTTACACGAAATTTATGAGCAACTGTTACCCGCACTCCGATTTTGCCGCCATCTCTCTCTCTCTCTCTCTCTCTCTCTCTCTCTCTCTCTCTCTCTTTCTTTCGTTTTCGCTCCGCGTGCTGAGTTATTCGTTTACATAAGTACTTTATTTAACATGTCTGGCAAAACAAGAGATAAACAAAGTCGCTCAATTAATCGTTACTAATTGAGCAGCGTATCCACGAAGCTGTAGCTCAATTCCGAAACTAAAGGAAATATTTTACGGACTTTATTGCTTGCTAATAATTTTTATGGACATTTCAATAGCTACTTGAACATTTTTTCCGCGGTAAGCGAGGCGGTAACCAATATACCATAAATTGAGTAAGATATGATACCGATTTCTAAATGGGTATTATGTCGAAACTATTAGAATGTTTTTAGAGGCGTTTTTACCTTTTAAAACTATTAATGTCAAGTGATCTTTGGGAATATGATTGAAAATTGCAACGCTTCTTTCATCATTTGAATTAAAAATCGACGAAAAATTTAACGCGTGCCGTTACCAGCTGATCCCTTTCAAAATACCAAAGTGTCGACATATGTTATTAGAACAAACATTGGTAGGGATACAGCAGTACTGTATCATTCACGTTAAACAATCTGTTCATAGGTGATTTTAATACCAAACATTACATCAATGATCAAGATTTGCTCGTAGAGACCGATTGAAAGACAGCGTGGCCTATAATAAATCACTTGGCTCTTACGATTATCCAACATCTCTTACAATTACAAGAAGAAACAAAGCGAATTAGCCCGTCAGACTGTAACGAGAAAAGCGTCGCTAGAGCGTTCAGACAATCGAATGAGCGAGAGAGAGAGAGAGGGAGAGAGAGATGGGGAGGGGAGGGGGGGGGGAGAAAAAGGAAGGAAGGAAGCAACTTGTAACGTTTTACCTGGGTGGGAAACGCGTATTGGTCGGTAGACGTTCTTCGGCAACTTCCTCGTGGTGATGACTACTACTCTCCAGTTGCCTTGCCCTATTTCCGTTTCCGTTGGTTGCCGCGCTTGGAATCACCTCGTTTATCACTGGCTCGGCCGTCGATGACGAGCCTACGTTGTTGTTGCTGTTATTACTGTTGCCTCGATCGACGGTACTGTACTTATTTCTGTTGGAATTGCTGACACTACCACGCTGTCTCTGCGAGTTGCTCGTTGCGCTTTGACCTCTTGTAGGTATATCTTTGGCTACGTTGCCATTTGAACCCGAAGAAGCCTTACCTTCGTCGTCCTCGTCATAGTAGTAGTAGTAAACGTATTCGTACTCGTAGTCCTTGCCATTCGGACCCTTCTTCACCTAAAGTATGGCAAAAAGCGTTTATTAGGTTGCTAAATTAATCTCTATCGAAGAAAGCCACTCAAATAAGAAAACGACGCGATGAAAATATATCGTAATTGCGCAAGCGAAAGCAGATGCGTTACGAGTGCGAAGGAACATGACTCGCGGGCTTTTGAAAGCGCGACCAAATTCTTTTCCTTTTTATTTCGTTTTTTTGCGCGTGTGCAGACGCAAACGCGATATGCAATTGCGCAGTATTGATTTTTTTACTCGTTTTGCGCTCTCTCTCTCTTTATCTCCGTAGAGCGTAATCGATATCGCTTTGGACGAAGAAAAAAGGTATAAAGTATATACGAGCTGCCTGATTGTCAGGAAATTAGATAAATAACGAGCACTTTCATTATACATTTTGTGTGAGCAAGTAACTTTAAACGAGTGTATATGCCAATGTCATTTACCTGGATTCGAGTATTAGATCCCGCTGGAACGAGATTGACATCACCTAGATCTTCGAAATTCTTGTTGTCCCAGGGAAGGAACGAGGCGCCACCTTTACCATCCTCGCGAATGATATTCACTGGTACGAAGTCGAATGGACGAGTATCTCTTTGAGTCGTCAGAATTGGCAACATCGTCGTGGGATTCTGCGAGCTAAAAATGTATCGATTCGTTGCAAAAATAAAAGAATCGTACGCAAATGGACATGTAACGATCGATAAAAGGCATTAGCATATTTTAATGTAACGTTCGTTTTTTTTTATTTTTGGCAAGGCTTTTAACTTATTCGGAATAACTTTCCACGGCAAAATAAGTTTTAATTAATGTGCACACGCGCTCGCAAAGTATAATTCAGAATAAGCGCGTGAAAGCGAAACTCGGCCTTTTCCCAAAAAGAAAGAAAAGAAACCATTGCTCCTTGGCACGAGAATTCACATTAATTCTGCAAATCGGTGAAATACGCAAATAAGGCAAACAACAGAGAGAAAAAGAGAAAGAGAGAGAGAGAGAGAGAGAAATAAAATTAAACGACATATTCTCGTCACGATAAACAACAAGGTCGATGTATATTTTGGAGACGAGCGAAAGTCTTTTTCTTTTGACGCCAATGCCAACAACAGTAGCAGACGTGTGAAAAAAATCTTTCCGAAGCAAGGAGGATACAGACGGAAGATAAACTATGCTAATTATTTTTACATAGAGAACTTTGCATAAAAGATTCGAGATGAAAGTTTACGAATCGCCGTCGAAATATTCGCCTGTACGTACGTATACGATGCAAGAAGGCAAAGAAAGGGGTAAAAAACGTGTCGAATCTAAAAATAACCGTGTGATACGAAAGCATAATATGAGTTGAGTAATAGAACAGTGGTAAATCGCGAGCGTGTAAATTCGATCGAGCGAAAGTCATTGGCGATCGTTGAAATAATACGTATATGCATGTACATAAATCACACCAACCTAACTCTGACTCCATTTAGTGGCTCCTCTTGCCTACCACTGTACTGTCTCACGTGGTGACCCGAGTTTCTTCTCGACTGCGATTCGTCCTCGTGTAGCAAACCCGTGCTACCAAAGTTCTCGAGATCCACGTGGGTTCTTCGATGTTGTGGCTGTATTTGATCGTCTTCCTCTTCGTATTGTTCGTCGTCGTCGTTGTCATCTTGACGACGTTCGAATAGCCGAGCGTCTTTGCGTTGTACGTCATCGGGGATTTTGTGCGAAGAGACGAACTCTGAAAAGCGCTGAAGCAATGACGACATTTATCGGAGATTTTGGGGGGAGGGGTAGGACAGGGATGGATCATCGACAATCTCACCTGCGATACGAGCGGCACGTGCCTTTGCCGAGATTATTGGCTCACCGCCAATTAATGGCATCTCCTCCAATTCGTCCCCATCCTTGCTGGCTGCCAATACTAGCACGCAACATACCTGCAGTCTGAAATTAATAACAAACTCATCGTTTGTTCATTCGTTTCGATCATCGATCATCAATCGCGGTAGTCTTTCCGTTATTTTTCAAACAAGAAAATATTACTCGATGTTTATCTTCCATCTTTCGCGATAAAAAGTCCATCAAAGTACTACAAACTCACTCTCTTTGCAACTAAAAATATAAACACGAAAAACTAGTAGCTCATTGCCGAATAAAATAGTCGCTGCTGAATCACACAAGGGATAATGACTAATTGAAGTTTGAACGTTCGAAGTGTACCCCGCGCGAAATTACAACAAATCAAGTAAAAAATGAGCTGGTACGTTAAAATGGAAAAAGACGTATCCTCGCGAAGTATAAAGTTTTAGAAATCCATGCACAAATAGATATATAGCGAGTAGGCCTTATGAGCGTGCACGCGTTTATCTGATTGTCTCCTCGGGCGAGTGCGTCCGAGCACGTGAGTATATATATACGTGTATCTCGATGATACTGCTGCAAACTTGATTTTACTCATAATTGGAACGTCTATACGTATCAAGTAAAACGCTCGCTTTTCTATTGGCGTTAGTAGTCTTAATTAGAAACGATCCAACTTGTCGTCGCGAAAGCGTTTCCTCGGCAAATATTGCTTACTTTTAGCCGCACAAGTAGAAACAGACGAATAAGGTCAGACGGAATTATGCAACGTTAAGCACGATATCATTGGAAATACAGGAGGAACATATATATTTGTTGACCGTGTAGGATTGATAGTATCGCGTTAATTTTTGCACACAGACTAACAATCCATCTCTGTTTAAAAACTTTGTGTGTCGATTCGTGAATCGATTTACCGTTTGCGGTAAAGAATTCATATTCTCCTCTGTCGTTTGATTTTCACTTGCCATCCTCATACGTAGGTCTCGGAGCATCTATAGTTTCACGACTTTACAACCACAACCGCAGACGATAAGAGTATTGACGTAATCACGAGTACGTTTCAAAAGCCTAGTTTGTAGTACGCATTTTTAACTGATTATATATCACGACAAATATACGGATACAATGCCAGCGCATCACCCTAGATATTCATCTTTTACTCGTCTTTAAGGATGCCACAATGGTTTGGACGTCGCGCAGAGGCTTCTCAGTGCCGCTCAGGTGCGTATGTATATGTTGCTGCGTTTACTCGTATTCTACACTAAATATTTTTCATTGCGTCAATTCGATATATTTTGTTACATTTAAGGCTACGTCTAATGAAATTATATAAACAACAAATTAATTGTTGCTCTTTTCGTAATTTTTTAAACCATTAGCATTAGCACATCATGTTTTGAAATTTACGATAACTAGCGTTGATCCGCTCAACTTGCCTTAATGGATTTTCGATACGGTGCTGATGATTGAAAAATGTAGCAACGAAGTATATATATATATTACATACATATGTAACAATTGGTAGTTAACCAACGCGAAAATAACACGAAAAGAATGCTATTAATAGCCGTTTAACGTTTTACACTGTGTAATTTATAAGTAATACACGTAGCATTGATGTGAAATGAGAAATTTTTAACGTTTAAATGGTTTTCTAACGACGCAAACGGTTACACGGCGGATATAAAAACTGAAATAAGAAAAAACAGAAAAGGAAAATTACTCACTAGAATACAACAATCAAGTACCTCGGCACTTTTTTCCCCGATCGCTTTATTCGACCAGCAAAAACCAATATACAATTGACAGATTAAGTATACGTGTAGTTGTTTTTTTATTTTCTCGTGTATTCGAATTGACAATGAACGATTGAGACATCAAATTAATTAAATTAAGCGGCGTGAGTTGAACGGTAATAATGAAGACATATTCATCAATTATGCGATCACTTTTACATCGGCAATTGCATGGAAAGCTTCTATATCTGAAGTAAACAAAAATGAAACTCACATCAGTCGGCGATCAATCACTAAAGAGACCGTTTAGAAAAAGGAAAGTATCGGTAGAGAGAAAGAGAGAGAGAGAGAGAGAGACGCGAGCAGTGAATAACGAGCGTCAATTTCCAAGTCAAACAGAAACAATTAGCATGTATAGAACAAAGGCTGCGGTAAAATAAGCCATTACACTGGAACCGCAGGAGGATGCGAAAATCTGTACGTGAAAATTGGCGCGAAAATCTGATTGTGAAAAGCACGCGAGACGAGGAGCGGTCGTCGTCTCGCTTTCTATTACATGTCCCACGCGACGACGGCTTATTTTCCGAGGAATCTTGCACGCGGGTACGTGTGTGTCAGGCATTTTTTCGCATGAGGAGATTTTTTACATAGCGACGTCTACGTAGGAGTTCAGCACAATGGAAAATTTGCTTAGAAGCCGCGTCAGCACCACTTTGTGGAAAAGTTGGCGTGTATACTGCGTAGGACGCCTTAAAACACATAAAATATTCGATAAATATTGCACGATTTGACGTAACGTCATGATGTACGATCAATCCAAAGTTTTCGGGGCTAGTGGAACGATCGGTGATGTTGCTCAACTATCGATGCGTTAGATAAGGGTGGCTAGAAACTTCGTAATGTTCCGGCTATGTAACTAAGCGCGTTTACGCGCTAAAACTGACTATCGATCGCGTAACCGAACGACAGAAAAAGCAACAACGAAAACCACGACGTAAAAGACAAAAAACTATATAAACGCTGATATGTGTGTGTGTATGTGCGTGTACGTGTATAATGATTTGGAAAATAAAAAAAGAAATCTCCGAGTTCTCGGATGCGCGTAACAACGTAAAAGTCTTAATAGAAAGATGAGCGGAACAGGTTGAGCAATGAGATATCTACTTCTTTCTTTTCCTCTGATTTTGACACGGTAATTATGACGAGGCAGTCAAGCATTAATCGCACATCCAACAACCGAATAATTAACGTTTGTCTTCTTCTGATCCTAATCGATTTATCCGGTATGAGCGCAAAGAAAACGAGGACTCTCGCTGTATCTGTGCATTGCGCAGCTGTTGCTCATACGGAGAAAAAATAAAGAACGACGATCGCACCATTACTATCTCTGTATAGACCAACGATAATATCGCGCGCTCTAATTGTCGATTTCACGGTTCGTCTACGTTTCACGCGGAGAACAATATATATATATACACACGCATCTCGAGTGAAAGTTGCGTACGTTGTTGAAAACAAAAATTAAAAAAGTCGATTGACAGGGGGGGATGGTTTTGTTTTGCAACGTTGCTAAAACGACAGACGACAAGAGAAAAAAATGCGTGCGTTGAGTACTTACAGGAAGAAAAGGCTGCCGATTGCACGCATGACTGATTTAGTGTGGGTATGTATCTGGTTAACAGTGTTGAACTTGGGGGCTGATGTCTGCCGGCTGACTGGCCGACCGACTGGTAGCCTGGCAAGAGCACTCTGCTGCCTACGATGCCTGGGCTGTGTGTAGAGCTGTACGCTCCCCCACTCGCGATGCCCAAGAGAAAGGAAAAGGCCCCCAAAGTATAAAGATATAGTCGCGCGAGCACTCGGAGAAAGAGAGACGCGCTCCTGATCTCTCGTGTATGTCTGCTTGCGTTTATATGTGTGCGTGTGTTTATATGTACTTGGTTACTGCTATATATATTTCACTCTCGACGATCACCGACAACACATCCTACAACTGTAGACAAGAGTGAGAGAAAGAGAGAAAGAGAGCTTTTACCCGGTGTCAATGACGACAACTCGGTCAACTATGAGGAGGCCGCCGATGCTGCTACCAAGTTTTTATACAAACCACCCCACCTCTCGTGATCAACTCTCAGAGAGAGAGAGAGAGAGAGAGAGAGAACTTTCAGGGTGAGGGACAGTTGGTAATCACGCTTGTCCGATCGCGCAAGTGTTGTTTAATATAACCATCGTGAGACTTTTCTTTTTTTACGTCGAGTGTGAAAGTTCTCATCTCCTGTCAGAGACGCCAATCGATATTGATTATTCGCGCCTTGCGTCAGTTGTGTTAATCGCTCTATTACGATTTTTTACGCTTATCGTCTAATTATGATGAATGTTCTTTCTTCCTAGCATTCACCTGAAAACGATCATCGCTCGATCGTATATTCCTTTGGTTGCACCACTTTGATTAATCTGCCTTTTTCCTCGATATCTTTAGACCTTTCTCACGTAGTTTTTCATTTCCGAAAGAATGCTCCTTTTTGAAGAAATGGTCAATTATTCAATCATCGTCCAAACAGAGAGAATGGAAAGAGTGCTTGAGGGAAAAAACCAAGTCCAATAAAAAGAGCGCTATTTTATAACAGCGAATTGCAAAATACGTATGACCTGCAGACAATAAAAAAATTAATCATGTTTGGGACACCGTACTCCACGTGATCTTCGTCATCGATCAATGTACACCAATGGTATATTACACAATGGTTTCGCGCAACAGATAACGCTTGTTAAAACAGTTCGCTCAATCCGGGCGTGCGCACACCTTTTACTCGATTACACGCCTGCTGCTGTTGCTGCTGCTGTTGCTGCTGCTGTTGCTGCTCTCTTTTCAGATAACAAAACTATTATTGTGCACGAAAGCATAGTATTTTCGTAAATTACAACCCGTCTTTAAGACTACTTAGGTGTCGCATGTTGGAAGCCGATTTTATTTTGCGATATTTATCAACGGTACATTTAGAATGGACTTTTGTTATTTTCAACGACAAAACGACCATTTTTTGTGGTTTGATTGCCGTTTAACGTGATATTGTCGTTCGGGACACGAAATACAAAATTGGCAATTAAATCATTAGCAGGTTCGCGATTTGGATTATTAATGCAAATTTCACGCTGACATTGGCGCCTGACTTCTTATGTCTGACCATGCTTGGCTATTTCTACTAGGAGTCACGAAATATTTGTTCTTCGAGTTTACTCTCAACGCGCGGACGTTAATTGGATTTCTGTGAAAGTATACGCAGAAAATACATTGAAAATGTGGGCAATATATTATTTGGCTCATCGAGTAAAAAGGCAAGTTTGACGTTTTAACAAATATCTTTGGCAATAAACGTTCAAAAATTGAATATACTTTCTTACACGGTGAAATCGTACGAAATAATAATTGTTAATTTTAACGATTGCTTAGCGCAACGAGCATTTATCAAGTATGGCAATTTCTTTGTTTTCTTATTCGATAGACAGCGCCCATATATTTGAAATTTTTAATCGCACCTGCATACCACGAATACGTTCACACAGAACTGCCGTGCAATTACACGCACACGAGACCTTCGAAAGACTTTGTTGTACGTTTGCAAAGATGACCTCGAGATAGCTAGTTAAAAATTGTCGTCTTTCGGTAAAAAAAACGGATAAACGTTCAATCGGTTGCCGATCAACAACAAACAGCGCTTACGGGAAATACAAGCACAATTTTTGAATTAAAAAATGATCAAAAGACCGAGCACGCGTGAGTCGGAGTGAAAGAAAAGAACAAATATACCGTCAAATGCACAAGGTTCATTGACAGTCGATAAGGGTGCAATTGTCATTCAAGGAACAACACGTCCGTAAACGTGCGGTGAGAGGGCATAATACCTACATGGTGTAGGATACACCTGTGCGTGTGTGTGTGTGTGTGTGTGTACGTGGGTATTTTTATCGTTGAACTATTATATTGAATGTCGCGCTCGGACGTTGACTTGCAACGCAGCCTGCCACGTATGTATCAAAGTATCTTAAACGTGGGAGGCGAGAGATATGCACTACACACGCACACCAATAACGTTTCTTTGTGCTCCCACCACCCCGTGACAGTACGTATATATACGTGTACATTATGTAGCCACGGTTGACCCAGTAATCGTATCGCCCCTTTTCTAACCGATCGCCTTTCGTCAGCGCGCTGCTGGCTTTTGTTAGGATTCGTGCATTGTCGACGATACTTTCGACTGTTTTGAGATATAACAATGTAGTTTAATGGAAGATACACTCTCTTAGCTTACGTCATTTGACAAAATTGTTCGAGAGGCAATTTGCAATATTTTCTCCTTGACAGGTGGTACAATGATTTACAGCTTGATATTTTACGCTGGCAGCGTGTACGTTAATTTTCCACTTAATTTAACAGGGAGCAACTTCCACGGAAATTAGGATAATATTAGTCTGCGAGCAACAACGCGTGAAAATGATTTATCGATTTTAAAAATCACCCGTCAACGCCTTCAAAACTCGTTCGTTCGCGTGCGTATTATTAAAACCTAATCGAATCAAACTTAACGGAACGTGGCGCAAACATTTTAGCGGCAAAGTTTTCGAAAAAGCAAGCTCGAGCTACGTATTCGAATTCTCGAGGTTGTTTACAACGAGCATTTTGGCTTTCACCGTTTGTAATTTTTATCGATTGATACGTACTTGTGTGTTGGTGCGTGCGCGCCTGTGTGCGTGTTTTTTCTTCTTTTTCGTCTGCCCACCATGTGAAAGTTCGACATACTCGATTCAATGAACACGTGGAAACAATCCGGAGAATCATCGATTACGAAAAGACGAGCAATTTCTTAATAAAGTAATTCAACTTCTGCTACGTTCCGATTGCCGGAACGAACGAGAGTCAAGTTTGCTTGTGCCACGTGCAGGACGCGTAAGATTATTATGCTTTTTCGAATTAGCTGATTGACGTTAAATTATGCAAATGAGTCTCCAAAGTTGAAAAAAAGACGACGGCCGATAGTGTCCGGAGGAAGCGAATCGTCGATCGGTATAATTCATGAGTCATGCAAATGAAGATGTAACGTAAAAATTCCTATAGAAAGTGAGAAGGCAGGAGAAGAAGCAAAGTGCGAAGAGTCGATGTGGCTTTTAAACAGATACACGAGTACAGAAGAGAGTTTTGTCCGTCCGTGCACGTCTGTGCACGTGGCAGTAGAATAGCAGGAAAATGCCTCACGATCGAGTGAGCTTTGATTGACAAAATAGAGGTCTACGGCACTTAGTTGCAGTAGCAGCAGCACCGCATTATACAGGCAAAGCGGCAGTGCGATTTCGAGGGAGCCACTTTCTCCGTTTTCGTTGGGAGAGTGACTGGCGCCGTACACTTACTTGTACACGTACACAAACACACAGCTTTTTCCGTGCATCCGATCGCTCGTTAAATATGTATGCGAGTCTGACGTCACCCACCAGGAATGCCATATCACACACAGAAGCTCAAGCATCTCTTACTTTTTTCTCTCTTTCTCTTCTTTTTTGCTCGAATACAACGCCACAATGCACTTTTTCTCGTTGTGTTCTCCGCTTTGATTTATCTTGCACTTTGCATCTGTAATCGGCGCATAACTTCCCGGTAAGGTGCGCGCTATTCACACGTACGTGTATAGATGTATCTTGACAGTTTCTCTCTTTTCTTTTTACTGCGCGCGCGCTATATCAACGATTCTTTCCAATTATTTTTTAAGGATGTTGCACGGGAGTTACTTTTTTTAACGGCATTCCGAAGAATTCATCAACGTGTAGTCGTTATAGCCACATGTAAGTCACATTTACCGCGCGTGCACGCTGTAAATTTTAATAAAGACGAGTATTTATCGAAAGTGAGTTGTAAAAATCTTTATTGCTATGCGTTAGTATACTTCTGGCAGAAGAGAAGAGAGGGCGGGAATCGCTTTCGTCAATGTAAATATTGAGAAAGCTCAACGGAATTTCTCTCTCGAATTATTGATTGACGTTATCATCGTCGACATTTATGGCCAATAATAAATGCAGTAACACGTTGAAATATTCATTTCTGCGAATGAATGGCCCGATTTCCCTAGCGATTGTCAAAAGGTATGCAATACTCGATAACGAAAGCTTCGCGAGTAAAAAACAGCTAAAGGTCGCTTTCCTCGAACCTTGTTGGGTTTTTACAAGAGAACGAGAGAGACCAAGAAATCGGACGCCAGCAAACCTACCGGTCGATTCTAGACGCGTGAATTTCATAGATTTTCAACGACAAAAGCGTCCCTACCGAAGCTTTGCGTACAGATAAGAGCTGTTCCTTTTGCAAGCTGAATAAGGCGAGTGTAAAGTCGTGATATATCACTTGCGCAATTTACTCAAACAAAAATCGCGTACAAAATCCACGAGCTTTTTGTCCCCGAGAAAAAAATCAATCAACGCATTCCAAGCGGAGATCGTTGGCACTTTCTCCATTGTCTAAAAAATAAAGAAAAAACCAAAGAGGGAGAGAAGATTGAAAGCGAGAGCGACCCATCGTCTCACCGATAGGATGCAAATGAACAGCGAGAGTTTCGGCTGACCGTGGCGCGACCTTGACTGTGCGTTTCTGTCTCTTTTTCTCTCCTTGCACGAGAGGAACCCGCTTTACCTTGACTTTTTCTTCGCTCGTGTCAGAATGCCCATCATCGTTAACGCGTGTATACACAACGATAACAAGGTACACGCGCAGGAAGTTACTTGCACGAACACGAGTATAAGCAAACGATATTTTTTTTTTTTCGTTATGCCTAGATCGCGTGAATCGCGTGGGACGATCAATTTCACAATCGGAAATTCGCACCATCCATTGTCGGTTTACGTTTCTTTGGTCCGCGGAAATATATGGTCTTGGGACGATTAAACGAAACGCTTAATTCGTTACAAATGCTATGCATTGCTACTTTTTCTGGTAGTGAGGATAACGCATTTAATTAGCGATATTTCAAAGAGTCTTGGGCAAGAATTCGCAAAACCGGTCAAGGAGAAGATTTAACGTTATTTTTATCAACAACGACAAAAGCAAACAACAAAAAATTCGATCGATCCGGTTTTCGGGGAGACAGCGAAGGAATCGTTGGAAAAAGAATTTCGGTCAATACTTATGCATACGCGACCTCAGTTTCGGCGTATTACTATAATCAAAATGTTTCGTGGATGAATATTTAAATAAAAGCACGTGTCAATATCGGGATTCAGCCTTATTTTATTGGACGTTGACGATACGTTTGCAAATCCAGAGTTTGCCAAAAAGAACATTGGCAACAGCGAATAGAATAAAAACTTGGTTTTCAAAGTGCGATTTCGGCGACTGATTGAAATTTTCTCGTCCCGTGTAAGCGTCAACGGCGTTTAAATAAATTGCGAATAGACTAAACGTGGAATACGAGATAAAAATATCGAAGCGTACTTTCACGCACGCGAGAAAAGGAAAAAACGCGCAAATGTTAAGGTCGCCACGTATAAAGTGGAGCATAGGTCGTCGTGCAGGCGAGTCAGGTATCCGCGTGTGTTTGCCGATTGGTAAGACCGCAAAGTTGAGAGAAAGACACGGGTATGAGGTGCATCTAGAATTACGCGTAGATATAGCAAGATCGTTCTCCTGTGTACTTAGAGGGCTGCAACTCTGCTGCGAGAAAATCTCTCTCGTCTGCGCGCGACAACGATGTCGACGTACAAGTGGGTCAAGTTAAAATCCGGTTTTCAGCGAACGCATGAGCGATTTTTTTTTGGTCGTTTCAATTTTTTTACGCACGAGAGTCATCGGAAAAAGTGTCGCTGCTTGGCGCCATCAAAATTTGATCACGCGCTGGATATACTCGTTTCTCGAGCCGCCCATAAGTAAAAAAATCCTCATAGAAAGCTCGTTTGTTATACAACGGCATTGATCCTTTCGGATTGTTGTCTCGCGAGCGTATGGCTTGTAATTCGCATAGCTATGCTTATGAATATTCTAGTAGTTGGTATTTCATTTTATTTTCTATTTTTCTCTCTGTCGGTCTCTCTCTTTCTCTCGCTCGCTCCCTCCCTCCAACAATAATGAAAGCAAACTGCTTACTTTGGCAAAAATTCATTACGACAATACACCAAAAACAACTCAATGGTTACTCTCATTCACGTATTTATGGCTCACGATTTTTATCTTGCACTTTTACTTTCGATGGCATCCGGCTTACGGACAGTGCTCGGTAACGAAATGTTGCTGGAATTTAAATAAGTGGCGCCAACATTCTTGTAATACGATATAATAAATTACCAAAAAATGTACTTACATTACTTTCTCAAGAAAGAGAAAGCGTTGTATTAAATACATATTCTCTAATTAAAAATATGCCGAGCGATCCGCACAATTCTTTTTAATTCAGGATAAGCGATAAATTATCGAGTAACTCTTGAAAGTGCATTTTTCCTTGTTTTTTTTTAAACAACAAGCTAATTCGAATAAGACGAAAAAACAATGGACACGCTGAAAACGAATATTACAAAATAAAGCTTGTGCCGCGGAACCGAGGTTGAGCATCGGACGTGAGTATGTATTTGATCGTAGATCGATGGCAGAGCGCCTCTTGAACGAGTAAAAGTTTGGAAGAAGAAGCAGAAGAAGAAAAAAACGAATAACCGGATATACGTGTGCACACAGGGAAATCAAGTTTGAAAAGTGAAAGAGACAATTTGGTTGTATACGTATTGCGAGCACACGCCCCCCTCCCCCTCTTCTTCACTGTTTTCAACTTACATCGAGGCTTGTTCAACCTACGTCCGTTTGTTTTTCTTTCGATCGACGCTTCAACCTCAACGATTTCTAGTAAATTCAGAAAAGGATGGCTTCTGAAAACGGCTGGTGTCCTTAGCACACCTTTGATACTTTCAAATCCCCTTGTTACGATGCAACTTTTTTTTTCTCTTTCTGTCGATCGATCGACACTATCTATTCGTTGAATTTACAACGACGCACTTTCTTCGTCTATTGTTCAAGTTATTACGATGACGTTCGAGCGTTATAAATCGAATGTCGACAATACAATATTATTTGAACGATATAGCTTTACGGATGGCAACAGGTTGCGCGGCAGAGCTCGGTCCGTTGATTATGTTTCAAAGTTGATTCAATTCAAACCTTTTACTGTACATCGTTGATCCAAATGAAGTTTGCGATAATCTATATGTACTTAGTATAGTAGTCGACAAAGTGATGTGACGACACAAATAACGACAGTTTAACGACGCCGCCCAAAGCTGGAAGCTGAGTCGGCGTTGTCGAAATTGAAGCAAAAAGGCATTCGTAATGCCGCCGCTTGCGATATACCATTTATCATTGTAATAACGATTCGAGCGCCGAGTGTAGGTCAGTGGTACAACGAATGTCACGGAATGCTATACGCAAAGTAAAAGAAGAAGACGACAACTTATCAAGGTTTCAAAGTTAATAAATCCATTTGGCACGTACATCTTTTTGGCTCGGGGGTATATATGTATCAGCTATTTACCATAAAGCATCGATATTTTCGTAATCCAGCGTTGGTGTAACTTGCGAAATGACTTAAAATCACTGCACGAGCGCATGTCAACATCGTTTGTACACAGGTATCCGTTATGACGTATAAACGTTGTTCGTTTTCGCATTCGAAAAGTATCATTACAGGGCAGAGGATTATACCGAATCTTCGTAAAGCGTAAAGAGCCGTGCTCGTCGTATATCGCTTACGATGGAAAGAAAGAAGAACCTCTAACGAGCGCAACGCAAGCGGAAAAAAGACAAGAAGATCGGTTGTAATCAAAGCGCGTAAAAAGAAATATGCGCGAGTGAAGTAGTTTATTAAACGAAACGAAGATCCGCGCGATGGCTTGGCATGTCCTAGTAAGGCGCACAGATATCAGAGTTCTCGCTTTCGCTCTGGCTCTCGGAGAAAGTCGCCGTGATGGCTGAATCTCGTGCAGCGGCATAACGTCAGCAGCAGCAGCAACGGCAACGCCAGCAAACTTAGTCGTCTTCTCGAGGGACTTGAAAAAGTCTACAGTACCGATATACAGTTTACGTAATCGCGCTGCGATAATACTAAGGTATACACCCCACCCCCACTCCAGCCCCTCCACGCAAAGCGAGAAAGCTACGTATTTTCAGCATCGACACCGATAATACGGAGCTGCGTTCTCAATTGTTGGCGAGAAGAACTGCAAACAAAAAAAGACGAGGATCGTTACGTAAAGATGATTTTGTATTTTCGGCGATGGGAAAATTGCTTGAACGACGATGATAATGAGATTATTCAATACAATAATACACAAGGGGAGAGGAGGGGTGGTATTTCACGTAAGACTCTGCGGTATTTATATTTCAGCCGACGGTATTAACAATCACGTTTAATTTTAACAATTCAAACGTGCATTTCATCATTGGTAGCACTTTCGTGTGGAATTTGCGCTTTACTAAAAACCCCGTCGTGTATACATCGCGTCGTAGTCGTAGTCCGTCTGGTGTCGCGTCAAAAGGAACAAATAATAGTAAATCGGTGACGAAAGATACGGGTGGCTCGCACCTATCGCGTATTTTACGCGCGTTAACCGTGAAGATTGTGTTGCTAAATTGAATCATTAATATGCCTCCAGGTCGGAGAGCATTTTCAATGTTAACGCGGCTAATTACTAAACTCTTGGGCTTTACAACGCAATTCCGTTGACCCTATTCGTGTTGAAAATACAATCTGCATAAGCAAGTATAGCGCTGTATTATATGTTTTAATCGTTTTAAAGATCATCGAAAATATCACACGAATATTATACGAATGTCGAGAGTAATAAATATCGAATGAAAGGAGAAAAATTACATAAAGTATACACCTGTGTGCGGTGTGAAAAAATGCTCATCAAGATGATAATTAATAAATTTCAAAACAGGCATGAGACTCCACGGCGCATGTATGTATAAATAACCCGAAGCATGTGTGGAAATAACTTTGTATATGAAATTTACCTAGAGAAGATGAAGCTTCAAAAAACAACCTGAAAAAAGTAGCAATGAAAAGGAAAAGTGTTTTTACCGAGGAGGGTGCGCGCTAAAGTATCTGTCGCCGACGTTGTTGTGAAAGTAGGAAACAATTATGGAAATGTTAATGACAGTTGCAGTTGCAGTCTTCCACTAGTGAGAATGAGAGAGAGAGAGAGAGAGAGAGAGAGAGAGAAAGAGATGGGCGTCCGTGCGCGTAAATTATTCATTCGACACGTAAGCATACGCGCGCACACACACACATGCACACAAGGCAAGTGCGCGCGCGGGCGTGTGGTAGCCATGGAAAAAGATAAACTGTAGCATCTCTTCCTATGATGCAACGACGCGGTGCTCGGAGAAGATGCAACGTAATTTACGCTACTACTACTACAACAACTCACAACAGAGAATACCACATTCTTCTTCCAAACTCATCCTCCCTCCTCTGTCGCGATCTCTTTCTCTCTCTCTAGTTACACATTGCGCAACAACGCGAGCGTACTCCAATTATACGCTCTACTCTTTTTTCTCGTACTTATACTCCCGAGAGAAAGAGAATTTTCTACCTGTTGAGATTTGCATTTTGTTAGATATCACTTAGAAAAAGCTAAGCGAGAGAAATTATTGACTTTGTTGGTCTCATTCGATTGCAAGATCCTATGTATAATAAGTCCGTTGGGTGAAGTATTATATCCCCCTCTTATTAAGTTTTAATTGTTGTACCGAAGATGCTGGCGTACTTAGACGGATAGAGAACGAAAAAAGCCAAGAGATAATTGCACGATTGCTCAAACGGAAATCTCCGATAAAAGTTATGAAGCGAACAATCAAGCGAAATAATTCAATTAGAATAACGGTACAGAAGAGAAGCGCGCTTGCTTATGTAAGTTGCCGGTATATAATTGCTTCGCTGTACTGTGCCTATGAATGAAATTGGTATGAAAAAAACTTCAATCTCTAATCCAGATAATATACGCGCGCATGTTCCATAACCGTGTCCGCGTACAACGTGCAAAGCCTTACGAGATATATGCTATTTTCTTTCCATGGATGATATTGAATATTCACAAGACAGTTGCATTCTATTTAATCTCTTGGATGACATTCTGACGCAAGAACTATAAATATAGCAAAAGATACATCTCCTTTACTCGTTGATGCATAAAAGAAACATCGAAATAATTATTATACGAAAAATCGTAACTCCCGATTATACAAAAATCCAATCTCATGAGTCAACTAATGCTCTTGCAGCGTATCTTCGTAAACAAAAGCCGTGCATTTAGCCTTTCCTTTTTGAATTCGACTCGAGTTTGCTCTCTCCCTCAAGAGCAGCGCTGACTTATAGTTCTCGAGTAGAATAATGCATTATTCACTCGTCTTTATTGCCACCTAAATCATTTGCACGGTTTTTTTACCTATTTTCCTCTTTTTTTAGGAATGCAAAGTCCGTTTCATTCGCAGCGCGTGTAACTGTCTTTGGATAGCGTCGACGTGGAAACTCGCTAATCAAGTATGCGTACGGCGCCACGTTTCGTACGTCGTACAATGTAACTCGTTGACTCGCTCTTCTTTATCCATACGAAATGGGTTCGGTTCGAACGAATAAAAAACCAAATATGAATCAGGAGGTAAGTGCATTTCGGTTAAAGAAGTTGGCGGAATGCTAGGTGTTGGCCCTCTCCCGCGTGAGTTGCAAGCTAATCTTCCCTTCTCGTACACCGCCGACTCGTCGCTATTAGAAGTCTCTAATCGTGTTGCGCCTCGCTTTGTTCTGCTTCGCCAAGTCACGAGAGCGAAGGGACTATATTGCAGTGCTTTCGAAACACGCCTACTATACAACGTTGCCTTTTGCTTCTTCGCTCTTTCTTTACTATGTATTTATTTGACTATATGCTTTATAAACATTCGACGCGTGAAATTATTAAAATTGTCTCATTGTTTTGCCTCGCGCGACATTTTGTCAAAGTCAGTTTTATAAGTACGACGAGTGATAGTTTTGAAGGATGAACCGAGCCTTAGAGAGTGAACGTAACGTTTGTGCCTTCCTAAACTCTTACTACAGCTACGATTGTGTGTTACTTTTATTTGGGAACGAGAAAGGATTGCCAGATGCTCTAATATATATATGTGTATCGTGGGAACCCGAAATTTTTATCGAAACAACTAATGGGAACAATAGCGGAGTAACGCCTTCTTTTGAGATTTTTGTCACGAGAAAAGATCGCATTGTGAGCTTGTTGACGCAAACACTACATTGAGCAGATTTTAACGTCGTTACTAAACGGTTCGATAAACGTGATTTAACGGAAAGTCATCGACAAACACAGGTTTCAACTCGAATAGCCGATGTACGTTGTCTCTCGAGTGCCGTCAACGACCACACGTTCCGTTCAACTTTCATCAGTCGTCTTTGGCGGCTCGTCAACTTCAACGAACCTTCCAAGACAAAGAAAGATGGACAAATCTTCTCGAAATCGAGTAGAGCGTTAATGGTACGAACGAAAGGGAAAAACCGTTAGCGCATGACCAAGAGCTGCATTTAAAGTACACCACATCTATGTACGAGTCATACGTCCGGTTCGCATGTTGTTGCGATCTTTCAAAGTATATACGAGTATAATACGAAACAACGGACACGAAGAAACAAAAAAAAGATAAACTACAGGAGAGAACGCACCGTGAGTAAGTTACTTATATATCGAGCTACCGACTCGATCAAGGATGACCGGTGTATACGGTCGGTGTACGTCGTGCACAAGAAGAAAGGAGTCCCGCGATCGGCAGGCACCTTGTCATACCGTATCTTTGTCGATTTTTTGTTTGCCGTTTAATCGAGCCCCGTACGGACGATAACGTTTATTCGCGACTAATTGCCGTGTATGCGTGTGTGTATATATATTTGCTCCAAGTAGCCTGCAGTCGTTTTTATGGGATGATGATTATTTGTTAAATTTAGTCGTTGGTTATTTTCAGACTTGTCTCGTTGAGAGATCTTGTATTATTACGCTGGTTCGAAGGATGCATAAGTAACAACAAGTAACGTGTTTTGCGATAATGTGTACTTTACTGATAAACATACAAATACAAAGATATGAAATGCGTCTTTATGACTTTTCGCAACGTTACTACCGTAATTTCAAATCAATTACAATTCGTTTACAAAAGTTATTAGCTAACGATGGAAATGGAGTTGACAGTTTTTGCATCTATGAAATTGTTTGAATGAAATTTCTACACGATACATAGAGTACAGACAAACGATATCTTTCGTCTCGCTCGTTTCAATTGGGCGTCTGTTATCGCGTAATTAATTGCTGAAAATACAACCTATCGAAGCGCTAGTTTTCTCGCTTAAAAGATGTAATCGGGATTTTGAGCGCGAAGCAGTTAACATCGGTGACATTCCAAATAACTTGACGGTCAAACTGAAAATGTTCGCTGCGACTACGATGACTCAGGCATCAAGTATTTGCAAAAAGTGACATGCCGATTTATTTGGATTACTGCGAGTACCGATGTACTTAATTATACAATTGCAAATGGCCGTAGAGTAACGCTAATAGAAATTTGTCGATAAACAGGCCTGGCTAATTAAGATTTAGAGCGTTGCGTAATTTTCCTAAGAAAATTCAAGTATCGTTCAGCTCGAGAATATTAATCTTACGAGGAAGATCAATGGATTGGCGCAGCATCGAAAGTGTTGGATTAAACGCATAGAGGAAGTTCACATAGCGAGCACGAGCGTCAAACGTAATCAACGTAACGAAGAGTCGTAAAATTGTGAACGATGAGCGCGCAGCTGCAACGAAACTTTCGATCCCGCATATGTGTGCATAGTATATCGCGTATAGACTCGCTTTTTTTCGCGTCACGCGATTAATCAGGAAGTTTTTTTATCGTCGCATAAAAGCCAGAAAGACGACGGTATGCCAAGTCGACCGGTTCTAATTTATCCACACCTGCAATTCAGGGAGATGCGAAGACTCTTTTGAATAGTATTACTGTATATCTCTTAGCGTGCTTTTCACTTCTCATTAATAAGCGTTAAAAAATGCACCTCCTCTCCAATAACATATTTTCTCCTCTCTGTCTCTCTCTCTCTCTCTCTCTCTCTCTCGCTTTCATTCGAGCCGTAAATATTGAAATACTGTTATTACAATCGATTCTCGGCTTGCTAATATTATACACTCTCGTTCGTTTTTTCGCACTTTATTGAGCGGAACGCCTATATTGGACAGTGTCTTGGCAAACATTAGCGTTTAGTTTTTGTTTCTATAGTTTAAAAGTCGTTCAACGACCATTCGCTGTAAACCTTCCATAAATTGTCAACATTGAGCAATTGAACGTTGATAGACGACTTTTTCAAGTAAAATAAAAATGTCAAGAAATAACAACGAAGAATTAATCAACGTAATATAAATACTTGTATAACGACATTTAAATTTGTACATACGCAATGAGAAATTAGCGTGTATAAAGTGAGGCGTGTGGAGTCGCACACGGCGTGTATATATTAATGCGAAAGGCTGCAGGCTAACGAAAGCCGCACATCACCCGAGGGAATCTTTTTATTTTCGACGTACAAGCTTCGAGCAAGCACGTGGTTATCCATATAGGCTCTTCGATTAAAAAATAGTTTTGCAACTACTTTCGCAATCAAGCTGCGTCTGTAAGTATAACGAAGATGATACGCATACGTCAAGTCTATCACTGCAAAAAAAGATACATGTCTAAGGTCAAGTGTTGTGAGGCAACAAAAGTAATATACGTATAGCAAAGTGGTTGGCGAAAGTGAGTTTGACGCGCGCGAGAGAGAGAGAGAGAGAGAGAGAGAAAGAGAGAAATGTGCTGCAGAAGGTGCGCCCTGGATGGCTCAAGGCCGTGGTAATACAAGCAACTCGCCTTAGAAGCGCCGGCATTTAGAACCGCTCACTTTCGCCAAGGCATAGCTTCTTTGGGCCGCGCGGCAATTTTTTTTTTCGAATCCGCCCCCAAGAGAGAGAGAGAGGGAGAGAGATAATTCAACCTCTCCTTTGTTCAACAATCTTATACGATCCGACTACATGGTGGTGCCATTCACCAGGACATTCCTCTTCGTGACCTGACGTGTTTTTTCTTCTTCTTTTTCTTCTTTTCCATAACTTGCGTTGCATTCGACGTTATAACAAGACTTTCGAGTGGAAAAATGTGCCTTTGTTATGATTTTTCAATTTTTTCAACTCGACGTATACTTAATAATGCGCGTTTGCTCGACTTTTTTCCCTTTGTTCGACGTACGCTATCGTCGAGATAGCGATCAGAAATGAAAAAAGAATATCTGTTAAAATCACAGATGGGATGCGAAAAAATACTTTTGGGTGTTTAGTGGTTTGTGTAGAAAATCACGATTGAAATTATTACGAACGACGTGAGGTCATAAGATCACTGCACCTATGTTTGCGTTGTCGTTTCAGAACTAATCAAGGGTGGCTTATACGTTTCAAGGCGACGTGCCAATTCGTATTCTGCCGTCTGAGTATTCTCGTTGATAAGAAACGAAACAATAAATAAATAGATCGGCTGTCAATGTTGAGCGTACCGTACGTAACTTGCGATTTTTGTTTGACTTGACTCGATAAAACGATGGAAAATTGGAGTTGTTCGACAGGAAATCAGATTGCACGATAAATAAAAAATACAACGGATATATGATGAAAATTATTCGACTTTATCGTAACATATTATTTTTTTGTACAAAATGTGATTCTTAAAAGATAACACGTTTTTTCCGATAATTTGTCATGACGTATACAGATAAACGGAATATTACAGTGGAAACATTGAATTTGTGAATTGAAAATATTATAACGAAGCCTTCCATAAATTCAAACGTGAAAATATTTACATGAATATATTAAAATTAACATAGCTAAATAACATTTTTTCAAGCAATTATTGTGTATTATATTATACTTAATAATAAAGTTTGAGTATTGCACGGTACGAGAGGTTTTCGTTTTATTATACTAATCGTTTGTCCAAAGTCTTGTCTTAATACAATTCCAAAAACAATTCTGACGCACAAAGATATCGATGAAGTCTCAATGTTTTTCTTACATTACTATATTTGAAACGAGTATGTCGAATTATTGTCCAGAAGAAAACGTCAGTCAATACGCGCATCATCTTACAATCTAAATGAATAAAAATACTTGTAGGCACAGAATCAACCTGTTTGTAAAGTATTAAGTAAAGCCCTGCAAGCTGTCTGTTCATCCTGGCGACGAATGTGAAAATGCATCAAATACAAGAAAATGCTCGTTAATTGAAAGGACGAAGCGACAAACTTGAATCAGTATTTCGCTCTTGCAACAGAAAATTATCAGCAATGCTGGTTCATTATGCAAGAGTGTATAATATCCTTTGTGCATTAATATCGACAATACGTATATTGACGAGGTTTAACCCCGTGCTCGATATGGCTTTGCTTTCACGTCTTCGTTTTTCGTCTCTTCGGCTTCTTCCTGAGTTGGCGTTGCCGTTTTGCTGCGCGACGCACCGAATCTCACGCGGCCCGTACTTTTCGAAACTTCGTTGGTTTTCGCGCGTGAACTTGATTGGGATCTGTAAAGAAAAGGGAAAAAGCATATCAGTAGTCATAGCGGACTTGTTGTTTCGTTCGAATGTTATTTTCTATTTGTTGTTTCGACAATTATGAATATCGATACCATCGTAATAATCACATCAGTCTTGGAATCATGGTTCGTAACGTACAATTATGCGTACAAAATGTCAGAATTGTATATTTTCTACAGAAACCACTAGACACCCAGATGTACAACGACAAAAGGCGGAGGTTTCCCTCGAATAAATCGTGCACCTTGCAAGCACAAAAATAATAACAAGCAAATAGAACAGAATAGAAATTGCGCTTCACGCCCAAAAGTTTTCTCTTGATATTTTCGTCGAGAATACATCGAAACAATCCTCTTGCTCGTTAAAGTGTTAACTTAGCTAATAATCCTTCGGATAATGTTATTCCGAGGAATACTTCAAAAGTAACAAGTTTACGTACTTAGATTTTGATGACACTGCATCTGTAGGAACATGAGTTGACGAGGGCTCTTTAGTAATGTTTGCCAGGCCTTGTGCTCGGCGCCTTTTCAGTGCTGCTAACAAGTCCTCGTTTGACCTACAAATGGTGATCACGCACGTTTATTTAAAAATCGTTAGCTTTTCTATTTACACGAGTTGTACAACACATTTCATGCCGTAAAAACCATGTATTAATAACGTTACGGTATATCATGGAACAATATAGTTTGTAGTTGTCGTTTTCAAAAAACACGAGGTACAACATTTTCTAACCGATGAAAATATTTGAAAATCAAAAAGAAAATTTGGATTGTTCATCGTATTTGCTAGAGCGATCGAAATATCTCATACTGGTTACGTAAATGACTTTAGTTTTAAAGCACCTCAACAGTTTTTTTGTTGCACGTGTTAAGAAACTAAAACATTTTACGTGCACTTTCTCTACGTGAAAGCGATTGATAGATATTTTTTTCAATGTTTTTCAATTCATATGTAAAGCTGCGGTTTCAAGAAGACATACTGACGCTATCTCCATCTATTCTCGTGTCAAGGACGTAAGATGTACCAATGGAGAAACCGACGAAGACAGAAATATTCAAGCAAGTTCAAGTATTGATAAACGACATTTTTACCGCATTGCATTGGTATTTTCTCCATCTCTCTCTCTCTCTCTCTCTTATAAATTTACATAATGGCGTTGATCTCAAACAGTTTTCTGATATTTATAAACAAAGAAATACCATTTTCCATTAGATCCGACGTGGAGTGTATTTTCGATTCAACTGACCTGAACGGCCTAACGCCTCCACGACCAAGTTTTTTAGGTGTTTCGGTAGTTGACGTCGTGGTGATAACATCTTCTTTTCCTTCTTCTTCGACTCCTTCTTCGTAGTCTTCGTCGGTGAGCTCTGCCACTGCTTCAGTAGTCGAAGTTGTTTTTGGCCCTGCTACCGCCTACACAAATAACGCTTAGCTTTAATAGATACCTAAAGAAAATGACGAAATATTCCAAAAGCTCGTGAGAATTCATTTTTAACGCGCGTCGTACAACGCAAGTTGATGTAATTTATTTTAATCAGGTAATAGGAAGGAAGTAATTCAGGAGTAAATCACAACGAACTTTAACAGTACGTCGCGTTGACCAAACGACAATCAAAATAACGGTACAACCGAGCAAACAAGGCTTTTGCGGACGAGACGAGATATGAAAGACGAGGACGAAACGAAATTGTTCAGCAAGATTCAAGTCGACTTACAGCGCCGGGCGACTTCCTGGGCGCGAGCGAGGCTGCAGCTGCGCCACGATTTCTCGGCGAAAGGAGACTACCCAGCTTGCTCGAGCTCTTGGGGCTAGCAACTTTGGTTGGTAGCGGTGCCGCTGCTGGTGGTTCCTCTTCGTAATCGAAATCACCGTCTGCCGTGTAGCACATCGCGACTAGGCACAATGCCACCAGCCTGTTATTTACAAGGGAAATTATTCAATTGTTCCTGACACTTGTTTGTAGTTTCGCTCGAGTCCACGCGCACACTGATTTAGCGTTGCAGAAATCAACCGAGGTTAACTTGGAGCTTACGTATGGGAAATCGGCCCGAGCTCATAAATCGCGATTATCGCGTAGATATGGATCGAGTTCAATCGGACGTTGCACAGCCAAGCCGCGGATGCCGGAAATAAGCGTTTCTTGTTGATCGTATCGTTAAATACTAATCAGTAGGAAAATAAATAGATATTCATCCATTCCCTCGACAAAAACATTTACTTTGAAATCTTGAAAAACGTCGGAAAGCGTTTCTTGCAAAATAAGTGAAACGAAAATAGCAAATACCACGAGCACGCGCAGTAGTGTTAAGCGCGGTGAAAAACGAAAGAAAAACTGCCTGCGGTTATTTCAAGGACTACACGACGCGTGGTACATTCTCTTAGTTATAAACTTTCGGAAGGGCAAAGACACCGGTCGTTAATGTTGTATACGCGCAGCCTTCGAACAGCAATATTTATGCGTCGAGATCATTTCGTTTCTCTTCCTTTTTTTCGGTCAAATTTAACACAACATTGGACAGATTTAAACAAAAATAAGCCTGATAAGTGTCTTGCTCCAAGCTTTACGATTGCTCGAGTTGAATGACATTGGCGTTAAGCGTAACTTTAATCATCGTTCGCTTATAATCTTTGCTTATTATGAAAATCGTTCAATACTGCATACATAATATCCGGGAATAGTTCTTGATGCATAAAACGAAACGCCAAGCATGTAACGAATCAACAAGCGAACTGGTAAACGAGTTTTTCCCGCGAGATGATAAATTGGGATCATATTTAATAATTAGAAAAGCAGGAACTTGCTTTACATTACTAGCCTATCAGACGTATTTTCACCGCGAAATTTCGCGCACTTTTCTCCGATAAAATATACTCGATTCTTCGAAATGGAAATATTATCGATCTGTCTGTGAGAAAATTATATTACAAGTGCAAAAATCACCTAGAGATTACGCAAGCTCGCGCGCACTACGTGTAATGTTATATCTCTGCAGAATAGATTTGATTGGTTGTACATGTGTACTGAAACTGCCCTGACATATCTATCGGCAAGTTGGTCCCGATATCGCGATATTGCGCCACGTTTTCACGAAGCAAGTTACACATCATGAAACATACCTATGCGCGCACACACGCGTATCTGTTGTGCATTTGAATCTCAAATTTTTTCTTTATTACGATTTTCCCGCAACAATACTCACTAACGAATGTCGATTTTTCTTCTTCCGTTTGCGAGTGAATTTCGAGACTAAGAGAGAGAGAGAGAGAGCGAACCGGTCGCCAATATATTTTACACTTTGAGAAATCTTCTCGTACGTGACATTGCTTAACAACTGGCTGGTGAAAAAAGAAAATAAAAGCGACGTAGGAGAAGAGTGTACCAATGGCCGCGATCGATTTTATATTTTGACCCAGTCCTGTGCATACGCGCATTTTACGCAACAGATCTCATGTATTGACGTCAAAGGATGCTTCGTCGAAAGAAAAGGAAAACGAAACGAAAAGAGACATCTCGTGATTTTTTTTTCTCTCTTTTGTCGCTCTCTTGTGTGCCTAGACCGTTATCTCACGCGCGTATGAAATTATAAACGCATGCACAAGCTGTCTCGGTCGTTCGCACGTCGGTCGTTCGACAGGCACGACTTTCACCTGTATAACCGCTTGTTGTGCAGATCTATTACAGCAGTCACGAAACAATATGTATATACGTATATACAAGCTATATACGAACAAATATCTGATTTTCCCGAAAAACACCTTATCGACTGTATGATACGTACTCAGACACACGGGGCATTAGAAAGTTTGGTGTAATCGCGAAAGCCTATATGTATATCGTACAGTAGGGTGACGTAACAACGAAAAGCCTACGCTCTCTCTCTCTTTCGCTCCCGTATACATACGTTTTCCAATTACAATGCTCGCATCTTGCCTTTTACGGCTTCTTCTCTCTATATACATATATATACATGCGCGCTTTTGCAATAGAATTCACCACACTAGAGCATCGTAAAATTTTCATTTGGTATACGATAAATTTATTGGTACTTACGCGAAGAGTGTGAACCTCATGTTGAAGCGAGATAGATATCGTTTGCTGGCTGCTGCGCGTGAAAGTCCAAACAAAAAATACAAAAAATCTGAGTGGGGCTTGTGTTTTTTGCGAACGGTTTGACGGTGCTCGCGACACTGGCCGCGACGCGGGAATAAATAAAGGGAGAAACAGCAAGCAAGCAAGGCAGCGAGACACCGTATAGGAGAACGACTCCCTCTCTAATTCTCCTCTCCCTCTCCTGCGTGTATATATGTATCGTTTCGCTCCTCTTCTTCCTTAAAATTGCCGGTCAGCCATATACGTTCCCCATCTACTCGATAATCTTCTTCGTTCGCCACAGTTCAACGATCCTTTTGGACCCTTTGTCCAAACGATATACGTACCTCTTTCTTTTTTCGTTCTCGCGATCAGCTTGCTTTTGCTTGTTACTCCTTCGCCCACCGTTGTCAGCCCCTTTTCTTAAGGATTAGTTCCCCTTTGTTTTAGTTGCGCCAAAATGCCCGACTAAATTGTCTGCTTAGAGCGATTCAACGTCAGAAGGGAAACAAATTTCACTTGGAGATAATTTGATTGTTTTGCTGCATGTTCGCTTGGTAATATCTCGAGCCAACCTAGTCGTTTATAAACACGCGACTGGCAATCGAGAGAGTGCGGTCGAAAGGAGTCAAACGATGTACAACTTTTGCGATCTGTCGGTGAATAAAAAATCGTTGAATTAAACATCAATTCGGATTGTTTAATTAGCATTATACGCTCGTGATACGGTATACTCTTAGGTACCTTAAAATCCAAATCATCGGTAACTGGAATCGTTCGCTCTGTCGTTCTCTTAAAAGCTCTACCAAATTCAACTCAAGATAATAGCCGCATGACGTTCCGTTAAGCTAAAGACGCTCCAGGTCGGAAGCCATTAGCATGCAAAAATGATTCTCTGCCCGATCCAAGTGAGCAAGCAGCGTGAAAACACTCTTCTCGGAATCGAGTTGTCGTCGCCGTTGTCTTTCAAAGCCGATCCTTGAAATTCCAACGCGACCAGATACACTTTGTTCATTTTTTATTGCCCACCTCGTCTCGTTTTTTTCTTCTTTCTTTCTTTCTTTCATTTTTTTAACCTCGCTCACGCGCATTCAGGGTTTTCCTTGAGTGTTCTTGCTTGCGATATAACGTGAATTGGCGAAGAAAAAACATATTTAACGGAGGGAATATTTTACGTCGAGTATTGCGAAAAGACGAATACCATGCGTGTTTATCCGTGTAGAAAAAATTGTCGAAAAAAAATTGTAAAGCGAAAAGCTTCTATTTCGTTGACGATTTGGATAGAACGTACGTGTTATGGCTTTAACTGAAGTGTTAATGCAACTCATCGAAGATTAGACTTGTGAAAAATTACATTGCTACAAGATGGAATAACGCGTAATTGTCCAAATGTCCCGCGAATGAAAAGAAAGATAGTTTGTACGGAAAAATGGACGCCTCAATCATGTTGTTATCATTTATTGTTATTTAATCATTTTATTTTTATTACTTACAAACATTTACAAATGTAACAAGTCAATTCAGTTTGGCGTACAGGACCATCGGGAAACATTACACTAGATAATTATAATGATGATAATAGTAGCAATAGTAATAGTATATTTATTAATGATAGTAGCAGTAGTAGTAATCGTATAGTAACCACATGATAAACTTAGCGTAGATAGTGATGATGGTGTGTGTGATAATAGTTCGTGTAGATTGCACTTGGCCGTCAAAAAAAACACGACTTCTTTATTCCGGATAGACGGGTATTTACATTTAATAATACGTGCGCACGCGCATGACAGAGAGAGATATTTGTTTGTTTGCTTTTTAGGAGCAAGAGGGGGAAGAAGGGGATACGGAGCGAAGTGATCCAGGGCTCCTCCGTTGAGAAGGAAGTCGACGAGGAACAAATTTATTAGAGACGATGTAGCTTGTTGTCGCGAGTGCTTTTTTCTGTATTACAACTCACCGATTATTTCCCGTTTACATTCGCGTCTAAATTCACACGCGATCGATCCTCTCCGCCTCGATATAGCGATAGTCTAACTTTCTCCAAATTTATTCCCGATACTAGTAGATTAATTATAAAGCTTATATCAAAGACTTCTTTCACCTAATTTTTGTCTCATATTATTATTTTTATTATTATTATTATTATTATTATTATTATTATTATTATTATTATTATTTTTTAGTACGAGTCAAAATGCTTCCTTTTTTTGTTTTTTTTAATTCTCAAGTCACATTCGTGGGCGTGTAAATCCAAGCCTTGCGGCTCTATCGAAAAAGACTGCGGAGGGATATATCGTTTGTTTTCTTCTTTTCTCGTTAATCGGTAGAAAAAATATTCCAAATGCATTCGATAAATCATAAAAAAGTTATTATTTAGCCAAAACGTCAAATATATATTTACATAAAAAAGGTCCGTACTCCAACGTATGTGTTTGTTGTACCATGTGTGTGTGTGCGTGTGTGTGTATGCTTGAGAGCGCGTGTATATGTACATACGGCATGTACAGTCAATGTATTATCGTAGGCAATAACACTAAGTATTAGACCGATGTGCTGACGAAATGACTAAGGGCATTTCGATCCGATAACTCGAGAGCCCACTTTTTGTCCGTGGTACGTCTGTCTCGCGGTAATCTTGGCACGCGCTTTTTGTTATTAGATTTGGCACGGAATCACAATGTCCAATGAAATAACAGCCTAATTATTTATCTTTTTTTATGACGAAAGTCGCGCTGCAGTGTTATCTGTACCGCTGTCAAATGATGCATAATTAAAAGAAAATACAACAATGATCGTGTTAAAAGATCGACGTAAAGTTCGTTGAATCGTACAGTTGAGTTATTGAAATATATGGCTTAATCTAGGAAAACATGTATATATCTTGAATAAAACAAAATATCCACAAGTGAACTTCAGCTCGGTTACAGTTCTACAAATGTCTACAGCAAATATGAATTGATATCTAGCCACTTGATGAAAACCAACGCTGAACGAAACAGTAAATTTGTGCCTCAGTTCTCTGTCTTTTCATCATAAGTACACATTATCCACATCGAGCAAAATTGACTGTATACACACATATATGTACATATAACAAATAACAAAATTGTCGTTCGGCATTTTGAGATACCTTCGTTGGATGTTCTACTTTGGAAATTCCGATCTCGAGTCTGTGCGATGTATAAAGGTACAAAGGAGTGCACTACTATTGGTAATGTAAAAATGTCTTTGCCGCATCAAGTTCAGTAAAGTCTGTACCCAAATCTCAGTTAAGTTTCAGAAACGTTTTATGAAATTCATCTCACATTTTATTTATTCATTTGTTATACATTTTATAAACTTTATATTTTGGCCTTCGCATGATTGTTAGTTTGTCAAGTGAAGTAGTCTTCTCGAGGTCTTCTCTTCTAAAAAAATTGCATGCATCACTTCCTTTAGTCTTTATCTAATTATATATAAAATTCATTTGTTTCTTTTTATTCTTCATAAGGTATATAACAACTTATGTATATACATTAACAATGCAAATATCTACGAGTTTGTCAAAATAGAAACATAAGATGCAAGATTACTAGCGCAGCAAATACGATAAAGAGATAAGCACGATACATTGTTTTGCGGCACTCAAATAGTCAAGAAAATGTGCACATTATCATTTTTTTTTAATTTTAACACATGTCTATAAGATTCATTACAATAATACCGTTGAACATTTTGCAAAACGCTATGATTTTTCAATAGATCGATGAGTAAGTAAAGCTTAGCATAAATTTTGTCAGAAGCTTAATGTTAGCACATTGTTCGTCAAACATATTCAACGAGCGTTGCAATGCTGATAATTACGTCTATAATTCTATTATTACTTTGCTTGATCGTTTTGCATTCAAATCTCTAGTAAGCGACTCTATTTGTTTACGTGTGCATTGATTATGACTGTGACTAATGAGTAAACGTGATAATGAGCCGTTTTCGTAATTTTGACAAGTTAGCGTCGTAAAAAAGATCGCCTTTCGACATGCATAATCCCTAGTAAATACCCTGTGCACAAATTCAATGAAATCGGCACTTGCATCGTCATTATTTCTGTGATGTTTCCGTTCCGATAAACGAAGTTACTTTACGATTATCTCTCTCGCTCTCTCTCTCTCTCACACACTCTCTCTCTCTCTCTCTTTCTCTATATTTGATAAATAATTCATATCAACCGTCCAACCATCACCACGACGTACACGTCTGTCCGGGGTGGCGCGTGAAATGCGTCACAATTAATTAGCTGCACGAGTTCACTTGGCAAAGTGTATGTGTGTGTTTATATATAGACGATTTCCCGGTAATGTTTCCGATGGCGGCGAGAAACTACGTAAAAGTTATCGAAATGTTGAGAAATCATCGTCTAACGCAAAGCCCTGGAAAATACGAGGATCTCTACTCGTAATAAAGCTTGCCGTTTGTTGCACGTTCGTTCCGCGCAAATTACCAAATTATAGATGAGTATCGATATGAGTGCCGTGTCGATGCACGTATTCAATGTATCGCGTATGCGTAAGATAAACGTTCTCTCGACGAAGCGACGTAATAGTGTATGTAAATGTGTATGTGTGTGAGTGACGCGTGACGCTCGTTGCCAGGATTCAAACATCCAAAAATGAGAATTCGCTTATGAGTTGTTGCCGTTAATCTTATTTATCGTTATCATAATGAAATACATCATTTAGAATGATTACAGAGTAAATAGCTTTTAGATTTGGAGCGCTGGCGTTCTAAATCTCGTCGGCGATTGTTATAATAGACCTCGTATCTACGTTTTACGCAATTACGCGTTGAGTGAGTGTCACACCTGATCTCTTTCCTTTTTCGTCTCTCTCTCTCTCTCTCTCTCTCTCTCTCTCTCTCTCGGATATAAGTGTATAATACTGCTTCGACTTTGATAATCCGATCAACGTTCAGCTTGATCTCGCTTTTACTTTTGCTCGATTGTTTCCCTTATACAATAAGTGCAGTCGATAAATGGGATAGGTACATGTTGTGTATGTGTGTGTGTGTGTGTGTGTGTGTGTGCTTGTATGCAAGTTAGGTTGCAACGCTGCAGAGTGGCGAGCTTAAGCGCCCGACACCAGTAGAAAATTCGTCGTCGGAGGATGGCTTTGATGCGACCTCTGTCCATCGTTGGTGGCGGCATCAGCAGCAGCATCATCGTGAGCGTTCGGTCACAGAATGTCCGTCTCGTAGACTTTGGCGGTGGTAGTGGAGTTAGCGTTGACGGTACTATGAGCGTTGGACTGTTCGGTAGCGCAAGGTGCTACGCCGTCGGCCATCGACGTCACCACTGGCACGGTACTGTTACGCGGCAGCGTCTGACTGGTCGCCATTACGGATTTGGCGTTGCCGAGACTGCTGAGCGAGCCGGACGTGGTGGTTGCCAAACCAAGACCCATCTTGGCGAGGAGATTGCTCTCGGAGCCGGTCTTCTTGAGGAGATCGGGTGGCGTTGGTGGCACGCTCGCCGCGCAACCAGAAGCGTTACGTTGCAGCAACTGCAACCTGGCGTACTGCTCCTGCAAAGCCTTCTGTTTGCGCAGGAGCTCTTGGTGGCGCTGCTCGAGTTGCTCCTGGCGCTCCTTCTTGGTCTGCAAGCCCTCCTGCGAGTTGACGCTCTCGCAGGAGCTCGAGTTGCTGGCCGGATGTTCCACGACCCCAGCGGCTGCTTTGTGGTTGTTCTCGGAGAAAGCCTTGACGAGGGGTGGCGTCGCCGCCGCGGCGGCCACCCGGTTGCGCAGAGCCGCCTGCACGCTGGGGTTACGCGGCGGCAGCTGAGGACTGGTGGGGCTAGCCAGGGGAGACCTTGAGCTGGTGCGAGGTGGTGGAGGTGGTGGCATGCGCCTGGCAGTCGCCAACTGAAGTAGCTCGGCGTTGCGCTCGGGCACCGGTGGCTTCGGCGGTATCTGACCCGGATGGTCCTGGCCGTTGTTCAAGGTCGCGGGTCCGTCTTCTTTGGCTCCGACTGGCGGCGAGGTGTCGGTGTCCGAGCCCGACGGATACGAGTGCAAACGGCGCAGGGTACCCGATTGGCCGGGTGGCAGCAGGTTGTTCATGCACGACGAATCTACGCTGCCCTTGCGTCCGATCTCGGCCATGTTGGGCGCGCGATTGACGAGGGCGCCGCTGCCGCTGCGAGCCAATTCCGAGGGATGCGCGGGCGGAGCCGGCGCTGCTGCCGACGTCGCTGACGCTGCTGGTGCTGCTCCGGTTGACGAGACGTGAGACAGCTGGGACGCTGGTCGGCTGAAGGTTTGTAGCTCGTCTAGCAGAGCGTCGAGTGCGTTCTCCGGACGCTGGGTATGACCGCCGGGCCCGTGTGATGATGATTCGGTAGACTCGCGGCTTCCCCCAGAGACGAACGCTGCGCCCACAACAGAGCGTTCCGCTGGCACTGGGGCCTGTGGACGTCCAATTGCAACAGCAAGGCAATCGGCCAGACAAACAGACATAGCTAGATTATCGTGTCTTTGACATTTGGCTTTTATATGCATCTTTTTTTTGTCGTGTTTTTATTTTTTTATCGTCTCTCACTATCGGAACATACGCTTACGACTCATCGGAGAGCAGCGAGAATTCACCTTTTACTCGTATTTCGATCTTTGCAATGTCTTTTCTCTCTGAATATGCGTAGGTGAATTCTCCGCTACCTCTGATACTTTCGTTTTCAGCACGTTAATTGTCGTCAACGTACGTGCAATGTAAATAGCCTGCAAGAAATTCATCGTGTTTCCGTTGAAGAAGGAAAAAAGATCGTTGTAAAATCATCTCTGTGAAGTTCTTGCAGCGCCTCGGTCTAATGGAAAATTCCGTCTAAATTTGAAATGAATGGACATCACATAACGTGCTTTAGAATCCACACTTAATGAACACAACGAAACATGATAACATTCAGGTATATATGTACAGAATGCAGATTATTGATCTAATTTTAGTTTCGGAATCGTACGCCACGTTATCACTTTGACAAGCATGCAACAAACTGTGAATTTGCGTGTATCAATGACGAATCATGCATGCAAAATAAAAAAATCAGCACGAAAAATAAACGATCGAACGTCCAAGTGTATAAGACAGTATTTCTCGGCACTGCGACGAGCCATTGTGCGAAAGCTTAAGACTACGGTAAAAAAGAAAAAAAAGACAACTTAAAATCATGTTTTTTTTTGTTTATCATAAAAAACGAGGGATGTTAGATGGAATAGTTACCTGCGTCGAGGTTACGTATTGTGCGTGGTACATGTTACAAGTCAGTGCCCGTTTGGGACTCTGTTACGTTTGGCATCGAGCGCTGTCCGGTATTAGTCAACTTAAAACAAAACAAAAACACCAAAAAGCAAACGTTTAAAAAACATTAAAACAAAATCTCGGTCCTGTGGCCTGAACAAGCGACTTCAATTCATATACATGTGTGCGATACGTTAATATTTGAAAATGTTGAATTGAAAAATCGAAAGTGCAACATTTTCGAGAAAATCTGTTGGTGAAGTTACAGTGACGAAAGACTGTGGTGCGATTTGAAATGAAAATAAAAACTTCGATAGACTTTTGGAGAGTTGAAATAAAGTAGATCGTCGGACAAGGTATTCGATCATTACACCAATACATATGTATGTATGTATATATGTATGTATATATATATATATATATATAACGAAAAAAAGACAGTGAAATTCGAGTGTCACAATAATATTTGATAAGTACAAAAAGTGATGAAAAAACGAGTAAAATTGTTTCAATCGCATACGATGTATTTTAATTTTGACTCACAGACCACATCAGCTTTCCCAATACTCCCTGGATTTGACAGTATCGATAGAATCGTATTAAAATGTTGATCATTTTGAGAAAAAAATTGACACATAAATTCAAAAATATTCAATGCAACGATTAAAAGATGACGAGCAACGCCAATTGTAAATGACGAAGAAGCGCGTATATACAAAGAAAACAAATAGAATGGCCAAGTCGTCCAGTTAGCAAAACTATTGGCTCAAGTTTGTAAGCGTAGAGTAGCGTCAAAGTACGATAGGACAGTATAAGAGTATGTTTGCTATAACGATGCATTAGTAACAATGACAAATCAAAAAATACAACAACGAGTGGTAAGAATAAGTACGCATCATGCTACGCGTCGCACACTTTGCACTAAAAAGCTAACCATGCCAACTTGTCTACGTATGAGTGCGTATTTGTGTAATGTATAAATCGCAATGTACACAGATAAAATGAAGAAACATTAGCGTTTGAAGAGTAGAAAAAAAAAATTTTTAAAACAGTATGCAAAAATCTTCGGTCCAATCCTTATAGTAAGGCAGTGAATAAATGGAACGAGAAAGTCGAAACGAGTAAAATACTTTAGTACCAACATGACTATACAATATACATGAGTCTTCGTGATAAATAAATGAAAAACATCAAATAAATATGAATATTACATACTTTCTCGTAAAAATGAAATGACATGTGGTTAAATAACAACGAAAAATATTAAATAAAGTACGGGTATAATAAGATGATGGGAACATGAAATGGATGAAGCACGCAAGACGATACAAACGAATGGATATATGGGTAAACAAAATGAAATTGTAGATGTACGATATTACGTATGACATGTGGGTGGATGTACAAACACGATGGAGAATTTCAACAAGGTAAACGGTAAACATGAAGTGATAATTCCTTGTTTCTTTTGTTTTTTTTGTTTTTTCTTGTTTTTTTTGTTTTTTTTTTTGTTCACAACACGAGCATAAAGTATTTTTGTGCCAAAGGCTTTTGCCAAATACAAACGAACGACGATTGCTGTTAAACTACGAGATATAGACTGTACTGACTTGTTTCTTTCTTTTTTTACAAACAACTGAATTAGTGTTAAAATCTCAGGCGCCGGAGCTAGCAGCGAGCAAATCGCATCTTCGAGTAGACGTGTTTTGTTGGGAACGATTTGCGTGAACGCACCCCGATTACGTACATGCGTTTTGTCAAGAGGGTTGTCTCGACGAGAGGAAAGCGCATATACACGTTTTCAATCGATACAATCTGCTGTCGTCGAACTCAAACCCGACGTACATTGTTGTCAATGCCAATAAATACTAGACTGTTTTCTCGACCATCGTGCAAAACGAAAGAGTAGTACATTTATTCCTTTCGGTAAAATACGTACGTAGCGAAAGTCTAATGTTTAATGGCGCAGTATTTACAACGATTACACTGTTCAAAAGCAATTTGGAAAAAGGAGGTTGAATCAATGCCGTTCGCTACAGATATATCACTTATGTACAAGACTAATCTGTATATTTTCACGAAAAGACATTGAACAATTTTAGAGATTTGTGCACTTTGTGTTATTGCAACTGTACGATAAAGTCCAAATCACAAAAACATAACGGGCGCGTATTCGTAGATGACTGAGCCAATTCAAGATCTTCGTGCAGAATCTTCCAGCTTGACTTGTACGGATCAAGAGAATAGAGTTGGTCTTGGTCGACAGCGTCTTTGTCAAAAAAAAATAAAATGATTTTTAGTGATGATTTCCCGATAAGTTTGACATTCTGACAAGAAAAATGGACCTTCGTCGTAAAAATACTCGTCGAAGAGTATTTTCACAATGAGGAACAGTCGAGCGGTGAAGGAAATCCAATGTAAACCTTGAAAGATCGACCTACGTCACACCTTACTATAAGAAATGGATTGGAGCCTAGATGTACATCGTATATGCGCATATACGCGTACGGCTAACAGTACACATAAGCATATATATATATATATACACATATATACATACATATATATACATGCATAAACACACATAATCTCGTGTGCATAGAAAGTAAAAAATGAACGTAATTTGAATTGGCATGAAGAACGCTTCGCTTTGTATGCTCTCCAACATCAACGTTATATATCTCTATAAGATTCTTCTAGTATAATCGTCAATTATTTTGCGAAGCGATACTTCACGCCTTCGTACAGAGTTCCGTACAGTAATGTTTTCATATGCAATAAAAGTAGAGTTCAAATTGAACGCACGTATACAGAGATTTGTACGTGATGAATACTTAAACCAGAAAACAACATTGTTTTTGAAATTTAGTGCTAGGGAGAGAGAGAGAGAGAGAGTTTAATACGTACGAACGACGATCGATGTCAATTATTTACGCAAACGAAACAGAGGATGTTATAGATCTCAAATGCAGAATAATAATAATAATAGTAACAGTAATAATAATAATAATAATAATGATTTTTAGAACAAAAATCAAAATATATCAACGTCATCTTCAGTACGTCTTCGCAAAGATGACGCGCTAACTAGGATAAAGTGCAGATAATAATGATATAATGTGCACAAAACGCGAACGTAACACACACAAAGATGCGCTTTTCTGTTGAAATTTAAAAACTTGAGTAACAAGTATAGACAAGGAGGTCGAAAGATGAAAAAAAGAAAAAGAAATATATATATATATATATATATATATATATGTGTGTGAGGGGGGATAGCGAAATAAGATTTCACATTTTCCGAGCGTGAGTCGAATCAATTTTCCTTACAGATACCTGCATAGTGTACTGCTCTTTCGTATAATGCTACGTTTAAATATCGACATATTGCTGAAAAGGTATTGTGACAAAAGGATCGATATTTTTCGTTGAAATATGTACAGTACGCGATCAAGTATACAAGGAATATAGACAAGAACAACGAGAAGGCGAACCGTCTTGTTTGTAAGTGAGTTTAGAAATGCATGTTCGACGAGTGAGTGAAAACGACGACAAGATTGGAAAAAAAGAAATGAAGTAAACGAAACAGATCGGTTTGACGATACGTCGATAAAGTGATCGTGTCATCAACAGCAAGCTTCTATGAAACACGTGGAAATCGAATGGCTTGGTAGTACGTAATATATATATATAGATAAATATATATAATGTAAATGCAACGGCAATACATGTATCTCGTAACGAAATCGTCTAATTGTTATAGTATAGTAACGTGTCTCTGTGTGTGTCATGGCTGTTTATCGTAATCGTATTTATAATCGTTCGTTTGTAATGCATGTCGTACAAAACTTCGAAATATTCGGCCAATTCCGTCAACAACTAGTACGCATGGATCTCTCGATCGTCGTCGAGTAAACGGAAAAGACAAAAGCTAACAATCGTTTGTTTAGAGATCTTGCTTCTGGCAGAATAGTTCGACAACATGAGATACGATAAACGGATATATAAATATGTATATATATATATATCATTGAAAACTTATTGAAATAGACATATCGAACAATAAAGAAAAGTATGATAAAAGAGCTTAAGTATGCAATATATATATATATGTATATAAGTATGTAGAAAATAATGAATGAATTAATAAGAACTGGAAAATTTACTCATGACTGGTCTGTATCGCCTCCTTGAAGTTTCTACTCTTCATCCAGTCATACTATAAAAATTCATGTATTACAATTCGTCGAATAACTGTGCTTCACGCTCTACAGTTTTTACGACGAGATGCATATGCGTCGCTAAGCTAATCTACGTCCTTCGCTCATATGCATCTCTTCAGCGCGTCATTTTCAATCTAATTTGCTTGTTTATGTACATGTTTTAATTATTCGTTTAAGTAGGGTGTTTAATTGTTCAAACAAGAATTTAGTGCTTTATCGTTGATACCTTTTTCGCCGTTGTCGTTAGCGTGATCGTCTTTGCAAATAAAGCCAGTTATAATTGTTTTCGTTATCACCGTTATTTATCTCACTGTTTAAGTTGCTCTTTATAAACTTTGATAGACTGTGCCGTTCATACGTGCTATTATATCGATGCTATTGCAATAATAGGTCGATCGGCGCAGCGATAATAATATAATATACAAGTATTACTTTGTCTCTTTTGCTTGTCAATCGACAGCTGACATTTGGTGATTTGACGAAACACTCGACGAGAACGTCGAGTATAGCGCTCGATCTAGTTCGATGCAAGTGTGTTTCGTCGAATCACGAGCTAATATCATTATGTGTCTACTCTATCGGGAACAGTCAACATCACACAAGTTCTTTTAGGAATTCACGGATACGGTAAGTAATTGGATTTGACCATCAATATCAAAGTTGCAGGAATTTCATTAAAACATCGACGAACAGAGGAATGGTTATTTGCTGCTTTGTTCGAGAATAATGGAAAGAGAGTCGAGACTAGTCGAGTGAGTGATTGAACGATTTTTGAGCGTTTACCAAGTAGTTGTCGAGGAAGCAAAATTTTGATTCCCGAACGAGCCCGAATGACGCCGAATCAAATGTGTCAATGACTTATCTTGAATGGAATTTGTCGTGGCGAAATAATATATCGTTGGTTCTTTCTTGTGTCGGATACGTGTGTGTCTTCTAATCATGTGCACATATTAGTACATGTGTTTTGCTGTCATTTCAACGAGTAGAAAAAAATTCAATAAAAAACTTAGGAACAAACATGTTTTCGCAACAGTGAGACGAGCACTGTTCGACCCTTGCTATCCCATCTTGACGCGCGAATAAAAAGAAATTGCAAAACGATAAATTAGATGAAAACCATTGAAATAAATGTCGAATAGTGGTCGGCTAGAACAAGCTCTTTCGAACACCCGATGTCCTTCAAAGCATACGGTCGCTATTATTTATTGAATCTTTTTCCAAAAAAATTAGCAATCCAAATATTACTTATGGAGATGACATAACGAAAACCATGAAATGATCACAAAGTTAGTAACCTACCGAAGCATTAACTACGATTCAACGGTACGAAACTTGCAACTAATTTCTTAACCAAAAATGTTTACATACCCACTTAATCATATAAAGCATTGTTGCGATTACTTGACTCGTTAATCGTTACTAATTATCGATTCCTGTCACAAAAACATAAAAAGCACACTGCCACTGTTATTCTCAATTCATTTGCTAAGGTTTACATCAGATTTCATACTCGGTTTTTATTTGAAAGCGAAATTTTGACCTAATCTCTTACGGACATTTTCAAGTTTTCACTTCTCACTGAAATTTGTGAGCTTGTACGACTGACGAAAACAAAGCTGAAATAACGGAATCAACATAGAAACGTAAATAATTAATATACCACTCGAGCGCGCGTTAAACCAACGAAAGCTGTTCTTATTCATATGTTGTTACGACTTTATACGAATGTTTTAAAGAAACTTTGACTAATTGTTTTGTAATTTGTTTCTGTCTCTCTTCCTCTGCCGATTATTCTCTCCACTAAACGCATGTCCATGTTATTGGGTATTCAACGGTACGCGAAAACAATCAAAGTTTCTGGTCGATCTGTATTCTAATCTGAGTTAATCAAAGAGATAAACTCTCGTAACATGTCGACGTCTCTTTCTATTGTACCGAAGTTTGTTTGACTCAAGCAAGTTGCTTAGTGTTGCCCGACTGGATTGTATATCTCACATGCAACCAGGTTGAAGTAGGCAAGGGAGAGGATAGGCAAATCAACAGGGATTTCCAGATTGGAACCAAACCGAACAAAACCAAAACGAAGAAAAACGAATAAAGAACCAAGAAGAACCACAATCGTGTGAATAATCGAAATAAAAGCAACCAGAAATACAGAGTGTGAAAATAAACGAGATCGTTTGAGAAAAAAACAAAGGAAAAATCATTTATTAATACGAAAACTCAATGAATCCAGTAGTAAAGGTGTCAGGCTGGAGTTGTAAATCTGTTTACCTTGGAATGCTGTGCCGAGGTGGGCGTGATGGGCGGTGCCTCCTCGGCCTCGACACTGCCGGAGTTTGGCAGGCGTTGCTCTTGCACCGAAGCTAGCCTGCGTACGAGGGTGCGAGAGAATTGGATTATCGAGGGTCGCGCTTGTTGCATCAATGAGTATATCGATTTGCCTACCGTTTGAGTGTGACGAGAGTGCCGGTTAACTTTTTGCAACGTTTCAGCGCCGACTCCAGTCGATCGGGCTCCTCTTTCAAAAACTTCTCCTCCCTCATGACTTTTTCCATCTCCGAGCTGAGCAGACCCTTCATACCCTCCTGTAGATTCGGGAAGCGCACCTTCAAGTCTGCCACCGTTTTGCTGTGAGGCAAGAAAGAAAGTTTCGTCAGCCTCTCGATTCGCAGCAAGAAAAGTTGGACGGCTCAATCGAAAAATACTTACCTCGCTTTGCTGAGAATCAAAGCCATGTTCTCCACGTCCGACATATTGACTCGAGTTTTACGATTGATCACGTTACCTCGAAGTTCCTCCACCGTACTTTCGAGTCCGCTAATTGACGAACAAACGAATAAAGTTGAAAGAGCTTTCGAGCTTTTTGAACACTCGCAGAACGAACAACAAAAAAAGGACGTTCATTCGAGTAGACTTACGTGAGGTCTTTTTCCAGCCATAACATTTCCTGCTTGTACAAATCTTCCTCGCGGCTCAATCGTATTTTCTCAGCGTCGCCGCTAGCCCATGCGTTATCGCCGCTCGATAAAAGCATCGCCCTACAAATGGAAAAGTCGTTGATACAAACTGACAGTCATACACATTACGAATGCGCTCAATAGGATCGTCTTCGAAACTAGAAAGCGATGTCGCCGTGTCAAAAGAAACAAAATAATGGTTTGGCAAAAGTAAAGCAATCCTTTAGTTAGTCCTGACAAAACGAGTGACAGAACAATGTATTACCTGATGGTGATGAATGTGTCTCGAATGGTTTCGCGCACAGTATGAGCTTGCGCCTGCGACATTCGTCGCAGATTTTTGATCTCCTGGCGCAAATCCTTGGCTTTCTTTTGCAATCCTCTCAGCTGGTTGTACATCTCTGGAGTTAATGCGAGGTCTCTACAGACGTACTGGCCGGGTGCCAGAGCTGTTGGTTTCGGAGGTGGAGTCGGTTTATGCCTACTGTCCCTCTCTACATCATTTCAACAACGCAACATCATTAGTCGTGCAATCTCGCCGTGTTCACACAGCACGAATATCGATTGACGTACGACCTAATTACACATCTTTTTTTTCTTTTCATTTTGCAAAAGATTGGATTGGGAAATTTCAGAGGAGAGAACCAGAAATAGCCAAAAAGAGACACAAAAGATAGAGAAAAGAGGCGTGTACGAGATGAGGTGAAGGTGATTGGTTACAAATAAACGAAAGAACAGCTGATTGTTAAAATTTGTTATATAACTTTACCTTGCGAAGACATCCTCGGCAAAGTCGAGGATTTGATTGCCGGTTTGGTGGGTTTCGAGTCCGCTATTGTGTCGAGGTAGCAAAGCAAAATCGCAGAGATATATATATATATATATGTGTGTGTGTTTATGTAAAAGATGTTAGGACACTTGAAAAACAATCGGTATAATGATTGCACTATAAGCGCGTGGGTGATAATTTAGCAAACGAGAAAGGACTTGTCAACTGGTTAACGCGCGTATATGAACGCCACCTTGCAAAATTGTGAATCGATTGAAAGGATCGTTAAGACGTCATTCGCTGTAATTCAAATGTATGGACGTTCGAACTCAAAACACTCGAGCATGTACGAGACTAGATGCTAATGACTAATCGGGATTACGACTGCTCTAAATTCAAACTTGATAAACAGGTCGAACTACCGACAGTCCTTTCTCCTATGCTGCAATATGCAATAAAACGTTAAACAGATAAGTATCAGTTGTAAGTATTTGGAAAAAACGCGTCAAAGCGCAGAAGACAAATAACCATAGCCGTTAATGAGAACAGAGATCATAAAAAATAAAAACAACCAAAGGAACGATGCTCAAAAGTCACAGTGTACCGTAAAAATCAAAGAAACAAAGACAGAACAAGACTGGAAAAGTTTTTGTTAAAAAAGGCGTAAAAAATTATCGTAAGCTCTGGTAAAAAAAAAAAGAAATAGTCAATTACGTGGGTATGTACATGATGTTTTTACCTGTGTGCTGGGGTGAGTGTTGTTTTGGCGAGTTCATATCCGGTGGCTCGTCGCTAAATGACACCGACTTCTCGAAGGACACCGACTTGTCTGTAAAATTTCACAGATAGATTAGTTACCTCGTACATACGCGCGCTTTCACGCATACCTTCGTATTTTATCGCCAACAGACACATAGATATACGCAAATGGTTGTATATATATATAGATATACCTAGACGAAAATAACACACACGCACACTTTTTTTACACGTACTTGCAAAAACTCATGCTTGCGAAAGCAATATATTACGTTTAAAATGTTTTATTTTCTTTTTTTATCGTTATTATTCTTTTTGCTTCGACGCTTGGCTTTATACGCAAGTCATTCATTAAGACTCTAATAGGTTGTTATGGTGTGTAGGAAAAGCGGATAGCTTTTCTCGTACACGTACGATTATACGCGCACAAACGTACGCAGAATTTTAAGTTCATGCTAAAAGAGAAAAGGCGAGACAGTTATTCAAATCGAGTCGTTTAAGTTTCTTTTTATGTTGGTATTTCTTAGTTAGTACAATAGACACATACACACAAGAGATATCATTCAATTACAATACAGTAGCTCGTACTGAATGAATTTGAGCAACAATAAATACAAAAGGCAATTATCTGCACATCAATTGGTCAAGATTTACGATAGTCAATTATGCTATTTTGATTATTTTGGCATTCAATTGGAACTTAGCAAATCCTGATTTTCTATGTACGTATGTGAACTGAAACTAGCGGTAGACATTCTCTCTTATCGATTAATAACGGTCCAAAAATACATTTTTTTTCTAATTTGACCCAATGCATACATTTATGAAATCCACGAGATTATGTAATCAATGGCACATGACGAGACAATAAAAAAGTTGATATACGTGACAATTGACGTTAACACGTTATAGTCTACGCTTTTGTCGAGTAAGCAACTCGTAATGACGACACAGTTCAAGCGGGTTCAGTTGTATTTCGTTAAAAATCTATCAGACTGATACGTTCCATTCGAATGCCAAATACGGTACGTTACTTCATTTTAGCGGTGGCGCTGAATTGATCAAGTAAGTGGTGGGTAATTATAGCAAAGAAAGGTAAAAGTAGTTTAAAGAGAGATTTTTTAAAAATAGCATGGCACACAAAGACAACAGACAAGATACATCGACATATACTATTAACGAACGATACACACATAGAGACATAGGGAGAGAGAAAGAGAGAGAGAGAGAGAGAGCGAGAAATCAAAGATAGTAAAAGATAGAAAAAAAGAAAGACAATGACTTAGACATGAAGACAAACAAATGACTGAATGAAAAAAGTCGCGCACCTTTGCCAAGTTTCGGTGGCTTAACGTCGCTCCTTAAATAGGTGTCATCTGAAACGTTAGAGTTCGAATTCGTTTTTAATCGCACAGATCACTTAACAGACAAATAAGTGTACACAAAAATAGTTATCACAGACAAAACTCTTTTATTTTTTTACACCTATTACACAAGACAATTGTACTCTGTACAATAAAAAGAGGTGGGAAGGGAGGAAGGGCGATGGGGAGAAGAGAGGAGTATCAATGTACACGGTTTATATATCTTGTAGCATATAATACAGAGTATTATTGTAGTGAGCGCAGATGGAATGTGTACTGGGAGTTATATGCACAAGTGTCTCCGCTCATTACTAGATAGAGAGAGAGAGAGAGAGAGAGAATATAAAAACTAAAATAAAACGTACACACTCACAGACAGCACGCAACGAAAGTACATGAGAAGATACGCGTCATCTGATAATCGGTCAGTGTCGGCACTCTCGCATAGATACATACATATTTGCTGTATACACACGCACTTTACGTGAGAGACAGGTAATAGAAAATATAAAGAAATATATAAATGTACAAACTGAGAACAAGAGAGGTAGACAGAGATGTATACGTCGAGGAAAATATAGAAAGAAAAAGAGAAAGAGAAAGAAATAGAGAAAGAGAGAGAGAGAGAGAGAGAGAGAGAGAGAGAGAGAAACAGACCTGGTGGTGGCGCGGAAGTCGGTGGAGGTGGCGGCGGCGGTGCGGGTGGAAGCGAAGCTGAACTGGAGCTAGAATGCCTGTCGAACTCGTCCCCTGCGCATTTGCAAATGTCCCAAAATTGTGTTTTTCTTTGTTTTTTTTTTGTTTTTTTTAACTTTTTCTTTATTTAAAAGCTTTTTTTTTGCTTTGCGCTTTACCTCATCGATCTCTCGCAGGCGTCTATCACAACGCGTTAGGATATATTTTGTGAGAAAATTGGCGAATACCAAGGTGAGTCATAATCCTGAGAAATTAATATCGAAAGTTCGTACGCAGTTGTATCCGGATTTATCGACGACCTGTTTTTTTTTCGTTGGGCAATAGCAATTACAAGCTACAAACGTTTTTTTTCATTCGTATACCGCAGCTAATTGAATTTGTTCCAAGAGGCATTTTTCTTGGTTGAATATCACTTGCTATTCATTGAACAAGTTTGGCATTGTTCCAACGAAGCTTGTGTATATTTTTTTAAGACGCGCAGCGACGTAACTTTTAATTAGCGCATTCATTACCAATATCTGGTCGCACGTGACACATCGGGTGCGAATGGTAGATGAGTTTTAGCACGAGTCCAAAGACTAAAGTTTCGGATCATGACCTACATAGCGTGCGTGTACGTTTGTCCCCATTCGCACACCAACATTCACACTCACACACGCAGACACCCCTAATAGCGAAGACATGAACTTTGATAAATGATGTAACTATCGAGTTGGGTAAGAGGTATAAATTTTATTCTATTTGTAGTGCAAACGAGAACATATTTCCGCATATTATTCTCACTCCTTTAGGCTCTCCACTGTGTGCACTGCTGTGTGCAACTACCAACTTATTATATTCGTGCTGCTTGTGTATTTGCAAATATTCGCGAACCATTGTCTTACTTAATAAAATTGAAGCATATAATTTCTTGCTTGACGAACAATACTTCGTGCGAACGAAAGGTGCAATTGTGTAACGAAACATTTTAATTAATATTTGCAATTAATATTAAATCAACGCAGGTGACATAAATTGGAAATTCGTTGTAACTTTGACGTACAAAACCAATTGAAATACAGTTTCACGCATCGCGTTCTTTTACTAAAAAATATATATATATATATAGATCGAAAAGAAACGATAGGTTATTCAAAGCAGTGAACATTGAAAGACTCCGCGCTGATTGAAACTACATCCTTCGATCTAAATGGCTAATTTTTTCCTATTTTCTTTCAATTTCATTCCCCAGATTGAAATGTTCTCGTATTTCTTTTTTCTTTTTTCATAATCTCTTTAAGTAAGATCAAAAAATATTTGTCCAACGTATGCTCTCGCTGTACAAAATAAGTCAATCAGTTGCCCCCCTATATTTCGAATGAAACTTTCATCTGGTTGGCCTACTTTGGCCCCTCGCTTCAAAAGAGAAGTGAAAGAAAGAAAGAAACAAACAAACAAACAAAACAAGTAAAAAAGAAGATCAATTTCGCATGAGACACTGCAGTTTGAGTTTGCAAGGTGAGTGTCTAAGGTAATCAGGAAAGAGGAAAGAGAGAGAGAGAGAGAGAGAGAGAGAGAGAGAGAGAGAGAGAGAGAAAGAGGAGGAAACGTACACGACAAGATTTCGTACCTGCGCTTCGGGAATAAGAAGGAACCTGAAGGTAATCCCTTGGCGACGGGCTTGGGTGCGGCGCTTGAGTGAGTGCTTTCTGCACAAGCCCCGTCAAATTGGCCAGCTGTCTTTCCATGTGCTCCACTCTTATCCTGCGTTAGAAAACAGACACGCAAACAATTCATTAGTCTTGCAACTTGTCTCTTTTTACATTTATCCTTTTTTTCTCTCCGCTCTTTATCGAGCCACTTCTAACTCTCACTAATAGTGTTCACTACAGTAATAATAGTAATAATAGTAATAATAGTAATAATAATAATAATAATACTAAATCATGTATCTCTATGTATATATATATGCACCGTCCTTGCTTTGATTGTCAGTCATATATTTTTGAGAAAGAATAAGTACATATAGATAGGCAGCAGATGTGATTTCTGGACACAAACACATACCATAGTTCTAATATTCTAATGTTCTACTTGTATACATACACATATCATACTCGGCAAGCTTGCATACAAAATTTATAGTCTATGGAACGGCATATAGATTGTCGTATCTCGACTGTAATAAAAGCGCACATGGGAAAATACAGTGATAGTCGTCCGTTGCGCAGGGCGTGTCTAGTGAAACAAGGGGAGATTCGTTCGGTCGAGAGGCGAATTATCGTCCACTTGAGAGGTGGCTCTTACTTGCAATACGCGAGCTTTTCTTTTGTTTTTCGAGCGAGATTCGTGCTATCGACACAATGTATATTATAGCGAAAGTGTACGTTGATGTGCTGTTTATACGATTTACAGATACGATTATGCTCGTTCGCTCTTTCTCATGCTTCCGCGTGCTTCGCATTTGTTACAAGGAAAAAACTCGCCAATTACCTAACGATGTTTCATCGCATCGAGTGACCTTGTTATTATTATTTAATCTTGGAAAACAATAATTTAGAACGTAACGTGAATGTGTATGCGTAGTGTACGTTCGTTGTGCAAACTGACTATTAAGTAAGATTCGACGAGTCTTTAATTCCGAGCCAGCGTGTTTCTCAATTTGCAACGAGCGACAAGCTAACTCGAGTAGAGAGCTCGCGCTAAAGTAGTTTGTTTTTTCTCTCCGTCAGTCGATATATTCGACACCTTATATAGCAAATACACGCGGAAAGGTGATGCAGCCTTTTTTCCTCTTTCTAATCGTCGTGCAAAAACTATCGTATCGCGCGCCTTCCTTTGATTGTCTCTTTCTCAACGGATTTATCATGTTTTCTCGACAATAAGGCCGTTGGCTGAATTATACGTTTCTGTTTGCTCTACGTATATACTTTCCTTAACGAAACGCAGTTGCGTACGTAGATAGGCGTTACGACACGCGCGTATTCTCGATTGACCACGCGTGCTTTATAGTGGCGTTATCGCGTTGTTGGAGAACGCGTTATTAGTGAACTTCGATGAAAGTTCCCAGATCAAAGTGTGGACGCGTAAGAGGGGTGGAAATCGAATATCTCTGTTTAAAATAACGCAGCGAGATCTAATGACGAAATAGTTGAAATGTTCGACGTCTTTCACAACGCACTAGCGCGCTTAGAGCATATATAATCGAGAATGTCGTTATAGGGTTGAGAATTCACTTCGGCAATCCCGATCATAATTAAGCCGCCAAGTATAGTCTTGAGCGACACATTCGTCGAATACTCCAATGCGTTGCCGTACTGCAGCAGCTGCTATCCGCAACTGGTTCTTGCAGCGACAGCTATAAACTCGGATTGAACCTCTTTTTTCTTTTTTTATTGCGGCTAATTGCGCTCTCATTGACGCGCTTGCTTCTCTCTTTTTCATTTTTTTCTTTTTAATTCAAGCGAATCACGCGCGACAAGCATTAACAATTTTGGCAGTTGTCGTTTTCTTTTTTGTCGAATAAAGCGTAGGATGTATGCGCCATGCGTCGCCGAGAACCCAGTTTCTCGTTCGTTACCGTGTCGCCGTATTATTATTAAATGGGAGTTTACCGTTGAATTTAAAAGTTGCGGAAACGTTAATAAGTGGTGCGTTGGTACTTTGGATAGCGGATTTGGACTTTAGATAGCATATGAAATGCTGGCGATGTGGGCGTTTCGAAATATCCGTCGGAACAAACGTATATATTTATGACAATTAATTGATTCATTACGGCTCGTTTCAAAGACTCATTTTTAAACTTCGTTAACGATGTATTTCTTGGTGCCAGCGCGATCCGACAAAACTGTCATTCGTCGAAAGCACTTCCGATGTTGTAAAAAATAACCGGGAAAACGCGTTGGAACAAGTAAGCGAAACTTTCTCAAATACACGTGTATCGAAAGAGCATGTTTCGATAAACTATTCTAAAAAAAATAATAAAAAAAGAAGAGAAAAATGAAACATGGTATCCAGATTGGCACGCGAACGTAAACTTTCCCAGAGCAACGAGTGAAAAAAAGACAAGAGTACCCTGAAGCAAACGTAAGAAACTGGGGATAGCGATTGACTATACGTTTCATTATGACAATAACGAAAACAGAGGTGCAAGCATTGTAACGATGCAAGCGTGTGCAATGAAAGGAAAAAGTAAAGCCAAAAGCTTGACTATACGTGATAATGATAATGATAATGATATGGATAATAATAGTAATAATAATAATAATCGAAAGCAACGATATCAACGAGTAAAATATATAAGCAAAGCAAGAAGAAAATAATCGAACAAAATTTATAATAATATGTACAGATCAGCGATAGTGAGAGATTGAGTTTGATTATATAGGTATACCGGGTGGCGTCATAGGGCTGTCCGGTGGGTAATAGTGTGGGTGGCGGGGCGCCCGGAGGTGCCCCAAATGGGGAGCGAGGTGGGCCCGATGGCGGTCGCCCCGCCGGTTTCACCCCGTACAGACTGTACGACTCCTCCAACAGCTCCGTATCGCTATGTGCGTGTATATCAATATTATAGCTTTTCTGTTTTCTTTTTCTTGGTCATTTTACAGCATATTTTCTCCGTCGAGAAGTTTATCGCGAATACGTGACAAAAGCAACGTTAACAACAACAGTGCCCCGAGCACTTTTACATTAACAAGTTCTTTGCTGTTGTCGCGAAGGTCGCGCTAAATGACAAGTAAGTATAATATACATGTACAATGTGTAACCGTTTTTCGTATTACGAGAGAAATCTGTTTCAAGGCTGTATAATATATATTTATAATTCGAATAAAGGAACAATAAAAGCAATTATCCGTCTGTCTCACCTGGCTTCTTCGTCGATGACAGGTGTGACGGTACCCGAGTATTGCGAGTAATATGGATCCTCGTAACTGCTACCAGCGCTATATGGTCCGGGTGGATATCTGTTGGCGGTCGTCGATCCAGGACCGTTGCTTGCGGCGCTCCCTCCGACCGGTACGACACCACCGGCTCCACCGCGTTCTGGACTGCTCATGTAACCGCTCTCACCGTGTAGCCGATCTAATCACATATATTATACATGTATTTTTCTTTTTACTCTTTATTTTTCTTTCTCATTCTGCCTTTCCGTCCCTCTCCCTACTAATTTCCATATTTTATATTTGTCAGTCGGATGAAACGTCGTCGTTCCGATTGGCTGAATTTTATTCACCCGAGTATCAGATATGAAAATTCGACGGGAAATTTTAACAACTCGATGGGCATGCCGACTTTTTACGCATGAATTTCTGCGTGCCAAGAAAACAACAACGAGGAATCAAAGTGTTTTAAATCGAGTGACCTCGCCATAAGTGGGACAGGAGTATTGGTGTACCGGATTTCAAACGTGGCCAGCAAAGAAACCAACGAAATCAACAAAACAAAACAAAACACAAAAGTGCGCTTACATGTCCCGTCTAGACGTATACTTAATTGATCTCTTTTTCGTAATCAATTTCAAAATCAGACGAAAGCAAAAGAAAAAAAACACAAAGAGTCGAGAAAAAAATCAAGCTACCTTTGAATACATTCGAGCGACGACCAAGTAAATGACACGCGCGTATAAATGTTTATACGTAGATCTCCCGTGGCGATACGTAAAGATGTTTAGATATTCTGGCCAAACTAATCTACGACGTTATCGTAAATATGTTTATAGAAAGTAAAAGCATGTGCACGTTAGTATATATAAAAGTGTCGGGTGAGACTAGGGCACAAGAGAAAAAAGAAACGTTGGTTGTGCGATATCTCTGCTTCGTTGAAGACTGCGAATACGTGTAATCACGATACAATCCATAATCGCTGTGGCTTTTTTTATTATTCGACGCCATCCCCTAGGATCTGTATACGTAACAATTGGCACAACTATATCGTGCATTACGTGTATATACATGTGTGTGTGTGTGTGTGTGTGTGTGTGTATTACAAAGCATGCGAGCGAAATTTATCTACGCAAGACCATCATTAAACAGTCGATTATTTGCATTAAATCGAGAGTAATGTAAAATAATATCGCACGCGTCTATTGTAATAACTATATTAATACAAATAGCCGCGAGTGCACACTTGTGAGCGCGCGTTATTCACAAACTATGTATAGTCTACGTATAATGCATTGGAAATTAGTTATCTCTAATTGTACTCACTGATGCACGTTGCGTACGTTGCGTGTGGTAGCGATCTATTCTGTTTTTTGTTTGTATTTAACCAAAAAGGCTATGTGCATATCGATAAGCTTGGTCAATTTCGAGTCACGATATATATATATAGTACAGTAACATGCGCACAACATATATACGTAAACAACACGCTCGCTCGTTATAGACACTGCACTATATCCAAGTCCAAATAATCAATGTTCACACAAACGATCGTTTTCTCGCAAATATATCTTTTGAAGAAACATTCACGATTTCATTTCCAACGATAATTACCTGGAAATCCTGTTATTTTTCTATCTCCATTAACAGTTAATTGTTTCAATTACGCTTGGCGCGATAAGGCTTATCTAAGAATATCGTTCGTTTGGAGTCATCTCCCATGAGATTAAAATCAATTCTGACGAGTAGTCTAATCCGTTTTGTTTTTGAAAAAAGAACAGTCACGAAGTAGTAAAAAAAAAGATAGATAAAAAGACAAAAAGAACAGTGGAAACTGTGCCGCGACGACGACAACTGTCATTATAGAAAGACATAAAGTTCGATAAGAAATAATAAAAGAAGTAGCAGCAGCAGTAACAGCGTAGCTATGTACATATGTATAAAACCGAATTGCAAAGTGTAGAATCGTCGCGACTTGGTTAAGGGAGAGAGAGAGAGAGAGAGAGAGAGAGAGAGAGAGAGAGAGAGGCTGATAAACTAACCTGGTATGCTATAAAGCGAGACCGTGCTATCTCGTGAGTAGCTTCTGGAGCTGCCAAGACTGCCAAGGGGTGGCGCCTTACAATGGTAGTTTCTCAGCGGCTTTGCTGGAGGCGCACCTGTACCTATTCGTTCCCCCCTCGTTTACACATTAGCTATGCCCTCTAAATGTATACGTGTGCCGTATGTGTTTCACAACAAGCATTTATTTCTTATCTACTTTCTTCTATATTCTCTTCACTTTTTACTCGATTTTTTTAATTTTATTTTTTTGTTCACTCGTGCAAAAAAACGTCTACTTGCGCGTGTTCTACAAACTAGCAACGATATGATTATAAAAGGAACGATCGACGATGACTTACCTGGTGTACCAAGTGCTTTTGGTTGGCCGGCTGCTGCGTTCGGTCCTGGTAATACACCAGTTGCTGGACTGTAAGGGCGCAACAGTGCACCGCCCCTTGGTAATGTACTACTACCGCTCATGTAGTAGCTACTCGAGCCACTTTTGGCACTCTGTAATCAACAAGAAAAAGTCTCACGTTGTAATAACTTGTTTTCCAACTCGTCTCGTCTATTGTACACACGACATGGGAAATGACTATGAATTATCGCGATTTACTTATTTTGTACATATATATATATGCACAACTATATATTTACAAAGGCACGCGCGTTACGCCCACACGTACAACTATTATACAGACAATGGATCGTGCAGCCGTCGGTTGATCAATCAACATCCGGCTCGTTAGCGTAATAAACTAGATTACAACGCAACTACATCTTTTTTTTAACGTGCCTCTTCCCATTGGTCGACTAGAAATATCGTTTGTTTTCTGGCGCCGTTAGATAGAAAGTCGAGCACAAGTTATATTTATATCGTTTCTTTTCCGATTCCTCGAGTGCGTGCTATCTCCTTCTGCCCAAAGAGAGGATACATGCATACGCTTGTTTCCGCTCTATTACGCGCATGGCCATTGTAATTTCCTATTTTTATCGGCGTGCGCACGCGAAAGGAGCACGTCAAACTACCAGTTAGTCGAATTAGCAAACACTGTAATTTTCTCAAGCGCTGCTATTTTTTTCAATTCGCTTCTTTAATCCAATGCGTTACACGCCTCCACGCGCCGCATTCCAAATAATAAACACCATTTGAAATCGTGACAATAATGAGAATTCGTCAACTGGTTTGTCTCGCCGTACCAGCAACGTTGTCGCTACCTCGCAGCTTCTTTTGACGTTATGATTCATTGAAACGCCCGTGTGAATTTACAAGCGGTCACCGCCAACGTAGGGTTTCGTAAATGCCAGTCGACGTTTATCGCGCGAGCACTCGTTAGCGTCGGAAGGGAACGAATTAATCCGTTGAATTGGTATACGTCCGAAAAAGGAGTAGGCACGAGTGAGAGGGGAGGGATGTAAGCCGGCATAACGATCGAGTATATACAGTGGCGAAAAGCCCGAATTAAAGTCGTATAACGACGAGGTGGCTTTTTTGTATCTTTTCAAGTCCTACGTTGTAACGCCTCGTTATTTCTACTCATAAAAGTGCCGCGCGTAACGTTCACTTTGCTCTCTCCTGATGTAACGCGCTTAAGCAGGACAACGTTAAAATTGCATTACGTCCCGACAACTTATTCCCGCGACACGCGTACGTGCATTATTTATTTCTTTATTCTATGTGCGATTATCGATCGCAATGAAAATATCGCAATGAAAATATCGCAATGCCAAAGGAGGAGAAGTTTAGCAACAGATATATTTCAGCGACGACAGCGGTATCGTTAGAAACTAGGCATATTTATTTTTGAGAGCACAGAAGTAGCGTAGCCGCGGTGCCGCGTTGAATATTCCATGAATGGAGGAAAAGGCTATTTATGGCTAATATCCCACAGCCAGCCAACCAGCCGTACGATGGATTGGAAGTTCGCGAACTAGGTCAATTTCTCATATCGCTCGTTTTTTTTCTTCCCGAGACAAGTACCGCCCTCGACTATACGTGCCGCTCAGCTCGTAAATCGTCAAGTTTGAAAACGTAAGTACTTCGACTTCTCTCTCCCTCTCTCTCCGCTGATTTTTGCACACGTGCGATTAAATGCGATTAAGAGGCGCGAGTTGACAACAAATACGTATATACGTATTCGTCGTGAGAACGGAACGCAATGTGGGTAATTAGTCAACGTAAACATAAACTTGTCGCAAACTCGAACGTAGCTGGTATAAATTGAAGACGGTAGATGTCGGCATATCGTTAATGGGGAAAGACGGTAGCGCTGCAAGACGTATAGACTTGTGGGTTTAAGGCTCGTTATGTACCACGAGGTGTCGCGCAAATAACGTACAATTAGCCCGGCGCTTGATTACGTTGTATTTCACCCTCGCACATGAATTACTCTCCGCTGTCAAGCGTTGCTACGATCTAACGAATCTATATATTCAGCGTAACGTCGCTCACCCGACTTGTTGTTCGTTAACATTTGACGAATCCATGCGTATACGCGTGTGTCGGAGTGGTAAATCAATTTCGCAAGACCTGTTACTGCGAGAGAGAGAGAGAGAGAGAGAGAGAGAGAGAGAGAGAGAGAGAGTGATCCAATTTTTTTCCAAACACGGACAGCGAGCAGGGGACGTCGCGAGAATTGCAAAGTTTTGTCGCATCTCTAACGCGCTTGCGCGTTCGTCTTATTTTCGTCTGGAAAGTAACAATGCTCGTGGACTTGGTGTATCAGGCACACTGGTGCCAAAGTAGCATTACAATCGGAGGTATGTGTCGGTCACGGCGCGAAAGTATTAAAGTAGCGTGTGTATATGCGTGTGCTTGGAAGACAGAGAGTGTATACGTGTCCGTCTCCTCCTCTTCTCCTCCCTCTTTCTAGCGAGTTCTCTCTTGCGTCTGTCTGTGTACTCGACAAACGGCTGCAACCACGCTAACAGACGCCGGATTTGCGTTCAACACCGTGCTTCGCTGGAGCCACGTGTTTCTCATACGTATATTCTCATTTTTCGAAAGTACATGGCACGCGAAGGTTCGTTCAAAGGTCGTAATCAAACTCGCGCGCTCAAACAGATATGTTGTCGTTGCAAACACTCGCTTTGATTTTACTTCTACCTATTGTTGTTCGCTTTGGGAATGTTGTTGAAGCGAGGATCGATTCTAACGCGCGTTTGACGACGCCTACGCACAAAGTTTTGCTCACGCAACGGGGATACATACAGGTCAGTGTATCTATTAAGTTTGCTTGCTTTCGTACTTTTTCTTTTTCCATCCAATTTTTGACGTTTTTCCCTCGTACATTTTACCAACGTTCGTTATTCATTGGCTAAATGCGTTTCATTAAAACGTACAGTTGGACGAAAAAACGCATTCGTCGTAAATCAAAACAAAATAAACCACTGGCAGATGTTTTTATGTCAACATTTTTCGATTTTAGTTTCTGAAATGGGATATTCCAGTACCCGAGATTCGCGAGTTTACGTTTTGTCTCTGGATAAAATCGGACAACTTCACCCTCAAAAACTCTATACTTTCCTACTCACGTAAGTATTTTTACAATCAACCGTTCATAGATATAAGCTGGAAAATACGTTGCATAAAGAAAATTTAAAAAATCCGCGAGTCGTAAAAAATAACACGGGTGAAACGCAAATTGACGAGCAGCCGAATTTTTACGTAATTATTTCCAACTGCTCGATCTAGTTTTCTTGAAAAAAGGAAGGAAAGGGGAAAAAATAAGAGGAATGTTGGCAAAAGTATAGCGATTAAACGAGTATCAAAAGATTGTTATTTAGCCGCATTTCACGTGTCCGTATAATGTACACGTGTGTAACGTTAAAATTGTGCGGTTTGGCTATAAGTATACTCTTTTCAAAAGCTCCCGCCGTATGCATTCTACGAAGAAGCCGAAACGACCATTACACGTCGCACTAATTTTGTCTTCACTGTATTACAGACAACGAGACTCAGCGGCAAATTAGCGCATGGGTATCGCCCTACGGACGTAGCGTTCATTTGGAAATCGGCAACGTTGAAATAATGACGGCACCGGCTGATTTGCAAGAGCACCGCTGGTATCATTTGTGCCAAAGCTGGGACAGTCGCGACGGACAACACGCTCTCTGGCTGGACGCTCGTGTTGTCGCTCACGGCTACGCCGAACAGGTATCTACATACTTGAACGTTGCTTTTTAATTTATTTATTTCGTGACTCTTGGGAATGTCTTTTTTTGCCGAACTCGTTTAACGCTTGTAGTACTGACCGACACGATGAAAAAGTATTTCAATTATTTGTATTGCTCAGCTTTTTTCCCTCTTATTTTTTGTGATTTCGAAAGCTACTTTTTCAGCGGTGAACGTATTCTTTTTTTGGAGTTTGCGCACGCTACTTCGATTGATCGTTTTTTTTTTCGGTGAATTACGATACACTTTTAAAGTAAATACCTTTTTTTCAACAAAATGATTTCGCCAACGAGACACTAAACGAACGCGTTGTCTATAATGCCAACCAAAATACACGTGCGCTGTCAACGCAAGCATAAGAGGAATAACGTATTCGTATTGACCGATTGATTAGTGATTGTTTCGACAATAAATACCATTAGCAGCGTTAAACACTCATCAAGCAATCGAGTTATAGCCTGCGTTTATAATTCCGACTAATTAGCGAAATTTCCATTACACGTATAGTTTGATCGTAGTATTGAGATAATTGAGCGCGCGCAGCATCAGTTTTGCGTGTCGATTGTGAACGTTTCGTTGAGGAAAGAAAAAAGCAAATCTTTCAGCGCTATACATACCACGACCTTCCCTCATTCGCATTATCACGGTCCTTTTGATCGCAAAAACATGCACATCGGTTATGCATCGCAGCGTGCATTACTGTCGAAAAAACAATCGCATGCAACTGTTGTTCTTTTTTGCCTAGTCTTCCGTGTTCTTCGTCGATAAACTGTGCGAATAATGTTCCAGATGGCAGGTCACGTATTACCGGCGAACGGCGATCTAGTAGTAGGTCAAGAGTACACGGACTTTAACAAAGGTTTGGAAGAAGGTATCGAAGGCGGAGTTCTTGGTTTCAACTTACTTCTCGCCTCTGCGTTCGCATCGAAGCAAAAGACCATTCTTCAACAACTTCACCTATCGTACAATCGTCCCTCGACTAATCAGATGAACGCGATAGACGCGTTTAAAAATAGTTTATCGAGTATCGTTATCGACAAGTTGCCAAAGTGGAAGAGACGACGAGCAGCCCGTAGAATCGATACGGATCCTTTGCTTCCGGGTGAGACGATCGGCGAATATCTCGTGCGTATGACGTACGAACATTGCGAACGCGGCCGTGCGAGTCCTTTTATCAATCCTACCATTATGATTGTCTCGTGGGCGAGAACAGCGGTCAAAGTGTTCGGCGGTGCGATTGTGAAAAACGCACTTGGCGGCAGCTGCGGTAATTTTGGTTAAAGTTGTCTGTACTTGTATATACGTATAGTTTGCGTTATTCAATCACGCATTGTTCAACGCTGCACTCTAAATGCAATCGTGCCATCGAATTTAGCAACGCAAAGTACAAAAATATAAAAAGAGGGCTGCTTATCCTTTCTCTCCCCCTTGTTATGCAAACAAACTATACGCTACGGACCGGGAGAGAATCGAGCAGAGTGCACCACCCGCTTGATGCAATCGATCCAGACGGTTCTCATCGAAATTCACTTCTGTACATAATACATACGTACAAACATAAGCACAAATCGGAATCTTTAGCGCTTCACGTGCGTGTGTGCGTGCGTGTGGTGTGTGTGTGTGTGTGTGTGCGCGCATTATAGTCATTGGCGCTTAACGGCGTGGCACTGCGAGTGTCAGCGTGCGTCCATCATCCCGAGTGTATCCTGCAAAGTTCCTCAGCGAGGTTTTTTCTTTTCTTTTGACCGTGCAAGCTTGCGAAATATCCTTTTCTTGTCCGGATTTCTCAGCGACAACAAAAGCGGTCAGTTTTTCCCGACTTTGTATACGTATTATAACGAGAGCCCTTGAAAACGACGTGTAGGCCTTTCACTATCGCACGCACTTTTTGGCTTTCACTCTCGCTCACGGGGAAAAAATAAAATAGAGCAAAAGCGCGTGTGTGTACGGTGTTAAGGGCCAGGGTCACGTCTTAAAATGCATAAACACTTTCGCAATGATTTTAATCTTGCTCGGCTGTGGTAACGCGTTGCACTTTTGCTCTTTATGTATCTTGTATGCACGGAAAAGATGCGACTTGTTGTATACGGATGTACGCTGTTTTTTTACTTTACGAGTCGTGCAATATTAAAAAAAAAACATCACGTCGCACGTATAAACTTTCTAAACACACTGGGTTTTTCAAAGTAAAGAGCGCTCGAATATATATATATATATATATATTCACACGCTTATGTAATTGGAATGTGTATATGCGAGTTGCATGACCGTCATTGTGGCTTACAGCCGAGTGCTCTACATTATTTGTCTACATAACATCTGTTATTTTATTATCATCAAAATTCTCGTTTTCTGCTTTTTTGTGTTAGGTAACCGAACGAACGTGTCCGTTATTACAATAAACGAGCGTGATAAAGTGACACGCTCTCGAATACTCGTATAAATCTGCATAACGTATTAAGCTAAGAAAGTCGAGTATTATTAACTTGTACATCCCCTCTGTATAGATTTATGACATCATAAATATACTTTCGAATAAAATTCAAGAGATTATTTTTAGAAATGCGTACAATTTGTCCCTTCCTTCTGTATCCTTGAACGTTAACAAGTACGCCTTTACAATTTTTGCGATGCTAATCTTTATGTTCCATTCAATTAAATACAATTTTTTTTAAAGTACAATAATGAGAGAGAAAAAAATAAAAAATTATCAGGTAATCGGTAATTCGGAATTCGCGTCAGCACCGACACGAATGCTATATCAGCTGGCGGCAAAAAAAGTAAATTTCCGCAATCTCGTTGCACGCCGGTTCTTTCTCTCTCTGTCTCGCACGCATAATCAGCGATAAGCTCTATGAAACATAGAGTTGGCGGAAAAGACGCGGATACAGGTTCTCTCAGTCAGTCTCCCACGCGTTTGTTGACAATGGCCAAACGTTGCGTATATAAGTTTTGCAAGTCGCCGTGTGCGCGTATCAGAGACGCACTCTAATCTCGATGGCCGCTCCAAATCGTCGGAGACAGAAAAAGAGAAAAAGCACAGCTTGTCGTAAGAGGAAGCAGAATCTGGGTTGCAAAAGGAACGAACGAAACAAGAGAAAAAAAATTGCAGTAGGACCCTTTTCGTAATCGTTGCAAAATCGACGCTACCCTTTCTCGATGAAGACCCATCCTTATCCGTTTATCTCGGTGTGTCGACCAAAACAATGCGATTGATTTGATCGAGAAGGTCATCTATAACGACCGTCTGCGTGACTATGCAAAACTATGTCTTGTTACTCGTTATTCCTGACCTTAAATGCCAACAGGAACGAGGAGGTATCGCTGATAATCGATCTTGCATTATGGCTTATCGACTGGCCGTTAATCGACCTCTAATATTATATACAACCCGCAATATTGCCCATTACATGGACATTTTAACGCGAAACTGTTTGCTTTCAAAAACCACACGGCCAATCTAAATTAATTGCGTTCGACGCTCGTAAACGTGAAATCGACGCGTATCAAAAAGCTGTTCTCTCCAGATATCAAAAAAGAGTCCTCGTTTCCACTCCCATCTAAACCACCTCGTGTACTGCTCGTTTGGTATATCGAACGCGTTTATATTTATTCGATTTCAATAAAAATAATCAATGGTCAGTTTAGTCAATTTTCGCGCGCGCGCGCGTACTTGTTTACACTAGCGTTTATCAATCATTACTTCGCAATGCTAGCACCTTATAAGCAGCATGAGAAATTGAAAACGTAGGCGTCGACGACTGATTTCCCCGACAACGTCGCGTTCGGTACGGAATACAATCTATTCAAGCTCGCGTTACACGCGAGCTTTCACGTTGGCAGGTGTACGTGTAGGCTTTCGATAATCTAGCCAAGATTCAGAGGATTCAGCGTTGGACAATTGCGCCATTGCGCATGCACGTATAATTGTCACTTTTTTACTTTTTCCTTCTTTTTTTCGAGGCAGGAATAAAGCCATGCCTGCAAGCGCTCACTTGTCGTCCTTAAAAGGTTAACAAAACTCGTGGCTCGCATCGCACTCAAGGGGGAAAAGTGCATAAGTAGAGCAACGAACACGCGCGCGCTCGCGTACTCGCTGTGCCGTTTAACCAATGCGATCGTATGATGCAACGTTGCGCGTACCCGTAGGATATAAGAACGAACAAATTGGTTTCTTATTAGATCGCGATAACGCGTGACAAAAGAAAAGTGAAAAATGACATTTGTGTCCAAGCGAGCAGACGACAGAGCAGCCGAGTCTTTGGCAACCTAACGGCCACTAGGCGGTTTATGACGCTGTAGCGCTGCTGCGTGTGGGAACGAAAGAACGCGAATTTTCACGAAACATTCGCTCGCTCGCGGTCGAGTGGAATTCACGAAAAAAATACGAGGTACAAAACTCAAGTGCACCTTTTAAATTGCCAAATATTCGCGTCGGCATTAATGCGCCTTGAACGATTTTTCAGTGAAAGTTGAACGTTATAGTCGTTAGTAGTAAGCGAAATAAAGTCGATTCGACAGCCGAGGGAGTCGTATACGCGCGTACAACGTATGCCCCCTGTAGAGTACAGAATGCCTATCGGGCTCGGTACAACCGACTGCGTCGTTTACCTCATCGCAATTGTCAAAGAGCGCAATTTAGGGTTACCGCTCCGAGATACCAGTACGAAGCGAACTCCCTGAGTTTATTTCGTTTATTTGTTCGTTGTTGTTGCTTCCTCGCAAGAAAACGAGCGTTTACGCGCTCACATTGACCATTCGCGTTTTTTTATGAACCCACTGGACAAACGTAAAAACTCTTGAGTCATTCGATTACCGGAGGGGAAATGTGGGGAAATTGCTATACAGCGTCTAAACGGGATCGGTTTTGCAACGTTTGCGTGCGAGCAAAGAAAAAATACGTAGCGCAACGGAAGAATTTAACGCGATTATTTTTCAAGCGCGCGGTCAAGACTGCAACAGCGTGCCGCACACGTACACAAACACCAAAGATTGCAAGTGCACGCGCGTTAATTACCACTCTGGAAAGAGACGTATCTAACAAGGGTAATACGGGTAGTCGAGCGAGATGGAATTTCCAAGTAAGAGATAAAACAAAAAAGGACTTGAATTATCTGTTACTTTTGGAAATTCACGATTCTGCACGTTTGTCTGGGATTTCTCTATTTTGCGATTTGGACTTGGTTCTTCGCGCACGTACCCGTCGAGCGACAGAGCTTAATTGATGCGCGTTTAATTTTGAAAATACCGCGGCCTTGTTACGAGTTTTGAAAGACAAGGTCGGCAGATAAGGATTTTTTAAGCCCCGTCGGCTTCCGCACTTGCAGGTGGCATTTTTTGTCGTTGCTCTCCTTAAGCACGATTAGGTCTGATTACGTTATGGAAACTGGCACTATTCCGTTGCGTCTTGATGTTGATTGGATAACTTGTCGTTGCTATTTACAATTCACGCACTTTGACGAAGAAAAAGTCGTTTTCGTGAAAAAGTGCGAAAAAAGTGAAATAAAAATTAACGTCGATGGCGAGTAATCGAGTGTCTAATCAAATTGTAAAAACGAGTGTTTGTTGGCTTCAATTACAACGAGCGAGCTATATAGTGGCTTTGATTTATTGTGCAAGCATTTTAAAAGGAAAAGTTGTTTGTCACGGATGTGGTTAGACATGTGTTATATACGTGTTCGGACATTTTTATAAATAAACACAACAACAACAACAACAACGGCGCTTGTTGTGAACAAAAGGACAACGACATATTTTGCAAGCACACGTACACTTGCACAATAGTGTAAATGATAATTCGCCGTGCACGACGTCTAGTGCTATTACGTGTAATTGATCACTCGCCAAGTTTATGCCCTCATCGAGGCAACATTTTATTAGTCACGAGTCATGTACGAAATAATTAGCAGTTCGATACAGGATTTAAACTTTCTTGGCAGATTCGGGAAAGTCGTATCTACATCTGTGAGCGTATACGTGTACAACGATCGATACGATTCGTCATACGGGTATCGCTTCCTTTCTTTCTCTCTCTCTCCCCGACACTCTGTTTGATTTGATATGGACGGCATTATACGTCGGTTCGCTTCGTGACGTCGGCAAAGTGGTGGCGATCTTTATAGGTTTGGAGCGCGTGCAATAAAGTGGCGGGCGGCGGAGACGGGAGAAAGTAAGTGGCGGCGGCAGAGGTAGGCTGCTGTGTAGAGTCTTGGCTCGTTGTTGGTTGCTGCTCGCACTAGCGATACCGCACGCGTTCCGGCGACACATAGACACATACCTACACCCACGTACTCACGCGCGCGCGCGATATACTCGAAATTTGTATTTATCGTAGCAAGCGAAGTAAGCTAAAGTGGCATGTAATGGAGCGAATCCTAGTGCTACTCGTGGTCGCGCTTTTAGCTAGAGTTCAAGCCCAAAACTGGCGGCCCATCGTATCGCCGTCTCCGTCGATCACGACAAACGTCGTTCATCGTACTCCTGGCTCGTTGTACAGGTATAATCTACACGAGGAAGATGTCGAGCAGCCGAGAATACTTGGGCATCACGTCGATCGGGATCAGTGTTCTATCTACAAGGTGGTCATGAACCAACAGCTCTACTTCGAGGTAAGTTTTCAACTCTTCTTCTTCCGTGGGTTTGCTTATTTTTATCTTTTCTGCTATATTTAAAAGAAAAGAAAGTGACGCGATCGTTTAATTAGCATGTTAATGGGCTGCCGTGTTAGCCCGCACTTTCTTCGTAAAAAGCTCTCTGAAAGAACAACGAACGAGCCAAGGTATATCCGGCACCATTCACCTCTACTCTCATTTATCTCTTGGCTGTGCACCTATGTACGTATGTACATATTCGTTATCTCGTCTCGTACAATAGGAGATTCGACTAGACGCGCGAATCAAATTGACTATCGCATCTGAAAGGTAACCACAAGCAACACCACCAACACCACCGACGACAACGACCACGTAGATTACAAGTTTCGAACATACGGAGTCCAGCGGCGCGTTGTAGACTAGTAGAAGTGCAACGCATCGGACGATTATTTTTTTACGCAAAACGAAAAAAAAGAAAAATATTGGACGAGTCCGTGCGATTGTATCAACGTTTCTCAACCTATGGATGTGCGTGTATGTCTGCTTTCGTACGAAACGACGAGCGTAGCGCGCGCGCGGAAGTGAAGTGAAATTTAAATGAGTAATAGCGAGCATACACTACTAAAGAAAATTAGGAAAATACGCGTCTTTACGTAATCTATTCACTCGGTTTTTTTTCCGATTAGAAAACAAGCTTTTCGGGAATATAATAATTAATTAATCCTCGATCCTCCGCACTATTTTACGTATTGGGTATTTCAACGTAACAAAACATTGTATCTTGTAATGATAGGGCTTTCGATCATATACTAGCGAGTAGTTGGCATATATACATATACGAATGTTCATATCGCGAAACGAGTAATTATCACAGCGGATCTAACGCAACAACGTGCATTAATATGAAAGTGCACGTTACAGCGCGATAAATACGCGGAAAGAAAAAAGAAAAAATGAAAAAGGAACAAGAAAAAGGAAAAGGGAAAAGAAAAGTCACAAAAATCTTAATCGCTTTGCATTATTAATTCGAAATTGAAATTGCTTTCTCTCTGGATGACGTTTCAGTAGGACTATTAAAATGCACTAGCGAGCAGACAATAAAAAGTACGTTATATGAGAGTGGCAGTTAAATGCAAATTAATCAAAAGTATAATACGTCACGTCACTTGTTAGCCGAGCACCAAAACTGACTTTAAAAACTTTCTTTCTTGACTCTGTGCTGGAGCGAGTGCGGTATTGTGTTTTATATTATATAAGAAAACGATACGGAGATTCAAGGTTAGATAGAGTCAAAATCAGCGTGTCTGAACTTGGAACGACGGAAAGGTTCAAGGAAGTAACCAACAGATGAAAAGACAGGTGGAAGTAATTCAACGACAGCACGTAAACTGAACAATTTGTCTCTTTCTCCCAGGCCAAAATCTCGTTCGTTCGCCGACTAATTGAATTTCTCCCACGCGATTTCACGCGACTTCACGCGACTTCACGCGACAGACAGTTGATTTTTGTTCTCTCTTTCTCTCGCGATATGCACAGCATGCCTAGTAAGAACAATAGGCATAAAAGTAGCATTGAGTGAAAGCGCTAATAAGACAAGTTTTTCAGTTCCTTCCTCTATTTTGTCGTTTTTTTTTGCTTTCTAACTGATTAACAACTTTGACTTGTTGCAGAGCAAAATGAGCGTGAGAATGATTACGCGAATTGCGCAAGTACGTAAAGTGTCAGGTGCACACACACACACACACACACACACACACACACACACACACACACACATACACACAGTACGATCATACGAAATCGAAACGCGCGTCACATGAACACTTATAAATGAAAATAGTCGAGCACGCCGCGCGAACAATTTGCCTTTCACGCGTATTTCCCCTATACGTGTAGACATATAACGTCTCATCTGAATGCACTGCAGCTCTCCTTTTACTTTTTCGCTCGAGACACACACACGTACACACGCTTCATTCCTAAGCGTTCTCTTTCTCTCTCTCTCTCTCTCTCTCTCTCTCTCTCTCTATCTGACCATTCTACCTTATTATTATTATTTTTCCGGCTTTTCACTTTCACGCGCTCACGTGCAACGCGAAAAAACTGATCAACGAGTCGTCGCGTATCTACGAATAAATCTACGATTTCCACCTGATGCTAATTAATTTAAATAAATTTGATCCTTGGATGCCTTTATCTCGGTGATATGCACATTTTCATTAATTATTTTCTCAATTAATACAATCGTAAAATGTACGGTTTTTTTTATTGATAAGAGACGCTGCGCGACTTTTTTTTATAATCCCTCGGCTATTGACGTAATCCAAAACGCTAGAGTATAGAATTTAATTTGAACGTGCGTTCACTTGCGTGCGCATATTCGATGTTAATTGCTCATTAGTGTTGTAGCCAGTTAAAGCTAAGATTCATCGATTGCAAACGCGTGCGGGGAAATTGAAGTTGTTTTTTTTTCTTTTTGTAAACCCGAATAGATTGCCCCAAGAGAAGCTGGCTTATTAGCCAAATCAGTCCAATTTTCGCAATCTATGTATACCGCACACGCAGAATCGAGCTACTGACCGCATTAACAAACATTGCGTTCACTTGAACCGTCTGTCTCTTTCACCGGTCAACTCTCTCGTGGAGGACGTTTTTTTTCTCTCTCTCTCTCTCTCTTTCTATCTCTATTTCTCATGTTTTATTCAGCATCCCACAGCTTTAATAAAGTCGTCGTTCATGTCGGCAATCTCCCTCAACGTCAAAGTTATACAACAAAATTGAAAGTACAGCTTCTTTTTGAGAACTTTGTATTGTTGTTTTATTTGGGGCGGGATAAAATAAAAAAGGGCCACATCGCCCAATTCACCCAATTTCCAAAGCTTTCGCAAAGATGAAAGAATACAAATAAAAAGAAAAAAGAAAATGGTCAGTTTAGAGAGTTTGTCGAACGAATAACCAGCCAAGAGAATTGCAAAACGTTGTCAACGTGTTAAGCGTCGATGCGGAACTTGGCAATATAGCAACAGACGAGAGTAGCGCTTCCTCGAAAGTATATAGTCATAGACATATATAACCACTTGAAAAAGGAACTTGCTTGCTTACGTGTAATCTTCCATGCAGATAGACATCGTATTTATGTGTACATATGTGTGCACGAGTATAAAAGTACTTTCGATTTCGCTTGGACGCCTCGCGTTGCTCCATTTCGTAATCTACCGCACCGAGAGCATGTGTGATCTGATCCACGTGCGCGCGAAACTTGGTTGAGCCCTTTTGTTCAAAGTTATTTTGTTTTTAATGCCTGACCACCTGTCGTATAACGAGAATTTCTTCGAACGCTCAGAAAAATTTATTTTATGTCGTATCGTGCTAAAAAAGATACACTTTTAACTCGATTCACTTATTATTACGTTGACCATACTTGTAGATGTAATTATGTGATTTTGTCACAGTTTAGTATACTATTGCGAAAGTAGGTAACAGTGAATGTGTGATAATTGAAAAATTATCACTAATAAAATTTTTTTATATGGCAGTCGACAAAATCGTTTTTGCCCATACTACAAGATCTTTTTGATTACAACACGAAATCTAATTGTTAACGCTCTCGTACTTAACTCTTGATAATTAATCAAAAGTATTCTCAAAGGGAAAGTAAGTCAGTTACCAATGAATAAGGAGATTGTCGGTGTTTCCGAAAATAAAAATAAAAAAAGCTCGTAAAAGCACGAGTCACCGAAAGAAAAAAAAGAATTTCAAATGAAATTCGATAAGATGAGAATGTACTTTCGAAAGAGGTGAAATGCTCTCTCTCTCTCTTTTACGAAAAAAGGAAGTAGAAAAACAGTTAGTTTCCGAAATAAATCAGCCGTCGCACGCACGTCTAATCTAACGATTAATCAAAAATCAATATTAGTCATCAGCACGCAAGAGCACCGAACAATTAATGATCGGCGTTAAACTTATAGAAAGTCGGTGAGCATTTGTCGTAAATAGCCATGTATAAACCTCTTTATGAATATTATGCAAAGTCGAGTTATTTATGAGAGTGAAACACGTTTAATTTTCCATTCTTTCTGCCCCCTCCTCTCTCTCTCTCTCTCTCTCTCTGTCTCTTTCTGACTCTCTCGCTTAGACTCTGAAAGAAAGTAGCGTTTGAGCTTGAAGATTGCACACGAAATAAACCGCAAAGCACGAGTGAGCAAGCGAGCGGGAGAGAATCTTGGCCGTGAATTTTCGTGACTGGCTCTAATTACCAAGATAGCTCACTATAATGCGAGCAATTTTTCACGGCTATGCCGTAGATAAATCGAGCGCGCTTAATGGAATCCATTTCGCTGCATACGTATACACCTATCTATATGAAAGTTGTTTTTCTTTCTTTTTCTTTCGCTGTACGCCCACGCAATAAATATAATTATCGTATTATTATTTACAGTACATACACTACAAGATCGACATGCCCGATCTCAAAGAATTCACCTTGTGCATGTGGACCAAGTTCACCAATCATAGCAACGATCATCCGCTCTTCTCTTACGCATGTAAGTGTTTTACGACCACGAGAGCTCCTCGTTAAACTTTCTTCTTCTGCATCTTTGGGATAGAGTCGTCAACCGCGAGAAAACAAGAGAGAACGAGTCGCGGGAAAAACCAAGTGACCACACGTGTGAGAGTGTATAATATTGACAAAAAATATACGACAAATGCCAAAGGTTTTACGTAACAACACACTACACTGCCTTTAGTGGTCGACATCGCGTGTATATAAGCGTACATAATATACGACAGCGATTGGAAATCTAATATCAATTGATGGATAATTTTCCGCGTAATACGCTTTAAAGGTATAATAATAATGATATCGAGTGTCATTAACAGACGTATAACGATATTACAGCTGGTGACCGAGCAAGAAGTATTTTAGCATGGGTTGCCAACACTCAACGTAGCTCGTACTTTATGCTCAACATCGACGGACACAACCTTTATAGACTGAACTATCCACTACGGTTGAATCGTTGGTACCACTCTTGTCAAAGTTGGAACGGCCGCACTGGCGAGTGGCAGATATGGGTCAACGACGAGCGGGTTGGTCGAGGCTTCAATAATCGGGTAAGCCGAGACCCTTTTTTGCCAAACCTACTTATCGTTGGTTCGTTCAATGTTTAAGCCTTCCTCTCCTGCCTTTTTCCTTTACAAGCTCGTTGGCCACGTGATCAAAGGCAGCGGAATAGCCATTTCCGGACAGGAACAACGACAATTAGGCGGTGGTTTTCTCGAGGGAGAGGATGCCCCTCCAGGTGACTGTCACTATACCTATTCTTAAACCGACACTCGACTTTCAGTCTTGGGCGAAAAGTCTGCGGCTCGCCTAATCAATCTCGCTTTCAGAGAGTTTAACGATTCGCGCCCTTTTGAAAGTCAAGTCGTGGCTCAAGTATTTTTGTACGAAAGCCGGCAATTTCCACTGGGATCGAGGGCAAAGTTACGTACGAGAAAAGTATCCAAACTATTTTTTTCCAACGTACGATTCGTTTTTCGTGCAACTTTATTATTACGAAGCGAAGCTGTTATTTCAAAAATTTCTCGTAGCAGCGTTTTTTAAAATAATCGTTGCAGTATCTGTCTCAATATGTAACGCGAATGACTGGCCCATCATTATACACGTAAGCGAAACGCGCACGATTATACGAAGTTGGCGAGGAGAAAACTGTCGGAATTGTTGAACGTGTAAATTGACGGCAGATACTTGAAAAATACGTTGAACGGGCAAAGCTGCAAGAGCGGAAAGATCAATATACCAAAGTATCGTCAGCTCGATATCGCAGGAATAAAGGAAGGTAATCGAGACTCGATTTACAGGATCAGGCGGTATGCTCGGTGAGATAACAATGGTACAGTTGTATGGAGTAGCACTGAGCGCAGGCAAAGCACACCGCGATCACAAACATCACCATGCCCATCACTTTGAGCACGATACCAGTAATAACGTGCCACCTTCTACAACCACTCAAGCTCCAGTCACCGGACCACCTTTACCCATGCACCCACTTCTCACCGGTGGACAACTCAATCACCAGGTGATTTCACGCTTGATTGCTTAATCAAATATATGTATTCGCGAAACTAGCTTGTCCTTTATAATCAGAGTCCACCTGAAATATCGTTCAAAACTCAATTTCAGATTTCTTAAAAAAATACTACAAATAATGTTATCGAATAACATTACATACCTCCGGTCGTATAACATTAAATGCTAATCGAAGGCTCACGCCAAACGCGAGAGATATAAGGTAGAAATTTGTAAGAAAATGAAATATTTCGTAGACTGATTCTATACTTTCACTTTGGTTATTGCCAAAGAGGGAAATGTGTGTGTGTGTGTGTCTATAGTGTGATTATTTTTTTACAAAGATTCAATCAATAAGAAAAATTCGACTGTGAACTAATAATTTTAGAAAGTTTAGGAGGGTTATCGCGTTAACGATCGCTTCTAATTACGATAAAGACAGCGACTCTGTGCGCGAGAAACCATGTTTTACATGCACATCCGTACGGAATTTGAATGAGCTAAATCAAGACACTCGACGTTTAACCTATATTTACATGAACAAAAAAAAGAAACTACCAGAGAACTATCGCGTCACGTCACACCAACTTAGTTTATCGACAGTTGCGTGCGATTATGTAAATTGAAAATTTCATAGTAAAGCGTCAACGTCAAATTTCGCGTAAACACAAAAAAAATTTCTCTTTCTCGCGTACGAAAGTTTCTGATTTATACATTTATACGTCTTTTTGTCTATTTTTTCAACGAATCGACGAGCCTGCCGTTCGCCACGACAAATACTTTGCTCGTTAAACGCAATCGATAATTCGCGAAATCAATTATTTACTAAGTGATGTTTGCCATCGACCAATTAACAACCGACATTTTCATTAACTCGATATTTAACGATGGCAAAAAAAACGCGACGAAACGCCCCATGCTAAAATTAAATTCCATCAGATAGTCGCACGGTTGCATCGAATTTTCATTAAACGCACGTTAGATAGTCGAGAATACGTGAGCATACATGTATTTATAAGTGTGTATATATACGTATATAATATCGATCGAATACGATATTCACAGGTGAAGATAAACCCAGGAGCTCACATCCAGATAATGCAAAACGGATTAACCCTACGTCATCCGTCGCTATCCTATCCAGAATCAGCACCACAGCCATTGCCACCGTCGATCATCCCAGCACCATCGACGATTTCACCTGACGTAGGTTCTATCTCGCCTTACAATTTTGCTCAGCAGCTCGTGAACATTGGTAGCCCGCGGCCATCACCCAGTTTTAGCAGCAGCAGTGGCAACGCCCCAGTCAATGGATTTAGCTTCATCGATAGAAGATATCGCAACGCGGCGGCTGATAGGCGAAGTGCCAAGGTAGTGTTGAGTCAGCCGAGACAACTGAGACTCAGCGATAACGACGAGGGGAGCGATTTGATGCAAAGGATCGTCGAGAATATGGATCTCAAGAAGCTCGCCAAGAGAAGCAGCGCTAATCATACCGAAGTGGCTGGCAAGGTGAGAGCGAGTGTCTTACCTTACTAGAATTGATTGAATATGCTAAGAAGACCACTCAATCTCTCTGAAGATGGCTAATTGATTGGCCTTTCCATTTTCACGAGAGCTTGCGCAAGAGCTTTACTTAGCGCTCTCAAGCGCGCTTTTTCCAAAGTGTCTCTTGTCTTTCGCAATGTTTTAACGGCACTTGCGCGTCAACTATTTCAGCTGTCGCGATACAGAATAAAGTGGAAATTACGATAGTCTTGAGCGTGTTACTCTTGGATTTCATCCAGCGAGCGCGCGAGCGTGTAATAATTGGACAAACGGAATAAACGATTCAATTGGTATTACAGGTGAGCTTCGTCGAGGCGGAAACTTCAAAGACAACGAGACAGGCGAGAAGCAGCTTAGAGTCAACGCAAGGAGCGAAGAAGACAGCCAAGCGCGGATTAGTGTTCCCGGACGGCTCGATAGTCGACGATCACTATATCCAACAATCGTCGCAACTCCTCTCCGACGGCGGTTTTCTCACGATTGGCCTAGCAAACTTTGGTCTATCGCCATTGACGCGACAAAAGCACGCTGGTCGTGGCGAGCAGGAGAAAGACGAGTTGTCGCAGGAAGAATACGAGCGTGAACCAGCGGAAGACGAAGTACGCCGAGTGATGAATATATGCGACGGTTGCATCGATGAACCCTTCGAGAAAGCCTTGGTATTTGGCTGGCGAGACGTACCCAAGAAACTCTACTCTGGCGCTCTTCACGTGCCAGCCGTCCAGGCTTGCAAGGCCTTCTGAGATCGAGAGAAGAGAGAGAGAGACTTGATTTTTTTCATTCCCGAAGATATAAGTTGTGACTGACAATGCCATAAATATGACGATGTCTCATTGCACGTGGCCCTTCTAGTTGCCACCTGCCTAAAGCGACTTTATTTATTTATTATTAATGAATCGGACGAGTCGCCGGAGAGCTATGTACAACTCTTACTTTAGCGCGGCCTCCTTAGTCTACTTTGATTTCTTTTATATAAGCGCTAGTTATTAAGTATGTACGTTGCAAGTATATTGCAGTATATTGTACGGGTGAAGACATACACACGCGCACTCCGTTTTGTTTATCCTCGGATGTACGTATTGCATACATATAGCTATACCCAAGTTAGGTATGTGTAAATTTTGTAGCACAAGTTGTTGTTGAATAAACGACTTTAGCCAAGGTAAACAAACAAACAAGTAAATAATTGTCTTGGCGATCAACTCACCTTACTCTTGTGGATGTGCTGGTGTTGGAATTCACTGTCAAACTCGGGCTCGCTGAAGTAACTTTGATCCTCCCAGTGCGAGGGTAACATCGGTCCACCCGGAACTCCCAGGCTACCCGGCATTCCGGCGACACCGTCGCTCTCGAATAGCCGCAATACGCTACGATCTCGAATGTCACGGAGATGAGATCTGCAAACGCAAAACGTCAAACTCAGCTGTAATGTCGTTTGATTAATCCTGAAAGCAAAATTACCGCTCCGACTAAACTTTCGTAAACAACTAAGAAAACCTCACGAAAGTAATCGAGTTCTCGAGAGTCACTTCGAGAGTAACTCTCTGAATAAAATGTTTGACGTGTAGATAACCGAGAAATCGAATCGAACTTTTAATATACTTGAACGACTTTAAATGGCAATTGGATAAGAAATTGGCGGTAAATTTGGAAAGGGCCTTTTATATGTAATTTGTAATTTGTTATAGGTCGACGTGTGTGTGTGTGTGTGTGTGTGTGTGCACATATAGACACCTTAAGTCTTCGAGCTCGTAGAACATGTCCTTGTTACTATCGTGAATGTAGATTTTAACGTGGGGACTGTCCAGATATTCCATGGTTAGTTGCTTCGGGAAACTTCGGACAAAGAGAGCTTTGACCGTGTCGATACTCGTTATCTCATTGGGTAGCAAAGCTCGCTTCGTTTCGTTTCTGTACTGCAGGAACACCAGTCCTATATAGACAATGAAAAGGAGAGGATTATATTGGCTATTCAATTCCGTCCACCAGACACAGGACGACTGATATAAATGTTGATAACGAATAATAAAACGATCGTTGCTCCTACCTAATGGACGCTCGAGAGTCTTACTGGGAGTCCGTACAACCGGCAAGCTACTTCGTTGCTTACCACCACGACGGAAGCCAGTACTCGAAGTTTCCACTTCGGACATGATCCCTGGGTCGTCGTCGAAGAGGTTCCCGTGTGCCATGTTTGGCGGATAGCCCCGTGGTAGAGGAGACTACAAATTTACACATCCATGTACTCGCGCGATCTCTCGGCAGCTTTTTTTATTATTTCTACTTGTTCTAATGGCCACCGTTGTTGACGTTAATGCACGTATACAGCTTGAAACGGCAGATTCATAAGGTCGCGGGCAGCACGAATGGAGGGAATAGAATAACGTTGGAATTGGCCACGTTTAAGACTTTGCGGATACGCATATTCATGAGGGTTTATGCAAATACTCGCTCTATACGTACATATATAGTAAATTACTTTTCGTCTGTTTGTTCGCTCCGAAGTATACGTTTTCACTTGTTAATACAAACTTGCAGCGATGCACAACGTGTCATAAGATGTATTTTCGTTTGAGTTATTGGTGCATACGCCATAACAGCGGTACAAAGTTATTTCAACAGACATTATTTGCACAAAACATGCACATTAATTCGGATTGAAGATAAAAAAACATTGTGCACATTCAATTACCTTTCTCTGTCGAGATTTTGTCCCCATCTGTTAGCAAAGGAAGAGGAAAACACATGTAAACAGCAATCAAAAGGTTGGAAAAATTGATAAATCGTTAATGTTTTATGTTCAAGTGCTTACGCTAATTTTAAGCAAAAAGCAAAATAACCCAGAGATATTCAAGGTCGTAAAGAGAGGGTAAATGAAAAATGAGACGACAAAAACGATAGAAAATAACCAAATACACCCAAACCAATTATTACACCCGCGAAATTCGGGCTCGTAAATTCTCCACTCGATGTTTTATTCATACGTATGTACATCATTTTTATGTACAAATTTGACGTTCATCGAGTCACCACAGAAGTAACGAAAATACGTGAATTAACGAACATCGACAACGAATCGTGATTGAAAGGGGTTTGCAGATAGAAAAATACAGATCATGAGTCGATAAGTTGATAAAGAATTAAAATATAACACGTAAATCAACCGTGATCCCACTAAGATACGTCAAAAGTAGAGTAGAGAAAACGTAGAGGAAAAAATCGGCGTGCAACGCGCGTCGAATGGACAACCAAAACCAAATAAAAAGTGAAAAGAGTAAGAGAGAGGCAAGCAAAAAATCACCTCGAGGTCCATGGTGGTATGCCTGGACGAAAGGCCGTACTGGGCGTGTGGTGGTGGCAGATGCCTCGGATGAAGCGGGTGAATGGGTTGACCGGGTTGTCCAGGGCCCCCTTGGGCCGCGTTGTGCGCGACCGCCACCGCGTTGGTGAACTGTTGATGGTGAAGCAGAGCCGCTGCTGACGGCTGATGATCGCCGCTGAGCGTGTGACGACGAGGTTCGTCGCGCGAACGGCCCGCTGCCCCAACACCACCGCTTCGTTGACCTTGTGGACCCAACCCACCACCACCGCCACCACCACCCCCGATCCCCACACCCACGCCGCCGACGATGCGCCTGCCAGCGTGATCGTTTGGCCCTTCACCCTCCGCCTTTCCTGTGCCACCTGCGAACAATTGTACAGTCGAACGTTCCATTATACGATGTTATTTACCTTTCGTTTCATCGAGTTTGCGTATTATTAAGCGTGTCGTATAGCGTCGCACGTGTCACGTCGAATTGATCGCACATTTCTCATTGGCATTACGGATGTACGGCTCACGACTGTAGACTCGCCAACGAAAGGTGAGCGTGTAATCGTGCTAATCGCTCAAATTAGAGCGTGAATAGATTAATAATCATCGCTACTTCGTACCGTGAAGCGTTTAACGCGCGAAGGCTAAACGAACTTTTAACGAAGCCCGCAAAGTCTCGGACAAATTATTTTCCAATGAATGCCTCGGTTGGAGTCTTAACAAGGCCAGAGTTCGTTCGCAAAATTATTATATCTCCATCCTGGGACAAGTTATCAAACCGCCAAGGTTTCACCTGGATGTTGATGCACGAAATTGTTGTAACGAACTCGCCAACTTTCCGCTAAACTCGATTAAAAAGTCAAAGCTACAGGAGCAGCAGAGCAAACTCGGAGAAATTTTAAAAGGTAAACGTTGCGTCTAAAAGCTCTAGCGAAGCTTTACGGATAATGGATATTCGACAAAAGAGAGTATAACTCGGAGAAATACGTTTCGTTACGACGTTGTTTCAGTTTTTCTCTCTTGATCGCAGACACGGTCGAATTGCTATCTCGGTAATTCGTGACTTTTGCCAACGGTTTATTTACTCGATTTTGATATTGACGTGTCCATTTGTCAATACGCAATACGAGTGATATCAGCGGTCTAAGCAGAACAAGAAAAAAGCGGGGCAGAACACGTTAGAGCATTGTAAAGGGACGGCCTACTTGACGGGACGACCAGAAATAGCGCCGCACCGTTGTTGCTGATACAGAGGAAAAAGAGAAAACGCTTAAATGAACTTGTGGTTTGGTGAATTGTGTATCGATACGCCGGTCAGTGTGCACGTTTTTTTCATCGCTCTTGTTCGAAGCACGCACCTACATTTTTATATTTTCAACGAGTGTTGGAGCACGGAATTCCCGATAAGACCTGTCTATAAATCAATAAAATGTCATCAGCAACGGGACAAACGTGCTAAATTGACAACAACGTTCACATTTATTAAAAAAACAAAAATATCAAACAGTAGCCAGGATTCACGAGCTGCTGAAGCAACTAGAAATTCTCTCTCTCTCCCTCTCTCTCTCTCTCTCTCTCTCTCTCTCTCTCTCTCTCATGAACGAAACAATACGATGATTACGATAAGAGCGGTAGTGACAGTAGGTCGTATTGAAAAGCGCAACATTGCGTTCGTTAGTCTAAAGCATCGCGACGATTAAGATTATTTGAAGTCCAGACAAGAGACGAGACTCGCGTCTCAAGGGACGTATATTGTTCGCTCGTAAACGAATAATAAGCGATGCGCGTCAATCCAACAGCGGTCAAGCTAATCAATTAACCCTGTATACATACGTTTAGTCCGATGATTTATTTCATCGAGATGATTTCTTTTGATTGCTCGTGAGCGCGTTCGCCCAATTGAAAGCCCGTGCAATAATCCCAAGACAAACGTACCGTTACATTTTTGTTTTATTCGTCTTTTGAGTAAAAGACATCGGGCTCGGTTCGTCGAGAGATGCGTTTGGAAGACTATCAACGCGAAACGCGCGTTAACAATGCACAATCCCAATTTCAAGTTACGAGATACTACAACGAGAGCGAGCTAGCCGTGGTCAAAAAGTAATTTTCAGGAGAGCAAGTGGATGGCTTGTCAATTGAGAACGCCCGTACAAGTGGGCGAGTGTGCGTGTGTCTGGCGAAGGAGGACGAATCGTACAGCCAACAAAATCCTGAAAGGAAGCTCGTACGCGGTTAAATGTTTGATAGGACCGTCGTTGTCGTTCGCAAAATCTATGGCAAGAAATAAAGAGAGAAAAGGAGAGGGGGGAGGGTGCGCGCGTGCATGCATAATACAATGGGCGCGTGTCGTTGAATAAAGTACACGCACACCCACGCACAGACACAAAGCAGCGCCAGACGAAGGGAGAACGAGAGAGAGAGAGAGAGAGAGAGAGAGCTACTTACATCTCGTACTCTAGGAACTTGTAAGAAAGCGTTGCCGCAAAACTGTCAACAACCCGTAAATCAGCTTTACTAATCTGCCGACGATGACGACGACGACGACGACGACGATAATCCGTCGTCAGTGGACACTCGTTTATCGAGAAATATGTATGTATATTAATAATAACTAGTATACAACACTGCTGGCAAAGACACAGACACACGCACTTGATTGAATCGATCGCTTATCGAGAGGATGCTGCAAGGATTTTGAGAACTGCACGACAGACGGACAGACGGACACTATATGCACACACGTCCAGAGGCGATATACTACTGAAAGGGGAAGCGTCTACTGCTCCTCCTCGACGTTGTTCGTTGTCGTCGTCGTCGTTGTTGCGAGAACAAATCATTCGTCTCTCGTGGAGTGAGCAAGAGAGAAAGAGAGAGAGAACTATACATTTAACAATCAATATTAGTTGTTCGGCGAACCGCACCGCGTCGCGACAGTTTCTCGCACATATACACGAACCTTAATAGTACTCGAACGCGCGAATATATAGTAGTGCAGGAATATAACTGCAAACCGATAAATGCTGCGCGTATTGCAGGGTGTGGCTGGTCGGCTGGCTGCTGCAGCTGTTGACACGAGAGCGCAAGAGAGTAAGAGAGCGAGAGAGCGAGAGAGCGAGAGAGCGAGAGAGAGAGAGAGAGAGAGAGAGCGCGAGAGAGGCTGCAAGGGCGAGGCTTATTTGAAAAGAGATTTCCGCGACGCTCCAAACCTCGACCGGCACCCGCTAGAGGCACTACTAGCGCTACCGCGGCAATAACCTCCCTCGAATATTCTCCCCACTTCCCCCTCGCCCCACCAACGTAATACTATATACATTCATCGATGTTATATCACGCACGCACACACACACACACGTATACACCGAGAAGGGTGCATCACTTCCGACATCTATAGACACGCATTTCACGCTCAAGCGCCAACGTTCGTGGGTATACGCCTGCTGCTACTGCTGCTGCTGCTGCTGTTGCTACTTTATTATCTTTTCAGACTGCAGCTTGCAAGGCAGGATGTTTGCCTGGGGGATAAAGAAAGAGAGAGGAGCTTTTTCGTACACCTATATGATTTTCGTCAACTACGCGATTTACTCGTGGCTTTCTTTCTCTTTCTCCGTTGAGTTGCGATAGCAGCGAGTCGCTTGCAACGAGAGGTTGACGAGCTTTTTAGATCTACCTGGTACTATGCGTTGATTCACTGCGCCCGATTCGGATCAAACTCGTGCTTCACTTCAAACTTGAGTACGAGCTGAAGTACATCTCAGACGCACCATGTCAATCGATATTTGAGTTTTAGTGCGTCCGAGACGTTTAATTTTTAGCTCGTATACTCTAGGTCGAACTCGAAAGCGAGCTTCATCCGAAAAAGCAGCATGCGTAGCGCGTAGTTCTGCGGTTTCGTGCGAAATTGTAGGTGTTATAAAGTAGACGGGAGTTGGCTCGAAATATTTTTGCACACTCGTAAAACGCCAAATGGGTTAGTGGTCAGTAATGAGGAAGTATATTACTGCGTAACAAAACGGAGCAAATTTTACGAACCTTTTACGTAATCCCACTGTACTAAAGTGATTTAACAGCGCGCGTACGTTTCCCGCGAGTTTCGCGTATTTTTGCAGTCATTGCGAGCCCGCTCGAGGATTAAATTTGTTCTTTCGACAGTAAGAACGTATCGCTGCTCGCTAGCTGGCACATTCGGCAGAATCAAACGGAACATTAACGCAGTGGAACGAAAGCCTGCACCTGTGTTCGAAAAACTGCATCGATTAATTATATGCACTCGTAGTAAGAGAGCACGGTAGATTTACGCGTACGTCATTGGCAAAACACGAGCCGACGAGAGCTACGTTTTTCGCTAGACAACGCAACGCTTGTTTCGTCGTAGAAAATGATCACAAACGTGACCGTAAAACATGGCGCTATTGCCATCTCCCTGTCGCTATAATCGTACTCGAGCTTTTTAACGAAACGTAGATTTCTGTGTTATCGACCGTTGGGTGAAAACCAACTAAGCACACACCCCGCACCAACGAGAGTAAATGCGTTCAATTTCTTCGCGCCTAGATACATGGAGCTTGCGACAAACGGTTTTGAGCTTTTACAATATTTCCAAAATCAAACAATCAAACGAGCAACGCCACGGATCGTTGCACGGATCGTTGCACGGATCGACGCCAGAGATATCGTCGTTGTGCAACACTTATTGGGATGATGGATGAAACGTCAAATCCAAAACTACGTAGAAATAGTATTTGTTATACACACATGTACAAAGCGATCAAGCGGTTCAATGCAAGTTAAACGGCTGTCGAATAAAGCGGTGTCAAGGCTGCGGTTGCATGCTTTAAATATTTTTACGGCAATTTCAATTTTATGAGAGATCGCTTTCCAACAAATATTCAATCGTTCAATTTGTCGCAAGTACCGATAAGCAGACAATTCTGCTACAATGCCTTCGATTGATACGGAAAATAATTGTATGTTTGATCGGTTTATTGCATGTTTTTCCGAGACTTTTCGAGTTTTCAAGATCTCGCCAACTATACGAATTGGCGAAAAAGAAGCCCAAAGAAGCCCAATGTCATGCAAAGATTAAACGAATTTTCCAAATTATCAACGACGTTTGTCGGCATTGCAACTGCGTCGATTTCTTTCTAACGAAACGACCAAGGAGTCTACTTGCAGAGAATATTCGTAAATCCTTTCAAGTTTCGCGTTAACGCGAATAAAAATTACACGTTATACTCTTCTCTGCTCAACATTAACGTTCCAATAATATAAAATATCGATTTATCGCTAATAATACTTTTGAACTTTATATTCTTTTAAAGGGAACGGTCTTTTATTTTTTGCAGGCCTCTTTATGCGCCTCGATCGACTATCCAATAACACTTTTGAGCAACTACAATCGCTTTGCAGACGCTAATCCGCCAACCTCTTTGGCAATCTTCGATCTACAATAATGAGCACCGAGACAAACTTTGCGTATCGACGTTTGCGTAGTTTTGGGATGATTTTATGTTATCGTTGAAAGCTATTTATATACACGTACAAAGCCTCTACCGATCATTAAAGCTCGTGTGATATATACAGATTTTCAAGCGATTTTCAAGCGATTTTCAAGCGATTTTCAAAGCAGCTCGAAATACTCATTGCCAATAAGAGTTTCGACCAAACTCACCGCTTTCATTAGTATAGCGATTCTTGGCATCAGCGTTCCACTCTTCTTCTGTAAAAAAAAATTCACCATTAGACTAGAAGAGTTTGTGTTTTTAGCTTTACAGTGGTTGCATCGGAAGATTGTTCTCGGCATCGCGTAGACTTCCTTTTGCGAACAATATTTCCCGTCTCCGCCAAGCTTTACTGAATTCGTAACAGGTGTTAAAAGTTACTTCGTTTCGTTTTCTTCAGCTATCTCGTGATTATGATTCGATGTTTACGTAAAAATCAACCTTTTTGAAAAGCCAATAAGAAAGCTCTTACTCACTTTTATTCGATGCGTTAAATTTTCGCGGAAACCGACTTTCAACGGTCTTTCAACAGCCGAGGGGCGCTTGCTCTCAATTAATTACTTCCAATTTCAATAATATTACATGTTGTTTGTGCGGTATTAATTTATTTCCCGATTAATATCAACCGTTGTAACCCCGATCGTATTCAAACTTGCCGTAACGAACGAAATAAACCATTAAAACTCGTTACAAAGAATGGCTACGAATTAATGTTACATGTGCTCGAAATAATTGAACGAGATTTCGAGGTGTTGTGTTCGATATTAAAATGCAAGTAGTCCATGCAAACGTAGTATTTGGAGATAACGGAGCCGAAGCGTTAAACCCGAATATTTAACGCTGTCGAGTAAACCACCGGGAGTACGTTGTCTTCCCGTTTTCGATGTTGCCGATCAAGCAAACAAACAATACGTACGAGCAATTTGCATCGAAGTAAAAATTGATACCGTGTTCCCGTTTCTTTGAAGAGTCGAGTCAATCTCAGCTCTGAATAAATAACCTACTGCAGTATTCCATGTACAATGCCAGTGAAAAACATATATTACATCGATATGTATTTTAGATGTCACACAATTATTGAATACCAGATGCAAGTATTCAAACTTTAGCTGTGAGCCGTTTTCAACCGAGTTTTAAAGTACTCGATTATAACGCTTAAAATGCTTAAATACGTGACGTTGAATTTTACACTTGATTCGGTCGGATTTCAATAGAGTTTATTCGCGTTGAACGCGAAATAAATGACTAGGCCTTTATGTATTTCGTATGAAAATAGAAAACTGGTTGCATCTTCGATTACTCGGTAATCATAAAGAGTTCATCATCGCGCGTGTCCATGCAATAATTAAACGCGAGATAGCAACTCAAAATTGTTCGTACTCAACGAAATCAAAAACGTAACAAATTACAATTATGCCCCCAGCATTGCACTGCTTTTGCTCGAATTTACGTAGTGAAGTAAAAAGTTTACAACGGTCCATAAGCCGTCTAGTCGAGAGTATTTGCCATGGCAGCCAGTTCAACCGACGCATTTTCTTAACGAGCTTCAATTATGAAACTCATCAAGGAAGCGAACGGAGTGCATTTTCTAATTTCTTTTGTCCAAGCGCGAGGGAGAGAGCGAATCGGTCGGAATGATTAATATAGCGAAACTTTTACGATGAACCGTTGTCGCAGCCTCGACACAGAGCGTACAACTGGGCGAGTGCTTAAAAACGCCGTACACCTCAACACAGATGCGGTACTGTTGCATATCGAACGATAACGAGAAAAAAAATGAAAAAAGAAAATAGTGCTTCCGAGGTAAGATACTCGAGTGTCTCTTTCTGAAGTGGTACAGTCAAGTTTGTCTTTGGATAGACACCAGATGAAAAGTATTATATCGTTTCGCAATCACGGTTCGCGCGCTCGAAAATTCGATCTCGGTGTACAACGCCTGCAGGAGAGCAGATTAGAAATAAAGTTTCTCCAACTCGTATCTCAAGTATCACGGCTAGAGAGCGTAGAATTTTTCGAAAAATAAAAAGTGCGTGCGTCAATGGGGTTACCTGAGGCAATGGAATTAGAATCCGGAGGCGATGGGCTGGCATGTGGACTACTATGTCTGGAGCCTTGACAACATTCGCTACACTTGCTGCACATATTTGAAACCCGAAGCTGTGTTTCTATCTCTCTCTCTCTCTCTCTCTCTCTCTCCCTCTTCTTACTCTTAAGCCTTTAATCACTCGTGCATGTGCAGCAGCAAGCGATTTCACCGATTGTCCCTCGGCTATATTGCGACTTTTTAAGCCGGCAAAGTAATGTTGTCCGAGAGAAAGAGAGCGCGCATCAGGTTGTGGCCTCCGTATATATATATATATATACGATTGTTGACAAAGAGAGAGAGAGAGAGAGAACGTACACGAGCGCGTGCACTCGGGGCCGGCGATGGGCGGAAACTGACGTGCGATTACTGGGTCAAAGGTACATGACCCAGTTACACGAGAGGACTTTTCTCATCGGTTGTTGGTGCGGCTCTCCGACGCATGCGCCTCGTTAGCTTTCCAAATCGATGGAGAGGGTGGGGGTGGTGGTTTTATTGTGTTGTTGACTAAATAAACACACATATAGATAGAAGAAACAATAACACACGCGGCGATAACAGAGCGACGAAGAAGAGAAAAGAAAAAAGTATCGATTGACCGATAGATCCGTTATAGGCCCAATTAATTCAACGTTATACTCGATACCACGCAAGGGCTTCTCACTCTGCACGCGCGCGTCGACAATTCTTACTATTCTCTCTCATATATATACATTGTGTGTGCGTGTGTGTGTATATATATATATATAAAGAGAGAGAGAGAGGGAGAGAGAGAGAAATACACACGTGTTTAATGCTTCGGCTGGTATACGTGTCAAGCACATACACACACAACGTATACACATATTTTTACAACCGCAGATGCTGCGAGACTTTCTTTACTTTTTTTTCAAATACGACCTCTTTCCCCTCTTCCTCGCAAGTAATATACAGGCTCGTTCCTTTGTCCAGGTTTAATTTTAAACTACGACTTTTAGAGCGAAACGGACGAACGTACGCGTACAAGTACTGCCAATGGCTTGTGTATTTGGAAAACGGTAGACATGTATATCTAACGGTGTGTATACCCAATATAGACGTCGCGCGTGTGACAATAGAGACAAATAGAGAGAGAGAGAGAGAGAGAGAGAGAACGCGCGGTTATTTGTCGTTGTACAACGAGCGCCGCATAACTTCATAGACTGCGATCGGGAAACGGAAAACACGTCGATTGTCGCGCATCCTGAGTGCTTTCTCCCCCTTGAACAATACGTCAATCGCGCGCACCAATAGCGCGATTCTATCTACAGATTTACATACGTATATATATGCGACTATATGTCACAGAAGACGCGCCCCGTTACGTCGCGACGGCTCACAACCAACTGACTCTCCGACGATGACATTGCATGCAGCGTGCATTACGCACGCGGGCTCCTACTATAACGAGAGTATATATAAAACCCCACCACTTAACTAACAAGGCCTTTGCGACGTTATAGGTCTAATCAGTTTTCTTCTCCTTCGTCATCGTCTACGGGGAACCATCAAACGGTGCTAATTTGCAACGAGTGTTTGCATTGCACCGAAAGCTTTCTTAATTGTAGAATAAAAAAGAGTCGAAAAGACTGTCAATCAGCGATTTCTTTTTTTCACGTTCTTTATGGCATTTACGTGTTTGCACGTCTATATGGTGGAGACAGAGATAAAAAAATCGATGGTGCTGGTAGCTGATTCGGTGCGATTCGCATTCACAATTAAGCACGGGAGACTACCTTTAACGCTAATTGCGACTGACGGCAGCACGAATTATTCCTTTGCGTCTGTGTGTACTTTGCAAACATTCGTACAAATTTCAATAGTTAAATAAGTTGCAATCGATTATATATACTATTTCTTTAGCGTTGAGCTGCCAATTACAAATCCGCAGGCTTCAACGAAAAAAAAGAATCTGCACAAAAGAGACGTGACAAGAATCGCTTGTCGCTTTAATCGGGTTCGGAATAGAATCTATAGTGATGATTCTTTTTTTTTTGTCGTCGATTGTTGACTCTGCGCGCGCCGATAGAGTTTACTTGTTCTCTCTCCCTCTCTCTCACTCTTTTTCTTCCCTCGGGAATAATTGAAGAAGAAAAGCCGTTGCTTGCACACGCTGAGTGGTAATATTAAAATTCAACATTAACGAGGACTTGAGCATAAGCATGAAAAACAGATGAGCGCGCGAAGCTCTAGCTGTTGAAGAGAAGAGAATTTCAATTTAGGAAAGAAAAAGCTGATAAGAGGAATAAGCTCTTAATGGATTTATCGCATCTTGCTCATAAGTTATTCTTGGAACGGCTGCTGTTTTTTAATGTACGCGTTTATGTGTGTGTGTGTGTGGGTGGGTGTGTGTGTGTGTGTGTGTGTGTGTGTGTGTGAGCGATGCTCATGCAATATAAAACGCCTAGCAGCAGTACAGCAACCGGAAGAGGGTTAACCAAATAAACGTCCGCCTCACGTCAATAATCGAGCAGTGGTAAAAGCCGCTCGTTCTTTCTCTTTCTCTCTTCTAGCTAGCCGATTAATCTTTGAAAGTAGAAGAAAAAAAGAGATGTAGTAAAAAAGGGGGTAAGCAAGCAAGGTATAGCCGCCGAAAGAAGACGTAAGCTGCTGGAGAGAGTGTGTGTGTATGAGAGAGAGAGAGAGAGAGAGAGAGAGAGAAAGAGAGGGAGTACGGCGCAAGCTGCAAGCTCTCGGGAGGTCGATAGCCGCTCTCTCTCTTTCTCTCTCTCTCTCTCTCTCTCTCTTTCTCTCTGGTTTGCTTGCGCGGGGATGGGTGCGGTTCCCTTTTAACGGCAGCAATTTGGCGGGCGGTCATATACACATACACGTGTGGCGCACTGCGTAAAAAATAATCTACGTTGAAGTAATTTTTGTTGTATCGTTTGATCGTGTCTCTCTCACCGTCCTTGCCGAACTTGCGTTTCTTCTTGCCTTGACCACCACCACCACCGCCACCACCGCCACCGCCGTCGCTGCTCTTGCTCGAGGCCTTGTCCTTGCTCTTCCAGCGGATCAGCATCCTGGCTGCGAATGGCAAGGACTCCTCATCACCTGATACCCTTCTTATTCATCACTATACCTACTATCCCTCTGTTTCTCCCTTTTCGACACTTTTCACCCGACTTTTCGTTTCGTTTGAGTTTTCTATTTTCTAGTTGCTTTTTTTTCAAACCGCGCCCCCACCCGCAAAATACAACACACGTTTAATCGAGTCTAAGCTCGCGCGGGCCGCAAGAGCCGCCAACGACTAAGCGGCTGCTGCTGCCGCTGCTACTGCTACGACGAGAACGACGACGACGACGACGACGACGACGATCGATCGATCCCTGGCTTAAAAGCGGGCGGACGAGAGGGCGCCAGCTCTCTGCCACCCGCGCAAACAAGGTCGTCCTCCCTACCAGCACGGATATCCTCACTACTACTTCCCTTTGTACCAAATATTATCTCCTTTCGCGCTCTGACGCCAAGACAGCAGTAGTGGATACTTGTATTGCGTCATTGTGGAAGCTTCTCTGTTTTTGACATATTTCGTCGCTGGAATTGTTTCTCGTATCCACGATAGCGACACCGACGACGTCGAGCTTTTATCTATCGACGTCTGCGCATGAGTTTGAAAGTTTCTGGGATCGCAGAGTTGTACCGAGAGGGGTAAAGGGCTTCGTTTAATTTTCAAGAGTAGTTTGTGCAATATTCTTAACGACGACTATCTCGGTTTAATGGTTCGTGCGAAATAATCTAGGAAAGATATTTGAAATTTGCGATGGATGTTTGAGAATGTCGGTCGTACAGTTAGGCATAAGTCTAAAGCTTTTGCTTTTCTGCTAACGAAGCAGGTGTTCTTAAATAAGTTTTTTTTCTGTTCTTCAAAAGAAACAATATAATCTGGATAACATCGAAAGGTTCCAGTCTACTGTCAAATTTAACGTATTTAGAGAGATCATTTAATTGGATCAAATAATAGCGACGATACATCTTGTGTACCAAATCAACCTTTTTGTTTGACTGATAGGCCTGTATTGAATAAAACCAACGCGGAACATTGCAAATACGTATCAATCTTATCGGGCATAACAGACATCCTCAATTATCCTGCTTACGTGTGCGAAGCTTAGGAAACGGACGACTCACCGTTCTGTCGCTGCTGCATAATCCTCTGTACCTCGCCAGCTTCACTACCGCTTTCGCTCTCGCTGAAAGCCGGTTGAAGCTTGCAACCGGTATCGTCTTTCCTCTCTTGTATCTCACTACCGTCATCCTTCGTCAAAGTCGTTGGTCTCTTGACTAACGACCAGTGCTGCTGTTGGTGTTGTTGCAGATGTTGCTGTTGTACGGGTATCGGTGGAAGAGGTTTATTAGCCTCGTAATCCTCCGAAACTTTCGAGCTTTGCGACAAGGTCGGTGAGGACGAGTTGTAAACCGGCGATTCCATCACCTTGTTCCTTCGAGTGGGTGGTTCCGGTGCAGGGCCGTGTTTAGTTGGCCACTGCGCTTGCTTACTGCCTTGACTGGAGAAACTTACGCGTTTGGTCGACACAGTGCCGTAATCAGGGGCAGCAGCGGCGGCAGCGGTAGCAATAGAACCAGGACTGCACGATACCGATCTCTGTACCGGCGAACCTTTGTGCACGCGAATCTCACTTCGGGCACACTGTTGCGGTCGGACTACCAGCACTGGTTGTCTCAATGGTTTCTGGTAGATTACGTGCGTAGGCGCGTACGCACTCTCCGCGCCATTTTTCTTCAACGAGCCATAGTACGCGTGCGACTGATGCTGCTGCTGCTGCTGCTGCTGCTGCTGATGCAGATGCTGTTGAGCGAGCATTTGACGATTGTGTTCTTCGTAAATGAGCATGGCTCGGTCTTTGTTTGCCGCAGCCTGCATTTGCTTCCAATAGGCGTACTCGTGAGCATCCATAGTAGCAGCGTTGAGCGACGAACGTTTTTGAGCATCGACGGCTCTCTGTTGCCAATAGTACGCTTCGAGGTGCTGCATCATTTTGCGTTTCTGTGGCGACATTGGCTGCTGCTGACGTTGTTGCTGTTGCTGCTCGCTACTCGACGATGGTGTTGGCGACAAGCTCTTGCGCGAACTCGCTACCGCCTTCCTACTCGCGTATACGTTCTCGTAGTTCATCTGATTGGATAACGAGGGTGACGGTGTCGAACTTGCGGTGCTGTACACGTAAATCGCGTCGGGTCGTCGATTTTTATTCGGACTCGATGGTTGCTGACGCTTCACAACTTGACCATTGTTCTCCGATGCTGGTATATCGTACAAATCGTTAGCTGCGTCTTGAGCAACGTTCAAACTGTTGTTAGCTGTTGGAGCTGTTGCAGGGCTTGCTGCTTTTGTTGTCGTCGTTGTCGCTGCTGCTGCTGCTGATGTTGTCGTTGTCGGGGGCGAGTAGGTATGCATTGGCGTCTGAGGCGGCGAAGCAATGAGAACCTGATCGATCGGTTGAGCAGTGTTTTGCGGTTGGTAGTTTTTCTTGCGTATGTAGTGTGATATAACCGGCTTGGTGTCTAATACGAGCTGCGGCTGCGAGGACGAGTGTACAGGAGAATTCATCGGAATCGGACCGCCTTGTTGCGTGCAACTGATCGACGTCGCGCTCTCGCTCGACTCGTTTACATTTTTATCGCAACTTCTAGGCGAATTATTGTTACTGTTTTGTTGTTGCTCCTGTTGCTGCTGCTGCTGCTCGTAATTGTCTTCGATAGATATGTCTCCCACGACCTTGCAATTCTCGTCGTTCTCGCTATTGTCTTGTTGGACGTTGTCGTCGTCATCGTGCAGTAGAGGAGGTGGCGGAGGAGAAGGAGGAGGCGGAGGAACGTCGTAAAGCTCGTCTTGGAAAACCTTAGCCTCAGCCTCGTCGTAGATGGGTGCGGAAATACTTTTTGACTCGTACAAATCGTCCTGAGGCTCGCTCTCTTGACTCAACTCCAAGTTGTTGACACAGGGTGTCTTGTCGTAAAAATGCTCCTGCTTATTGTTGATTTCCACGTTGATACTCCTCGGTTTAGCGCAATCCGATTGATCCACCAAACTGTCGTTCGACGACGACTGGTTACTGGCGCGCGACTCGTTCGTCAAGTAATACTCGCCACTCTTGGAGCTCGTTGGCGAAAACTCGCTCTTCTGGCTAGAATTGGCAGTGTACGACGAGTCGGCGTATTCGTCTGCCGACTTGAGACTGGAACACGGCGACGCGCTCCTCGCGTTCTCCGACTGTTGTTTAAACTGCTGTTGCTGCTGTTGGAGCTGCTGCTTGTTATCCTTCCACGCTTCCTGCGGATACTTGACGTAGCAAACGCCGTTTTGCTCGGCGAAAGCGGCCTTCTGTGGTATTTCGGGTAGTGGCCTATCGGTCGGATGAATAGCTCGTGGTCTTATGAGGAATCGTTCGCTCGGTGGTGCCGAAATTCGACCGGAAGGACCGCAATTTCGTCGGAACGGCGAACCGGCCGGATCTTGGAAACTGTAGTGACGTTTCAGCTGGCACTGATGGGCGTTCTCTTTCTCTACTTGATCGTGATGCTGATGATGATGATTGAGAGTTGGAATGTTTGGCGAGCCACTAATGATGTTACCGTCCATCATCCACTTGTTCTCGTCGCAACAACCGTCCAAGTTGTACGAGACGTCGGCTCGACAGTTGGCATACTGCTGCTGATGTTGGTGTTGATGTTGGTGTTGATGTTGCTGTTGCTGTTGCTGTTGCTGTTGCTGTTGCTGACGGTGATGATGTTGATGATACTGCATCTGCTGAGCGTTCTCTTGCGCGTGCAAGTAGTGATCGGGAGTTGAAGCTCCGGCTTGAACTGGAAACAGATCGTGCTTGATCTCGTTCAAGCGTTCCTCTATCATACTACCGCTCAGACTTGGATTCGAATTGACGTGAATATTGTTATCGTTTCGCAAATACAGCGGGTCCGAGCATCTGTTCGTTCGACTACCGTGTTGCTGATAGTGATGATGACTGTAGTATCTGTCGTCGCTACGCCGCTTGCGTTCGGCAAGTTCCAAGCTCTTGTCGCTGCTCACTTTATTGCGACTGCCGCTACCGCTGCTACCGCTATCCTTATTTGTAAATATCGATGGGATGAAGCGACGCAAGGATTTTTCCTTCTTTTTGCGCTTTTTCGCCTCGGCATCGACGATGCTCTCCGACGAGATTTTCGATGGTTTCTTAAAAGGCATCGAGGAGCCTGCGTCCGACAGGTACTTTGCCATTGTATCGCAGCCTTAAATTGTTTCACCACTGCACGCGCACGCACACACACACACACACACACGCGGAGGCACACGTGCACGCGCGCGCACACACACACACGCACACACACGCACAATTGACTATACTGCACTTATCACTCGACTTGCTAGTTCAGTGCTTGTCATTTTTTTACGAGCTCTAACGTCACTGTCGCGCCAGTAGCAGGCTTGAGATTTTGAACACTTATCTGAAACAGAAAGAACAAGGCGATATATTATTTATAAAAGCAGGCTTTGATCGACGAGAACAACAGTTGTCTTTGATAGTTATTATCGGGCGCTTTGGAGAAGCCCGACCAACTTCGGTCATATTTGCGTCGATGCTAAACGACGGGATTGTCAAGTTGACACTACCAGCCGTTCTACGAAAAAAATGGATCGAATAATCGGCGATCGATCAGGATTTCCCAACGGAAATGTATACGTTAGACGAGCCACGCTTGAAACAGGCATCCGAGAATACGAAAAAAACGGAAGCAGCTGCAGCTAATAGAGCTAATGGAGATGGAACAAGCGTAACGTAAGCTTACAACGTTGTTTTCCTTGAAAAAAAGTCACGTTTGTTCAAAGGCGTAAAACTAAAGGTGATTCACCGAAATACCTGCAACTTAGCTAAAGTTACCTATGCACGGTCAAAGTAGCAATAATCTTTCTCGATCGCCTTGCACCTCCAATCTAACAAAATTAGCGTTTCTGGCGTTTTCTCGGACTTGTTAACGCTAAATCAACTATTTGAGGCGAAGGAGCGAGAGAGAAAGAGGACGGAACCTGGGCCGACTTGTATACCTGGACAAGTCTTTGTATTATGTACGTATATTGTAAAAGACTCGCCGGTCGCGCCGCCTTAGAGGGCCTCTTCTTCTTTCTCTCGTGCACCCAAGAGTGAGCGTCTTGCGTGTTACATATATATGTATATGCGAGGGAGAGGCAAAGCAGGCACAAGACAGGCAAGCAGGCAGCTGCACAAAATGTCAGCGCGCTATTTTCCAGCGCGTGCCATGAGCGCCGCTCTTGTGCCTTACGGTATTCGTTCTCTCTCTCTCTCTCGCTCGTTCGCTTTCGCTCTCGCTCTCTTTCTCGTGTGTGAGTATGTAACCGGACATGCTCGTGCTAACCAACAGTCGTGCGTTATACGACAAAGGTAAACGAAAAGAAAAGCCAACAACAACAACGTTACAAAATACGCAAGGCTATTGACTACTCACTGTTTTGATAAACTCCGTGTCGTAAACAATGCTTATACACTTGTGCAGAGTGAAATCGCCGGTGAGCATAGCGCGTGTGTGAGAGACAGTTTGTATTTGAACGGCGACGAAATTTCTGTCATGAATGAAAGGACATTCCGTAAAGCACGACGCGCCAACCGTCCACTGATGCACTGCTTCAGCGCTACTGCTACTGCACATTCAGGAGATTTCCTCTCGCTCGCTCGCTCTCTCTCTCTCTCTCTCTCTCTCTCACTCTCTTCTTCTTCTTGCTTCAAGTTGAAATCTTGTCGGCGATACGTTGTACACAGCGTGTCTTAGACGTGTTGCGTGTGCTTATGTATCCATATATTCGCACAAATATAACTGGCAGACAGCAGGCTCGCTCCAGTCACTACACTCTGTCTCCGCTATGTACGCGCGCAACAAGTGATTCGCCGAGAATACCAACTTCACACTCGCGATCCATCGATCCTTGACCTTCCAGCCTCCGCCGCCGGTTTTCTAGCAGCGCCACCGATCAATTCGTTTTTACGTATTCGCTTCTATATATTCACATATATGCTTATGAGTATGCGCTCGCTCCCTCTCTCTATCTCTCTACTTCATGTGTGCATAACGGGATTATATACGTGTACTTATCTCTGCTTCGCGCGCCGACTCACTGTACACTTTATCTATTCCCAAACTTACTATAGACAAACTATCTTATACTTTGAATTTCTTACGCGATAAGAAAAATATACCTTCGACTATTCAGTTTTTAGTTTACCAACTATCTACGTCCAATGTATTACGACAGTTCAACATTTATTTATATTAAACACCGTGAAGAATTTGCAGAAATTCTAACACAAACACATACCGACGTACGCGCAAAGTTAATAGTCACGATATTGAGATTAAGAAGCATATTTGTGTGCAATAATTTAAAATTAGAAAACCCCGAAGGAACGCGCTTTGGAAATCATCAGGAAGGATAATTCTACGGAAATCAACGATCCTTATTAGTTCAAGTTCACCAATGTGAATATTTGTACACGCGTACAATAATAATTCTTCCATGAATATTATACTTACTGTAGTTGCGGATTTTTACCCTTCAAAGAATCAAAATTCAAAGGATTCGTGAAGTACAATTTGCAAAGATTAAAAGATTCGAGTAATTTAAACGTCAATATCGTGAAATCGAGGAGGAAAACGAATTTTACAGTAATAATCCATGCGAACGAATAGTACAAACGTACCTCTCTAAAAACTAATATCCAATTATGTCAATTTTACACTGCAAGTATCAATGATAGTAAAGTTAATTTATTTCTAAGCTTTTCAAGCTTTACAACTGCATTAATCTGACGATTCCAATTGGTTAAGTTTCCTTAACCGAAGTTGTTCTAGATTGTTCTAGATTGTGGATAGGTGGCGAACTTGTTCTCCAAATGTAAAATTAAGCCAAACAATAATTAGCGTGACTAAATCAATCTATCGATAATTGAAGTAAATAAAATGAATGTCTTTGGATAAAATTGTAACTTTGACTTCCTTCAAGAAGCACTTAAAAGTCGTAAATGTACTTTCGCATATATATTATCAATCGGATGCTTCGTAGTAATGATGCTGCACCCGTTTTTCAAGTTTCATTCCTGGCTTGAATTTGTTTAGCATCGCTTCAAGTGATGAAGTGACGATTTGTAATCGCACAATCATGAATCGCGAGGAAGAGCAAAATATTATTATGATTCAGACTAACAATACGGAGACTACGATAGCTCCGAAATACCGGTTTTTCGATAATACATACTTTGGGAAAGTAGCTTTCGCGATAAATGAAAATATTCGTACTTCAGAATCTTTTCTTTCGTTTAAACCTCAAACCAATCGGATTATTTAGTCGATATTTTATTTACTAAAATATCCTTTACATGAAAACGGATGACCTGAAAAGTAAAGGCAACTTGCTCGTGATCTGATTATTATATATAATACTGACGATAGACTTGTATTATATATCAGCAAGCCTAACCTCAAAACAATATTTCCAATTCAATGATATTATGATTTCCTGCAAAAGGAAAACAAGAGTAGAGAAAGTGCATTACGCTGTACGCGTGTTCTTGACTAGTCCCTTAATCATAAAGCCCCCATGAGTATAAGGACCATTAGCAATTACCTCGAAACTCATATTTTTAATAAGACAATAATGTATATTTCCACTTCATTTGCAAACGATCTCACCAAGTTTCGATATCTCCTTTATAAACAATCTGACAATTTGAGTTATAGGACATTTATGAGCGTCGTAAATTAATAATACGATACCTGGTTGTCGATAACAATCCACAAAATATAGCGTCTATTCAGAATTATTTCAAAAACATCCACCTATTATTTACATAACTGTGATCAAGTTTAATACAAAAATAGTAAATCAAATTAACAAAGAATCTAATAGCTACATAAAAGGTGTATTATATATCGATAAGTATTCGTAAGAAATATAAGAAATTGTTCTTGAAAGTATTGTGAAGCTTACAAGTTAAACTTTTGCATTTATAACAAATTTGTTATTGTATTATCAATTGCAGATGTAAAACGACATTGAAATACATTCTCATGTACAGGCGCAAGTGTCCCACATTGTGGCGAAGTTTGAAAACAGTGAGTTATACCGGAACAAACACCCATAACCTATGTACTGTACTTGTTAAAGATGATCGGTTGTTATCGCAATAATACAACTGTAATCGTAAAATAATTAATGAAAAAAGAAAATGTGCTATTGAAGGATGCGAAGGATGGAAAATAAATCATGTTACACGTATTATATTGAACTACGAGCATTCATAACTTTTTTAATCGACTTAATAAATTTGGCTTGAATTAAAGGGTTTACGGCCTTCTTCAAAGGGGCGAGATTGTCCATTTATATATTTTATAGTTCAAAGACATCGACAATTCTACTAGATATTTTTTTACTTCTACATTCCGAATACAAGTATGTTTTTATAAACAAGTTCAAACTTGCCCCTTTACACCACGTGACGTTAATTAGCATAACTCTCAACCCCGATATCAGCGCTCTCTGACGGGATTTGGACATGCCAATTGATAAACTGTTCAAATTCATCCTTCACGGACACCATATTGAATTTATTTCACAGCGCCTTTAACGGTAATATTTCTTGCCAATACAATCGCACCTAATTTTATAAAATCACGACAGGTGTGACGCATCGGTACGCAATTACGTCACATGATCAAGTTCCGTTAGCAACGTCTTGAAACCGCGTATTTTAAAGTTAAACAAGCGTTGCCGGCAATACAGTTTGGATTTCGCGGCGGTTAACAGTGACTTGTGTAAAGAATCAAAGGCAAGAGGTACAACTGGTCGAAAGGAAGAAGAGCTAGGGAGAGGATATGTATGTACAAAAAACAAATATATTTACCATCTGTTAAAATTATATATACCAAAATTATACAGGTATTATGGAGAGAACTAACGTCTTGAAAAATCAAAGCTAAATTTTATGGTTTCAACGAACGTATACCATGTATCAACACAGCTTCATGTAGAAGAAATTCTTCGTCTAGAGCACTTCTCAAAAATGTAGATATTTCTTCATTAGTAAATATTTTCGATTGTTTGACTTAATGATTTTTACTTTTTTTCTTGAGAAAACATTTCAACTCTGAATATTTACTAACATCTATATTTTTCTCCAACACAACCATTGCTTTGGAATTCTCGGACAATTTGTAAAAGCAAGTCGACAGTGTTGTTTCGTCTATGGTTTCTATTTTTATTTTCACAAGCCATTCTGTAAATTTATTGTATTGTGCTATCTATAATCTCTCGGAACTTTTGTCGAACAAGATAGTACAGTGATTCCTATGTAAGCGTATAGATATGCACAGGTATACACGGATGTGTAAATATTATCAAGTTGGATAACTATCTGAAACAAAATATAAAAAAGTAAACTTACACTCATGTAAACATAACTAAATATGGTAATGTTAATCGTGCACGTTCCCAGAACTCGATACGTTCCCAAAGTCCAATAAGATGCTAGAGGCGCAAATGTTATGGTGGATCCACACGATACAGACTAAAGTACAAACAGGTAGATTTCTATAGGATTTAGTCTGTACAACTTAGCGGTAAAGACAACAAGTGAAAGTCGAAGGAATGTATTTATGTCTATTATTGATGTATTTATTCATTATTTGGAATACAATCGTTTAAAATAATTTAATAAAATCATGTCCAAAATCGCTACCATCTTTACAATATCTAGATCGCTGTAATAACCACTTTTTACGTCATATATATCATCTTTTCTTCCCTTCTTCTTTTTCCAATGCAGTAATAATGCCAGCTCTTTGATGTGAAATTTTATCCATGTTACCACCATAAGAGATGTCAGTTCGTTCGTATAGACGACTTCACAGCGTAGGGACATCCCTCAGGAGATCCGTCATTCAAATAAGGATTCACTCAAATATACGTATCTTTGCGACCTTAAGATTCCGGCCAGTACCTATGCGCATTTCAAACTCGACCATCGTTATCATAACGCGCGAAACTTGCAGCAATGGCAAGTTTCATCTGGACGCTAGACGACCGTGTGTGGTATCATACTTGATCTCGCTTGTTTCGCTAATTTTTCTATTGCTTCGCTATGGTCGTTATCGATTTTACTGTCAGTACTACTAGCACCAGCTTCACCTTCTTCGTGATACATATCCATTGTTCTTGCTTTAAAGTTCAGGCTAACGGTCACGTCGACAGTTTGCAATCAACTGATGTTGTGATCGTGCAGTGTTCATCTCAGTTAGATCCCTTATTTTAGAAAAGTAAGAGAACATTTTTACAGAATCGCAAAATTGTCTTCAAAAAGAAAAAACCATTTTGAATAATGGGTTTTTACAAGATGACACGCGTGTAAGATGTATCTTATGACGCACGAACTATATTCGTTTAAAAAACGAAAACTCGACCGAGTATGAGTCAACCTCGAGTGTATTGAGTGAATTACAGTCGAAGAGAGCTACGCGCGCGTAATGCAACCATTTATGCATTGAGCGTGCTCTGGTTGTCAAAAAACGAATGTATTTGTGACAACTTATCTTTTTTCTCTTTCAACGAGAATGTATTAATGTACATCTTGTAAAGGCACAAACCCGATGTCAAGAAACGTCTGCCTAGGCTGAAAACATCCTCCTCAAGCGTAATAGCGCGCGGTTTACTCAAGATACATAAATAAATATTTCCTTCTTGGCAAGGACTTATCCGGGTTACGTGCAGGTAGCACTCAACGAGTAAATACCTGGTATACGATGCAACTATCCGCAGATTTCAAATCATAAAGCAGATTTTTAATTACTTATGTTAAGAAAACAGTCATATTCTTGTATTCACCGTTGTCGTCTACTTTCTCACTCGCATCCAGTTTTTAATGAAAAATACGAGCGTACGCGATACTTTAGTGTAGTACGACTTGACAACACGACACATAGAAAGCAATTGTACCGGCACAGAGCGATACTTTTGACAATTCTGTTGTATCGCTCAATTCGCTACCATTCTTTCCACGCGCTAAGCCGAAATACGACCAAAGACGGTCGTTCCTAAGCCGTATTGAACTCGATGCAACCCAGCAACCACACTCCTGCTTCCTCCTAGGCTGTATTGGCCGTCGATACAATCGAGGAGGTTGCTCGCGCATACGCTACTTACTGATTAACCACCGACTACGCGTAAAAACCAGCACGAGCCCATTCTTTACTTTATACTTTTTATTGGTGTATGTGGGTACGTTAACTTGGGTATATTGGCCTGATATATTTTTAAAAGCTGGGGGTTTCAAAATAACCTTAAAACTAAAGCTCGGAATCAGGTTGTAAATAAATAAATATACATTAGGTACCGTTGATTAGATCGATTTATTTTCCTACGGTATTTATGCGATATTAATTTGTCACATATTTGAAACAAACTAAAATCGCTACTTGCAGCCGGAGCAGAGATATATTTATTTGTTCAAAATTCATCATCCGTTTGATTATCAATATTAAGAGATACAGTTTTCATGGATCATTTGAAGAAGAGTTAAGGCTTATTATAAACATTCTCGTGTTGTGCGCATTTTCTCAGAAACTAACCGACGGAATGTCGTCGTTTTCTTTTTATCTGGAGTAGCTCAAGGAAATATCAACTTTCTCAAAGAGCTTTGAATGCCCATGTTTTGTAGGTCGATTTTCATTAATGTTTCCGTAGTTAGATATAAAGTGAAATAAATGTTGAACAATGAGTTCTTTAAGATACAAAAGTACAGTCGACTCCGTTTGAAGTGTCGTTTGTATAAATAGTATAACAATACGTCAATAGTACGTTATAGTCGTAAGAACGTATTTGGAAAGTAAAGACTGAAAATATACACATTTTACGAAAAATATTACAACGCCTGATATGAATATTCGCGCCTACAACTGCGTATAACGACAGTTACGAAGCCAGTATGTCACGTCAGAGATCTCTCTGGTCACAATATGCATGCTATTTGATTAGTATAGTTGGTAGTAGTGTGTCAGCCACCGAACCACACGGAACCATCACTGATAATCGCCGTCTCGACCGTGAAAGAGAAAAACGAGTGCGTGGAGCGTGCAATACCTCACCGCCGATTTGGGCCACATCGTCGGGAAACGTGCGTTCTCGCGTTTGTCAACCCGAATCCCATAGTTGTCAAAGGTTTATGCAGAAAATGTCGCGATACTGTAACCGGTAGAACGCGCAAAATCATATCGAGGCGTTTCGCCTGATTTTCGGTTGACCGCAACCAAATACATTGCCTCTTGGTCCACGTCCATCGGATTTTTCCGATATTTAAGTGAAGTTTTAATATTTTGCCTGAAAGTTACGGTCGTCAATGGACCGTATTGAGGTGTTTCAAAGTGCCAAGCCGTTCCACTTACGGTATGTAATAATTCATACTTTTTATACGGTTAGACTGCTCGCTTTCGATGCTTCCATCTTGGCTGTACTTTAGTAATGGACGTCGCTTTAACCTAGAAAATTACTTCACGAGCTACGTTTTCATCACTCTTAGTATAAACATTTCTTTATTTAGTATAATTTTAATTAAATTAACTTGTCATTATTACTTTGTTTTCAAAACATCAAGTGTTTCTTCTTTCTGTCTTACATTTCTTCCTTGTGTTTAGTATTATTACTCGTTTATACTTCAAATTATGTGTAAACAATATCAAAGAGAATTTTGTAAATATTAAGTAAATTCATGATATTTGTCGACAGTAGACTCTTATAACAAAATATTTTTTCGACAACTTATCAATGAAAGCTTTTTATAATTTGACGTTTTCCATTTTGTCACTCTTTTATTTATATGATTACGGTCGTATTATTTATATTAGTTTTTACTATACTATGATCGGTATATTTTTATACAGATACCATTATAGGGACTTACAAAGTACAAAATATAAATGTCATTCATACATCTAATGGAACATGTATTTCACGTTATCAGTAAAATGGTGTTTGATTCCAATATATATTCTTAAATATTGTATAAATTTTACGTGAAGCAAATCTGAATAATTGATTTTGCATTTTTTAAATTTTTTGTTTCAGATTTACTATGATCTTGGTGTAGTTCTTTATTATTATAGAGAAACGAGATAAAAAAAAACTGTAAAAATGGCTGCGAATTCACAATTTTCAACTCCCCCTCCACCCATCAACCTTCCCAACTTGTCGGTTCCTCCACCAACAACTCCCAATTTATCTGCACCACCTCCAACATTGACTATGATAAATACGTCTCAAAATTATCAGCCCCGTTTTCCCAATTACAAAGATCCAAACAGAGGCTTTTTTAAGCCTTTCAGACCTTACCATGCTCCTAAACTGATAGCTGGCAATCAAGATGCCATGCAAGATGAATTTGACGGCAAGAGACTTCGCAAATCAGTTATGCGTAAAACTGTAGATTACAATTCAGCTATCATCAAAGCGTTAGAAGTAATATTACAATGTTTTAAATAATTGATCTCGTATTCAGTTGTTAAGTAAATTGAACATATCTTATGATATTTTCACTTATTTTTAGAACCGCATTTGGCAACGTGATTACAGAGATAGGCGAGCTCTACAACCAGATGTAATATATTACCCTGATCTTTTACCACCTCCCAGTTATGTCGATAATCCAATAAATGCAGTCACAACTAGATTCGTTAAAACGGCGACAAACAAAATGAGATGTCCCATCTTTTGTATGGCATGGACGCCAGAGGGACGACGGCTTGTTACAGGTGCATCTAGTGGAGAGTTTACGTTATGGAATGGTTTAACATTTAATTTCGAAACAATTCTGCAGGTGAGGACATAATTTACCATAATGAAATTTATTACCATAATGAGATTTACAACGTTTTAGAGAATTTCAATAAATTGCAAAATTGGAGTTTTTATACTTTAATTGCTCAGCAAGGCTTAAGTAAATTTCATCTCTCCAAATCACTTGGATGGTTTTACCATTTGAATTATTTCCTAAATTTGACAACGTTATTTATGCATATTTGATTTATCAATAGTGTTCGCGATATACGCCGTAACTTAGATCGATACAGAAAGAAAAATAGAAAATTAATTGTAATTTCTTGATGGAACATATAAAATATTAATTACACTTGAATGTTATTATTAATTTTTTTTTGTTACTATTGAGAAGAATAAAATAAAATGAAATAATTATTCGTTTTTAAAGGCACATGACAGCCCAGTAAGGACAATGGTATGGTCACATAATGAAAGTTGGATGGTCACGGGAGATCATGCAGGATATGTCAAGTACTGGCAGAGCAATATGAACAACGTCAAGATGTTTCAAGCACACAAAGAAGCAATTAGGGGACTCAGGTATATCAATCATCACTCTAGTCTTTTGAACTATTGCAAAGTATTTGCTGTTCTCAGGATATTTAATATAATTCTATTACACTTTTCTTGGAACTGTGCTTTAATTAGCACGCAACTCCTTATTCATGTATGGATATTTGTATGTAACTGGTTTTTAAACAACTGCTCTATGATAATACTTAACTTGGTATTGTAATATGAAAGAAAAAAGAAAATTAGACGACTGTGATACCTTTGATAAAGTTAGGTTTTTATACATTGCCAAGCTGAGCAAATCAATGTATTTTAAAACCATAATAAAAACAAGTACAAATCGCGTGATATATGATCTAGTCAAAATGAGAAATTGAATAAAAATAAGAAACAAAATAAAGTTCCTATTCCCAAGCCAATTTATCCAGTTGTATAATAAAATGGATGAAATTTGATTGATCGGTGACATTTTTTACATTTTTATTGACTTGTATAAATAAAGTTTTTCCTCGATACTACTTGGCCTCTTGCTGAGCGTTAAAAATCGAATGAATAAAAACATGCCTCATGTAAATGATCCAATGTGCAATAAATGCTGAATTTATTAAGAATTTCAAGGAGCTCGTCTTCCGATAGTTATGTGGCATCAAAAATAAAATGTTATTTTCATGTATACAATAAATTTGGTAGTTGCAGTTTCAGTATTTAGTATATTGCAGTCAGTTTGAGTGCCAGTTATGACTGTCGGAGATGCTTTTTTTATTCACAATGCAAGAATCCTTATCTTGAGTTTCTTGGAATATCGGCGAAGTCCTGACTAATTTTTATAAACTTTCGCGCATAGCATTTATTTAACATATTTCCATAATCGATTGCGTATCTTATACCGAGTGTCTACAAAAGGATTGCTATGACTTTGAAAACCGTTCGGACGTCAATGAAGAGTTTCTTTCTAATTGTACTTTTTCACGTACCAATTGATAAACCACAAAACCATTCAGCTAGTGTTGCCTTGTAATTGACAATAATTTGCGCTTAATTGGCCTGTGCTTTTCTACGTCCATGCATGAGTGTTTAGGTGGTTGCAGAGGAAGTTGCTTCTTCCAACAAATTCCAGATCCATTCAACTTTCATACGCCTATTAATATACGAAACTCAAATTTTCAGGTTTTACTATGTACGAATTTGTGTTTTTTTGTTCTAATAATCGCTTACAATTGTTTCGAAATGATTCATACCGATCGGTGGTTTCGATTTTTTAAGCGCACGAGGTCGACTACATAGCGATGTAGCTTTCGAATAGAACATGTTTTTATACTTCCTATCCATGGCTCAAACAAACATAATTTTGCAGGTAAAAACGACAATTTTTTGTCAGTTAGTACTGACTTGTATACGACGGAAAACTGAGAGAAATTTGATCGGTTTCACCTCCCAAATCACCCAAAACTTGGTTCGATTTCCAATTAAACGATCTTTACTAGCTAGGATATGGATTACTGTACGACCCTGAAATACTCGTTAGCAAATCAATTTATACCTTCCGTCGAAGTAGATTTATTAGTCTTATTAAAAATAAATATTTCAACGACAAATACGAATGTCACATTAGTCGACGTTTTATGCAAAACAGTCTTCATATACGTTATTTCTGTGCACCCCCAATACTGTTTAACACCCGACATTACGTTATTTGTACAACTTGCTGGCTCAAAAAATAAAGCTTACTTTCCGTTTACGTAGCGCCTTTTATTTAACAAAATTCAATGACAACGTTTCATAATAGGAACTGATAAGTTACAGTCGAAGAGATGAACTGTTAATAGATCCTACTTTGCAGCTAATTCTCATAGGCAACTCCATGTTGAGTGAAAATGATTGCTCGCTGTACTGAAATAAACGAAAGAAAACGTCCACGAACAATCGTACTTTAAATAAACTTACGTCCCGAATGAAGTATTAGCACTTTGATGATAAGAAACAACGGAAATGCGAAGTACAAACGTGTTTATACATTTTTTGCCTTTTTTGGGCGAATAGTTTCAGTCCAACGGATCACAAATTGGCGACGTGCAGTGACGACGGAACCGTGCGAATTTGGGATTTTCTGCGATGTCACGAAGAGCGTATTCTCCGAGGTAAGAATTTCGAATAAACATATGCATGGTTGATTATACGAGGTGAAATGGCGAATAGAATCGTATGTATAACGTGTATACGAATGGATTATAGGTCACGGAGCGGACGTGAAGTGCGTGCACTGGCATCCACAAAAGAGCCTAGTCATATCGGGTAGCAAAGATAATCAGCAACCCGTCAAGTTATGGGATCCCAAAATGGGACAATCACTGGCGACTCTTCACGCGCATAAATCGACGGTGATGGATGTCAAGTGGAACGACAACGGTAACTGGTTGGTTACCGCATCTCGCGATCACTTGCTCAAGCTTTTCGATCTAAGAAATCTCAGTCAAGAGGTGCAGACGTTCCGAGGTCATAAGAAGGAAGCATCCAGTGTGGCTTGGCATCCAAGTCACGAAGGTCTGTTTTGCAGCGGCGGAAGCGACGGCGCCATCCTGTTCTGGCACGTCGGGTACGTACGATCTCGTTCGAAAAACACCAAACCTCTACTCCGATTCTTAAACAATAGCTCGCGTTGCAAACGCTTGCGATGCTAATACGCTGGTCGTTTTGCAGCGCCGACAAAGAAGTCGGAGCGATAGAACAAGCTCACGACAGTATAGTTTGGACATTGGCGTGGCATCCCCTCGGGCATATATTATGCTCGGGTAGCAACGACCACACGTCCAAATTTTGGACGAGAAACCGACCGGGTGACCTCATGAGAGACAAGTACAATTTGAACACTCTTCCTGCCGGAGCAGGTGGTGTCGACGATCACGAAGTCGGTCAGTATCCCCGTTTGTCGTTCGTTTGTCATTCTGCAACGTCGTTTGCAACGTCGCCGTGTCGATTGTTTTGTTTTTCGCAATGACGACAATTGAACGTTTATGTTTGCACAGCTGACGAAGGCGCAGTCATTCCGGGCATGGGACCCGAAGACCGAATCAACGCGGATCCCGAGCACGAGGACAAAAACGGAGAAATACCAGGACTCGACCTCGATCACGCGGCCGAGGAAAGCAAAAAGGCAGCGAGTAAAAAGGTACCCTACAGCAAACCAATCCCGCGAAACTTCCAAGCTCAGTGGAACGAAATGGAAGCCGAGGACACCGAGCAGGTCGAGGCACTTAATGCCATTGTCAATCAGCTCATTGAAACGACGCCCGGCGCTGTGCCTTTGAACGACGTTACTCCTAGCGCCATTATTTTGTACGGAAAAATGATTCCCGTCGAACGTAAGTAGCGTTTGTCTCTGGTTTCCGCGATAACCTTTTGCGCGAACATAACCAATATCGGCTTGTTGTTTATTTGTTTTCCGCTCACTTCGCAGCCGGATCGAAATTAGCCGAAGCGATCGCAAAGGGCACCGACGCTATAAACAAACTGGTACAATCTGGCGAGATCGAGGAACTGCGAGACGTTATAGGGCCAAACGAGGAGCAAGAGGAAATAGAGGAATACTTGCACGACGACGGTGACATTGATTACACCAAAGTTCCCGACCTCGACCTACCTCCTCCTCTGCCGAGCTCGAAATTCGCCCAGAATCCGGAGCTGCTGAAATCTCTGAATCGCGGAGGAAAACGCAAGTTCGATCAATTGATTGGTTGGAGTGAGGCAGGGGCCGATAAAACGACAAAACTGCACCAGCCGGTCTTTGGAGGTTCTTACAATGAAGATTCGCAATCGAGCGATACCGATCTCAGATACGGAGTGAGCGCGGACAGATCGTCTTCCAAAGACAATTACAACGATAGCTACGACGAAGACTACCGAACGAACGAACAAAGCCTCAGGTACAATTCGTCCAGTGGCCCTGGCAGGCCTGGTGGCATTCGCGAGGACATCGATTCACGGCACAATTTCCAAGACAGCGATTACAGGCAGATGAAAAACTCGTACTCGACGTCGGACAACTTTGGCAATAGAGACACGGATAGCAGGCACTGGGACGAGGATAGCACTCGAGATAGAAAGCCCGACGCTAACTTTTCGCAAAGCTATTTCGACAAGCGCGATCAGAGATCTGGCAATTCCTACAACTCGGGCAACATGTCCAATTCGTCCGGCCATCACAATAACATGCAAAACATCAATCCAAACATGCCCCCACCCAATATGCAGCAGCACCATTCCAACTCTTCGCAGCAGTCTTCGAAAATGGGATCTCATCAAGGAATGGACGGACCTATGTCTCACATGATGCCGCACATGAACGTACCACCACCGCCATTCCGACCAAATGGACCTCCGCCAAATATGCAAGGCTTTGGCCCGGGCAACTTTAGACCTCCGCCTAACAACAATTTCGGCCCCAACATGCATTTCCGGCCCGGAATGGGCGGACCTTTCCAAGGTCCATTCAACAATTTCTCGGGACCCCCGCCCAATTTCAGACCACCAAATCCGAATTTCGAAAGAGGATTTGGTGGGCCCAATTTCAGAGGTCAGAACCCCAATCAACGAAGAAGATAGGAAATGCAGAGCCTCGGTACGGACTGTGAAGAATTCTGAGACAAGCTTATGGACTTGGTGAACGAGAGGAGTGCTCGGAGTTTATTACTAACTCGCGAGGTCATGCTTGATTCCCCGAGCAGAGCACCGTTTCTCGATTTTATTTTACAATAAAATGCTATTACGACACAGTGAACGCGCCAAACAACATCAAACGTTTGAAACAATGTCTCGTGAAACCAATGATTAGAGCGGTCAAACCTTACTGAAAGAGACGTGAAATTGTAAATGACATCCAAGTTGACCGTACGTGATTTCCGCTGATGCTGATACACGCACCGCGCATTATTAAAGGTGCATAACGATGCGCTCGCTATGTGAATATAGTGAGATGAATTAATATTATGGAAATCATTTTTTTTTTTTATTAAAATTTTACTGTGTAAATTCCTAGGATTATGTACAATACTGAACAACGTAATGTGTATAAATAAATAGTAAAAAGAAATATATTTCTTGTCTGCTTTTAATTTATACATATATATATATATATATATATCCTGTAATGCAACGACCTCTTGACTAGTTTTCTTTGTTCGCTCGAAAATCCCTCGACATTTTCCATATCCGCGATTGCAATTTAACGTACAACTTTTTTATTTGTGCGCGTGCAGCTACGTCAAATTTCAAGTTTCCTTCATTTTTTTTATGAAACAATGTGCAAATGTTAATTTGCCTGTACAGCGAAAATGCGGTTACACGTAAAAATTGTAATTTCTATATCGGGAAACTAAGGAAACAAAACAATCGGTGTTGATGACTTAGTTTTAAATGTTAATGTGTGTGCGTACGATCGACGCGTCCTCTATAGAATTGCGAGTAAAAATAAAGAGGTCGTCAGGTACTAGTTTGAAGGTGAGTCAAAAGGCACCTATAATGAGGGATTAAAAAAACAAACGGTAATGTAGATTACGAAGTACAACAGATCGAACTTACAGTCGTCAGTATAATACCTAACATGACCTGACTTCCAAAGCTCTCGGATGCACTATACTCTATATTGTACCACACTACGTATAAGAGACACGCACGAGAAAGAAACCATTAAACTTTCTATCGTTGTGTTAAACAAAACGATGCAGCTCGACATCGCTCGACACAATGAAACTCAGTCAAGTTGTTAATGGGCGTTTGATTCGAACCAACTGTGATTCTTGTAAATTTCGTGCAATTGTAGATTTTGTGTGAAATTAGTCAACATTTATAAATTTACATAGATGCCAATAAGTTCAAAGCTTGAATTTCGGGCAAGAAGAACAACAACGAAGATAGATTAAGGTTAGTTTTCTTTACGTCATTTGTCTTTATGCGAATCAGCTGTCTCACGCATATGATCAAAGACCCCAGTTGTTATTGTTGCCTTTCGAACAAGCAAATGTTGTTTTTCTAATCAATTTGACAATAACGATGACCAAAGCACTCTTTACATGGCCTCTAAGTAATAAAATTCTCTAACGGCATCTTTTTGTTCTCCGATCTACTTACTGTCATTGTTCTTTTTAAATTAATACGCACATTTATTCATTGGTTCATATGTTCATTCAACTCTTGCGATGTAACTTTAAATATTTCGTCATTGAGCATACTTTAAAACAAACAAATACGCCTCATCCGTTTTTAACTTCAGCTACATTTATAACTCATTTCAACTCATTGTTTGTCTAGTATGTTTGAATAAGTATTTCTCAAAACGTTATTCCGTAGGCACTTTATAAGGAAACATTGATTAATATGCTAAAACTTAGTCAATTAGATTTTAGAAAGGCAATCTTTATGAACAAATTCTTTTTTAATAATATAATATCTAAAACTCTGACTTTTTATACATTAGTTTACTAAGTTCGTCAAACAATATCTATTTTATCAATCAATGTTCCACAAATCACCTGCATTTTAGATGCTCTCATCAGCGTCATTGGCTGTAGTTAAATAATCTTAATGACATGAAAAAATGAAACGAGACACTGTAATTACCTGCATAGAGGCTAATCACAAAAGGAAGACGGTAAGGGTCTACTTTCAGAGAATACGTCACTATCGATATATCCATCGCTTCTGTAAAACATGCTAATTTGCCGATATCATTCACAAACACCTGCATGTCTTCATAGAGTTTTCGTACTAAAAATCCTTGCCATGTAAAAGTTGCCTTACTATTATGTAAAAGGCAAGATTATGCATTTAATTTTATCCTAATCAGACTTATTCCAATTATTTCAAACAGTTTTAATATTTTGCGAGCTATGCTATATACTTGATGGAACGTAACCAAAGGTGAAAATAAGTCAAAACTCTGATATGATAAATTGAGGGATGATTATTAAATGTTTGAGTAAAAGCAATATAATTAGAGCTGCTCGTAACGTTGATATGGTTTTGCTTCAAAATATTAGAATTTGTTCAAAATTGTTGTAATAGTATTTTTCAATGCCTCAAGTTTAATATTGGTGAATTTTAAAGATGATGACGGTGGTAGATGGTGGTTACCAACAATTGGATCAAATGATGAAAAGGAGCGAAGAAGATTATGATCATGAAGAATTTCCTGAAGATGGTGGTGGGGAAGAGACTCCAAGGGATTCTGGTGTAATGATACATGTTGTACCTGAAGGCGGCAAAACACAATGGAATCACATAGAAGATTTAGATTCGTTCTTCATAAGAATGTATCTTTATCATCAGAAACATGGCTTTGTTTGTATGATGCTTCAGGAAATGTTTGAACTAGCACAATTTGTTTTTATTGTAATCTTTACGGTATTTCTCTTTCATGGCGTAGATTACTCAATATTATTCAGGTAAAATTTGGTATTAATAGAAATGTACAAAGTCTATTGAACAAGCATTTTAAGCATCGTATTGATTGTCTATTTATCTTTTAGAGATAAAAATGTCACTAACAAAACTTCATTAGCCGATGCCATAGTATCGTCGGACGAATTCTTAGCAAGCATGGGTTTATTCACCTGGATTTGCTTTTTTGTAGCAACCATATTCTGGATTCTCAGAGTAATCAAAGTTTTTTATCACTTTTTTCAATTCTGGGACATCAAATGTTTTTACAATGTTGCCTTAAAAATCAGAGACAGTGATTTAGATAATTTAACTTGGCATGAAGTACAGAAAAAAGTTATAGAGGCACAGAAAGAACTGGAAATGTGTATTCACAAAAGAGAGCTGACTGAACTTGATATTTATCACAGAATACTAAGGTTTAAAAATTATTGGGTAGCCATGGTAAATAAATCTCTTCTTCCTGTACCACTCAAAGTTCCATTCATAGGAGATATTATCTTTATGACTAAAGGCCTAAAATATAATTTGGAATTTCTATTGTTCTGTAAGTAATGAACATTCTTTTACTTCAATTTTTGACAATCGTATTGCAACATTCGTGATTTGACGTTTTTACTAGGGGGTCCATGGTCGCCATTTGAAAACAGTTGGCATATTCGAGAAGATTACAAAAAAATACAAAAACGCCACGAATTGGCAGCAGCTCTCTCAAAGCATATATTGTGGATTGGTATTGCTAATCTTGTTCTCTCCCCTTTGATATTACTTTGGCAAATTTTAAATACATTTTTCAACTATGGAGAGGTAAGTTTGAAAAGTCATTTTTTAAATTGATTGAATACACGCAGTCAGTGTACAAATTCATCAATTCCCCGTAGTTATTGAAAAGAGAACCAGGTGCTCTCGGAACGCGCATGTGGTCACTGTACGGTAGAGTCTACCTACGCCACTTTAACGAGTTGGACCACGAGCTAACATCTCGACTCAGTCGAGCCTACCGCCCGGCTACGAAATACATGAGTATGTTTACGTCACCAGTCATGGCAATTTTCGCACAAAACATTGTATTCGTGGCCGGTAGTATATTCGTCGTTTTCTGCATTTTAACAATGTACGACGAGGACTTTTTGCAAGTCGAGCACGTCCTCATGATCATGGCAGTTACTGGAGGCATCGTCGGTTCAGCTAGATCCCTCATACCCGACGAAAATTTAGTCTGGTGTCCCGAAAGTTTACTTACTGCGATTCTTGCTCACACGCATTACCGACCAGACAGTTGGCGTGGTAAAGCTCATACTCATGCGACCCGAGCGCAAATGGCTCAACATTTCCAATATCGCGCGGTACACTTGCTGGAAGAGCTGATATCACCTCTGTTGACGCCGTACATCTTGATTTTTAAATTAAGACACAAAGCGTTGGATATTGTTGATTTCTATCGTAGATTCACAGTCGAAGTAACCGGGGTGGGAGACATATGCAGCTTTGCTCAGATGGACGTGAGAAAGCACGGGAATCCCGCGTGGCAAACTCTTGCTCACAGTCCCGAGACGAACGATGCCGACGTTGCTGGCTTTGAGAACATTGGAATGGAGCAGCAAGAGCAACGCATTCCTGTGGTATCCAACAACATTACTCAAGCCGAAGACGGCAAGACTGAATTATCATTAATACACTTTACACACACAAATCCTGATTGGAAACCACCTGGATATGCCGACGTTTTCGTCACGGCTTTGCGTCAACGGGCTAAAAAGGAAGCAACGAACGTGGGATACTTTGATACCAATTCTCTTTATTCTAGCTTGAACAGCCTATCTTGCTTAGGACCAGAAGTAAGTTACTAATACTAATGCATATTTGCGATACTTTCTGCCAACTACAGATGCCAATAATCAGCTTTCAAAACGATTGTTTTGCAGTACAATGGCGTTGTTTCCAACATTCTTCGAAGTACCATAATGCACCAATCAAGTATGCCTAATCAGTACAATCAGCACATGCCAGGAATGTCTTCGGACCCTTCCGCTGATCGGCCCCTTTCTAACAGTGCCACCAATATCAACGCGAATAAGCAAGAAGCGAAAGCCGTGCGCCTAGGAGTTAGCCGAGCTGAAGGGCCATTGCATATCGGCGAAAGGAGCTTGCTACACAGTTTACAACAAGCTACTGGAATAACAAATCAATCACTGGAGGCTTCTGTACTCGGCACTGCTCAAGATATCAATGCCGAGGCTAATGTCCCTCTGGAGTTGACAGCTATTGACATGTCTCTGTCTACATTGTACCTGCATGAACTTCATCACAGACAAGTAACGTTTCGAGGCTTTTCTTTTTGTCGACAGTGTCGTGTATGCTGGATCGATAAAATAACGTATCGGTAATACATTTGCAGGTTCGACGACGAGGATACCGCGAAGTGGCTACAAGGAGTATATGGCAACGAAGTCCGCTTCAAGAATTAGAAACTTTGCCAGAGTTTGGACAAGAGAGAGTCCCGTTACTCCGACATCAAGATTCTTCCATCAGGAGGGAAATGGACAAGAAATAGAAGCTCCAATTAATTTCCTCGTTATTTCTCATTTTTACCATTTTTCGACCTCACATGACGGATTTTATACATCATCGCTCATTTAAATTTAATATTTACGATCTGATTCATTTGCTAGACTTGAAATTAATTTTTTTTACAATTCTAAACAGCACAAAAGCGTTTATTTGTTATTTTATTTACAATATTATTCGATACGTTAACTAATGGCTATGACAATACTTTACACTAAAACTAATTTTGCTTCATGGCAAAAGTGACTCACGAGATGACATTCATTTTCTCAATAACTATGATTTTTAAGTCCCTTTTTTCTAGTCATCATTAATATCGAGTTGAAAGAAGAGCTATTTATTTAAAGTACAGTAAATCAATCGCGTGTTAAGTAGCTCGAAATCTTGATTGACGTGTATTACTAGTAAAATTGAATGCTGTGCATAAATCATTATTCATCATGAATATATTAATCACGATTTTTTTTCTAACAAATTATACGGAGTGCTTGTGCATCGAACATACTATTTGGTTACTCGTTTAAATAATAACAAATTACAAAATGTAACTACGACACTGCAGAAGGCGAGTGATGAATGAAATATTAGTTATTTTCCTAGTTGATGTTTGTGTGCAAACCTTATTTATGAGTTTTATTTACGATATATTATTTGATCTTTCGTTTTTAATAACGTGGTTGTTATAGAATATAAGACATGTTAATACTATATTCGGAGTGATTTAAAACTAAAATAATTAAATTTAAGGCTGGTGTTTCGAAAATAACATCGCGTGTAATTATGATGTAAATACGTTTTGTAAATATACTTTTATAATATCAGCATTAAACAAGAGAATGATTCGTTATTTTCAATATCACCCTACATATATTTGTCACACTTGGTAAAACGCGCACAGTCAACTGATCGAAGTATACAAATTTGATTTATGTATTAACGAATAAGACTGCAACATGTTTAACTATCCATTCAAGAGTAGAGAATAGATAATACTGTAATTAAAATTTGATTTCCAGTTGATTGCGATTCGATAATTGTAATATTTATCATCCAACGGGTATTATATTTTTACGCAGAAATCCACGCCATGCATTATTACGAAGTTGATCCAAGATATAGAGTCTGATAGACCGAACAATACCTTACCAATGCGATCAAACTAATAAATTTACCAACCAACCTAGATAATATGACCCTGTACGAAAAACTGAAATTTGATCGTTTATCGCCGAGTTTAACCGCTGAATGTTACTCGAAAATTACGGTTCGATATTGGAAATTAATAAACAAACTTAATTTCAACTTATAAAACGAACAATTGAACAAGAAATGAACAACTAGTTAAGGACCAATTCCAGGTACAATTTTGAAACAAATTCCCAAGTGTTATTTTTCGATGAAAATATCGAGTAAATTTGTTCGGTAAGGTTGAGAATAATGTCGGCCGTTCTCTATCTGTCTGAAAAAGAAAAATAAACGTAGGTGTGGTTCTACTCCCCGCTACGTTTGTTCTCGTGAGCTGTCGATATTATTGCGCAACTGCAGTAAGAGACCGCAAACGTACGGTGAAGGGTGCGAAATTCCCTTAGTTTCATCGGAGCTTGAGCAACACAACGCGCGAACACTCGCTGCGCGCGCCAACTGGTTTCCTAACTTTCGGCGACGCTTCCAACCAAGTCGTTAGAACTCGTATCGAAACCTTGTCATAAGTGCGCCTGACCGCTATTTTTGGTCGATTCTTGGTCGATTAACAATAAATCCAGAACGTTCGTTTAAAGCTTGCGAACCACCGCCTCATTTTTCTGTCAATTACATGCCATTAACTTGATTAACAATCAAGATTATACTTGGATCGTACAAGCGTGCGAAAGTAAAAAAACATGATTATGCGGAACGTAGAATAGTCACGCGTTATCAAGATTAATTTGACGCTTCGTGTGCTTATTCGAATGACGGTAAATTAAATTTTCTGTAAAATACAATGAAACCGCCGTGAAATGCCGTTGTTAACGTTGTTCAGTGGAGTCGGCTAACGATTTCTAGTTTTATTCCGCACGTGCTCTTGTTAAATTGTTTTAAACAAGGCGTAACTTCTAATAAAACTATCGATTTTCAGATAAACACCAAGCCATCGTCCTAACAAACGAAACAGTAGAATAGACGGAAACCCACGAGATATCGATCAAGCTTGATGCAGCACCCACTTTTCACCCACTTTGCGACGCACCACGCATCGACAAATTCGCGTTTTTCTCTGAATTTTCTTGGGATTAGTATCAACAATCACGGCAACTGTTCAGTAGCATTTTGCGACAGACCTCCGCGTTTGAAGAGCTATTTTAGAGAAGTCCTTTGATCGTACGTTTGTTCGGTGTTAAATCGACAATTGAACATTCGAGGGTTTCGAACGTTAACCAATTATTGCAATAGCGCTCAATTGAACAAGCGCACGCCCATTGTAACGAGGCAAAGCGTCAGCGGTGGTGCAAAAAAGAAAGGCAAAATAGGCCGATTCGCTTAGCCGAGTGCCGATCCGATCGTTGTTTATTCGCGGCAGTCGTGATGACCAACTACACCACCGGACACCAGCGGAGGCTATCCATCGTATACGTTTTGTCAGGCACGTATGTCTTGGGCTTGTTATAACTAACGGATTTACAACATCTATTCGTGTAAATAAATTTAACTATTGTAAACTAATTATTGTATTCGGACGGATTAAGAATTCAAAGCGTCTGTGATGGTTGTTACAGAAACTGGACCATAGTCGGAAGAGAACTAAAAGGCTGTTCCCGATTTTCCGAATAGGACCCAGTCTGCTCACCGCAAACGTAGCACCGATTGGGGTGAACACAATTGGTGGCATGCCCAAGACAAACGCGGCTCCTCGGTTAAAATTGGCGTCGCCTTCGCCAGCACCGGGTTGGATTCGAACCAACGTTCTACCGCTTGCGCGAAGATCGGACCAACTCCTCTAACCACGCGGCCATCCTCGGCTGCGATAAATATTATTTTAATTTTGCTCGTAACCTGTCTTACGATGTATAAACAGACCAACCAAGGATATGTTGTGTACGTGCGAGCCGCATCTTCCAAACGTAAATAGACAGCCGGTAGCGCGCGATCGTCGCGCGGTGGCCGATTTAAAACTCAGTCGGTCAACGCCGCTTTGCTCCTTGCTCCTTGGAATCTCGATCCTCAATCCATTCCAATAATTCTTACTTGAAAATACTCGGAATCGATCGTAATGACCGAGTGTGTCGCGACAATCCGGTTTCGATCCTGCAGTCAATCAGAAAATATCGGGCAGCCTCGGAATCCTCCGACCGATGAACCTCCGAGAAGCGGGGGTCGTAACTAGCGTCAACCGCACGATCAACTATTATTTCAACAAATCGACGGACCAACGTTTTCCCCAAAAACTAGCGTCAACCATTGATTCCACCGAAAACACCGAGCGTACAGTGGATATAAACGAGCGCACGACAAACGGTGAATTCGACCAAACGTATCTCGGCTAATCAACTTGCCTCTCTTTTCCCGCTACGTCCATAATTCGACTCGTTAAGGCTCGTGCAAAATCTAAATGGGATAGCGTCCAACTAACTGCGCCATCCTCCGCGTAATCAACGAATAAAATACGCGTCTTTTTTCCGTTATCGTTTGCAATTGTTTGTACATTACCGTAATTATACACTTGCAGTTGTCGCATGGGCCTCGGTGGCTTCAACTAATTTTAAAACATACAACAAAATAATTGCAGATTCAACTGTTCCGCCACGATCTTACTTTGTACGTTAAAACATGAATACGACAACAGTTGTCGTAAGTCAGACCTTAATGAAATTAATTATTTTTGCTTGCGATACGTGTTCACTCTTTCCACTCTTTCCACCCTTTCAATCGTACACCGTTTCGGAAACTACGTATTTTTGTAAGAACTTAGCTAGAGGACTTTAAAAAGAAAAGGTTTGCGTTCTAAAACTCGCTCTATGTTGAAGATGGATACACCGAAACGATAGATTTTGCAAGCTTGGCTAGGTCGAAAAAAAAACGTTAAGACAGCGTAAAGTACTTCGCGCGTTGCGCGTTCCTTGGGTAATATAAATAGTACGCGAATACACAAGGACACAAAACAAAGATGGAGCTATAAATAGAAATAAAAACACAGAGGGGGATTAGGGGGAAAAGGAATTGACCGAGAGCGAAAGAGATTTACTTGAAACGTATTGTCCCTTTTTTTACCGAATCAACAAGTACGAATCATTCTTTGCGACGTTCGCCAACATTATTACACTTTCTATTTCGAATTTACGATGCAAATTAAAATCGAACGTTTATGGAATATTCACGTCGAAATAGTTACCTTTTTGTTTCACAGAAATTTGTTTTAATTTGAAGGGTTTTTGAAAGGCTAAAATAGAATGACCCGTTAGAAAACAACACGCTTTAAAATAATACAGTCTTTGATACAAACTTTTTCGTGTAAAATATCAAGTATCCGTGAGCAATTCTACCTCGTTACCGTAATCTTCAATTAGGCGTACATTTGACAAATAAAAATTGTCTTCGCGGCTATATTCTATCTATTCTATATGCAAATTGAAGTTGCATCAAAGACGGAATTACAATAAAAATCAATCTTTACCGGCACGCGAATTCTTGCGACTTCGCGTACTATTCTATAGGGTTGACCTATACACGCAAATAGGTTATTTTTGCGAAATACACGTTTGTTCAATAGCGTTAATTAACTCGTTAGTACCGTGGACAAAACTGCATCTCGCTCGAATATCCTGTAGGTGGAAACTATACATTTGTCGTAGAATATATTGGAAAACTTGACTGTTCGTAACGTCGTTCGACCCAACGAGCAGTCGGTTCCAGGTCCCTATACTCCCTACACGCGGATGGACAGCCTTTCAGAGCACGTGCGGTATATCTACGAATATTAGATCTAGTCGAATAATCGAGATACGCTTGCGCAAATATCTTTTTACGGCAAATAACTTAGTTGGTGCGATCGAACGAGACGATGCGGTGCTTCACGGTGTGAACGCTAAAATGGTTGTAACAGAGAAATGTTTCCTAATAATAACTCGAAATTGTTCGTAAAGGCAATTATAACGTGACGTTGCAGACTGCTGGATTGCAACCTATGTACTTTGTCCATCCAATAATAGTAGTATTACGCGTTTTTTTATCTTTCAAACAAAGAGAAAAAGGCACGCAGAACCCAAAAAATACTAGATAGTCACGACTGCCAATATTATCGAGGCTAGTTGTGACACTCCTACTCAACCCACGGCCTGTACCTGGTTACGACAGCTCTATACCTATATATTACGACCGTGTATCACATGACATTGACGTATACTTATAGTTTGCTAAACGCCAACTAGTGAGTAAAAATGGCGGCAGACGAAAAGTTAATTTTTTCAAAGATCGTGCAACATCTAGCTAGATCACTTGCAGCGATTAACAGTACAAGATGGGACAAGGTATTTTGAGCCCATTTAACTGTATTTTCATTATTTTGTAGAAATTCCTATCCTTCGCGAAGCAAATAAATCGATATTTCGTATGTTTACGAAGGCGATTGTTGGGTTATGATTCATCGCGATCTGTCAAAAGTTTCGATTTGTCATTCAATTTAAATACTGCGTTAAGCGCGATAGTCTATTAAATATCCTGACTATTCTGCTATCGTCAGTTACCTCAATTTTCGTCTAAACATCTTATTGAATTAATTGATTTTTAGTGTGTTATTTGACTTTTTAACTAGTGATTAAATTATCATTTTATATAAATAAACTTTGTTAAAACACTCATGGAAATTGTTATAGGTGAATTGGCTTTTCAAAAGATGCCCACAAGATTCCGGAGGAGTTTACCGACTGGATCAGAGAAGTCAAGATGCAACAATTGCACTTGGCATTTATTTATTGGAATCAAACTTACAGCACAGAGAAAGAATTGTTCCTTACCTGCTTCGATTGTTGCGTGGATTACCAAAAGCTGTTTGGTTGGATGAATTGCCTTGTTCTTTATTGGGTAGAGTCCCAGTAGCGGAACGATTTAGTTTTTGCTTGAATACTCTTTTAAGCGATATAGCAGCGAGATGTGAACCAGTTAGAGAAGAAATTATCGCAACTCAAGTAGAGATTCTTGCAGTTTTAACTAATTTTGTGAGAGGTTGCATGGATCAAAATAATGGAAGGGGGATGCAAGCAAAGAGTAAGATCAACATCTTATGTATAGTTGATACTTGATGAATTGGATATTAACGAGTATTTTATTTTGTAGTAACTCTTTGTAAATGTTACGTTCCTATATTGATTGGATTGACAAGGTCAATGGGACGCTTTGCCTATGGCGGACCTCCGTTATTATGTAGAATTTTCCCACGTCCAGAGCCACCGATGCTAGAACATAAAACTGAAAATCCACTATTTCCAGACAAAAAACAGCACAACTTTAGCCATTTTAGATCTATTATTCCTCGTTCTCTAAGCAACAGTCTAAACTCTCAATTGAGCACTAGCTCTGGACAGACTAGTTTTCACTCGAGTACAGAAAGTTCTACTATAAAAAAGCCATTTTTAAAATCCTATTTGTCTGTTCCATACGATGCTACAAATTACTTCTTCAATCGATATGGGTCTAGTTTTAATCAATTTCCACAAATGCGTTGCAACGATGAGCCACAGGAGAAGATAGGCCTACAATTTAGCGTTGTACATTTACAAAGTGTTCTTGCTTTAGCCAAAAAATTACTTACCAAAGAAACATTATCATTCCTCGATGATGAGGCACAACAGGTACATTCAAAGACGCGTAATATACATGTAACTTACGGAATTGAATAACTATGCTTGTTTCATAACTACAGGTGTACTCATCAAGACTGGTACAAATTTTCCCCTATCGAACATTTAGCGAAACTATGAATTTAATTATGGTCGCTCTTCTACGAGAATTATTACAAGGTCAACGTGATTTACCTGCTCCGTTCACTAGAGATATTCAAGAGTTTATGAAAGGGCTATTCTTATCAGGACAAACTGAACTTCAATCGAGGCAACAGCACGATGCCAGTGAAAGAGAAGACATGGATACAGACTATAAAACTGTTAATAGATTTAAAATGAACGTAATGGCTAATTCTGCTTGCGTAGATATTTTAGTATGGGCTATTGGTGACGAAACAGGTGAATTTCCTTTTAAATATACAGTAAGTTTGTCGGATCAGTTAGACGATTGGTTCAATAGTATACTTTTCCAATTGGCATTCGCTCTATTACGTTAATTTTGTTATCTAATTTAATATTTTGACGTTAATAAAAATTCAGTAACGGATCAATGTACGAATGAATATAGCACATTAATGAGTAATTTGACGTTACCAAAAAATCCACAAAGAATTTTAATCAAATAAAATACCGTTCTGCAGTTTAATAAACGATTATTTATTCGATTGAAAGCAAATGTACTATACTATTTTCAGTAAAAGGCGAATATGATCTGTCTGCACTATTTGCAGATCTTCATTCCATGCTGCTTGGCGCGGGTATCCCTGTGTTTTCTTTTTGATTTCAGTTTTTGATTCAGTTTGGCATTAATTAACTTGAATTTTCATATTTTTGCCTCACTTTCGCAATAAATGTTCGAATTTGTAGATTCTTACGACTAACATGCGTAGGTACTTGCATAGACTAGGAACAAACCTAAAATATAACAATTTCCGTTTGAATTAACACGATCCACTGTGGTAATCATGAATTGAATGGTTTCAGTGTGTGACGTTTTGTGATGAAAGTAGAAGTAGTTACAGCTTTACAGCCCTTTCTCTCGTTTCTCTCTTCTATATTTATCACGACTGATTTACAGGTGCAGACAGTTTATGCAGTAGATTGACAGAAAAGATCTATTCGAATTATAGTCACAAGCTGGTTTTGGCACACATGCCATTGTTGATGGTATGTCTCGATGGATTGGGTAAACTCGCCCAAAAATTCCCAAACATCGCTAGTACTTCGATATATAATTTGAGGGACTTCCTGGTTACGCCATCGCCGATTCTTTTAAAACTACACAAGCAGTGCTACGAACAATCGTCGAGGAACCATTTCAAACTTCCCGGTAAGAACATTGAAAGAACAAAACAACGTATATCTGAAATCCAGCTGCGGAAATATCGACGCATAACCGTATGATGTTCCAGATAAAAACGGTGACATTTTTTCAAAAGATAAGCTGAATCCAACTCAACTGGCGTTTGAGACTCTGAGAGATGCGGCAATTAGAAATCTCTGTATCGCTCTTGAAGCAGCGTACTCCGTAGACCCAGATTGCGTGCCCGCGCTGGTCGCGAGTGTGTCGAACAGGCTTTTTACCGCAGAGAAAAACAACAGGTATCTTTACGCAAATGTTTCTCCGAGCATTCGTCGTCTACTTGTCGATGTCTAGCAGTTTCGCGTAATCTCTTTGTATGCCGTAGTGAAAACGACGAGGGTTTAATAAGCGATCTGGTTTCGACGAACATCGTGATAATGATGGGTCACGTAGCCGTGGCTCTGAAAAATAAACCAAAATCGACACGACCGATATTACAATTTTTCCAACAGCGTTTCTGCCACACACCCAGTCGACCCGACCTGGATACGCTCATTGTCGACCAACTGGGTTGCATGGTCATAGCAAAGTGCGACGAAAAGGTACCCAAACTAACTGTCTTTTCAAAGAAGCAAAGGGAAAAAAGTCGCGAAGCCTCGTCGGCATACTGTTAGCCCAAACAAGAATAGCCGTGAAACGAGCGTTGATCAGAATTCAAAATTACAGATACACGAGGAAATAATGCGAATGTTCTCGCACACTCTAGCATCGAACGACGACCGTAAACAGTACCGCCACGTGTGCGGTGCCGTGACAAATGCATTGGCCAACATAGCGGCAAATCTCGAAGGTGAAAAAGAAATAAACAATCTACTTTTGAAGCTGCTCGAGCTTTTCGTTCAGCTCGGCCTCGAGGACAAGCGCACTTCCGACAAAACTATCACTGGCAGCAACGTGGCTACGGTAAGTTATCTCGTCGAGGACGAAAACGTTTAGCATCAGACCAACAAAGACGAGAACTCCTCTTATGGACGTTTCAGAGGGGACGCAGTAACGCCGGTAATCTGGGAGTCCTGATACCCGTAATCGCGATCCTGTTGCGACGGTTAGCGCCGATTCGCAACCCGCGGCAGCGGGTTTTCAAGCTCTTTAAGGACTTCTGGCTTTACTGCGTGATACTGGGTTTTGCTTCGGACTCGCGACCGCGGCTTTGGCCCGCTGACTGGCACGAGGGTGTCAAAGAAATCGCCGTCAAATCACCTTACCTTGTCTCGCCGGACACCAACACGCGCATCGAGATGCGCGAGTTGCAATACACTTCCGCCGTACGTAACGACACGGTGTCGATGAACGAACTGCAGGAGCTCAGGAGTCAAATCCTAAAGATGAACAGCAGGTTGGTGACGATCGACCCCTCGCACGGTCCGTGATCAAGAGAGCTCGGACTCGTATCAGGGTCGATTCGCGAGGAAAATACTCGCACGATAATGTACTCGTTGTCGTTTTTAGGTCAAGCGAAATAACTGCGTTCGTTCAAAAGATGCAATTTGCACAATGCACTTATCTGCTGTCAGTGTACTACTTGGAAACGTTGAGGGTTTCCAATAGTCCGGAACCAAGTCTACACCCGATAATGGAGTATCTTAGTGACACTGAGCTGCAAAAGGACAAGAACGGCATGTGGCAGTGCATCTGCTGCGTTGGCGACGCCGTATTTTCCAAGTTCAAAGACGTGATGCAGCGCAAACCAAAGAACGAGCAACGCGAGCGCGAGCTCGAAAAGCACGCTCAGTTCTTACTCGTGTATTTCAACAACGTGCACAAGCAAATAAGGCGCGTCGCTGACAAGTACTTGTCCGCGTTGGTTGATGCCTTTCCACATCTACTGTGGAATTTCCGGGTGCTTTGGTGCATGTTGGATATCTTGCAGGTACTCTCGTTTTCGTTACAGCTCGATCCCAACGAGGAGACGCCCCAGCTGAAGATTCCCGAGACTACTTACAGTATTCAATTGATGGAAAGAATCGAGGATCGCGAGGTACGCTTCGTTTGCATCGCCAGCTCGCGTTCGCCGTAAATCTGACGCTTGTCTTTTCCAGAGCATCGTCAAGGATTTCACCGCTAGATGCAAGGGCATCGTTCAGGAGGCAATGAAATGGGCACCGCAGGCCACGCGATCTCACCTCCAAGAATACATCAAACAATTTCAATCTTCCGGCTTATGGCACCATTCGGGCCTGGCCTTGGCTACGGACTCGGTCCTCGAGCTCGTAGACTTGTCGGGCCAAGGCCCAGGCGTGGGACCGCAAGGCACGAGCAACTCCCTCGACAAACGTCCTCGCATGAAGGGCGCGAACTCGTGGCTTCTGTCGATGATGACGACGCGCTCGTGGTACGCCGGCGAGATAGCTGGTATGCTGAGCCTGGTCCGCGGCGATGCTCCCGATCAACCTAGCGACGAGGAAATCACCAACACCGTGGTCGACCGATTGATCGACGAGCTGTGGCGCGCCTGCCGAAAGGCCAACGAAAACGAACACCACAGCGCCATGTGGCGAGCCACGGCTCTGCTCATCTCGATTCCCGGGATACACCGGAGGTTGCTGCACACGGTAGCCTGCTCGCAGATCGAGCTGTTCACACGAGCAACAATGAACACCGCCGTCGAGTGCTGGCAGTGGATGCTGACCGCCCGGCCGGATCTCAAGCTGCGCTTCTTGCAGGAGATGCTCGCAGCCTGGCAGTACACCGTCGACAAACGCATGGGTGTGTTCTCGATCGAAGAGGAGCAGGTCAATCCTTTGGCCGTGTACGAGGGCTGCAAGCTTGGGCCGAATTCTCCGCTGGTCAAACCCCACGAGATTTGGGTGAGCTTCATCGTCGAGCTCGTCGAGACGGCAAAGTACTGCTGCCAGGAAACCGTCGAGATGATCGCTCTCTTGTTGCACCGCTCCCTACCTATGACCGTGGGTTCCCTCAAGGACGAACCGCACCTCAATCGACACGTCGCCGCGGTAGGCGTACGCTTCAAACTGCTATCGTGCGGACTCCTCTTGCTTCAAGGCGACATTTTACCACGCTCGCTCAGCAAGAACGTACTCCGCGAACGGGTTTACTGCAACTGCCTCGACTACTTTTGCCGTGAACGACAGACCCCCACCCAAGAGCTCGACCAATTGCGCGAGGACATCGCTACGCTGATTCGCTTTTGGCAAGTGATGCACAGCGAGAAGAAGTACCTGATGATGTCGAACGCCGAAGCGGACCTCGACCTCGTCAGACACCCACAGCCGGTCGACTCGCTCCTCAGCACGACGATCGGCGCTGCAGCTGGAGCTGGAGTCGCTGCTGCCGCGGCTGAAGTTGCGCGCTCGCCGGCTTCTAGCTGGATCAGCACGGTGCCGCTTTCCGCGAGCATCAATACCCTGAGCAAACGCAGTAATCGCAGCAAGCGCCTCGTCACGGCTAATCTCTACGTCAAGGATTACATAAGAAAGAGGAACCTCATTCTCGAGCTACTGGCTGTCGAGATCGAGATGCTATTGGTAAATCGCAGATACGTTTACGATACGACATCGCGTGCAAAACGAGATGCCAATGAGGTGGTATTTACTTCAGGTTTGGGCGAATCCAGGCGGTAGACAAGAACTTGTGATACCAGGCGAGCAAAGCATCGCCGAGTGGCGATCAAAGTCGATGACCGATCGCTGGCGCGATTACACTCGCTTGGCTTGGGAAATTAGCCCCGTACTCGCCATCTTCCTACCGGTGCGCCTCAAGAATGCCGATTCGATCATCAAAGAAGTTTGCAGACTCGTCCAACTTCAGCCCGTTCAGGCGATGCACGTCTCCGAGGCTCTGCAGTATCTTGTTACCACTGAGAATCTCCTCAACGACACGCCCAAGGTACGTATGTATTCTCGTGTTCCGCCTGTCGAAGTTGAGCGCTTTACGCAATCTCGACTGTTCTTTTGGTCGCAGCTGGTGTACATGTTGACATGGGCAAGATGCTCGCCGATCCAAGCGTTAGCCTACTTCTCGAGACAGTTCCCGCATCATCCAATATCTGCGCAATTCGCAGTGAACGTGCTGGAAAGCTACCCAGCCGACGCCGTGCTATTTTACATTCCTCAACTTGTGCAAGCCGTCAGGCACGATTCTATGGGTTACGTCACGGAGTTCATCAAAGCGATCGCCAAACGTTCACAGGTGGGTGCTTCGACAATTGCAGGCTGAGCCGCAGTTTCAGAGTGTCGTCAATGCGTCGCAATTTCGATCGTTTACAGATTGTGGCTCATCAGCTCATATGGAATATGCACACGAATATGTACATGGACGAAGACAAACAAATAAAAGATCCGGTTCTTTTCGATACGCTGGACGCGCTCGTTAAGAACATCTTGGGCGCTCTGTCGGGACCAGCCAAACAGTTTTACGAGAGAGAATTCGACTTTTTCGAGAAAATAACCAACATATCCGGTGAGATCAGGCCTTACCCAAAGGGACCAGAGCGAAAGCAGGCTTGCCTTACCGCTCTGAGGAAAATTCAAGTGCAGCCTGGCTGTTATTTGCCTTCGAATCCCGAAGCGATGGTCATCGATATAGACAAGGATAGTGGCACGCCTATGCAGAGCGCCGCTAAAGCTCCGTTCTTGGCAAGATTCAAAGTGCAACGTTACGGTATCAAAGAACTGGAAAACATTGCTATGGCTGTGTCGGCGAATGGCAAGGTAGAGGTCAAGAGTTCGGGCGAAGAAACGTGGCAAGCTGCCATTTTTAAAGTTGGAGACGACGTAAGACAGGATATGCTAGCGTTGCAAGTTATCAGTATTTTTAAGCACGTTTTCCAACAAGTTGGACTTAATTTATTCTTGTTCCCGTATCGAGTTGTTGCTACTGCACCTGGGGTAAGGAATTTCGCGTTTCGCTAGCTTCACTCGCTTCACTCGCTTGAGTTGTTAAGGTAATATTGAGAAAATCGATTTTTATGCTTTTCACAGTGCGGCGTTATCGAGTGTGTACCGGATGCGAAGTCGCGCGACCAACTTGGTCGACAAACTGACTATGGAATGCACGAATACTTTGTTTCGGTACACGGAGATGAGTCGTCCAAAGCCTTCCAGAATGTTAGACGAAACTTTGTCAAATCAATGGCGGCTTACAGCGTTATTACTTATCTACTTCAAATAAAGGACAGACACAACGGAAATATCATGATTGATAAACAAGGTCACATTATTCATATTGATTTCGGATTTATGTTCGAAAGCTCTCCGGGTGGAAATTTAGGTTTTGAACCCGATATTAAACTGACCGACGAAATGGTTTTGGTTATGGGAGGCAAAATGGAAGCTGCTCCTTTCAAATGGTTTATGGAACTATGTGTGCAAGCGTTTATAGCGATAAGGTATGATTTTACGCTTTACTTAAAAAGCTCACGTTTAGCGCACAATGTCCTTATGTAACGTCTGTCCTTTCGTTCCAGGCCTTACCAAGAAGCTATTATATCGCTGGTATCCCTCATGTTAGACACTGGTCTACCTTGTTTCCGAGGTCAAACTATCAAATTGTTAAGAAGTCGTTTCGCACCCATGGCTAGCGATCGGGAAGCGGCAATTTTCATGGTTAATGTTATTAGAAACAGTTATTTGAATTTCCGCACCAAGACCTACGATATGATACAATTCTATCAAAATCAAATTCCCTATAAATAAAACGTGAATGTATTATGTAACATATATACTACAGCATTATAGTAGTAAATTTGAATCGTGGACAATGTCAAAGTTCCAATTTTACATTTATTGTGACGGTTTTTATGCGATATATGAATTTCACTTTGGGTTATAGGTTTCAGGTCTATTGACTCGACTTTATAACGAGTAGTGAATAAAGTACTTAATACGATGTAACATTCCAGCATGTAACGGTGATTTGTGAATAGCGCGTTAATGACCTATTGGAATTGTTAAGATGAATTTTGTTTTTATTTGTCATTCCTAACTATTATGCATATAAATCATGTATATACTACTGAGATTTTCTGTAAAAACTGTTTGAATTTTTCTCTGCAAATATATAATTGATTGTTAAATAAATAACGTATCGCTTATTCGTTATTTCTGTCCTTCTGATTTATTAACAGACAAACTATATCCGTTTATAACTTTCATTCAACTTCATTTATTAATATAAATATCGATACACGAAATTGTTTCTTAATTAGAAAAAAAAAAACAGATTCGTCGTTTGACAGAACTATAGTCGTAATTGATCGTTTTAGCCTTCCTGATCCAAGCAATAATCATTGCCGATGATTTTTATTTCAGAAAAAGAAGATTTATTACGAGTTCTGAGACAATATTTTTTCTCGTTAAATATATACACGTGTAATCTGATTTTTACATATACATACTATTAACACTTTTTAATAATCACTTGGCTCGCGTTAGAATTTTCTTTATTCTGGTTGATAAAGTTTGCCAGGGGTGATATGTTTGATGGGTGAAGCTTGTTGGCTGTAAAAAAATATATAAAATGTAAAAAATATTCAATTGTAATACATTTTAAATTGAATAAGATATATAATCGATCTATAAACAATTATTGACAATTATTAGAAAAGAAAATATTAATTTATCGTACAGGTTTTATTCCAGAGTCCACTCAGAAGTACATCGATGCATTTTAAAGATTATTTCTTAAAAGTGCCCAAATGCTACGGAGATTGCGATTGAAATCAAAAGTATCGTTGCTTACCCGGATTGTAATTGCTTGGATGTAATAATAACAGTGGGTGGTTGAACTTCTCGTCTGGCATCTCTCGCATAGTAATAAATTTCTGTAGTTTTAGCGTAAGGTCCACCAGGCAAATTAGGTTGTGGTTGGGTACGAGCAGCTAGCTTGTCGGCATGTCGCAAAGGGTTGCATTCCAAAGGTTTCTAAAATTCATACAAACCAAATTAAATTATTTTCAAACGAGATCGTTGCTCCACAGAGATTGCCATCGTGTTAACGTTGAAAATATTCCTATGGCAAACGATGACTTTTGAAGCATCTTCAAGGCGATAATAATCGATATTTATTGGGAAAAATACGTATTAAAAAGTGGCAATATTATCCTCGATTTCACTTACACCTCTGAGAATATTACGAATAAAACTGAGGAGAGGAGTCACGCTACGATTCGGTAACTCACGTGACATTTTAACAAACACTATTAATTTATCAGCTTGGCAAAATTAAGAAAGGCCGTAGTGCACTGTTATGCAGTTCCCAAGCGATTGCGGTTATGTCCGCATCAATATCGTCTGCTTTCAGTTTTTAGCGTAGGTTACGCGTGATTGGCCGATCGACGTCGCAGCGGGAAATTCAAACGTCCAAAGCATATTTGGACGTATCCGAACCCTAACTACCAAAACTTACTTTTCAACTTATCTTTGACGTGAATTATCACAGAACGTTGCATCGAGGCACAGCCTCGACAGTGGCATTATTACATTGCGTTCGATTAATCAAAGTAGGGCAACAGTTAGTTGTTTAGCTAGCGGCACGTTATCGTCGCAATAGCTGTCCTCGCTTTCTCCGCGGCGAGTTTGCGATCACGAGGACGCACGAGGAACAAGTTTGCCTTCGTGCTCGCTTTCTCCCCGAAATTTCGGTGACCCGGCTATTGCCGTGCAACGTCCGCTAAGTTATTAGCATTTAGACAATCAATTTTCGCGAGATATTTATTTCGCTATCGCAAGGTACTATTCAAACTAGCGTTCAAACGTTCTCAAACGTGCGATAGCGTTCGCGGTATGGTTGACTAGAGCGAAACAATCCGTATCCCAAATTGGAAGGTCCACAACGCGTTACTCGCGGTACCTCTCGTTGCGCCGAATTATGTTAGCGTCAATGACGCTTGTTTCGGTCTCGTCCGTTGATTATTTAGTCGCTTCGAACCGCGATCGTTATCGAACTTTTATCGTTATTTTCGGTAATCGTGTTTGTTGGACGTATCGTCGTACTCGTCGTCGTTCGTTGCTGCACGACTTTACTCGTCCACGAAACCTACCGGTGGTGGATTTTTCACGAGCCCGTGGAGGGTTCGCCTGCGTCGATTTTCGAATTGTTAGCCGCACGTCAGCCTTGGGCCTGCCGTTTGCGTGTTTTCGCGCTAAACCAATGGCTGTACTATTGTTGAAAATCGCAGCCGCGATGGCAACTTGCCTCGCTTTCTTGGCTGACTAGCGTTCGTCCGGTCATTCGATAAAAGGATAACGCTGAATAACCGTAAACCGATGTCAATCGCTCGCTGGACTTGTAATTGATTGGATTAATCTCGTAGGCGACTATACGTTTCCGAAACCATTGTAGGTGTTTGCACTGGACGAGTTGTTCGGTCGGTTTCAATTGATCAATGGAATACGTGTTTGCGGCGACGGTGCACGGGTCCAATGGATTAATCGCGCGCGTCAATTATTCCGACTATGGTTGTTTGAAACGTTACAAAGCTGAACCTAGTCATGGAACGTTTCCCTCTGATTTTCCTATCGTTTTCATTTGGTGCACGAAATGTCTCGCGGTTTACTCGAATAGCGAAAAACGTACGTTTGTTGGCGACCTGCTCGTGCGTACGTAGAGAAGTTTTTCGGCGTTGTCAACGACGAGTCGTTGGGACCAATCGAACAACTTTGTTCCAAAATGGAAAAATGGTGGAACGCTCGAGGAGCGTACACCGACCATCGATCAACGATATCAACCTTTCGTTCTCCACCAACGACGCTACGCACGCTGAACACTTTCGAGGCTATTGCGCGTTCGGTCGACTGCGTCGCTAAACCAATTGCTCCGGGCAAAGCTCCCCTAGCTTGTTGGTTGCGCCGACAACGACATTGGGACAACGCGCTACGACTACTACAACGGAGGTACGCGTGTCCCGATGCATTTTTAAATACATCATCGACCCTATTTCTGCACGAAATTCAATGGGCACAACGCAAAGAGCGTTTTACAGCGTGCGCTCGCATCGTTCGACGGAGTAAGATAACGGGAGAAATCGTACACGAGTGTTCGACGAGGTGCGAAGACCACGTGCTCGTCGAGAAGGTAAAACAAACATTCGGAACGCGTGACCGATAAACGCAGCGATTACTTGGATTATTTCGCGGTTCCTGGTTGAATCAAATAGCCGACTGCGTCGGATCAGGACCTGCCGATGTCCGTACGTTTATTAGTAACGGTGTTACTCAGATTTCAGATTCAGGTGCAGCGACAACCTACGTAGCACGCGAAGGTGTTTTATTGGTTCGTTGAACAAACAAACGATAAGACTGTCAACGGCTGATCAACTCGGCGAAATAGCGAGCGTCCGAACTCGTAAGCTATCAACTGCGCTCCGTGAGGTTGACCTCCCTCCACGCGCGGGGATTCACCGTAGCGGAGGCTCTCTCGCTTTCCACGGTTTTTTGGCTCGTCGCGTTCGCAGGCTGACGGTACGCGCACTTTTCTCCCACGACTGTATCCTCGGCAAAGTTGGACGCGTCGGATCAAACGAGTCCTTCGTCGACGCGGTTGGATAGGTGAAGCGAAGGGTATAGACCCGCCTGGCGATTGATCGGATAAATTCTTTACGGAAATTAGTGGCTGTAGCTTTGCGCATGCGCGATTGTCGTTGTGCAAGCTCTGAATCTGCAAGCTCGATTCAAACGCTGATAAATCGATGTTCCGAGGCATTCGTCACTCGTGGTTCGACAAGAGCGTTTTCAAGCCCTACTTCGTCGGGACTCGACGTTAAATATCACTTCTGGGACGCGTAGAGGGACGAAGCGTTTTTCACGATCAAACGATGCATTCGTAACACGAGCGTCTGCGAAAAAACGAAGGAAAATAGGTCGTCGATAGGTCGCGTCCGTGAACGTTTGGAGAGTGGCATAGTGGCATCCGTTTCTCCAGTTTCTTCGGAATGACGTAACGTTAAAAATTACGCGCAAGATCATCGACGCGCGATGAAATCATAACTACCTTGGCTCATCTCGACGTTGTAGATTGCAGAGCTCCCGCAAAAAATGAATATATACGCGAGTTGAGGATGACGTACGTAAACGAAAGTGTAAGTAAACGGAAATAGCAGCAGCCTTTCCAAAGTCACGAGGGCTTAAACTCGCTGTATCGACTTATGATTTATTTATAAGACAGGTCAATGCTATACGTTCGGCTCGATTTATCGGTTCCTTTTTCCCCGCTAACTAGCTTTATTGTGTAAATAGAACGTTATCAGGAGAGCACACGGTGAATCTATAATCTATTTGCGAAATCCTGAAATTTCAGAAATTACTTAACGTGAGAAATTTGAATATTTACAGCCAAAGTATCGCGAATTTGAGGAATATTAATCTTGTAAAAACCTGCTTGGCATTTTTATCGACTTCAGTCATTAACTTGAGTTTTTCGGATATTTTACGACGCCGTTTACCTTGTGGCCAAAACAGCAAAACGTATGCTTATTAAACTTGAAACGTCAATCTCTTTTACGCGCAACGATACGCTGGCACGAGAAGTATGCGATATTTCAAATTTAAACGGAAAAAACAGGCAGGCGCAAAATTGCACAAGGGAAGTGAGCAAATAAAATACAATCGTCAAGAATCATCGGCATCGCTCTGTTATCTTGACGATCGCGTTTCATAGTCAGATCAGCCGTAGATTGGCGCGTTCAATTGAACGGTATGTAGACTAAACATTAACGTGCATAAATTTGCATTTATTATTAAAAATATCGAGTCACAGATTCGATCAAACGACAGGCCACTTCGTTCGAAAGGAACGCTCTGAATTATTTTATCGTTTTATACGCTACGTTCGGGTGGCTCGGATAAAGTCTAGATAGCAAGTTGAACCAAACATAAAAGTTTTGAATTACTACGTCGATGAGTAATCGGTAAGTGTGCTGCGTGATCAAAAACTGCAAAGTTGCAAGTTTCGGCTCGAAGCGTCGAGCGTACTGCGTCGCACCGCAGCTACGACCAAGTCCTCGAGAATGTTATCGAACGGCCCCGGATACAACGCGAAAAAGGCTGTGGATCTAACGACTCAAAGGTTAATTCAAAAGTGAATTCGCACCTACGCTGTAACGCGATATCGAATCGTTGCTACGACTGGACAAAAATCGCAAGGCAATCCGTCGGTGGGCGAGCGTGCGTGGAACGAGCAGTATTAAAAACTGAACGATCCGAGGAGTAGCTTACGGGGTACGAAATTGATCCGCGAGCCCTTGGTCGACAATGCAGATTTCGCAAAGGGCCACGTTACCCGCGCGTTTGCACGATGCATACGCAGGCGTCGTCGTCGCTTGGCGCGCAAACTCGCTCACTCTACTCCATGTATCTGTCTCTCTTTCTTTCGGTCTGCCCCATCCCCCCGTCTACCGCTGTTCATACATGGGAGGATAAAAAAGGGGAGGGAGCGCGCCGCCACTGCTGCTGCTGGCTGCTCGAGGCGGCTCTGTCTCTCTCGTTGGCTCGCTCGTTGGTTCGTCGGTTCGCTCGTTGTTGCTGGTTCAGTGCGGCTTTAGGGGGCGGCGAGGGCGGCTGGCTTTCTCTCTTGTCTCGTGGCGCGCGAGCGAGAAAGAGCGAGGCTTTAGCACACCCTTGACGAGAACAGCCGCCGGTTCGCTTCCTGGCTCGATTTTTCTTTTGATTTTTTATTTTTTCGAAGGGTCCAGCTCACGAACGTTCGTTCGATCTCCTTGTGCAGTGTGCGTGCTTTCACGCAAACTTTGATCAGAGCGTAGAGCAGCTTGTGCCAGTTTCTCGCGTGCGTGTATAATATCCTTCCTGCAAGACAGACGAGGAGAATAAGAAAAAAGACGAAGAAGAAGATGAAGGCCTCTAGCAGCAGGTATGTTCGACAAGCCGTTCGTCTCTATAGAACACGTCGATCCCCGTGATATTGGCTGCTCTCTCTCCCTCTCTCTCTCTCTCTCTCTTTCTCTCTCTCTCTCGCAAAGCTTGATACCCAGCTGCTGCCTATCTCTCTCTCTCTTTCTCCTGTTCTCCGCACTGTTGCCACGCGAGAGTCGTCGTAGTACTAGACGTAGTAATACTACGCTACACCATGTGTGTCTGCCACGAGAAGTGTATGCCGGGTTGTACAATCCGTAGACGTACACCTTTTTCAAGTTTACTCGTCTCTCTCCCTCCCTCTCTCTCTCCTTTTTTCTGCTTTTACTATCGATCTTTTACACTACCTATACGTTTTCTTTTTTTCGTTTTCATTTCTCGTTGCGAATTCCTGGCTTTATTTACGTCTTCTTGAGAATGTATATAGACGCGCACGCGTGTGTGCATGTGCGTGTGTGTGTGTTCCAGTCCATAAAGTATACGTTTATCATTGAGAAACAAGTTTTAAAGGGTCGAACTGTTGTACGAGAATCTATATAGTCATTCAACTGGTCACGCCATGGAATGTCCAACGACTTTTGCAGACTTTCGTTACAATGTTTGATAACATCGGAAACATTGTTAATTAACTGACTATTAAGTCTAAAGGAATATTTAAAAAATTATTAGAAAACCAGTAATTTCAGCGATGTTTTTGAAACGACGCCGTTGCTCGTACTCTTACCTTATGCGTGATTATTGCATCAATGCTGTTTGAAAATAAATTGGATGAAAAATGAATCGATAAAGTAAGAAAAGGCAGTTTGTCGTCGTATGTAGTTTGATAACTTGGCATATTTTCGTAGAAATCTAATAAATATCGATTCCCTGTAGGATCAACGCGATAAAATGCGAATGATCGATAACTTTTACTTTTTGAGTCGCTGGTCCATTCAAGGCCAAACAGACGATTTCCGCATAGGCGTCATCCAAGCTTATACGTTTGTAAATCATTGAAATCTATGCATATTTCATAAGGCCAACCACGTGAGACAAGTGAAATATTAAACGCAACAATGGAATTTGATCGGACTAGATAGTAAAGTGTATCAAACGTTATCAAGTTGTGGCACGTGTCATACGTATTGCTACCGCTGATTGCTCGTTACTGTCAATACTCAAGATAACGGATTCGACCATGCGATTCTACGCAATAAACATCGGTCTAACGAATTTCACAGGTTTAAGTAGAAGCATTTTTCAATAATTGTCTATTTTACAATTAATTCAACACTCGTTGTTACACAGCCAAGAGTAAATAATACGGTCAAACGTCGTTTACGTAAAAAATCCGAAAACGAGTCTCGCGGTGATCGTTCTTTGTAACGTAAGAAAAGGAATAATTGGTTTCAACAACGGTTAATACATTTATCGACTCTTTGTTCGTTATAAACATCGTTTAAATCGCCTTTAAACCAAATCATCGGAAAGTATAGCTATTTCTTTCGTGTATCTCTTCGTAATTGTTCAAACTGGTACGTATATACCGTTAAAACCTTGTCACTGTATTCAGGCAATGTTCTGACTCGTAGCGCAAGTTTTGAAGGAGCATCAAGATTCATTGCTGCGAAGCGCAATTTTTCAAGCACGACTCTCTCGGTCCTCGCTTTCAAAGTTCTTCGTGTATTCGTATCGAAAAATTTCAAACGAAAAATAGACATATTCCGTCTCTATGCTTTTTCGGAATTCGTTCTATAAATGTATTGGGCAGGTGACGGCTCAAGTCTTACCTCGTTAGAGATCGTCGTTATAGTAGCGCTGCTTATTAACGAGTTTCATTTGGTCTAAAGTACTCTATTGTGAAAGTTTGGTTAAACGATGAAGACAATCGTATAATTTCTCGCTACGGTAGATAAGAGTCGCGGAACATTGGTGCGGTTGTTAAGGTAAGTTTTTAGTTTTTCAGTTATCGAACGAGAGTCGTTATTTTTGTCTCAAGCTAGGCGAACTACACGAATCAGCGGGATTTTTTTCGGTAGTATCAGCAGCTTTCCGTTATCCACGAAACTCTCGATGGTATCGCGTTGCACGGTAGATCATAGAATACAGAAGTCGGTAGTTCCGTAAAGCAACATTATCCAAATTTGTTTCAATCTACTTGACAAATGTTTGAAAACAATTCGTGCGATTGTTATGTCACGTGTTTCGTAATTATCGCTTGCCGCGTATCGATGTTACACGCGTATCTGGGTATTTTGTTCGAGGATGGCAATTATCGATTTTTAATTCAATTACACGTCCATTTTGTTTTCGCGACTCGCTGTTAATCGTGATTAAGTCCATGCGTTGAATTTTAATGTGTCTTAACAGCGGGATCGCGTCATTGACGAAAACATCCTCCACGTATATTTATGAACCTTCAAGCACAGAGACGTTATGTCGTAAAGTCAAATAGTTACCCCTAACGTGCTGGAATACGTAACGCATGTTACAAAACAATAATAACGATAATAATAAGTCGGGCAATTGTGGAGTCGATAAAGGAACTGTCGAGGGTCCTCGTTGGCGTTTCGAGTTTCCTTTAGAGTAGTAGTCGTCAAAGTGTGGATAACGCAGCAACCAACAACTTGTCAATTTGCTCGTACGTACCTTGTTAATTAAACACCGTCGTTTTTACGCGTTTCGTCAGGAAAACACGTTCTACTCGCGTAACCTCTGCTAATTAACGAGCACGGCAACGGAAACCGAACGACAAGTAGTTTAACGTGCCATGCGTATGTCGACGCATCAATATTGCCATTTCCTTGGACTCGCGTTTTGCGCGTAGAATATTACCGTAAACATAGGTTCTTTCGTTTTTTAACATTAAAATGGCGCAAAATCGTCTGTAGACGTCGTCGATTACAACCGGTTTCGTTGTAACACACTTTGTCGTTCGAGGGTACGACGATCGACGTTTTACTTTCTATCGAATGGTTTTAATTAAACGTCGCTATTTATTCGAGTAAATAAAGCCACGGCGATTATAGAAATTGTCCAGGTTTTAATCAGTATCCAATCGTCGGAATTGAAAATCTGCTTTTGACGTTCGAACGTTATTTTGTTGGTTTTTGCGGTGTCAAGTCGAGGGCAGGTGCAGGCAAGAGTATACGTTGCGGTTTTTCTACGTGCTTTATTTAAGCTTACTGCTACCCGTGCTGTAGAGGATAAAGTAGACGTTAGAATTTACGAGGGATAAACGGAGTGACGCTAAAATAGATATGTCAATTTAATGCTATTCTCTCTCTCTCTCTCTCTCTCTTTTATTTGTTTGTTTTGCGGTTTCCCAGTTATTTTGCAGTAGACACGCGTGTCGCGTAATCGAACGAACCCCCAAAGTTTTATTCGCGTGGAAAAACGAGGAACCGCAATTTCGCCTACGTTGACGTTTTTATCTTTTTGTTTAAACAACTGCTCGTCGTGTGAAGAAGATACATTTTAACATGGTTGTTACTGTATTGCGTCGACAACAGACATCAAAATATACGAAATAAATGACTATCGAACACTTGCGTAAATGTTCTTTTTCCAATACTTTTAATGAATAAAATGTTCGTTTACTGTTTATATACTATGATCGTATCATGAATACATCAAATATTCATGAAATGCAAAACCTTAAATTATTGCATTCCAATCGCCGAGAGATTGAATTCACGTATTGCTACATCACAGTTGGTTGTGCGAACAAAATTAACGTAAAAGCTGTCGTTTACATCTGGCTTCGATCGTACGAGAGCAAGGACAACGGAACAAGAGTAAACAATAACGCGCATTACGATCACTCGTACGACCAAGAGAGAAATTCACGGTAATTCATTCGGAAAAATTGCTTAATTTCCGATCGGTACGAACAAATCCTTCGATCGCACCATGCACTTGACTCGACGACTCCAATTATGTATATCGACTCTCGACCTCGTGGCCCAGCATGTTAATCGATAACAAATTGTCTGGACAAATTGTTATCGAGAGAACGAGGCTGAAACGTATAAATTCAGTCGACTCGTTAATTCGTGTCCCATTGTTGTTGTGTAATATATTTTTTTCGTTTTTATTCCTTTTGCAACCTACGTACGTGTGCTGGATATTGGATAACGAACGGACGAAAATGACCACTAGCAAAATTGTTGAATTTTTCAACGTCGCTTCACTCAAAATGTCGAAAATGTTGACGCCTTTGGTACACGTAATTTGCGTTTATAAACTTGAAAGTGAGGGAGAAAGGGGCAAACGTTCGCGATGATAAACGTTAAATCCAGATCATCAGTCGTATCGATACGCGTCAATAAAACAAGCTTTGATCCGATAATCCAGAAACTCTCGTTGAAACTCGCGACGATAAGCCCCTGGAAAGTTAAGGTATCCTTCTCTCGGTTGCGGCGCGTGCGTACACGCGAATCAAAGGAAAATAATACACTAGAGGGCCCTTTGGGTTAAGTTTAATACCCACGCGCGCGCACACGTATAGCCCTTGTATGCACGTGGAACGGCAACCGATCGATAATCACCTGCTATTCGCGATAATCCACGTCGTTGTATGCACATAGCTTTGCGCGCGTTTGTGTTTGCGCGAGCTTTATACGTATTTTTTCTCGATACGCAGCACGCCAATGTTTCGAGCGACGACGTTCGAAGAAGGTATTACATTTTGACAGACTCCTACGACGAAAGTACTGAAAACTAAAGCTGCCAACCCGAGTGTATACGCTGTCTCGGATAGTCCGATAGTTGCAAAGAAAAATAAGTTTGGTTATAAGTTTGGTTTCCCGCGAAAAAGCGTGCTACACGTCGTCGTAAAAATGTCTCACGGAAAGTCCACTCGATTATACGTTTTCGTTTGGAAAACTCGTAGCGACGGTATAATTGTCCTCGCTATTTTAATCCCAACTCAGGCATACAACGGCGACGCACGTGCTTGCGTTAAATGAAACAAACGCGTGTATAATTAATCCCGTTTTTTACATTATCATTCTTAGCAAATCTCGTGCAAAATGGCACTCGCGTATTCTGCCAGCTCGTTTCACTCTCGTCCCACAGCATCGTTTATCTTAATATCATCTTTTCGTCAGAAATATACGTATATTCGCCATACACGTTGGCCGGAGCTTCTTAATCCGTGAGATCACGCCACGAAACCTCGTTATCGTAATTTACGTGCTTTCGCAGTGTCTTTATCGCTCTAATTAATGCCTTGCCAGCCATTCACGCGCGAGATTCCCTCCTACGTGAACAAAAAACTTGGATAAATTAACCGCGCGATCATCGTGTTCACATTTTCAGACTTATTCGTTATATATGTTTTCGTCGATAATCCTCGTATTATACCGTAAAGTCATTGTTATCGTATCTATTTATACGCCGTAACGAATACTCTGCGATTCAGACCAATTCAACCCATTGTTTGTTGGTCAACGTTATTTTGTCGACGCCCATCGATTACTACTATTCGAATATCTCGGACGTGAAACGCCCCCCTCACTCTCTTCCCTTCCATGCCCTTCCAGCGCCAACACCTGTAAATTTTAATCAATTAAAAGGTTGCGTGTTTTGTCGCAAAATAGCGAGCTTACGAGTTGACTTTGTTACGTCGTTGGCATTACTTGAGCTTTGATAATTTTGCAAACTCGACACTTTAGCTTTACCAAAAAAAGTACGTTTTGTTATAATTTGACGAATTTCGGAAAAAACCAGTCGACGCGTAAAATCATCGGATTACCGTTGCTAGCTTAACGAGATTGTTATGCATTCACGTGTCGTTCGAACTAGTTTTGGAAAGTTCGCTAAAACGTCGGTAACTTTGTATACGTCGATTCTCGGTCCCTCGAAATTATCAATATTCATGGACAAAAGGAGAACTTTAATCGTCTTAGAATATCGTTAGAATCGTAACAACGGATTCCTACAGCTGTGGATTATTGAGCTTAGTAGCATGTGTTCAAGTTGAAACAATGTCGGTATACGCACCTCGGTATAACAGGATGAAAGTATCGAGTGCAGTGGGCTATCCCTGTCAATAGGATTAAACGGTGCGACCCGGTAAATAACGATGCAATACCCGATAAAGATCGAAGCAGTGATTCCGTTGAGTTTCATCGGTAAATACTAAACCGCTCTTCTGCAAAAACATTTACCCTGCCTCTTGAAAATTACTCGCGGCATTCGTTCCGTTTATTTAAACGAATCAAGTATCGTGTACCTCGAGTTATCCTATTAGCTAGCTATCGATATTATTATATTTTCCACAAACATACATTGACGGCACGATACAAACGTATCAAAGGCTAAGGCTACGAATCGTCGGAGCGTACAATTCTGTAGTTGAATTAATCGTACAGAGGCAGATGCGTCAAATTAAAACGCGAGTAAAACTCGCTAAAACATCATCGTTAATACAATAGTCAGGCAGTACGAAAAAGTAGGGATAATTATATTTGAATAACACCAACTAAAACTTGAAAGTGCAACAAAGCGAAAGAGCGAGGGAGATGCGAATTATCGATGTTGTATATACAGATATGGAATTCGGAGGAACTCAACTATAGCTCGACATACGTATATTGAGTTTGACTCGACGGAAATTTGAATAATTGTGTCTAACCGGCATCGACATACATAACTCTCGCTCTCCATCTCTCCATCTCTCTCTCTCTCTCGGTGGTTCGCCGTTGGTACAATAACGCCTCGGCGCACGCGGACTTGTACTACTGACGAACTAGTATATATCTTCAAAGAATTTCACTCTCTCTCTCTCTCTTTCCTTGCGAGTCTGCCCAATTCCCCAAACTCACTCTATATAATGTTCGGCATTGTGGCTTGAATTCCTGATGATTTTGCGAGCCAAGAATTGTTTTTAAGCTCCGAGCAAGCTTTTATACTTGCAAATTATTGGAGCCTCGAAGATTATGGAAATGACGATCTCTCGAGATTCGCATTTGTGGCTGAGTTTTTCTTTGATAACTACTTGGTGCTTTTCAAAGTGGCTTTGAGAAATGAGGCTTTTACGTAATTTCGAGCATTTCTTTTCGTCCATTGCCTTATTTAGTAATCGAAAATAGTAAAATTGGACGGTTGAAAATATATCCGAAGCTATTGAATATATTCGTGACGACGGACAATCGATATTTAACACAAATGAATTGTGTGTGCAATTTTGATATTTGGACGCTATTATTATGGCTTTTATTTTAATTTATGACCTTTCGCCCCTCGTTATCATCGAGCTCGACTCTACCATCGTGTAGCAAGATTTTTTTCCACGAACTCTGATTACTTTCTCGACTGAGAAGCGTCGATGTCGACGGACGGATATTTAATACCGCTATGTCAAGGTCTAGATTATGGCTAGGTCTAAATGGCAAAGCTATTCTCATCCTGTTATAACCGAAATCTGATTAAAGTTGCTTTAGGTTCGATCACAGTAACGTTTGTCTTTTTTACCAAGTTTCGTTCAGCTAAAACGTAAGATTTAAAGAAAACGTCAAAGACTTTGTTAACTAAAACCAATTGGGAAAGTACACTCCGAAGTGAACAGAAACAATTTACCGGATAATAATTCTGTATGTTGCACGAAAAAATAACAAGAAAAGTACAAGATGGAAACGGTTCTGTTACACGCATATTACATCCACCGATCGAATAGACTGTTTTCCTGAATTAATAAAAGAAATTGTTTGGCTTTCACCTCGATACGTGCACAAGTTATTTTGGTCGATTCCCTTCGACGGCGTCAGTATTCGCTAAATAAACAATACTGTATATCGAGTGATGGGTCATTGGATGAAACGCGATATCGATTGAAAGCCGTGATAAGAGTCGATGATAAATGTATAATTGTAAAATACTGTTTATTACGTATGAACAACCGAACAATCATGAGCTAAAGTGAAGTGTACAAATGCTTTCAGTATGGATTGCCCCGTGGCATTGGAACGGGGCCGTAACTTTCGACTGCTCGCTGCTGACGAATTGCCTCAACTCCTGGACTTCCTCGCCACTTACCTGCCCGAGTCTCTCAAAGTAAGTGTATCCTCTTGCGAATTCTTTTCGCGCTTTTTATCCCTACTCTCACTCGCTACACCCATAATTGAGCTTCGTTTAGCTTCCAACAAAGACTATCGCTCACGTTTATTACCGTTCTCTCTCTCTCTCTCTCTTTCTCTTCGCGTAAATGATGCCACTTTCATTCATAATTTTGATTCTGATTTCCGCGAACAAATACGCAATGTCTTATCGCTTTAACCAATTGTGCATCTCTTCTTCAATTATTGTTCAAGAAGATAAACTGTTATATTCGATCGCGACTAAAACCACGTGTGTACGTCAACTCTTATTAAGCGATTAGCTTTAATCGATATTCTAAAAAGTTTTCCCTTGTACATTATAAAAATGCTCGCTTTGATAATCGATGAATCGTATTAGGTTAATGCACATGACAACGTGCCATAATGCGGCTCGTTAACGTGTGTACTTTGTTCGCTGCTACAACTCTCTTGAAGGAAACTTTCGTACCTATGTATATTTAGGTGAAACGTGTAAAAGTAGGTCGTGTGACAACATTGTAATGTTGCGTGGAAAAATCATCGAGATTTCGATAGGAAGTTTGCGATCGATAGCCGAGTTTCGTTAAATTTCACGCGTCTGACCAATTACTGAGACTACTACTTATTTTTTACATTGGGCTTTCCTCGTGAGATTGCTATTGCGCAAACGTCATCGTACCTTTTTTCCTTAATTTTTAACGAATAAATACACGTTTATTGGATGAACTCCGTGCAATCTTATCGCGAACCACATTTGCTTCCAAAATCTTTTTCGTATCTCGCTTTTATGCTTTCTTTCGTTTAAAGAAAAGTCGAGCGTTCAAAAGCGTACACGTTTCCTTTACTCCTACTAATTGCCTACAAAATCTCGATAAACGAGATTTAACCTATCTTGTAATTAGCTGCTCGAAAAAACTCGAATTTGCATAAAACTCTACGTTTAAATTGTCGTTCAAACTCGTTCGAATCACGAAGGTTACAGTGAGTCACTCGTAAATACATCAAATGCACGCATTTCGCGAAGAAATGTATTGCCTCTGCAATGACTTAACAAGAAGCAGCGAAACGAATAGAGTCAAAACGGTTTATCGCTTGGTTCGCTTTCAATTTAATTTTGGACGTAGCAATTACTCAGTGCGGGTAAACTTTCATAATGACGTAGATGAGAAAAAGTGATATTAGCGCAAATACAAACGATCCGGTAGTTTACATAGCTAAACTCAATCTAAGCGATGAGACGCCGACTCCGAAAGCTGATTAAGTCGTTACCATTCAAATTAAACTTTTCCGCGCGTTAAAATAGCTCCTAACTTTTAATATCGAACGTTGAATAAGAAAAAAGTCCATACGTAAGGAAACGTGTAGCGTACACTCGTCGGATCGATACGAGTGTTGGCTCTGTAACTTGCATACGTACGAGTTGCTAATATTTACTCCCCAGTTTTGAGTTTCTGTTATTGCAAAATTTACCAAGAAAAGCGATCGTCTTCTATAGCCATGCATAGTGCATCGCTTGATCGATTGTTAGAGACGCGTTGAGCTTCGTAAAACGAAAATGGTTATTTGGCTCCTCGTGCTTACGAGTTTACGTCAAGTCAAGATTCAATTTGAAAGTTCAAGGTTGAATCTATTTATTTCCTGCACATTTTCCTAATTGCGGTGTCGCTGACTAATTGAAATGTTTTCCTCGCTTCCACCGAAGCTCGACTTTGCCCGGCGAGCAATTGGAGAGGAATGTAGGTAAGAATTTATTTCATCAAATCACAATATATTCGTCGTACACGTTACGCGTGCTGTTGAAAGAGATTTAAATTGCACATTGACGTTTGAAAAACGCGCGCTTCGAGCGAAGTTCTAAACTATACGTATCGCGCCAACAATTCATTTGTAGGCGATTATTAAAAAGTTCCTTTGCATTTTCTCCTTGAGGAGTACAAATACAACGTGGATCGTCGAATTTGAAACAGTATTGAATTCGACGATATCCTACGCTTAACGACATTGCGTTTCTCGTTAGTAATTTCCAGCGATACTTTGAAAGCGCTTTGAAAAATGCCTGCTTTATTGTGCGTTCTTCGTCCTTGCGATAAAATACGACATTAATGCAGCGTCGTTATTAAAGATGAAAAAACTCGAAAGGCTTTTTCTCCGCGCCCGCTGCTTCCAATGTCCTAGAGGAGATCGCATTTAGTCGCCTACTTAGACGAAGTAAGAAGGTGAATTAGTCATTCTCGCGCGAACTTTTCGAAAATCCTTTCAGAATTTCACCGTTTGAAAGACGAAGTGGATGTGTTCGTTGAAAATTTTGGTGAAAAAAGCAGCGAGACGAAGGTTAATCTGCGCGTCGAGCGTTCGATTTAAAAAAAGCTGTATATCGCCTGAATATTCGCAAATCCTGAATTTCTTACGACACGTGCGCTCTCTATATCGAAGGAAAAAGTGTCCGCAGGTTGCGCAGTTGCGTATCGTGGACTATACGCAAAAAAATTCATGCAAATTATTTCGAGACTCGATTCGAGCGTTGCGGATTTTACCAAGAGAAAAAAAAACGCGAGTTGTGTGCACGCGGGTCGCGTGCGATCTTGAACTGCAGCGCGCCGCAGGCTCAGGGTCAAGGTTACTAACGTGTGGGTACGTGTGTGTATGCTACACTTTTCTTGCGCATAATGTCCCACGCTAGCGTAGACGAAAATATCCGTAACCACACATACCGTGTATACCTACCAATCTGCGCTTATTACGATTTAATCAGCTGGCGATACACTGAATTTTGCAATAGATTGATCAATGAAAGTCAACGAGAGAGGGAGAGAGAGTGTACACCAGGTTGTTTTCTCTTCCTTTGCGCGCGCACGCACGCGAACCATACCGCACTCTTTTATTTTGTTGCGCGGGTCCTTGAACGCAATTCCCTGCGGAGTTTCGCCGAAATTTTAATATTCAAGTTACGTGCTAGGAATCGTGTTCGCTGTTGCGACGCCGATAAAGTACTTTTTAGACAATTTGCACGACGTCGTCGTTAACGTTTCGTTTGTTTCTTTTTTCTTTTTTTTGCGCTACGCAACTGCCGCAGCGAGTCCGTAGGAGAAAATTGACAAACAAGGTCGCTTCAAATTTACGCTAACTCTTGCGACTCCATTAGTCTGATGAATTAGATATTTCTTTTGAAGAGCAGCCGACAAAGATAAACAGCGGACCCGCGTAAAGATAACAAACACACCGAAGCATTATTAATTCACGCGTTAAAATCGCTCGACAGAGACGCGTGTACCGTTTACGAAAAATGACTATCGATCGTCTATTCGAAACGAATGCACGTCTAGCGAATCGTTGAGAAACGTCGAATATCTCGTTAATCCAAATACGCCATCAATCCGACGATTTACCTCGAGCATCCATCGTGCGCGCCCTTCAAACAAATCAGCGCGCTGTAAAGACAAACAAATTAAAACACCACAAAGGAAAAAAGGATGAAAAAAGAAGAGACCTCGTTTGCTTGGCTGGGCAAAATAAAAAAACGTTTGCCGGCACCTTTGGCGCGCGTACGGTAAATTTCTCTTTTTCTCTCCCTCCGCGCGGTGTCAAATGTCGAACACGTCGATCGTGCAAAGAGAGAGGGAGAGAGAGAGAGAGAGAGAGAGAGAGAAAGGTTGCAGCATGCAAAGTCCAACGACATTACGCTTTCGATTTTATTTCACGGCGACCTTGACCGCCCGTGCGCCACGTATCTGTTGTACTTCACAATAGCGAATTTATTTCCATTCGGCGCGCGCGACCGCGACGAAAATCCTCGCTGCGGCGCGGGCTATTAATCCCACCTTTGGCTTTTTGCACGCCATTCCATTGATTTGCCTGCGCACGCCAAATAATACAGACCCAACTCTCTCTCTCCCCGCCCCTTCCTTTTTAATATTCTTTTTTTTAATTATCCGACCAAATATTCCTTCTTACAAACCGAGCAATGATAAAATTCGCACGAAAGTTTTCTAGATTCGATACAAATATAACAAAGCGATATATACGTACGCACAAGCAACTGCACAATTGTGCAGCTACATTCCCGTACGTGCCATTTTAACGAGACTCCGTCGATTTTTTCAGCGGAATATGTTTTTGTAAAAACTTGTTGTAAGGAAGCCCAATTGTTGATTTCGGTGTTGGATAGTCTTCCGCAAAATCTTAGTCGAAAGGATAAAGAACTCCATGCAGAAAATTAGACGCCGTGAGGGCATTAATTAACATTATTACTGGTGTTTTGGCGGTTTGAACGCGTCGCTTTGTCCAATGCATCAAACGATATTGTCGCGATTGCTAGCAGAAAGGATTTTTCAACAAAGAAATTGTCCTCTCTAAAAGGATAGACAAAAAGTGGTCGTTCGACAAAGAAGCAAACAAGACAAACAAATCTCGCTATTCAATCTCCGGTGCATTAGGCCGTTAAATGATTAGTACGAAAAAAAATGAAAATTCGCGAAAGCTTTCACATCATGGAGCTTTTTGGCCTCGATTGCTCTTTCTCGCGAAGAAGAAAAAAGAAGCAATCACGCGGTTCTTTTGTAAGCTCGGCACATTTCCTTTTCCTAGAGACTGTTTGTCCCGGGAAAAGGGCGGCAGGCTGGGAGAGTGGGGGAGGGGGGGGAAGCGAGAAATACGAAGAACTGTAGAGAAAAAAAGGCTTCTTTTCATCGAGCGAAGACGCGCACGCGTGACACGCGATAAATAAAGAACCGATATAGGTCGCTTTTTAACGCCACGTGTATAATCTTTAAATGTCTTTCTTGTATTTTTGCAGTTCCACCAGACCCTCCTGACCTACATTCGCAACAAGGTGTGGGAGTTCCACTTTTACGTAGCCAATGACTGGCCAGATGTTCCTGTGTGCCTCCATTTTCCCGGGATGACGCTCTCGGTGAGTTTCGCGTGCCTCCTTCTCTTCCTCTATTTCCCTCGTCGTGAAACATCAGTCTGACGATTACTCAACTACCCCGTCCATTGTCGCGTGCTCGCAAGCTCTCGAGTTTACACGTGCGTTTGTCCAATTTTTTACAAAATAACAAGGCTTTGCAGACGATCACAGCACACTCGCTTACGGGGGTTATTTCTAATGCGCTAAACGTATTAATACGCGAGACGGCTACACCCGGTAGGTCATCCAAAGACTCATCGCATCGGTTTGTTTCAATTCCGAGCGTTAATTACATCTCTGCTAAAACATTGATGGTTTCGTGACAACGACCATCGCATTTTAATTTATCACGCGTATATCGAGCCAAGTTTATCATTATGAACCTTAATTAGAAGCAAAGGCGTCGTGCTAGTTTCAGAAAAATCTATTTCTATTCACACCAAAGTCAAAGCCCACGTTAACGTTGTCTATTGTTTGAAATAATACCAAAAATATAATCGCGAGTACAGCTAAATCTTTGAGTATCAACGTTACGAATACTTTTTGATAAACGTCCAAAAATAACAAAAATATTATTTCTGCATCTCTTTAATTTCTTTCTCGTATGAAAATGAGGAAAAATGACAAGGAGAGAGGCTGTACAAAGAAGAACAAGAAGCGGAGGAAGAATCTCGACTTTCTAAAGTAAATTGCCAATTCTCGGAACTACGACTGTGACTTATCCCTCGCTCCATTGTCTTTCGCAAAACTTTTTTTTCCTACCTCTGCGTGGCTATCGTTCTAATGATCTCGAGATTATCCAAATGAAGACTAATTAGTCTATTTCGAGGTTAATTTCTAAAAAAAAAATATTTCCCCGCACTTTACAAATATAGCGTTACATTTATTCCGGAGCAATTCTTAGACGAAACATCCAAGTTTATCCAAGTTTAGAAATCAAATTTCGTATTAACTCGAAATCTACTTTATCTCGCAAAAATGAAATTGCGTTCATAATTCGAAACACGAAAAAGTTTTTTCCCGATTGCGTATTTCAAGTACAATCGTGCTCTAATTGCAAATGAGCGAACAGTACAACGTGATTGAACGATCTTGTTTGGGTTCCAGTTTGACGAAGCCGTTCGACGGGAATTTCGCGAGTCGCGTTATTTTGGTCGCTACATCAAAAATGACGGAAACTTGAAGAAATACAAAAGTTTGTTAAACTAAACCAGATCGTCGTATTGCTATTTTTGTTTTGTTGTCCAACGGCAACAAAACAAAAACTCCAAGAGATTTCGATACACGTTCGTATGTAGCGGCTTCGACTCGGAGTTAGAACGAAAGAACACGAGCAGAATGTAGGCTAGTTGTGAAAAAATGCAAACCAACTTTTCTCATAAAACGACCCGAGTTCTCTGTTCTTCGATAAACTTTTCGAGAGAATTTACGGTGCGTAATGAAACAAATATTTATCGATTTCCAAAGATATCTTTACTACGCCGTCAGAGTACGTTATTCGAAGCATCCTTTGTCAATACCTGGTCGGATGATTTTTAATTAAAGAATCGCCGATACTGTAGTTAAAAAAACAGGTTGGTTCGCGTAAACCCCGTTAAAACGTCGCCATCGCGGAAAGCACAATTGCGCCAAAGGAAAGAGCAAATCAATGTAACGAGAGAACTCGACGTCGCGACAATGTCAAATTGAATAGTTGGTGAGCGCTGATGAAAAACGGAGGTAATTCCCAGTAACTCTGGTGGAATCTCGAGTTGCGCACGAGCGCCATGTCCCCTGTGACCGTATAATATACTTATCCGTGATTCACTGCCAGCTCAGCCCCAAATGCTTTCATGATGGATTTGCAACAGAAAGAGTCGGTATATTCCAGCGACAACAAAATCCTTTTGTTAGCCGCGGGAAATGCGAGTTAAAAGCTCGTATTTCAATATCGTCCGCTTCTTTTCTCTTTCGCTGAACCATATTACTTTTTGTCAAATAACAGTCGGTATGCTTTAGAGAGTACGCCGAAACCGACGTTTCAAATCGATTTTAGTATTCTGAATTTACAAATGAAACGTAGATATGGTTCTATTACGAGCACGAGCAATCTCGCTATCCCTAGCGGGTTGTTTTACGAAAACGCTGTCGAAAATTGTGTGGATCATTTGGTCGAGCGATCACGTACGATACCTACGGAAATTCGCGGTATCGCGACACGCGAGCACATCACGATGCATCCGGCTGCTCTCGGTAGGAAGGAGAAAGAAAAGTCCACGTATACGTGTACCTATATATCCCCCCACACCACCCCAAGGAAAGAGCTTTTTGGCATCGAGCCAAGACTCTACATGCGCGCCCTCGAACGCATTCTCAATTTCTTTTCTCGGCCAATTCACCTTCTCTCTTCCTCCCTCTCTCGCCTTTTTCTTTTTGTCCGTACCCGACTTTTTTTTCGATTTTTAATCGTTCGCTTTTTTTTGTTTTTTTGCACTTTCCTTTTCTCCTCGAAGGAGCCTTGATTTTCCTCGTGCTTTTTTCTCGAACCTTGTTACTTAGCGGACTTCGTATTATACCCACGGATTTGTAGAACGTTCGTTTCTACTTTTTTCTTGTACGTTTACGCGCGTGTTTGTTTGTCTTATCTTGCGACGCGAATCGAGCGAGTAGTCTTACAATTAGCGCTCGTCTTGTTTTTTTTTCCGTTTGCCCGCGAAAGTTTTTCTTGACAAAAGAAGCACCGTTTTTTGTCATCCGATTCAGATTGTTGTACGCATTACTCTTGTACGACACCGCGTTCCTTACGCAATGTCGTAATTTTCAACCCAACGATAAAATACTCGTAGAACGTTCCAAATGACGCAAACTTTTTGAAATGCTGCCAATTGCCCGATATTAAGCAAATCATCCAAATGTTATTATTCGACTTGAAATACGTGTATAGGACGATCATCTTTTACACGTAGTTTAGTTGGACTTCGTTGCGATGCTTTCGAAGATTATGGAAAAGTGGCATTGCATCGTACTGTGGGAAGAGAAATTTGAATTGAGATTTAAACGTACGTAATATTTGTTATATACATATCGTACTATTGATGTTAAAAATGTCGCGTTCGACAAAGAACTAGTAAAAATCAATTTGCGAAGTTGTTTTCGCCTCTTGGAAGAGTTCATTTATACGAAGCAGGATAATACAGCGAAAAAGTAGTTTGCTGGGAGGGAAGCATTTACCGTATTGACCAAAAGTTTTTAATTAAATTTCGCGTGAGTTTATATCGGCTTTAAAAAAATAATTAATCGCGCGAAGTAAGACGATAAATATGATACGCGATCAAAGTTGAGAATCCGATGAGAACGCAATTGGTCGAGAGTGCTGTTTTCGGAAAAAACATTCCACGTTAATAATTTGCGACTTGAGCCTACAACAATCCGTAAGAGTCGGAGTCGTCCCAAACGTTCGTTTCGTTGTTTCATTTCTCGAGATGCGGCACCTTGCTCAGCTCTTCACCATTGTACAATCAATCCGAGTGAAACTCGTTTGCCAAAATCGAACAACTCAACAAAGTTTGTTTGTTCGGCGTCTTTTAACTAACTTGACTGCATTCTTGGAAGCCGCCACTGATAACTCTACTGCTAAAACTTTGGAGCTTTATTAGATGCGGAGAACACGAGCAAACAATCCGCTTTCGCTTTAGCAAGTTAAACTTACGAGCAAGAATAGTACAGGACACACGTTAGTACTCGGTGGACTTTTAAATGTTAGAGAAGCTACACTTGGCATTATTTTAAAGGATCGCGACAATAAGCTTTCAACGAGGGGCGCAGAACGAATCTTTAATTGTCTCTCTCTCTCTTTTCCAATGACCTCAAGTTACTTCGCGGAATGGTTTTTGTTGAAACACGAGTTATTCGAATAATAAATGGTACTCGCGGTAAAAGATCGTTTCGGTAAATGTTCAATGTTACGGAATCGAGCGAATTTCTTGGAATTTTCCGAGCGTAAGTAGATTATATCAGACTTTAGTCAGACGTTAATGCAACAAGACTTATGACTTGTTCACTCGTTTCAATGCAATTTTTCAACTTTCAACGTTCAGCTAGTACATTATCTCGGCTTTTAGAATAAAAACAGACCGTATAATCATATCAGTGCCGCAGTGTTTCTTAAGGAAATATCATTTAACGAGCCGTCAAGGGTAATTGAGAGCTAAAACAATTGCAAAGATCGAGAGAAGATGCAAGCGTACTTGATGTATATCATCGGAATTATTCAGGCAAAAGAGAAACATCCACTCCAGTCGTGAGGATTCCCACCGAGCGTATTCCAATACATACACACAGAGGTTCGCGTACACAACGTACACAAGTAGAAAGCGTCGGAAGGTCGAGGAGAGTTCCACTGAGACGAGAAAATCCAAAGGAGGAGAAGGAGTAGGATATTGCTATTGACTTTCCTGTCTTTCGTTATCATGGCACCTTCGCGTTCTAAAATATCGACACGAATTTTTGGCTTACGTACATCTGAATGCAGCCTCGACTCTTTTTATTTTTTACGGCCTCCGGCAGTGACGTTAATCTCTGAAAGGGATTAGCATTTGGTCGAATCTCCTTGTTTCGTTTTATTTACCGGCTCTCTTTTGAACTATGCAGTTTGTAATTGTCTCTCTGCTCGTGTAGTATTGACATTTGCTTCGAGGCTTCAATTACTTAATGGAAATTCACTGTTTTTGGTGATCAAATTATAGCGTAGTTGAAACCTCTGGAGATTATTCAATAGTATTCTAATGAAACGTTGAGTTTTTTTTTCTCCAAGCTCGCTGCTGATTATTTAGGGACAGGGATTATCGATGAATCGCAATTTAAGTAATTATATTAGATAGATGATATCGTGAACAGCGGTCAAAATATAAGTTGACGAAATAATTCGTTTCAAGCTAACCCCGAATCATACGCTTCGAACTTTATTCTGGGACAAATCTCAAGTTGATTTCATAAAATGACGGAGCTTATGATGGAGTCTATTGGAGAAAACTAATATTATTGAGTAATTGAAGTCCCCGTGAGCTAAGATTATAATCAATCTTAGCCGGCGCTAAACGAGATGTCGGCAAACTTTTCACAAGATTAAAAAGTTTGAGCTTTAAAATTAGACTTTTGCCCGTCGTTCTACTTTCCAAGGCAAGTGTGGATTTGTGATTACACGTATTGATTCGCAACTGACATTTTATAAACGTCAATCAATTTTTCAACATCTCCAAGTACGTAGTTATTGACAAATGCGTAAAACGTTACGAATTTCGTCGTAAATTCAATTGATTTACAATGCCAATAGTTTAGAAAAAAACCCGTAGGAGGCGATATATTTTTGAGTTTTATGCGAAAAAGCTTTCGGTGAAAGCTTCTCTACCGAATGTACATTGAGTTTTAGCGCGACGGTCGCGGTAACAAACTACCAAAGCGATAAATAAAGTTAACTTTCCACAAACGTTATTCAATTTCGGATATTTATCGTCTCGTCCTTTGTGTAGAGATATTTTAAAAACAACAGGCCAGCCACACACTGGTGCGTTTGTATACTTTAACGAACAAATCAAACTATCGCCGAGCTATTAAATTACTCGATAGTGGGGAGTGGCAGGCGCTGCTAAATTGAAAATGCATCGTGCCTTTGAAGCATGGGAAAATCTAGCTTCGGTAAATCGAGCAAAAATAACAAAGGACAGTGTGTTTGTACTAATGCAGTGGTTCGCAACGTAATTTGCAGTGTCACGGGTTACTGTACGAGAGCGTAGGTGTGTTCTGTCCAAACTCGCGTCTGGAGTGCCTGGCGTCGCTGCGCGACGAGGACGTGCTGCTGAATTGGGACAAGCCGCTGTACATAAACTTTGTGCACTCGGATATCGCGGACGAGCTGATGCTGGCGTACGAAGGCCGCGGTAGCGTCGAGCGGGTACTCGGCGACGTATGGGCTTGCGACGAGCCCGAGAAAACCGAACAGCTGCCCGACGACGAGATTATCGGCGACGTTGACGTTCAGGTCAGTTCTTTTGACGAGAACGACATGTCCGTTACAGTAAGTAGCTCACTATCACTCCTTTTTATCGTTTCTTACCTCACCTACCTGGCCCATCTCTCGTTATCTTTTGATTTTCGTTCGACTCTCGCCTGTCACCGCATTGGCGCGTGCACAGCGATCTACCAAAAGTGGATTCGGCGAGTGGGCGCAAGCACGATTAAACGATCGGCGCAGTCAGTACGATTAATCGAACGCTCGTCTGTTGACTGGCAGGTATTGCCGCTGAGAGCCGAGCACGCGGAGGGCATCCACGAGCTGTACCCGGCCAACGATATGGAGTGCCACGAGCTATTCCAGCGCCTTATAAAAAATCTCTCGGCCGCGGGAGTCTTTGCTAATGGTAGCCTTGCCGCGTGGATGGTGCAATCTTATTACGGCGCCATGTTCTCTATGCAAACCAAACCCGAGTTCCGGAGAAAGGGTTACGGCACCAAATTAGCCAGGTAATCGTTTGTACGTTTTCTTTCGACGTTTGTCAATTGGTGTCGAGTGACGAACGCTAGAGCCGTTTCCCCCGATTAACGTAGTTCCGCAGAGTGTACTTGGGCTCGAAACTGCCGAGCTAGAGCACTTTGCAGCTGTTCACCGTGAAAACAGCTCGAGTTTTTACTCCCCACGACACTTCAATTTTCCGGGCTCTTCAAAACCTAGCCGTTACATATTTCGCATCCCAATGCAAAACTCACGAATTTGGAGAAAAATCCGGTCGACGAACAAGCTTGCGTTTGTCGTGGAGCGTTGCCGAAAAGATGTCTTAGGCAAACTAACCGTGAGTGTGCTCTTGCTTGTCTACAGGTTTTTGACGAAACGAGTGGCGGAGAACGGCTACAAGCCGTTCGTAGTGATAAGGCCGGAAAACGAGGCGAGCCAGAGCCTTTACAAGAAGCTGGGCTTCAGGAAGCTCTACACAATCGTGCGCATGACCTTCGTACCTTATACGTGGCGGGAGCCCCAGCCCGACACGATACTCAGGGACAATTTGGCGGATGCAGTGAGGCAACAGCTCAGCATTACTACGTCGACCGATCAAACCACCACGACCACCAATGGCGACGACGAAGAGCTCTTCACGAGGATCGACGAGCAACTCGAGCCGATTGACGAACGTCCCGAAGAGGAGGGTATCAAGTTCAACAATGACGAGCTGAGCTTGCAGGTAGCTCCGCTTGGCAACGGCAACTAGCTTACACAGCGACACGTGGACTGTGATCGATAGGCCGCCTTTTCCTTCTATTTCCTCTTGTCCTTTCTTTGTTTTTTGTTTTTGTTCATTTTTTTTTGTTTTGGTCATTCGTTAGTTTTGTTCGATCGAATCCTCGGGACTCACTTGTTGGTCGCGAGGGTGGATGAATGATGCCGGATGGCGAGATGTGCGCCACGTGATTTGTCGGTTTGAAATTTCAATGTTTGCGATTGGCAACTTTACGTTGTACGTATACTATGTATGCGTTCGAATTTCAAACTGAACAAAACTGCGGATTTTGTATCGAATTTATCTGGAGTATTTGGAGCCAACACGAGCGTTGTCGTTTATTTGTAAATTGCCGCATAATTTTTTATCAAACAATAAAGCCCAAGAAAACGTAATGTTTGAATGACAACAAACGATGAACCACGATCGATAAATCCGCTTGTATTCCGCTTGTTCATATCTGTTAGCGAAGCGTCTACTCGACGATTTTACTATTCTAAAAGCGGATCTCCCTTAGTTCGAGCGAGGAAGATCGTTGTATGCTTGCTTCCATAGTACAATGAATCTACGAAGAATTTGAACTTTGCGCCACTGCTTACTCGTCTTTGAACATTCTTACCCGAATGGAACATGGAATATTTCTTAAAGCTACAAGTACTTGAACATTATCACGTAAAACAGTCGTTGTCCTATGTCTACTCTCTATATACTTTGGAGGTATGTGATAATCTGTTTGGCCGGCTATCGTTTATTTATACTCGATGACACATGTCGTTAAAGCACAAAAAGTATTAGTTCATTTTTGTCGAATGAGCACGAGAAATTTTGGTGCGTGAATGTTATATATGTTGCTTTGAACCAATGATCATGAAAAATTAGTTGTGAAACAGACGCAAAACACAGCTTCGGAGCTTGCGATAATCTTCCACGACAAAGTATTTTGAACGGTGACAAGAACAGCGTGTATAGTTTATTGTTAAGACGTAGAAACAATGGACAGCAGAAAAAAATATTTTAAGATAACGACATACGAAATTAATTAGAGAGCGTTGCCGTAAGAAAAACAAAACAAAACAAAATAATAATAATAATAATATTAATAATAGTAATATTGATAATAAGAGTTCGCGCGAGGTTTTCGAAACTCTGCGAGCAGAGCAACGTTCGGCTAATAGTCGGCCAACCTTCCTGCGCGCTTTCTCATATCATATTATCTAGCTTATGAGACGATCAGCTTTTGAGCGGTTAATAAGTCCCAATACTTGATGGGTATACGAGAGCGCGGAGCCATAGACTTAGAACTCTTTATTGAAAAAACTTTATACCGAAAGTGCTGATGATCTCAATCGATGACTCTGTCGTTCGTAATTTTTGGTTAATTAAAACTTGTTTGTTTTTTACTTGTATTTTTATAGTTTTAGTATTGTTCTAGGTTTTTTCATTTTTTTTTATTTCAACGTTATGTACGCACACTTTTTTCGAGATTTTTTTAACGTAGCTACCTTGAGATAACGACAGCCCCATTCGCGGAGGGACTCGATACGTCTAGTATTTCTTTCGTTTAACGTGTACGAGAGTCGGTGATACATAATCAATCTTGTATTTTGAAAGAAGAAAGTACGTAAATTAAACTTGACGGGACGAATCTCTATTAATTAACGACTCTCCGCTTTATCCGCCAAACTAGAATGGACAAAGGCAGGAGAGACATTCTTCCTCGACGAAACGTCTGACTAGCACCGTTGTGAACCAAGTCGTAATATCCAAATCCAAGTGTCCTAGATAAATTTTCCTAAGGTAACGTCGTTACGTATAGCTGAGCGAAGACTTGTGCGACGAAGCAAATCTGTGATTATTATTTCTCTGCATATTTAACGTACGTAGAGGATAAATAGAGGGAACGAACCTCGCGCGAACTCTAAACTCATTTTTGTATATGTAATTACAATGATAAAACACTGTTACGCCGATAGCGTTAATACCAAGACACGAATGTCCGTCGAGTGCGTTTTCTCGTGGTTACTTACAATTATAGTAACGTAGAACATATTGGAGAGGGGTGTGAGCTAAACAACAATAAAACCAATTTAAACCCATTTGCTGCACTGTCCGAAAGAACATTTTTGTAAAATTAGTTTTTCTAACGGGTATGATTTATCGGCGTAGCAGCTACAATATACAAACTATGTAACGATTAATTACTATAACACTAAAGCGGGTAGCGTTACAAACGATTGCAGCATTCTATTAACATTACTTGAAAAGCCATTACCTTAACGTACCGCGCAAACAAAAATGTCAGTTGTTTCATTTCGATAAGTCGTGTGTCGTTAACGAAGCAGTTCGGCGGAGAGTCGAGCTTTTTTCGATGAATATTGACTTAAGATCGAACCTCGATAAACGCCGTGAAAGATGAATTCGACCCGAGTTATCGAACTGAAGTAAGTGAGACAAAAATACAACTTGCCGAAGGCCTCTAGAAAATTCCCGTAAGTACGTACATTATTTTCAATACTCAAAATTTCTGGATGCCAGCTGTGATAATTCACCGATACCGTTTATTTACGCTACGATAAAGCAACGTACCAATTTCTAATCTATAGATATTCCGGGATAAAAGTTAGTGAGAGAGTGATGCATTGAGAGACAAAGCAGACAAGAGTGAGATAAATAATGAGGCAATAATTTTACGGGGGTGGCTCTAATCGATTCAAATTATATAGACGCCTCTGGAAATGTTGTCATTGATTATAGACTTTCGATTGGAAATTGCGCCGTCTTAACGAATACACAAGTCCTCTGCGTAAGCTGCATTTTTTCGATATCAATTACGACTAAACGCTACCGGATTGTAGTTAAGAGAAAAACCAACCAAACAAACAAACAAACAAGGAATTGCCTTAAATCAACAATGCATTGACAATGTTATTTTAGAGCCATTGACTCCTTAGACGTGATGTCTCGTTCATCTTTCTTCCACTTACTATCTTTTCTCCGGATACGATGGAATATTATCATTTCGTATATTGAGTGAGATGTCCATGAATAATTATAGTATTATAGATTTTTTACTTGTACGAGTAGGGATAATGTATTTGTGACATTATAATCATTTATAAAAGCTAATCGCATCTAATTTCTTTACGAACGATTTTGCGAGGCGTTGCTTACCAATCGCTCGTTTTAATCTTGAATACGTCAACCCTTCAAAGTTGTATTGGCAACGATCGACTAACTAATCTTAACTAGACATTTTGCGCTTGCTCTCGAAATTTACCGACGACAACAACACTTCGTGTTTCCGAACTTGACGAAATTGTCTTTACATATGTATTAGACGTGCTAATCCAAGTGTCTTCTGTTCGTCTATAACATTGATTTGTTTATCGTATTTAATAATTTATAATTATGTATATTAAACATTGGCAAAATAAAATTCACGACAGCGATGTGAACATTCCTGCTTAAAGTACTTTTAGCAATTGGAATAACACTTTTATCAATCAATCCTGATGCGAGATTTCTGTATTGACCGTGCGACGGTTCGCTAAAATATCGCGAGTTTTAGAGTGGAGAAATGTTGCTTAACAACCTGTGCTTTTGCTTACCGCCTTTTTTTATGGATATTACAACATGTCCACTCGTTAAATACCCAATACCTATTACATATTACCCACGCACAAGGTTATTTAATACGGACGAAAATATTTGCAGACGCAATTAAAAAAAAAACAAAAAATTAAAAAATAACGTTCGTCGTTTTATTCTCATCAACCAATACGTTGATAAAAAAAAAAACAATTAAAACAAGTTTGCTTCACACAATTGAAAACTCTTTTTGAAGATTGTAGTCAAATTAAATTGTCCATTGACGCTATTTTTCATTCTTTATAATCAAAAGTAAATTAAACTTTGTTTGATACGAATGAAAAGTTTACCGATGTACTGAAAAACTGTAATTGGCACATGCTTTTGGTCAAAACAAAATATAGATTTTTCTAAAATAATTTTTATGACACTAAAATTCACTGTTATGACAAGACATATTTATAATGTAATTCAATTAACTAAATAATGATATATTTTTTCATTCTAGGCTGATAAAAATCAATGAGTTCCATAACTTTTTACCACGTAATACACGTGGCATTCGTTCTATGACATCGAATAATGAAATATTGTATAAGCTTAACACGAAAAATTGATTATTTAAATAAAGAACGCTTGTTGTTTAATGAATCAAGAAAAAACGGAAATGGAATAAATTCCTCGTTGGATAAGTGAGCTAAACTGACACTACTTTATCGGGTATAACGAAACGTACGAGTTTTAATGCTTTTTTAAACTTATTACACTTGTAGGCCTAAATATGACATATTTTGAACATACTTGAATTCACCTTTGCTGAAATGTTTAAGAACAGTTTTGCGTAGAATATCTACATGTATATTTTTCCTGAAATATGTCTCTTGCACATTTGCTAATCTTAACGATGAAATATGAATAAAACTGCTCTCCGAGCCAAGAAAACCACCACTCGTTACTCGATTAATGTTTCACACGTAGTAAAGTCACTGCACCAAAGAAGTTTTATGCGATTGCTACTTCAAGTCCAGCAACTGAAATAAAGAAAAAAGTTAACGATAACTGTGCCACAGTATTGAATGATACACGAGAAAGAAATTTTCACTTTTTAATGGGTGGTTCTGTTGAACTGCCTATTGCTCGTTATTAAACGAAAAGACATCTTGGATTTGTCAATGATCGATCACCTCTGAAAATCCAATAAGTCTTTTTGGTCCACTGATCCAGTGAACGTATTGAATTATTTTCAAGCGATAGAGAGTTGAAGATGAAGACACAAAAACAGTGTGGATGTATGACGTGATAGTAATACTGAAGAATGAATACATGTACAATGAAAATATGAATGTCATTTGATGGAAATAATTATGAAATTAATTATAATTTTTAAAATGGAATACTTAGGAAAGAATAATAAATCCAATCAAAAAATGGCCTACCTTTAAATTGTCCATCCTTACGTTTTGTTACGTACAATTGAATGTCGCGTCATTAATTTCATTAATTTCTTTTTTTCACAGATTGAAACACATCTTTATGAACTAGCTAAGATGCGTCTAAACGTGCAGTTTGTTTATTAATTCTGACATTGCACATTTTCAAAAAACGATATCCTATATAAATTCAAATGAAAATGCTTAAACATAAGTACGCGTATTAAAATAGAGGTAAAAGTAAGCTTTATATTACTTAAGTGAACGTCTTTTTCTATTTTCAAGATTCTCGTATCTTTGGTAATTCTTGGTAATTATTATTTCATCCAGGCTCAAAATAGTTGTCGCGATATAACCTAGCAATCGAAAATATTTTATTCGCGCATCTACTTTGTTTTTGAATAAAAAAATTATTGTCGCAACCACCCGACGATCCCTGCAAAAAAAACAATAATAATAGCGTAGGTTTACTATAGAACCAACCGCAAAAAGTCCCGAGATGAGCCGCAATACAGAAATATACCTTTCGTCTCGAATTACCGTTGATCATTGAATTATTTATATTCTCGATGTATAGTTTACACCACACGCTTATCGTATTTAATCGAATAATAATCGGTATGCACCGTGCATAGGCACGTACGACGAACCAAGTGGTAACTTTGTTGACAGCTCATTGAAAAAAGGGTCTGTAGTAAACAATTTAGCAGCCAACTGAACCTCGCTCATTCGCAAGCAGACGTCTCAGTTCGTAATTCTTTCATAGATGGCGTTGAATGGTTTTGCGTATACATGTATACTTTTCAAATATAGCAACACAAATATCAAAGATATCCTCCTACTCACCTCTGCAAATAACAACAAAGCCTCTCTGTAAGAGTCAACTGGTACGGTAAATTCAACACGCTTGTTATTTACATACTTATAAACACTATAAATGTATTAATTGTTATTCAATAAGCAAAATACTCGAATGCACAATTTCATCAAATAATAACGAGAATAATAATAATAATAATCATCGCGATAACGACGACGACGACGATAACAATAACAATAATAATAATAATAACAACAATAACGGTGATAATAATAGTAGTAGCAGTGAGGTTTTTAGGACGTAGCATGCTCGATATTTATGTTAAATATATATCGAATATGCTGGTTTAATCGATAAAATAATATGGCCCCGGGAGTAAATTAAATTTCTCTCTATTTGTAAGCGGATCAATACTATGCCAATTAATACGATAATTTTACGTCGAACAATTAGAGAAATATTATTTACAGCAGAATTATACTTTCCAGCAACATGCACATTCGTGAATAACGTCGTTATATCGTGATGTAATAATAATCACAGCTCTATTGCAATATCTGTTTAATTCGAGGGAACGAGCACTAGAGCATACCCGTAAAAAGTTTCGAGCCTGATATTTTCTAAATCTTAAATGAGCTTTTATGATTGAATGCTTTATCGGACGGTTTTTCAAATATTAAACGTGAAAAGGAAAACCTTAATTGGCAAAGTTTATGGATGCTCATTAAGCGGGTTTAATGCAATGACGTTCGCGAAATTATCAATAATTACGAGTTACGTGTTAAATTAATCATTTTTTTGAATAACAATTGATTAAGTTGTATTTACTTTTTCCGCGTAGTTCTGTAAGACTAATAAAACAATCGAAATGGAAAAATGTGCACGCAGCACCCTGCGAATTAATAACACAACGGTACAGCCCCAATAGCGCATTGAACGCATTCAGTGTGAAACAATGCGAAAAAAATGAAAATAAACAGAATACGGAAAAAAATAGATTCCGTCAATCTCGGCCCAGTGGGGCGCGGACGAAATCGTTGTTTCAGCAATTTTGAAATAACACCAAGCAATAAAAGGTACACATGCATATATGCGCGCACACACACACACACTCACACCCATATACAGAGAGAGAGAGAGAGAGAGAGAGAGAGAGAGAGAGAGAGGCCAAGCCCCTATAGAAAATTCGTGATTTGGCCGGCTCCATCTCCGTCGTGCACATTTGGAAAATCGCACTAGATGCATCGGTGCGGCGGCAGCGCGCGCATAGATGATGTTTGCCCCTACTTTATCGTCTGTATATAGCAGCGACGGCAGCGTCGACGGCGGTATCAACCTAACCTAACGCTTCGGCCATGTTCGGATCCTCTCGGACGGCCGGCTCCGCTTGGTGGGGGTAGCCGCGCGCACTCTATCCCCCCGTGACGTCACATAATTAGAGTAAATACAAAGTAGTCTTGATGGGACAGCGGCGTGCGTCGCACCGCTCTCTGAGAGTCGAGCTGCGTCTCCGCATGCTCTTCGCCACTCGTGTTCGCTATATAGTTGCGCTTGTCTCTCTCTATCTCTCTGTGTACACATCTCATATACATATATATATATATACATACGCACGGAGCCTAGTGTATACGTGACTCCTACGATACCGGCACTTTCCAGCCTCAATTAGTTATATTTATTAATAATCCAGTGTTGATATAAACACGCGTGTCAAGGAATATTTGCCAGTGTTTTATTTTTTTCATCGGTTGCAAATCATTCCTGTGGTGCAGTCCGTCAAAAGATATATACACCGATCGTCGTTATTATTATATTATTATTATTATTATTATTATTATTGTGCGCGTGTTCTTCGTCAATTGTGTGTACACGTCGCCTGTCAGTGTGGTTATTTAAAAAAAATATTATTATCATCGTCGTCCAAGTTCTAATAATTAATAAAAGTAAATAAAATATTGTGTGTGAAGAGAGTGTGCGCGAGTGTGGAGCGTTAATTGAAAGTAATACGAGAACGAGAGGCAAGAACGAGCCAGGAGCGGCGACTAGGGTATAGTTCGTCCGTGGCTCGTTTGTTTGTTTTCCGAAAAATCCTCGGAAAAACCTCGGCCGTAGGCAGGATCGCGCGCGGGCGCGCGCGCGCACATCACCGGTGACGTCGGCAGAGCGGCGGCGGCAGAGTTTCGAATTTAAAAAAACGCCGCACACACGGCCTGCCGCAGCAGTTAAACCCGACCCGTCGACCAAATGGATACGATAACAATGCAACACAAGTATCAACAGCACGAGTGATCTATTCGATCGAGAGAGTATAGTTTCGATAATAATCGTGCGCATCAACGTGTTTCTCCTCCGCGTAGTGTGTAATAATAGTGCAATAGTATAATTAGAGAAAATCAAGTGTCAACAACACAAATGACAAATAGAGGAGGATAAGCCCCTGATGAAGAGGAGCCTCGTCATTGTCATCATCAGCGCGTGACAATTGGCCGCCTAAATGGACAAGATCGAGGTGAGTGAGTTATAAGGCCGCGTTGCTTGCATGCACACATGCACTTTCCTCGCGGCCGCCCGCCGCCGGTATGTGCATAACCCTAAACAATATTCGTTGTCTCTCTCCCCACCCACCCTCTCTCTTGGCACTTCTCCTCTTTCCTAAGCAGGCGACCGATGGAGTCGCCGATCTTGCGACGACCCCACTTTTCGCCTAGCGCACTACTCGCTTTCCCTCCCTGACTCCCTCCAGCCGCCGGTTCGACATCGAATTTGTAGCCTGCGTGCCTCCCTCCCCCACTTGCCCACTTCCATGGATATTTTTTCCTCTTCGCTCTCTCTCTCTCTCTCTCTCTCTCTCGAGCGCGCTATGCTGCTCTGCTTCCTCTTTTTATTACCTCGCTTATAATTCCAACGCATTTGTTTTTTTTTCCTCGATGATTACTTCCATTTTTTCCTTCGTCTTCCCATTTTGGAAAGTCCTTTCTTCGGCCTTTTCTATCGCTCGTTATTCGTTAGACTGGTAGCCTACATTTCGCTCGGATGATTCATCCCGATAGAAGTGATCGATGACTATTGTGTACGTAGAATTTAGCTATTAAATAAAACGCGCGAGGCGCTCGTTTATTGATTTTCATAAACGCTGTTCCGCCGAAAGACCTTTAATTGAGAGTTTTCCAGTAATTGTGCTCCTCTGAGCGTAAACATTAAATATACGTGTATCTAAGTACACCAAAATAGATCACTTTTATTATTTATTCGATGGAGATTGGAGTCGTTCGTAGAATTCCACATTCTCGCTGGCTTATTCTATAATTTAATTCATCTCGTCGAGCACGGTTTTTTAAAAAATTATACAATTCAAGCAAGAAATAGTCGTCCCAATGTCCTTTTCTTATATTTTTCATTGTGGACATATTGAAACGGAGCTTCGTAAATTTTCTAATTTAATCTTTTTTACAAACCCGAGGAAACTGCGAGTTGAACGATGTGAAAAAATAATAACCGTAACTTTGACTAACGGGCGATTTCGCGAAAACGAAAATGGCTTATCGACCCTAGCGAGCGATGCGTGCGGTTTTATTCAATTTTCCTTTCTTGTGTATTTTTTCGCATCGGAACGTCACAACTTGATTTTTATTAAATTTAGAAGGCTTTTATCGACTTTTCAATAGTTGCCAAGATAATATTGGACAATTAAAGGATTTTTCCGATGACATTATTCCATCTAGGTGTAATTAAACGTTCGAGAATTACGAGGATATAAGGTGGCACTAGTTTATTGCTAATAAAGTGTATGCAAGGTATTTGAAAGCAGTTGTTTTAACGTTAGATACTCGACGCTGTCGGGTCCGCCAACAGATACGAAAATAAAAACGGTTTATCGACTTTTAAACTTTCCCCCCGCGTTTTATTTCAGTTTAATCTTCTTTGACATGGCATTCTTATATCACGAGGGTCGACTATCAAATTAGTCAATCATAAACTACCTTTTGTATATTTTCCAACGACTACAATGTCTAATCGATTAAATTGCCCGAGCGTCTTTGAGTATTATAAGGTTTTGGCAAGGTTACCGCGACGTGTGCCTCATTTGCATTCGCCGAATTTCTCATATACTCGGCATTTTTCTAGAAAAGATATCGTATACGAAGCCATGGAATTTCACGCTCGACTCGTCGATGTATATTATGTGTGTGCCTGTGTTGCGTGTGTGTGCGTCTCTGTATGTCCATATATCTGTATGTGTATATGTATATATATATATATATATATATATATATATATATAATAAGCGCGCGAAGCTTTACCGTTATCGTTCACAAGGCTATTGTGAATTTTGTGAGTCATTAGGGTTTTCTCTATTTGATTAACTAGTTAAACTTTTTCGATAAAGATAAAAAAGAAAAGTATTTCCGACCCTCTCAAATTCCTTCATTTTTCGGACTTTCTTTTTCAACTTTATAGATTCATAAAACGTCACGGGTATATCGATGCCTTGAAAAACGTTTCTTTCTAAAAAAAAATGTTACCTATACATACGTGTACGAACGTCAACAATGAAAGGGAAAAAAGGCTCAAATTATTAATATAAATAATAAGAGAGGTCGTCGAGTAAAGATATTCCTAATTCTAAAATAAGCGTAAAGGTAAAAGGAGCGAAAAGCGCCGAAAGGAAATAATATACTTTCATGATTAAATCAAGCCTCGTTGTATGTATACGTGTATAGCGTGCGCGATAGTCGTGGGGGATATAGCTCGGTCCTTCTCTGGCAAACGGCACTGACTTTCGTGTCTGTGTGTGTGCGCGCGCGCGCCCGTGTGTGTTCTCTCCTCCTTTCCCCTCTTCTCCCGTAGCCACCGTTCCCATCGCTTCGCCAGCTCTTGGCCTCTATATACGTATAATATATACTACACAGACGCGCGCGCGCACATGTATAGGCGTATATGTATTTCTCTCTTTCGCTCGCTCTCTGTGTATATATCTGTGGAATTACATTCGAAAGGATATATGTATACACACAAGCTTTTCTTTATTGCCGTTATATTTTCGCTAACGTTATTTGCTTTATGCACATATCGTTGTAATTACTGACTGTCGTATGCTAATGTTAATTTTGTTTATTTGTTCGTTTCCTTTCATCTGCGTATTTTGTATTTATGTATTTTCTCCCTTTTTTTCATTTCATCGGAGCGCTCTGATATTCCTCTTTAATAGAAGGTGTTTGAAAAGATATATAAAAATAGATATGTTATTCGAGTTTAATTAACATGCAAGTCTGCTTTGAGTTCTCGGAACTCACGCAGCGGTATGCCAGATATATCAACAAGCTGCTCATTAATAAAGTTGAATTAGATTTTATTAGTTATAATACATTTTACGTCGAATTGCTAAATACGCCGTTATTGGAGCTTCATTTTGCGCAATTATTTTCATAATAACGATGCTGATAAAAGTGAATCACAAGTATATATGTACGCAGTGCTCTGATTGCAATATTTTTATTGTTTTTATCAATTGCCATTTTTATCATCTCCAAATAACTACAAGAATAATATAAACATCAAATGTTTTGATTGAACAAGCTTGACAAAAAAGACAAAATGAAAATTCGAACCTATCGCGTCTTTAATTAAAGAAAACATTGATTGGATTCCATTTCAATCATGTGACTCATTTGAAAATTCATTATTTTGCTCCAAATAATTGAATTAATATGGTAGAAAGAACGTCATTATTTGAAATAGCTATTTGATTAAAAGCGAACGTCGTTTCGAACAATACTAACGCAATCTAGTATCCGCAGTATACCGTTATTTAAAGCAAAACGAGTCTCGGTATCGGATGGAATTAAAAAAAAAAGAAAAAAATAACCATCAGAAAACTCGGACGCTAGATAAAAAATCGGAATTATGCTCTTTTGTTTCAGCGAAACCGAGAGAATTTAATCAGCGCGTCTCTCTTTCTCTCTCTCTCTCTCTCTCTCTCTTTCTCCCTCCCTCCCTCCCCCCGCTCTCCTTCCCTCCCTCTATTCCTTCTTCTTCGAGCCTCCCCGCGCGCGCGCACAGATGTTTTCCATCCCCACCGTTGTTGCGCTCGCGTATATGCAGCTTTATATACATAAACACCAATACACACAAAAGAGAGACAGAGTGACTCCTTGAGCTCGCCGCAAACACGAAAGTAACAGCGTGCGGTAAAGGATTGTGAGGTGATGAAGAGCCGTTCTAGGGTGGGGGGACAGAGCCGATTTGCCTGTGAAGAGGATGGCGCACGAGAGGGGGGGTTAGGGGGCTCGATTTCCCTCTCTTTATCATATACATACACTTACGCCAGCGTGTGTATAGTACATACACACACACACACATATATATGTATAGCATCTGGCGGAAAAACAGCTCATATTGATATGGATGAGGATGGGGTGTGTGTGTGTGTGTGTGTGTGTGTGTGTGACTAATCTTTTTTCTGCTATGCGATGTTACTTTTTGATGATGATGTTTCTACCATCGATTTGCCACGTAATTCTTATTTTATTCAGTTTCAACGTTTCATTCGTTTATTTTATTTTTCCTCCTTTATATTTATACATTTATTACCATATGCAATCAATTTGAATGGATAATTCTCCTTACTTTGCCGTTTTACGCCAGCAAAAACGAGTTTGCGTGTACTATTTTCAGTCTTATTCAAGATTCAAAAGTGAAAGCCTTATGAGGCATTCGTGAAAAAAAAACTTGTTATTTCGATCTTGAAAATAAAAATCACGAGGCTTGCTAAATATTACAAAAATAGGTAAAAAAGCGAAGGGTAGAGTTTTTTTTTCAAGTGAAAATTTAAAGGTTCATAAAGTCACAATCACGCTAAGTGAAAAAAAAATGAAACCAATAATTTGAAAGAAGCAGCACAAGAAGCATCTGGCTTAGAAAGAACGGGCGCACATATAAATGACAAGCTGCGCATGTGCCAGTTTGTGTGTGTGTGTGTGTGTGTGTGTGTGTGTGTGTGTGTGTGTATGTATTTGAAACGAGCAACTCCATTAAGGTAGTTCCAACGTTTCTGCGGGAAGAAGGGAGCGGTGCGGGTTTGTTCGCCCCACTCTCTGGCTTTTCCTTCGTTTCAGCCCGCGCGCACACTCCTTCGCCTACACACACACACATCCACACACACACATACACGCGCGCGCATACACTGTAACGCACAGAGACGCTTATTCATGTTTTTTTTTGTTGACGTTTTTAATCGCCTTCTGCTCTCGTAAACGATGCAATTCCGCTGACTGATAATTTTCGAAGCCTCTTCCGACTATGCGTTCACTTTGTTTTATGACTTTACTCCAAATTTTTCATTTTAGATGGATACACATATCGTCTCAAAGAAAATATATTGCTACGACAAATACACACGGAGGAAAAGAGAATAAAAAAATGAAGCACTGTTGAAAATTGTACAAGTGAATTCTTCGTTCTTTGTATTTGAAAAAGAGAAACGCTTTGAATAAGAAGTACACGTCAGTTCGATGTAGGTCGCAAAATTCAGAACCAGCTCGCGGTAGTATTTTATCGATATCTGACTTGAGATTATTCTGTCTCTCCTCTCTCTCTCTCTCTCTCTCTCTCTCTCTATTTAATTCAATTTAATCAGTTCATATTGAAACAATTTGTAGACATCTTAATTTGGGCGTTTTTTATCTTTTTAAAACTACTTTAAGAGGAAATTTTATTTGAAATTCCAACTGTATTCAGTCAAAAATTGTCACGGTATACATTTAAATACGTAAATGTTACATAAGTAAGATTATATAGGATTTAATGCAATCGAAAAATTTTATTTAAAAAGCAGTACGATAATATTTCAGTCTGTTTCTTCAATATCGATATTCATCTAAAACATTTTTTAATATTACTTGGTTACGCATTTAAAACTTACGTAACATTAGAGAATTAAAAAAAACTGTTCAAGGTAAATATTATTCAGTCATCTTTCTTATGCGTACAATTCAATTTACTTGTTTGATTGCGCAATCGTCAAAGCAATATACGTGTAGATAATGTGTCCGCTTTACGCTTACTTAGTTTTGTTAAATGAAAAAAAAATACTCGTCGAATCACATTTAAATTCGTTATTCTAAATAACTCCAATTGATTTTATCTCTTTTGTTCCAATTTCAGTAACTGTTTTCGATTTGAATTTTAATGATCAAAGTATTTCTCATTTTTTTTATTCTCCCGCGTTCTGCGGTGGTCGTCAATATTTTCATCGTACAATTTTCGAGAAAAAAACCTGACGCGTGTTCGCTCGCTCGCTGGCTTGCTGTTTTACGATGCAAAGACCTTCGTATTCCACGTCATTCGCCCACTTTTTTATTTTAATTTAAAACTCATTTTTATGTTCTCTTTACGTTTTGCAACTTTATATTTTTGGAAAATATTGTTGTAATTACGCATTTATTCGCATTTATTCACATTAATTCGCTCGGAGATTCGTGTAAATTTTTTTCGTCGGATTTAAATTTGCACTTGTATTTTTTCTCGCTCGGCTAAAGATGTTGAATTCCTTTTTTCCTCTCCATCTATCTTTCTCTCTCTCTCTCTCTCTCTCTCTCGCGCGCGCGCGCTATAGCATACGATCTCTTCACACGTACGTAAAGACATTCAAGTTTTCTTTTTATGCCAACTTTCTTATCCGTGTTTGAAACTCTAGTTTTAGTCTCTGAATTGAAACTCAACGCCATTATTCATGAAATTCATTTACAAGATGAATTGAACGAAATAAAAGACGCACGATTGGCGTTTGTTTTCCAATTTTAGATAAAACTCGACTACTCTTTTCTTTTACAATTTCAGCTACATGGTCATTTCTAATTTATTCGCGTAGTCTACCTAAAAACTAATCCCGGAAATTCTAAAAACTGATCGTTGTTAAAAAACAAAGGCGAATGCAAAAGCACATACATACACATACATAAACACATAACAAGAGGTCTATTTGGAAACGATGACAAAAGCGCGAATTGTCATTTTAGCAAATTTTATTACAACTGTCGTCATCGTCACCCAAGTTCCCCGTGTATATATATTTATTTCTCGAGCTCTTTTTTTTCTTACTCACCATGCTCTCTCGAAGGAGCGAGAGTGAGTTTTTGTACTCGGGCAGGCATTTGAGTTTGCCTCTCTCGTTTCCCTCCTCCGCGTCGCCCGGATCTGGCATCTCTCTTGCACTCTCCATCACTTAACGTCTCTTTACCTTTTCTTCGTCTCTCTCTCTCTCTCTCTCTTTCTCTTTCCCCCTCCCCTCCCCTCTCTCTCCCAGATTTGAGGCCGCTATTGCCCCTCCCGCACTTCTCCTCACCATCCCCTTTATCCTCGCGCTTCATCTCTCTCTCTCTCTCTCTCTCTCTCTCTCTCTCTCGTGCTCCTACGTCTGTGTGTCGCGCTCTTCCATTATATATACAGGGGCGGATTAAAAGGGGAGCTTACCACCGAAACTCACTCTAATATTATCGGCTTCACTGATCTTTAGCGCTGCATCATTTTTCGTTGAATTTTACTAGATTCAATCAGTGGTTTTTCTTTTATTCGTTGTTTCGTTCTTTTTACTTAGATGCGTTTGGATTGCCGTATAATCGTTGGATACTTTGTTGTCCGTTTATTTGTATTTATTTCATTGACTCTCCTTATTCTCGAGATTGATAAAATGACTTGTGTATAAAAAATGTATTTCTCTTTGACGCTGTAACGCTATCAAAAGTATTAAAAGGAAAATATTCACAGTCAAAGTTGTGCATAGAATGTAAGAAGAGCGTGACAGCAGCCATTGAATTATAAATGGAAAAATTGTCGATGAAATTCTTCAACAGAAGCTATTATAAAGTATTGATTTCGAGAATCGAGTGAGTATATAATTCGCGGGAGAGTACGAGGGATAATTTGATTAATGGCAAACAAAAAAAATTTTTACTTTGCAGTTTATTCACGAGCTCGTATCAATAATTCAACGTCAAATAAAATCAATGGCCGAGTATTGATTATTCAAAAAAGGCTTGGTATATGAATGACACACGCACGCACACACGCACACACGCACACAAGTACACACTGAGATAGACAGGCACACAGCCAGACTCATGGACTCTTGAAAGGATTTTTCCGAGGATAGAATAAAAACTAAAAATGTAAAATTTTGAAAGTTGAGAGCAAGTAATAACCATAAATCTGTCAGGCTAAGAACATCTTTCAAAATGTTATTATTCCGAAGCAGATAATCTTTCGTGACAGTCTCTTTTCTGTGTAGGTATACAGTTTGTCTCCCTCTCTCTCTCTCGCTCATTCTCGATCCCCCATGCTGCTCTCCTTATTCTTCTCTCGTTTCGTTTGACGCGTTCGCTCACGCACACACAAACGCCGGCGCATCTCCGCTTTGCTGTGACTGTATAGTGCGTGTATACGTGTGTCCCTCTCTCGCTAGTTCATCGTTTCTCTCACACGTCGGTATTTATAGACGTGCCTTAAACCGATTTAACGCGAATGTATACCCCCTTCTGCGTGTGCCTCTTCAAATTCTATTCAACTAATTATACAAATTCGATCAACTCGCGTTTCGAAAAATAACATTTATTTTATTTCCATATCTCTGGCCGGTACATAAATTTACTTTGATAAACTCGTTTAAAAAAAGACAAATATCGTACTCTATATTCCGCTTTCGAGCCATGTATTTTCGAGCGTTTCCAAACGTTTTTTTTTCTTATTTACACGTTGCATTTACAATGGAAAATAAAAGAGAGCTAGTAAGGTAAAAGTCGATGTAAGTTTCTTTTTGTGGAGCAAAAAGGTTTTTTCCACGATCGCTTTGGTTTTTTTTTGTGGCAACGCGTCACGTGCTTTTATAATTTTCCGGCGACGTTGGCGGGGAGGGGACAAGAGAGCTACGCGAGCGAACGAGAGAGAAAGAAAGAGAGAAAGAGAGATGAAACGAAACTGTGAAACGAGAGGAAAAACAAAATGCACGGAATGCCTCTTCAATCACACGTTTCGAAGCGTTCGTATTTTAAATCACTTTTTCCAACAATGAACAACTTTTTACAACTATTTTATTGCGTTCGCTTCGTTTTTTATTTATTTATTTTTTCTCAATATTTAATCAATTTGAAAGCTTAGTATTATAGAAGCCGTATCTCCGATACCAAAAGAATGAATCGAATAATAAAAAAGAAAAAAAGTATCGCCGTATCGATTGATAGTATGCATATTGTAAATACGAATTTCCGGGATAAGAAAGACCTATCAAAAATTCATGACGATTTTCCATGCTTTGCTCTTCGACTATATATCTACTAAAGCCACCAGAAATCAGTTGAGCACGAACGATCGCCATAAACGCTTCCAAACGCGCGATTGAAGAAGCTGGCCGTTCGTGTATACGAGTTATACCGTGTATCTATATGTGTGTAGTACTACTACGTCAATGGCCATCCCATAACATGACCCGTGGGTAAATGCACGAGTGAGCAAGCGCGCGCACACACATGTACACACACACACACACACACACACATGCGCGCGCGACTCTCTCTCTCTCTCTCTCTCTCTCTCTCTCTCTCTCTCTCTTCAAGTGTGTGAATCGATAAGCGACTCGGCCTTTTGAGGGTTTTTTTGTGCTGCTTTTTTTTATTGGTTTGCCAAGGAGAGGATGATTTTTTTCAGATTTATTTTTCTTATCGGCCTTTTTTCTCCGCACTTCCGAGAATGAAATTTTGAATCTACGACGTTTATTTCAGTAGGGACGTTAGTTAGCGTTTATTTGATAATATGTTATTGTCGTGACGCAAAGATAATAAAATTTAGTAAAACGACAATGACCTTGTGGTAAAATTCATTGATGAATATTGGACGCGAACAAATTCGTTGCAACATCTGTCGATATTCAATTGAACTTATAAGCATTTGAATTCGTGGCTCGTTCGAATTTATCAGAAATTTTGATAAATTCAAACGAGTGTAGTAGCTTGAGCCTTTTACGTAATAGACGTTTCATGAATTTACGTAAAGCACGTCGAGTCGTTGCACTGCAATATTTATAAAATAACGAATTCTGTAAAGTTGAGCACACCAATCTATTTTTAAATGCAAACCTTACGTCTTTGGAATCTTCTAGCAGGATCTCACTCTCTCTCCCCCTCGAGTGCGTTTATATTTCATTGGTTTTCCAAGTTGAAGGCAATTAATTATATAACATTTATTTAAGATCGAATGAGATAACCATTGAGTATCGTACTCGTACGATTTTCCTTTTGACTCTTCAAAATTACAAAAAAAGTATCAAATTACCAAGTCACGCAACTTTGTATTTTCTCGAGAGTCGTAACAAAAAGAACAAATGATAAATAATAAAAACAACGCACTAGTTTTATCGCAACAAACAACAAATAACAAGTCTCCGATCGACCAATGTAAATTCAAGACCCGACCATCATGACATATGTCACATTCAATTGCGTAGTTTTTTCCAATGAAATTATTAGACAACAAAAGCTGTGACTCGACCGCAAGTGTGTGTATATATCTATATATGCGTATACATATATATATATATATATCGCACGTAAGTTTCTTTGTCTTTGCCGAGTTTTTTTTCCTCAGAGTTGTGCTGCTATAGTCTAGAACAATGATGATAATATTAAACAACAATGTTATACTATGACGGTCGTTACGTTCCATCTCTTTCTCTCTTGGGCACATACATAGTCGCAAATCACCGGCGCTAAAACGTCGATGTACATATCCGGTTTTGTCGTGCGCGCAGTATAAAAGAGGGAGTGAGAGGGGGGAGGGGGACGGCACAAATTGAAAATATACGTTTTAAAGGCGAAATCGATAGTGGCGCACAAGAGAACACTATGTATACACACACACACGCGCGCACACACACACACACACACACACACACACACACGCTTGTATATATATATATAAATCCCCTTCTCACTCTCCACGCGTGAGAGCAAGAGACCTCATGAGTCATGCAGATGATTATTTGTATCCTATTTTAATCCTCCCCTCATTTCTTTGTTACCAACTAATGTTTTATGAAATAATTGCTCTGTAGTTTTTCTGTTCTTTCTTCGTATGATTGATTTGTTCTCTACTTCTCCTTTCCTCCGTTACTAATGCAAATGTCAAGTTGTTTTAATGGTATACGACCTCGTTAATGTTGAGGTGTAAACCGAGATTAAAATAATTGTCGATGATGAAATATTTTTAGTAATTATCATTCCTTCAACTGCATACACTGACATTTGGTGCGATAATACGAGAATAATATAGATATCTCATGCTAAACGCAAAGATATATAAATTTTTTTCTAATAGTCACGTTCTGAAATGTCAAACGACCTTGTTTTATAACTTTGATGTGATTTAATCTTTTGAGTGCTGCGCTACACCGCGCACTATTCTTTTTCTACAGTCTGAGTTTCTGGTCGACTTATGTAAGTACGTTAGTAATTCTGAACAACTAATCTATTGTTTTAGCAATTGAATTGAAAGTTTTAACTAATGCTTTATACATGTTTAGCGTTATTCGCTTGATAACACGAAATAATGTAACAATTACACAAATGTTGTTTCTTTTTAGCAACAACACATACACGCGCGTTTTCCAAAAGTATCCGAAAACGTAGGAACGATTCGTTGGTTAAACGAGTTTAACAAAGAGTCGTTGTAATTGTTGAGTTTTTCGGAGACATAAATCACGAAAGAATCGTCGAGAAGCTGTTTTAGTAGAGCTGCTAATTGTGTCGATTATACATATTTGTACTAGTCATTTCAATTGTACAACGAATGTTACATCAATAATTCCATTTAATTGTTCGACACTCTTAATATCTGTTCTTGTTGTTCATCTCTCTTTAAAAAACTCATCCAGCCAAGTGTGGATAATGCTTTAATCAAGGGTATCGTTTCGGATCGTTATCGTTTGTTATCGTTCATGGAATTATGTATTCGCGATGTAACAAATGTACGTGCTAGAACCTCTCTCCGAAAAGTCAACATTTTTCAATCGTTCCCGTAATATTATTATTATAACGAGAAATATTATATTTTGAATTAGCGTGAAATATTGAATCAAAATTGCTTACAGCAGAATTTTATTGAAACTAAACTACGTGGAAAACGTAAGTCGTGTGATTGTGCGTTATCTGTACGTAGTCTTATCGCTGAATGATTAATATAATAATTATACAAAGGATAAGCGCTCAAGTTTCTACGTACGCGAGTTTTCAGCAACGTGGAAGAAAATTATCAACGTATTAACATCTAAAATAAGAAAATTTAATTATTTTTTTCGTAGAACAAAGTTTTAATAACTTAAACTTTTCACCGTTATAGTAAAAACAATGAGCCAACTCATCGCTCCGGAATTTCAAGTCTACACGACGACTACGTATCTTTTTTTTCAGCGATTGCACAACTTTTTCTATGGCGTTCTAAAAATATAACAAAAGCATCGACGGAGAAGAAATACAAAACGAAAAGAAAAAGGATGTATCGAAGCAATTGAAATTCAAGAAAATTGAAAAATATTCGTGGCATGGGGCGAAAAAAGAAAACCAAAAAGAGAGATAAAGTAAAAAACACGTCGAGAGAAATAAAAGCCAAGTCTTCTCACGAACGTAAAAATATTTCGCTGCAAAAGAAGGAAAGCGAGTCTCTCTCTATCTCTCTCTCGCTCAGCTTGTGCCCGTAATTATAATCTAAAGCCGAAGGCTCGCTCTCGGACAGCAACGAACACACATGTGGCTTTTCCGCGGCTGCTCACTGTCTCTTTCTGTGTGCCTGCGTGTATGTGTGTGTGCGTATGTGTGCAGGAAGTTGCACGTGCACGACTCAACTTACACACGTTCACGTATACTAGCTCGCGCCACAGTCGTTCCTCCCACACTAGCACACACACCGATTGTCTCTCTTTCTCCCTCGCACTTGCCAACTCCAAACTCGTTTCGTCCTCCATCTATATACTCTCTCTCTCTCCCTCTCTCTCTCTCGCTTTTGTCTTCTTTTTTCGAGCAGTTTGTTTTGCCTTCTCGCTAGATTATTTTAATGCGCGAACAACAGTTGTAAATTTTAATTTTTACTTTGTTTCATCTTTTTTTACGCTGCGTTTTCGTTTTTTTCTTTTTTTTGTTCCTTCTATATACGACTTTCAGAATACACTCTTCAAACGTGACGTGGTAGATTCTAACATTTTCTGTTTAAGAACATGATTGAGTTTATTGTTTTTCACGTCGTATTATCAACTGTAATTCTCCATGGAAATTTATTATTTTACTACTTATGTAGTAGCTTTTGTAGTATTCGCCAACAACGGAATACATAAAAAAAACAATTTGGTTTATTGATATAATCCATATTTTAACAAAATTATAAGACAACATATCTCAACGTATTTTATCTTTAAATACGTGAATATGTGATTCTTTATCTATAATTCGAAGTGATTTGTAAAGCATTTACGTTTTTCTCTCCCCCCCCCCCACACACACACACATACACGCTCTCTTGCTTGCTTGCCTGCTCTCTCTCGCTCTCTCTCTCTCTGTTGCTCGAATTTGTTTTGCAAGACTTAACTTATGATAATGAGTCGTTTTAAACGTCAGTTTTGTTAAATTCTTTTCAAAAATCAAGTACTTTCTGCCATGTTATAATAATTATTTTAAAAAAGTTTAAATGCAATTCTCGACCATGTTTTAGCAAGTTTTAAATTCATTCTTATGTAATATATAAGACAGCTCAATTATTTTCACAGTAGCTTATTTTTCTTTGGATAATAAACAACGTTTTTGCTCATTAATTAAAATTTTTTTACGATTAAACTACTTTTATTTTTCCGAGCAAACTTTTTTTATTTTATAATTATTTGCAATTACTAGCTGATTCTGTGCGATAACATGAAATATGAGAAATATCAAACAATACTTATTATTGTTTTTATTTCATTGTTAAAATTGTTCACTCTTTCGTTGTGGATGGCTTTTAAAAATTTCATCATTACGCTTTAAATTAAAAAAAAATGTCATTTGATTCATTAAGGAATGAGATCACGCGTTTTATTTCAAAACATGTAACCTCGATTTAACAAACGTGCTAAGAATCTAAAACACAGTTATTCATATTTTTATCACAACGTTCCCTAACTGATTGTATATCTTTTAATGACTCCTAACAATTGATTGCGAGTATCTCTTATTTTCTTTTTTCACGGTAAATAATAAAATTACAAATTTTTAATATTACCAAGGAGTTTATCAAGTTTACGTTGGAAAATTTAATTGGCTGAACGTTGTCGTAAATGTAATATTATTCAATGAAAAGTACAACGAACCGATTAGAAAAACGTGGCAGTTTTGTTAACGTTTAGAACTAAATAGGTTACTTTGATGGCGAATGTACTTGAATCATTTAACGCAATGTCAATAATACAATATCTATATAAAGCGTATCTCATGCCGATGACTTATTTATTCAAATGAGTCTGCTCAAATACTAAAACGTCGTATCAAAAAGCTAACACGCAAGAAACAAAAAAGAGGCGCCACCAAATTCCTGCCAAGGATAAATTACGTTAATAGCACATCATTGAAGTTTATTTGAATATGTCATTGGAGACCATTGAAAAACCTATTAAGTTGAAAAAGTATTTTCGTTCCTATATACGAGTGTTGCTTGGCATCCGAAGGTGCGAATCGCATTTCCACGGACGGTATTCCACGACATAGCTTGCCTCTTTTTCTATCTTTCTCTCTGTCTCTCTTCTGTCTCTCTTGCTCTCGCTCTTGCTCTCGCTCTTGCTCTCGCTCGCTCTCCTTTGGTTTATCCAATAAATTCGCGCCGGCTCAAGTATGTACGTTAGTGTGCGCGCGCGCGTACGCTAAGGCCGACGCCATTGTTGTATCGGTGTTTTGATAGATGCTTTTTTTCTATGCGAGTATTTTCGAGCTCGCATAATTTCTGCATTACGCGCCACTTAATAACGTATTTTTAAACTGGCTTTCGAGATATTTATGAAGCTCTTTTCAACCATTTTATCAATTCAAGCTGTTATGTTGTATATTAATACAGTGAATAAAAAGTACGTTCACGAATGTATTGGAATGTTTTTTTTTAGAAAGGCTGTCATCGGGTTGTGTAGCTCGTCGCGTGTCGAATGAACATTTGCAGTTGGCGACACACTATTACTCGCGAGTTGCGACGAGGGAACGGTGGGGGGGGGGGGGAGAGTTGCGCGTACGTTTAGCGCACAGGATCGACAGAATTGTTATCTCTATTGCCTTTCTCTTTTTTTCCCCCTCCCCAAGCGCTCTTCCCTATCGCGCGACGATTCTGAAAACGCATTTACCGCATCGGGCCATTGGCCTTATTTTTCAGCTCCGATTTTATTTCCTTCGCTTTTAATCTCCTCTCTCACGTGACTTTCCTTTCTATTTTAACTTGTCTCTAACACTTTCGTTTCTTCGGCAAAGACAATCGACAACGTCCAAACAGATTGTTTTTTGCTATTTACTTTTTATCGTCCATTCTGGGCGCTCGTTTATTTTATCCGACAACGGCGTAACTTTTTAAATAACTGCTTTTTTTTAAATTCGTTTCTGTCCTAGCATTTTCAGGCGGAAAAAAAGAAAAGTTTGTTTTCAATTAAATCAAGTTCCACGAATGTAATGAAATTCGGATGAAAATGCACCAACAAATATTATTACTCCCCGCGGAATTCCGCGAACAAACTGGATTTTACATAATCAAATACATGAATGCATCGGTGCTTAAAAATCAGGTTTATACGTACGGCAGCCACACCCATTTGTGTGCGCACGCGACAAATACTATTATGTTTGAAAGCATCCTTTCGCGGAGTCGTAAATTTGTCGAAACATATCAATGATGGATAGCAACGCTTTCAAATAAAATAATGTGCAAAATGACTGACTCAAAACGAATGGCATTCGCACGGAAAGGTTGTCTTTCTCTCTTGTTTTTCATCGATCGAAAGGAAGTTTGTTTGGAGAATAACGTTGACGTTATCTCACTATCATTTCTTAATGACTCTACTCATAAATGTAATTGGCTGTACGATAAAACTCCGAAATACGTGCTCTCGAGCATACAGCGACATTGAGAGCACACGACGAAGAGGGAACGAGAGAAAGAGAAAAAGAGAAAAAAGAACGCGATGGTATATATAAAAAAGTTTAGCGGAGCACATTTACGCTGAACATTAACTGAATTCTCAAGCGAAGAGTCTAACTCGGCTTATCTCTCATTCAAGAGCTATTATTAATGTCGTTAATCCACTGGATTCTGACGTGATCGCTCGCGTTCTCTCTTTCTTTAACTCTTCGCTGCACCCTACGAAAATGTACCAAGTCGACTTCTTCCTCTTCCCTCCCTCGCTCGCACCCTTCTCATCCGTCGCTCGACGGTTAATGGAATTTACTTTTGCAGCTTCGCGCAGCTTTTGCCTCCTCTTTTCTCCTCGTTCTCCTTCCGCGTCTCACTTCCACGTAAATTGCATCGCGACGGAAAGAGAGAAAGCAAAGTTTCGCGAACAAGTGTCGCTTTGAGGATCTATCATTTTTCCGTTTGAACGTTGGAACTGAGGGGAGAGAAGAGCGAGTATTCAGCGAAACACGAGAGTGACGCGATATTATTTTGTAATCGCTATTACATATGGGTGATGGCTAAACGTTTATCGGGCTAAATTTATAACACGCGCGTAGTCATTTAATCGCTATCTGCTGCTATGTAGGCTTATCGAAATTAATTTGAGATCTCGTCGTTAATTGTGTACGAGAATGTATCGAGTAGAAATCTGTACCGGATGCGTTTTCACACGTCAATCGACCGTTCAATTTTACTTTAATTTTCAATCGCCTTAAAATCCATTCTGCAGCGTATTCCTGTAACGGCCAATGTTTTCTCAGGCCTTTCAACGGATTATACCTTTGTACCTTTGGAAAGGTGTTAATTTTTAACAACGCAATCAAGCTCGTGTGGGCGGCATAACGTTAATGACCCTTCCAATACGCCGTTCGTTGTATTCTTTATTTTTGCTATTTGACAAAACCGGAGCACACACACACACACACCCAGACAGTCGAATAGGTCGCGAGAATAAACTAATTATCGTTGCAATTATCCACGACGGTCTATTTATATTAACGATCTGATTTAATTACAAGTTCACCGCGAGCGAGAGAGAAAGAGATTACGTACCAATATCAGCAAAATTGACGATTAAATTTTTACATAATGGGCGGAAAATATATTTAAAGAAAAACAATTTTGTTTCGTTCCTCGACACATTGATATTTATATAATTGTTGAAAAGATCATTCGTGAAATCGACCGAATGAAAACATGTGGGATTCTTCGACCAAATTCCGTCGAAACAAAGAAAAAAAAACAAAGAGAGAGGAAGAAGCGATGGGCATCTCTCTCTCTCTCTCTCTCTCTCTCTCTCTCTCTTTCTGAGCACAGATAGACATCAAGCTGCGACGAAAGGTAAAGAAATATGCACGTCAAAAAAAAAAGAAAAAAAAAGAGTCTCAGCCGGCGGCGGTAAACTCGACCGTTTTTCAGAGACAAAAAATGAGGCGAGAGAAAGAGAAAGTATATAAAGCGGGTGTACATATGTACATGTGTGTCGCTTTCTTTGGTGACTGTACACGAAAATTCTAATCGGCAAAATTAGTTGCGCAGCGTACAGTCAATGAAAGAAATTCGCCCTGACCGCGATTTTTCTCAGCTGCGCGACCAAGGAAAGTTATGAAATCAATCGCGCGCGACAACTACACTCTTCGAGCGACTCGTTCTCTCTCTCTCTCTCTCTCTCTCTCTCTTTCTCGCTGGCGCTTCGCGTCGCAAGATCGGAAGGAAGTGGTTTGGCCTTTCATTTCATGGGCTTTTTGTTTCGACTTTCAGTTGTTTGCGTTATTTCACGGCCGTAAACACTTTTAGTCGATCAATTGATCGCTACTTTCATTTTATTCATTATATTCAATACAAAGCATGTTATTTATTTTTTTTCTCGTTCATCGCGCTGCTTTAACGACGATTTAATTGAATCAAGGTCGCGTAAAGAAGGCGTTTTGTGTCACTAGAATTTATCTGTATAATTCAATTGGCGATAATCGAGTAAATGATTTATCTAATTGCCATCCTTTTTGCCAATATTGCATAGCAGCTCGTTAAACGTCCTTTTTATACTTGGATTTTCCGCGGTCGTTTCTTTTGTTTTCTTTCGTTGTTTCGCTCGCTTGCGAAAGCAAGTAAAAAGTAAGCGTCGAAACGGTGTTTAAAACAATTGAGAAAATAATAGTGCGGATGGTAATTTGGTGCACCGACGCGAAGAGCATATTCGCATAATTGCACCGGAACGAGAGTAGCTCTACTATTATTCGACGAATATTAAGGAGGTTGACCGAGCGCGATAGCGCGACGCCACGATGTTTTTATCGGGTTACGCAACTTTCTAACCAAATAAGATCGAATGCCCGTGTTCCATTTGTTTTAAAATAACAGGGATTATCTCGTTAGTCCAATTGGAAGTATAAGAGGAGCAAAAAGGTAACAGTTTCAAGAGAGCGAGAGAGTGAAGTTTGAGTTTGGTCGTTGGGAATGAAAGTCTTCTGTGTTATTTTTTTTCCTCGACGAGTGTATGGAAGAGCGACGAACGAGACCGCAATAGAGAAGAAAAGGCAAGGCAAAGAGGAAAAAACGAACGGAATCGCGTCGCGAGGGAATGAAAATATCGGTGTCAATGTGCGCACCGCTGCATGTGCCCGTTGAGAAAAATCGCTCGGCTTGCGAAGGAACTACCTTCTGACAAATTTCTCGCAACGACGTGAAATATCCTATAGACAGCTATTTTATTCGATCAATCGCTAAACTGTTTCGCTCTCCCCGCCCTCCTTTTTTTGGCCTTTTATTTCCATACCCTCGAGCCACGTCGCGAGTGGATTACAAAAATTGATTTTATTCGCATCTCGCGCAATTGAAAGAGTGTTCAAGCTCAATTGTCGGATAATAAACGATGGAAACATTGCTAGTGTACAAATGAACTTTACACTCGTCCCTCTGGAGTATAAATAAACGAATAGTGCGCCGGAATAATAGAATATAAATCATCGGGTAGGCCTTGTATAAAGTTAAATCAGCAAGAAAAAAAAGAGGAGTAACAGCAAGGTAATATTTTCCGCGCATGCAAGCCGTGAGTGATTGATATGAACGACGTAGAAAGTTGATACTCAACCCATGTAATTTTACTCAGCCTACAGTAACGTTGTGTTATCACTCACGGTATTATAACTGTACTCGCTAGCGTCTTTATTGTGCTTTCCGTTGAGTCATTCCCTTTATTTCGTTGCCTCTTACTGTCGCGAGATTTCGCTTAAACGCCGATGAAAAAAGCATCAAGTTGGTGTCGATTTAATTCCGTGTATTCGACAAAGAAGTAGTGTAATACATAAAAAACAAAGCCATATCGATTCGATATTGTAGGACGTGGGACGTCGCGTGAAAGTTGAACAGTGCTAGCTCTATAGGTGAATTGGCTTCTCGGGTAGATCAATTTTTCTCTTTGTGTACTCCCAACAAACAGACGTACTCGTGTATATATATCTGGCCGCGAGAGAGGCGGTGGAAAACAAGCCCTAGAGCGAAATCTCTCGGCGCGATTACATCAAATGCACACACCAAGTGTAACCGGCCGGTAATGGATGACTAAACCGCAGATTCTCTCTCTCTCTCTCTCTCTCTCTCTCTCCTTCCTCGCGCGCATTATGCTAAATCGTTTATAAGAACGATTTATCGCTGCGAGCTTCAATCGTTATTTGCGACTTTTTTTGTCTTTGCAATCAGCATTCCTACCCGTAAGAGTTTCTTTTTTTCTTCCTTCCTCTGGCGAAAATGACGATCTGCCGACGACCGCTCTCTTTCTCTTTGAGCGATATGTAAGTAGTTTGGGCTAGATCGAGAAAGAGCTCGTTATCGACAAGTATTCAGCCACGCGAGAATAGCCCAATTGAAAAGTGGCATTGATTAAAATTCTGTCTTTCCTTTGCTTTTCTTCCACGAGGCTTCGAGAGGGTTTATTTTCGAATTTTTCATTTGCTACCGAACAACCGCTGGAGTGCTTTCAAGACTGTAGCAAATGGCTTTTTTTTAACGACCTTTGGAAATTACGAAGGCTTGACCTAATTGAAAAATAAAATTTACCAAGATTCATAATTGAAAAGTCAACGTTAGATCCGAGCCAAGTCAATGATGAAATTCAACCCCGCGACTTTTGTATGGGGGGGGGGGGAGAACCTTTAGAGACGTCAATTATAGCACATTCATTAACATGGTTTAAGTATGGTTGAGATCAAACGTTTTCAAAGTTATTCAACTTGATGAATTCGCTTTGTTTCGTTTATTTTTGGCGAAACAAATGAATAGTCGATAAATTTTTCATGTGTTTTTAACGTAACGGTGTGTATCGACTCGATTTATACGCTATAAACGATGAAAGGCACCAGCAGAACTAATCGTGACTATATGAGAGTAAAAAATTACCACGTATAATCTGGCAACGAAATCGATAACATCCCCCCTCTTTCACACACACACACACACACACACAATATTACGACACAGTAAACTTGAAGTTTTGATCGGGCGATAATTTTCCCAAACATATACGTAACAGCGTATCAGTGAGAGAAAGAGAGAGAGAGAGAGAGAGAGGAACAGTTTCGTTCATCTTTATATGCATGAAACGGTGTAAACTCGACAATCGAGTCGTTTAGAGGTGTCCCTCACTGGGATACAAATGCGCGTAACACGCTTGAATTCCGAACGGATGAAATTTCGCAATTTGTCGTCGTCGTCGTCGTCGTCGTACGCTCACTCGCGACTCGTTGCGAAATAGAGCCATTTTCTTCGTCTGTCTCTCTGCTTGCCTTGCGATTGAGCTCCGAGAGATTTATATTGGCTCGAACTTGTCAATTTTTTGTGCTCTTGCTGATGCTTCTTTCGTGTTTAACGCTTTATTTTTTTCGTTTTTTTTTTTTTTGCACAAGCACACGAACGAGGTGTTACAACGATCCTTCTTTATTGGCCATTGAGCAGGCAGTATGACAAGCACAATTTCAGTGTTTCATTGTCTTGGACTAGTTAAGGAAGTTGGCTTTACAATTAGATATTACTAACAAATCGTTACTCGCGCGTGCATTCTAATCAGGATGATTGAAAATAACAAATGGGACCATGGTGTAGTCGTTTCGTTAGTGTCGATAAATCACACGAATAAAGCACGATACTCGTAATAAAATAATAATTAATACGATTTCGTAACAAGATAAACGAGCGTACAAATCTAATTATCTTCGTTTCTTTGTTCCAGGTGAGTTACACAACTTTATATCACGTTGTTCAATTGTCATCAGCACGTAAGTTCAATGATTCTTGATTTATATGAACAAACAACAGGCATTTTCAAACGTATGCGCTATCAAAGCTTACATGATTACGAGCGTACTAAATGTGCGCTTATAAAGAGAAGTGGTTGTTACGTCGTATCTAAGTTATGGGCTGTCTATAGTGCAACTTACAAAAGTTGAAGTGTAAATTGCTCTGGAAACATTAATTCTCGTAATGATGTTATTTACAAAACATCGAGTATTCGTTAAACGTTCAACAATTCATAAATAGCCGCTTTCGTTCGAATCTTAGGGCGTCTAACGCAATCCGCAAGCTACTCAAGCGACAAAACGTTTATTTTGAGAAACAAATTTTTAAATCAATTTCAAGTTTTATATAACTATACGTTTACGCAAGATGACGTAGATTGGTCGAAGTAAACTCATTAAACAATGTTCTCTTGAGCTCGCGTACGTATAAATACCTACGTCTACATGTGTGTGCGAAGAGAAAATCGCCATTTCAATTACCTTGTACGTCTTTGCGTAATGTATATCTCAATTAAGCTCTCCATTACTAAAGGTTATTTTTATCAAAGTTTGCACTTTATACGCTTCGTGCACACTTATCGATGACGTTTCGATCGGAAACGAAAGAAATAAAAACATCTCTTCCAACACCAACGACAACAGTTTTTTCGTCTCTTTACTAACTGCTTATAAACGAGTTACAGCTGTAAATAATACAGTCGCTCGGAAATAGCGCAAAATTGCTAAATAAATCTCGTTTAACGCGTCGTTAATTAATTTCGGTGCGCTCGAGTCGTATCGCAAAAAAAGTATGCAAGGGAAACAAAGTGATAATCTAACGACGTACAACGCCATAATATAACGATTAACGACACATATAAACACGAGAATCGCACGGGGCTATGATCGATAAAAACGTTTACTCGCATTAACCAAAAATGGCTCGCGGAGATTCCGAATCGAGTAAAACAAGCTCGTTAACCCCACTTTTCTACGCTGCCCCTCTTTCTTTTTTTTTCATCCGACCCTAGTTTGTTTCTTTTTTCGCTTTTTTCCATTTTAAACTCTCACTCTTCCTTTTTGCTTTTTCTTCTTTCGACGGTCTGAATAAGTTTTTTTCTCGTTTGTCTCTTCTTTCTCGGTTTATTTACTTAATTGCCAACTTCTTAGTCGCCACTTGGGATGTTTCTTTTCTGTATATCAAATTCACACGATACTCTTATTTCAGCTAACAATTGTTTTTTTTTATCGATTTCCACCCAACGTTGTTATTTCAAAGATCATTTTTAATACGCGCCGAATTAAAGTGTCTTTAACAAACTTTTCCTCGTCGCGCTAGCCTATAAATTATATGGTAATGACATTTCTCGGCAACTAAGGATGGTTTAGACAGAGACCATTCCGATCGATAATCGTGTGTCTCGTGTGTGCATATATAGAGGAGCGTAATAATAGTTTTACGTGGATAATCCATACCAGTGGTAAATACGAATATGGATTATTAAGTAAACTGTAAAAATTGCTCGATACTTTGGCATCGATATTGAGAAAAAACAAGACGTTTTACCGACAAAAAAAATGTTATTGTCGCGTGCTTCAAAAACATCGGAGTACGTAACGATAAGCGGAACAAAACATTGCAAAGATGCGATAGTTGCTTGTGAAACTGACGAAAAAAATATATCACGGCATACTGATCGATAAATCTGTGTTTGTGCGTGTGTGTGTGTGTGTGTGTGTGTGTGCGCGTGCGTGCGTGTAAAGTGAAAAGGACGTTTTTAAGCATTCAAAGAAGCGTTGTGTCATAACCTTTACACAAAGTTTTTACAGCGTTCAGGGTCAGCCGAAAAAAAAATCAGCTAACCAGATGCTTCTCAAGCTTTATACGATATAAATATGTAACTCACACAAAGACAAGCTCAATCGTCGAGCCACTCACGCTATAGCTTTAGCCTCTATCATTTTTTTTATTATTTCGATCTATCTGGTCATCTCTTTTTCGCCTTCTTTTATGCCTTTCAAGGAGCATCGACTTATAGACTATTATAGCCGTGCTCGTTCGCATTTTTGCCGCACGCGCACCACAACGAGCGACGCATTTTAATCGGTCACTCGATGCTACGGGTTGTGTAGCGTATACATATGTATATACATATATATGTATGTATACACACATCCGTATACACGTTTTCCACACATACGTCAGATCGATAAAACGTGTGTGCCTTATACGAGAATGAATGAACGACTAAGCGCCTGTACGTATATACGTACACTCGCGTGCGCTTGCGTCGGTGTGTGGATCAGTGTGTCGTATTAACGAGCGAACGTAAAAAAAATAACAACCAAGAGAATTTCGCCTCTATTAAGCTGACTCGTCAATTACCTTTTTATTACCTTAATAACAATAAATTACGATGGAGTAATATTTTTAACTTTGTTCCTCTATAAAGCTCTGCATCACAATACCTCGATATTTAATATATAAATAACTTTTTCAATACGCTCTCGTGGTTCGCGCTGCTGTTGTTGTGTTGCACTCGTTGTTGAAGTATCGAATCGTTTCCACGATAAATGTCATTCATCCCTTTGATTCTGCTCGGCCGATATTTCAAGATATCTTATACTGGACGGAACATTATAGTCCACGAACGAATCGGAATTGAATCTCAAAAAAACAACAAAAAAGTGACGTCACGCGTTTTACATCGCGACAATAGCAGAGTTTGAAAATGTTTTGCAATCACTCGTATACTTGTAAAATTGTCAATATTTTCCTTTTCGAAGCTTCTGACTTGGAACTAGTTTCGTATTTATCTCGTCGAAAACCATTGTACGACACGCGTCAAAGCGCACGATAGGCTCTTGATAACGCTCACATTCCAAACGAATTCTTATTAATGGGAATGTAGCTCCTCGGAGAGAAGATCATTCGCTTCTTTCTAATGCTGCGCTTTAAAATAACGATCCCTCGCGAATGAAACCACCGCTCCAAAGTGGAATTTCAAGTGTGTTGGTAAACATTTCGAAACGTGATTCGCATGTATATAAAATGTCTAATGGAAATCCAATTCGCACGACAATGGAATTATTCATGACGTGCAGTGATTAATAAATTTGAGATATGTTGATTTTTAACAAGAGAGGAAGCATAATGTACTACGGGTATAGGAGAGAGAGAGAGAGAGAAGGTAGACACGTCCACGTCACATTGAAAATTGTGTGCCTGTTCAAAAGCGGGCCACAAAAGGAATGTGTGTGTGTATGGGGGGGGGGGGGCTACCTGCCTCGCGCTCATTAACGTATCTCTCCGTTTAGACATGTTCCTCGAAAGAGGGCCCTCTCTTATTGCTGTCTTCTATGTATATGTGTATGGCGGCACTCTCGAATATTCGCCAAATTCTCGGCTGACTCATAATGATAGGCTTGTAGTGCCGTCATTTGTATTCAAATATTTGCTTCTCAAATCTCAACTGATATTGTTTGACTTTTCTACGACTTTTTCTCGTCTATACGTCAATATTATCCTATTGCGCTATCGACGTGTATTATTTTGATTTTGAAGAATTCGTCGTACACATATACACACGTGTGTGTGTGTGTGTGTGCATATATATAGTTACCAATACGGCACAACTTTAATAAATCAGAACGTTTGTTCAAAATTCATACGATTGTATTAAAATTTGGATCGAGGACATTTCTGTGCCAGAGGATAGTCGTAAAAAAGATTTAATCTCGGCAAAATATACCGATTGGAACGAGAAGCGAACAAGCGTCATTTTCGAGTAAGAAAAAAGAGAAGCAGGAAAAAACCGGTTATCACCAGATAATTTTCATTAAAAATGAATAATCACAAACGTCAAAAAAGAAAAAAAGAATTATTTCGTCCATTTCGATAATGCCTATTCACGTTCGAAGATGACCAATTAAAACGTTCCCCATAACCAACGTTACTTGGTAAATTCTTAATCTCCCCGAAACTTTTCTTGAAATAAAAAAAGAACGCGTAGATCAACGACTCGCGCGTACTCGCCTACTCGCTATTTTTTGTTGTTCTTTAGTTGGAGCGCCATATTTCCAGGCGCATATATTAGCCCAAAATTAGCCGTCTATTTTAGCTTCTCAACATATACCAAAGAGAAAGAGAGAGTGCGAATGTGAGGCCCGTAATCAGAGGAACGACGGCAGTTTTCGACGTATGTATATACCTATAGTCGAGCACACGCACGCCGCCGACGATCGATCCATGAACTTTCCTCGCGTTCGCCGTTATTTATATTAACCTCGCGAGCGCGCGCGCCCACTTGGAGGGGAGCAGAGGATGTGCATATGAAACAAGCGAAAGAGAGGGAGAGAGAGAGAGAGAGAGAGCGAGAGAGAGCGAGAGAGATAGAGCTACTTTGATAGGCCGATAATATAGACGGCTATTTAATTTGCGGAATACATGCCACTCGCTCTCCTTATTCTTTCTTTTTGTTTCTTTTCGCTCGATTGGATAATACGCTTGCTGACGAGTGTGTTATTGTAGCCCTTGATTATGTTTAATTCGATTTTATTACTCCTCGTCGACGCGCGTGTTTGATGTCTCGTCGATCGATTTTCACTTTTCTTCGTTATATGCACTATATCCTTGTTTATTTGATTCGCTTTGTCCGATTCGCTCTCGTATTTCGCGCCGTCTTGTTTATTTTCGATTTCGTAATTCCCCGCTCGATCCATCGCGAATAGTTTGATTGCATTCGCCAAATCCAGCTGTATTTTATCGTTTCGTAATTGTAGCCGTATTTCGGATTTTTTTCCGTCGATTAATAATTGAATCCTACTTGCATTTTCTTTTTTAATTGACCCTCGAAGCGAATAGTCGTCCGAGTAATAGTGTAAACACACAAGTTTTGAAAACTTTTTTTCTCTCCGTCGTTCTTCACTCTGTTTAATTCTCGTTATCTTTTTAAAAAGAAAGCAGATAGCATCTACATATGTGCGTCATGTATAACTGTAATAAGAAAGTAAAAATAAATTACCAAGTGAATAAGTAGGCTATTTTTCCTTCGTATCGTTTCGGTTCGATCTAACGAGGTATTATCTTCTATATACTTATCGTATCTTTAAATAAAAAATATCGAACGAGCGTAAAACGTCAAAAGTAATAAGACGTCGATTAATATTCAGAATCATTCGAGATAATTGATTATTAATGCATTATTTAATAGTCCCGATGAAAAAAAAAGTGACGGCATTTATCGATTGCGACATTATCGTTACAAACGCTATTTTCATAACAACGTTAATGCGAACAAACAACTATGGTGTCCTGTGCACATCAGATACGGAAAATGCAATCCCTGTACTCACTGTTTAATTTGCGTAATTCAAAAATATATCATGAATAAAACATTGTATTCCGTTCGTTTTATTATGCTGCTCGATACATCTAACATGTATTTACTTAATCATTCGTATACTCTCGGTTCAGTTGTGCAATCATCCTTTTTTTCTTTTTTAATCTCTTCCACAATCTGAAAATACATTGCGTCACGAAAAATTATGTTTAATACACTTCAGAGGCGCGCTACCGTAGTAAAATACTCGACGAGTACATTTTCCATTTTCTCCTGATGATATAAATTATTTTATCAGGCATTACAAATTCCGCCATTAAAATTCATGAAAAGCCATAGCATAGAGAGAAGCCCTGGCGAATCGATCGGGCTCAGCTTGTGGAAGTAGGAGAGAGAGAGAGAGAGACAGAGACAGAGAAAATATTAGATGCACGAACAGAATAGTCGAGTCGTAAAAGGTTGTAAAAGGTCTTTGAGCATTTTTCCAAATTTTTCATCGCCACTGTATACTTTGTCCGTTGCTGACGCATATCCGCTGGCAAGGTCGTGCGTCTTTCTCCCTCTTTTTTACAAATAAAGAAAGTGGAGGAGGAGGTTATACAGGCACGACGACGACGACGACGACGACGACGACGACGGCGACGGCGGCGACGAGGAGGAGGACAACGACGACGCAAGGATTTTTCGAGTCCGAATCGAAAGAGAGAGGCGCGCGCGCACGTACACGTATGCGCGTATATTGCAGCCATACGCACACACGTATACTTGGAGTGGTGGTCGTGAAAGGGAGTTTGAGAGTCGTATTTCGGGCGAGTGGAGAGGGAAAGGATGTGGACACGAGAGGGGAATGAGAAAAATGAGAATATGAGGGGAGCAACGGAGCACTGGGTGGAAATCATTAAGCTAACGCAACTAATCTCACATTTTATTCATTTTATTAGAGTCGCACAAACAAGTTGCCTTTGACTCTGTTATCTTGTTCCGTTTACATTGATTCATTCTATTTATTTTTTAGTTTATTTCGAAGCGCGAATAAACGCAAATATAAAAATTGGATGAATATACTTGTAGTTATTTGCTCGAGCGATGGAATCGAACGAATTCGACTGTATATACATTGTAAAAATGTGCACAACGAACCATAATGAAATGGAATAATTGACGCTCATTACAGGTTCTTTGGAAACGTTTCAAACTATTTATAAATTCGAATAAAATCGTGTACATTCAATTACGCTAAATTGCTTTGATGAAAAATTAATTGGGCATAACCAAAGTTTACGATCGATTTCTCCATCGTAAATACATATACCTATATGTATATTGAGTAAAGAGTAGAAAATACACGAAGCAAGTATGCGAAAGGAAGGAGAGAGAGAGAGAGAGAGAGAGAGAGAGAGAAAGAAAGAGAGAACAGGCAAGAAATATACAGAATGGCGGAAGAAGAGGGAGAGAGAAAAGTATACGGAGAAGTAGCCGGAGAGGGGGGGGAAGCAGAGGGAGAGTCAAAGCAGTAGGAAAAACTTTTAAAGGTCGATCGTAAATTGAAAATATGTCGGAGAATGAAAAACACTTTTTCTATTTTAACATTCCCGTTGCTACAAAGTTTAATTTTAATATTATTCTCACGTGGTCTTGCTATTGCGTTAAATAAAATATCGTCGGACAAATATCCGCAAATACGTTATTCGTTGTGCCTCGTTTCGATTTCGATTTTACTCGACCAAATATTGCACGGACATTTTTTCTTTTGTTTTTACTCGGATCGTACGTACGTATGTATGTTGTGCGACCTTAAGAAAGGCTATTGAACTCGTGTCATCGTTGCATGAATAAACAAACATAGGAAATAATATAAATTGCTGAAATTAATTCTAACAGCTATGAATTATTGAAATAACGATAAACTGAGCACAGCGTAAAAAGTGCACATTTATTCGACCGCAGGTACAATATTTCTGTCTCCGTAAATAGTCTTGTCACGCACCGACCGCTCGCGCTTAAAAACGCGCAGCTGCGAGGCATAAGGAGGAAGAAGGAGCTCGAAGAAGAGAGAGAGAGAAAAGAAACGACGAAAGTTCAATTTTCCAAGCTTATACTAACCCAACCCAAAGCGTATACGACGACAACGACGACGACGAGGCCAAATGTCTCATCGCTCGAGAGAGAGAGAGAGAGAGAGACTCGAGGAGAACGGAAATTCTCAATCGAGCGCACTTTCTGTTGGATTTGACTTTTTGATTCACTTGAAACTCGTCCGTTGATTCCGTATTCTTAATCTATCTTATTACGTCCCGTTTTTCCTTTTACCACCAATTAGTAGACGAATGACAAACGCTGATATTAATTTCAAATTGACTACTGACAATCGGGATATTGCAAATGTCAATTATTTCATACTCCAATAGTACATAAATTTCTGTCAACTCTTGAATTTAACGATTCAATTGAAGTGTATTTATGACTAAAGTCACACGAATACTCAATTAAGCTTTTACAAAATTCATTTGTAACTTGTTCGTCATTTGCATAAAAGTAAAACAGTTTTAAGTTGGCCTTCCCTAATGTTTCGGGCAAACTTGGCTCAAGCCAAGCAATTAAAACGAGCCAACTAATCCTACGTAAACACACGCACGCGTACACGCACGCACGCACACACTATCTCGAGGAGGAGAGCTCGCTCGACGAAAGAAATGCTGCCGCAGGCAGAAACAATCGCACTGTGCATTAAATTAAACCATAATCGCCCAACTTGCTACATTAAACCGTAAATGCCTATCCTCGTTCTGGATAACGGACGACCAAACTAAACGTGTGTTGTGTGCGTACGCGTCTGTGCGTGCGGCTGCGGCTGTGTGTTTGGATACGTAAATACAGGATACGCAAGAAAATTGATAATTCAAAAGAGTGCGCGCGTAGCTTGGTTGGATGTTTGACAAGGGGATTAATAGAAAATTTAAACCCTCTGCGAAAGTATATACCCAGAGCCGAGAGAGAGAGAGAGAGAGAGAGAGCGCGAGATGGAGAAGGCTATAGGTGTAGTTGTAGCTGCGGAATTTACTTTCTTGGTATGTGCGTGCCTCCAACGCTGACGCTGTTGTTGGCTGTCTCTCTATGTTAAAGGAGCCCTACACAAAAGGAAGGCAGGTAGAAAAATTGATCTCAGGTCTGAGAATAAAAGAGAAAAAAGGAGAGAGAGAGAGAGAGAGGGAGGAGAGAGAGAGAGAGAGAGAAGGGGAAAAATACTATACTGGGGCGCCTTCTGTTGCATTCGCACACAAACAGAAAAAGGAGGCGTCCGGCGATAAAAATTTCCTTCTCGTTCCTTCAAACATTGAGCTTATTTTATTTACCTTATTATTTATTGCCTCCACTGGCTACTTCCGAGATTTTATTATTTCAGCTGAAATTTCCGTAAATTATGCCGCGATAAAATTGCGCATGAAAAGGGTCAACGTTGGAGAGAACTACGTTTTGTTCAAGCTACAACGGCTAGCTACAACGTCGTTGTATCGTTTGCGCGCAATCATTGTCCTCGATCGTTTGTTCAGCCAAGTGTACACATGAACATTCGTGAAAAATAATAATATAATACTTCCGCTTCATGCCGGCCAATTAATGGACAAAGAAATAAGAATAAGAAAATACCTCTTTCAACTTTTATCAAACTAATTCTTTTTTCTTTTTCGCCTCGGAAAAAAGTCGACAAGGTTATTGTGTTTTAACGAGCGATATTAAGTCGCAAGGAAACAATGTCACTCCAAGTACAGTTATTTTCAATAGCGGCCTTCTCGAGGAACTTTTTCTCGTTAATTTTCTGCTTAAGTAGCAGAATTAAGCTCTCCGAGAATTAAATAAATAATAATCTCGTTTCTCTTCCTCTCAAGCTTCTTCTTCGCGAATACCATCCGCGGTTTGTCGATGCACCGGTGAAACGAGCGAAAAAATGCGAAAGCAGAAAAATGCGAAGGACAAACGTCCGATGCCCATAACGCGAGTATAGGAAGTAAAAGCCCATTTGCTTCCCCTTGCTCGTCGAAAGAGGACACACCAAAAATCTTGTCTATTTAGCAGCGATGCTCGCAGAGTTATCGTGCGTGCTCGGCACGCTCGCTCTGTCGGTTGCGCGCGTACGATTGTCTTTGCGTACGTACGTCGTAACACACGGAAAATATACTCGATAAGAGAGGAAGAGTCCGATATTTGGCGTCCGTGTGCGCGCGTGCGTGTGTTTATACGTCGTCAGGGCATTTAAATCACACGACAGCCGCACTACGAAACTGGACGTCGTATCGTGCTCTCGCGCGAGCGCCCGCCTTTATTTTTAACTTGTCGCGTATTTACGTGTAAATATACGAGATTCAGCGTGACGAAGAGCCGCCTCTATAGGTATATTCTTTTGTTGCATTCGGCGCACAACTTTCCGATTTGACTATATGGTGAACTCGTTGTCTTATCGTCGCATTGTATCGCCCGCGTGACGCGTGACCTCGTGCTTTTCGGATATTTTTCGTCAAATCCAATTATTTGTTTGATCCAGTGAAATTCTGTAAGTCCGGGGTACGTTAGAGCTGCAGCGTTTCGTTCCAGTTGCGCAAATTTGAATCGAGTAAACAAGTGCAAACCGTAAGGTACTTATCGCGCTAATACCATCTTGGAATATCGTTCGTAATCAAACGCCCGTCAATCTCCGCTACGTTAGAGACATTTGAATTTGATTTCGAATTGGATTTCATATTTACTTACAAAAAATTTGAATCCTCGTCTACCTTTGGTTATTTACATACTAAATCCAAGTGCTTACGTAACGGTGAAAACAGCTTTTTTGACTTTGTTGAATTTTACCTCGAAACCATTCGAATTTCGCGTTGTAATGATTTGCGTTGTACACGACGGAGTTTCATAATGAAAGAAAATGCTTAAAATATGTCATCGGATAATCGTACGAGTCGGTATAAATATATAGTCGTTTGACGCTTGGATAAGTCGCAATCTTACCGGCTGACGTCACTGAAAATAACATGACTTATTTATTTTGATAAATTGATTATGCACATTTTTTTGTTTTATTCTTCAAACGTGAACTTATACAAACGCGTCAAAGCAAAATAACTTTCAATTTAATTTTTTTACGGCTTCATCGGAAAAGTTTTGCATTTAAACAACCGCATAAATATTACGAAAGCAATTATTTTCTATGTCCGATAAAGAAAAAATTGACACTCGAACGGGGAGAAGAAGGAAAAAGATAGAAGGCTATACGCATTCGACAGCATGGCAATTAAAGAGCAAGGCGAAAGAAAGTGAAAACGAGCGAGCGCGCGCGCGCGCGAGAGAGAGAGAGAGAGAGAGAGAGAGAGAGAGATGGCAGGTATAAGAAAAAATAGCGCAGGGAGCGATCATCTTCAGCGAAAGAAAGAAAGAAAGAAAGAAAGAAAGAAAGAAAGCGAACGAGCAATGAAAAGGAACAAAGAAACAAAAAAAGGCGTACGACAATAGAGTATCGCCGAAACTCTCGGCGATCAATTACGAATCGAGGCTGATCCTCTCTGTGTCTCTCTCTCTCTCTCTCCGAGTGCAGTAGCTTCAGTTGAGAGAGTTCGACGCTCCTTTCCTTGGCGGCAGCACATGACGCAACGCTTTCGCTCTGCATTGTGCAGCAGCACAACACGCTACCTGATGTAGGTAGATACTTTCTTTTCTGGCTGCCGCCGCCGCTGCTGCTGCTGCTACTACACTGCTATTTTGCATAAACCACCGAGGCGACCACAGCCGCTAAATACATTCGGAGAACGGCCACCGGGTCACCTACAATACCACAGTGCGCTCGAGTGCTAATGTCTCGATCGAGAGATGGCAGGAGGCAAGAGGGCTCTCATCGAGTGAACACCTCTGTTTGTTCAACTTTTTACGATTCACACTCATGTTTGACAATTACGCCAACCGCAACGCTCTTTTCTCTTCGATTGCTCTTTTTGTTTCGCTTTCAAACTCTTATATCTTATTTAGAACGAGCGTTTCGGCGAAACAAAAAACTATCGTAATAAGGGGCTTCGGTGAAGCGGGCTTTATCCGAGGCAACCCATTTGCGAAGAGTCTAATCTTCGAGCTTGTAATAATTAAAACGAACTAGACTCTGACAATTGCTCGATAAGCTTTGTCACGTTCGCAAAAGGAATTATTTTTAATCGAATAAAAGTCCAATCGAAACGAAGGTCATTACGAATAAACACCTCCAAAGAGACGACAAGGTAACAATCCGACCGAGGTCGCGTTTGTTCGAACTGCTTTTTTTTAAGCATATCGTTGATTTATTTTTATTATTTTTTATCAATAAGGACAGATTTAACGGATTGATTTTTGGGGTAGGGCAGAGCCCAGTATGCGCATATCGTAAAAAGTGTTTACGCGCTCAGCCGCACCTGCCATTGCACGCTTAGCGTTACGCTCGACTCTGCTCTCTCTCTCTCTCTCTCTCTCTCTCTCTCCCTCCCTCTGTACATACGTGCACACACACGCGCGCGTACACGTATACATGCACGCCTATGTGGTGTGCTCGGTATTATGGAGATGTGCTGCACGCGTGTATGTAACATTGCATAAATGGAGGCGTATAGAACGAGGAAATTTCAAAAATATACTGATTATTTGAAACGAACTCTGATATTTATTTTTCACTTGGCTCTTGCCTCACGTTTTTTGCGATTTGTAATACAAGAACATTACGAATTTACGAGAAACTCGATAAAACGCGTAAACGTTCGTTTAAATGTGTTATTTTTCCACGTTGAATACGCTGTTATTTTATTGAATAGTACGTTTACAGCTTTAAAATGTACATTATCAAAAGTAATATATTTTAACGACAAAGGAAAGAATAATTTGTTCGAAGGCAATTAAAATGCATGAGACTACCGATAAGAAACATTCGTTATCTAGAGATGATGCTACAATCATAGACTAACAACTTTTAAAGCATTTTTTCATTAGTCACATTCGGTTATCGCTTATCGGACAAAATATACACATACGTTAGTCCACGATGCATCCAACGCGTGTATTTCTCTTCTGAAATACGATTGGCAGTTACGTTGCGATAATTCAAGGGTCAAATTCAAGCGTACGACGTGCAAGTTTGAATTAATCTTTTCCAAACTCGATCTCGCAGTTTTCCCGTGACTCCTGCGAAAAACGTTCCGCTCGCGCCAAATACCTTGAATCTAATGTGCGCTTCGACAACGTTGACGCGTACGTTTTTACGCTACATAATTACGCGTGATTTGTTTACGAAGTGATTTGTATTATCGCGATACATTGTTATCGACGTTATAAAGTTGTAGAATACTCGAGAATATTTCGATGAAGCACATTCATCTTCTACGTGATATCTGCCAACAGAAATTATGTTTCGCGCAAAACCGATAAGGAAGTCGTAAATAAATCGACGAATTATTGCAAGTTTTAAGAATTACAGATTTGTCGTATCTCACTATTGATAAGGTACATCGCTAGGTGTCGGGCCAAAAGAGAAAGTGTGGGAATCGAGCGGTGTCCGAAGACCGAGTGCGTCGACTAACGAGAAGCGCCTAAGCATCGCGATCGCTTAAAATTTGACAACTTTTAGCAGTTTGTTTTTTGTCGTTTTTCGTAAAAAAATACTCGAAAGCCATCAAAATAGAACATAGTCCGAGAGAAACGTTGAGTACGTTACAACATGGTCTTTACGGCGATTGCAATCGTTTGAATCCGACCGCGAAAATTTAAATCTTTCCGTGTAAGCACAGCTGTAAAAGATGGCTCGCATGGCCGTGATTTATAGGGAAATTTTCCTTCTTTCTCATTCACTTGCTGTCCTGCGCTCTCACGCGCTATTGCTTTCTTTGGCGTCCTCTGTTTTTGTTCTCTCGTCGAGTGGAAAATACGCTCATGAATGCTCTTTGAATTTTTTCCCCCTCTCCTCCTCAACCCCCGACGTTTTTGCAGTGCCGTAACCAAGAATATTTACATTAATTTTATGCTTTATTTATCTGCACGTGTTCGAAGTGTAAAATTTTGCTGGAAAACTTTCTCGCGGCCAAACGACGACTGGCTTACGAGCTGGCCAGCAGTTTAGTTTTTGCATAAGAGTATCGAGGTATCGAGAAAGTAGTCGACCAAATGTACCGTATGAATGGATGGATTTTTTGCGTTTTGCAGGACCCTTCCCGCTATTTCGCCCAACTAATTAAACTGTTTCAATAAGCACGAGTGTCCAACGATACCTAGGTCCGCCGACTATTGAAATTCGTGAAATTCGTTCAAGGTGGTGGATTATTCCGAGCTGCACGCGTGTACGGATCGATAGCAAATGAAAGAGGCAAAATATTAAAATTCAGCGTGTGCAATCGGTTCGACTATACGTACGGTAACGACTATAAACCAAATGCGCTTCCGCCCTCTCGTTTACTTTATTCTGTTGCGTTCGCCTGTATCGTCGCACTCCCACGGTAATTTTTTTTCTCGCACGCGTATATTTTCACGACCACACCCTCGCACGCATCCAACTTACCCCCCACTTCTCCGCTGGCTTCGTTTCTAAGGGTGAGTCTGCTCTGTTTTCTGGCGCATGCAAGCGCGCGCGGCTTTGTTCCAACCCCCTTAGTCTTGCCGTTTGTATTTTAAAACCCCGAACGTGTTGGGGCTTCTTACCATATCGCATTACCAGCCGTTTAAACGAGACATATTATACGCGCTGAATTTGCTTTTTTTCGCTTTGCTTCCTTTGCCTTCTTTTCTTCCTTTCCTCTCTCCTCTCTCCTCTCTCCTCTCTCCTCTCCTTTATTTTGTCGAGTTTTTTTGTCCTCTTGTTATTACGCTTCGCACAAGAACTTTGAGCACGCCGTATTAACTCTTATTAATTACGAGTCGTCTATTTCCCTTTGCATGCCAGTCGACCTTACGAAGATTGATCGTAACGTGTAAAAACATAACTATTACAATCAAATCAGTCAAAGTTTGTCGCGTCGGACCGCGATATCGATCTATTAAAACTCGTTTAAAATTATTGCCTCCTACCGTATATTTTTATCTTTATCAGTAGACTAATTGAAATGCAAATTGCGAATTTGTGAACGCTACTTTATTAACGGCGGAAAAAACCTTGAAAATACTCGACGTTAATATTTGAAAACATAAGAGAGATATTTGTTTATTGGTAAAACGCTGAAAAATCTCATATTTACGACGTCCTTTCGCTAATTGAGGTAATATCAGCTTTATAAACGCACGAGAGAGAAAAAAAGGGAAAAAAAGAGAAAAGACTCGAAGAGTTTCGAGACTACGGCGCTCGAAACCCTCATCGATTATGTACCCCTCCCATGTACGTATATACAGCAACCACTTCCTTGCTTTCAGTGCTGTGTATATTGTGCACACAGTCCCCCAACGAGATTTTATATACACCGTTTTACTACGGGTACACGTATATACATGTATATAAGTGTACGTGCGTGCGTGAAAGAAATGGCACATTCTTCGTTCTATACAGCAGGATGGACCGAAACTAATTCCATTATGGAGCTGGACAAAAAAATTATTGGTTTTATATTCATGATCGACTGCAAAAACTATAGAACCTCTTTCTCTATTTTTCTATCCCGCAATTTTCCTTTCAGCTCGTTGTATTTGAGTTCGTTATGTCGGCTGAATAGACGTGCACGGCGATGCAAAGAACCAAACAACGGTTCAAATATTATTAATATACTCGCGAATAACGCTGGTTGTGCACTGTATACTTGTTGCCCTAATCAACCGATTTGAGCAAAGCCACACTCGGAGAATGTTTCGACGAATGGCATTACGAGTGCAGCACCGCCCAAGCCGTATCAATCCTCTTTTGTAGCGTTCCGCAATGAATACGCGATGCGTTGCGTCGATTGGATTTTGGTTGGACTCGAAAAGGACGCGTGTCACACGCCAGCGTCGGCGTCAATTTCTCAAGAAAACAAACAAACAAACGAGCAAACGAGCCAATGAGCTGGAACTTATTCGAAGACTGCGTCAACTTTCTACGCGATGAACTTTGCGGAAAGGAGCGCTCAATTGACGCGAAAAACTGTAATAGCAGCGCCGGATTAATTGTCTGACGAAAAAACCTTAAGGTTGCAAACACGTAACGAGTCAATTTGCCGAGGCTCTACGTTTTCAATCTTCTTTTCAATAATTGTATTTATTAATTCACGTATGTGAAAGTTTTGAAATTTCCAATTATCACGCTTAGCTCGTGAAAGTATCCCGTTCCGTAATCCGCAGTGAGTACAGACGTGATTGTACGCCTCGGATTCACAGTGCAACATCACGATGCAAAGATTAGTGACCAAACGATCAATGTCAAATAAATGTATTCGAAATTTCAAAGGAAATAATAAATGTTCGAGCAAACAACGGTTTTTGCAAAGCACATTTATTTGAAAGGATAGCGAGAGAAGCAGCAAAGTCGCGCGGGAACGAGTTTTTGTTCGGCTTCTTTCCTCTATTCATATTGCATCTTCTATCTCCTTCTCTCTTGTTTTACGCGCATCTTTATCTCCGTTCGCTCTTTCTTTCTTGGGGATCGACAAATGCATACAAGTATTTTTGTTCTCTGTTTTCCTTTTCCTCTTTTTTCTCTTTTTCCTCCTTTTCCTCCTTTTCCTCCTTTTCCTCCTTTTCCTCCTTTTCCTCCTTTTCCTCCTTTTCCTGGTTTGTCTCTTTCTTGGTATATTTAATTCAGCACTAATTTGGCTTTAAAGCCAATTTCCCGATGAAACTTTTACGCTCGTAGATTTATTCCAACAACAAAAAGATTGGCGCAGGTAGAGAGGTCTTATTAAAATAATCTCGGGTCTAATATTTTTTTCACGATTCAAACGAAATACTTTGGCCGTCTTCATTTTCGTAATTACAGATTTTCAATTAAAAAGCCTTTTCGCGTTTCACTTCTGTTAGGCTTTATAAGTTGAAAGGTTTGTACGACAAAGGAGTTTCGCTTTTTCCACACTCGTACACGCGTACCAGTCCCTCCATTGCTACTGTCATTATCGAACTTTTTAAAGAGAAAACCTGAGAGCCAGCAATAGAGGGGAATCGCGGAACAGGAGAAATGCACACAAGCACAAAATGCTGAAACGAGAAAAAAAGATGCCTACAAGAAGGCATCTTGATAAAAACTTTGGCTTCTGTATAGCGTTGTTCCATTCAACAAATTGTCCACTTTTAAACGGAGGACCATCAAATTGGCACGTTTGTTGAAAATTATTTAACCCGATTATCAAGCTCGAAAAGTGTGCTTTTCCGTATGGCGCGTGTGCGTGTACGTGTATTCTTTGCTTGTTTACGACATAGAAGTAGAAAACGTGCCGTTGTATCGTGTTGCAAAGTTATTGCTGTCTGACTGGAAAATGGAAATTTGCATGAAACAAACATTTATTCAGATTGTACCTGACGTTGGCTGACACTGAAACACTGTTAAATATTTTTTAATGTTTTGAATGCTCACATTACCAGCGATGATGAGTGCGAAATACTTGCTATTGGAGTCTTTTGACGAGCGCATTGTATGTTAAATTTAATGTAACGTGAGAACTCCTATTTAATTGCTAGCTGCTCGTAAATGACGTTTCTCTGACAACAAAAGGAATAGTGTCGTAACAATAACAGAAAATCTGCCACTACCAAATGCAAGTCTCATGACTATAAACTATACATTTTCAACGGCCAACGACACGCGGCAAGTTAAACAATACGATTGTGCGTTTTGGCAAAAAGGACGGTAATCGGATTGTTACCAAATGTGGATTATCCAAATTTTTCAACGCCCAACAACTGCCGAGAGAGATAAATATGTATTTCTTTCTATTTATAACACGCGTATACGTGCGTACGCGCGTACGTTATTACGCAACGCGCTCGTTTCGCACCTTAGATCCCGCCACGACGCCAACGACGCCACCGCCGACGACCCAACGCACACGCACAGCACCTTATATCCTATCCCTATCCTATTTGCACACATGTATATTTCAAAGCGTGCGCACGTGTGCATTCCCTCACAGTCATGGCGTTCCCATGGTTTCGCGTTCGACTTTTAGCTCTTTTCGAACGCGCGCAGCTATTCTACACCAAATAATACCAACTATTTTTTCTTCTTCTTCTTCTCCTTCTTCTTCTTCTTCTTCTTCTTCTTCTACTTCTTCTTCTTCTTCTTCTTCTTCTTCTTCTCGTGCTCCCCATCTGTCGCGCTTTTATATGCTAATGAATGCATTTCTCGGAGTAACGCGTCTCGGAGACAAAGGGAACACGCGATTTTTCAATTGAATTAATCATCGAGTGCAATAAGATCTACACGATGACATTATTTTGATGTAACAAAAGAAAAGAAACCGTATAAAAAGCCCTCTTCAATTGGATATCGTACTGTGAGTTTTTGTGAATTGCTCGTAAAAACAAAACAACAAATTCAAGGATGCGCGCGTGTACGTTGCAGAGGAGAAAACGCGCTCGTTTACTAGACTTGTTTTTTTATCGGCAAAAATGTGCTAATAAACGTTATTAGTTGACATCCTTGCTAGAAAGAAATCCATCACTCGCGTCGTTTAAAACGAATGTCAGTGCTGCGAACGTTATTTAAAAGCGATCTCTTTGCTCTATAATTACATCGAGATCCGCGTCGATGAATAAAGAGGCATTTTTCTATTTTCACGAACGTTTCGACACTTCCGGTAAGCTTCGAGATTGTAAGCCCGCGTTATACGCGTTACATAAGGCAGCACTTTATGCAATTAATTATGGAGATATGTCGAGTCCTTGAAATTGATCCGAGACTAACGGCAATGATCACGATTGTTTCAGGTAAGCTGAATACGCCGGAAAGTACCGGAAAGTACTCGAAAGCTGTAGGTTGAATGCGTGGCTAAGGTGCCGTAAGTATTGGTAAAATGAAATTATTTGTCAGCGTAAACGTCAAGTTTCCAACGGACGATAAAGCGATCGACTCGACGAGTGTGTAACTTTCAAAGAATTTACGCAGCAAATCTAAGATAATTACACTCGAATCTTCATCGAAGCGAGCGCACTAATATTTGCCTTTGAATGGAAAATCTAAGGAGCTAGTAGAAATGCAGCGAAGCATTCTCGTCTATACACGAAGACTTTGCGATGAATCATTTAATTTGACTCCGAGCCGGTTGAAATTGTGAAACGCTGAAACGCTGAAACTGATTCAGGGAGTTGCCAAAGACCGATTGCTCTACGCCTGCGGCTGCGTTTCTCTTAGTTCTTTGTCGCATTATTGAATAGCTATTATCTATTGGATCAAATAAACTGGACCGAAATGGACTTTCCTGACAACTGCTTGCTCGTACGGCCGTTCGATGCGCACTGCGAAATAACCTCGAAAATCTTTTTCAAAACTCACAACTATCATTCGGATTTTACGAGTTACGAGTATTTACTAATTCATGGCTGGAAGTATGCTGAAACGTTGCAGCATACATTTTGAAATGCTTCAAATACTTTGAAGAGACGCTGAATAATACACTGACATAAATCGCCGAGGCAAACTTGCGAGAGTGCGCTTGTACGGAACATCTGAAATATCTCGACAAAATTTTCAATAATTAAATGCTCGACAAAAAACCCCGACAAATATTTTCGCTGCAGACTGTTCGGTTTTTATCCGATAGCGTCGCTGGTTATTATTAAGCGTGTATTTCGGATCTTTGACGCGAGGACAAAGCGAATGGCAAAGTAATAATAGCCCAGAAAAATGACAAAATCACTATAAACGAGCTTTCAAAGTATTAAATTTGTCGAAAAATTTCAGTCGACTGAAATCCAAGGAAATTCGAGGTTGAAAGAGGGAGGGAAACGCGGCGTGAAAGGCTCGCTGGAAGGGAGAGGAACGAGGGAAAAAGAGCCTTTTCGACGAGAAGGGCCTTTGAAAATCTTTTGGCGAGGGCGGGGCTGGGGGGGGGGGACGAATACTCGCTGCGCGTCGTGGAATTGAGCTCTCTCGCGCTCTCGCTCTCTCGACCATCCCTTTGCAACAACTCGTATGAAAAAAAGGGAAAAAGGGAAAAAAGCAAAAAAGCACAAAAGCCAAAAAAAGGACTCGAACGGGGTGAGACAAAAGGAAATAGAAGCCGAAAGGGATTATTTTGTTTTATTGATTGGCTAAAATTGGAGGCGCTACGCTTGCTTGAAAAATTAAAAAACGAACTTGTCCTCATTGGCAATTAGTGGCTCGCGCTATTAATGGCGTCGTCGTTGATAATGATTCTATTCGTTAAAATATCGTAGCGACCTTGATCAAATATTACACGATGAGATAAAATTAATAGATATCAGGAAGTAACCGAGGCTAGAGATAAGACTATAAATAACAACAAGTAAATTGATAAACTGCTTGATTCGAGGCTTGATTCGAGGCTTGATTCGAGGCTTGATTCGAGGTTCGCGTCGAGTAAGCTCAAAGATAGACTGCGTCCAACGAAACAATCTCCTATTGGGATTGCTCCGAATTAAACGTTATTTTAAACGCGCTCGATCGGGGAAGGACGAGGAGTAACGCGTCGGGCTTTGTCTTTGCTCCTAGAACTAGTTATCAGTTCTCTGCGCTTGGCAGTCGTACGATAGGAATAAAAAATAATCAGCCGAGTGAAATAAAATCAGGCTTAAAGCGATGTCTGCAATGTTGATCAAATTTACAGTAAGAGGTTGTGAGAGATTTAAAAAGAGCGAGTAAAAAGAAAGACAGCGCAGAAGATAAAAAAGAAGCGAAAGCCACGCGGAGGAAGCGAAAAGAAAAAGAAAAGACGAGGGGGTCGTGGAACGAGATTAATCTTACACTTACTCGCTCTCGCGCACACGTACACACCTATACTCTGGGAGCACAGAGCTACGCGGAGAAAGAGAGAGAAGGGCAAGAATAACGAACGATTATATATAAATCAAGTGTAAATGCGCGACTAAAGGAAGATACTACGTCACTCGGAATTTGATTTTATTTTTTTCATCTCCTTAGCCGCGACTGCTCAATGGATTAATACGCTATTTCTTCGATATTCGAATCTTAGCGCGCTGTCCTGGCCATTGTTCTAATTGAAATATTTATCGCTCGTGAGAATATTTTATTTCGACAAGAGTGAATGGTCTCTTGGAATACATGCAGCTTTACGCGCGTTGCCAAGAACGTTTATTAATAGAACCTTAGAGAACCGATCGCTATTTAAATTCGAGCTCGTCAAAGAACATTATTAAAAAAATCACGGTGATTCTCCCTTTTGTGAAGAGTTATTCGTTATTCGAATACGCTTTCTTCCGCAAACAAAAAAATCGATATTCACGAGCGCATTAAAACTTTCACGGAGGTTTAAAAGCTGTTAAAAAGTTGGCTATGCAGATAGAGTTACATCGACATATTTGTCATTTTTCCAATAACCCAATAAAATATTTACAATTCTCAATTGAAAAAAAGAAAACGGAAAAACGTCCTGTTTGCGCTGCCCAACTGTCCCGTATACGTACGTACACGCGTGTACGCGGCTGACACTTTTCCAAAATGCTTTTCATCGAACGCAATTCACTCGCAGCTCTCAATTACCCCTTTCTTTCCAGCGTTACTCGTCAAAACTATTGCGTCCAACAACGAACGCTGCCGATGCCCTTGGTACACGAATATGCGAATAGATTTCAATTTTGATCAATCGAAAATTCGTCGAAAAATTCTCGGCACACGCGAGTCTGGCTCGAGCGACGCTCGCTGCCAACTTTCAAGTCGCGCTGCTTTTAGCTTTGCGCAACGTTCGATTATACCCGTGATATAAGGCTACGTCAAAAAATGCAACATTGGTCGCATCAGTCGGGCGACATCCACGGGCGATATCCACGGGCGCATTGTGCGCTTTCGCGTACCAGTCGCTATTCAATTAATCGTACACCCACGCCGGGCCGGCTCCCTCGGCTTTTCGAGACGACGTTTTGACGCTCGCGTTGGAAGCGCATTCGCGCTTTTGTTTTTACTTTATGCATTTCGTTGTAATCTACTGCTTACTCTCGCGTCCGGAATTATGCGCGATGAATTTTAACGTCATGGCCGAGGATACGCCTCTGGCGTTTTTTATTTGCCGTTTCATTGCGCGAACCATTTCAATAGCACGAACTCGCGCTGCTGGCTACTTGTTCGTTCCTCGCCGTATCGCTTGCTAATGGAGAATTTTTTGTTGATACGTACCAACAAACAAAGTAGGTTAAAAGGCAATAGTATAACGTGTAAACGTCGACAAATTTGAAACGAGTTGGCAGAGCACCAATAATAAATGGCAAGCCATTCAAATAGTATCATAGAGCAATTAAGTTTATTCATTAGATGTTTTTCAAAGTGCCTCGAGAAGTCTATAGTGCATGGCAAGGGGTAAAATACCGAAAAATTTCCATACAAATGCGCGCACGATTCTCCTTCTGTCGCGCTCCTACAATTATTCTTACAAACTTTTGTTTTATTCGCGTAACATACTTTATCGCCGTGCGACTTGCCTAGACGTAGTACATACAACTTGCATTTTGTTGAGCTTTCTCTCGGTAGCCCGATTCTTTTTGTATTTTCTTCCTCTCCCCCTCGCCCTTCCGCGAACTTTACAAAAGAGCTTAAAAAATGTTTCGAAAGCATCGGTGTGCTCGCATATCCATCTCACCCCCCCTCCCCCTCCCCCCTCTCTCTCATTCTGAAAAACTTTTTCAACGCAGCTTTTTTTATTTTCCTCCCCTCCTCCTTCCGATGCGCGCGCGCGCGAAAAACTGCCAATATCGCACGTTCTGCATGCACCCAAACTCAAAATGAAAACACTCGTAGCGCTGCAGCAAACAAAAGCGCTTTAAATTACCAGTCGCAAGCCGAAAATGTAGTTTTCGCGACGCGGTGACTGTATGGGCCGAACGAATATTCGCAGTGTAGTTTACGGCAGCTAATAATCGAAAACATTAAAATAGCCATTGTTTTTTCTTCGTTTTTGTTGCAGCCCGCGCTTCAGACGTAATACACGAAAATAGCAAGTGGTGACGGATCATTAACCTCGGCAATTGGTAGACCAAATAAAAATGCCAGGCCCTCTTTGATACTTTGTTGCTTTCAAAATTAGCCTACATAATTGCTACACCTTTGTTTTACAATTTTTTTTCTCTTTCAAAGTACTTGTCCGTAAATCAATACGTTGCATGTCGCGCATTCGTTCGGAATAGTACGTGTTTTACCAAGTATTTTTCTTTTTCCAAATAAATGTCAAATCGCTCGGGTATAAAGCGACTATTTATCGAACTTGTATCCGACGTATAAATCACTCGGCATTTAATTTTCCTAATTGAAATATTTGTCATGGCAAAATATGCTCTGATAAAAGGAAAAAGGATTTCGGTTAGAGCCCCAGCTGAATTTAGCATCGGAGAGAGAGAGAGAGAGAAAGCTGTGAATTTGCTTGTGCTAGGGAAGCCGAGGCGAGGCTCAACAAATCATTGACTTCCATTTCGCGTGCTCGCACTCTTCTCACTCCTTTAGAATGCTGTTTGCTGGAGAGCTCGGCTTTTTTCCTTTTTTCGCTGGCACGTTGCTTTACGCGTATGACTGAGCAAACTTTTTATCGCGGTAATTTTTCCTTCTGTATTTCCTTCATTTCTTAAATGGCTTCCGAATATGTTTTTCTTTCGTTAACGCTACACGTTTGTTTTTCGCTCGTTAAATAATAAATCCACTCCGATGTGAAATCTCTGTTCCTCGCAATACTAACGATCGTACGTGACTTTTGCATTAATATTTTTCCAAAACCGGTATTTTTCATTTTCTATACCACCAACGCTTCGCGATATATTTTTTCTTTCGAATAAAAAGTATTTTGAAAAGAAATAGGTGTAAGCTACTCGCGTGAATAAAAAATTCACTCGATTCCAGTTAGTTTTATTGCCTTTTCACGGTAGTCGTTGCACTCGACAATTTTATTGTGATCGAACTTGGTATATCATCCGAGTGTAAAAGCTTTTCAGAGTTCAACTTTCATTTAAAACTTATAAATGTGCAGAAGCGGGGAAACAAGATGGATTGAAATATTTCAGCGAAACAATCGAGCCGTGCAGTAGTGTGCTAGAATGTTTTGTTTTAATAAAAAAATTAAAACTAAAATAGAACGAATATAGAGTCGATTGAATTCCCATGCAGGTTGCGCGTGCGCGGAGCAAAGCTCGCACTAGTCGAGTATCTCTTATTGGCAATAAAGTTGCGCTATGTCTTGTAACAAAAGAGCTGCCCCGCGAATAATAACGATAATGACCTCAGGCCTCCACCCGATAATAATAACCTGGCGCAGAGGAGCGAACGATGCCAGGGTTTTCGAGCTGAGAAACAGCAAGAGAGACGGAGAGAGAGAGAAAGAGAGAGAGACGCCCGATACGGACGCGAAAGCCAGACCAGAAAGTTTCGAAGAAAAGAGGAAAAATAATACTGGAAATTAGTACTTTACGCAGATTGCACATTGTACTTACAGTAGGAAGGAACGAAAAACGGCTTAAGTGAAATTTCAAAATCTTTGCGATTGGGCTACTTGGTAAATTAATTTCTGCAGTTCACTCAACTCCGGTCTTTTGTTTGACGTTGTTTTTCTTTTTCATTCTTCGTACCACTATAATTATCAATTTATTGGCTCGTATATAAACGTTATCAGAATTAACACGCTGTGAAAATAATTGTCGATTCGCATTCCTAAATAATTACATCGTTACCAATGGTAAAAATTCATTTCACCAACGGATTACGTGCTAAATTATCGAGAGAATTGAAATAAAAGCAAAGCGCAACTAACGCAAGATTAATTCGAACCGCATCCAAAATAAATCTCGGCCAAGAAAAAAACAATATTGCGTCCACATTAGAACATCTCCGAGTAATTACTTTAACCTTCGAAGCGTGAAACGCAATCACGCAAACTTTTGTATCCTCTCTTAACATTGAATTCTCTCTCTCTCTCTCTCTCTCTCTCTCTCCTTTCTCGCGGCCCTCAAAGACGTCATCACAGCCGCACGCCACGAAAATACTCGAATGAGCTATAAATACGTCGCGCCAATCTAAATTTGGATTGCATTTAAAATGTGTACCTGTCGACGCGTCGGCCGTATGGTTGTACACGCTTGCGTGAATAATACGAAATGCCCATTACGTCATTCTAAAAATGTCAATCCATAAAGTGCGAGCTACTGTCGATTGTACATCGATTGTGCATCATCGTGCGACGCGGAGAGAGGAGAGAGAGAGAGAGAGCGCGCGCGCGCGAGTGTTTTTAGGCTTCCACTTGAACGACTATGTATGCACGTGCAAGCATCGAGACAGGCGCGTTAAACCTCGTTACACTCTGTTCGTCTTTATACGCGCTATGTTGTGCTTTCTCACAATGCAGCTCTTGCACACGCTCGTGCTCCAACGCATTTCCACGTGTAAAGCTATATACGACTCTTTTCTGTCTTTTTTCTTCTTTATTATCCGTCTTTCTCTTTTAGCTTGGCGATGCTCTAAACTCTACGACTTCCCTCTCGTTTCGTGCGTTTTCTCTATCTCCCTATCATCCAATGATTTCATTTCATTTCCAATAACTTTCTTCGGCGTTTCAATGATCGCACGATGGATTTGAATACTTGATACTTTCCAATTATCGATTTATATTGGTTGAAAGGTATAGCGATATCGTGTAATCTGATTATTTATACGATAAATTTAAAATGACATGTTTTAATGCTGATATCCGGTTTAGTGACACACACACACGCGCGCGCTCTCACACGTGTATATATATTGAAAAGCGACGCAAAAACGTTGACAAAAATAACACGTGTTGAAAATGGAAAAATGAAAAATAAATAAGCTTATCGGATAAGAAGGAAAGGAGTTTTAATCGATGGATGAAAATGAATCGACACTTTTTTGTTTCGTTATCTCTCTATTGAACGTGTCCTTTGCGCGTTATCGTTGAGATTGGCGTTGACGCGAATGCCAACTGTGGGATAGAATCTTGACGCTTGTTCAACAATGTACGATTATTTTGGTGCAAGAGAAATCTTTGTTGGCGATTGGTAATTGTTGAAACGATAGGGCAATCATAAGTAACGTAGTTAATAAACCGTAAGCTCGGACAAATGTTATCGAGACGAGGCATAGGATAAATCCTCTGGCGATGGTGGTTACTTTCTCTCAATTTCCCGGCTGCGCGCAAATCGGAAATATCAATGCGCCAATGAATCTTTATAAGGCCTCGCACGCACACGCTGGCGTCAAACAGCCATATACTCGGGAGAGAGAGAGAGAGAGAGAGAGGGACACGTGCAGCAACAGCGTTTAAAGCTGTGTGTGTGTATACACACATATGTATAAAGGATCACAATGCACGAGGATTTATCTCTCTTGTCGACTCTGTCTTCGTCCCTCCTATATGCCGCTTTTCATTATTCTTTCACGCGCGTTATAAATATGCATTACCACGCTTCTCAAGTGGATTGTCATGCCTCTCCCTCCCTCTCTCTCTCTCTCTCTCTCTTTTCTTTATTCCTTTGCTCGTGTATGTACATACACTCACACGAGCAAATAGATTGGTAATGCGATACGCTGTGCATCTCTCTCGCCATCTCTAAATATAATCGAATTTTCACTAATTCATCGATACAATTATCGTCTTTTTGTTGTCTTCTTGTCCGCTTCAAATCAATCGTATATTCTTGCTTACGACGGCCAAGAAAAATAGACTAAGAAAAGTTTCGACGATAAAGTTTTTGTTCGATTGGCATCGGAAAATGTAGGCTATCTATAGACAAAGAAGAGACGATAACGCTCGTGTAAGAGAATAAAAAGATTACAATGATCATACAATAGCAAGAAAGTTGTAACGCGATAAAGTATAAAGCAGCGCGTAAAACTCTGTTAATTTGTTCTCGCGCTCTCGCAAACACACACATACATACACACGTTAAGTTTACTTCGTGGCAGTATTGGTTCTTTTAAACTTCCGCGACTGGCGCGCGCATTCTCTCTCTCTCTTTCTCTCTCTCTCTCTCTCTCTCTCTCTCTCTCTCTTTCTATTAAGTGTACACAGTCTCCGCTCACGGTTTGTTACTTTTTTTCATTCTCTCCTCATTCCCAGGGCTTTGTTGTCGCTAGATGCTCTTTTTTATGCGCGCGCGCTCGCGGGTGTGCGTGTGCGTCGCCTCGCAGTACACGCGTTTAAGAAACGCGTACGACGTCGAATATGAAATCGGATTAAAAGTTACGACGACTTGAGCGATGAGCGCAAGTCAGCTTGCTTTCGTCCTTTTCCACTTCTCTCTCGGCCTCTCGCACGAGCAGTGCTTTGAGGGAAATAACACTCACGTGCATCCGTTCGGTAGTCCCGTGCGATATGCCACGAGATTCTTTTGAATAATTCCAAGGGGAGATTGGTAGCCAAGTTTTCAACGCAGTGCTCGCTTTTCAAAACAGCACATAAAGTTTGATCAATGATAGAAGTAAACTATAAACAGAGACTCAAACCAAATATTTGATAAGAAAGCAAAGAGGTGCGTCCCTTTCGATTTTCCCGTTTTTCGTGTTTCATTTTGTTATTGTTGTTGTTGTTGTTGTTGTTGTTGTTGTTGTTGTTTTTTTAAATGAACTAGCAGAAAGTTTCCGTAAGCAGCATTTTATAATAGCGTACTTTACGACGAACATTTTATGAGGAGCTTTGTTGAAAAGTTTTCCTCGGATAACGTCCCACCGTAAATAGCATCAATAGCATTTTTTTTGTATCGCCGTTATAAATTTTCATTTGCCCAGTCTCGGTCGCTAAATTGAAAAATATTTCCTTTTAACGATAAATCCATTACTTTTACTCGTTAATAATTCTCGAGTATGTTTATTTAATTTGCATACTCTATCCTTCACACTTATTTTACCGTGATAAATTGATTCTCTCCAAGCTGCTCTCTCCGGTTTTTGAATAAGAAAGTCATCGTTTACTTCGTTCAAGTATTTTTAGCTCGGAGAAGCGCTGATTTCATTTTCGTACAGAATTCAATCCGAATGATATTCATCGCCCTCTCGTGTATTCTGCCGGAGGCTCTCGAAATATCAAATAGTCATGAAACATTGATTGAGACGGCAACGAAAAACACCTAATATTTCATAGAGCAGAGCGAAGCCGCAAAATATCATAGTTTAAAACGTAATAATCTACGTGAAAAACCACGATAAGATTATTTCAAACGGCAGCCACAGGCTGCTGATAAAAAACGTCAAGTTTGAGTACTTTTTTTCCTCGTACAAGCGCACGTTGAGAGGCATTTTTCAGTCCACTGATTTGGATGAAAATCCCACATTGTAGAACGCTCTTTAGCCTGGTAGAAGCAAGTGCGCCGGCGCTAGAAAAAAAACACACGTACTACAGCAACGCGCGCGCACGCACGCGTTCGCGAAAAAGAGAGGAGTCAAATTGCACACACTGGTGTATGGGATACGCGCATCGACGATAAGAAGAGTAATAATACGAACAGCACGATCGAGAACGAGATGAGAAGATATCGAATGCTTTGGCTTTTATGACATTGGCAAATTACGTAAAAACATATACGTCACTAATTATTTTCTACTTTTCGTCGTATTACGTGGATGAACGTAGAACGTTAAAAAAACGCGAGTTTTCATTTCACGGCAAAATTTTCAAGAAAAAAATAGCTTTGATGTCCGTAGAAACGTTGAAAGCGTAATTCAGAGTGCTTGATAATTAAGTAGTAAAAGTATATTTGGAATAGCGCAGAGTATAAAAAAGTGAATGCACACGCGTTACACTGAAAAAACCCACAAAGAAGACGTCAAAAAAAAAAAAAAAATTCATTCGGCGAGCGAATATAACCACTCAAAAAATGTAGTAGATAAAAGAGACAGTCGTTGCCCAGGAGGCAAAAAGGTAAAAATTCGAGTCTCATTGGAGAAAAAGCAGCGACAGCAGCAGACAGGAGACGCGTCCCGACTAAAAAAAATAAAAAAAAATAAAAGAAAAAGAAACCATAGGGAGAGAAAAAAATGTCGGGGCGAGAGAAAGAGATGAGGCTATAATGTGGGCCATTGGCCCCTCATTGTGTGCACGTAAACGCGCCTCTGTGCTGCAGCTCTCTGTGTGTATATATACGTGTCTAACTCTCGCCTTTTCCCTTTTTTCTCTCTCTCCCCCTCCCTCGCTATGCTCGTCGGTTCTTGACTGGTTTTCAAAGCCCACCGTGTATGTGTTTGTATATGTGTGCGTGTTTGTGTGTACACGCGCGGGCACTAACGCTTATATACGTATCTCTTTCTCTCCTCTTATTTTCTCCTTTACTCACTGCTGCGGAAATTGAGATAATAACACGATCGCCTTATTGATTATCGGCTCAACTGATCAACCTGAAATTAAGTCGATTCCGATTCCATATGTTTGACTTGGCCATTTAGTTTTTTAACGGTGTTTAAGGCAACCATAATAGAGAGCACGCATTACTTTCACTAAAACATTCAACATTTTTATTCGTTGAAATATTTCCTTTTACGATCATTCGGACAACCTCGTATATTTTTCAGTTTCAATCACGAGTTAATTATAGCTTTGATATTTATTTTACTCCGGCTTTGAGTTATTTTTATACAAACATTTTTCTCGACAAAACTCATAAATAACTTCGATATTACGAATGATTCATCGGGAAAGTAAAAAAAAGAAAATTTACATCGAAATTAGCGAAAGAAAATAATTAAAAAAAAGTCATTGAAGATAGTAGTAGGTCGAACATTAATTTGAAAACTACCGACTGCTCGTAGTAAAAAAAAAGATAAAAAACGACAAAAAAAGACAAAAAAAGACAAAAAAAGACAAAAAAAAACGAAAAAAGACAAAAAAAAAGAAGAGGAAATGAAAGAGCGAAAGAGAGAAAAGTCAATATTGCGAGAATCGGAGGTCAAAAATAAAAGGCGCTTGCGCGATACCACCTCGCGATATCAATGGGAGAGAGAGAGAGAGAGAGAGAGAGAGAGAAAGATCGGCAAGAGAAGCAGCCTTACTTTGCGGGGAATGCAGCTGTGCAGCGGCAAAACGAGATTAACGCTATAAATACCGGACTGCAAGCGTGCGAGACCAACCAGCCGAAGAAAACGTGCGCGAGATACATCGTTATATGCTAAAAAATAAATATATACATACACTACTATCGCTCTCTTTTGTTAATGCTTAATGCTCGCGCGCTAACTTGACTTTTCCACTACCACCACCGCCGCCGCCGCCGCCGCCGCACGGGATCTTTACTTTTACGCTTTGTCTATTTTTGTTGTCAACTCTTTAAATAGCTCCTTACTTTTTCTCTCTCTCTCGTTTTATTTTTAATCCTCTCTTTGTTGCTTTTTTGTTTTATTTTTCTTCTATTCTTTTTTCAATTTTATTATTACGACGAAGAAAGTTCTGTTTGAATGAATCAGCCGCTCGAAACAAATATGATCTTGTTGAAATAAGAGGATAGCATCTTTTTTCTTTTTCGAATGAATGAGAAGTTGAGAGGTAATGATGTTGGCGTTTTTGTACCTCTTGGAAACATTGGAAATAGCTATGCCGCAACGCAGCGGTGCTCATTCTCCATAATGAACAATTTCATACAAAGGCCGGAAGGCAGAATACTGTAATACTATATTACTCGAAAAAATTACGCTGCAAAAGTAAATTGAATATTTTTGTTTTCCCGCTGTTTTTATTTATTTATTTTGATGTTGTTTTATTACGATAAAAGTAATTTTAAACGAAAGCTTTCAATAAAATTAACGAGTATTTCAACGTTTCATTTGTTTTTTAAAAGCAGCAAAGATTACATTTACGAAAGTATGAACATGAAAATTTAACGGCATAGTAAAAAAAGGAAAAAAAGGAAAAAAGGAAAAAAGGAAGGTAATGTTGAGTTTGTTGGCAAACTCATGGGCAACATTATCGAAGCCACGAACAGCCACTTTTATAGTAGGAGGTACAGTCTTGGTAGGAAGGAGGTCACAAATACTCAACGCTATACCACTATGTTTTCTATATTTCTGAGACTCGGCCGAGAGTAAAAAGTCGAGAAGTGAGTGACTGAAAGCTGCTTTTCCTTGCGATTTCGCTCAACGAAAGTGTACACAGAGATAACGGTTCTTATTTCTTTTTTTCGCAACGCCTGCTTTTTGATAATTGCCGTCGTAGTTTTGTTTGCGTCAATTTTTGTCGATGCATCGACTTTGAGGTTTGTCTTGGTCGCGATGCGTGTCACTCGAGCACACGTGGAATAATCAAGCCTCGGCGTACGTAGACTCGAGAAAAGCTCGAAAATAAAAGGTCGTCCTAGAAAGAAATTGGTCAATTAGAAAGAAATAGTTATCGCGTCCGCGCCGCAGAGAAAACAACGACGAAAAATAGCTTTGCGGCTAAACTGTGTGGGCTATTAAAATTTTCATAAAGAAAACAAGACGAGGGACGCACGGGGGCGCGTCGGCGATCAAGCTACCCATAATCCGTCCTCTCTCTCTCTCTCTCTCTCTCTCTCTCTCTCTCTCATGTATACACACACATTGTGTACAAGTGTAGGCGCGTGCGAAAATCGATACAACAAAGCGTCGACGTTATAAAGCCTCAAATGAATAATAAAAGTACTTTGCTACCGAGCGAATCGTGTCGTATATACACTCATAAATTGCGCGCGCGCGCGCGCGAGAGAGAGAGAGAAGCCGTTTTAATTGATTTTCCACGAAAGTGTCCGCAAACGTCTCGCTTTTGTGCGGATTGCGCGTGTTATTTGTCTCTCTCTCTCTCTCTTTTTGCTACCACTACTGCTGCGACGTATCGTTCTCGTTTTCGTCGTCAGCCATAACCGCCTCTCGTGCAAGCTCAAAATTAATTAACGACTACCGCTACGCGTGACGACAGACTCGAATTCTCGGTTGCCGATTAAATATAGCGATATACCTGTGCTCGCCTAGTTTTACCTTTCACAAGCTCTCTGGATAATTGCTCGAATTTATTAATGCCCGAGCACATATTATACGGGATAAGAGTAAGAATAACTTGGTCGCGATAAAGAAATATGCAGTCGGTAGTCGGGATTTTTGGATTTTTGCCATATTCCGTAGGAGCAAAGAAGAGCGAGTTTTATCATTTTCGTACAAACCAAACTGACGCGCAATCTCGGTTATACAGTGGCAACAATAATACACAGCAACGTAGCCAAGAAACATTGTGTAGTAACCTCAAGTGATCAATGAAAAGCCAATTCTGTCCTTGCCATATTGCCACACAGAGCCTAGCGGTATTCGGATTTTCCATTTAAAAAATCGATTAGTTTCTGCTGGTTTTGTGCTCGTACAGCGACGAATATACACGGCTGTTGCTGCTGCTACTACCGCTGCTACTACCGCTGCCTCCTAATAAAAACGTCACGTTCGGATTAAAAAATAAAAAACTTTGAAACACTGCGCGCGCGCGCGTATGTGTTTGTGTGTGTGTTTACGTGTTGTACATATATATATATATACGCGCGAGTTCGGTGCTATGTAGGAGGAAATATTCTCTTATAAAATCTATAAAGCTCAATGTAGCTTTTATTAGAGATCTTGCCACTGCGCGGATATAACGTGTCAAGTCAATAGAACTGGTTTTTACTCGACGGTATAAAAGGTAGTTTTGTCGAATCGAAAGTGTAAATATTGCACCTGAGTATCCAATAACTGAGTATAACTGCAAGTGAAATTCACGAGGCAAAGATAAATATCAAATGGAATTGATTTGACTATATATTTATTGGAATTTGAACATTTCAATCGGATTTCACAATGTTTATCTAGTAATCAATTTCAATTATGCATATCCACCTCGATATACCTACTAAAGGTGATACTAATAAGCGTACAAAATTTTATACAAGGCTTTTTATTAAGTGTACGTTTGAGTAAGCACGTTACACGTTTCTAAACTAAAAGAAATTCGAGTTTACATGGATCGCGTGTTGAACTTGCCCCAACTTTTTTCTCTCTCTCTCTCTCTCTCTCTCTCTCTCTTTCTCTTTCTCTCCCTTTTACACACAGACACACGTGCACGCGCGTATATAACCGTGGGTTGACGCATTTTATTTTCGCATCGCGCTATTCTCTTGCGCGCAAGCAAGTAACGCGAAAAGCCGCGAAAAACCAAAGGAATGATCGATTTACTCGTATTAATTGATTGCGAGCGCGCCAACAACGAGAGAGGGAGAGAGAGAGAGAGAAGGAGAAAGGGGTCAGCCTCCGAGCGTGAGAGAGGACGAGACCACACGTTTGATGTATCTTTTACTTTTGTTTACATTTTTTACTTTTAACCACGGAAAATGGCAGTTATTTTAACGCACTGAGGTGAATGCGTTAATTAAAGGTCTCGAAGGTGTTAGGGGTCTCAGTTGTAGGTATGTGTTATTTTGCGATTTTGCGCGTGACGATGGATTATTTGACACGTGGGAACGTGTTTAATGACGTTCCATCAGATTTGTCAGACGTCGATTCATTGGTCAAAGGCGAACAATCGCTGTTTCTTTCTTTATTCACCAACGCTTTGCAAGTTGGCAATAGTGAAAAATAAAAATAAGACTTTATCTTGGCATCGCAACCTTGAGAAAAATTATCGATTTTTGCTATTATCGTGCAAATCATTAAAGTCAAATTGTTTTTGTTCGCGATACACTCTGCTCGTCATCCATTCGGCTGTCGTTAATATTGCGCGTTCGGTCTATACGAATACGCGCATAATTACGTATTGAATGTGATTGCCGTGCTTCATTGATGACGATACATTTGTGCGCTGCAATATCAATATTTACAATGTTATCGATAGCCAACGTAACGTGCAATCTCGCTTGTAGTGCGTAACGGTATATAGCTAACGCCAACTATTCGAGTAATCTGATCCAAGAGAATGAATATTATGAAAAACGAATGGTTATTAAGGCGAAATGGAAGAGCTGCGAAATAAACTTTGGTAATTCGATAATCAATGTTAATGAAAGCGAAGAGTCGATGTAATTATTAGACTCGACTCGAAGCTTCATTACAGTCGAGTAAATAGAGTTAATTAATTGGTTGGCATTGTGTTGGCTTTGGAAAAAAGATGCATTGTATAAATACGAATAAACGAACAAAGTAATAAAAGAACAATAAAGAAAAAATCAAAGCGAGGTAATAGCAGTTTGCTCAGCGACCTCGAGAGTTGGAAACTTGCTATCCTGTAAGAAGAGTGTTTCTGTGAGAAGCGGACGAGTTAACTCGGTCATTACTCGACAGATGGCGATCGTGCACACCAACGCATTCACTGCAGTCTATGTATGCATGTGTATGTGATTACAATACCTTTTTATTGCTCGTATAAAGTTCGCCTGTATAATACGTATACCGTGTAACGTGAGTCATGCGCGAGGAAGTGTGTTGTACGTGCATTGGATGGATTTCGTAAGACACTTAGCTAGTGAGCCGATTGTCGTACGCGCACTTGTTCATTTTTAATTGTTGCAATCTCTTGTCGTTTCGCCGACATTGACATTCGTGGCGCCTGCTCAAACGTTTAATTAAACGTTCAATCGATAACAATAAACAAAAGATTCGTCCTTGAGCTCGCGGTACAATAATCTCGAGAGAGAGAGAGAAAAAAAGAAAGTTTACTTATATCAGAGGGCAGTCCAGAAGTTTTCATTCCCATAAGACATGCATGTAAAGTTTCAAATTACTTTTCTTTCAAATGAGCTTTCTAAACTTTGCCAAATTTCATGAACGTACATAAATAGAGCACGACTGTAGTTCCTTCTTTATGCGACATATTACGCTACAAACTCAATTCTAGATTCCGCACAGATAAACTCAGAATTGAATTTCCTCGGGAATTCCCAGCGCGCGTTCAATATCGTAACAATATAGCATCGATTATTTGTTTTCTCCCCTCCCCTTCTTTCTCTTCTCTCTCGCTCTCTTTCGCTCTCCATTGTCACATCACCTCGTTTTTTTTCTTAATGATAATCCAAATTTAACGTTCGTTTAACGACCTGCGATTCAAACAAGCGAGTGCATTAATTCATCGTAAACGTACCTACGAAACAAGTGTGAAAATATACATCGGTGTATTAGTATGTATTATCGCGTTATAACGAATGTTTACGCGAATAATTGTCAAAATAAGCGACGTATTGCGCGAGACGCGCAATAAAATCACGTAACGCACTCGATATATACCTGTATAGTGCATATATAATTGCGCAAACAGCGCGAGGCTCGCCAATCTATAGAGCATAATTAAACGAATGAAGTGTCAGTTTCGAGTGAGCGGCAAAGAGAGAGAGAGAGAGGACAGGCCATGCGAATGAATTACGGAAGTTGGCGCATTGATTCGCGACAACACTCTCTTAAGTTTCGACGCCTGTCGCTCGTAAATTCCACGTACGCGACCCTTTCTTCTCGCACGCGGGTAATCTGTTTGTGCGTGTACTTTGTCTTTTTTTCCTTTTTTTGCGCGCTTTTCCTTCGTCCGAACGCGTATTATTCATCTTTCGCGCTCGCCTACTACGCAAGCTTAGCGATTTACAACTTGTTTTTCTTTATTTTTGTCGTTGTTCAATTTAGCAGAGTCGAGGTCGAGTGACTTCTATACGGAGATCGAGTATCTACTTTTATCATTGCGTCTCGATTTCGCATTGGAAATACTTAGTTTTTGTTTAGAATGTCGCGTTTAAGCGCGGAAGAAAATGCTCGGTAATAGACAGTTATTATTGAGTATTGAATAAAACGTAACAGTTTATACTTGCATCCGCTCGATAACGATGTTACTTTCTCGGAATAGCCGCATTTAAAACCTGTTCTTGCCTCGAGAGTCAATACTCGTTACCTTGTGAAAACTTCATAAAATTATTTGAAGATACTAGCGACAGTTGTTAATTGGTTTGGGTAATTAAAATGCACTTTAGGCATCTAATCGTCTAAAAATATCCATTTACGCCGACAGGTTTATAGACGATAAACGTCCTTTTATCGACGCACTCGAAACGAAAAAATGGAATAAATTATTCGTCGAACGCTGTCCAAATAAAGACGTCAATGTCCATTTGCCACTTGCATCGCGTCCGATAAACAATTACGCGATAAATGTTCCAAGGCCTTCAATTGGATCTTATGGATATAAATGGATTTTATTCGATAATGCGATTGATTAAGAGAGCATGCGCGAGCTCGATTGTTTGGATGCAATTGCATTATCGGCGAACGTTAAAATCGAAAACCAATTGCACCTGAATTCCCATTAAACAACATTCCACGGAACTGTAATCCTGTCAACGCCAACAACAAGCCTACAGTGTGTTTTTCTCGTTTCAGCTGCTGGGCGGTGCGTGCTTCAGCCATGGGCCGTACACGTTTTACAAAGCGGTTCGAATAGGGCCAAGCCGAGTTTTGCGACTAGGGAGTTTCTTTCTGACGAAGCTCTGGAGCGATGCCGATCTCGTGAGCATCGGTGAGTTACAACTCGTATGGATCGACAATCGAGGGCCCAACACACCGCTGGCATCGCTTAGACTCTACTTCCTGCCGGAGAACACACCAGACGGACGCAGGGATACGCACGGAGAGGTGAGAAACTTGCGCGTTGTTATTTACTTGCGCACGCGTACCTGCGGCTATATCTCTACCAGTTTGATTCTTATAATTTGGCGTCTGCCACCGCCGACGAAGAGATTGCTACCTGTAACGCGAAAACGAAACAACGATTGCTTTTGTGCATTTTTACCTACGATTACGAAGAATCAACGACAAACGTCGTTACCACAGCGAGAGACGCGCGATCGAAAACGCGACCGATCCTTACCCGAAGCTCGACGAGTCGTCGATACGTTTTCCCTTTAAAATTGGTGCAGCCTTCCTCGTGCGCCGATTGAAAGTATCCCGCGTGAAATTTTAACTACAATTGATTTGTCGGGACGCGATTGACGCACACGATGGGAACGATAGGCGAGTCTGAAAAGAGCGAAAATGAAAAAAAGATCAAAAGGTGAAAAAAATGAACAGCAAATGCAATTGCAAGGTGGGTCGAGTGCGTTAAAACATATCATTAGCCACGAGGGAAACGCCCTCGCCATTAAAATCGTCGTAAAGTCCATTGTCCAATAAGCACACATACATATATACGTGCCAAAACCAAGTCAAACTTACGGTTGCGCGCAGGAGTGGGAGAGACGGGGAGAGAGATTTAATCGCTTAGATAGAACGAAAATTTTAATAGGTAAAAGCCGAGTGCGCGTTCGCACAATGAGATATTTTTGCGTATAATGTGTAGGTGCACGTATACGCGCGAGGTACAGAAGTTGGCAAAACGCGAGGGGGGAGAGAGAACGTATATAATACCCGACGAAGCCGCAAATTACTCTCTATATGCAGCCCCGAGTTCAACTCTCTTGCTCTCTCGTACACGCCCGTTTTATTATTCACTTATCCGCTCGACGCTCGTACTTTTATCAATCACTGTCATTTGTTCCCTTGCTCTTTTTCTCTCTCTCTCTCTCTCTCTCTCTCTCTCTCTCTCTCTCACTCACTCTCTCTCTCTTTGTCGATATCCCCACACCATGGAGCTGTGCTATACAACGATGGTAATTGACTATACCAACAAAGAGAGACGCAAAGTTGCACATTCAAATTAAGCCAGTCAACGAGGGGTATGGTGCGGCGAAGGAGGAGGAGGGGGAGGGGGAGGGATCTAACTTGGACTTACGCGTATCCTTCCTTAATTAGCTTTGTTTATACCTATATACGTGTGTATCAACCTTGTCGTTGCCTTTACTTATACCGCGCAGCCAACTTGACAGCTGCGTTTGCCGTTATTGAGATTGATACTTTGCCATCGCTCCGCACACCTCGATTATTCGATTGAGACGTTATCAACGGTCGTTGCGAATTATCGCGTTATTTTTAATAGCTGCCAGTTGTAACTTTGACGAACGTTTCAACGCTTTTGCTTAGGCTACGTCGATCGATCCTACAATTCCATGTATCGGCTTGTAAAGAGTACTGCTTTACCGATTCGCTGCTTGATAATGACATCAACGAGCCCCCGATGCCTCTGTCCTATACATTGTACATCAGTAATATTGTTTGAATAATCACGGTTTGTCATTCGTTGCTTTCGACGAGTAAGCGTACGATCTCGTTATCTTTCTGCAAGTTTACAAATAGTTAAGCTCTCGCGTAACGTCAAGGAAACTTTAAATTTCATTAAAAATGTCGTGCTGTTATTGTTTGACTCCGGCCAGATAAAGTCCCCGAAAAAAAGCGTAGAAACAGAAACGTTGCAAAAACTAATAACAATAAGCATTAAGAAAAAGCTCGGCATAAAGCAGAACAAAGAAGAAAAACAATAAAGTAACTGGAAGTTGGAAAAAGGGCGACTCTCGCACATAGAGAGATACGTCGAATAAAGTCTGCAAGAAACAAAGATGTGGCGGGGGTAAAAAGGGGGAGGGGGAAGCTTGAGAAGGTGAAGAGAAAACGGAGAAGGGGGTAGGGGTATAACACTGAACTTTGAAGCGCATGCTACGGCGAAAGAGTGAGAGAGAGCTTGCGAGCTTGCGCTTGCGCTCTGCCGATGATATACACCGAGAAAGATGGGCCGAGAGAGGGAGCGAGCGCGAGAGATGAAAAGTGAAAGGGAGAGGGTGCCGAGGAAAAAAAAGCGTACGGGAGGGGATCAGACGCGGAAATAAAAAGCGTATAAAAGCTGGAATGAAAAGTATCACCATAAATATCTTTTTTGCCAGAGCTGGAGCGTCGAATTTTTGCGCTTGTTCGACGTACTCGAGCGAGGTACATGCATTTTTTTTCTTTTTTGCCTCTCTCGCATATAGAGAGCTTATACATTTCGGAAAACAAATTAATTTGGCCGGGTGTTTTGGTATGAAAATATTTATAAAAATTATTAACGTTTCGCGTTAGAACTGACTAAAGAAGATTTGTTTACGTACGTTCAAAGTCGCGGATCCCAACTCTGTTTATTTGCTTGAAATTGCTAGTAAAAAGTTGGCGCTGCAACGCATTGCAATTAAACGTGAGTGCGAGAAGTGTGAGCCGAACGTTGAAACGCGCGGGTGAAAGCTTCGGTAATGATAATTATTGTGAATTACTGTCATTGGAGTCGTTCACGCAAAAGTTTTCTCGCTTAATTATACGCGATAATAATTGGGCTTGTTTGAAATTTGAAATGTTTTCACGAAACATTGACCGATGAATAATTCACGGGGTTTCCATTAACGCGGATGCATCGAACTTTTAGAAAGCCTATCGAAACTCGTTTCCGGTTTTCTTAATATGCCACGAGTTGGGATTTTTAACGATGATATCTTTAACGTCAAACCTGGCTTTGTTTGTCAAGAGAGCGCCATTCGCACGATTCATAATTAATGGCATTTTTTGAAAGATCAAAGACTCTCGTAATTAATTGAATGCAAACTTTACCGCGCATGAGCGTGGAAGTGTGCGCGTGTTGTGTACGTGTGAGGCTGCATATTAATTCTCGCTTTGCCTTTCATCTCGTATTATATGTACTTACACAGAAACAAGCGCAGCATATAACGAGGTGTCAGTCTCGCGGGGCGGCGTTGTCTTTCTCTCCTTTACGCTCTTTTCGGATTAAACGAACTTGATTTTCCACTTTAGTTTTATGCAAATTTCAAAGCCTCGCTTTGACGTTTCAAATATGTATTTTGAACGTACTCAAATTAACGGCCACCTTAACGACGACAAAAGCACTGTTACGTTGCTGTATTTTATCGTCAAAATAAAGATTTTGATAATTAAACCGAAGAAACGAGTAATCGTGGAAAATTAGAAATATTGGGCTACTGAACAATGCCGACTCCCGGTAATTCACAGTCGTCGCTAGCGCTTGCGAGATTTAATTTAAAATTAAATTACCCCGCGATACCTACTCGGTCGGTTTTAAAGATGACGATGTAATATTTGTCAATAAAGCGAGCTATAAAACACGGAGGTAAAAATCGAGAAAAAAAACATAAAAGTCTCTTGGAAAATATTTTCATCAATACAAAGCTTTCTCTTTGAAAAGCTGCAGTACATGCAAATCCGCCCTCATGCTTAAAAAAGCTCGAGCGAGCGAACGAATAAAGGGCGGAGAGGAGAGGAAGGGATGATAAGCTTTCGCGGGAAACTAAAGCGCATGGGCGTGTCTGTCTCGTTCTTCCCTTTTTTAGAGCGTGGCGACTTGATATTTTTGACTCGCTTGCGAAATATTTTAATTTATAAGCGATGTAGCCGACTTTCATACGTTCGCTCTTTTTTTTCTTTCTTTTATCTCTTCGCCTTTTTCTTCTTACGTTTTAATCACTGCTGAGTGCATACAAGGTATCTAACATTTCCCACGCATAGTTTCGCTGAAATTTAATAATTTGGGATCCGAGCAACGACTACCCACGCACCCACGCACATAACTATGTGAAAATGTAATTTGAAGAAGCAATATTTTCAAGCTTTTCATTCGCGAGCGATGAAAAATATTTTGCAGTCTGGAAAGTATCTCTGCGATATTGTAAAAATGTTCTCGATTCTTTTCCCGCAAGCGCACAAGCCGAGGGAAATTTCAGTTTGTATAACGCAGTTGCATAAAATCAAAATACAATATGCACGTTCAATTTTCACGATTTATTGGCTTTCAAATAAAATTCAGCCTGACACATTTTACGAGAATACATCCTCGTGCAATACGTGTGTGTGTGTGTGTGGGGGGGGGGGAGTGATATTGCACATGAACGTTTTATTCAGTGCGAAAATGTATCGAGTCCAGTTTATTTCATTTCTATATGCTTTTAAAATTTATCGTAAATGTATATTTTTATCGAATTTTCGTCTGAAATTACTAATGGTTTTCTTGATTTTTTCGCACGTGAAAAAGAATAAAAAACATAAACAAAGTTGTATCAGGCAGGTTCGACGCTGGATCCGCTTAAAATCAAATTTCGTTGAACGCCGGGACATTTATTATTCCCTGTGGCGCTCGTCGTGAACGCTTTTTATACAGACACACACATACACACACCTACCCACGCACGTACCCCGAGTGAATTTTCTCTCCGTGTACGAAGTCGAATTATCAGTGTGTAGTCTTGCCGCGTTGAGAGGGAAAGAGAGAGGGAAGATCGACGGCGAATGTCGTGGCGGAAGTACGACCACTACCGAAAACCTCTTATCTCTCGGTACTCACTCGCTCTCTCTTCGCGGAGAATTTTCTTTCCCTTTTTTCTTGTCGCGCGAAATTGCTAGTTCGAACTGCGTGCTCGCTTGCTCTCTCTCTCTCTCTCTCTGCTTTATATCAGTAATTATGGAACTTCCGAGCGAGTAAAATCCTCTGGCTTTTTTGCGCTTTTATCGGACTGCTTGGTTTAGCCGTTGTTGGGCACTTGATGGTGCATTCTTTATTGGATGACGTTACTCCCAAATTTTCGCTCGTATATATAATCCTATGTCGTGTCGATCTTTTCAATGAGGCCAATATTGAACAAAGTTGATTTCTCATCTATTTTCACCGCAAAAGTTTAATATGAAAAAACTTTAAGCGTGCAATGTTTATAAAATCTGAAAGGAAAATCAGTGTCGAGAGAATTATACGATTACGATTTTGTCGGCGTTTTAGCTCAGTTTTCGCTTGTAGCCTAGCGAGAGAAATGGAGAGAGACAGCGCGCGCCAACCACGTATAAAAGAAGAGATAGCTCTGCAGTTTTTCCTACATAAAACTTTCCTCGTAAAAGTGGGATTCAAAGGGATCGAAATAGTGGATATAAGCTCGCTCGAAGCTCTTGCATAATTTTAAATTTTCATTTTTTTTGCACTAAACCATTATCATTGGTGAGTATTTATATAGGGATCAAGTAATTACCGTCGTTAATAATCGATTAGCATAATTTGAAATTTTTGAAAATTCTACTAATAATAGATAATACCAAGTACGAATTTCGTAATGCGGACAATTTTATTCAATGTTTTTTTTTTCAGGTAAGTCAATTTCTATACACTCAACAAAGCTAACGCGCAATCGAGAATTCGTAAGTACATACGTACGATACATATATACGTGCAAAGGTATACAATTGATGATGAAATCAGTGTGGGGTCTGAAAAGTTTTGAGTACACATATCTTGTGGAATTACGTAAAATCCATCGATTGACGAAACGGATCTGCGTTCTCATATTTCCCCCTTTTGTATGAGTGAGCGCTTGAACCACGTAAAATTTGATTGCAGTGCGGGAAAGAGAGAGAGAGAGAGAGAGAGAGAGAGAGAGAGGGAGAAAGAGAGAGAAACGGAGAATGCGCAATTGGCAGCTTTCCTTTGTTCGATGGACAATCGCTATGATATTCGGTTGGTTATATAACATTATTGTAGCACCTGTATGTGTATATAACTACGAGCCCAACATTGGACTGATGCGCGAATGCACACGTGCAGTGATAATTTTTTTTTTATGCAAAGTTACAATCAATGAATCTATTGTTGAATGTTTCAATGATTTGTTCTCGCGCGAAAACATACAATTCTATTTTTCGTTGGATAAATCCACATGACGTTGAACATTCGAGTGAACGTTATTGTACACAATTAATTGCGTTTTTTTTTTAAGAAGAATCACGCGAATTCTCGACAAGAAAAAAAGTGTCAATATACCTGTCAATAGAGTTCAATTACTCATCGCTGTCAGGCTGGTGGAGAGTATAATCCAATCAACAATAAAAAAAGGAAGATCGGATAACCAATAGTCGTCCGAAAAAGATGAGAAAACAAGTAGGGCTCGTGCGTGGAGAGCGAGGCAAACGAACGAGAGCGGATTTCATATCGGAGAATTTATCGGTGATTTCCCATCGACTTTTTCCTCTCTCTCTCTCTCTCTCTCTCTCTCTCTCTTAGTCAAAGATAACGTAGCGCAGTAGTGGCGTGCGTCTGCGAAAAAAAAGTGCAATGGGATCGGCATAGGCCCCAAGGGCGCGATTTCAATTTGCTCCCCTCGCGGGATAAAGAGAGAGAGAGGGATTCCACTGCTGCTCTTTGTGTGTGCGTATAACTGCGTCCTTTTTGCGTATAGGGAGGAGAGAGAGGGAGAGAGAGAGAGAGATCATTCGTTGGAATATGTCTCGCAATGAGGACTTGATGTGCCATGATAAAAGCTTTGGATTTTTGTCTTGCTTTTAATGATTTCTGTTTTTGTATGCAGCATGAATGCCATGATACTTTAATTGCTCTATTGACGTTGGTTTTGCGATGTTATTTTTTAAGTGTTGTATCCCTGACGCGCCTATCATTAAGGAAAATTTGCGATGTCACGATATTCGTACGCGAGATAATCTATTCAATATATGACAGAAAAAACTCGAGATTTTCTTTTATTTGCATACTCGTGTAATATAAAGCTCTTTCCAATATCGGATGTTCAGCCACTTGAATTTCGATAAATTTCACCCGACGGACATATACATGTCCATTTATAAAATTGATATTCGAAATACCGAATGGGGAAAATTCAGACTATCGAAATAAAATCAAAATAACCAATCAGAAAATAAATCCAGAGCTTTTGTTTTGTTGCGCATTTGCAATTTTTGACAAAAGCAATAACTACAAAAAATAAGAAGAATAAAAAGGTGCTCGTGTACGCACCCTCCGCAAGAGCGCAACAAAACGTCATCACAACGTCGAGAGAGGGAATATAAAAGGAAAAAAAAGTAGTTGAGAGAGAGAAGTCGAAGGCTCTCCTCCGAGTTCTAAATAAAACTACGAGCGCGGAATCCGCGTGCTCTCTGGCCGAGAGAGCTTGTCAGTGTATATGTGTGTATGTATGTGGCTTGTATCGTGCGGGAGAAGGAGAGGTGAATGCACCCTAAGAAAATACTGTACACCGCATCTTCTGCTTCTTTGGCATTCCGCTCGCGGCCATCTATAAACCCCCTCGGCTGGTGCTCACGCTCTTCTCTCTCTTTCTCTCTCTTGCTCTCTTGCTCTCTTCTTCTTCGAGGCAAGCATTTGCCTGGGACCTTCGCCAATTGCCAAGTTCTTGACAAAAAAAAGAACAAATGGATCAACGATTTTTACTTTCAAAGATAACATTGGAAATGACAACTCTTTTAAGGCTTTATCATTGACATTTTTAATCTCGAAGCTTTTCCTTTTAAAGCTCGCGTTCGTTTAAATCGTATAATTATTAATTGAATTTGATTACATCGTTATATTCCAACATTGGATTTTTATCAAATATTTCAAGACGCTGTTTGCCTTGATGATTAATGCTCAAGTTTATATTTAAGGACTCGCTCAAGCCATTGGATTATAATTATATCCCATCGGAAATTACAGTCGAATACATTATTAACTTTGAGATATATATGCAGCTCTAGAAAATAGTAATTAATAATTTTCATAATTGCGTCATTAATTTGTGCTACAAATTTTCGTTGAAATATGTATCGTTATAATACGAACTTTACTTTACTTTTATTCAAATAATTACGAACAAATTTTGAAAAACTTGTTATTCGTCTATAGAAAGAAATCGATAAATTTTCGTGAGATTATTATAATTAAAAGAGAACACTGTATGATAATCGTAATAAAAATACTCGGAAAGAACGCGAGCTAAGCACGTACACAACACACCTCCTTTGGTCACTTTTTTTTTTTTTGTCAAGTCCCTTTCTCTCTTCTCAGGCAATTATTGCCTAAAGAAGAAGAAGAAGAAGAAGAAGAAGAAGAAGAAGAAGAAGAAAAAGAAGAAGGCGACGACGACGAAGAGGCATAAAGAGAGAAGATATATATATATATATATATATACATGCACAGAGTGGTTGTTCGTCTCTAACTCTCGGTGGTCTCTCGCTTAACCAGAATCGAACTACGAGTACGTGTGCATTGTGCGAGTGTGAGAATCGCGAAGGCCGCCGCTACGGAAACTCCATTCCGTCGAGCGACGTTCCATAACGACGTCACTCTCCATTTAAATAATCCACTTGGCTCTTTCTTGTACTCGCACCCAAGTTACGCTTATGTATATATATACATATATATATATATATATATATATGTATATATATACATATATATATATATATATATATATATATATATGTAGGCCTTGCTACTGTACTCTCGCGAAGATTAGACTTAGCCCTTCATGACCTTTTACCTCGAGTGCTTTTCTCCTTCTTTCCCCGTATATTTGACTCCCCTTTTTAACCCACTCTTCACTCCAAATTGACATCTTTATTTATTTATTGATGTTTTGTTTTTGTCGATTGGTATTGCGTTATAACTTACGTGAAAATTCATACAACTTCCGACAACTTGTAAAGATAATGTTGAATTGTTATTACTTCCCAGAACTTCATTCTCGTTTAGCCAAGAATTTCAAATAAAGTACTGCACTTGATTCGCGCGCCTCGCTCTCGCTCTCTTGCTCTCTCTTGTTCTCTCTTGTTCTCTCTTGTTCTCTCTTGTTCTCCTCTCGCTCTCCTCTCGCTCTCCTCTTGCTCCAATTCACGTATATTACGAGGGAAAAAAGGGGCGCGCTCGCGCACGCATGCGCGACTGTTTAAATCTTGGCGATGAAGATTATCGCGCGAATTTATTCAAAAGTGATGCAAGTTGATATTTTTGAGAGGAGAATTTTCGCCGCGGCCACAAATACCCACATAGACTGGTTTCCAACTGCAACGAGGAAACGTTGCAAATTCGAATTAATCAAGCGCCTAGATATGTAAATTTGGCATTTGGAAGCGTATAAGTAAACACGGGAGCTTCATCCACGCAAAGATAATTTGGTAGATTCGTATATAGTGGCGTCGATAAATCCTTTGTAAACGAGCGCTCTACGTTTTCTCAAACGCGCGCATATGTATACGTATAAACCTATATTCTCGTATACACGTTCACGTACATACGTAGGCACGAACACACAGGGCGCGCGTGAATTTCGCAAAGCACTCGAGCTATCGATCGATCCTCCTCTTTAGCCGCACATCTTAATATACCAGCTGCATTCTATATCTTACGAAATGAATGTCTGTGCAATTACATAAAACGTTTCCCCAGTCATGAGTTCCCTTTACGCGCCTTCTCCTCCCGGTTAAAGTCATTTGGAAATTCAGACTACTTGTGCTCGAAAATTAATGCACGGAGCTTATGGAAGTAACTCGTTCTTTTTTCCAAAAATTGCTATATTCGCTCAAGTCGCTTAATTCCATACGTCAACCTTTCTTTCAGCTTGCTAATTCAACTTTCAAAATGGCCTTTCCTCCGCTGCCAACCGACGTTCGCTTCGCCCTGCGAAATCTGTGAAAGGAAACGAGTTGACATTTTGCGATAGCACCTTTCGAGACATCGAATTAAACAAGAAAAATAATTAATTTCCAAAAACTTTCGACGGTACTTTATAACCGAGTCGTTCGAGGATTCTCCAGAGGGCTTTTCCATCTCGATCTCAATTTCTTCCCTCTATCTTAGCCTTTTTTACCTTTTTTTCCTCTCAAATTTAGCATCTCTAATCGAGTCGAGTCGAGTCGAAAAGGTTGGAAAAACGCTCGTATAAAAGCACTGAAAAAAAGTCGATAGTCGAAGTCTTAAAATGTAATTTCGAAGAAGGTTGTCGCGATATTGAAAATTCTCTTCGGCTTCTCGTAGAACATCCAGAGCTTTTGCAGCAGGGTGTGTCGTGAAAAAAAATTATTGGATACGCTCTCGAGTATCTTTTGTCACATAGTACACCATATTTTCCAATAAAAAAACAACAAAACTTTTAGAGCCTTTAAACTGTTTATCGTTGTCAAAACTTGTAATAAAGTACTAAATTTAACATTGCATTTTTTTTAAGAGAACAACAAAACAATTTCGGAACCTACATTTCGCATAAAACCAAAACACGGAAAAAAAATGAAAAAGAGGAAAAGAAAAAGCCTCGTAAAAATATCGAGCAAGTGGATTTTCGCGAGAAGCCCATATCATAAAAAGTGTAAAATCCTCCTTCATCGCTGGTTCGCACACACGCGCACATTCTCTCGGGCTAGTTTGAAAGGGGGCAAGCAAGCAAGAAGCAAGGAGAAGGAGGAGGAAATCGATAGAACTCGAAAGAGCGAGTGGGGTGGGTACGACAACTTCAGAAATCGCCAAGAGCGTGTGTGCGTGCGTGCGTGCGCGCGAGCCCGCGCGCCTATTGCCGGAATCTCAGCGAATTTCGGCAATTAAAATCCGATTAATTAAAAGCTTTCCCATTTCACTCGGGCGGCGGAGATTAATAAAGCACACGAGTAGCGTATGAGAGCACTTGTACATAAGCAAACACACATACACGAGTACACGCGCATTGAGAAACCCAAGTGAGAGAGGACGAATGTAATCGACGATTTATGCGAGAGCGCGCGGCGTCGCTTTGGGGTTGTATAGAGAGAGAGAGAGAGAGAGAGAGAGGAAAGCATCAGGGAGGAAAGGAAAGACAGACACAGGAGGAAGAGGAGTCTCGCTGTATAGCCTGTGCCTGGGAAAATTGTGCAGTCGGTGTATTGCTTGGGAAATTTAGTGGTTCGTTTAACTTTTGTCAATTCCAATTTCTCTTTCGCGATGACGCTTCTTCGCTCGAGAAATCTTTTAATTACTTTGCTCTGCTTTTCGACGTTCGGTCGCTTGAGTATTAAAACAACGATCGATTGATTTTTCGTTTCACCTCGTTAAAGCTGTGCATTTTTCGTCGTAGATGCATTTAGAGCGCTTACTTTTAATAAAGAGACCGTTTCGTACATCCTCGTCATTGTGTATTTACTCGTACTCCAACAAAAGAAGAAGAAAACAAGAAAGGGAATAACAAAAATGGGTTTTACGCCGAGTAAGAAGTAACATGCAATAAAGGACAATGAAAGAGGGAGCGAGAACGTAGGAAGACGATAAGAACGCCAAGACGTGCGAGAAAAGGGGGGGAAAAAGAAGCGTTTCTTACCCGGGAGCTGTGTCGGACCAAGTCGGAGTTTGTGGCAGCTTTTACGGCAGTAGTGCGAACTTGTCGCTAGACGGAGAGGGCGAGATGTGCAGGGGGTTCGGGGGAGGGGGGGGGGACGTACATCTGTATACATCTATAGCCAGACGCGAATAATGAGAAAGAGAGATAGAGAGCGAGCGTGAGGTGGAAGTGCTACCGAAATTCGCGCGAGAAAGAGCAGCAGTAAAAGGAAATAAGGTATTAAGACTTGACAAATAGTCTCCGGATGTAGGAAAACGTTGTTTATTTAGACTTTCAGTGAGTCCAACGAGGAGCTCTTCGGCTTTTCTCCATGCTTCTGTTTGTCGTCGAGCGAGGCGCACGTTTCGATTTTGAACAATATCCCATTTGCTGAAAAAATAGAGAGAGAAAAGAGGTAAGTTCCTGGCACAATGGAGAAAATATTTAAAAATTCCGTGTCCACCGGGTACACGTGCGAGTAAAGAATTCGCAACGCAAAGTTAGGGGCGTTTGAAAGGGGAAAAGAGACTTGACGCGAAAAAACCGAGGCACTAGGACCAGTGCGAAATCGGAGCGCGAAGGGATAAATGGCTGTGAAAAGAGAAACAAAAGAGAAATTAAAACAACAGACGAGAGAGGGAAAACGAGATAAAAAAATCAAAGTTGAATGGAAAGCGCTGGAGGGGGATAATTAACGAAGTAGTTAATGCGCCGAGTTAAATTATCATCCCGAGCTCTTGCGCGGAAAAAGAAATCCAGAGCAAAAGTTGAGTGGTAGGTTTCTAGTCAAAAGGAGAAAATTATTCAAAAGGTATGCGTATATACGATTTAAAAAATCCGACTTGATTTTTTGTTCTCGACGGGTAGAGGATGAAATATCCAAATCTGTTTTTAGGTTTATGGATAATTTGGTTTTAGGATCTAAACCGGATATACGGTAGGTTCGCGAGTGAAGAGGGTAGTGCGGTCTAAGCGAAAGAAATGTTATTTTCGTTGCGCCTGGTAAATTTACTTCATTTATGTATACGTATCGCATCGTGGCCGCTAGGGAGGACGAAGTAAATAAGTGTAACGGTAACGCTGAGAAAGGAGACGTTTACTCGATACCGTACACGTACGCGCGCACACGCGGCATTTCGCTCTAATGTAAACTCATACAGCCATTGTGTTTAGATTGCTCGAAATAAATTGCACGCACACGTGGAACGACGATCGAGCCGTTTATCGTGAAATTTATTTATTAATCAGCGGTATGGAATATCAACGTATACATCTGCAATTAGTTGCGAGCACCGAAGGGGGAAGTGTTAGGTGAACGGCAAGAGCGTATATAGCGTTTTATATAGTTGCGCGCGCATATTGCATTTCCCCGCGAGATAATACGCAAACATTTAGAGATGTAAATTTTGGCTGGCTAAACCGGCATTGTTTGGTGTATTTAATCTCGACACACGAGTTCAGGATGTACAAGCGGCTGCGTACTTGACTGTGTGCGAGCACGCGCCCGCGTACCCATCCGCGTATCTACGTATCTAGCTATCCGTGTACGTGTGTTGGCTGCACACGATGTAGCGAGTAGTACGGGCAGGGAGCCGAGGGGGGTAGACGCGAGTGGGATTCGGTGTTATTGGTTTTTGTTGCGCATGCTTAGTAGCGGTGCCAATCTGACGAATTATTAGCCAAGTTTAACCGGCAGGCATCACAGGGGAGAGGCAGCAGCTTGACATGCATAACCCTCGCGGCCCGTCATTTTATTTCATTCGCTCCTCTTCTCTTCTATTTAGCCGCCTCGCTTCTTTTGCCCTTATCTCTGCGTTCGATTAATGGATTATCTTGTCTTTCCTTCGAGTAGACTCGTCAGAGTTATTGCACAACGATTGAAGTGTACGATAACAAGCAAGTTTGCGCCCGAGTTTTCGCCGAACAATCTTGAATAATATATTCAACTATTATTTCGACTAAACATGAATATTAGTCGTGTAAACTTGGCGCTGGAGCAACACAAAAAGCTCGCGAAAATGGGTAAATAAAATTATTCCGAAGCAACTAAACTACCTAAACTATTTATCTTGTGCAAAGTAGCCTTTAAACTTGTCAAGAGTATAAGCATAATCCATCTTTAACCTTCCGACAGCCTGGGCTAGTGCACTTTTCGCCTTTCGCAACTCGCTAATGTATTTTTAACACGTTTCATTATTTTCTTTCCCGAAAATTGACAATTGATAAGCTTTGGCTGTTTATGCCGTTGAGCCGTTGAGCCATTGAGTCGTCGGGTCGTTAACGAACAAACAACTTCTACAACACGATACTCGTGATTCCTCGTAAAAATAACGACTCTTCCACGTCTAATATATTTAAAGAAATTTCATCGTTTCCGTATTAACTTGGTTCGCAATTCACGTATAACGCAGTTATCGCGAAACTTTACATAAAGTTGAACGTATTATCTCATTGCTCCAACGGGGTAGCTCGCAAACAACGCGAAACGTGAAATTATTTTGGTGCTTCCTGCAGAAACGAATATTGAGCTAACGTCGAGCTAACAATGAACGTTGAGTTAGTAATAATCAATATTTATATTTGATTACTTTTACGTTGATATTGGACGACGACCATCCTGATAATAATAACGTCCGCACAAAGCGTATACGCTGTACAATAAAGCAATTGGCAAGCTTTTGAAAAGAGCAAATTGACGTATTTTGCAGTATAATTCTATGTTAATGGAATTTTCCTTCGTTAAAGCAATAATAAAGTATATATTTTGTATTGTTTGCAAAAACAATTACAACTTCCGTGCGCGCGAGTTTACAAAATTCTATATTAAAATAGTTGCACGGAGTAGAACGCGAGTAAAGTAGTCGGTTATAAAATGAAATGCAACTATTAACAAAGTTTTGGAATTTCCACGAAGATAACCTCGGATTATCAATAATCATGTCTCGTATCGTTAAGTTAGAGAGCCCAAGTAAAACTGGTTGTCGAAAAGAACAAAAGTAGGACGAGCTACGGGTCATTTAGGAGAGGCTGCTCGGTATAAGGTACGTCGGCGAGGTTAACCTTTGAACGTCGCAGGTGGAAAAAGGTAAAGTAAGTCGTCGGTGGGAGGATGGGAGAGGGAGGAAAACGAAGAAGTCGAGCTAGAGCGTCTCTCTCTCTCGTGCGAACTTATACCCACCACACGGCCAGCCAAGCAAACAAAGCAAAACTATATAGCTATAAGTACTTATATATGTATATAATCGTGCGGTTGCTTCTGCTTTTCTCTCTCGCCCTCGCTTCTCCCTTCCCCTTTTCATCCGTCTTCCATTGGCTGTATATATCTATTTTTTCACCCCACTGTCCAGATTTATTTGATCTATTCAACTTTTCAGCTGCCTATACATACATACATACATACATACATACATACATACATACATACATACATACATACATACGTATGTGTGTGTATATCGCGCACCTTTTTCACTCTCAACTTTCTCATCAATTTTACAACGATATACCTCGACCAACAGATTTCTTGTTTTTTTTGCTATTCCATTATATTTCGTCCATGTACCAAAACTCGTTATGGATTTCAATTTCGATTAACTAGAAACACTTGCACGCGCGTAGTCAATTCATTTGTCCGTCCGACCCATTTATCCATCCTAATTATATCGTTTCGGGAGCAAGCAATTGATGTATTTATTAGTAGACATCTATCTCATTTCTCTTGTTCACCTCGAGTTTCCCAAAGCAAAAAAAAAGAAGACACGATGTTTTTTTCTCGAGGCGTTAAATAAATATTACTTTCTCTTTTCGGGCTCGTATTCTCTTGGGGTCAGGGCTCTGTGTCGGTGTGCGTGCCTGCGTGCGTGCGTGCGTGCGCGTGCATGTGGATGTGTGGGTGAGAAAGGGGCGGTGGCGCTAGAACTTGGAAGTTTTCTCTCGCGTCTGAAACGAAGTTTTTTTTCTTCTCTCCCTCTGTCTACTTCAAGACGCCCTACTCTCTCTCTCTCTCTTTCCCCTCAAATAAATGCGATTGATGTTGGGATTTTGATAACGGCTTTTGTGTGTGCGCAAGCCCGGAATTGATCACACGATACCATGTTCTTTTTCTGCGGCCGATATTTTTATTGGTGATTACGCACTACTCCGAGCCGCCAACGTTAAATTTGGTTCGATATCATTAATTTTCGTAAATTCTGCGAGTACTAGGAGAAATAAATAGAAGCGAGGGAGAGAGAGAGAGAGAGAGAGAGAGAGAGAGAGAGGGAGAAGGAAAAAAGAGGCAAATTTAAGTTGACATTGGCGACAAAGTAAAAAACGAACGCTCAACATCGTTAAAAGTTGTTGTTCGCACAGCTGAATTAATTAAAACTTGTATGACTTGAGCGTAATTTGATCCTTATCGCGTATAGCAGTAGCAGTAGTAGTAGTAGCAAGCAACAGCAGCAGTAGCAGCAGCAGTAGCAGCAAGGTGTCTAACAAATTCTACCGTTAGCTTTCTTTCTGTGTTCGTACGCAGTTATATATATTCGCGTATAATATGAAAACTAAAATAAACCGGCTTACTTATTATGTTTCATTTCGCTTTGGCGTGAGCTGACTCCAACTGACGTTACTGTAGACCGGTTATGTTAATCGTCACCTAATATTTCGATCTTTTACGGGGGTTACTTTTCTTCCATAGTGTGTCGTATTTTCATTAGAAACAAAAAAAGACTATTACAAAACAACGATAACGACGATATTGCGCTATTTAATTTAAGCACAACGATGTCAGACACAACGCGCATTAAGTGCTAATAATGCATCTGCGAGTGAGATAGAGCCTCGTCGTAGTCGTCGTCGTCCTCGTCGTAGTCGTCGTCGTCGTCGTCGTCGTCGTCGTCGTTTCAACGTGCGACGAGCCGCTTTTTAACGCGCTCGATTATGGCCTGCTTTACGAGAGAACGCTCCAGGCCTCCCTAGCACTACTTACGTTTTTTTCCATCTCTCGACACTTGGATTTTCATCGACTTTCTTCTCTCCACTGTCTTACCGATGGATTTTCCGAATCGATAAATTAACTTGATAGTGACAGTAAACGTCAGGGCATAATTGTTTAGTTATATTCTAACGCACGACGGTTCTGAATAATTTATTCGTCGATCTATCGTGACATTTTTTACTTGGTTAAAGAAACCTTTCCACGGGTGTGTTAAAAAATGGCAGATTCGATAGGTTGTCGGATCACGAATCAAATTGATAGGACGATTAAAAATCTTTAAAATGCCAGCATTTAATTATGGAACGACGACGTCGGTAAATACTTAACATTGTCGTTCTATTTTGAAGATACGTCGAGACAAACAATTATTGCCTTTGTCTAATAGGCTTTCGTTTGTTTTTCTTAAAGATCATTTACCTAGACAACAGCACCAAGTTATAAACTTTACGACGAAAACGAAACGTTCCGAGAAAGTTCCAATACGACTGCGCAGCATAATTCTCGAATAATAGGCAAGAAGAGCAAGCTTATGTCGTATTCTTAGATATACATACACACACGCGCGCGCGCATATATATACATTGACGAAAGGAGGTGAATGCGCACCCGCATAGGAAAACTCGTTGCGTCCAAAGTAATTCAATGCCTTGGCTTGTCCCGTTTTACGTCGCACGGATCGAGAAATGTCACCAAGTTTTTCCGTTGAAGCAGAGAATACACGCGAAACGCCAAGGAAACAAATGAAAAAGAACTAGTTTTTCCAAAAATCGTTCAGCGACAGAAATAGGGTGTAGATAACGTGAAAAAGTCGTTGATAAAATACAGCGCGACATCAAACGGCGATTGGCCAAGCACACTCACATACTCATATACACATAGATACGAGGCCTCTCGATTCAATTAAGTCGGCACAATGTAGTCACGCCCTATCACGCTGCGCGGTGCTTTTTGTAAGCGAATTTTTCTCTCTCTCTCTCTCTCTCTCTCTCTCTTTCTCTTTTTTTCTCTTTTTTTCTACAAGCAAAGATCTCTTCCTCGATGCGGACGCGTGTGGATATACAAAGAGCCGAGAGCACGGCGTTTCTAATTAAGCTCGAGAGTGCTCTCTCTCTCCCTCTCTCTTAGTCTCTGCGGTGCTGAGAATCGAAGGTGGAGGAACCGAAAACGTGACACTTTCGCCTGCACTGATCGATCCTATAGTAAGTTGCCCATGTTTTTCTCACCTTTTTCTTACCGTTGGCTTTTCTCGTCCAACCGATTTAATCCCGAATTAGCGCAAGCGTCGTTTTAAAAAATCAACAAAAACTTAACAAATGAGAGACACACGCAAGCGATCCAGAATTTGTTTTGCAACAAGGCCGAACAGTGAATAGTAAGCCAAACAAAAAAAGAGCTAGTCAAATGGTTTTCCCCGTGAAAATCTCTAATGGAGAAATCGTAAAATCACGTAGCAAAACAAATAAACGCGGGGCCGATGTATGCTCAATAAACGCGACATCTCTTGCGTATATATGTACAAGCGAGTGAGAGAGAGTTTGAGGGTGCGTAATTGCCTGCAGCGGAAACATCGGACTGTTGGCGTGTGTACGTCACGTGATTATAAACGAGCGGTGGCTTCACGTGCTACGCATTTTTAAAAGACGACCACCACCAGCTTTCGCTTCAGGTATTATGTTGTGCTAAAAAAACCTTTGACGCGTACTGTATTTTTTTTATTTCGTTTAATTCTCGCCTTCTCTACAGGAAACGACCGTTTGTAATTCTACTGTTAGCGCATAGCACAGTTGCGCGCTCTCTGATGTTTCGCTATTATTTAACGCTAGTTGAGTGACTATTTAATTACCTGTCACTTTTTTCTACGACTCGAAGGATTTTACGTTGCGTGGACGATGTTTTAACGTATAATTTTATTCGACTCGGTGTATCGATTTGGAAGACCGCTTAAAGTGAGAAGAAAGGCGCGAAGGGTGGACGTAGCGACGAGCCATTGAATTTTAAAAACGGAACATGCCAATGACACATTGATGTTAATTCACAAATAGAGTATCCGAAGCGCGTGCGGGACATTAGCACCCCTGAAAAAAGGGTGCAATCGGGCGTGCGTAACGGGACGAGATCGAATCTTATATACGATGACCTCTGGCGAGCGTCACTAGCACTTGGGACTCTACTTCTGGCGTTTTCGCACTCGCCATTCTCTCTCTCTCTCTCTCTTTTCTTGCCATTATTACCGTGCTGTCTTTTGTACGGCTCCCTCGTTTTTTCTCTCCGTCTCTGTCGTTCGATCGATTTCTGTGCGCTTTGCTCTTTGCTCTGCATTGTGTGTCGCGGTTTGCTCTCCCAACTTTTTGTTTTATTCCTTTGTATCTATGACTTTCTGTTTCGGCTCCCATTCAGCCGCGATTAAACTTTTGACGAGTTGCCACGGGCTTTTATTTTGCTCCTCTTCGTTTCTTCGTCTTCTTCTTCGTCGTCTCCTTCCACGGGAGCATTCGTTTGATTTATTTTATCATCGAGCAATCGTTCGTACGCGATATTGGAAGGAACGACTCGAGCGTGTAGGGTTCGACCTAGTTGCCGAATATGAATTCAGTTTTGGTGGGTGAAAAATCATAATTATATTTGGTATAATTACCAATTCTAATTAAATCCACCTAATTTATTCGTTTGATTAATGCCAACATTCCGACAACTCAATAGTTCGCTGTTCAAACGCAGCACTCGATGCCTATGTGTATTGATCGGAACCCGCGCGAATCCCTTTGATCAAAACGTAATTAATTTATTCAGAAAATTTTGCCAATGCCATTGGCCTTGCAATCATAGGCAACTATCGTTATTACTTCGTACTTCAATTAAATGTGTTTGTTAATTTTTTAGCGACCCCCCTCCTCTCTGCCCACTGTACTCGTTCGTCGATTCGTCGCTCTCTTCCTGCATTTTTCCCCTTCGCTGACTCGCGACGATTAAACTTTAGGGTGTTGCAAACATCCTCCTTTTCTTTTAGTTTTGCGCGTCACCGCTTTAAGCTGCAAGAGAGGACAAGAAAGAACGAAAGAGGAAGCGAAATCAGTTGACTCCTTTCGTATGTACATTGCGAATTGTATACGCGAACATACGCGCTTCACTGCGCAAGTATACTTTGTTTAGCACATACTACACACATGCACAGACATCGAAGCGTACCAGAGCCTATACAAGTATACAGGCACTGTGCCTGCGAAGGGTAGGAAACGAAAACAAAAGGTACAAAGTTGAAGAGTCTAGGAAAGTTGGAGCGAACTTGGGCTTTTTCTTAAATAAACATCGCACGGCCTCTATACGTATCTCTTTTAACTTTCGACGATTCCTTCTCATTTGTATGGATACTCCAAAAACGTTGGCTTATGCGATCTTCGATGATTCGATCTTCAAGTCGATCCTTTTCAACGCGTTAATTTTCTTTCGCTTCGCAATATTTGATAGTCGAAATAATAGATGCCTTTTACGGCGACATTTGTGTATTCAATTAAAAGCAATTTCGTGAAAATTAACGAAATACAATCAACACTGATTAAACGAACAATCTCGCGATTGCAACAGCAAAGTGAAACAAAAAAGTAATAACGAACAAATGATATAGGAAAGAAAAAAAATAGTGCTAATAAAAGTTAAAGCGAGGATTAATTTGACGTCTCTGTAGAAAACCAGTTTTGGATGTTGTCGTCGGGCGCAAACTCGACGTCCCCGCGGCATTGGTTCGAAGCTAGTGAGTGAGTGAGTGAGCGAGCGTGTGTGGTGTGTGTATGTGTGCGCGCGCGTCTGTATAAGTGCTCGAACGCGCGGTCGTTGGTTCTCCACCCCCCCCCCCCTCTCTCTCTCTCTTTCACCCCCGCAGCAGCCTCGCGAATTCGCTTTCGGGCCACCGCGGCTTTTGCCTCTCCGCGTGCGCACGATCCCCTGTGCATCTGTGTGTGCCTGTGTACGTGTCTATGTGCGGTGCATTGAAACGCCGTGACTCACGCGGACTATGTGCACGTTGTGTGTGCACAGGATAACATGTACATTTTTATTTACAACCGCTATTCTGTACTCCTGATCCCCTCTTCTTTAGCTTTTTTCTTCTTTAGCTGCCTTCCGTTATTTTTTTTCTCGTCCTGAAAGTAACGAGATTGTCAAAAGACGCGTGATTAGAACGATGCCGAATTAAAACGTTTCCTTGCAAATGGACATTCTGCTAGAAACTAATTTTAGAGATAGCGTGTAGAGGCAATCGATGAACTTTGATCAAGTATTTAGCAATCTCTCGAGTACGGGTGTACAATTTTTATCGTACAAGAGTCGCGGAGAGGTATTATTTAACGTTGTTTTCTGCAAACTACGCGTATACGTGTACGCGTTGAAATAACGTTATCGCTCTATGCAGAAGCCATAATAATTAAATGCATTAATATTCCGTAAGGGAAGACTGCATCGAACAAGCAACATAATAGGAATAACCGCAGATATATCGATTGGCTATTGGTTCGCTATTATTAAAAATCAACATTTTCAGCCAATTCAGCGACTACTTGTATATTTAAATTATAATATTAACTTGGCTCACGTAGTGCACTGATTGAACAATGCATCAGTTAATTAATCAAATTCACTTGTCGATAATTAATTAGTAGGTATTTACGAGCATTCTCTAGGTCCACGTTGGGCACAATCACTTTGTCGTTACTGGAATTAAAACCAACTAAAAGCTCGCTTTTACAATTTCGACAAAATATATCAAACTATATTAGGCCTTTACGCTATTAAGCCCCAAAGTAGTAACGTAAGGTCGCGAGAGAGATCGCGAGAAAACCAGCCGATAATAAAGCGACCCTTCGACGTCTAGGTAATGCTCTGCTTCTTCCTCTTCTCCGTTCTTTTGGCTTCGAGCTTATGCATATCCCGTCTCCATACCTACCGACGTATCTTCAACCGAATTTTGCGCGTGCGTTAGGCGGATGTACACGCGCGACTTGTTGTCGTAGCTCGCACTTGCTTTAGAGCTTGTTTCTCTCTATGCTTTCCCCGCTAACGGTATCGCATTCGTTTTATCTGCATAGCGCTTATTATTAATCTCCTTCGCTCCCCTTCCCCCTTCCCCCCGCTATTTTGCCTTAATTGTTTAGTTTGTCGATTAATCAAACCGAGAGTATATATAGATGTTGAAATTGAATAACGTCTCACCAATTGGTAACTCGATACGATGAGCAATATGTATATATATATATCGTTAAAAAAATAAATAACAATAAAAAGAAAAAAGAACAATTGCTAAAACAAAAAAGAACCGATTTTGTACGTAAAATAAAAAAGAAGATATTTAATTACGGAACAAGCGTTAAATTTATCAAGCTTGATGTTAAATCAATGAACAGCAGCCATCCAAAGCCGCGGTGGTATTTCGCGCGCGCTTGCTTCTCTCTCTCTCTCTCTCTTTCTCTCTCGAAAATAGCTCGCGCTAAAGCTCATAAATTGCAAATGAAAATTTGATCGTGCTCATGTTGCTCCCGGTGTATAAAGTGTGATAGTACATTAGGAAGTAAAATTAAAAAAAAAAGAAAAGAAATCTGCTTGATGAGGAAATGCAACAAGGGCTAATCTAAATGTGTCAACAGTGCGTGTACCGCAAAGAGAGAGAGAGAGAGAGAGAGCGGGGAGGGGGGGTTAGAGATTACCGCTCGCATCAAATGTATGCACGAGCTCAAATAAACATTTATAGGCACATTTATCTGTGTGCGCGCGCGTGCATGTTAAGGTTGGTGTACTTATGCAGTGTCACACGCATTTAAATACACTGCCGTGCACGGGGATGCTTGTGCTCTCTCTCTCTCTGTCCACGAGGGTGTAAGAGAGCGAGAGAGACAGGTAACGCTATAGAGCAAGAGACCCGACTTGTATCCATGGCAACCCATCCCTTCTGTCAATTCTCTCTCTCTCTCTTTCTCTTTTGCTCGCCCGCTCCCTATTTCCCGTCTCTGTTCTTTGCGTTTATTTGGCCTCTCGCAACGCTCTCTTTGATAATCTTTCTGTTTTTTTTTCGCCCCTTCCCCCACTCTTCGTACCTTCCGCTTTTTTCTCACTAGACGTCGTCATCCTCGTCATCCTCTATGCTCTATTACCTTTATTTCTTTTCCGCCCTGCTTTCTTTCGTTTTCTGCATTTTTATCCAGGTTTCAACGTTTTCCTCTATTAAGTTACACATCCTGTCCTTTTTCGTTTTTTAATCCATTGTTTACGCGATTCGTTGTCTTTGTTGTATGTTGCTTGTTTTAGATGCCTCGTGCACATTAACATTTTTTTAATTAATACTTTTCGATAAATTTGAGCAAATTTATTTAAAATAATACTACAAAAATTTATCGACGTTTTCCAGTTCATAAGCGTTAAGTTGATAAAGCGAATTTCATTAAAATTCAATTGATAAACGTCCGAATGGGTTTTCGAGCGTGGTTCGCTTATTTTTTTTAACATTATTTATTTTTCATTAGAGAATAATAAATTGTTCGAAAAAGATATTTGTTGTTGTTTTCCAATTCAATCGTTTGAAATTATCTCGTCAGACGTATTCCTAAAAAAACTCATTTTTATTAAATTGTGCCAATGAAGCATAAAAACGAACGAATTAATCGTCGACATTGTGAAATCTGAAAACGATATTGCTGTAAAATTCATTAGCGTCGTGGAATAAATAAAAGTACGTTCATGCACACTACGTACAACACCAGCATTACGGAATAATTAGGGTATAAGAGAAAATCACCTCGAAATTACGCATCGTGTAGCAACACCTCTCGGCCATAAATCAACATGCATAATTAAGCGCATATCAGACAAGGCCTACCATTTCTTGACTAAATAAAGCGTGAGACGTTCGAAAAAAGAGGCTGCTCTATCCGTGTCACTTTCCCCTTTTCTGCGGAAAATACAAAAAAACTTATTTCATTGCGAGCGCGAGGCTAGGGTTATAGATTTTTCGTGCACAAACGGTCCGGGTGAAATGGGAGGAAAAGGGAGGGAGGAGGGGGGAGGGGGGGGGGCGAAAAGCAGCAGCAGCAAGCGAGAAGATGGTGGAACATCGCGGGAAGGGAAATCACCGTGGGCGACGCCAGACGTACAACGCCCGACTATGTGTATGTGCGCGATGAGTCTCTTCTCTGTCTCTATATAATGTTTCCCGTAGCTTCCTCACTCTCTCCCTCTCGAACAGATGCGCGCTACGTCCTTATTTATCCACCGCTCTTTTGTTGAATACTCCGATGTTCGGTTTTTCTTTTTCATTGGCTCGCGCATTGAAAGGAATACATCTTGATAATATTTCAAATACGTTGTTTGTTGAGCGTTCGATGATTTTTCGTTAATTATCCATCGTCCGAATTTCCATTCGCCGCTGACGAGTTACAAGGGACGAAACAAGTATTCGACAACTGATAGAGGAAACATGGAAATTAAGCGAAAGAAGAAAAGCAAAAGTGCGAACGCGTTGCAAAGGTAAAGTTACGACGACTAGGTACGTATTATGAGCATACGTGTTGTGCGTGTGTATATACGCGCGTCCAAGTTTGGGCCGGATGTGTTAGACCGCAGTAAGGGCTCGAATTTCCCTTATGTGTGTGCGCGACATCGTCGTTGTCGTCGTTGTCGTGCCATGACACATAATCCACGTTAATTGGTATTCCGAAGACGCTTTGTAGTGTAGTGCCTTTCGGGACGCAACTTCGAACCCCTCCCTTTGCCAGCGACCCTTTGCCTCTCTCCCTCTCTCTCTGCTACTGCTTGCGTTCGTTGCCTCCCCCTCCTCCTTCCCCTCCCCACCTACTTGTACTCCTCTATATCTATATAAGATGCTTACCAACACTTGGCCCGTATCCACGCCAGTAATAGAGATGAGATTTTTTCAGCGTTATTATCGAACCATGCCAAAATCTCGAATTCGCCAAAGCTTTTTCACGTGCATTTTTTACTTTAACGCATTAAACAAACAACTGTCCAAACGCGCGTTTGTCTATTCGGAATGTCGAGTGGGCCATGTAGATACGGGGGTCGCGTGAAAATACTATTCGAGGAAATATTACGTTGAAAAATGCACATTTGAATAATACTCTTAGAGGTAAAGTAATCCGTCCGATAATGTATAAATCTAACAAGGTGAGCTCGCTGAAAATGTTCAGTTTTGATCCACCTAAGAGAAATGTTACGTTAATGCACGCAGATTCAATTAAACTCGGCATAGTTTGCAGTTGTTCCGTATTTATATGGCTTTGCATTGTAAATATGCAGACTATAGCATTATACCGCTCCGCGGTAGAGATTCGCCCTCCCCCCCCCCACCCACCCACTCCCTTTCTCTCTCTTGCTAGTCGTGGGCGCGCACGCGCACTTCATTCAATATTAAATAAGAAATTCTCTATATACGAGTGATTTGCAATTAGCTAAACGTCCAACGATTCGCATAAAAGCTCTTTATGCACAAGCTTCTGTACCCGGAAACACTTGAAATTTTTCGTTGGCTCTTCGTTATATTTAAAAATAACTTTTTGCAAGTCTCTTTCATCTGCTGCGAAGATGTTGGCAGGAGGATTTCCAGAACTCTCTCTCTCTCTCATGTTTCGCCAATTGACTTCAACGGTTATAAGAAGTTTAATTGATTGGGAAAGTAAAGTTCGAGTAAGGTGTATAGATATAGAGCAGTGGCTGAGAGTTGAGAAAAGATTTTCAAGTAGCGTCCAACTTCTCAACGCGATGAAGTGTTTATATAATTAATTCAACAAAAATTATCGGCCAAGCTTTACCAATCAACTAATTAAATGTACACGAGGAATAATTGAACAAAAAGAACAGTCGGATCAATTATTATTATTATTATTAGCTATTACGTAAGCTTTTTTTCATTAGGCGAACTATTTGATTTCGTGGAAGCTTTCTTTTTTCTCTAAAGGATACCATAAACATGATCTCTATTATTCACGCTCAATATGCCTCGAGACGCTGCCCATTGTTCCAACATCGCTATTGTCGAGCCAAACGCATCAAAGATACGCGAGCGCGCGCGCACAATTCGATTTGCGCAATCTGGATTGTACTCTTATAAATAACAAAGATTGTCCTTTGATACACGTATTAACTATGTTTACGCCGAGAGAAAGTTGCAGGCAATATCTATCAATTCGTTATAAAGACGTTTATATCCTTTTAAACGATCGTACGGCACCGGCGTCGCTTGAATTTTTCAATTTATCGTTTGGCAACGTGCTATGTTGCGTTGAGCCCTCGTGAATAATTCGAATCTCGTAAAAATAAAGAAGCGATGCCTCGTAAATTTAGCCAAGATAATTCAAGTCAAGCAAAACAAGTAATTCTAATCTTGCCTAAACGTATATATCACAACCGGTTGGATAATCTGAAATCCTTGGGGTTGAAAGTACACTTGTATGCGTGTAAATTCCAGAAACGTCAACCCTCTTTACTACATGCGCGCGCGCATGCACGCACACGCAGAGACACCTTCGTTTCTCCCTCGTAATTACGATAGAATTGTCGGACGGGAGTGCGAGACGAGATATATACGGGCTAGAGTCTGTGTGCCGATGCGTCACTCGCGAACATCGTGACGGATGTCTTTCCAACGCAGACAAATGCCATACTAGCATAATCATTTCTAATTGTCACGGTCGCGACCTGATATGGGACCTGATATGCGACCTGATATGCGACCTGATGTAACCCGCCACGTTTCACTTCAAACGACTTTGCATAAGTGTATACAGTTCAAGTTGGTTCAGCGAGCTTGACATTTTCAAAATGTCTGCTTTTCTATCGCAACAAGCGATACAAATAATTATACCCGCTCCATTTCGTAATGACTAGCTCGAGAGAGAATGAGAGAGAGAGAGAGAGAGAGCGCGCGCGCGCGCACGAGCGAGAGTAGTAATCGAGGTTACGTTTTTGATTTCTTTTCTCTGAAAAAAAATGTAATCACGCGCGAATCATTTGCAATCTGGTGCCTCATCTCGCTTGATCGTAGATACTACAGGAAAGGAAAAATGATTTTCGTCCTTATCGACGTAAGAAAAAAACAGCGCTTCCATCCGCGGTCTTTATCAATTATTCATAGTTATTTTCGCACGAGACATTCTTCGTGTGTGAGTACGACATGGTAAACCGATCGACTTGCGAATTCTCGCATGCGTTTAAAGAAACAGCGGAATAATTACGAGTGATTGATTGTCCTGCTCTATTTATAGGTTTAATTTATTGTGCTACGGCAAGAATTGTAAATCATTGTTTTTGCGCCATAAATCATATAAAACTTTCAATTGTGCTCGTCGAACCGTTCGCGAACAAACGCTCGTAGTACTTGGCTATTGCTGTTGCAAAAAAAAAATTAATTTTTATTAAAAAAACAGCGGCGTAGTAGCTCAGTGTGGTGACCACGATAAACCGCAGAGATGTCGAGCTTTGACTCGGTGACTCGGTAGACTCGTATTCTTTTTCTCGTACGAGTAGCGCCGATGGATTAAACTTTTCTAATAACACTGAAAATGAAAAAGTCAACAATAGAATTTCACGTATGCGTAATACAATATAGTGAACGTGCGGCATGACGGAGTTAATTAAATTACACATGTTCGCGTTTAATTAGATTTTCAATTTAGATTGTACATTTGAAGGATAATTCAATGCACTTGACAGTTGTAACAGAAATAAGCCTGCTCGATGTACTGAAATGTAATGTTTGAAAATCAAACAATTGCCATTCGACGGTGTTTCTATTTGAATTTGGCGTATAAATTGTTGTGACGCGTTAGCTCGTTTAATAAATTACAGCGTCAGTTGTCTTGACGTGTAGTAAACGGGTCTTGTTTCTTAATAATTCAGAGCCCACGGGCAAACGAATATTCTTTAGGCCGGCAAACGCTTGAGTTTATACAGGTAGATTACAAAATGCATACGTGTATGCGTGCGCGCGTGTGCGTGTGTATGTGTGTACATGCCTGACGCTATGTGGGTGTTGGGCTACGTGACTTCCCAAACGTTAGCCAAGAGAGTGAAACACAGACGGGCTCGAGAGTTGGAAAGAGAGACAGAGACAGAGACAGAATATTTGCTGTAGCGCATAAAATGGTTTTCCTCATTTTCTCTGTTTCCAGCTCTTCCGACCCCTTTATATTTATTTTATGCTCTTGCTTTCTCGCCTTTAATATGGATTTTTCATCAGATTTTACGAGCCATTATTTTTGACTTTATAAATCATTGAAAATATAAGTTGGTCAAGTGAACAAATGTATAATATTTGACTCTGGTTTGATTTCGAATAAAAAGTTACAAAAGCACGCCGTTAAACCTTATGTATATTATTGTTTGTCGTTGCGTGTTTCGTCGTTCATGAGCGTAGTCAGCGGTAAATAAAAACGAATTGGAAGCGCAAGAAAAATGTGCTCGGAAATTCTCATTTCGAGTCAATAAATTCTCGTTAGATTAAAATCCATATGGGTAATGCAATCGTTGCTTTGATAACGGCGAACAACGAACAATTTCGCGATTCGAAATTGTAATTAATTTGCAAAGCCGAGCCATCGGCATTTCGGGGATACTAAATATCGATCGAACGTTGTCAAATTATTCAATAAAAATGGCTCTGTTCACACGTCGATATTTATTTGTTGTTGTTAATCAACGAACAAACGTGTGAAGGGCTGTTTATTCGGGAATAGCGCACGTCGATAATCGAAAGGAAAAAAGAGAAAAAGAGAAAAAAGAGAAAAAAGAGAAAAAAGAGAAAAAAGAGAAAAAACTGAAACTTGATAAAACAAGTTTTCCCACGATAAATTCAGTGGTCCGCTTTGGCATTCCTTCCCCGTAGAGAGTGTATAACTTCATTTAGTTAGTTTCTTTTGTACGCTGGCTTCATGGGAGTCCGCTCTGTTTCGCACCGCTTTTTATTTCTGTGAGTCACCTCGGATTCTCTAACCATACACTTCCTACCCTTTTTGGCTTCTCCGTTTCTCTAGTGGGCGCGTTATAGTTCCAAAATCTCTTAGCTTTGGCCTGCTTCGCACACCCGACAATCAAGACGAGCCTTCTCCTCATCCTCCTTCGTCTCTTGGTCCTCTTCTCCGCTTAATTCTTTTTCCCCCCTCTCTTGCTCTCCCTCCGCAGCCACGAAACTCGTAAAACGGCTCGCTTTTAGTTTCACCCGTTTCCAGTTCTCTTTCTTGTTCTTGTCTTCTTTTTTCAGCTGCCTCTTATCGTCGCCCCTCATCAGCGCGTATAACTTTCGGCTTGGCCATTTATTCCACTGTTTATGATTGTAATAATTAAATCTGTGTTGTGGTATATAAATGTTATCCCGCTTGTATCGTCCTCGGAATGACTGTAATCAAGACTGCCAATCAATGGAATTTTCATCAACGAGTCAATGTTGGCGTTCGATGCAATATTTTCGCAATATTTTCATCGAGTAATAACTCATCGGTTTCCTATCGCTTTTGTTGCAATCTGAAAAACGAGAAAGAATATTTCATCGCTGAAAATCTCGCGTCGCAGAGGAACATGCTCGATAAAAAGATATCGCGTTATTCTACTTTCGTCGTTTCGGTTATTCAAATCCTCCGTACGTACGCGTAAAGACGCTTTTTATGGTCTGCTGTATAGAGTTGTGAAATATTCATTATTCTTTTATCAGAGATAATAAAAAACGCTAATGAATACGATAAAAATTGACAGAGCCGTAACGCAAAAACGTAGTTTTTGAACGACCATAAATAACAAAAGAAAAGCTTCAATGGAAAAAGAAATTCATCGTCTTTTAAACAGCTGCGACCGATAACCCGGAAACGAACAAAAGACGAGCGGAAAAGCATATGTGTCGGTGTTCGTGCGAGCCTTTTCTCATATTGACTCTTTCTCTATCTTTTACTCACAGGTGTTGCGCAGTCTCACCGGTCTATTGTTCTTTTGCCGTATAGACCAAACGCATACAACGTACAGTGCATGTACGTGCAATGCTATTTTTACAGATATAAATCGAATTGACTGCCAAGAGTCGCACAATCCTCGAGTATTTTATACGATGTAATAAATAATGAAACTTTTGAATGCAAGATTGCCCAAAGAACGTTGTGCGTTGAATCGACCAAACTATGAGTTTCCTAATAAAACGGTGTGTTTTTTTTATCGAAAACTATTGAAAATTGACTCGCTGCCAGTTGTTGGCGTATTTGAGTCCTGTCTACCGTGTAAAAGCGCCGAAAAGCTGTCGCGAAAATAATCTATATTTGCCGTGTAAATTAAATATTTGATTGGGAATATTCTGTTTCAGGTACGTTTTAAAATGCTCGACCAAAGCCAACACTTACGAGGCAGTTGCGTGAGTTTGAAAACGAAAAAATATCAAATTTGTAGTTTGTTTTGCAACGTTCTTAATTATCCGAAATGAATTTGGAGGATACGCGAGGATGTATACACCGAGGAGCTCGAGGCCTCGTACGTAATCGTATACAGCGATACGTGCCGGCGATCTTGGCTTTATTCCACCGAATTGACGGAATCTCATTGTTCCGGTGCTCTATGGATGGGTATCTCAATGTACACACGCGCACGCGCATACGCACACTCGTGCTTGTTTGCACACGCGCATGTATAAATCATGGAATTCGTGATAGGAGACATTAATGATCAAAGTTATTTGAGGCGCGTGTATTGCGAGAAAACGCCCTCTATATAATAGATACCAAGATTCCTTTGACAATCACTTGTTCGCAATATGAAATCGATATATAGGGGGAGAGAAAGAGAGTGTGAGAGAACTCCAGCGAAATTGAACCTTCGCTTTGTTTCCCGAAGGTCTTTCTGTGTCGGATAATAAATTTTCTCCTCGCAATCGAGTTATTACAGCCTGTTTCTTTCTTGCTCTTTTCTCCTTCTCTCTCTCTCTCTCTCTCTCTCACTCTCACTCACTCCTATCTGCGAGAGAGGAGTGGATGGCTACAAGAGCCGAGCTAAATTGCTCTATTTTGTTCAAAACATTGCTTTTTTAGTTTCGTTTCTGATTTATATTCCAAAGGCGCTGGATATTTTCGGCCCTTTCTTGTCATATCTCGTCGAATCAACCAACGTGCTCGGAAAGCTACTTACGTTAATTATCGAAATCACGTCAAAGCTAAATAAGCCGATTTTCAATATTTCACGTAAAATTTGATTCGATTTTCAGGCTAGATCATCGGGGAATTATTATTATCGTATCGAGATGTATCGAGGTGTTTCACGGCGATTTTTAAAAGCTTTTCTTCGGTATTAGTTTCGCGAAGCTTACGTAATTGATCAGCCAGTCTTACTTGTAAATCGTTCCTCTTCGTTTCAATTGCGTCATTGCGTGTGCTTGTAAAAATTGATCGTGACGTAAAGATGCGACGCTGCAATATAAAACGTAAAGCAGCCAACGAAACCACAGCAATAAAACAAGTATTCGCAACATATTTTCATTATGTAATTCATCTATTCACATAATAATAATTGTAGCGAAGAATCTTGCGTCTCCTTCGCCATTTTACGTAATTTTATTTGCATCAAGCGTTCGCTTGTCCGATGGATGTATTGGAGCCTGCTAACGTTTACGTTTTGCCTTTATTATTATCATATTTCACGCTGGGTTGACAAGCCATTGTGGTTTTAGCTGAAATTTACCGTGTTTTGTGCCGATACTATATTTCAAAATAATACCAAACTGAAAATTGAGCGATATTATTTATTTGACAGATAAGCAGCATACGTTCGGCGATAACGTTGCAAAGATTCTTTAGCAGTGTTATTTCCACGCAATCTTTTCAATTCGCTAAACACGCCATTTTCGAGAGATTAGCCCAAAGTTCTGTAGTTTGGTCAAACAGATAAGTAGCCAAAAGTGACGCGTACGCACGGCTAAAAAGATGAGAAATAGCGAATGCCAAAGGTCGGTAAATACAAATATAAATTACCGACGGGCTAGTTCGCCTTCCGCGATAGACGAGGGGGGAGCGGCCAAAAAAAGAATCGATCGTAAGAAAAAGCGAGAGCCACAAAAAGAAACTGACTCGATGGTGCGAGCAAGAGCGAGACGGCAAACGAAACAACAAGAGCATCGCTAAATTACGGAGGACAACGAAGTAGCGAGGGCAGCATAAACCAGTCGCGAGGTTTTAAACACTTTTCTCCATTTCAATGGCCATCTGCCGCCTTCTATAGTGCCCTCGTACATATATATATATATATATACACACCCTTACCTCCTTTCAGCCCACTCTCCTTTTTTTTCACGGACGCATAAGCACGAATAATATTCCAATGTTTACATCTCCATAATACTCGTAGTTCACTTATAAATTGCTGATAGCCCCTAGTCGTTTTTTTTGCGCGATAATCTCCAATTTATTAGCTATAAAGTTCTTGACGTTATTACGTTTGATTATGAAACAACGCGTTTAACCAAAAATGCTCGTATTACGCTCGGTAACGCGACTTTACGCTATTTATTACGAATAAATTCACTTTTTGCCGTCGCAATGTTGCTGTCGACCGCATCAACAATTGGTCGACAATGGGAATACATCAATCTCTGATAATTGTCATTGAAGATTTTTTTCCGTTACGATGCGTTAGTTCTATAAGTCGCTGTTTTATCTTCTCTAGAAAACCATTACTAAACACTGCAAGGCCTTCTGCTTTCGTAATGTTGCAATGCGATATTCCAGTTGTTTTTCTATCGATTCCTATTTTCGTATAACTTTCGCATTATTAGTGGAGCATTGTACGTCGAGTACTTGGTTCAATTACAGTTTTTGTCGTTTGTTTGAAACGTGAGAAAAAACGCACGACTTTATCGACCGTTTCGAGAGGTAAGAGTAACGCGATTTTTAGATTATTTCCTCGGACAACATTAGAAAGGCGATATTAGAAATCAATTGCACAGGAATGTGAAAAGTGAAGTCTTACGAAACATTGGATAGTTGAATTAAAAATAGAGTGTTACACGTATCTAATAGAAATCGATCGCTTCTCCTCGATCTTCCAAACGATTGTCGCGCGTTCAAATATATCCTTCGCACGCTCTATGCCAATGAAAGCACCTGTACGTTTTTGCAGGGCGCACATCGATCGAAAAGAACGTTGCGAACGATTCAACTTATCGAAATTTTATCGAAAAGTCGTTAAAATTCGATAATTCGACACCTCGTAGTAAGAACGAGCGCAACGTCTTAAATATCCACATTTTTAACGTATATCGGATTCAAACGAAACGATGGAAGGTAGACGGTTCGAGAGAGAAAGAAAAACGCGTGATTCGTTCAAAGACAAACAATTACTGTTATTGCGTGACTTTGTACAGTTTTGCCTCGCGTCGATGATTTGCCTACCGCTGGTAAAGCGAACCCGGTGAAATCGTACGCGAAAGTCTCGAGTCACTTTAGAATTGCACGCTCTGCGTTTATTATGTTTTTTTATTTCACTACTGTAGTCGCCGTACTATTGTATACTAGTAATTTGAGAATAACAGTCGTTTGATTGGAATGATTATTTTATTTTTGTACAAAGATGCGATCTCGCGTAATACTCCTTGATCGTACGCGTTCAGAGGAATTGAAGAACATTTTGTTTAATCGAAAAATCAAAAAAATAACATGAGCATCCGTCATTCAATAAACATGTCGCTAACGTCACGAGTTGGTATAATCAGTAATCAAGGTCACGGGAAAAATTGCGAGCTCACGATGAAAGAGCATAAAACAACATCAGCGGTAGCGACGAGAAGATGGTTAAAGCTCAAGAGAGTTGGGAATCGGAAAGAGCAGGAGCGGGAGCGGGAGCGGGAGCGGCAAGAGCAGAAGCAGGAGCAGTAGCAGCAGCAGCAGCAGCAGCAGCAGCAGCAGCAGCAGCAGCACCAGCAGTACTTACGATTGGGAATTTGGCGTATAAGCCTCGATCCCCTCTCTCCCCAAACTGCAATCTCACGGGCGTATTAATCAGTGGGCATTAACTTAATTAAGCGGGGCGCTCTCGGTTACGACGCCTTAGCCGCTGTATTTTCTCATATACTACTCTGGCGGCTAGGCACCGCGCCGCAGATCAATATAGCACCTATATATATGTATGACTTGTATACGCGTTTAACGTAGGGCTAAAATCGTACCAAAAACGGCAATGTTTCTTTTTGCCAATTATACATATGGCTGTTTGCAACGAGCTCGCGATAATTCCCATGTCAAGCATAAACGTCCGTAAGAACGCGCGCACGCCTAAGTTTTTTTATCCACACGCTCGCGTATGCTTTTTTATCGGAGCGTGTACGTGGCCAAATTACGAGCTGTTTCACCTCGTATATATATTCCTTATCTCTTTCGATATAGACTCGTTGTACTTATACAAATGGAGTTTACTCGATAACAATCGTTGCACTCATCTAATTAGTTATTGATTTTGCTATCAATTATCGTTTGGCCGAGTGTTTGCCAAACTAATCAATCTCCTTGAATACCCCGATCGAAACGATACCGCTCTACGAAACACCGAGATATTTTCTCAGCGGCCTAATAGTTATTACTCGTCGCGCGGATAGCGTCTACGAAAGGTGCAAAATCACGAGGCAAACTCGTCGCCGTCGTCGCCCTCTTTTGTAATCGAATCAACGAGCCCCATCGTGTCGTTCGATGCAGAAATACTAAATACAAATATAAGACACACACACCCGCACGCATGAACACACGCACGGTCGCAACTGTAAACATAGCAGCCGGATAATTGCGCGAAAACAATGAAATTGGCAGCGTGCCAATCGTTTTTAAATTCGTGTTTATTAAAACGAAAACAAACAGCTTGGTTTTTGTCTTAATTACATTATTGCAAAAGCAGCTTACAACGACATGTTTTCGCTGACTTACTCTGTAATAACCTGCAATTAAATTAATTTTCAACGCTCGCGGAAACAAGCTTTGTGCATAATTATATAAACGGTCGCTTCATTTCAGGATAAACGCCAATGAAAACAATGAAAATCAACAACGACTTATACGCGTATATTTGCTTGTCTTGTGCGCGTGTACGCGCGCTATACGCGTATATCTCTTTCGAGCCGGATGACCTTAACGGCGAATCATTTTGATGATTTAAATATGACATTGTTCGGCTGCGTTCCAACCGATTACGTCACCGCTACACGCGCGTACATACACTCAACCTGTTTTTTATCGACGTTTTAGAGTCGCGTATTTATTGTATATATTTTTCTCGAAAATGATTACAGCGAAATTCGATTAACCTTTTTCGCGCTGTAAAAAAAGGAAAAACAATTTGAAATCGAGAAAAACTTTGACAAACGAATTCTATTGTATTTACGAGTAAAGTTGTACCGTTTCCGAGCAATTATTTACGTTTGTTATTATGTCGTAATTCGCTCGTTAATTAGCGCGTCCAAATAAACGTAATAAACGGCGACTGCCATTGAAAAATATACGTGCGAGCGGTGCAACGTATCGGACGCGGGATATGCACGCGTGGAGTAAGATAAAACATGCCCGTGTAAATAAAGTTAAATCCAATCGATTGAGCACTGTGTTCACTCGAAATAACAATATAAAAAAATCAATGCTGCGAGAGCTCGACAGTGAGAGATGCGCGCTCGTCAATACATAGAGATTAATCAACAACAAAGTGACGCGGTTTTCGGTCGATCCAAGTGCGTCCCGTTCACTCGTACGCGTACCCATGCACGCGCACACCCACTAGCACACCTACTTGCGCAGCTCTCGCGTTCGCTTTTTTCCCGTCTGCTACAAAACGAAACTTACACCGTACGGGGTTGAAGGTGTTATTAGGATTGGAGTTTGCAAACGGATTAACGCGCGAATCGTCAAACGTCACCGCTCGCATCTCCTTATTGTTACGTAATCGATTACGATCGTTCGAGGAGTCGCTGCAAATGTGCGTAGTCAAAAGTCGTAGATGGCGAGCTTGTGAAAAATTAGCGAATCCGTTGGTCTTGGATTGTATTAATTGTATTGCCAATTGTTTCGCGTGATTTGGCGAGATGGACGTACGCGCGTCCATGGAATCGAACAATGGGTTGCTCGACAACGCGTGTCCACGCACGCGTACGTACACGCATACGGGGCGCTCGATTACGGTAAGCAGCTGTAAAACGAGCTTACGTCGGGTAAAACTTGGTCCATTAGTGCGTCACAATAACGTCACGGCTCTACGTCTCATTTCGCTGATTTCACGAACAATACACGCGTATTTCTTCGCACGTGTCCGTTTCTCCCTTTATCTGCGACGTTATTTATCTTATCGTAGTCACCAGTCCTGCTGCTGCTGCCGCTGCCAATTTTTTTCAGCCAAAGCAACTCTTCCGGTTTGCGATTTTATACAAAATTCGATATTATTTTCTCCTGTTTTTCGGCTGCTCCTTTTATTATATCTGTGCGCTTTTTAATCAACGAGAGAACGTTTCTGGCAGATTTTATTGCGAAACTTTGGGCATGAATATTTTGTGTAATGTTACAAGCATTGAATGTTGGCTTTGTGGGAAGCTAGCTTTTCAAAGTTGTACAATATAAGCGAGTAAACTTTGCTTTGATAACGTAGTTGCGCGCGCGCGCGCGCGCGAAATTCCTAGAAGTTATTTTCTATAATTTAAAAACGGACTTTAGTTAAATTACGTAAGCCAAGTACTTCGCGGAACTTTTAAAATTACTCTTAGCATCATCAAAAACTTGTTTGCGATGAAGCTTGCCGAGAGTTTTTAATCGATATTTTATATAATAAAATGCGCGTTCTTTCATCGAACGACGCTCGCTATTATACTCACATGTACCTTTATTTTTTAACGAATTATGCACGCGAACGAACAAATAGTCTCGTCGATTTCGCGCCTGCCATTAATCAGTCGTGGCGTCAGTGCCAGAACAAGAGCTTCGCATGATCTTTATCGATGAGTCGAACAAAAGTGTTATCGCAATGCTTCTGTGCTTCGCGAAATAACTTCGATTGACCGTAAATTTAAAACATTGCGCAATACTGATTATCGCGTGCTCACGCGTGAGCGATCTGCTGCGACAAGACAACAAAAAACGCACGAGATATTTTTGAAAATATTTAGTTTGCCCCCCCCCCCCCCGGCCACCCTCCTCAGATACGCGTGTACATCAACTGATTGGATAAATATTTCGAATACGCTCGTGAACTGAAAGCCAGAAAGCACAAATAATTCGAGTTCCATCGGACAAAGCGACACAGCAGTTCTCCCGATGAAAATTAAACACGAACAGAGGAGAGAGAGAGAGGGAGAGGCTTTCAGAAGCAGTAGTAGATTGGCTTTGGAAATTCTAATGAAAAAATAGTCAATTAAAAAATGAAAAAAATGGAGAGCAGGCCTTTTAGATAAATTGAAGTGAAAATTCGATGCGGTAGCAGTGAGTAACAATTTGTCCAGGCAATATTTACGCGGTCAAAACTCCATTCCGTGATTTTCGCATGCACGACCTCGTAATTTTGGCTGGGTTATCGATAATTATTATCGACTGCCGCGCCTCGCGCACACACATGTACACGTATAGCACGTCGATGAGTTATCGCATGTACGTATATATGTACATATATAGCCGTGGGGAGTTTTGTCGCAGCGTGTGGGTACGCATGCACGATCGGTCTGTTTTACTCTCTTCCGTGTTTGCTTTTCTCTCTTCCCTTCTCTTCTCATCTCTTTCGCTCGCTCATTCTATTATCTCTTCGAGTTTTATTGTCTGCGCTTGAGTAATTCTTGAGCCCGCTCTCTTACAGGCATGTAGTCGTGTCTCTTGACTGTGATTACATTTTTGTTTTTTTTTTACCTCTTCTCGTTTCTCTCTTTTATTCTTATTCCTTTCAAGCTGTCGGCGATGTTAACATTTTTATTGGAAATTTTCAAGAAAATAGCTACTTGTAAAAACGACCGACTGCAAAAGATGAATTATCGAGACGTAATTTGATTAATTGAACGTTCAATGAAATTGGAAAACCATGAGCAGCTGAATTCAAAATGAATGCATAGCGCAATTATCGGAATTCCCGTCTGAAAATATTCGCAGAGCATAATAAACGAATCGTCCCGTGAAAATAAAGAGAAGAATCGATGCAACGAATATTTTTCGATTATTCTATTTTCAACGGAAAAACCATAAATCCAAGGAAATATTTCGTTAGTCGAGAACGATTATCTCGGCAACAGCATCAGGACGTTTAACCAAGCATTATACATACGCACACGCATTACGCGCGAGGGTGTGTTGTACTGCAGGTGGGATGGTGAGGAGCGTATATATAGACGAATAGTCAGAGTTTACGATGAGCCCGTCGCTCACACAACACACCTGCCTGTCGGCTATAGCGTACAACGCGTACGCATTTGTGTGCATCTGCGTTACGACTGATGTTAAATGACGTCATGATGCATACGTCTACACATATATGCCTAAAGTATCGCTTCTCGATGACAATCACTCGCAAACTTCTTTGCCCGTGAGTGATATTAATTAAGTGACTAACTATTTTGCTCGGGGAAGCCACCATATTTTTGTTTTGCACTGCGTCATTTCTTCGAATTTCGTCGTGATTTCTATTCGTTTGTCCGAGAATAAGCGTTTACTTTGTTGTAAATTTTTTGTAAATACAACCGAGTTACAAAAAAGGACGAGTTTCCCTGGAAAAACTCTAAATATTCACTGCGTCCAATCGGCTGGTACATGGTGAATACGCAATCATTACGGGCAGGCGAAGCGCGCGCAGCAGCCGTCTAAAATGTGTATTGGACAAGAGAGAGAGAGAGAGAGAGAGAGAGAGAGAGAGAGAAAAGGAAAAACTTTGATCGCGTCCCTCCCACTATCGCTTCGGTTTTGTTTCTTTGTATCATTTTGTATTTATGCACGGTATTGTGTGCAATCGCAATAAATTGACGTACCAATACGCGTTCAGCACTCCCTGACGCATTGATTTTAGCCTCTTTTATTTTTGTGCGTTATTGTCACGAAAAAGCCAGAGCTTTATTTAGTGTTTCCTTTTTTTAACGAGTTAATAATATGCTCGAGCGCACGTGACTCGCTGTACATACCTACATTTTTTTCTCTCTCTCTCTCGCTCTTTTTGTCGACTTGACGTGCGCGTTCTATTGCATTGACCTTATTCTCGTAGAGAAGAAGGCTACGCGTTAAGGTGTATGATTTGCGCAACCGAGAGGGAGAGAGAGAGAGAGAGAACACTTGGTTTTAAAAATTTTAAATAGAGATTGAAACGAATACATTTCATGCGCTTAGCTTGAGATACGAAGGTAATTCCATTGGCTCGCGGGTGAAACCATACCGAACTAGAGTGGAAGCGGAGATAAAGCGAAAAAAAATGAAAATGAAAATGAAAATAGAGAGAAAGAGAGAGGCATTTTTTTCGTGTGCCGTATTGATTTTTGTCACGCTTCCAAGCCCCCACCATTCTCCGTCAGTAATACTAACTCCATTATTTTTCATGCTCACGGACTCGTAAAATAATTTATCGAGTCCTGGCTGAGCCATCTACGCGAATTAGATCCGACGAAGAATGATAAATAATTTTAACGCAATTGTTGGCTAATGAATATCAATATTTGACTGGATGGGAAGGAAAACAAAAAGAGGAATAAAATTATTTCACGATCTGGAAAATGAGCAGTAATTATTTCAAAAAAAGCTCGCAGCGCGACAAACGTTATTTAAATGCAAGTTGGCAAGTCGAGCGAACGAAGAGAGTGCGAGAGGGAAGGGATGAAGGGAGGGGTGGAAACGACTGGGGTGGGAGAACGGCAGGTTTATCGGAGTTTCTCTCTGTTCTCCTCTCTTCCTTGTCCTCGAGAGTCCGACGGCGAAGAGGACCCTTTCACTCGACGTTTTCCACCCGGCTTTACATGCGATTTGCATGTTTTTTCTATCGAATTTGTCTCTTTTGAGCTCGCTCGCGCGCGCAGGCGCCGATGGGCTTTGATTCATTTTATACGCGCGGCCTTTTGTGCTCGAGTGGCCTACATAATAATTTTATCGCTTCTCCGGTAGACTTTCGGTGTGTTCTTTTTATTATTGCCAGTCGATCGACGAACGTGTCGCTTAAATTCGTTCAGCCGTTCAGCCGTTCAGCCGTTCAGCCGTTCAGCCGTTCCCTCGTAATTACATTTTATACAAACGGCTTTATTCGATCGATTATTGATTTGTCGCGCTACTTAAGTATATCTCGGGTGTCGTACAACGCACGAGGTCACGAACGATAACGCCGTAATCGGGCGAAGAGCTCGTCCACGCTCTCGTCGGCGTTTGAGGATTCAATCGATTTCTATATTCCGAGATTTGCGAGTAATTCGACAAGAGTGCCAACAAAAAGTCCCGATGAATAATAATTAATGATTGGCGAAGCGCGTACAACGTTGGCCTTATCACCTCGTAACCGAGCTTAAATTCGCTTAGAGCTTCCTTATCAGCCACGTGTTTGTAATCCACATCGTTATCTCTCGTCAGTCGACTTGTATTTACATTACAACGCATCCATTGAGCGCAATGCATTTCTGCAGCGCTATCCCATTACGTTGAAATTGAAGAGCTTCATTTTTATTCTGGGAAAATCGCTCGGTCGAAAGCTCGCTCGAAAGCTCGCTCGAAAGCTCGGCCTGATTATTATTAACGATGCCAACGAGACTGCGCTTCTTTCGATCTTTCATTTTGTTTCTGCCCTAATCTTGTAATTCTCGTGACGTTTAGTTAAAAAAGTGTCAAACGACGGGGTTCAAAACGCACGCCACGGCTCAACGGAATTGTTCAAAAATCGGTCGCTCGGAACCTAGCAGTCGATAATTCGAGCAGTCTAGTTAGTTCGTCGAAAGCAACGATTAAAACGAATGCACTCCAACGCGATTAGCCGGCTTTGGCATTTCGTACGTTGTGCCATTCTATAATTGCGAGTATCGCAGTAATTGAGTCTAGGAAGGAGCTACTTACACGGAATTCAATTAGATTTGCAAGATTGCAAGTGGACGCATGCGCGTGTGAACGATTGTTATTTCAGAGCCAGCGTCTACTCCGCGACTAATTTGACAAACAAAAAGCAGGGCGCGTGCGTTGGACAAAATCGCGGGAATCCGACTGCGCAAATAAAACAGCGGAGGTTAATTTATTTTCGATCGGCGAAACCCCGTACGCGTGTACGTACGTAAAACGAGGGTCGTCTACGTATCTCGGGCAAGAGGTAGAGGCGAAAATTTGGCGTTGATAACCCGATCGCCTCGTTGTTTACCCTCGGCTGAGTGTGCGAGTGCAGGAGGACAGCGATTATACATATATACGTACGTATATAGGTATAGCAGAGTTGAACAAGGGATAAGCTGTACCACAACTTGATAACCCACACTCGAGTTGGTCAAACTCGTCTATAACGCTACAATTCTAAAGAGCGTTAGTTCACAATGGCCGTTCGAGATAAAAGACTGGCTGCGAGGAGTACGGGAGTGGCGGTAGAGAGGAGGGGTCTTGGTCTCGTATGTCGCAACCTCCTTAAAGCACCCTTTTCCATGGCATAAAAGCTCTTTTCACGCTTAATGTCCCGGCTCTCGAGCTCTTCGAGTCTATGTACTACACAATCATGAGTTTTCGCCAAAGTGTCTTTTGCTTTGCTAAAATATCCACGTACATAGACGTGCAATTTTATTAGGCGCGCGTTCGGCTTTACGCGTACGGAGCGCGTCAACGATATCACCAATCAATGAACTCTTTTTTGCCACGTGTCTATATACATAGAGGCTGCTGTTGAGGGTGATTAATGTCTAGCGACTACCAAAGCCTCTCTCGTCTATTTTCCAATCGCACACTTTATCGTAATAAAAATAGCACAGCCGCGGTACTCTCGATTTTGTCGCTGAGAGGCCATTAATATTCCCCGGCGCCACGATGCACGCGTGATTTGACTATATGCGCCGCGAAAAAAAGTTTTGCAGCAAGCTTTTTGCCGTGGGCTAGGTTCTAATGCGTTTAATGTGTCGCGCGCACGTGCCATTTTTTCCCCGACACATTCCCGACACTAGGGCCTGCTTTTTTTCGATACTTCAAATGCGAGATCCGTTGTTGGATAAAAAAGAAGCGAGCTTTGTCGAGATGCTTTTTCGCGGGATCGATGATCGTAACTCGTTTATCGGGATCAATCTCGAGTAGCGCGCGTCTCAATTGTCTACGACAACAATAACGAAAGAGCGCGCAAGTCAAGTTTGAACAGCCGTAACGCGCGATTCACTTGTCAACTTTAGTAGCAGGTGCGTCTTGGCCACGTTAGCGTGCGTGACCATTCGCCGGTTTCCTCGTCGCTTTCCCTTTCTGTTTCATTTCATTCGTACATCCAGAGTGTTCAAGTGTTACCTCTCTCTCTCTCTGAGAATTCGGGAAAACCAACAAATAGATCGAAAGGATATTAACCAGCGAGGCGAGAGACAAGAAAGAAGGGGCGAATCTCCGAGATCGAAGCAAACGGCAATGCAAACAATGCAGAACAGTAGTAAACGAACAATCCCTCACTCGACATATCTAGCATTTCAATTCGTCAGCAACGTAGCTACGCGTCTCTCTGCGTGTACATGTGCGTGTACGTGTGTTGAGTGCAACATTGAAATTCGAAGCACGTAGCGACTTATCAATTAGAGAACGCATAGCGTCGAATTGCCAACATTTCAACCAAGGCGTTATCTTTACGCAAGCTGCTATATTTACTACTCCTCTCTCTTTCTCTTTCTCTCTCTTTCCTCTTTTCTATCTATCTATCTATCTATCTATCGCTTTTAGCTAATTAACTCCCCCTCCCCGTGTAATCGCCATCCACAGCTCGCGAGCTGCGATCGTCGATTAATTATTAAAGGAATTTCGCGTTAAATCCGCTATACGTATCTTTCATACTTAACTCTACGAAGCTTGATCTATACGATTTTCGAGGTATAAGCCGGCTGTAATAAATTGTAGCTGCGTTGTTGTAGATGCGTTTTTGTTGTTGTTTTTTACCCAACTATTTATTTGCGATTGGTTTCGGCCCGACGAGCTATGCGTTGACCATAAATAACTCTCGCTCCCTCTCTTATGTCAAGTTAAATATAATTAACATTTTTTCTTGTTATTTCAGGTAAGTCATTCATCGTATCAACTGTAGAAAAAGTATGAGCTTATTGGAACGGTGAGTGACCTGATTTTCATCATTTCGTAGTCGTAAAGAGGACGATTAAATGAATGACTGCTTCAAAAGAACAAATGGCCCTCCATTAATTCGATCGATAATAGCTGAAACGTGAAATTCATGATTCACGAAATAGTATAGCAAGAACAATGGCGATATGGCCGCGAACTTAGAGCCGGGAAATCAGTTAATAACTTAATGTTAGCCGGAGCATTGGGCTTTAGCTTCGATAGAACGACTTTGCGCGCGCTCTCAGTATTTCACTCCTTCGGAGAGAGAGAGAGAGAGAGAGAGAGAGAACGAGAACTTGGGGAACGGGATTGCCGGAGCCTCGCCTAATTGGAAGACCTTGTCGGGCCGCAACGATAATTGAGAACCAATACACTCACACACACTAGCGCCTGCTTTTCTCGGTATTTCGCATACATCGTTGAATCTAGAAATACATACATGCACTTTCTCAAATCAGCCATTCTCCTTTTTGTCCCATTATACGTCTTTTAACAGTCGTGCGCATTTCAACTCGAAGATATCGTCGTTGAAACGTTAAAACATTGGACAACGATCGCGAAAAAACATCACACGGTTGAGTCACTGTCATCGAGCGCGACACGAAAACATGACCTGAAAAGAAATAATAAAAAAACACAAGACGAGAGGCGTATGTACGGTGCTCGCAAATTTAGCATTGAGAGGTGATGTGGAAGAGTGGCGGCTAGTGGGGTGGGTGGAGGGGGGGGGGAGTATTTGACAAGTTGCCGACAAATTGATTCTCTTCTCCAGTGTACGTACACGTGCGTTGACGCCTGTACGACATATACGTATAAAAGTGTACCCAGGCTACGCGCATGCACTCGGAGGCCGCATGGATTCGCCATGGCGACGTATTCCCCACCTGCGCGTGCAATAGACGCCTCTCTATACAACACGCGCGCGCTGTCGCGAGGACAATCGCTCATACCGTTGTCGAAAGGTACCGCTGCTGCTTCTGTTGGTGCTGCCGCTGCTGGCGTTGGTGTGCCTGTGCGTGGGTGCGTTTTTCCATAGCCGCTTCGTGCTCGATTTGATTTCGAGGGCTTCTGATTTTTTATCGACTGTATGCACGTGTGTTCCGTTGCTCTCGATAGTACGTTGGCAAACAAGCGAATTAATATTTTGTCGCGACTCTCTTTCTTCGTACGTTTCAATTCAACGATGTTGGCCGAACAATCAAACGGAACATACGCAACAACTGGCGGTTCGTTATTTGTCTATGGAGCAGCGTAAGCGCGCGACTACAGTGGCCATAAACGAAGAGCGAAAGTTGCCTTAAAACGTGCAATTTGCCGTAAGAAAGTCGAGCAAGGTAATGAGCGCAACGATGGCGCGAGAATCCTATGAAAATGCCATAGATTGTTCGAAAATGCGCAAGAATCCAGTTATTTTCTTGGACGAGTGGGGTATTAAAACGCGCGGTATTCGCTGAATTCCAATACACTCTTCGAAAGCGCAAAGAGCACACGAAACATCTGCGGTACGTTAATCAAGATCGTCGAGCACGCGATCGTTTCAAACCAAACACGTTGATAAATCTTGGAGGAAGATTGATAATTGTACGAGCTCACTTTGAATAAGAATCATGTTTAATACGCATTTATCACGAAAGCTTATGTTCCAGTTATAATTTCCAAGGAAAGAACGAGGTTGTTCAAAAGTTTTCGATCTATTAGATATCGCGTAGAAACAACGCGAAACGGCAATTGAGTGCCGAAGAACGTCGCGCGAAGAAAATGAGCGGTTACGAGCGAACGACGGCAACGCCGGCAGAAACGAAAAATCCGCTCGAAAATGCAATTACCCCGGATGGTATCGATGAAAATTAAACGAGGGAAAGCTGAGCGACGGAATTCGCGTTTGATCGGAAGAAAGGATTTCTCGGGAAGGCCGAGAGAGTGTTAGGGGTCAAAAGACCTCGTCGCCGAGAGTACGTATACACGGAGTACACGTACGTATGGACTCGCGAGAGCGCTAGAGAAGGAATACGTGTGCGCGTGACGCCGGTGCTCGCTGTGCCTGTACATAGATTAAGATATTATCGTTTGCCGGGGGGCTATTACAATGCCAGACAACTGGGACACTTTAACAAAGGCTCAGCGTCACCTCGGCGCATAAACGTGGATAATCAACGTTGCAACTCAAGTAGCCACCCTTTTCAAACTCTACTATTGTTTATTTTATTTGTTAATGTCTTTTCAAGAGTTCGCATCGTTAACGCCACGGTTACAAGCGCCTCCGAACTTTCCTCAACACGGGAGTGCTCGCGATATCGCCAATTTCATTTGTCATCGGCTGACCTTCAAGTTTTTCTTTTCGCCAAAGTATCGCATTCGTTGGAAAGATATCGTTGGCATTTTTTTCACGCGAATACAAGAAAAAATACATTTGAAGGGAAATTGTATTACATTTTTGTACGAGAGATGGAAGATATAAAAGAAGGCGTGAAAACTAATTTCCTTGGAATAACCTTTACGTTACTTTCATATTCAGCCCGAAGACGAAACGAAAAAAAAGACAAAAAAATGGTATTCGTCGCTGAGGTTCGCTCGGTCATCTAGCAATATATATTTTTTTTTCATTCTCATTCTCTTTCCATCTCAATCGCACGTGGGGTTTATCTTTGTCGCGCTTGTCAATATTTCCGGGTTGGAATACTCTTCACCCTATACTCGCACGCTTGGGATTCGCTCGTTAATTCCCAATTTCCTTCCTTGCCAGTAGAGAGCAATTTCTCTCTCTCTCTCTCTCTCTCTCTCTCTCTCTCATGGCGTTCTCGTAATGATTCGCATCGCTATGGGCATTCGAGAGGTGGCACGAATATACAGTCCCAAGAATTTCACTCGTACTTATCGAGATCTTTCGGCTAATGATTTTTATCAAGCTCTCTCTTTTTTTCAATCACACTTTTCAAATAATTGCACGCAGTTATACGCGACGAGCGAAAAGAAAAAAACAACCAAAGCGTATTTCATCGTTCGCTGCGTTTCATCTGTAGTAAAGAAGAAAAGACAAAAAGAAAGGTACAAGTACGTTTAAAAGGTTACATCGATTGCAATTGAATATAGGTGAATATATATATATGTATATATGTATAGGAAATCGTTTGAATCTTGAAATCGCGTTAAGAGCTTTATAAGCTGAAACTACATAACGAGTGTGACCTAAATTGAATAAATAGATTGATGTAGCATTACATGCACGCCTAGAGTGAGAGAATCGCAGATGAGCGATAAATCACTAAAACGCTCTATGTATTGATCGACAGTACATCGTAGCGAATAAATCAAAGCCTCGCAGCCCATCAAATCATCATATTTGCACGCCCAGATTCGTATTATAATAAAATCCGATCCTCTCGACAATCCATTGGCTCCTCTTTCTCTCTCTCTCTCTCTCGCCTTTATCACCTCTGTCGGATAATCGATATGTCATCTCTCTCTCTTTCTTGCACACACACACACACACACTCATATATATGTACAGATACTCGAGAGATGGGGTCGTCGCCGTCGCCGTAGTCGTAAAATCAGCGCCCCGCGAACGATCGAGCGCGCGCTTGGAATTTAATTCCCCGCCTCCTTGCACATTGTTGGTCTTTGCAGCTCTCGCGCGCCCTCACTCTCTCTCTCTCTCTCTCTCTCTCTCTCTCTGTCTCTCTCTTTCTCTTTCTCTCTCCTGTGTCATTTTGTCTCCTTCTCGCACTCACGTTTAGTTATATCTGTGTATATGTGTATATAAAAGCTCCTGCAGGAAAGTAGTCGATAACACACTGAATGGAAATAGCTGCTTTATCGGCCGATGGAAGTTTTTTTTGACGGGAAACTCTACGAGATTCGAGCTGCGAATAACTGCAACTACAATTATAGGTTTATTTATAGACTCAATTTATTTAACGTTTTATTTATTAGCTCGCTACTCTCAAGAGAGTTCATTGTCGCAGTAGAATTGGGTTTCCCGCTGTTTAAATAATCCGAGACTACGAGACTTGAATTTGATATTTGCATTAATGCCGAGGGCATAAATGACAAAGAAACACTGAAATTCGTGATAATACATTGGAAATTATTGCTATTGTTTAACGATACAATATAGTATAATCGTGGATCGGCGTATTACTGAAAAATAGTGCAGTAGTGGTCGTTTGGTAATTAACAATATGACATGTATAAATATTACGTTGGCACTGTTCTTGTCGCGTTAAACGTTGGAGAAAAACAAGGGAACGAAGGTATCCTTGTACAATAAGAGAGAACTAGAAGTTGCGTGAATGTGTTCCATAGCACAAAAACGAGTCATTCGCCCGCTTGCTCGTAAGCTCTCGTGTGTGCGTGTGTGTGCGGTTCTATCTTGAGCATAAACGCACAAACGCGAAGTCTACGTGGGAGCGACGACGTTAATTATTCAACTTCGATAGTGCCAACTTTCCAACCACACCGACAACTAAACCTCGCCAACATGAATGCGGTGTCATCGAGAGAGAGAGAGAGAGAGAGAGAGAGGACCTCTATTCGAATCTATCTGCTAATACAAGTTTTAATCCTCGTATTTGAATTTAACGACACTTTTCTTCGGTTGAACAGTTGTTAATTTTTCCCCATACGTTGACTTTAGCCGTGGGTAATACGGATAAAGTATCAAACGAACGAATAACAAGTGCAAAGATTTGCTTACTTTATAGCGTGGTGAATTGTTGGGAAACGATGACTATGAATAATGAGAATTCCCAGAGACAAGCAATTTCCTTTGATAACAGCAAACGCGAGTAAGGAAAGCCATATCGATTGCCTTTGAGTCGGAGCGTGAGAGTTGCTTCTTGCAAAAACGAGCGTGAATTGTTTCTTTCGTTGAAACTTGTTATACTTGCTCTCCGTTATCGACTAACGAAATGTTGCTTTCGTCATTGGAACGGCGCGAAATATATCGATAAACTCGCTTGGAATATCAATAAAGTTCCTTTGAACGATCGAACGATTAAACGGACAAACGTCGGCTACTTGCTTTTTCCTCGGAGCGAGTGAAACGACTGCACGATATCGACCGTTTACATCGACGATGTAAACGGACGAAAATAGAAATATATTCGCGTGAAAAATTGAAAGAGATAGGGGTAGAATTAAGGGAAGAAAGGGCTATTGGAACGAGATGAAAAAGAGGAAAGGAGGCAGTTGGGGGAGCGAAGCCCATGGGACGAGAAGCCGTGGAAAAAGGACAAGAGCTGTAGGGACGGTGGGGTTAAAGAAAACGAAGGATAGAACGAATACTTGAGTGTATCCGGTCGTTGGCACGTTCGGAGCTCGTTCACTTGTTTCGTCCTTATCCTCTCTCGCTCTCCCTGTTTTACTCTCTTACCTTTATTTCCCTCAAAGCTTATCTTTTCATTTTGCAAATGGAATTTATAGGTTCGTATATTACTGCGAATCTCGGTCATTCCCTTGACTAGAAATTCGATCGCGCGCGGTAAATTGTTTTAAAACCTTTTAAAATATCAAATAATAAATCATCGAATAAAAAACACATTATTACTCGGTAATGAAGCACGCGTCGAGTAATAAATGTCCAAGTTTTCACGAGCATCGTTTCGAGTCCCACGGCGCGACCTCGTAAAAAGATTAATCAAAAGTCCTTCTCTTTATTCTCCCCTCTCAATGGCACTAGGGTGAGCTTTTCGTCGATATCACCTCGCCCACTCCCCGTTACAATGTTTGCCAAGTTGCGCCGTTGGCCTGTATACGACGCGGCCGACGCGCGTGTACGATTGTCGAAAGTCGACGTGATTTTTCGTTATCCGTTAATTTGGATAAGCAAGAGGAAAGCGAGCAGGTTGGCCAGCGACACAAGTTTCCGAACGACGCGAGAAAACTTTATTCCCTCGGTTAGCGGGCAATGGAAAACTCTGGCAAGTTAGCGCAGCCTAGATCAAACGGTTAAAATCCAATTTTACTCGTGCTTTACACTGTAACGATACAATCCCATATACCTTCTAATTATATCACGGAAACTTTATAAATGGAGTTTCGGAAGCCAAAACAAAAGAATTATATTCCTGCGGCTTAATCTCTTCTTCCCAATTATACGAGCGTTGTAACGTTTGGTTTGCTTTCAAAAGTCGCGTACCTGCGTCTCTACGTGTGAATTCAGGCGAACCTCTCGATTTCGGTGCACCGATTCACGACATTTCTGATGAGATTTTAATTCCGAACGAGGGCTCAATTAACGCCCGACACGAGAGATTGCCAATGCGCAGTAATGATGCATCGCGTTTCGATCGAAATTAAAAAATCAACGAAGAATGCGACGCTGCTTATAGATTGACATTCAACCAATCTATAACCCGCTGATAACGAGCCGTTACGCTATTATTGTTGGCGTTAATTATTTGACGAAAGTAGTCCAATCAGCAGCACTGTAATTGCGCGAAAGCTATTTGTCCAGCCGAGGATTACGTATCCGTACGTGTTAATTATATTTCAAGCGGAGACGCGAGTATTGAACTTGGCTGGTTAGCGTATGCCTCCGTATCAACCGATTGCAATCCAGTCCAAACGCGTCTTTTTATTTTCTTCCCTGGATCTTGTTCAATTGGTCGAAGGACCTCGTAACAATCGGAGAGATTCGCGCAAAGTTGCGGAAAAGAAAAGATTGGAAATTAAAGTTGAGTCGCGCCCCCTTCCGGACCTGAAAATTGTTTATTCTGTCCACACGAGCAAAGTAATTCGCCGTCGAGAAAAGCGAGTACACACCAAGTCCCCTCCGACAAATTGCGCATAATTACACTTTCATTATTAACGCTTTCATCCTGCCTGTGCTTTTCCATTTAACGCTTCGCCGTATACGACACGAGTCTATGTACGTACGTATCTCTTTCTTAATCTACCTCGTAGCTTTTTTTTTATCGCATCTGCTGTCGCTTTGATGTATTCCCAGTACTTGGTTTTTTCTTTCTCGCCGAATTCCAGTCTCTCCGCCGACAATATTTCAGCGGTTTTTCTAGAAAGAGACGCAGAGTGATATAGAGCAGTTGCCCATAGCAACGAAACGCAGCGTCTCCCAAGTCGGCCTTGCACCCACGCTAACTGTTGTCCCGTGTCTCCGTGTGTGCCTCTGTGTGCGTGAATGCTTTTTTCTTCTTTGGTTTTCCTTTCTTTGCTTTTTTCAATCTGTGTGTATGTGCGCCATCTCGTCTCTCCTACTTCGTGTCCCTCGCGACTCGTTTTTTCTTTCATCCATTACACGACGATTTGCTTTCCGAGTTTTCTCCGCGCGAGCCTCGAAATTCCATTTGTGTGACCCGAAAGCGCTTTATCAACCGTTCGCGCACTCGCGCCAACTTGCATCCATTTTTCCCCTACTCCCTCTTTGATTACTTTTTAACAACCTCCTATTAATTTTACTTGTGCACTCGAGTTACTGCACCTACCACATTCGACTCTTTTTGTTTAAAGTCAAACGTATCGTAGTTCGCGCGCGCGTTTACTGTAAAACCAATCGCGAAATAAACAATTTCCTCGAGAGGTAGCGCAATCGTCAAGTTAAAGCGGATTTCTAAAAATACGAAAAAACGAAAGAAAAGAGGTGGTGAGGTGACACTTAAGTAGAACAGGTCGTGCTAGGTCGGACGGATAAAAATCCAATTCCGTCTTTCAATTAATTTGCATCAATAAGGTAATAAGCTAGAGGAGCTTGCATCAACAATGAGCAACGCTCGAAAAGTACGCGCTAATGTAAGCGGGAAGATTTTATTTGCGATAATAAAAGCTTTTTAGTTTGATAGCTGCAAAGTTTTGCACCAAGTGGCAGGCGGGCGTCGGTGGCGCCCAAACTTTCCAACTGACTGTGGCATTACTAAAGAGGTTTTGCTGCACTGCACACTCATACAATGTAATGACCGAATATCTCTCCCTCTCTCTCTCTCTCTCTCTCTCCAACTTTTCTCGTGCCATAAAATTGAAATGTTTGTTTTTAAGAATGTCGTCGTCTGATTTGAATTGATGTTAGGTATTACTTATCGAGCTGGAGCGAAAAAAAGCAGCGTTCCCTCAGCGCAATATTTTCAATTAAGATTAATTGCCGGAAAAATAATCAATGAAGAACGAAGAAAGAAGTGTATAATAGTAGCAGGCGACTAAAATCAGAGGATTAAAAAGTGGCAAAAGGCGGCTTCATTAAATGGTGCTCGACTGCTTTACTTCTCCTCCTCTTTGCCTCCCTACTCTCCCCCTTCCTCCGACCTTTGTTATCTCACACTTATGCAGCTAGGGGACAACTTCCGCGAGCGCAAGCGCGAATCAAATTAAACTTCAAATGAACAAACCGGTGTCGGAAACCCTTCCCGCGCTATCTACCCCTCCATAGCTCTTTCTCTCATTTTACCCCACCCCCGTGTTTTTTTTCTCCTCCGCAACCTTGTTTCACTTTGCTTGAAACTTTGTCGTCTTTTATTGCAACCTTATTGCATTGTAACCCCTTTTTTGTTGCATTTTTTTTGTTCTTGTTTTCTCTGTTTGTTACTGTTTCATTGAAAAAAAGAACAAATAATAATTGTGTGGTTACAATCCGGGTTTCGCCGTGTCGCGGTTTTACCAAACAAATATTATTTGGAGCGTGAGATGAATATCAAAGTAGCAAGTTTCCTCGGGAGTGCGAGTGTCTTCCGGGAATTTTAAATATTTTGCGGTAAAAGTAAAAAAATCCAACAACAACTAACACGATGCTACTGCTGCTTTTCTCTCATAAATTCTTAACATAAACGGATTTCATAAGGAGAAAAGTAGCTCTGGACAAAAAATGAAAAGTTTGCCCCGGTTCGTAAAGCCGGTAAGTACGAGAACTGCTCTCGAGTGGGTGCTGTCTCTCTCTCTCTCTCTCTCTCTCTCTCTGCGTATGGCTCGGGCCTGTTATATGCAGTTTACTTTACGATCAATAAGTCACCGACACTTTGTACTATTTTGAAAGACACCACGATAAAGGAGCAACATTCAAAGACGGCGACAAATGTTAACCGACTATTTGAGCGATCGGTCGACACCCCCTTTTTTCCTTTTTTCCTTATTTTTACAAAGCTGTCCACGAGCCGGTTTATTTATCAATTACATGGGAAAATAGTGGGATTAAGACGTATACCAGTTGCAACGATAAAAACATACGCGATAAACGTCGCGATGATATTAGATTTAAAAGTACTAAATTTATAACATATTACTTGGAAAACTTTGCAAAATTTCTCTTGCAAGAAGAAAAGTTTGAAAACCCGGCTTTTTTCCTGAATCAGAACGTTTTCAGCTTGAAAAGCCTTTGAAAATAAGGTCGCTTTTAAAATACTTTCATGATAGGCAGGCCTTGGATAAAACTCAAACTTTGCTGCAACATAGCTTTTAATAATTACTAATGAACAACGTGCGCGCTGCGTACGCACTTATTTCCTTTCCTTTTCTTGTTTTTTCTTAAATTCAAGCTGTAAATGCAATAACGCGATAAATATAAATTATTAACTAGATTTGCTCAACTTTTCAAATTCAAAGTATTATTTCGAGATCAAGCTCGTTGATATACCGTGCACATGCATATCTATTATATCGGAATCTCACGTGACTCTCCTTCAACCAATCAGATCGCGAATAAACTGCCTTCACTTTCCAAGCCATCAATCTTTTATGCAAGGATAAGGATAAGGATTTCGAGATAAAAAGAAAACGAAAGCAATTCATTAGCTTTTATTTATTTATCAGATTTTACGATCAATCGTATCCCATCAACTGTTGCATTCGGAATAACTGTGCTATAGAAGCACTTTAAAAATGACCGATAAACCGGTTTGGAAATGGAAAAAAAAATCCGCGAAAACGTATGCACGCTACATGTGCGTGGCGTATACAGTCAAAGCACGCGAAATATACATGTCGTCCGTGAAAATAAGCACCACGTATTACTCGCCTGTACGTACAAGTGAGTGTGCACTCCCACACGCACGAACAATCGAGCGCGAGCACGCGAACGAATTTCCACGACCTCTCGCGTCCTATACGTATACGTGTACGTACGTGTACGCGTGTATACATTTTCGTTTTTAGTCACGCGTGCAACGCGGTCACGCAATTGAACTTGCAATGTATTTTCCGTGCGCCAAAAATACTCCATTATTATTTATGGAATACTCGCTACCGTTAAAATGGCAATTTATACGTCTCTCAGCTATATTATACGTGCGCGCGTGCGTGCGCGTGTGCGTGTGTGTTCACGGACGCAATATCCTGCGTTCGTCCACGTACGTATTCGCAAAATGGAAACAGCGCTTTGGAAAAAAGTACATCGGTGTTCGATGAAAAAAAGCACGAGGATTTCTAGACGAAACGTTGTCTCGTGTCCCAACGGTTAATCTTGTAGCTCGCGAAAGCACGCTACAAAACTTTATGAAGTAAACTAAATAACTGTAGAGCGAGCTATAAAAGCCAGCAGCGTAATAAACGCGTAAAGCTATAATAAAATTAAAGCTTCAAAGTACAAATTGAAATTTGCATTAAAACAATTTCGCGGTGTGTACGAGATCATTGGAGTAGCAGTTGAAAAACGCTTTGCAGTAGTTTTACGACAAATATAGCCCGAGTAGATTATACGGTATATATTACAAGTGACGACAAATGCATCCTCGTGAAAAAGCGAGAGGCGCATGGATAGATAGAGACGGATAGAATGCGGAACAATACTGCAGTCAGAGATAGCAGATTCAATCTCGGAATAGAGCTCGTCATGTTGTTAGTGTCGCAACAGCGACACTGATCCTCTTTCGCCTATACATCTCCCTCCCTCCCGCTCCTCCTCCCCCCCTCTCTCTCTCCTCGCGTGTCGTCCGCTTCTATTTCTATCATACGCACATACACGCGCACGCTCGCTATAGCAATATTTGCGCATTTATCTTTTTCGCCAATCTCCTTCTCGCGCCGCTTTTCCTCCAACCGTGAAATTCCATCTCAAACTGTTTTCCTCGCGCGTCACGTGCGTCTACATCGATCTTTCTCCTTGTTCTTTTTCAAACGCGGCTTTTCACAGAGTCGTTTGTTTTGTTTTGGTTTTGTGCTGTTGACATCGAGTATGCGTCTATGAAGACAAGCGTTTTTTCCGTCGAGTGTCAAAGGTGACGAACCCGTGAAAATCGTTAAAGAAACATCTACGTTTGGCTAAAGACCGAACGAATATTTCGGAATCTTGTGTGTACGGAATAAACGTTAAGCGTAAAATTCCACTAAAATATCAAGCTAAAACCGTAACCTGCTCAGAAGCTTACAAAATGTATCAAAGCGCTGACACGTTGCGCCTCGCATCTCCCCCGTATAAACCACGCACACGCGCACCCACACGACTTGACCGTGCGAGAGCGAGTTACCCACTGGAATCCAAAATTATTATTAAAAATACTTGGTAAAACAAGGATAAATTGGTCGGTAATATTTCCGAAATGTTAGTTTTATTGAAATATACGATGATGGTTTAGCCGCGTACTTTATTGCGAAAACTCTCGACTGTTGTATCGTACCGGAAAAAAAGAGAAAAAACCAGGAGTTTCAACAATTTTATTAGATAGCACTTTACCAAGCTCGCTATGAAAAATAAAGCGGATACATCGTTTATTTTTCGGCAAATTTTCCATTTTTCTTTTATTCACGTTTGACTGTAAATAATACAAACGATAAATTTTTTTCAATTTTATTCCGTGTTATTTTACGAAAATATATTTTCGAGTAATTCTTATTCACGTCGAGTAGCGAGAGTGCACGCCAATAAGAGTGGCAAAAAGAAAGAAAAAAAGCGAGAGTAGATTTCCTTATAAAAGTGGAATGCGCGCATCGGAAAAATATGCTTCGATCCACCGAGAAACACTACCGCAGTCGTCAATATCCGGGCATCTTCGTCTTTGAATTGAACGCGTGTGTACGTGTACAAGTGCATACCCGCGCGCACACAGGTACACGTATACATGTACACGCGGATAAAATAAAGCAACGTTACCTAACTCACTCGCACTTTCTATGTAGTTTGGAAAAGTCGTCGGGTCCCGTGGGGAGAATCGAGACGAGTGGGAAAACAAAAGGAGACAAGCTCCTGGTATAAAATAAATTATGCAAAATACTTTCCTTCGCTAGAATATGAAATCGCGACCGAGCGTCGTGACCTCGTGTCTCGTTCTCTCCTCCTCCTCCGCTCTTTTTTTCTTCATGGTTCAATGATTTTTAGCCGTACTTTATGTCATTGTCCCAGCGAAAATAATGGTAAATGCAAAGCTTAATTAACTGTCCGCCAGCTCGGAGCTCCCATATAAGCACTTTTTTGTCGTGCCTTTTAACCGCCAACTTGGTCGTTATTTGAGTTTAATTATGTCGACTTGGCAAAAATTATCGCAAAACAAATGTGCAGCTACTTTGAAAGGAAGTCTTGTTAAGAAGAAGAAAAAAAGGTGCTGCGCAGCATCTGGATGAGTCAGCTCCCGCAGCACACAGTCGGATTTTACGTTTATTCAAATTGAGGTCGTTCTGCAAACTACACTGCTATTAATTCATAATAGCTCTCCCTTCCGTCAAGCTCGTGTGTGTTAGCGACGATCAATAAAGTAAACATCAACTTATATATAGATTTAATATCAGCGTCATTTTTCGTCGACGACCGAGAGTTCGCTTCTTTTTTCAAAACCTCCGTTTACATAATAATACCGATGTTTTCACACGCTCGCATACCTTGTGTATAATTTTCGAATTACCGTGGGATATAAATAACGAGTTGGTTGTTCACTCGGCAAATTCAATTATCAGGAATGTTTATTTTGGGCCGCGCATAACGAACGATATCCGCGTACTAGTGTCGACTGGCATTTAATTACTTCCAACTTGCAACCTCTTTTTTCAAACGCAATATCACTCTCCATAATCGTAACTGTAATCGAGCAAAAAAATACGTCAAGTGTGATTCTATCGCAACGATGTGTATGAATTTATTAACAAGTGCTGCTTGTACCGAATAGCGAATTTACGATTCGCTAACTTTTGATTTAGAGAACGCACCAACGTACAACTGTAATGTACGTTCGTGATGAAACAAACTTTCCTTTCGTTCCTTCCGGGCAGAGTAATAATTACTACGTAATTACCTATCAGCGCTCACAGCGAGCGCTTACGTACGACACTCGGTAATCTCAAACATCGAAACTATCGCTTGTTCTTTCCGTATCGTTGGTTTGTCGCGATTAAAACGGTGCGTCTATGTCGCCGAGCCTATCTTGAGCGATAGTTTTTTCCTCGCTGTAGCTCCACGTTATTCGTTGGATGGTACGTTACGGCAGGGTTGATCAATTATTATTCCATCGTAATCTCACGTTCGAAGTAGCTCCTATTATACTCTTCGTAAACTTGATCAAAGTTTCAACATTTAATACCAAAATGTACAATAGGGATACGAGAATATTTGAGCAGACTGCACGTTTGGAATATCAATGGCAGTTGACGGTAGTTGACGTAATATTAATTACACGTTTGTCATAATTCACGAAAGTTTTTAAGGTTAATTCTGTTACATCAATAATTTCGTATGCAAATTTAATGGTTATTTCATCAAATATACACGAATACAGCAGTTGGAAAAGGTTTCAATTATCCAAGCTATTTAATAACGCAATGCCCGTTATCCTCAACAATACCGTGGAATATTAAAAAATAACACAAATAGTCTGCCTCGAACAAAATAACGTTAAGCCTTTCTTGTCTATTTTGACAAGAATACACATACGCACGCACGCAGCGTAGATAATTTAATTCCGTTCGATGTTTAGAGAAGATGGTCTGGCAAAATATGATTACATCGTTCAAGCCGGATAATTAATTATTTAAGAGTTGGCTGTTTAATTACACTTGAATCTCTCTAGCATTGAATCTCTCCGGCATGACTAGGTAATTACCTAACGGCTATTCTTGACTTTTTTACAACTTGCACTTTATCGCGGCGCTCCTCAATTCGTCGACTCGCCGTTTTCGTCTTTATCTCTCCGTGCGCTTCTCCCTCTTTCTCTCGCAAGCTTTCTCCCATTTTCCTCTCGCTCTCTGTGATCTATATTCTACTTTTCCTTCACGAGCTCAAGAAATCACGCTCTAGTACATCAAATACTCGACTTTTCTTCCTCTTCTCGTTCTTCTTCTTCCTCGTCTTCTTCTTTGCTTTAATCAAACATTTTACAACTTTCGACTATTTTTATCCGATCAAGATTGTCAAGCTCGCGGAATACCCTCTTTGTTTATCTCGTCAGCGTACTATTACCACGCGAATTGGGTATTATCAGGCGCATCGATAAATACCAAAATAACGAATAATGCCGATGTAACGTAATTACAATGTATTAATAACGTATTAATAACTTATAACGGCGAGGGTAAAAGAATAACGCACGCTGATCTCTGTTTGGAAGCTCGTTAGAGCAAATTAATCCGCCTAATAGAAAATCAATAGTCGGCCAAACATTGTTGTAGCGGAAAAGTCGGTAAAATAGAAATCCGAGGGTCCGCCGAATGGAAGATCGCTACTTTCGACAGTCGATAAACCTTTCGGCGTTTGGCACTGGACTTCCAGGGCTGGTGACGACCGGCCAAACTATGAAAAAACAACAAAATCTCAGCCTCCGCTCGGCTTATAGAGTTGTTCATTTTTATTCGTCTCTCTATCTATCGTACAGTACACGTACACGTTTCCATTCTGTTGGTTCTCTCTCCTCCACGGTCGTATAGCTTCGTCCTTCCCTAAACTCGCCGACTGCAGACGTATCTGTATACGCGCAGCCACCCTCAGGGACGTTATTTATGACGGTAATTCTCAATGAGTCGCTTTTTCCTCGAGCACTTTCTCTCGCTGTTTCTTACGACTGAGGAACCCTCGCAGCTCCACGGGCTAGCAAACTGAATTTACACCAACGACATTTCTCTCGAACTCGAGCGTTATCGTTTCAAAAATAGTTTTAGCCTGGACAAAATGCAAAAAAGACAACGCAAGTACGTACGTCGTTAGTCTCGTTTGAGCGCGTCATTTATTTTAGATGGCTCGTATGGAAATCAATAGCAGCGATGTATTGTGCTTGTTTTAATGAACAGGCGAAAATGAGTTATTTGTAGAAAATCCCTCGTAGCTAATAATTATCAATTGATTGCGAAACGCATTAGCCGAAGCCCTCATTATTCATGGAAATTATATAACGTTGGGAATTGGATATCCGCCTCTCTCTCTCTCTCTCTCTCTCTCTCTCTGCTCTACATTAAAATGATTCAGGATATGACGGACTGTTTCTCTCGTGCTATATACGTATATGTATATGGAGATTTAAAGCTCCGTTCGTGCAAAATTGCAAATAATTTATTCATCGTAATATCGTCAAGTGCAGCGCTTGTAAGCACCAAGTTATTTTATATTACGTGTATAGTAGATACTCGTTATAGTGCAATCTATGTACACTTAGCGAAAGCTCGTGTTGGGAAAGTTGATTGTGTATGTGTATGTGTGTACGCGCGAGAGAAAGAGAAAGAGAGAGAGAGAGAGAGAGAGACGGGCTGTATACAATGATTAAGCGAGACGTATCACGTCGCCCGATAACATCGCATTTCACGGGCCTCCGTCCTCTGACTGTACGTGTATAGGCATATACACGTGTGTGCGTGTGCGTGCGTGTGAGAGAGAGAGAGAGAGTCATTCAAGACCGTTAAAGGCGACAGGGAAAATTGTTGCGTGACCGGGTATAAAACGTTAAAAATGCTAAATCTCGTGAAAAAGCCAATATACGCACGCTTGGCAAGGGAGAAAGCTGTATAGGTGCACGCTGAATCTCGATAAACGTTGTTTTTTTGCGGGACCATCTTAACAATAGCAAATTCACTGGCTAAAACTCGTTTCTTGTTTGTTCTCTTTTGGCAAAAAATAATTATTTATAGATACACGGTTGTCAACTGATTGTCCAATCAGGACGAATCGCCGAGTTTTAATAAAATTCGCGTACAAGTTTGATCGATCAAACGACGGGTTATCTTGTTTATGTGGTGTGGCAGGCTAACGTTTGTAACGGTATTGCATAGAAACGCGCGTAATATTGTAGTCCAACACTTGATGCGTTCGATTGATTTCTCGAGAAGTATTCGTATCGCGACGTACATCGACGTTGTCCTTTCGTAACGTTCACGCAACGTAGCGCGGCATATCGACTAAACCGGCGAACAAACCTTTGACGTATTTACGGATGTTAATCAAAGGAGCGAGTTGCAAGCACGAACGTAAAAATAAGAGAGAGAATAGAAAATGCGAAAGACGATGACAAAGCCGACGTATAACGTATAACTAATATGGAGCGAGTTCGCACGTATGGGGGACGGCAATGCGGTCGTCGTAAAATCGAAAATCAACTGCGAATAGCCGAGTCCCGGGTCCAATGGTTTAATCGGTATCGGAGGGATTGTTCGCTCGCGTGCGCGCACGCACGGAGAGGCGACTCGACGTTGGAACGAATCGATATAGAATTAACGTTATTCCCGTGTATGACCGTGCGATGCAATACTGCTATGCGCGATTTCTGCGGTGTTTCGTACAGTGTCACTTGCCTCGCCCTCGACGCTTGGAATTTTAACCCTCCACGGAATTGATTCCACGCGCGATAGTTGACCCTTGCGATACTCGACACACTTGTCTTTCCTCCTTTTTCGTTAATTTTTTGCACTTGGTTGGTTGCACGTTGCATTTCTCAAGAATCAAATAAAACGCGAGAGACGTTTCAATCTAACTCGTTATATAAATGCGCTCGCTCAAAATCTCGTTCACACGCTAACGCTCGTTTTAGTTAGAAAGTACACGGAGTTATTTATCGACAGAACGTCCATTTTTCCATCGCGGTGCATTCTCTCTCTCTCTCTCTCTCTCCCTCGCTCGCACTATCACTCGTAGCATCTCCAATTTCTCTCGGCTAAATTTTCATCCGCGCAACGGCCTCGTGTGCCCGAATATCAAATGATTTAATTAAATTTCATTTTCCGTCTGCATTTTGCTTTTAAAGTTCATGCGTTGCGTTCGTTGTAAACGTGAGCATGATCGAAAGCAATTCATGGTTTAATCAATACCATAATGTTGCGATGAATTTGACCTGGCTGCTTGTTATATGTACATATTATGAATATCGCGTATGCCGAACTTTGGTGAATTTGCAATAGCTACATTACAACGCAGTCATCGGCTTTTCGAGTAAATTCTTAACTTGATTTTGGTTTTTCGTTGGCTAGGAACTTTAGGTGGTATCTGTATATCGTCGGCTGAATATAATATAATCAATACGATGCCACGACGTATAACGTGTAACGCGTGGATTTTCAAAAGCTACGTGGCTCGATTGTGCAAAATAAACTCGTTCGTCAACGTTGAAGATGAAATAATAGCATTCCATTGTAAACGAATAGCGTTCAAAGAAATCTCAATAGATATTTCGTAATTGCTGTTGCTCAATGTCATCGGATACACCAACAGCGAAGGTTATACATCTTTATACATCTTTTAATGCCAAAGTCGATGAAAATCATTGCAAATAAACACTTTGCCTTCGGTTTATTCGACCGTATTAAAACATTTACATACGGAAAATAGAACTCGTGGGAAAACAAATGTTTGTCCGATAAACGTCAAATAAGACACATGGCATCGGAGGAAATAAAAGTTTCGCTGAGCGGATAAAAAAATAAAATAAAATAGAAAAAGGACAAAAAAGAAGTAGACAGCAAACATTTTCTACATTGATATTTACTCGTCTTTGTTTCCACATCTGTCTCTTGCTTTTTGCTCGTCAAGCTCCTTCCTGTCATGCACTTGCACCGCAGCATTCCCGAATCATTATACTGCTGCCGTGAGCCGGTGGATATTCCGTTTCGCGTGCATTGTCCTATTTTACCTCGAAAATCAGTTATCTCGTTATTCGAAATTCGCCTATATTTTGTCAATATCCATTACAACGAACAAGTCGTTAGATTTGACTAAACGATCAAACGAGACGAGCTATGAGAGGAAAAAAAGCACAGTTTATCGTTGTAACATTGAGCTATTTCGAAACTGAACAATCAGCGTACATAATCGGCAACGAGAGTCCAGGACGTTGCTCGAAAATGGTTCTCTGGTGTAGAAACTTGCACGTCGTCCCACGGGAATTTCACCCGAACAATTCTGCCTCTCCATCCGCAAATCCGGATACTCTCGGCTTGTTTATGTAAGGCAACAAACGTTGGCCGTTAAAAAATGCAGGCCGCCCCCCCCCCCCGTCTCTGTGTGTATGTACGTGAGAACCACTGTTACAGCGAGCAAGTTGACTGCCCGAAGCGAATGTGTCGCGCATCCCTTCTCTCTCTCTCTCTCTCTCTGTCTCCCTTTCTCTGGTTCACCCTGTATTGGCGCTTCATATCTGCATTACAGCGAGCGAGATAGAAACCCTATCTCGCAAACTAATCGATATGTGCTTAATTAATCAGGCTCTCTCTCCTCTCTATCTCACTTACTTTTGCTTCTCACCCTCCTAAGCCAGTGCCCCATCCGTAGCTATTACCATTCAACTTGGATTTGGAGTATTTTTTTTAACGATTTCCAAAGCGCCGCATTTTTTCAAATCGACGTTCCGTTCGACGTTCAATCGCTAGCTTTTGGCAGTCGTCGAATCGATATATTCGACAGCATATTACGCATAAACGTTGTTTTGTTCGAGACCGTTGAAATAATTGGTAAATATTTTGTTTGTTTCAGGTACGTTGAACTCGATCGATAAACATATATTACACCGTATACGCTGTCTTACTGTAAGTACATTCTTGAACTCGCGATTATTCGAGATATATCCAACAATATCTCGTCTGATAGCTGCAGTGAGTAATCATTGTGCATGCAAGGTGAAATCCGATAACATTCATTTTCGATCTTTTCCATCAAAATAAAAAATATTGAATCTTTTTACGTTAACGCTAGAGCGAACAAAGGATTCGATTAAAACGTCAATATTGAATTCACGTTAAATTAACATAACAAAAAACGGATTACGTAATCTGCTGAATTATCTTTATTTTCGGTTATTATTCGCGTGCAGTACGTAGTACTCGTGAGAGAGAGAGAGAGAGAGAGATAGCTTCGTAAATATTGAATCCGGTAAACATTTTGTTAACTCGAAAATTCATTACACGAGTTCCATTGAAATAGACACGCGCGCACGCCCGCGCACACACACACACACACACACACACGCAGAGAGCGGAGTATGGCGAGCAGTGAATTGAAACCATAATTTCTATTGACAATATTCGCTTTCAAACTTTGGTAAAAAAAAGGAAGAAATAAAAATGAAATTCAGCCACTGTTTGTGTAAATAAAATCGGGTAAAGTCGATCATGCAGAAACGCATACATATATAGAAGAGACGTCTGGGTATCGGACCGATAACGAGAAAATCGATCGTACGCGTCGTGTAGATTGCACGACTGTAGGAAGAGAGAGAGAGAGGGAGGCCCTCTTCCGAATGCGTTTTCGCGCTGCAAACTTTTGGGAAAATTCATGCTCTCTGCGCATTCCAATATAACTTTCGCAAATAATGTGCCGATGCACGTTATCGTCGTTGGAGAGTTTTCATAGCGCGGGCTTTTGAAACCTTCGTTATTTTAATGAAATTCAATCAAGCGTTATTCTTGCTGTTGTCGTTGTTGATGATTTATTTGACTGACATTGCTAAAGTTGGTCGATTCATTTCGCGTTTCGCAATTGCACATACACCTGTGTACGAGTACGGGGTTATACTTTGGTGATAGAGTTTCAAATTCGAACCGAATACAGGGGGATTTCACATCAATTGAATTCAAAGTTAATCTCGCAAAGATTGCATTTCGGGCGACTTGCGAAAAATAAAGCGAATTTTACAAGCGGCGCTTTCACGAAATCCAGCATCGTTAATTATCTTGGTAAAACCATCGTTTGTTACACCGACACACCTACACAACCAGCCGCCAAGGCAAGTATAATATTCGCTCGAGATAAAGTGACAACGACGTTGAAAGGAATATAAATATGGAGCTACGCGTAAATTCAACAACACGCTGCAGTCATTGTATCAAATTAAGTGCTCGGAATTTACCCGGAGTTCTCCTATTATCAAGTAATGAAATCAGCCCGCGCACACGGAGTCTACGTTACAAGCATACGTATACGTCGCGCACATTTGCACGCGTACGCGCGCGCGCGCGCACCACCGATGTATACGTACGAGCGTATACGTGCGACCAAGTCGCGAAAAAGCTTCCGAAACTCTTGTTGTCGTCGGCTCTCGTCATTGGGAGAGCGTTCAAGAGGCGTTCGAGTAATTGTGTAACGCGACTAGCGGGCGTTGCAGGCTCAACGAAAATAACGAAAAGCGTCGTAAACGTTGTAAGCGTTACAACTTCGGGATCGAGGCGTGCGCGTGCGCGGTCACTCACCGAGACAAATTTAGCAAGACGATCCTCTTTTCGTTTGGCGGAACTTTTAATCGATCGCTAGCAAATCGCGCGTTTATACAAGCTTCTCATTTGAATGGCGAGACCAGCGTCATATAGAGATGTATATATGCGTGTCTTCGCAGACGTATATTATGAATTTATACAGCGCACCCGTTGGCGGAAAATTCAGAGAGCGAAAATCCAGCAGAACTTGAAGTAGTTTATGAATTCAAACGATCGAAACTGTGATCTGTTGCCTTACCTGCCGACCACACGTTTGATTTTCCTACGCCTTTCGTAGCGTAGCAATGGCCAGCCGGAAAAACACGCTCGCGCGTCGCAAGTCTCGACTACGTTGGCGGTTCTCACGCCAAATGTATCTCAATGTCCAAAGCGCTTTTTCGTACTTAAATCAATGAAATCAAACGAAAAATAGCCTTACGGAGTATTGACAGAGCAACCCACTTGCGCGCACTTTGAAGGTGCTTCGATTTTATTAGAGGTGCGAGTACACATAGCGGGGGGAGGAGGATGCTTTACAGAAGCGGAAACGTCGCTCGGTAAGCTAATCGAGCGCGTTGACTCGGTGACCAAGCAATTAAAATGTCGCTTCAAGCTGCATTCGTTCTAATTGAAGAAAAGAATCGACTCGCCGCGTGTCGTTGCTCTCGTTTATTATTGTATCTTGGCTTTAATTCGTATAAATGCCGGGGAGAGAGATACGTTCGACAACGTTATTTTTCACGCGTCAACTCTTTTTTTCGTCTTTTCTTCGGCGTAAAACATGCACTCTACGTTTAAAACGCATAAAAAGACACATCAGCATTTCTCTCCTTTTTGCTGAATATAAAATTCATCCTAAAAGGCACATATTCACGGAGCTCAGTCGCGTTTGGAGAAAACGTTGGGTCGTCCGTAAAAGACGAACCGCCGTGTTCACGACGTATACGTGTATTATAGTCCAGACTATTTCCGCTTCCAATTACCTTAGGAAAACATCAAAATTACGCTAATATTTGGCGTGCTATCTTCTGGGTCGTGTGATCGCGGCAATACAATGCATACCAGCAAACAATTGAAAATAGCACTTAATTCTCGTTTGCCGTTCTAACAAGACGGCAGTGACGGTAAAACACGAAACTTTGCTCGTTCTGTCGGTCTTAAATTAAGACCTGTCCGCGTGGTCAAGCTCGAATACGTTTGAAAACTAGATTTAATTTGAAAAATGGCCAAGTGTGCGTGTGTGTATTTATATATTAATAGGGGGAGAGAGCGCGCGCGCGTAGGTACGGCTACCAATCAAAGAAAAGACCTTCTTTTAAGCAAAGCCAGGCAAAGGCACTACGACCGATTAACATGCACCGCGATAGCAAGCGATCTCTCGACAACTGCACCACGTTCGCTTTCGTCCGAGGCGCGTGCAATACTTTCGTTGAACCTGTATGGCAGCGCTAATCCAATGCTATTTCTCTGTGTATGCGTGCGCGTGTGCACGAGATGCCTGCCAAGGCAACGAGCCAGGGATTTCGGATTTCAACGTAAATATCTTCGCACGGTTGAATGGTTTCGCCCGCGGATCAAGAACATTCGACACTTGGAGAGCGAGTCTGCGTGTACGGTACTCGTGTACCTCTGTACGCGTACCACACGCGCAGTAGGTAGGTACGTCGGAAGAAATGGCAAAGCAAAACCGACACCCACCTTCCCTTTGCTACGTACAATCGTAATTAGAATCGTTCCGTATCTTCGTGCAGCTTGCGCTCTCGCTCGACGTTCTTGAATTTCTCGTTAAAAATAATTAATATTTCGTCGTCTCCTACGGAACAGAGCGCAAACGGAGCAACAACCCATTGGTTGAGCACAAACGAAGCAGCAGCTCTCGGATGCTCGGCGACAAAACGATCGAACGCGTTGCTCTTGTAAAATCGTAACGAAACGAGTTTACCGACGGAAGCTTGCATAGATTCTAGCTCGACGAATCGGCTACTCTTACGCAGCGGATGTCACGTATCGAGTTATTTTGCATGCAGCGATGCGCAAGCCATACAATTCAACCGGTTGAAGCGTCGTTCGAGTCATTTGAACATTTCAATCGCGTGTCGATTGTTCTTCCGGAAAATTAATTTATACTTGCATTCGATTACGAAGAGTGCTGCGAAGATTTCGCGAAATAAACGCGCAAGAAAGTTTTACCGTTTATTTCGAGAAAAAGAAAAAAAACTATAAAATTTTGCGCGCTCGAGCGAGCACGCTGACGCTTATCGACCTACGCTCTTTTATGGAAGAGCTCGTTCTTTTTTTCTCCTTTGCAAACTTGCTTCTAGAAATACACACGTGTTACGCGGACGTTGTTTCTTCTTTTCCCAGTTTCAACGTTTCAAATAACGATATCACATACGTTGCTGAATTATTTGTGACTTTTTGCTTCTACGATTAATTAAACGGACATTTTCAACGAAATAATTGTACCGCGTCTGCGAATGTCGAGAACACTTTGCGAAATAAGTTGGGATTCTTATTATTCGACACGAGTTATATCGACGTTGCCTTCAAACGAAGGTTGGAAAAAAGTACAAGCTCGGAAGCTTTCAAGACTAATCGAGTGTTCTCGTAAAACCTTTTTCTTGGCAGCGAAGAAAAAAATGCTCCAAAGACTTGCATGATAAACTAGAACGACAAACACTTAGCCTCAATTGCACGTAAAGTCATTCACACAATGTCCGTTGTAAATCAACTTGGCGTTTTACAATGAAACTGTTGTTTACGTGACAAAACACATTTTACTAAAAAGTCAACTAGAACTCGAAACGGCATAAATTATAACAATTCACAAAGCAAGTAACTCGAGCTCGAATATTTCATCGCCTACGTTTCACGTGTTCAAATCGAAATACAAACTCGGAATATTTTCCCTGCAATTAGCCACTCGAGCCGATACGAATGGGTTGGTGGGAATGAGAGAGAGAGAGAGAGAGAAAGAAAGAAAGGAGGACAGGCAAGCGAACGAGTGATTAAAGCGAATAATAGGATAGTTAAAAATCGAGGCTGAAAGAGAAAAAAAGGAAGCATCGTGCGAAGTAGACGGACGGGTGATAAAAAATAGAGCGAACGAGCGCGCGTGGAGGGATGCACGCTCGTGTGCCTCTAGGGAGAGTATGATGGCCCGAAGACGAACTTTTAGAAAAGAGGGGAGGGGGTGGCTTTTGCTCGTCAGCTAAGCTTATATAAAACCAGTGGTGTCACGACTTTAATTTGTTTATTTTTTTCTTTTATTTTTGGTCTGATTTTATACCTTTTCGCTTTTACGACGTCGGTTTACGTGTGTCGTTAGTTTTTTTCTTTCTATCCCTCACTCACTCTCTCTCTCTCTCTCTCGCGCGCGCGCGCTACTTTGATTAAAACTTTCGTAAGCAACAAAAACGATACATACCGTTTATGATCGCGTTTATGATTGATGAATCGAAACAAACTGTGTCAGACCTCGCAAATAACTGCAATTGATGAGCGATGTATCATAAATAAGAGACATCGTTAAATTAAATTACGAAAATAGACAAATGATGTATCTTCAAGACCGTAAGTACGAGTGAAGAGAGAGAGAGCGCGCGAGCGAGGGCACGCCGCATTAGCGTCAATTTGAGAGCGTCCACCGAGTATTTCCCCTTTGGCCGTCATTATTTTGATAAGTGAGGCAAGATGCGCGGAAAGAGAGGCATTATGTGCGTGACAAAGAAGCGCATCGGGAAATACGAGTTTCCAGTTGTCAGACGACGACGACGACGAGATCCCGTCCTTTTTCGTTTTATTTTTCGCCCCTTTCCACTCTCTCGCTTTTCATTCTTCTCTATCTCCCTCCCTACCCCTCCCCTCTTTCTCTCTCCTCTCTTTTCGTTTACTTGCAATTTTTGCTCGCTTTTCCACTCTTACACAGACTTTTATTTTTTCCCCTTCATCAACAGTGTCGGTCTATCTTATGCGCTCTTCTTTCTTTCTATTTTTTTCCCCAGCGAGAAAAGAGATTTTCTTTTATAATTGACTGAAATAACGTTTTTCATCGGAAGAAAGCTAATTTTTTCACTCCCGCGTAAGATTGACTCTTAAACTTTTTCAAATGGATTTTCTCCGTAATAATAATAACTGTCGAACGTTCAAATCGGCATTTTGGATTATTGTTGTTTCTATTATTTCTGCTCGTCGATAAGAACGCGTTATTTCTTCGTTTGAAATTCAATTGCTATAGCTGCAAACACTTTTGTGATTGAAATCCTTAGACGTGGCGGCACACGAATAGTTTGGCTAGCGCCATTGCACACGCGCACACGTACACGCGTGGCCTGTCCGTATATACTAAACCACGGAGTATTGCATCGTACGAGTGAGTTACATGCGCAGAATGACTCGAGCTATATATACGTACTTGGAGAGGCGCATACCCCCGATGTAGAATGCTATTCAACTGAAAACTGCGTTGTTCAACTAAGAGATACTTATTAAAGTATCTTGTTATTTGCAACTTTTTCCTAGTTTTTTTCTAATTTGTTACCGCATTGTTGGAGTATTATTAGATTGCACAAAAACCGAGCGATCTTTAACTGTTTAAAATATCGTCAAGTTTACGTTTGAGCCTTTACTATTGTAACTTTGCCAAATTCGCGTCATGGATTTTCCACAAATTATTAATTTTGCAGCGTTCTAGGTGTACTTTGATAAAACGGAAAATTGAAATAATGAAAATTCCCTTCAGGTATTTTTCCGAGAGATTTCGTATCTGGGTCATCTCCGTATAAAATGCAAAGAAATTAGATGCTTTTATACGTAAAAGTGTTTTCTCGCAAATAATGATAATTAAAGTTATACGTAATTAAGCTATCGTGTTTTACGCGACGTAAAGCGTTGTTATTTTTTAATTTGAACGCGCAAAAACTAGTACAGACGAAGAGTTCAAAGTGAAAATTTAATTAACAGTTTGGCGTAAAAAAATGACGAAAAGCTGTAAAACGGTATTACGCGGAAGTTACGGCTTGGCGTTGCAAGGATTTATATATGTATATACGTATGTAGCATGATCTGAGCATCGTGATATTGATTTTTACGTTCTCTCCCTCCACATGCTAATGTATAGGAGAGCGAGAAAGTTAAATGCTAGTTAAACTTGATACTTTGAGCAGTAGGTTTCGGCTGAGTAATAAAAAAAACTTGACACTGGCGCGTTTTGTGCGAACTTTCCAAATGAAAATCATTTTCAAGTCCAAAAACTTTGCTCGTTAATCAAGTTTAGCGAGAGAGAGAGAGAGAGAGAATTATCCTTGCGATATTGTGTGCTCAATTTTATACACGCGCATAGTCAAGCGAATTTAAAGATACAACTTTTTAGCGTACTCTTGAGCTCTTGAGTAATCGCACAACCGCGTAAATATCTTGGTAGCTATAAAAACACGTGTAAATAGCCACGTATTTAGTATTTAATACGTATCGTTTGTTTGTTTTGTTGGGTAATTCAAGTAATAAACCAGAGGGGATGCTCGATAATTATTCGAAAAAATATCGCGTAACAAAGGAGAAGAAGGAAGGGCAGCAAAAGGGATTTGGGCAGGCTGCAGAAGCCGCAATTAAGGGTGAAAACTCTTTCTTTCTCGTTCTCCCGACAAAGGCCGCATGGATAATGGCTCGGCCGAAAAATGAAGTGCGCGCATGCGTGCAAAAGCTACTCGAGGACTTAAATTCTTTTTTCCTCGCGCCGCCCTACAAAAGGATCTCTCCTTTCGCCACTGTCCTTCCGCTTTACGTTCTCGATTGTTCGATACTTTTGGCCATCTATTACTTGCCCGTCGCTTTTTTACGCCGGATATAAATGCTGTTTTGTCTTGCGATTCGTTATTTTGACTCGACACTTTAGCGCGCGAGTTCTACGCAACGAGTTTACAAGAGAGATAAGGCCTAAAGTCACACGCGTACGGAGTAACGATCGTAAGCACACAAGTTGGCTAATAATGCAAAGCACAATAACCACGGCCATAGTAGTCGTCTACGTAAGTACACGCACACACACACACACCGACACGCACTCACACGTGAGCGATATGCGGCTTTGATATGCAGAGGGGCGAGAGAAGGGGGAGAGAGTCCGTGATCTCGATGCTGCGATATATGCGTAATGGGATGTGCGATCAGACGTGCAACGTGATATATATGTAGAGAGAGAGAGAGAGAGAGAGAGAGAGCGATGCTCGCCGCAAGAGTCTAAAGGCAATAGGAAGAGAACTCGTTAAGCTCTGTCTCTGACTCTGTCTCCCTTTCTCTCTCTTGACAAATATATATATATGCTTATAATAGGAAGCCCGCGTGTATATGCTTTGATGGGCCCTATTCCGTTAACGCGATTACTTAGAAATTTTCGCTAATAGCCATCCTTACCACGTTCGATATGAATTTTCAATGGAATTTCACCGCTTGAACGGGGTCAAAGGGCATTATGTCCCTCCTCCTCCGAGCCCTTATTATTATGGCTTATTAGCCGACGTAGCGCTGTTTTTTACCAATCTATTTGCAGCATAATTAGTCTCTGCGAGCACTATGCGTTACATAGCGCTATCGAAATACCCGTCGAGAGAAAGATCAGTTTCTGTGTACGTATGTATGTATAGATATGCGCACAACCAACAGCTCGACCCCAACACGGTAAACTTGGTAAACGTACGATAGTTGGCGAAGTATTCGAGAAGTTCAGTCGGGCAGAAAGATTGTTTGAAATACTGTGTTTTGCTTTATGATATCGCTTTCGAACGTTTCTCGTTTTGCCCGACAAGAGAGAATATCTCTCAACTTTAACAATCGACTAACACTACTACCAGCACTAATATTATTATTACCAGTATTATTGTTCCGCAAACTAATCCAAGCTTTGGAAATATTTTTAACGTCCTCTCCTTTGTCAACGCTATCGATTGCGATTTTTTTTTCGATTGTTTCCGTGAAAATGGAATATCGCGCGTCAAAACGAAAACGCCTGCAAGTTTTTCAATAAAACGTCGTCAGCGGCGCGTAACGTTGATTCGAGGAGCACTGTACGAATAACGCCGGCCTATACAAAGGTCAAATGATCATTGTACCGTAGTTAATTTTTCACCGACGCTCGTTCGTTACGCGCCCTCTATCTAGTTCGCTGGGACTGCTGTTCAGCCTATACTTCCCAGTCTCAACTCGGAGCACCACTGCCTCCACGGGAGCTTGAGTCTAACGATGATTTATACCTTTGCAGGGGTTCTCATCGTTGTCAAACTTGGAAAATATGCCCTTTTCGCTGTATCACCTTTATTGTTTTTATTTGACTTATTGACCTCTCTCTCTCTCTCTCTCTCTTTCCACCTCGCATTGCGCGCGTCATCTTCCAACTCAGTCTCGTAAATTTTATGAAGACAAGTTTTCGATTTTATTGGTTTCTCGCGTTCAACCCGCGCGACGTGATGTCTTCTCCAATATATGTATTTTCCCGCTACTAGGACGTCTTGGGCGAGATGGAAAAATCCTACGGCCTGCTGAATTTCGCCTAAATATTTCGTTTTCATACTTTAATGCGACTGCCGACGATGGACAAAATAACGCATCGCATAGGCGAAAGTAGTCGATCAGCGATCGTTAGATGATCGAGCGGAAGACAAATTGAATAAACGAACAAGAGGAGAGCGGAATAAAAGCAGAGCTGCTTACAATTTCACTCTGACAATGATGGCAAACTATATGCGGAATTTTAAAGGTTGAGCGCCTCTGATGCCCCGCGACAAGCCATGTATACGTACCCATCTCCTCCCTCTCCATCTCTCTCGCTCACTCTCTCGCTCGCGCGCGCGCGCGCGCCACTGTACACTTCGCATGAATGTATTATACACGCTTGGCGAATATGTCAACTGCAGCATGCGTGTCTCGCTACTCCTGATTTTCATACCTATAACTTCACTTCTCTCCTCAAACTTTTGCTTCCTTTTTCTCTCTGCGTTTGAATAACGACATCATTGCTTTCAAATATCCATTTTTCACGAAAATGATAAATTTCGTATTGTTCCCGTAATGGTTTTCCGCGTATTACTCTTAAAAAGATCATCGTTATACTCGGGCAAGCGTACAACACGCTTTCGCAATATCCATTCCAAATCAAACCGTATGGTGGCGTGGATATATCTTTTGTTGAATTCCAGCATCGAAATTCGAAATTAATGCCTTTTCATTAGTCCGTCCGCGCTCGACGTTATATACATTGGCGTGCATGCATATGTATATATGTATCGATTTTCCTCTGAATTTACACTAGTGTAGCTTTCGATACGCAGTAGTTGATCAAACGTTGCTTATAATTGCCTTTGGATTTCATTACTCGCGCGTGCACCCGTCCAACCACTCTCTGATAGTAATAATAACGCCTTTACGTAGATCCACGCTGCATAATTGTTTCAGCTAAATAAGCGACCTTCCCTAATTTTGTCCGACGCCATTCAAAGTCACTTGGCTACTGCTTGACCTAATTGCTCTATATACGTATTCGAGCCGTAGTCTCCTCCCAGCGCAAAACGCTCCCAATTTACTTTGCTTCCAACGCGTTTCATTTCTTCGTTTGACGCTTATATCTACAATCCGCTGAGTGATCAAACGAATAAGGAATAATTTGCCATCGAAGCGCTCCTGTTATTCGTCGGTATAATCCCGTTTTTGCACACGCTACGGACAACACGGAGAGAAAGAGGGGCGAGGGTGGGGAGAAATTGATTACATCAAAGCCATTACGACGGAAAGAGCAGACGTAAAAGTGTAACAAGAAAAAGAGAAGTACATTTTTTCAGTGATATGAAAACATTGAAACGCGAATGCTGTACGGTATAGAACGATCGTTAAAGCCAGCGCGCGCCCCTTTGTTTTCTTTTTTTCAGCGGGGTATCCATGTCAGTCGCATCTATTCCCCCGCGTGGAATTTCTCATCTCTCTCGACGAAAATAAATAATAATAACAATGGTAATAATGTTCGTTGAAAGTACATTTCCCGTTGTTCGAAAAATAACGACCGTTTAGCCATAACCCATTTGTTAATTGACGCTATCAAAAATCAATTCGACGTTAAACGTATTCTCTTGTAGTTTCAACGAATAAAGTATTTCGTACAATCGCAAAGTCGTATACACCGACGGAATGGCTGTTTACGCCATCGATAATATTGACATCGCGCCTACATTTACGTGGGTATATTCCATTTGAAAATCTTTGAATTGGTTCGTATAGCTAGCGAGCCGTTGGTTCTGGTGAAAATAAACAACCCGTAATTATTTAGCGACGCGCGTGTTTTATTTTGACTCGGTAATATTAATGAATGGGTATTTCTCAAAACAAAACGAACGGCGAATAAAGAAAGACGCAAACAGAGCCGACAAGGCGAAACGAATAAATATTTCGCTCGCTAAAAGCACGAGTGTGCGACAAAACCAACAAGAAGAGAGCAAACGTTGCAATTAATCGAGACAAGGAAACGCGTATGCGTCGCGCGTGCAACGGCGATTTAAAATAAGTAAGACTCGTATCGAGTTCAAGCATCCTTGAATATTCGTCGAAACGACGTTCGAGTTGCTCGGCAAGTATTATTTGCTATTTACACGGCAACTTTGCTTATCTGCTTATTAATACGACGAAGACCGAGCTTTCTGTTCGGAGGGGTCGGAAATAAACTTAGTCTTTCGAGCTTGCGAGCGCGATAGTGTACGCGTGTACGTGAGCCGGTAAATTGATAGGTTATCGATGTGTTTAGACCACTATAGCGGAATCTCCATAGCAACCGAACGATACGTAACTGTCGGCGGTCGCACCTATATACGCACACGCGCGCCTACTAAATTCAGTCTCGATGTACACTTTTTTTGTTCGTTTTCAATTCCAAGCGTGCTACGCGTGCATTTACTTATCGCGATTGATTTCGAAGGTTCGTCGCTGGTTTTCCAGCCGTGCACGCTTGGCCGCTGAAAAATATCTCGCGTCTTGACTGATCAAAACGTCGCTCGCTTTGTCTCGTCGACTCGTCCTTTGCCGTTCGCGCGTGCGACCAACTAACGATTGACTCGACGTACTATCGAACGAGGGAAATATCCTCGATGACGTGCCAACAATTCTGACGTAAAGTAAATATTCGCAACAAAGAGGCGCATGCTGTATTCCGGATGAAGGTGGCTGAAGCTGGCCGAAGGTGCGTGAACTGTAGCGCAACTTTCGACATTTACGAAAATGGGAAAGATACGAAGAAAATGTGTGTTTGCGCGCGTTCTTATTTTTTCCTTATTTTACAGATGTAAAATATTCCAGACAAACGTGCGCGTGGATACCGAGGCATCGTATTAAATGTATACACGCATAAACTTTGTTGTCTGCGTAAACGTCTACGTAACGACTATTTTACGGTCTCGGCTTGTCGAGCAAACTCCAAGTAAATGAGATTTTTTTCACGGCGCTATTTTTATCTCTGCATTTGCTATTTATCCAGTAACGTCTTGCAAAGCGCACTGCAGCGTTTACTTTACACCGAAAATCAAGAAAGTGGCACGGAGAGTAGCAATGAACCTCTTGTATAATTGGCATTCTCCGCCCCCCCCCCCCCCCCCCACATACACAGCCTTTCAAAAAAAGCGTTTGACTTGCTTCTGCGTCGACGATGACTGTTACGTACTCCTTTCCCGTAGCCTCGAAACCTTAGCGACTGAATCTCGGCAAAGTTGATCCGTGTTTTTCGCGATTTGCGCCGTCGTCTCCTTCCCGTTTGTTTTCTTTAAAACGTAAGTGCAAGCAAGTGCGCATGCGTGGTGCAATGCGGCAAAACGCGTTAATCAAAGGTACGACAAGATGCGCTGGTACTTGGCGGTTCGCGTAACGTTTCTTTCAGTCGGGGGCAGTCGGGGGCAGTCGGGGGCACGATGGGTCGAAACGCAAGTCGGAGGAGCGAATCAAACGAATTGGTGGGGAACGTCGAAAGACTCGCGCGATTTCGACGAGCGGTCGCTGCGCTGACGCTTCGTTGAGCCCTCGTTAAAACCTTTACCACTTGCGTTTAACCAAAGCAAATGTTGTTCTGTGTGCAGGATGAAGTGCTGACGATCTCGGAGAAGGTGGTGGTGAGAGTGCACGATCTCGTCAGTTGGTTATCACCGTCACTGGAGTGGTCATGGGGACGCGAGGTATTGCTACCGAGTACACCGTCTTCGTCGCCGAACGCATCGCCAAAACCACAGACCTTGTCCGATCCAGGGCTCGATTTCACGGATGTGGAGCGCCACCAGAAAGACCTCGAAGCATTGACGACGCGACGAACCGAGCACCAGATCGACAACGAAGGCACCAAAGTCGTTGTACTTTCGTACGCAAGGTATTGTCGTTATCGCGCACTCATGCGTCGACTCGAGGGCGCCGAATCGGAGTGGTTGGCTTCATCGGCGGCCGCGGCTCTTGGTGGAATCGCTGCCGTAGCCGGCATGAGGGTGCTCTTCTGCAGGGATACCTTTGATTATCCCGACCTCGAAACGCACGAGCTGCTGTGCAACCATCTAGGTAAGGGTTTGTCGCTGTATTGACCTTGCTCTTTGTACGATATACGTGGTATTTTGTCGTTGCTTTTGGCGTTTTCAACAAGGATCCCCGGACCCTCGAAGTCGCCTGCGATCGCTTCGGGGCGAGCGTTACGGGCGCTTAATTGGAGGATTTTTTCGAACGATCGCTGCCCGGCTCGACGTAAATTATACAAAGACGTCGTCGGCTCGCCTTGACCGATATGTTGAACCGGTGCTTTAAAAGTCCAAGTTAAATCGAGTGAACTTTTTGAAATGTAAGATAAGCGCGTTTAGCGTAGCTCACCTCGCTCAATTTATACATTCCAAGATTTCTGCCTGAGATTGCATATCTAAGTTGGGTTATCTAATTTAGTGGCGATTTCACAGCTGAAACTCGCGCCACGAGCCGTACGCGAATGCATTTCTGACGCGTTAGAAGCGTGCCCATCGCGTTGGCTTCTTTACAAAATGCCTTGCGAGAGGGAACGCGCGACAAAACTCACGCGTAAATCAGCCCGTTGAGTTTGCGAACGTATATGGGGCAAACGCGAAAATAGAAAGAAACGTCTTAAACGTACGCGCGAATAAATGCACAACCTCGCACAAATCATCGTCAACGACGCTTTTAAACCGATCCCGCTTTCCCGCTAACGCGCCGTCGCGCGAACGTCGGCGCCGGCATAGCGCATGCGTTTCGTACGTTAAGACCAGGCAAAAAGGAGAGAGACAGAGAGCCACGGCACACGTGCTCGTGCGCCCGGCTCTGGATATTACGTACTTTATACGAATAACGTGCCCGACTTCTGCGCGCGCGAGATAGTGCGTAACTTGATTTTTGCCGTGGTGCTTTCAATTTTCTTCGCTTGATTTTCCTCTTATTTTTGAGGTAATACAGTGATTTATCGTTTGACGAAATGACGATCATCATGAGAATTAGCAACAAACAAATTGTTAATTTGACAATCGATGGACATAAGTTGAAAATAAGTGAGAAACTTTTTCTTTCTTTTTTTTCTCTCAGGGATGCGCGCACGCGCGCTCTTTGTTTGTTTTTATTTTACATAGTTGACAGAGCCTTTTGACTGTACTGCAATGTTTGTTTGAGTGTTTCTTTTTCGCTTCGTGTCTTTTAACGTGAAAAAAAAACAGTTTAATAATGTTGTAATGACACAAGACAGTCGTATAGGCGTTATAGATTAAACAACACTTCGGACGGCTTAGCGTTTCTGCATTCTTCGAAGGGAATGCATTTGCATTTTGTCGTTTCACTAATTATCTTTTGTCGTCAATTCTGCAACATTTTTATAGATTTGATATATTTTTCACGAAAATACAAATACGGGCGAGATTTTATTCGTAGATCAAAGCATCTTTTGCCAACCCCAGCCGATCTCATCGAGATTTTTTTAACGTTTCAATTGGGCGATCAACTTACGCGCTTGTTCGAAACTCGACAGCTTTTGAGAGTGGCTAATGAAATTGTCGTTCAACAAAGATGTTGGCGATTTGTAGACAACACGTGAGGCGAAGCATCGTGTCAACTGTTTGAAGCAATTATCAGAAGCAGCTTTTATCCGTCCGCTGCGAGGTGTTTTTCTTCGAAGAAAAAGAAAAGGTTATCGGAAAAAAGCGGATCGAGTTTTGTTTTGGCGTTTAAATCTACTCGTCACACCATTTCCTAGAAAGATTTGCCTTATCGCTGGATATTTGTTGTTTTTTTAGTCATTGGTATCTCTTCTGCAGTGATTTCGCTTAAATTGATCGAGTACGTAAACGTTGCTCTTCAACGTTCGAATCGCGACGTTCTTTGCACGTCGTATCCCGCAGAACCAAAAAAATGGCATTCCAATCAATAATCAAATTCTTTCTCGCTTCTTAAATTCCAGTCCAGTGTAACTTTACAATTTTGCGGAAATCCCATTTGGAATCCGATGTGTGTGTATATATATATATATGTATACACGCATACGTCGACCTAATTTTCCATTGAAATCGCCAAATCTACGTAGTAAACATGGAAATGTTTACGAAGGGGGATTAATCAAATGGCGTAGTGCATATGATTTGGAATTAATTTATACGAGCTAATAATATCGAATAATTTTCCGTGGCACTCGAAATGCAAATACACAGTTTTATTGAATTTTTGCTTCTACGGTTATTCATATATATATATATATTTGTAAATTAACCACGAATGGCAGTGCTGTTTTACGGTTATTTCGACTATCAATTATTAACAGTGCGACGTGCAACTTTGCGTGAAAAGTGGCGATGGTTGTAACGAAGCCACAGCCATGCCTGGCGCGGTAAACACAGCGGCTCGCGAGAAAAGTTAACGTCTATCGACAGCGATTCTCGCTGGAACTGCCAGCAACGAGTTTTTTCCACGCCTCCTTCAATACCATTGCCGATCCACCACACAACTCAAGCTCCGTATCCATGTCGACTGACGATAATTCACGTGTCCTTGTGTACGTGTCCTTTCAGCGCCAAAACTTAAAGGCAGACCTCGGAGAAAGCGCAAAAAGCGCAGCGTGTCCCCAGGCGAATCAAGCAACGAGAGCGAAGCGTCGGTTGCCTCGTCGGCGGCTGCCTCCACTTCCAAAGGTTCGTCGTCGTCCGGACAGTCGAGCACGTGTAATTCGACGGGCACGCCTGGGCGACCAAGTGCCGCGGTCATCGCTGCTGCAGCGGCGAAACGTGGCGATCGCAAACCCAGCCCCGAGGAGAAAAAGTTCCTTGGCGACGTGCACACCTTCATGTCTTCGCGCAACACGCCACTCGGCAAGATGCCTCTCCTCGGCTACAGACAAAGTGAGTTGTATTTTTTGTTCGTCGAACGAACGATTATGAAAAAGTCGATAAGGATAACATTAACAACGTTTGTCCGCTCGTTCGCAGTCGATCTGTTCCTGTTCTACAGCAAAGTACAGGATCTGGGCGGTTACGACAGAGTTAGCGAAAATCGTTTGTGGAAGGCGATCTACGACGAGATGGGTGGCAACACCGGTTCGACGAGTGCCGCAACGATAACGAGAAGGCACTACGAAAGGTACTGTAATCTTGTCGCGGAGGGCCGATTCTCGTGTTTTAAGCTGCTAAAACAAGGTATTTACTGACGTATTTGCTGACGTATTTGCTTGTCCGCGCAGGCTGCTGCTACCTTACGAGAGATGTCAGAAAGGAGAGGATATCAAGATCAAAGCAAATTTAGCCGGCAGGCGAGTCAAGAGCCAGAGTATATCGGACGCTTCCGAGGACTCGGCCGAGGTCAAAAGGGAGCACGAAAGTCCGCCACCTTCGCAGACGCCACCGCTCTCGATCGACGTACCCACTTCGGCAACGATCACGCCTCCTCCCCCCGTACACTCAATATTGTCAACTTCGGTAAGACTCGCTTGACTGATCGACTTTGATTTCTCGAAAGGCTCGATCGCATTTCTAAAAGTGTTTGTCGGCACAGCCATACCTGCCCGGGGATAAGCCGCGCAACGAGAGCGGCAAGACGTCGTCTTTGCGCAGCGTACGGGTCAAGTCCGACCGCTTGAAATCGCTCAACACGATGATAGCTACCAGTAATTCGATATCTGCCAGCCAGCAACAACTGCCCAATTCGCCGACCTCCGTACTCTCGACCTCTATGACGACCTCCTCGTCGCCGACGAATACACCGCCTGCCTCGACCACACCGACGAACGGCAGTGTACTCGAGAGACAGCTCAACAACCCTCTTCTGTCTCAACAGGTACGCGATTTGTGGAAGGCGATCTACGTCGCGTTTGGTCGGCGGTTCGATCATCCCTGTACTTATTTATTTTTATCGGCAGGTACCACCATCGTGTTCGCCGCCAGGACTGCCCGTGAGCACCGCTAATGCCACAGCGGTAGTCACGCTCACTCCACCCCCCGAGAAGGATATGAAGGAGATTAAACTTGATCCTAAACAAACAAGTTTACTCGCCCAAGGCAAGGAGAACATTCCTCTGTTCGAGGAGAAGAGTCCCATATTCGTAGACAAGCCACGCTCGCCCGAGGTGATCGACCTCGAGACCGAAACCGAGTCTGGTACCAGGGACAAGCTTATCATTCCTAGCTTCAAGAAGCGAAAACTTGAGATACTGCGCGAGGGTGGCTTGGAGGTCACTGCTGTAGAATTAGGTGCGTACAACGCGCGCTGTACATCGATGAAACTTTGCGACGAAACGCTATCGTCGTCGCCAATTTATCCTTGTCGATCGTCCGAGCCTCGATTGTTGACGTGCGTTCTTTTGTTGCAGATGCTCGGCCAAGCGTTATTCAGCCGACAACAACGAACACGACGGTACCCAGTCTGGCAAGTTCCGTAGTACCTGCCTCGACGTCGCCGTCGCCGTCGCCAAACGTGGCCCCTACGATAGCTGCCACGGCATCGCCCGGAAAATTGGACGCCAAAGCGCCCACGAGTCCGAGTCCCTACAACATACCATCCTCGACAATTATCCCGAAACTGATAAACGTCACCGTCACACCGGACATAGGTCACATGCTGCCGCGCTCCGAGGACAATAGAACTCCCACGAAGCCGCAACGATCAACTCCGACCAGCCAAAACAGCAACGGCGCGCCACCGAATCAGGCATCGTCCGCGAATAGTCGTGTTATAAACCTCGGCAATTCCAACGCCTCTCTGCTTCAACTGTACGCCAACGCGAACGTCCCGATACCGCAATCGTTAAACTCTACTGTGGGTCAGACGAATCATCGGTTCGTGCAACCACCATTGCCCAACGGTAGACCTCTAATTCCAAGAGTTACGCAGTCCAGGTCGATCTTCGGCAACAGTAACAGCGAGAAGACGGTGTACGGAAATCCAAAGGATATCCTTGCAGCTCCCAAGTACATGCCACCGGTGCCACCACCTCAACCCCACACGCCAAGAAGTCCCAGGTAAGTCGTTGAACTACAGCTACTTCGAGAACGCGTTGTCGCCTCGTTTACCTTGGGCCGTGCTAACGATGCCGCGTATGCCGTTCACAGTATGCTTCCCGCTCTAAATGTACGATGTGGGACGAGTGGTTGCAACAGCGAGGCCCCGCCCGGCGGTATCCTGGATCTAACGGCGAAACCGAGCAACGACAGGCCGGGCTATGGGCGACCGAACCTTGAAATCGTAAGGGTACCTGTGGTACCGCGACCCGTTCCTATGAATCTTGAGACGCGAAATCTCGAGGCCCACCACCGAAGCGTCATCAACGTTCCAACCAACTTGAGCAAAGACGTAAACAGCAGTAAACCGCCTGACATGTCGGCTCAAGCGCGCAACAAAAGTCAATTTGTGACTGGAAGCGTGCCCCCGAACTCGGTCGGCTACACGAACGTATTGGACAATCGCACTATGGCCACGAATAACCTGGAGATTACGCTCGTTAGTCCAAAGAAATCGTCGACTGGCGTTGTGGGTGTGCCGCAGCTCAGTCCTCCTACTAGAAATAATACGGTAAGCATCGACGGCGCTCTTCGTTCGGCCGTACGGTCTCGATGTACGCGACGCTAATCGCGATCTCTCCGAAACTCTAGCAACCGCCACCGGCAGTACCCGTGCAAAGGAGGCAGCCTCCGCCGTCGCCACAGCACCACCTCAACGGCAAATTCCCGTCGTCGAGGATACCACCAGAGCCCATCTCACCGTACACGCCAAGGAAACCAACGGTTTCGAGTGGTGTGCCGAGTGTCAGTAGTCACCACCCGGTGATACCAAACGTACCAAATCTTAGCCATTTGAACTCGAGCCCGGTTTCGAGTTTTGCCAAGGCGCCAATGCCGAATTATCAGTACTCGGCGATGGAAAAGAGAAAAGCGGCCGAGGCTACGGGTAGCAACAAGGAGATGCGCAGGATAAACGAGAGCAACGATAGAATGTCGATGCAGCAGCATCTCGACAGGTTGGAGTCCGGTTCGTCGTCCAAGCAGTCAAGGTACGCTCGACAATCCGTGCTTTTCGTTTGTTTCCTCTTACCAGCGCTCTTCCTCTTCTAATTAACCTGATGTATCGGTGATGTTTTAGGGAATCCGATCCCCTAAGAAGACACGGTGTCCCGAGCTTGCCGTCGAGTTACATGTCGGCCATCCCACCCAACAGTCCGGCCTTCCTGGCACACCAGCTAGCTGCCGCGGGCAGTGCGCCCTCGGCGGCCGCGGCCGCGGCAGCTGCGAGCAAGTACTTGCCGATTCTCGACCCCATTTACTACCCGGCGTTCTACAACGGCTTGTTCCCCGGGCCGATGGCGCCACCCGGAGCTCCTGCTCCACCCTTCCTGCCTCCGGAGATCAGCGCCTACTACAAGGAATTGCTCGCGATGCATCCAGCTGCTGCCACAGCCCAGCAGACGAGGCTCGCGATGGCTGCTAGCCAACAACATCAGCCCACTGCGCCAACTTCAAAGTAGACGAGCAACAAAACGGCGATCTCAATGCGTTAGCTCTTTGCGATTAGCGATCTTTCGTTCAATTAATCACACTTTAGTCGTGACTGACCGAAAGGAAGATAGCGCGAGGTAGTAGCGAAGTTCTTACTCCGTTGTTTCATGTGACTGAATGTTTTATTTTGAAAGTATTCGGAGAGACGATGATTGTTCTTCCTTCTTTTATAATTTATAATTTTTTTAAAAATTTCTTTCCGATTAGAATTTATTTAGCGTTTATTTTTAGTTTACTTTACGATGATTGATAGGTTTTTTTTTCATTGAATCCATTCAAAAAATCAAAACCATGAACAAATGAAGGTTCATACTTTGATCTATAATATTTACCGCGAGAAAAAAGGTATCTAAATATAACAAATTGAAAATTAATCATTATGATAACGTTCAAATACAACGTTGAAAATGTTATTTAGAAGAGAAGTCTTTTCTTTTTTTTTGCAATTTTAATTTAATGGTTTTGCAGCGCAAACGGAGAAATATATCTTTGAAAGGCGTTTTTTTTTCATTCAATGTTATCGGTACAAACTGTATAATTATTTTGGAACGTCATTTGAATAGCCCGACTATAAGGCATGTTGAGTTATAAAAATATCATCTAGCAACCTTTTTTATTTGTGTGATTAAACTTTAGTAAAGCAAGTTTGATATGCAGTAAATTTTTTACGCTGAAACTCCTTGTTCAAGGAGGCGAGACAATTATAATGCGCAATTAACGGCTAATCGTACTTCAATGCGCATTTTCCTTCCAACTCGTTCTACGTGCGCAATGTGATAATATTGTGTATTTGTAAAATGCGAAAGTATTACGGGATGGTCGAGTGATAAAGGATAAAATAAATTGCATTAGATATTAATTTTTTTCTTTATACAACTCGCACGAAACCCCGTATATTTCGCTCTATAAGTTAGCCAATTTCATCTACGACAATGACAGTTACTAAAGTTATAGCCGACTCTAATACGTGCATTAGTCGTAGTTAATCGTAAGATAAAACTTAGTATGTGTTTTTTTGGGTCGTAAAATAAAAGTTCTATAAAGAGTTGAAGAACGTCGATAAGTAACTTTTACACATTTTTTATTTTTGAAAGGAAAAATGGAAAATGTGTCGTCTCAGAAACTGAACGAGGACAAGTGTAATAATGATTGGACTGAACAACTGTACATAGTGTACATAGTTTTAAAGTATAAGTTCGTTCATAAGTTGCGACGAATAATCTAGTTAAATATAAATCCAGCATCGTCTCTGAATTATATACAATACATGTAATAAGTTTAATCATTAAGGTTTCAAATATGTATGTACAGGCCGTCCGGAATCTCGTGGTTCACGAGTGACTCATGTATAGAAAATTTTCTTCTGGGCAATTCTTAAAGAAATAAGATTCAACAGTTACATCCAAAATAAATGTTAACTCTTCGCATAAAAGGATAGCTTTCCATTCTTGATCAACTTTTAAATTTACCGAAAATTTCAATGGACATTGTAACACGCGTGACAATATATTTTGTAAATTAATAACATTTAAAAATAATTTTATTTTTCATGTCATGAAAGTCATGAAAATCGCCACTGTTCTTATTTTAAAATACATCACTGATGTATGTTTAATCATTTCGTTTTGTACAACATTCTTTTTTGTAACTTGCTGAATATAAATTTGAACATTCAAATTCAAAATTAAATAACATAAACTTCAATGTTTTTGTAACTTCTGAATTGAAATACTTAATCGCTAAGAATGTCCAAAGGCGATTTGTGAGTAATATTTGATATATTTTTTTCATTATTATTATTACGGCGACGAATCCAATTGAATAAAGTACGCCGAAATAATGTAATGTTAACGAGAAAAAGAAAATTTATTAAAATTCTCGATCGCACATTATATACATTGAGTTGGCTTTCATTTTTCAAGCGTTTCTTCAAATTTGTTAATTATATAAATCTGTAAAGATGAAAAAAAAAATAAGAAAAAAAAACCAAAAAACAAACGCCACCTGCGATTATTTCTTCGTAATAAGCACATTTCAATGCATCAATAACGTGCAAAAACATTGAACATGAAAGTTTGAAAATTTATGATATAAGTTTATAAATGTGACTTTTTTTAAAAAAAACTTATTTGATGTAAAAAATCATTTGTAATAAAAATACTAGAAAACTAATAAAAAAAATTAAAAACAAAATGACGTAGGTGTAAATTCTTTTTGTGTCATACATACATTCGATTATCAATGAAATAGCTTGTAACGATACATTGGTAAAATGAAGTTGTGTAAATTGTCGGATCGCTATATGTATAAAGATCGTTTTACTGTTAATTGAACGTAAATATACCGAAAGAGATGAAAAATTCTATGCATTATTTCAAAATATGTAAAGTTTATGTAAAAATATCATTGAAGGAAATATCATAAGTTGGCGTTCTGAAAATAAAAGTACGATTAATCATTTGACTCAACGTCTCAATATATGCGTATTAACAAGTAGCTGTGTAATTAGAAAATGCTCATTTCCAAATTGTACCAACACTAATTAAAAGTTGCTCTCTTGTACGAGACAAATGAACGATCGACGAAGACATTTACAAAGCGTAGAATTGTGCCAGTCAAATGAATCGAATATTAGTAAATTTAGAATCTTAGATATCGATGTCTTTCATGAACTTTATGCGTAAAGTTTTGTATAAAATCTTCCGTTGGCATCCATGAAACGTTCTATTTCCATTTTTTGATCGGTCATGTTTCACTTTGGTCCACGTTTGTATATTGAACATGTGTACTAAACAATAAACCTTTAGGAAATTCAACACGACACGCGATGCCAATGGAAAACGTCCATTTGTGAAAAAAAAAGGAAGAAAAAACACGTGAAACCGAACGAATACTAGATGTGCGTGATGTGTGTGACGGCTTTGTTACTTGCGTTATCAAAGTTTTACAATTCTTGTGGTTTGTTATACACGTATGTGATTCGAATTTTTTAACAATATCGTAGAGAAACACTGTAAAGAAATAGGCAAATCTGAACATAAATCATTGAAGTACATTCGACGACGACAACAACTACAACAACAGCAACCACGGCAACAACAAAAATAGTGTATACCGCACGACAAGCGCTAGACGGTGAAAACGATGTTTCAAGGCATATTCGAGGGAAAACAAATCTCGAAATCGATATTCGTTTAATTATCGTCTTGTTTGGCTAAGAATCGAAGAAGTTGTCTTGACGCACGGTATAACGAAGCGCAAAGGAAGCTACGCGACGCGTACTGTGTGTTAAATCTCAACGTTGCTACCTATTTTCCCTCGAAACAGTCTCGCGCAATAACGAATCAACCTTATTCACGACAATTATTATTATTAACGATGATAAACGATAACACTATTGATAATATTAATAGTATTGATAAACTAAAAGTGCAGGTTCCGCGAGGAAGGTTTTGTGTATCGTCATATATATATATCGAGCAATTTCCTTATTTGTATTTATATTTCTTTTGTAATCGCGCCTTCTTTTTTCGCGCGACTCAGTGCTCTTTGTCGACCAACGGCACGGGGAGGTATGATTATGTAGACGAAAGCGAATACCCGAATAATAGTATTCAATATTGAATTTGCCTTCTTTGTGCCCTTATTTTAGTTGGTAAACTCGTTCGAACATCGCATATATTTACACGCAAATCATAACGACACGAAGAACGATTACGGGCTATTCGACTCACAGGAAATACTCGACAAAGTTGTATTCGATGCATCGTTCTTTATTCATAGTTTACATTTGTTAATTTTTAATGTCCTCCGGCAAACTTTCTTTTGTACAGTACCTCATTTCTTTAAAAAATATAGTAACATTGAAAACATTCTTGACTCATTTTCATTTGCCACGATATCTCGTAAACCTAGAAGACAGCTTACCATTGTCTCGTGCTGTTGATTCTAGTTGCGATCGCTAAACGTCTTGGCGTCTTGTCCCACGTTCAATCCAATCTATTCCCAGTCCAATTGAAACCTCGCGTGCCCAAATACCCAAATTTTGAGTTTTCTCGCAAAGTTTCGCATTTGGCGCCGTACGACTCCCGTCTTGGATAGATTTGGCCAAAAACAACCGTTACAACGTACGTGCAACTGTCCTATCCGTCCGAAGCAATCCCTTCGGAATCGTCGTTCCTCGAGAAAAACGTCGACATCCACGACTGAATATATTTGAAATAAGAGTGGGCATCCGTTGGTTCGGTTGTTTCGCGTTGAAAAAATACGCACCGCGATTTAAGTATTCAAATGAAATCCCTAAAAAATCCGACAATACGGCTTAGATCGAAAATCTATTTTGATTACCAACGAAATTACAACTAAGCAGTTTACATATTTTTGGCCTTTTCTCGCATCGGTACGCGCATTCGTTACGCGTACGATGCCATGCTACTTTACCACGAAATCTATCGACGACGCGAGCGGTACTTCGTTGCAGAGTCGAGTTTTCTCAGGAATCCAATGCCAAGTTTACCGCGAGGCGGTCCCCAAAAACAAATAACAGCGCGCAAAGTGAGGACAGTTTAGCCGTGGTCCGATAGACCGAACGGAGATTCGCGTCCGTAGTTTCAGTTTTCTCGAAAGACAGACAAAGAAACGAAACAGATGCACGCGCAACGCGTTTATCGTTGACCAGTAGTAGGTAAAAAGGTTACGAGCAAACAACTAAAGCAACCAAGCGATTGCCGCGAAATTTTTCAACGGTGTATGCTGATTGCGTTCTGTTGACGTGCGGAAAACGCGTACAATTCTCCCGTAGATAACCAAAAGGCAAAAATACCGAAATTTAAATTGAAGGACATCGACAACAACGACGCAAAATCAAGAGACCGAAGACTCCAGCGTTCGGAAAATAGATAATTGACGAAGTACGAGCAGTAGCGAACCGCGTTTGTTCTTTTATGTGGATTTTTCGAATAACGAGCCATTTGCTTTCTTCCACGATTGTTGTTAATTTTGACAAGTTGCAAACTAATCGTACTTACAAGTTGGCGATTTGGGCGACCGTCGAATTGCGAAAGGAAAGTTTACCTCGATTGTTTTCATCGGAGAAAAAATGAGGCATTCGGTACGAGATTTATTTCCGAATTTCGGCAAGTTCTGAAATTTTGAAAAATTTACGAAATATTCATCGTGACTACGGGAATACGGAAACGTTCGTTTCTTTTATCGTCAAAACGAGGAATACTCGGAGTTGGAGGTTTTGCGATAATTGCAACTCCGATGCAACAGGTTCGGCCAACGGTTATCCCGATATTTTCCTTGTTCGAATTGTAGGTTTCTAATAAATATACCAACCGTGCTCGGTCGAAACCATTCACCGGCCAAGTTTATATCAAGTTCTGAAAAGTAATATCTTTGCAGAGGCAGTTTGCCCTTGGTCGACTCGAATTCAAATAAATAACGCAGACATCGTTGTATGGTTATGATACAGTTTATGATAATAATACACAATACACATAATACAAGATAAATTTACAGTTGAAATTCTAAGACGAATAAATTAATATTTACGACGAGCCATCAGATACCAGTACGGGAAATTTGATTCTTGTTTCGCTCGATGTTTACAATGAGATCGTTCAAGTGTTTGTTTTTGTTTTGCCGGATTACCCGAAACGAAAAACTCTTTCTCGAAAATGTGGCGTTTAAAACAACGTTAAATAACAAGACTACCGAATAATAAGTAATAATTATAATAATTGTAATAATTGTAATAAACGATGAAACAAACAATTAATAAGAACAACCGATCTATCGATAGTTCGCGCGGAAAGATCGTTTTCGCACGCTGTGACATAAGGCGCGTGGTTAAAATCGAGCTTCCCTAGGCTCGATTTTGTGTACGCTTGCCGGAATGCGCGTGCGTAAAGTCGATCTTTCCGCGCGTCGCGTCGAAAGTTCGGCACAACGGCGATACAAAAGGTGCAGAAGTCGCATCTATCGTAGGACAAGTTTACCTGGAAATCCTTTTAGGATTGCTTGTCCTACGCTAGGCCTGTAGCGAGTAAATATACGGAGTAGCTTGAACCTCTGGAAAAAGCGAAAGATTAGAACGAACGAAAAGCTAGCAATTACAGCTCGTGTGATTCTTTAGGCAAAAAAGCGACCGCTGAAAGGCGATAAATCGTTAGAGCTGAGAAATATTACGAGACACAAGTCGAGAGTGCGTCGAGTCAAGTCGAACGTGAGTTCGCGAGTTTATACGTAGAACTAAACGCTGTTGCAAGAACGTCGCGAGATCGATAAGCCAACGGATCAACGATTCGATCGCTAGTTGTACTACGAAGCTAAACGACCGTTTGTCCAATTAAAATACCGAGTCTGCAATCGGTTTTAACGGTGTCGTTTTCGTGAAAAAGTTCGCGCTCGACCGAAACATCGCTCGGAGTGTGCCGTCTCGTTTCGATCGTCGAGACGACTCGAAGCGAGCGTCTTCCTCCCCACGCGCTCGATTCGCGCATTCGAACGTCCATCCTATGGCAAGATCAAATTAAATATCGCGCCCATCTCGGTCTCGAGGCTCGAGGCTCGACGCAAAACTTGGGGAAACTGCAAGTTTTGTATCGTTAGTCGAGTGGCAGCGGTATCGGCTGCTGTTGTTGCACCGGCTCCCTCACCATTGTCGCGCGATAATTCGCAAATGCGGCAGCCAGCCTTCGGGGTGCCGCGTCCAGTAGCGTTTGGCCTGGGCGCGCAGCTCTCGCGATCTGGAACAGTGCCTCCAGAGTTTCTGCTCCGGGGTCGTCAGCTGTGAACAGACAACGGTTAAAGCCGCTATTAGCTCCATCTCCCACGAGTACGCGTTGCGAATGCACCTTACGAATAAGAAAAAAGCCACGGCGTGCGCCAACGGAAACTAATGCAATATCGAACGAGCACGATGTAACGGGAAAGCTGGAAAACAAACGAAGAGAAAAGAGAAGAAAATGACGGGGTTACCTTCTTGCTCGACGGCCGGTTCCCGCACCGTGTACTGCAACAACTCCAAGAGCAGCTGTATGAATTCACAGGCGATGTTAATGGTTTGAATCTTACTCATTCGGTCGTTGTGGAAGCGAGGTAAGTATCTTCTGAGTTTGGTAAAAGCTTCGTTGAGCAGTTGAGTGCGTTTGCGCTCTCTGGCACTCGCGGCATCCCGCGCAGCCTCCGCGGCGCGCTTGGCCGCTGCCGCCCTCTGGTCCGGGTCGTTGTTGTTGGGAGGCTCGACGGGTTCGGGCTGCTGAGCCTCTACCTCGGGAGAATCGAGTCTGGGCTGCTTCGGTGCTCGGGCGGCGGCGTCGTCGCTCGAAGCGTCGTCGCTGGCCTTGCGTTTGCGTCCAGGGTTACCGCGGCTGCTGCCTTGCGCTTCGTTATCTTGGGCGTTTTCCAGCACTACGGGTTGCACGTTGGCTGGATATTCCATTTGTCCGTAGACCGGCGCCGGTGGTTCCGACGGCTGAGCCAATTGCGCGTTCTGAACCAACTGATCGGGCGACGGACGGCGTTGATGCGCGTGCACTTGGGGAGCTGCCTGATGCTGGTGAACGTATTGCTCGTAGACGACCGGCGGCGCGGCGTAGCCCATCACGTTGTTCGCCTGCTGTTGTTGCTGCTGATATTGCTGCTGCTGCTGCTGCTGCTGTTGTTGTTGTTGCTGCTGCTGCTGCTGCTGTTGTTGTTGTTGCTGCTGCTGCTGCTGCTGCTGGGGAACGTAATACTTAGCGTTCGGGTCCACCACGATGCCTCCGTTGATGATGCCTCCGTTAAATCCATTGAGCGCTGGGTTCGCGAACACTGGATTCATAACTGCCTGCTGTATGTTATTATTATTATTGTTGTTCATCCTGGGAAAGGAGGCGGGATGAACGTGCACTTGCTGATGATGCTGACGAGGAGAAATCGCTGGGTTCACGTCCATCGCTTGAAACAGATTGATTTGCATTTGTTGTCGACACTGGGGTCGTTGACGAGCAGAGGTTGATGGCAAACTCGCGTCCACTGGTTTGAAATTAATGTGCTGCTGCTGCTGCTGAATTTCACAATGGCGATATTGGTCTTGGAGGTGCTGTTGGTGATGAGTCGACGAGGGTGGCTGTACCTCGACAACGCTGTTGGGCGATGAGGTATTGCTGTCCGTTCCAAGACTGCTGTTTGCTTCTGGTGAATAATAACTATTGTTCGGCGAGAAATATGCGTCAGCAGGGCTGTTCTGCATATTCTGGATTCATTCACAAGTATCACAAATTTGCAGCGTCCACTAAGAAGACTCGGTGAGCGGTGTTGGTCCTTACTGATCGAGAAGTACGACACGTCTGGATGGATGTGAAGCGTCCGAATGACGAGAGCCTAGGTTTTTGTGCTTTTAAGAGCTTCAACTCTGGTCCCCGTTTCCCCACCACTTTTGTTCACGAGACACAGTTCCCAGTTCGACTGTACTACTGTACTACTGTACAAGATGTATTGGGTATCTATAGTCCAACCCCTCAATCTCGGCGCGCCTCCGTTCTTCTAACGGCTTGGTTGTTATTATTATTAATATTGTTATTATGATTTATTTAAATTTGGTTAGAATTTTCAGAAGTAACTTCACCTCGGTAATGCCGTTCGAGAGTCATAAGCGTTTTTCCGTTGTACGATGTTTTAAAACGTCAAACGACAGTCGGGCATCGAATTATTTGCGTCGTGCGTTTCGTTGCATGCTGTTCGTTCGATAAAATTGGCCAAGACGAGTTCGATTTAATAAAAGGCACGCTTACGCGATACGCGACAAACCTTCGAACAGGGAACGTCGTAGTTTTCGTAGTATTATCTTCGATGTTATTGAAAAAAGATACGCTTAAACTAAAATATTTCCGATATATGCTCCGTACAGGGTAAAACTACGTGCAATTTGTACAAGTAGTAGACGGATTGCCAGCGATGCCCAGCGGCAAGTTGTTGGCAAGTTGTTGGCAAGTTGTTGGCAAGTTGTTGGCAAGTTGTTGGGCATCGGTGGTTGAGGTTTACGACAAAACGGCAGTAGTAGGGATGTCGTTGTTCGTTACAATGATTAACCGTGACAACAAGCGCCGTAAACAGAAGCGGTAAAAAGTAACAGTCGTAAAAAATATTAATCGTAACTATAGTCGATCACGTCTGAAACTCGTTTCGTGGACCAACAAAAAATCGGCATCAACGACGAGATCGAGGTAAATTTTGCTCGATTCTCGTAGAGAAAATATTACTGCCCAATTGTGCATCGATAGATCGTGACAACACGTGTTGCTCAGAGAACCAAGGTGACGCGTAAAATTAGCCACGCAAATACGAGATGAAAAGCGGACAAGAAAGAAAAGGTGCATCAGACAAGTATCTTGTGGCTACAATGGGCCTCGCTAATTGACAAATCGGGGGATTCCCCAGCACGTGTTACACACGTGTGCGGTTTTTCGTCCGCCAACCGCCCTTCTTTGCCAAAGTCCAAAGCCCTAGGTTAAGAAGAAAATCAAAAATCCCAACCTTGTCGTATATTTTGCCACTCGTGTCCGTCTATTTTCCTTTCTTCTTGTTGACTTTTAGAAGGCGCAAGGTGACTTTTTGTTATGATGGCAATAATTGTACATACCGTGAACGTAGCTGGAAAAAAAAACATAATTTATACGTTCTTTATTGCCTTTTAGTTAAATCAACCGACAATGTTTATCGTACATCAACGAATAATGTTTAACCAAGTTGTCTTTTTGGGGTCGATAGCTCGTAAGTGACCGTGTATCGATGCAAGTGATCCTGAAAGAACTGCCCCGCCTCCTGGGGAATCCCCCGATCTTACGCTACCGCATACCATTAAGGGTCACGCAGTACGACAAAGATTTACCAACTTTCACCTCCCCCGTTGTGCATGCGTGTATCATGTGAATAGCCAATCTTTTACGCCACTTTCATTATTGACGGAGCCAGGTTTTATCGGGCCAAATGTTGGAAATTGAAAAATGGTAGAAAAGAAAAAAATCAAAAACATGAAATAATCCAGCTTAGTCGAGGGGCCATGAGACTAACGAACGGAAGGGTTTCGTGGGTGATCAGGACTTCTTGGAAAACAAAAATTCCAGCGACATATGTTACCTCTTTTAATCCAAATCTCTTATATACTCAGTCGTACCGAGCAATTTTTAAAACGTAGCATCACATTTTTTGTTTAAACAGCCGCGTATGTTTCTCTAAGAAAACCTTGCTTTTGGAAGCCGTGTAGATCAATTTGTCAGAGCTCGTCTTGTCGTCTTGTATGTTGTATTCTGCAAAGTTTCGTTTTTATTTTGCAACTGTAAAAGTTGGATCGCAGCAAGTTAATGGTGCCTCTTAATTTGCTGCTTACGAGTCAATCTTGGATATTTGGATACGAACGTCGTACTTTTCGTAGTATAATCTTCGATGTTATTGAAAAAAGCTACGCTTAACCTGTACTACAAAGTAAAACTACCTGGTTTTGCGCGACGTAACACGTACGTGGTAACCGTACGGACTACCGTGTATTTGCTCGACGCTCAAACAAGTGGCACGAGACGTTCAAAGGATGATACACCGAAAGTGGGCATCGCGCGACAAGCCAAGCGTCGAACGAATCGATAAAATTCCGATATCGGTTCATCTTATTCAAATGGTGTGGTCGGTTGAAACGTTGGTTTTAAACGACGAGGAAAAAAGCGAAATTACCTCTTTCAAAAATTCAATCATTTTTTTAGCCTCGAATCGTCTTGCGTATAACGTACCGCGAGCACGCGCCTCGCAATTACACGACAAATCAAACTCGATGTATAACGATGTTTGACCGAGAGACAAATGCGTCGTTGTCGTCTACCCTGTTGCATATTTGAGATACAAGCTAGTTGCCGATTCGAGCGAGGTCGAATCCCTTTAGGTACTTAAAATTTATGATACCTGCTGCTAGGACACTTCTTAATGCGCAGCTCGTGCCGGCTTAGGTTAATAACCCCACTGTGAAGTTGTGAATTCTGGGGAATCCCCCTTTTTTTTTTCTTTTCTTTTTTTTTCATGTAATTTATTTTTGTTTGGTATAACGCCAGCCAGCTTAGTTTTCCCGATTGGCATCGATACTAATTATCTCGGTGAAATTGGCCGCTTTTCGAGGTTGCGTTCGAGAAGACGACCCAATTAGTATCGGTTAAGACAAGGGTTACGGGACAACAAGCGGCGAGATATCGCGTAATCGAGGAGCACTATATCTTGGCTAGGTACATGAAGCGCGTGACACGAGAGAAAAAAGGAGAAAGAAACGAGAGAGAAGCGTGCGCCGCAGGGGGTTCGGGCGAGGCCTTATTGATTTTTAGGCTGACACTGTCAACCCGTGAAGCCGGGAGAGAACGCGAGAAACGAGGGCTGCGTGCGCAACGCGCGACCACTTTGATAACCCGGAACGCAGTAGCAGCGCTCGCTGGAAAACAATTTTCATGCTTGTCATGCACCTACGTGTATAACGACGATCGAGTTGTACGTCTGTGTTCGTCGTTAATCTTCGCAAGAGGAGATTCAACGATTCTACAAGCGACAATGTGACAAGAGCAACTTGCTATACATTATAGAGTTACACTCGATAAAAAGTTTGGAAGCGTTAAAAAACTTTGCAGCCTGCCCAAGCGGCATTTATCATATTTTTTTTATAGCAAGTTAGACTTGGTAGAAAAAAATGGAAAAAAGAAAGGAACAAATAACGTTGTCAAAGTAGTTCTTGTTCGATTTTAAGTTTGCGAATCTCCGCTCTGCGAAGCTTGCTTCTGCAAAGTGTCTAATTTTTTCGAATAAATCGATAGTTTTCAAAGTTTCCGAAAAGAACCAGCTAAACCAAAGCGTACATTTGTTCAAATGTAGTGGGTTCGTGGTCAAATAAATAAAGAAATACATCGTTAGCGCAGGAGGATTGTCCTCCGTTCTAATAGCATGTCCCATTTGAAAGAAAAATCAACATAGATATTGCAAATTAAATCCACCGCTACGACAAGATAAGAGCTAGGGGGAGTAAGGTACGGCGTGGCTTACCCCGATGCGGTTTAACTCTGTGGTTGCCCCAGACGGCAAGCCTACTCGGAAATTACTCATAATTATCTCAGAAAACAATATACAACAAGCATGTAACATCGAATGAATTCGTGGATCGTGGAAAAGTATTCCGAGAGCAATTCCAAGCTACGCGTTTTACATTCGCTTTAAATAAAGCCTAACGAGCTTTGAAAGTATAGCAAGACGAGAGCGCGCGCGCGGACGTCTCGAAAAAACGCACGAAACATTCGATTGAACAACAAACGAAAGAGCATCGAATGCCTTTTAACGGCGAATCAATACAAACGGTATTTATTCGAATTCACTTGCGTATTCACACGAATAAAAACGTGCCCGTTCTAAGAATAATTTCGAGCGGGCGTTTTTATCTCGCACAGTGTACAGTAATATACAGGTGGGTCGATTGCTTGTTCCAACAATAGTAAGTTTCTGTTATCGAGGAGCAACGAACGTTCTCACCTACGCACTCCTGTAACGCACGGGATCAAACGATCAGACGCGCGTATCGACAGTTTTTCCGTATCGCTTAATTTACAGGCTAGTTTCACGGTAGACCCGTGGAGTTCTCTGCTATGAGACTAATCTCCGCCTTCTTTGAGTCTTTCTATTTCTTCTGGCTCTGCCAAAAAATTACGTTTACCTCGTTTTATACGTTAATAACGACAACTATCTTACGATTACTTCAGCCGGGATTCGGGGGGAGGGACATGATCGCGAATCATGATTATAATCTGCTCCCGGATCAATTAAAATATTCACACGGAGCCAACGTATGTGCATTTTTCCATAAAATACACTTGATTGATTTTTGTTTGCTATCGTTTATGGCATTTGAATCGCTGTATTTTGAAATAATTGAAGCCTCGTATCGTAAATAGCGGTTTAGAATTTGTTCACGACCTTTTCGATTCTTACGAAAATGTCGTTAGTCTCGTACGTCGTTAATTGCACTTTTCCGTTCAATCTAACGATCGGAGTCAAGTCGTTAATAAATCGATTAGCTGACTCCTTTTTTCGACGGATAGTAATGAAAATATGAACATAAACAGCATGTATACGTAGGTATGATCGATCTGAGTACCTTGAGTGTATTCGCGATGCACCATTTGTCGCGTAATAACGACGTCTCGTCGGATTCAAATTTGTAAGTAGCAGTGTTTCTTAAAGGAGTACCCGACGAATAGTTCCAAGGACGGTTTCACACAGTCCATCGATGTATCCTCAAGGATCGTCTTTTGCAGAAAACACCTTGATTTCAGAACGCGAAAGCGGTAGCTTCGATGCTCACGATCGGATAATTACCGCCAAAGATAACGTCGAGTTACTAGTCACGATCGTTGATTAACATTCTATTATTTTAGCGCTATTGCCTAAAGCGGAATGGACGATTTTCACTCGCAAATTTTGAGAAGAATCAAAGGTGCGAGGCAGCCGATATTAAGATCTAACGAGGGAAAACGAGATAAACTCCAAAGTGGAGTTTTGCCAACTTTCCCGTGGAAAACTCAAGAGGAGTACGAGAGGTTGACTTTCCTGCCAAAAATGAATATGCGAATCGATTGTGCACATCCACAAAAACTACCGCCATTCGACTAATATTACGTTCTTTTCGGTTATCGTAAAATATCGATAACGCGTTTCGAAGCAGAATTTGACGAATCCAATAGCGTCCGCCGATTTCTCCTTAGGCTCTTTAGAACGATACCAAAATAATGTACGTTTGAACAAGAAAAAACCGCAATATTGAGGTTTGTGCGTATTCAAGTACGTATCAATGTTTTAACGTTTTTACTAAGTGCAGCGAAAGAATCGAAAATTATAAATATTCCGTTAACGTCGAGAGTGCCTTTATCGCATTTTCGTTGAAAAATGTACGTAAAAACCTCGAAGCCGCGTATTTTGTAGAAAAAAGACATCAAAAAATTGCAAGCCGTACTTGATTATCTTGATAACGGTCGTTGCGCGCAACATTTAAAAGGACGCTCGACCAATTTGTCGAGGCTACCTAATTATAACAACACCGAGTTTAAAAGTACGCGTAGTCATCTCCAAATAAAATTGTACTACCAGTTTTGCCGTGCATTCGTAAATACGGTAGGTCGTTCTCGACAGCTCTACTTTCTAATTGGTTAAACAGTTAAAGATAAGACGTTTTAAACAGCTGTAGGATAGAGACCGAAACGCGTGTCGATACTTTGACGCGTTCATACGTATAGCCGTTGCATTTTGTATTTGTTAGATCAAGCGGATCGTACGTCTTACAAAACGTGCGCTTACGGATAAACTCGTTAACGAGTTATTTCCTTGGCCGGGGGACATTCGGAACTCTGCTGCAGGTGCCGTAAAAAATGACAAATTCGTTTGTTAAGTCGGCGCAACCGCCGCCATAATCAAGTTTGATTATTCGTCGAAATTAGTAGTTACTTGTCGACTGTCCGAGTATAGGAAGCAGCGGGTTCAGCGCGTCAAGGAACGATTAAAGAAGCAGCCGGGGTTGGTATTACGCCCAATGTTTTTACCTCGTTCAGCGCTTACTACGAAAGCCGAGGTGTCGCAATTTTTGCACAAATCTACAAAGACGCGGACAACGTCCACGTTTAAACAGGTTTACATTAATTATTCGCATCGTAATCGTCTTTTCCACGTTGGTCTTTTCCATGCCGATTAAAATACGAATGCTAAAATAACTCGCGTTCACAGACGTGAATTCTCAAGGAATTAATAAATAATTGGTTTTGCCGTGTGGGTGCATCGTCTACGACGTAGCGCGATGGGAGAGCTCGGTCGGAGAGGTTTTCTCCACTCGAGATACAGTGTCGCGCAAGCGCTGATCTCTCTGCTTCGTTTTTTCTTGTTTTTTGTTGGCCACAGTACCCTTCCTCTTGCCACTGGAACTCTAGCTTCTTATTTTTGTTCCTTTTCTTCGCTGCAACGACGCGATTATTTCTCTGCTCGCCCGAGCATAATGACGCTCTTACCTGTCGTAGTTGGCTATAGTAGTTAACGTAACGACGATTTGCCTTTTCTTCCGTATTCTTCGTGACAGCCAACGCTTTCGATAAAACGCATCGTCCAGGAGGTATCGACGTTACGATCGCGCGATTGCTTCGAGATTTCTTTGTGAGGTGAAGGAAAGGGGCGAAAAATAAGAAGAAGCAACAATTTTCATAGAGCAATAACATCGTTGGCGAGGACAGCTTCGAAGCAAAGTGCAGGTTGTTGCAAAAGTGCGTTTTATCCATCCAGCAACGAGCAAGCGGAGAAAAAAAATTGGGGAATAGAGATAGAAAAGGAAATGGAAAAAGAGAGCGAAAAGTCTCATGCTCGTGGTAAAACCGAAGGGGCGCGAGAGAGGAAAGAGCGAAGAAAAGAGGGGTATGGAATAAAGCCGCAAGGGTGAGTCTGTCTGTGTGCGCGGTGGTGCATCGCGTCAGCGTCGATGAGGAAGAAAAAAAGATACACGGAGGAAAGATAGTGGAGAACTGGAGGGCGCAGGTGGGGTAAACTGGGCGGAAAAAGGACGAGACAAGTACCCAGCGCGGCAGTGGGAGTACGAGGAAAAGAGAGGATGATCGGAGAAAAGAAAGACGCTGAATGGAAGACAGGGACGTGCGCTGGCATAAGCCTTGCGAGTTTGCCGAGCGACGCGTTCAAGGCTGCGCGCTCAATTTTTCCCTACTTATCTTTTAACGCGATTGTTTACCAGTAGCCACGACGAGTATCGACTCGGCATTTTTCTTTTCCAGCAATCCCGCGCGAGACGATGGCTCGACGACACCACCTTGCTAGTGCTAAGGTGGAGTAGTACTCGTCGATACGGCAACGGTGCCGAGACACGAGAGACAGCTGCAACCTCGACGATCGCTAGCGAATAATTAACCCACTCGAGAGATCGTGTGGAGGCTAGGGCGCACGGGCAAACTCAAAGAAAGTCGGCGCTCGCTGTTCTCTCTCGAACTGTAATCCAGCCTTAAGCTTCCTCCGGGAGTGAGAGTAAGGAGAAAAAACGAGAAAAACGAGAAAAACGAGAAAAACGAGAAAAGAAACGAAGGGAGCTGGATAAAACGAGTACAAGTGCGCACAAGATGTACGTATGCTCGTACACGCGAGCAAGTCGAATACGTATAGTAGCGGTAAACGAGGTGGTGTGGCAATGATGCGCGCGCAGTTGCATTCTCGCACGTGGATCGACTAGCGAAATCATATGGGATGATCGCATCGGGCTAACTACGGCACTGGCCCACGTGCACTACTCGCTCCCTTCTCTTCGCTGAGGGAGAGCGACGGAGATAGATCGTCTACATATGCGCACTTTTGGACTTTAGCGCGCGCTAGTTTCCCTCCTATCCCGCTAGTCCTTCCGAGTGAACTTGGATACTCCTTATCGCCTATGTTCAACATTCTTCCTACTTTCAAGCACGCGATTCCAGTTCACTTTCACGGTGGCGAACAGTGGGTCTTTTTTCAAAGGCGCCTGCGGTATTTTAAATTTCACGTCCACTTGTCGATAGTCTTTCGTGAATTTTATTGGTCAGCGGTGCTACGGTTCTAACGTCATCTTGTACACCCATGTATACGGAGGAAGACCGCCAAGAGACGAGTTTAAATAAATGACTTTGTGGGATTTGATGAAGCTTGCAAAGTCAATCGTAAATCGTGATAGTTTCAATTCAACGCGTTTCACGGTCAAGCATCGGCGAGACTCTAGGCACGTATAGTTTGGCCTCCAGCACTGCAGGTTTGCGCGCGCATTGCAAGGGCCATTGCGTTCAAGAAAAAAAACGAGAGAGAGAGAGAGAGAAAGAGCGCGGGCGCGAATAAACACTGCCGAAGTCAACGCGTCGGCTACCGACTATACCCACCCCCACCCTCTCTCTCTCTCTCTCTCTCTCACCTCTCGTCCTTCTCTCACTCCCCAACAGTGAGCGCCCTCTTCGCTAAACTTGTAACTCTCTCTGTCTCTCTTCCTCCTCCTCTCCCACCACTCCCCGCGCGTTAAACTTTCGCTCTGTCTCTCTCGTTCGCGTGTGTGTAAGGCAGAGAGAGAGAGCGAGAGCGAGAGCTGCATATCGCATGCACTACTACCGTGCGTTCGCCAACTTTTTAACTCTCGCTCCTCGCTCGCGGAGAGAGAGCAAGCACCGAGCATATCGTACTACGTGCCGTATTTTTCATTCACCATTGTAAATATACGTATATACGCCATCGCAACAAGACACCACGCATTGCCCCTTGATAGCAGCAGCAGCAACAGCAGCAACGGCCAACAATAAAAGACAAAAAAAAGGGGAACGAAGATAGCGCCGCCGCCGTTTGCTGCCGCCACACCACCGCTCTCTCTTTTTTTCTCTTTCTCTATCTCTCTCTGTCTGTCTCTCTCTCTCTCTCTCTCTCTCTCTTTCAAACTATTGTTTGCACCTTCGGAGACAGGCACAAACGTTTGAGAAGAGTGTGTGCACTATACTTCCACATGATGTTTGGTGGATATTTGAAATAAACAATAGGGAGTAAGTATCGCTGAAAAAGAAGATAATCAACGAAAGAAGGATGCCGGCGACGCTAGTTCTATCAATTGTTGGCCGTTTTGGTCGCTGTCGCATACCGTCGTTGACGATGACGACGATCAACGTCGTCTTCTCGACTGCAGACTGCTCCTGAGAGTGCCCGCGTGAATAAAAGTTTAATATCGCCCTGTGAAAACGCAGTGTATTGGTGTACCGCAAATATATATTGTATATACATACGTACATAATATATTAAAATATCAACGAGTGTAACTCGAAAGGTGGAAATATATAGCAGTGAATTTATTTTGTTTGGTGTGTGGTGTCTCGCGCGAGGACATCGTAGCAGCGCGCGAGTGCCCACCTTTGCCTGCTGCCGCCACTCCGTTTCTATTCGCGCGCGCGCGTCGCTCTCTCTCCCTCTCGCTCTCTCTTTCTCTCGCGTTCGCGTTCTAGAGGTTAGGTCGCCGGTGGTCAACCATAACCTACAACAATTGCGGGTGGAGTTTTTTTTAATTGTTGCGGTTTGTTGTTTACCGACGCCCAAGTGAAGTTTCCCCGCCCGCGCTTACTCGAGGCCAAGTGCACATAGTGCGGGCAAGTTACGAAAAATTTCGCATACCTCGACGAAATTAGACGAGGATGAACTCGTCAATGACGAGATTATGAAGGCAAATGGGACAAACAATGGTGATTATTTACATTTTTTAGTGGCGTTTTTTTCGTTACTCAGTTATTTCGTTTGAGCGAACGAATGGAAAAAATATTTCCAGCTTGAAAATATTTTTCGGTTCATTTTGAGCTCAAAATTACTGTGATTCAAATAAAAATTGTTAAAACACTGCCAAAATAATATTTTTTTTGCAAATTGGACAAATTTGTTCTGTAACAATATTTAGGAATTTTAGCAGGGTTATAATGCACAAACGAAATTGCAAATTATAAAAATAATGAATTTCATTGATAAGTTTTGATTATTCTATTACGTTTTTTATTGATAAAAACAATCTTTGTTTAGATTGAAAATAGCATGCTTATTTTATCTGTGTTAGTAACAATAATCGTATTATTCGCATCGTAATTAGAATAATATATTACACATTTGACAACAAACTTACAAAATTGTAATTTATTTTTATCGTGGGTTTTTTAATAGTTGAAAGTACTTATTCAAATTTGTTGTTTGATTCATTGTTGTTATGAAAAATTGAGTAAAACTGAATCTAACCTATGCTCTTGTTTACAATACAGGCTGCAGCCGAATGAATACCCCATTGGCAGCCACCACCACACTGGAGGACCCAGGGACACCAGCTTCATGGAAGGGACCACCACCAGGATCGGAGGCCTCTCCATTCACTCCAAACTCGGTTAGCCAAGGTGGTGGTCCCAATTCAGGTCCTTACAACAGTACAGGAGGTCCACCTAGCAATGCTGGTGGCTTCCAAGGACCTAGTCCATTCCCAGGTGGTGCAGGTAGTCCTGCGGGAGCTCCACCCTATCAAGGGCCACCACCTGGATCTGCAACACCACAATACACTGCATCTCCAGCTCCTAGCGGATCGTCTACACCTGGACCAGGACCTCCACCGAATGCAGGTGGTTTTCCTCCTCCACCAAATAATGCTGGGCCTCCTTATAACGGTAATAACAGCTGCTTTATAGAAAAATTACTTCATACCTTACGGTAATTACATATTAATAAAGCTACATTCAATGAGAATTTCTAATAAAAGAATCAAGTATTGTTTCAAAGATGACTTTTCAAGAGTGTCACTATTATCTGGCTTGATGCTAGAAGTATTTGATTCAACGTTCTAGAAGAAATAGATGAATTAAAGGTCAATGTTTGTCAAACTCAGGTTGGCATTAGTTTCAAGTATGAGTTTTGCCAAATATAAGTTGTTGGATCATATAGAGGAGTATTAAGAGAACATGAGTTGTTGTATAATATGATTCGTAAAATTGTGAAATTAGGATTATTTGAATTTTACACTGTATAATTGCAATAAGTTACTGACCAGTTATATTAGACAATATCTTTGATTGCCGATTGATTTTGTGATGTACGCTTTTACATGGCGATTTTTATGCAAGAGAGGATACAAATGTTACTATTACAATCACTTGTTAAATTTTTTTTTAAACCATAGATTTGTATCGTAAGCCTCAAAATGCGAGTACATCTTGAAAAATACTTTAATTTTTGTTTTTGTAGTTTCAGAAAAGCTAACGTTATAGTACATTGGTACAAATTAAGAATTGCTGCATCTACTGTTTGAGTGTAGAAGGATATGCTCTCATGAAACCTCTTGTGATAGATAACAAAATATTGCAAGGGAATAAGCATTGATAAAAACTACATTATCTATTTTCCAAAGTAAAGTATGAAGTGTGAAAGGGTTTTACATGATTCATTGTTGCATTGTTAATATTTCTAACAATACGATCAATGAGTATTATCATCACGATCATGTGAAGTCCATTTGTGTAATTTGAAAACAGATAAGAATCAAACAAACCATTCTTTGTCCCAATTTAATCACTTACATATTTTTACTTTTAAAGTTAATGTGATTTTGAATCATTTTCCTTGTTTACAGTAGAAAATTATTGATTCTACAACTTTTATCAATTTATTGTAGTTTTCAACTAGGAATGACTTTTTTTATGCTACTCATAGTTAATGCTCTGCTTTGAAACATACGTAATAGAGACTCTTTTGATGCCTAATTGCCTCCTATTTATTACCTTTCTTAAAAGGTGTGTAGAGTAAGGAAAGTGGAAATCGTATCACTATTTGTATTAGAATCATAGAAAAATATTAAATATTTATGATTTACCCAGACATTCCGATGGAATAAGATCTAGCAAAGCAACAATGTTATACATTTATTTCATATATTTTAAGTTATTGTGAAAAATTTAATTTTTCAATGCTCTTTAAGAAATTATGTTGTCCGTGTCTTTTTGTTTAACTTTTAAAGATGACAGTCGTTAAACGATGCAAAATATGTATTCGTTAAAAAAAAAAGTGAATTATTTCATACGGTATATAAGAACAGAGACCTATAGACTATAGAATTTGATAGGTTGGAAATATTGTAGAAAAGCATATTGTACATCAGAGAAGAAGTAAAAAACTAGAATACTCTGTAGAAGCATATTTGTATTGAGATTGAAACAAGTTACTATTTCGACAGTGTTAATTAGGATAGTGTAGATTATTCACAAACTACTAGAATTTACCCATCCTTTTATTTGTGAAACACGAAGTATTAATATAGGTAGTCTGTTGTCTACATTGAAAACACGTCACCCAAGGATAAGATGTTGCAGATCTTACAAAAAGTACAAGAGCGCTCTGTCTACAAATAGATATGAAATCTGTTCATGATTTAACGAGCCTTTACCGATCTTCATTTCGCGTATTAGTTTTCACAAGATATCTCACAAAACTCAGTCACTACCAAGCGACCTTTCATTATTTTAGATTTCAAAACGGAAAAATGCTAATTTTGTGGAAAAATATTTTAAATGTTGTTGTAAAAGATCTAACCCGAAAATGTTAAGTATAATTTTCCAAAGCTACTAGATGGCGACCGCGTTTTGCGAAATCTCCCACTGAGACCTAGTACGAGATGGGCGCCAGCAATGACGCATTAGATCTCACATGAGCTATCTCATCCCTATTTTCGATGGGATGACAATATGGTATACTTGTTATCTCGTATAACTTTCTCCAAGCTACATTAATCGAACTAAACCAGATACATTGCTAACGAGTAAAGCGTTTAATCGAATCTGACGGATGTCAACGTGAATAATCTAGTTAATTCCAAACTATAAACGTTCACAGGTCCAAGTCCATTCGGCTCCCCCTCGGGTGGACCCGGCCAGTTCGTCGGTAGGCCCGGCTCATCGGGGCCACCATTTGGGCCGCCCGGTGGTGGTAATCCACATTTCCCTCCTCCTGGACAACACTTTGGTGGACCGCAATACGGTATGCCACCTGGTAGCCCCTTCGGACCCGGAGGACATCCCATGGGTGGACCGATGGGTCCTGGACATCCTTCGATGATGGGCCCTGGAGGTCCAATGGATCGCATTGACCAAGGGTAAGTCTGTTTTCCCTAAAATTCGTCTCAATTTCTTTATAACAATAAATAACAGTAGAAGAAATGTGTCGCGAGGTACATTTGTAAAAATACGTAGATGGAGCAATGTTGATTCCAACGATACAGTTCGAACTTGTTCCGATCCAATAACGCTATAACGTTTAATGTTTAAAATTGAATATTCAAAAGAAAATATTTCCGCAAATGTTCAAAGACCCTATTTAATAAGTCCAAGTTGTCTGGCACTACGAAGAGCGCGAGATTAATTAGGCTTTGTCAGGGTTAGGCGGAGATAAGGGGTAGGGGTTATATCTTGCTGTAGTGGGGATAAAATGAGCTCTTTGAAGTTTTTCCATGGGACAGTCGTTGCGCTTTTCCGCGCGCTCTTTTTTTCTTTCCTGGCGAGCTCGCGGATTGACCCCTTCGCTCCGCTGGTTGCTCGCGCGCCGCGTGGAAAAAATCGTTAGCTCACTTGCATCCGCGGCTACCTTCTCTTTCCCTCTCTCTTTTCTTTCTACCTTTGTCACTCTTATCGGCGCTTTCTCAGGTGATGCTGTGCTTTTATTCTTTCCTTGATCCTTTGCTTTTTTGCGTCCGTTTTCTCTCTTTTTCCGACCAACTTCAAATTTAATTGTTTAAATCTATAAGTGTGTACATACGAAATTTTAGAAAAACATCTCCAATTGTCTTGAAAGCAGTATGTTTTATTTTGATAGTTTCATCACCTCTGAGAAAAGAGGTGTATGTTAGTTTCACATCACAGACTAATTGGTAATTTTCTTGTTTCTTTAGTTTAGCAAAAAGTATCTACCATATCGTTGTATACTTTGGTTGTTGTCAATTTAATTTTTAGATGTTCGTCGAATATTGCAAAGATTTATCAGAAAAAAGTTGATTTGAATTTGATGGTAACACGAGAGAAGTAAAGAAATCGAAAAATACGGAAGGTTTGGAAAAAAGTTTTAGCTCGGATGATACTCAGGGGGTTATAGCGTGATTTTGCTTGGTATTGTACGCGACCCACCTCCCCCCTCTCCGTGTCTCTTTCTCTCTCTTTCCTCGTTTCTCCCTAAACCCTCCTAGCCACCCTGTGTTACGGGAGGAAGGGGGGCTAGGGGGAGAGAAGAACGCGCGCGCAGGCGAGGGGAACAAGAGTGCAATGGTTCTCATGTTTTCGCTATATTAATTTTTCATCCGCCGCACTGCAACCGCGATGACTGCTGACAGGCCATTTTGACACCGATCGCAGGCTCCATGTCTGCACCTTCCAAATTCTTGTCTATTTATCGAAAATCTTTTTATTTCTTCCTCGCTTTCGCTATTTATTTTGATTCATTTTATTACAAGGTATTTTGATCCACAGTTGATATAAAAAATTTCGTCACTAATATCACAAGTCAAATCGAGTATCAAATCCAAGATGACATTTGAAAACAAGTTGAAGAACATAACCTCAAATTGGCTTTTAGATATCAAGAACTAATTAAACCTGATAGGAAACAGTTTTGCACTGTGTACGTATCTCAATAAGCGTTGTAATAATAAAATGTTGTTTTCAAATTTCGTTAATCTTTTTGGTAATGTTTTGTCGATATACAAGACTTATTTCCTTTCTCACGTTTGTAATAAAGCATCAGTACGAACACCACAGTAGCGCCAATTATTTTCGAACATAACCTAGGTTTGCCAGATTTTAGGTTGTACCTAGATTTTGTTTCTGACAAAGTACAAGTAGTGTAATGAATAGTTTGATGAAGTTATTTTACGTACAGAAGAAAAATTAATACTTGTCGATTTAATAACAGCAAAGTTAATCTTATACTTTTAAAATCTCGCACAAATATTTATTCACAAATCGTACTTTTTACAAAACACTAAAAGTGTATCGTTTGCGTATATGTAAATCAATTTTTTCGTCATTTCTTTGTACAAATAAATAATTGTAATTGAATTTCGATGTATGTCGTCTTTTTGCGAAGTTTTTATCAATCAAATATGAACAAAATTGTTGATCACTTGGAAAAAATACAAGTGAACAATGAAAAATAACTAGACAACTCATTTGTTAGTTCACATTATATCATTGATTTAAATCATGAAAGGAATGACGTAAAAAAATTCTCATTACAACTCTATGTCGAACAAAATATTCCCTGTCGAATGCCACGAAAATAACAACAAAATTTAAATAAAAAAAGTTTGCAAAAGAAAATGTACAAATGTCAGCGATTGAGAACCACGTGAATCCCCCTTTAGACTCCCTCGCTCTTCCCACCCGTGTTCCCCCTCGTCCCCCCGTCAGTACGAGGTAGGGATCCTTCTTGGTGAAGAAGCAGAGAGGAAGGAGGAGGAAACGACGGCGCGGAGGACGAAGGGGGGGCACAGCTTCGAGGATAAGAGAAAAAAAAGAGAGAAAAAAAAGTTGGAGCCGGAGAGAGAAAGAGAGAGAGAGAGAGAGAGAGAGAGAGAGAGAGGACGTACTCGCTCCGGTCAACGAGTCCGGCACCTTCCCTTACACTTTTGCGCGTGCTGCGCGATGCACCGGTAGCAAGGCCGTTGTTTGACTCAGGTCGCGGTTCTACAATATCCCTTCGGCGATGGCGTTCATACGTGTTTCTTCAGTTTTCCACTTCCTTTTCTCTTTGGTAAAATATTTTTTTTATCGACTTGTGATAAAATTCCATTTTCTTTGTCGTAACTTTTACAAGAAATTATTTTTAACATTTAGTTTTTGATGAAATATCAATTGTTGAAACTTGAAGATGTTTTAAACGTTGAAAATGTAGTAGAATATTACATCGATTTTCTAAGAAAAATGTAGTATTTAAGTTGGACAGTTCTAAATAATTCGTGTACCTCCAGATATTGAAACGCATGTCATAATCATGAAAACTCAATTGAGTATTGATAATTAAGTAGGAAATTGTGCAAGTGATAGATCGACTTCTTTTAATTACTTGGTATGAGTTTTGCGCAAAATAGAAAGATCTTTTGATAGTCGAGTAAACGTTGAATTTGAAAAAGATACTAAGTCCATGAATTATAGAAGATGAAAGTTTGAATTTCAAACAACTTAACACGGAATCCCAAAGGCTCTTCCGAACTGAAACTTAATTCGAAAAAAAGGAAAAAATTATTTAGCTCAAGTCAACCGTGCGTGGAAATTCGCGCGAAGATAGGCCGTCTTCTGGCGATGAAGAAAATTGAATTGGCCGGTGTCGCGTCCGTGGCTTCATAGATGTATATATATTATATATGTATACAGTCCGTGACAAAATTTCGGAACAAATTCATTTTCATCGCGATAATTTTTATACACATAAGGATAAAAAATATCCGAGTGTCAAGTATTATCGTGTAGGCTTTGTCACATATCTCTATTCGAAAGTCATAGCCAGCGACTACGACGATTAATACAATTAAACACATGGCGTTCGATCGATCGATTCAAACTACCGTTCGCTAGACTGTGTTTACGTTTTAGACTTTAAAAGTCTACAGTAGTGGGAGCTCGAGTTAATTTACGCTCACGTGTCACTGCACAGTCAAGATGCCAAAGTCTACGCTGCTACGCATTCGTTATAATCCGTTGTAGAATCGTACCAAGACAAGATCGGCTCGCGTGATATTGCGTCTATATTAACAGTTGGAAAGTCATACTTTAATAATATTGTCGAAGCGTGGAAAGAAGCAACTTCCTTCTGAGACGAATAAATATTTTAAAGATACGAGAGCAAGTGTCAAAATCCGACGGTGATACATGGCTCAACGAGACATTCCCCAAAACGTCCAACCGCACTCGCCGTTCAAGAGTTATTTCAAACGAACAAAGTTGACGTTCCGTTGAGCATTTGTGGGACGTAATAAAAATGAACGTAGGAGCCGTTAATTGTCCAAGTACACCATACTAGGATTGGCTTGTGAACCGCCTCGATAGCTCTGTCAACGAAGTATTAATACCGTTTGACCATTCAGTTGCGTCGGAAATAACGTTGTTCAAACTGTTGACCAATGGGATTTTACACATTTCGCGTATATTTTCTTCCTTGGTTTGAAAAATTGCCCACTGTCTGCTTGGAATAAATATTTCAATAGAGTTTACTCAAATATTTTTATCTCTAGTCATACGAAAAAGTACAAACTAGTTTGGCCCGAAACTTTTGCACGCAACTGTATATATACCCTTCGGTCACGCACTGTCGGTTTAGGTTACGCGCGCGCGCGCAAGTAGCTGCGCCATCGCAGGGACTGTGACGGCCAATGAAGCGATCACGTATAGCTCTGCGCGATCTATATATCTGCAGCAACTTGTTTCTTTTTCCTCGACAACCCCTCTTCTTATAACCGATAGTGGAGCTTGCGTGCCCGTGATACTTCTCTGCTTTCGCTGGCCTAATTTACCTTTCGCTGTCATTTTTCCCGTCACAACTCGCGCGCGGAGACTCCCTCTATTCTGCGGCTATTGGGATATTTGACCTACAAGTATAATATTTATTGCTCGTAATCATGTCATGCCAGCTGCGTTGTTGACCTCAATCGCGTCGTGTGCTTCATTATCGACTGCTCTTTTTCCCCTTGAAAAGAAAGTAGGTTGCATCAAATTTGAGACATTTCAGTTTCGGAAACATTCAAATTGAGCAATAAAGTCTATTATTGTTGCAAGTTTAACCTTCGATGGATATACACCGCGAAATAAAGTGGACAAATTACAGCTTCGATCTATTTCGGCATCCAACTTCCTTTTTCTCGAGGGACCATTTTTATTATGAAAAAAGACGGCTCCCACGGGATGCTTCGTTCAACGCGGCCACAGTAGACTGTTTGTGAGCAATATCTGGATTAAATCAGGTTAACGAATTAAAGTCTCCGTGCTACCTTGGGCGGAAATTCCGATTCGATAGGGCAAGGAAATGTCAAGTAACTGAATAATCCTTGTCGACCATTGATTTCTATTGCATTTCGAAATTAGATTTGGATTTGATCATTGTTGAATCGAATTCAGCGCTTATCTCTCAAGCTCGTATCTCGTAACAGCGAATAAAACGTTGTTATGAGACTTTTTACAAGGTACTTGGGCAAAAAACATTCTATAGGTAGTGGTGTAAGAGTAATTCGTAGACAAAGAAATCATCCGCGAAGAAATTACGATCTCTAATGAAAATCGTTGATCGTTCGAAACTAAGTTCGAAAGTAAGTTGATTTCGTAAATATGTACGATGGCTGCTCCAGCAACGATTTCCACCAAGCGATTCATCCTAGTAACCGTCTTGATACGCAAACTCGAGCGAACAAAGTATCTACGACTAATCAAGGCGACACGACATAAGCTGTCCTTGTGATATGGCTGCGCCTAGATAGCTTACGAACGAGCGTAATAGACGCCGATGTCGCGCTAGAACACAGGAATGGACTCGCAAAAGCGACTCGTGTTTGCTCGCGGGCAGGGTCGAAGCCCTAATTTATAGTATACGCGCACTTTTCGTTCGCATACGTATGTATAAAAGCGAAATTCAAAAGTTCTTCCCGCGCTAGCTGTGCAGCGCGCTTGGAAAGTTTACGATGCCGTCTAGCCGGCGCGACGCAAGAGCGCTCTCCTTTTCTTTCGCTCCTTCCTCGTATATGTCTGTTCAGCGCACCTTGTCTTTCTCTCTCGATTTAGCGCGAGGATCTACTTTGAAATAAGAACGTCACGTTAATTCTTGGGCATGTTCCACTTTTTAGATTGGTTTCCTTTCTTTTTTCCTTTGTTTTACTCCACCTTTTTCACGTTCATTTGCGTATGACGTTGCTTTCGTTTGCTTTGCGGTGTTTACGCGCTTTGCTTTTGCTGCGCTTTTTTTGACATTAGTTTGTTCCCTTGCCGTGTATCATTGTTTGGATTTTGTCGTATATATTTTTTTTTCGTCTCTATGTACACTCCAATGTTTTCTCGGCGAATGGCTCAATTTCAAATCAACGCATCTGCACGGCTTTGATCCAACCGAAATATATATGAACACGAAGATTTGATGTTTGTTCAAAGTCGAAAACATAAATATTTGTTGCTATTTTTTTAGAAATTCGGAAGCTAGAAACACAAATGTTTTCCAAAGATAAATTTGCAAACTATTTGATATAGCCAACATGGGATGTTTATTTCGAACTGGGGACCTTTGCCAAACTTTTGCTCGACTTTAAGCTCTCAACCAGCAGTACTTCATTTTTCAGAAATTTTGCAACCAAAACAAGTGGCAATGTTACGTATCGAATCTACGATTGGAATTTGCCGCATATATTAATGATCGTTAAATACATTAACCAAGTAGAGTAGTTGTTGTAGATCGGCAAAGTAACGTGGACAAGGCAAAAGCGCGGCGAAGCATTACACACGTGTCGATGAGCAATAGTACGACTACGACGCTCACCAAGGAAAGCTTCCGGAAGGGGAGAGAAGAAGAAATAGAAGAGAGACAGAAAGAATCATCGTTGTCGCGACGCTACTTTTGCTCTTTTTTGCTCGTGGTTTATTGCTATGGCCTCTTTCCCTTCGCGACTCGGAATCTCCCCTGTGTGTGCCCTCCTTCAGCGACGGCGGATGATAATGTCGCCGTTAAACAGATATTAAAGTATGCTTTGCATAGACTCATGCCGATGCAAGAGAAGGAAAAAAAAGAAAAGTTAACGTGCGCCACGAGTAGTAAAATGAGTTATTCGCGATTTTTCCCAACGTCTTTTTCCTTCTTTTACGGCGGGTCTGTAATAAATTTTCAATTTCTCTTTGGTAAGGAACGTTCTGCTTGGCAGTTACGGTTCTCGTGTCAGTTTGAGCTTTTATGCACATGCTACGCTTGCTTGTGGTTCTTTTCATAGGTGCAATCATTGCTCAGCATTCCTTCTCAATTGTTCAACAATCTGTGGTTCTACAAAGATCTCGTTACCGCAGAATCAATTGTTTTCACGCGAACTCACTCGAAAATGAGTGCGTCGTACCAATGTGCTCGTTTATCGATCAGTTTTGTTAGTTTTTTCAACAATTTACTTTTGTTTCTATTTATCGAGATCGTCAAAGTAAAGAGTTTAAACGTTACGCGCAGGAGAACGAAAATGGTGATTTATGTATAGGTAGTGTTGGCGTTGAAAAGTTAACGATCCAATTCGGTAGATCGATGTCAACAGCGAGCGAGATCTTGACATCGATGGCGATTTAATCTTACACTGATCCTGGATTATCGTCGGATTAACATGATCGAAAGTAACACTCGATGTTACGTCGATTTTCAAATTTAGATCATTTCCACTCACCAAACAAAAGTGAACGTAAACGTAATAAACGAAACAATTTTTTGATATTTTACAACACCACCGTTATTATAATTGTTCTTGCGAGATCAAATTGTCCAAACTAGTGTTGTTATATTGGCAACACTATGAACTTGTCAATTGTGTTACGTAATCGTTTCATTACGACCTAGTAGTAAGTTAATTCGGGGTACGATTAACAACGCGACACAGAATATGCGTCCGAATAAGCAGCACAGAGCTACAGTTTTGACAGCCGTGCGTACGTATCATAGTTAGCTCGCTGTTGTATTATTTAGTTCGCTAATGTTCGCTTCGCGTCATAGCCGAAATAGTCTTCGGGGGCCCAGCAGCAGCGCCCCCTGGGCTTTATTGGTTGCCTAATACAGTGGCGAAGCTCCTCGCGTATAAGCGACCTATTTAACGATTGGCTGCCCTTTCCACGTAATAAGTCAAATGCATCCGTTTGGGCTTAAAATAGTTACTTACGTGCCTTGGACGAGACACGCGCGATTACGCTTGAGGAGGATGTTTTTAGCGTGGGATAGTACGAGACCGAGGCAGCGAGCGAAGCGAGTACCATATTCGGCTTACGTGCAGGTGGTGCTCACCGAGTAAATAAATGGCGTACGATGCAACTATACATCGATTTCACAGTCATAAAGATCACGTTCAACATATGTTTCATTGGCTATTTGTTAAAATAACGGTAGTATTGACGTACACCGATACCTATGCTGCAACAATCACCGCTGTCGACTATTTCCTCGACAACATTCCTTCTTTAGTTCAGAATATTAAAACCTTTGGTGCAACACAACTTGACAATACGGCACGTAGAAAGCAACTTAACCGGCACGGAGCTGTACTTTTGGCAATTCTGTTGTACTATCGGGTCCGCTAACGTTCGTCCCACGTGCTAAGCCGAAAACGACCGAGGACGATAGCTCTTAGGCTGTATTGACCATCGATCCAGTCGAGCAGGAGAAAAATCACCATCGATCCAGCGCGTAAAAATCAAACGCACTGTTTCGGAGACGGCGGATAATGATGTCGCCGTTGAACAGATATTAAAGTAGATGCTTTGCATTGATCTCTGCCGACGCAAGAGTAGTCAAAAATAGAATAAAAGAAATAAATGTTAAGCGCGCGCGACGAGTAGTAAAATAAGTTATTCCCGATTTTTCCAACGTCTATTTCCTTCTTTTACGACGGTTCTCTATTAAATTTCCAATTTAACTTTGATAAGAAACGTTTTGCTCGAAGGTACCGATCCTCACGTCAGTTTGATTTTGTATACACGCGTTACGCTTACATCATGCCGAAACGTATTGTTTCGAGGATCTCAACCCAGGGGGCGCTGATGTCGCTTGATTGCGGGGTTACTGGCCCACCAACGGTGGACTGTATCGAGTTGAATATATAGTCCAGGGGGCTCTGCTCCTCGTTCCTCGTTCACTGTATTACAACAACGAGCTAACTGCGATACGAACGCACAACTGTTAAAAGCGCATAGCGGTATCGTGAACTATCTATTTACGGCTTGTTTGCCATATGTATTTAAGTCCCAATACACCCTCGACAGGAATGGCCGAAACTTGCACTTGGAACGCCAACGTCCCGGCCAAGGCACATACACGACAACGACTGTTAATTTTTTAACGATACAACGTAACATTTATAAAATGTAGACGAGATCGCATGTACATATTTTCAAACTCTCGGATTGCAGTTGCACAAACGCAGGCACGTGTAACATACGCGCTTCAGCCTTCTCCCCCATGTGTATAGGACAAATACGCACGTACACTCGTACACGCGTCGAGATGAAATGAGTCATTCGCGATTCTTTGTACGATCGCACATCTGGTCAGTCTCTTGGTCTGTCAACAATGTCTGATTCTGCCTGTATTGTATGCAATCTTTTTGAAAGAACATAAATACGTGAAATGGACAAACATTACTGTTCTTCCGATAATTATACGAGTTATTAATATTATTTGCAAACCTTATTACAACTACATAGGGCATTGATTATCGTTATTGAACGAAATTCACGTGCAATTTTCAATAATCTCGCAGTGATAACAAACATTTCGAATTAAGCGTGATAATATCAAAATCTCCCAAGCAAACGTTTACACGTGGAATCATAGTACTTCAAGCCACGATATACACCCACATTATTGAACATTCGTCGGCAAGCCCATAATCAACAGTTCACTCGAGAGTGCGAGAGGACGGCTAAGAAGAACAATCACCATAAGCGAATGCAATATCGTGCATAAGAAACAAAAAATGCGCTGTATGAAACAAAATAAAGATGAAAAGAAGAACGAAAGGTGAGAGAGCGAGCTGCTGGGCAAATATGTGTCCCACGCGTGAAAGGGTCATGTTTACCGTGGAAAATTAGAGAAAAGACATTCGTGGCATTCGCGTAGCAATGTGTGCGCGTTCGCTCGTGTGTACCCGTGTGTCTTCATCTTTTCCGTCTTTCTCTCTTGCGCATACCGGTCGTTATTAACGTGCCCGGCGCGTAAATCAAAAGTGCCTTCCTCGCTCGGTGACTCGACTATTCGATTCACCGAGAAGAAACTCAAACCGCAACGCCGCTCATATTCACACGCTCGTATATACACTTGCGTATCAAACTAATTTTCACCGATAGTTTTTATGTACACAGAGGTAGACAATATTTGGGTTATCGTCACGTAAGCTTTACTTGACGTATATATCTGCGTGTATTCGCAACGAAAGAACATAAACATGTAATTAAGTGCACAAATTCAAGCTGCCATCTGCTTTTGCCTGTTTGCGTTTAAAAAAAACTTGTCACGATATTGCTTCGATACTATCAATTGTCTACAGCGGAAATATATAAACTTCTTGCAAGATGATTATTACTGGACTGTTCTGGAAAAGAATCACGTACGTTGATGAAGTTATTGAAACAAAGGCAGACATCAGTATTATACACGAGGAAAATGAGGCAATTTTTTTATTGTTTCTCAATGTTTGAACGTTGAAACTACTTGACCGATAGTCAGACGACTAATCTTTCTTGTTTGCAAATGTAGTATATCAATGTTCAGATTTTTAACAAAACGTTGTATTCGTAAAAAATACCAAATTATTATCGGTGAACTGAAATACGACGTTTTATGCGCTATCGCTCTATCCGGTGAGCGAATGATCACAATGAAACAATAGCAAGCTTGCAATTACCGATTGATAATTTGTCACCGTCGTGGTCACGCATCAGTCACGATTTTTAATTCTTTTTTTCAACGTATCAATACCGGTAACAAATTTGATTGATGCATTCAATGATTAAAAGCAGACTGATGTAAATATCACTGCCCAAAACAGTTGTTATACGTAGTTAAATAAATTTTTAAAAATTGTCGAAAGAATAAAGCCATTAACACTTGCGTCAGAAAAACTGTAAAAACCGAACAAATTAAAAGAATCAATACACCGAAAAATCACGCAGAGTCGGCTTCACGCACGGCTAGCGCGTTAAAGTTGCTGGCGGGGCGCGAGTTTAACTCGGCGAAAAAAAGGCGGAAAGCCGCGCTTTTCGGTCTGAAAGAAAAAAAAAAGAAATATCTAAAAAGCGACAAAAAAGTCTTGGCCGATGCAGGCTTTTTTGTTGGCAGTTGGCCAAAGCGCGATTATATACGTGGCCAGCAGCACCACCGCACCTGTATGATGTGCACCGACGTTGCCGCATCACGTCAAGTGCATACTCGGTTCGCTTTTGCCGTGTGCGCAATTAGCTTGAATTATCGTGGGAGAAGAATGAGTTTCGTTGTCCGCGACACTCTCGTGGCAATTTTCAATCCTTTCTTCTTCTATTTTTTTGTTCACCTGCTGTTTACGCTTGAACTATGCCGTAATGACTATGCAGACAGAGCTTTCGGGCGTGCATTTAACGCATCTTTGTTCTACTTCACTTTTGAGTATTTGAACAATTACTTGTTATCGCAAGTACGGATGATGAATTATTTTTACAAAATTTCTCATTTAGAAGCAATGTAAACGAAGAGCTGAAAGACAAGTAGAAAAATCCAGCGTAATTCTCGTTGTAAGATCGCTAGAGAATAATAAAAACTGATGAAAAATATTCAACTTGAAATTTTCTAATTACTCGAATGTCATTTTCCGAACGAAAAACAAAGGAAAAACTATTTCATAAAGAGTATTTTAAGAAGACCGATAAGAACATGGAGTTTGAAAATGCCACGTATTCCCCCTATGACGCGGCACAGGGACAGAGAGAGAGAGAAAGACAGTGCACGCGATCGTAAGCTACAACCAGTGGCATTGCTTCCTACAATTTATCGCGCATTATCACCTCGCGATAAAGCTTCATCAGGCCGTCACGTCGACGCACGAAAAGAGTATGAAGAAAAGAGGCCGAACTGTGAACTGAGCAAGAGCAAAAGTAAGAGAGAAAGAGGCACGAGGCAGCTGTAAACTCGGTCGCCGAGTAGAGAAAACACGTGGACCGCGCAGAGCTATTAGTGCGGGTCACGGCGTTATTAAAGACAATGAAGCAAACTTTATACGGAGGAGGAGAGGGCAATTACTTGGCAATTAGTCGAGACGAAAGAGCCAGAGAGAGAGAGAGAGAGAGAGAGAGAAAGAGAGAGCAACAAGTGAGAGACCGCCTCCTCGTGGTCACGTGCCCTCGCGCGTTCTCTCTCTCTCTCTCTCTCGCTCGCTAAATACCCTTGCAGCAACTTGCGCAACTCCCTCGGTGTGCGTTCTCTTGCTAGGATAGCTTGCGTAGTATCATGCTCAGACCCTTTCTCTTGTCTTACTAGCCGACTGGAGCGCTGTGATCCTACCAAATTTCTTCTCGTTCGAAAGCTTGTCGCTCTCTCGCTGTTATTATATCAAAGGTTGTCGCGATTCCTAGCAGAGGGCGTTGACCGTGAGCTTGCGACGATAATACTTCCAACTTTGATCAATTCGGCAATTTCAATAAATAAAACAAGAAAAAACAACAACAAAGTTTGCAAGAGTTTGCAACAAACTTACGTGGCATTATGCATACGACAATAGGTATCAACAACCTGCATGGAACCACGAGAGAATAGTTGCACGAGCTTCCTGCGTTTGGAAGCACGCACAGCACAAGTACATATTTACGTGCGATCTCTCTATCTCTCTCGCGCGCACATACACACACACACACGATGCACATATCTACGTATGTGCGTTCAGGTGGGCCAACGTACTTGCAAAACGCAAGTGTGTGCGCAAGCGTATAAGTACACATATATACGTATATTGTATGCATGTACATTCAATGCGTTGCACTTTGCTGCTGGGAGTAAAAGTACAATCCTTGGCAAGAGTCTTCGTTATGTCGTCGCGTTGCCGTCGTGATGTCGTCTGTACTTTGTTCTTCTTTCATCTTTGACTTATTATTACTCGTTAAATACTGCTCTTTTTGTACAACATACGCGGTTCTTGTTCTTAACTTAATAAACTGACTATGCTTACGATTTAGTTTTTGACGTGGGCTTTATTTTCACTTGAAGCTTTTGTTATCGTACAATTTTTTTCGAATAATTCACTTCTCGTGCATTCGCGCTGATTAACCGGTATTGATCATTGAATTGCACATGCTATAGACAATTGAATAAACAACAAATGCGTACATTACTATTTGAACATTCAATATTTTCCTTTTTTTCACCAAACGATCGTTCTTCTGCCGTAAAAAAACGAAATAAAAAGAAATACCAACATGAAATGAAATCATGTTCAGTAGGATAGTACATAGGTAGGAGCTTTTGCGTAGATCCCGGGTACTTTTGAATGGCTCTGTACGCGAGAGGATGGGAGGGAGGGAGGGAGGGAGGCTAGAGGGCGCGGGCCGAGGTTCATCCCTCTGTCTCTCTCTCTCTCTCTCTCTCTCTCTCTCTCTCTCTCTCTCGCTGGTGCTGTATGCGCAGCACGGGGAGGCAGAGAGGGTTCGCTGGTCTATGGTATAGAGCTGCGGCGGGCGTTTTTCAAATAATTACATCGGGCTGCGGCGCTGTGCCGCCACCGCTGCTGCTGCTGCTACTGCTGCCGGTGGGTTCCCATGGCAACCGCACTACCTTCAGTCTCTCCTACGCTTCCATCTATATAGCTCTCTTTCTCTCTCACGTTGCTGTCTTTTTTTAACATCTCGATCTTTCTTTCTTTCTTTCTTATTTTTTTTTGTTTGCCCTGCTTATTTTTACAAGCTAACTGTTCAATGTTTTCCCTCTGTAGCTCTCATACTCAATTAGCTACGCCTGAGCTTTTGCTAAAGTTTCGAGTGTACTGCTTGTGGTGGAGAATGAAGCTAATAGAGAAGTGCTGAATACCGTTTTTTTTATCTTGTTGCAGTTTGTGACAACTTTGCTGTGTAATTTTTTAGATATTTCAAATAAATAAGGCAGTTGATCGAGCAGAAGTTTACTTTTCCGAAGCTTTGACGTTAATTTATCTTTATTTTACGCGTATGTTTTAAGAAGGGAGCGAACCAAATTACACGTTCTTTTGCGTTGAAAAGCGCTAACGTATTTCGTTTGTCGTACACCAAATCTCTCATTTTCATTTCATCTGCTTACCCTACTATTACATGCACTCGTTCTATTATTTCTCATCTTTTTTGCTTTCAATTTCGTTTTGGCCGAGAAAAATTTTAGAAGTAAATGCGCTACGTGACGACATTACATTTCTGCTTTCCGTGATCCTCCTCATAAAATGACAATATCGCAAATTGAAGTAACGTCTTTGGACAACACGTTTCATTTTGGCTTTCTAAAAAGTGCTAAAATGTTGTAAGTAATGGAAACCAACAATGAAATTGAACGCAAGAACGTAAATGTTGTTAGCGATTAGCCTCCTGACGAATTCGCGATCCCGTCGTTTTTTTCGTCGATGTAAGATTAAAAGTTTATCGTGCCATATGAAAACTAGGCTAACTACCCAACTATTCTTAAAAGGTGCGGTTTTACTTCGTAGACTTTTACTTTTCCGAAACTTCAACGTTAGATTGTCTTTATTTGACTTGCTTGTATCCATCAACTTCCTACACGATTAAAAGAGCGCGTATTGGTCACAATTAACGGATCCTCGATTCGTTTCATCACGGCTGTAACCTTCGTTAGCGAAGCGTCGAGTACCCAATCTCTTGACGGAAACGTTTGCAGTTGGTCAAGTTTAAGCGACGCAAAAGATTCCGTATCTAGCGTGTGGTATATGATAACGATGAGAGTTGCCCGTGCGCGCTAGCAAAAAGACGACAACGGCTCGTCGCAACGACGAGGACGACTAGGGCGACGAGGACACCGAGGACGACGACGAAGACGGCGAAGAAGAAGAAGAAGAAGAAGAAGAAGAAGAAGAGGCCGACTGCATAGCGTGGCTATCCACAGGTGGTCGGGTCACGAGAACTGACCCCACTCTCCCTTTTGCTCATATACTTGCTTGCTTGGTTGCTGGCGCGCGCGCGCGCGCGTCCGCCTGTCTCGCGAGCTTGACCCAGGCGCCTTGAAAGCTTGTGCAAGTCGCCCCGACCGCCTCTCTTACTCTCCGATGCCTGCGGTTACGGACGTCGTACGATAATCACTAGGTCGCTACCTGCCCCTTCCCGATTGTCGTTACTTCTAGCGAAGCATTAGTTTCTAATTTCCGACTATCGCATGAATCACTCGAACAATTTGTTCTTTCTGGCTCCCGTAAACTAACAGACGGATTTTCTCGTTGTTGTCGTTGGAAAGGTACATCGCAATTGAATGAAATACCACGAATCTATTTATAAATCTGCGTAAAAAGTCGACGATCCCCAATGCTAATGATTGTGATTGGTTAAAATATCCGTGAAGTGCACATCAAATTGATTCGTTGCGGTCGGTTAAAAGAAAACAGCGCGAAATAAACAATACACACATCCAACGCTTTATTTCTCGATTCGATACAAGTGTGCAGATGCGTGTGCCGGTGTGACACGAACATAATCAATTAATCAGGGAAAGAAAAGAGGGTCGGCGTACAGTGCCGGCAATTACTCAGCACGCGCAAAAGATTGCCGATGCAGATCCACGCGTCGCTGTTGCCGCTGCTGCTGAATGGAAAACGAGCCGTCACACGGCAAAAAAGAAAAAGCGGCCGCGCGACATCGCGTATTAATCCCAGCCACTCGAGAAAATTGATATGGTCTTTTGTGAAGCCCGCGTTCGCGTACGCGCACGCTTACGTGTCAATCGAATTTTGTCATCCGCAAGTCGAATGGGGACGTACAAACGACGCCCGTGCAGCGGGACGCGTAACGCGTAGGTGTCGATGGCTACTGTCGGTTCGTTGCGCCCGACGGAATCCCGTTCAATCGTACTATTTTTAACGAGCGTTTGCGCGCGTCCTTTTGCCCATTTCAACTCGAATAACTGCACAATCTTAGAATCTGCGTAATCAACAACAGTGAAGGTGGCGTTACTTCTTCGCCGACGGATCTACGATTTACGCGCGCCATTAGTTTACTTATGTACACGAGGCTTATCGCAAGCATCCTTCCGATTGCTCTTTGTTTATCTCTAACTCCAGCACATCTCTCACTCTCGTTGAATTTTCTTCGTAGCGTTTATCCCTTGATTTGTGCCTGACGCGTCTCACTCGATTATTCGGTACGTGGCCAGCTTAAGAATGCCGTTGCCGTCTCGCTGTTGGAGGTCTTTGAATTTTCTCGTAAAGCTCCGACACCTCGATATTATTTCAGGATTCCAACTAAAACTGTTGAACGATACAGTTGAGCGATACAGTTGATAAGGGTGTTGATCCTAGTTGTAAAAGGTATCCTTGAGACATCGACGAAAAGTCGCCTTCCGCAAAGCGTCCAAACTTGAATTGCACCGAAATAGACGAGCGATAGTTACGACCGAGCATCGTCGTTGATCAACAAAAGAGAAGCAGCACTTGCGCACTTGTAGCAAGTCGCAAGAAAATTCATCAGCAGTAGGTTCGCGAATGTATACGTTAACTTGACTTAATGATAAATAAACATTGCAGTACTACTTGCGAGTGCGCGCAGACGAGAAATGATAAAGTACATATAGGTATATTACTAAACGGAAAACCAATGGAAGTTGATGCTGTACAAGTATAGTGGCTCGTTATATTTTTATAAGGTTGGCAAGGCGGGAGAACAAGCAAGCAAGTCAGAGTCGCGTGCGCGCGCGGGAGCATCGTGAAAAACGTAACGGTACCGCGCTCTGTTTTTACGTGGATTATTTACATTGCAATGGGGTTTAGTGACACGAGTATGAGCGCGCGTGCCTCTCTCTCTCTATCTCTCTCTCTCTCTTTCTCTTTTGCACAGAGACAGCCACTAAATCGATTTCCTCCTCGCAAATTAGACAGATAGACAACGCCGACGGATATCCAGGTCGACGTTCTATGTAAGATCCGAAACATTCTTGACGGATTGGCTACCACCCGTGACGGTCAACCGACTTTTCTTTTCTCGCTGTATGCCGTGTTGAGGTCAATCGTTTCGGCAAATTCGATATTGTTGCTTCGTTATTACTTCTTTCGAACGTAGGCTATTCGATAATTCAATCTTGAATCGTCAAGCACGATCGGTGCACGCGTTAAATATCACATAGATCGGCAATAATTCTGATTCGGATCATTTGATCGATATTCGTTTTTGCTCGAGAATGCTGTTTGTCTTTTTATAGCACGGCATTTCATAAATACCTTTGATAAATTTATCGTCGTGAAAAAAAAAAATAAATAAAAGAGAAACCTAAATCTGGCGATAACTTGAAAAGGAAAGAATTTTTTGCCACAGGCCCCAACTAATTAATTCGAATGATCCCGAAACATTAGCCGCGCTGCAAGAGTCGCCGTCGTCATCGGGGTAAAAAAGCAGAAAGTAAAGAATAGTAAATAGCTCCCAAATGAATCAACATCGCCATTAAGGCCTAATACTTTGCTCGCTGGGTCGCGATGCAGTGCACGGCATTTGCACGCGAATCATTAATTACCGTCAGCGCCTTTAGCATGGTAGTCTCGATCGTTTGTGATTTCCAAGGATGCATCGTCTATATCGGTACGCGCATTACCCACAGACGAGCGACGTATCTCGAGAAGATGTCCCTACTCAGTTGTAGGCTGTAAATTTCTACGCTCGTTTGCTGACTTCTCTAGCCGCTAATGAATGCAACGAAAAAAAACAGACAAGTCCAATTGAACTTTACAGCCGACTGAGATATCTAGCTCCCACGCTGACTTTTGATATCTGATTCAATTAAACGATGTCGCTGGTGTGCCAGTCAAACGATGCCTATAATTGCCATTAGAACGCTTATTAGTTATTGCCAAATAAATTATCCTACGAAAACGTACGTAACGTTAATTAAGTCGGCACGTTCGCTTGACTGATGCGCATTCGTGTGTGAGAAACTCGAAAGTGATCGACGAGCGCTTCTTCTCTTTTCGTTTACGTATTTTAAAGGACCAAGTTCAAACAACTGCAATTGGCAATGCACGTGTCGCTAGTTTCGACGTTTCGATCGAAGAGCAAATGTCAACACGCGTTATAATCGTGTGGCGGTAAAAGAAAAAACACGAAGGAGAAGCTTGAAAGCACAAATCAGATGCTGTCGCCCGCGGCTAAATGATGTACGCACGACAGCAGTGTGCGCGCGCGCGTGCGAATGGCCGGTTAATTGCCACCTAATTGCCGCTAATGAAGTTAACTCTCTCTCTCTTAGTCGCGTGGGCGCAACAGATACATCCTGGCAGATTGACCGACTCAATTACATTCGGCGAGGTCGTTATAATACGTGGCTCGCGGATGTACGCTGAAGGATGTCATGGTAATGTCTTTTCTTTTGAAGGTCATCCAGGAGGTGAGCGAGCCGTGGCGTGATGGATTTGATTCGATCGTTGCGCCACGATTTTTTCCACTGATTAATTTTAAATTGCTATTTACGAATTGAATCATCGGACACGATACCATTGCGGCGTAACACGAACGTGCGCGTAAAAAGATCTCGTTTCGAATAACGTCTCCCATTGATGCGTATACGTCACATCTGCAATAAGTTTCAACTGACAAAAGAAACGTTTCAACAATCTCGCATAATTCAACGCGCTGCGAGAAAGAAAACAATATCGCGCCGGGAACGACAAAGAAAGAAAGAAAAATTGCAGAACCTCGCGAGGTACAACGACCCTTTGGTTTGTGTGTGCGCGTGCATACACACCGTTGATTGCGAATTGAACCGGTATTCATGAAAATGAAAAAAAAGCACGGCCGAGGCGACGAGTGACCAAGACAAAGCGCGCGTGAGAGAGAGAGAGAGAGAGAGAGAGAGAGAGCGAGCTGAAAGCGGACAGAGGCAGCAGCTTACTCGCGTACGAACCAGATGCGATCAAGGACACGGCAATGGGCGCGTGTCTTCTTGAAGCACATAGCTATATAACCTTAACAAACCAAGCTGGTAAAATCAGGTACACGCAAGAGATCGAGGGAGAGAGAGAGAGAGAGAGAGGAAGAAGGCCTTCGCTCAACGTCGACCTCCCACTCGCGATATGTCTCGTACGCGCGCGCGCGCGCGCGTGTGTTTACGATATAGCCCGATACGCACGCGCCAACTCTTGCCTCACCTGTTCGTCTATATGAGACAATGCCGATACTGCAGGAAGTAAATACGGTTTAATCCGTGTTTCAGAACCCATTACCGCTTTGTCGCAGCGTGGTACTGCTTTCGTTGATTCTCTTTGTTTTGTCTGTTTGTAGTGTTGGTTTGGTTGGCTGCAGAATATCCATTTCAAAACGATGCTCGACGATTTCTAGACTGTTTTTATTTTTCAAACAAGACGATCGGTGTAGGCCAAAAGCTATAGCTTTAACAAAGCGGAACCACTGGCTATCGGCATCAATCATATCAATTAGCGCAGCTCGTTAAATAACCGGCGGCGGCAGCGCGGCTAAAAGTCAATAAAATATTCACAAAAGGAGGCTATTTTATAGTGAAAAGAAAAAGGGACCTACACAACAAGCAATGAAAGGCCAATAAGAAGTCGCTGGGATGAGAAGTGTGGGGTGGGGGGGGGGGGAATACTCGTGTAGTTTGGTGCAGGACGAGCGAATAAATTAACATATTTTTCGACAAAAGGCGAGAGATCGGCGGCCTTCGGTCCGACTCCTCCTACAAACGGACGGACATCAGCCGCGAATCGAAGGCTGTTGCTTCTTCGTGGCTTTCTTCGTCGTCAACTTGTGCTTCTTTAAATCGCCCGCGTCTCGTTCCTTCAATATTATCTCGTATGTTTGTAAAAGCACAATGTCCCGCTCGTCTGGATACGCTCGCACAAAAGCTCGAGTGAACGATGAAAAAAACGAAAAATTAGTCGAGAAAAGCCAAAGGTTCCGACTAAGCCGTCACGATTAAACATAGCGAGTCATCGAGGATAAAAGGAAGAGGCATATCCTTGGTGCCGCGCGAAACTTAATCAAAGCTTTGCCGGGTTTTGGCTTGGCTTTTACCTCGATGCATTTGCTCGTTTCGAGCCCTTTTGGCAGTGTGAACCAGGTCGATTCTAAGTAGCCTGTAATTAAAATTTTGAGAAGACAAAGTTACTTCTGCTGACGCTGCTTTCGAACGGAGTAACTATTTACCAAGTTTAATCATTTAGTGACTGCTATTGAAACCCAAATATAGACCGTCCCCTTAATCAAATGATCGAAATGTCAGTAGACGTGATTTCAATAAATCACGTCTAAGCAAGCGAACGAGCATAAATAACTAGTATCGGCGAATGGTAAAATGCTCCGAGAAATTACTTATCACCGCTGGATATACGTATTTATATACGGAGAAACGTTGTGGCCTGTCAACGCGGATATAAACGAGCTTTCCTTCCGCTCACGGCAAAAGAAACAATGCGATATCAATGCTCATAAGTCTCTCGCGGGCCATATAACAGCGATTAGCCGTTTTCGTAAAAGATGCAAGCGCCACACACACACGCATAATAGACGCGTGCGCCTGTGGTAAATTTATGCTTTCGTTCTTCCTTCGCTGTAAATGTCTCTCCTTCTCTCCTCCCGTCCCCCTTCTTTTGCATACGTGCAAGCGCAACGCGATAAATCCCCCGCGGATTTTCCCGCGATCAAGGCTCTCTCGTGACTGTATGGCGCCTGTTTTATGTATATGCGTTTTCCACTTGTTGAGAGAGCAAGCTGCAGAGAGAACTTTAATGGAAGATACTGATCTGATCAAACTTTTATGCGATCGGATAAAATGCCGCTGGCACCAGTTTACGCTCGATGCTTGTTACGCAATTATCCATTTATCTATTGGCTGTATAATTTTCAGCCAAACTTTTCAAAGCCGAATATTCCATCTTGAAAGCGAACAACTTTACGCGTGGAGATATCGCGACGATTAAGGCTTTGTCATTCTGCGAAAGTTAACGAAAAGCACGTTCGGACGGAGAAAAAAGTTAGTCGAATAACTATCGCAACCGTTTGAACGCGAAACGCGAAACGAGTATGATGTGTAAGAGTAAACTGGCAAAGTGAAAAAAATAAAACAGCAGCAACAGCAGCAACAGCAGCAGCAGCAGCAACAACGCCGGCAACGGCAACAACAACAACAAACAAACAACCAACGCGAGAAAGCCGAGAGTGAAAAAGAGACAAAGATAAACGCTGAGAACGAACAGAGACGGCGAATATACGTGGACGTAGAGCGAGCACGTAGTCGCGCTGGCGGAATTGGTGCAAAAATGTCGACAAGAGGACTTTTAGTTGTCTTATTAAACGTATACAGGCATAATTCGCCGTTTGTCCAGCGCGTACACGTGGGGACGCTACAAAAATTCGGCCGGTTTTCCAACTCGGTTTTCTATTTTTACTTCTTGCCCGTCTCTCTCGCTCGACCCGTCTTCGTTCCTCTTTCTTGCGGTACTAATATTTCTTCCCGACTTTTGTTGTTCAATCGAGTGTCTTGTTTATCCTCTTGTTATCTCGCGGTTTATTTTATCCTTGCTCGATAATACGTTTTTCCAATAAAATTGAATGTACGTTGCATCGATTGACCAATCGAACGTTGTTTAGAGTGCACGGCCAATTATTGTCGTTCTGTGCGAGCCGATACGTTGGAACTTGCGTCGGAAATTGGGTGACTCTTCGAAGGGGACTATGCATAGATCGTTGCCCCGAGTCACCTTATACTTTATCGGCAAACTAAAAGTAATTTATCAAGTTGGCGGATAAAGGTTATCGTCGTTAACGTGGAGTGTGTCTCCACGTTGTTAATATCCATACTTCCGTCGGACGTTTGAATGATAAATACGATGCTCGATGGGAATGAAAGGTGAATACCGGTGACACGTCTCTAGGAGTCTAAATTAGATACGCGAGTAGATGTGAACTTTGCTCGCGCATCGCTACCTTGATATCGGCCAATTATTCATGTATTTATCCAGTAAAATCGTTAACCGTACCAACGCCATCGGATAAAAAAACGACCACGAGTCTACATTGTAGAGTGATACTTTGTTCGGTATTCAAATTCGTTCAAATCGAACAAAAATACGTTCTCGCGAGGTAGCGTACGGCAGGCGTTAATTAAAATGTAAAAATGAGCGTAATATTTCACAGCTCGTGGGGCTTGGTTTCAACAAGTGAGGGAGCTTTTTGAGAATGTACGGCAATCAGTAGGATCATCAACGTTAAACGTAAATCTCGCGTAAAATCGCGCGTTTACACGCTAGATTTATCTAACGCGTTCGCGCGCTCGCGCAAGTCGGTGCAAGAGAACGTCCAATGACTCGCGAAAAGTTGTTCCCTCAGCGAGCTTATGTACACGCTTCAAGTGTATAGTAACGCGAGCGCAAAATCTACATGCATCATGCGTGTATCTTTCTTCTCATTTTTTTCTCTACCGAGCTTTACCATTCAATGCTCGTGCTTGATTTATCCTTGGATTTTCAGTGAACTCGACGTTTTAAAAGACACCGAATTTGTTTACCGGAGCTATATGCGCTATTTACATCTCTATGACGGTAAGCGTACTCGTGCGTTTGGAACGAGGAAATAATCAGTTGGAGTTGTCGATGAAACGGCCTCGCGGTTACGTGGGCCGCTTGGTCAAGCGCATTTTTACAGTGAAATACTTGGGTTGGCGTTTCATTCGGATTCGATCGAGCCAAATCCAAAGGTAACGCCAATTCTAACCGACTAATCGTAAGCTTGCGTGCTAATTGATATTTAATCGTAAAGCTCAATCGCGCGGACGTAAAAGCACACATGGAGAATCTCACGTGTAACAAACGTCGATTTATACAGCAGCCAACGCTCTCTCTCTCTCTCTCTCTCTCTTTCTCTCGCAATGCGCCACGGTAAAGACAAAGCGATCAGACTGCAATTATTCTCGACGCCCATTGTATAACTCTGTGGCGGGGTGTGCTGGTGTTCGCCTTCTGCCAGCGAATGTCGTCGTTGGACTCTCTCTCTCGCTCTTTCTGGCACAGAGCCCGGAGAAATAATTTGTCCGATCGTGCCAACTTTCAAACAAAGATTTTAGCCTTGTTGCAAACTTTCCAGCCGCACCGTTATGATTTTTCATGCCAAATTTTCTAATTTCGACAATGTGTTTCCACGCGTGGAAACTTTTATTGTTATCGAGTTGAAACGAGCAAACAAAATCGACAGCGACCACTCAGCCAGACCTAAAAAATGGTCGTGGCGTTGAAACGATAGTTGCTCGTCGTCGGATTTCCATGAAAAGCCTTAGCTCTTGGCGCGCGTGCGTACAAGGTAAGCGCGGAGTAACGAAGAAGGTCGGTATTTTGCAGGAAAGCGCAAGTACCCTCAAAAGTAAGTTGTCGTCGTGGCCAGTCGTTCGGCCAAAGAGACACAGCGACAAAACGTTTCCCTTCTGCCCGCAACTGGCAAAATTCCATCGATATCATTGATTTTGCAGTCTGGCGGCACTGCTGTACACCGTTCTGAATATTGCGATGTACAGTTTGTTACATTACCCTCGCCTATTATTTGACAATCTAAACTCCAGCCGTGTACATATTTGAAAATTCAAATCGATCGAATAGTTAATATGCGCAGTCTGGAAGAAACGCATTTGAATAATTCGAATAATATTCTGGGAGACGGAACACAATGAGTAATGTATTGAGTTTAGCCGCGGTACTGGCCGTGTGGCTGCCGCTGCCGCTGTTTATCAGCGGGGCGCGACGAGCGAGCGAGCGGCTAGCGTAGATGAGGGATCGATCGAGGTCGGCTGCTGACCGGTCAGTATCCAGTAGCAGGGTGTACACATGTTCGCGTTGGAATTTCGGAATCGTATCAGCGTGAAATTCGCATTCTCAAACCAACCCCTTCCCCGCTCAAACGTTACAGGGTTTGTTATACCAAGTCCCGGACTCCCTTTGCCAGCAGCTCCTGTTTGTTCTACGAGCTGTGTAATTGCGCCTTGCAATAGGTTACGCAAAAATACAATGCTTTTTACGAAACAAAGTCCAACGAAGAGCGAGTACGCGAGCGTTTAAACGGGGTGTCGTCGCGGGTCGCAGCTCGTTAGACGAGAGGGGAAGGCGCTGAAAGAGGCCAGTGTAAAGAAAAGCAAGAAAAAAAAACACGAGTAATGAAATCAATGGTGGGAAGGGCGCCTGTGACATCACACGGGTCCTTGACGGACATCACGCTCGTCCGTCAAGGGGCCCTCGTCAAATTAATTTTTTAGCCACAGGGCTGCGTTCGTTCGTCGGGGGAGACCTCTAATCGCAATTAAGCGCTCTATCTCGATGCCTCACCGACGAGATTGAGTGAGTGAGTGAGCGAGCGAGCGAGCGAGGCTGGCCGCGCGCACGTCTCAAAGGCGAAACACTCGGGAGCAGCCTGTTGCTCTCTCTCTCTCTTGCTCGCTCGCTCGCTTTCACTCACTTACTCACTCACTCTATCGTTGCTTGGCCCTTCGGGCGATATGCACTCCTTTGGTATTGTTCGTGTACTCCTTGGACTCTGGTATATTTGCTTCCTCTCTCTCTCTCTCTCTCTCTCTCTCTCTCTGCGGACAGCAAGTTTTCTTACGTTCGATTTCGCACAACCTACTGAAGCTCATTGATGCCATACCGTTCCAACGATTGATTGTCTGTCTACGTTCTTCTACTTTTTTTGTCGTGGCACTGATTGTCGAGGTGTCTGTTACGACGATCCCGCGCGTGCTTGTGGCAAAAAGATGACTAAGCGTTTGATTAGATTTCGTTTCACTTAGTTTTTTTTTTCTTCTCTCCTCCTCTGTTTTTACTTTAGAAACTCCTTGTACTTACGCACGTTCTATTTGTGTTCGTTTTTTTGTAGCGAGATCGATCTTGCTCTGTAATTGTTAAATGTTCGAAAACCATTGAGTGTTCGCCTTCTTCGATTGTTATCTATGTAAAGTTTTTGATTTTTGATGGATTTATGAACGTACGTAACTGTTTGGATTATTTGGCGGCGGCAATGAAAGGCAAGTATTCAACTTAACTTGTTAGTTGAACTTGAACGTAGGGCATATTTGATTGATTTATTTGGCGTAGATGCTAAACGTTGGACGTTTCCGTGAACATTGTATTTTGTTTGTTTTTGTTGTTGACGAAATAACAAATGTGCATATTACGTTGACCGCACGCATCGCGTATCCTCGCAATCAATTTGGCAACGATAGGTAAACGTGTAACGTGATCGAAAGCAGTAGAGAAGCAAACAATGCAAACATCTGAGCGCGCGTAGCCGTGAAAAAGTATTGGGAACAATGTGGTCGCGCGATTGATGTCACGCGCCATCGATAAGTTATTGGCGCATACATAGAGCTCCTCTTGTAGCCGTGAGAGGTGCGAATTGACTCGAGCAGGAACGCAATTAATTGAACGTCAACGCGAGGCAACACACACACACACGTATAAATATACACCGACGATAAGAATGCGTAGTGCAAGTGTGCGTCCGAAAGGGAAAACTCGTTATCGACAACAATCGCGTCAATGTTGCGCTCGTGAGCCCGCGAAAACTTATAACAATGTATCTCGTGCACACGCACATCCACGCACGCACGAACAACTGGTGTACATTCAATACCTCGAGACGTGTGCGCAAACGCTGTGCTCTGCTGACGACAACGGCCACTTGCGCGCGACATGGTTTAAAGCCGCGATTCGTCGGAGACCAACGTTTGATTTGTTTCTTTGCGTATTTATCGTTGGTGTCGATGGCGAACGTTGCTGCCGGCCGACGCTCCTCCTACTACAATAGCAAAGTTTTTGTCGATGTGCCTTCTCCTGCAATAGCAAAATACAGGATCGAAGATTCTGATCTCGTTCGATCGAGGTGCTTTCCTCGATACCTGTCGTTGCACAGTCGGGCACATTTGACGATGTCTCATTCGAATACTACGATAACGGAGCCGCGCCAAGCGTTGCGCTCCACGAGCTCTGTGGATTAGCTCAAGTTCGTCAACGTTGCTGCCGATTTCGCCGCATTTTATCGCCCGATGTACTCGACGAAATCAAAGCGAGTAACGTCCGTCGAATGGAGCATGAAATCTCAACGATGGTAATCGTCAATGAGCGTACTTGGTTGTCTACGAAAGAAAAAAAAAGTCGATAAGTTTTCCACGAGGCGAAATACGCTCGTACACACGAAGCGGAGTTGCAATAGCTCGCAAGTTGGAAGTTGGATAATATTCGTCGGGCATAGAAGTGTATGGTACACGCTTATGAGTTTTGCACATTAGCGAAGGAGCATACGTATAAATTCACGCAGACTTGCGCTCGCATATGGCAAGCATTTGCATGTCGGTGGAAATTTCTAGTTCGAGAGGCGAGTAATGGCGCCTCGGAGTCTCTCTCTGATTTTACCCGTCTCCTGATTATATATGCACGGCGGAACTTTCGTCGGAGCTATATGAAGAAGGAAAATCTCCGCGATTGCATCGTCTTGAAAGACTCGGCGCCTTTTTCTCTTTCTCTCTCCTTCTTTTTCTCTCATCGCCAGGGTCGACGACTTTTCTTTATAAGCGCTCGCAAAAATGAGTAAAACAAGCACGAGTTAGAAACCTTCTTGTTGCTCAACATTTTACGAATGACTCTTCGGGCTTTGAATTTGATTCGAAAGCGTGCATTGCAAACGACATTTTTATTCTTAATGGACGTTCAATGAAAATTATTGCCCGGTTGATTAACGTTGTACTTTCCATTACTAACGCTAATAGCTCTTCGATAAAACTTTTGTCGCCGTACGAATCATTCATCAAGTATCTCTTACGCAAAAAAACAATTTTAGACGACATCGATTTTTCCCAATTCTTGTAGGAAGCGAAAAGTCAAGCGACTGTCGACGTCGTCGTATCGCGTGGCCCCTCGTCGCCGACGACAGGTTCAGCGGTCGCTAATCCGGTGGGTAGCTCGACACGGGGATATAAGTCGAAATAGGTAGCAAACGTCAACGTCCTAAGAGCTGTAAAGTGTTGTAAAAGTGCACATAATTTCATTTTTGGGTTCTCTGTGGGATTTCGGTAGTTTTACGCAAATTCGAGCTGCATGGTGCGCTAAAGAGCGGACAAGGAGAGCCAGGCGGAGGTGTAGATAGCCCAATCAAAGTAATGATTTGTTTAAAAATTCTAAGTAGAGATGGCGTCTCCGTGTATACGTATTTCGTATGGAATAAATATGCATACAATTCGTAAAAACAACGTCGACTGATTTGAATGACGTTGAACAAAAATCTGACGGAACACGCGTGGGTTTATAATTTCGTAGTAGATATTTACACAAGTATGCATTCCTGACTAATGATCACGTGGGAGCTGATTGTAAAAATAAACAAAAATGCACATACCTGATAGTGGTGGACACAATAACCTCATTGATAATAGCATATTTCTGAACCATGTAAGCTGCGGGGACAGAATTTTTCTTATGGGAATCGGAAATAAGTCGAAAACAAGCGAAGGTAAGATTTTAGATTAGAGTAAGGAAACGTAATAGTACGTTACGCGTCAAGAGAGCACAGTGAGCAAAGTACGTATTGTGTGAATTTGCCGGCTGAGCTCAGTCCAACTCGGTCGGCAACTTCGCGCGGTGCTTACTTTGCTCTGTGTAGAGTCCCGAGATGCATGTACGCTTTTATACGAAAAATAATTCGTGATTAAAAATTAGCGAGCGCTCGACGCCAACTTCGTATCACGGATACCTAAGTACTGATCTCAGCGCTAGCGCTAAGTGGCCCGTGGACGTCCTAAGCAGAACGTTGCGACGAGCTCATTTAACAGCGTAAACTCATCTATGTGACGTATTTATATATCAAATTGAGTGGATATAGCCAGTTGTATGACATTTCAACAAAATAAATCGAACTCGGAGACAAATATAACGAATGAAACAAATCTAAAAGCTCTATTTTGAAACTTTAAAACATAACGTGTAACTATCAATAACGATTATTATTGTTTATACAAAGAAAAGTAATTTATAGAAATATTTGATTTTCAATAAATAAGGAAATTGTTAGATTAGTTAGGATGTCAATGTTTTTTTGTTACTTGTACAAAAGTTTATGGTTTACATATTTTTATTTTTCCCTTGATTTAAGCGATGAAAATACAAGCGTTAATCGCATGCCAAATATGCTCAAATTTTAACTGGATCTAGTTTTATTGGCACGATCACCGTTTAAAATAAATATGAAACATTTTCTCAAAACTAATTAACTGCTCTGTCTATCGCGTTATGTTAATCACATTTACAACTTATTCTTTCTATTCGCTACAACATGTATGCAAACCAAAATTCTGTAAAAATAATAATAATCATAATAATACACGATGTTTTTAGCATTTACGCTGTTGATTGCAGGAAATAGTTTTTCTTAATTTAGCCGTTTGTGTCCTCGTGAACAAACTAATCACGTAGTCAAGTAGATAGATTAGTTCGCATACTCGCTCGTACGAAATTTTGCGTGCAAAATTACATTTTATTTCTAATAACATTAACGGCATTTTGTTAATGCACTTTTCACCCAATGTGCTGAAAAATGTCTAGCTTCGCTCAGTCGGCAACTTCCCACGCTGCTTACTTTGCTTACCTAGCTCCTTTTGTGCATAATGTATATTATTACGCATGTGCAAGCGAAAGTGTTCCATCTTGCGGACAAGTTTGAAAGCCGTGAGAGTTATATCAAAACAAACACACATAACCTCTATACTCTATACTCTATATATTAACCAAAACTATTTTAAATCGATGTTGTTTTTGTAACTGCAAGATTGAGTAATCCAGTAACCGCCAACAAAATTAATGAAAAAAGATGTACTATTAAAGGATGTAATACGTGTGCAGGTATGGGTATACCTCTCATGGATTTTCCATAAAAAAAATATATTGCACGCATTATGTTGTCAAATGAGAATTCCCAAACTTGTTTGATTCAACTATTTAGATATATATATATATTTTTATTTATTTATTTCGCTAGGGTAACTTATCAAAGCAAAAAATTGCAAACAGTAAGCAAAATATTGATCTCTTTTTGAAGTATTCCCACAAAATCCGACAAGTAAAATAAGGTTAGAATGAAGAATTTTACAACTTTCTTCAAGTGGGCGAGATCCTCCATCCACGTGTTTTATTAGGTCAACAGCTTGTACAATTCTACTAGACGTTTGTTACTTTTACATTTCCGATAGTGATGGATACTTATAAACAAGTTGCAACGTGTCCCCTTTATATCACGTGACCTTAGTATAACTCCCAGGCCTGACGTTTTTTGTAAACCCGAAATCTTTATAAATGCAAGTCACACATCGTCAGAAATTTAAATTTCTAAATGAATCATGACTTTGGCTTCGCAGTCGTATCTGCGCAAGCGTCCTTGCTACCTTCGCCTGATTCTCCTTATCGCTCCTTAACGCGTCTTACCGCTCGGATCCCACCAAACTTTTCAGATAGAGTATAGGGCCTTAGGACGAAGAGCGTTAACTACCGTTGAATAAATAGTAATCCTGAAAAAAACCGTACAAGTTCAATCGATTCTTGCAATTAGGTTAACCTTTCTAATCGAAGCCATTTTTTCTGTTTCAGGTGAGTTGACGCTTTACGTTTGTTCGCAATTTTATTGACTGTACCAAGGTAATATGCACAACTTTTGAACAAGAAAATTAAAAATTTCGCAATCCAGTGGTAATTGTAGATAGACGTGCATAAACTACACTTTACATTAGGAGGCTCGGTACAGATTCACGAATGTGCGATTAAACTCAGCATTACATTAATAAGAGCCCATAAAATCCATAGTATTTACACGTCGTATTTTGGAACCTCTCGTTCGGGCGTAAACGTTTAATCTGATTTCCCGTAAGCACTTGAAGAAGTTGCAAATGTCGACATTTTTGCAAAATTTATTACAAAAGATAAACGTGTAACATCACTGGAAAATAAGTCGTCCATCCTTGATAGTTCGCTATAGAGCAAGTGGTTCAGCTGTTGCCTCGGTATCCCGGCCCGTTGCTGCAGGTCATCGCGTAGCGAGCTCGCAGAAAGTAGAGAGAGACAGAGATTCGACCCCTCGCAGCCCTTTTTCCCCTACGCTCGCTCTCAGTTTTTCCGGTTCCTTTTTTTTATTTTTTTTTATTCGCGGTGACAATTCCATCGCCGTCGCAAGCGCAACGGGCCTCCACGGTAGTAAGCCCAGTTGCCACGGGCAACCTCAGCCCGTCAGTGCAAAACTCTTGTCGGAGAGGGCAGAGAGGGGCAAAGTTTGGGCAGGCCAACGCTGGGGAGGGAATCCTCTCTGCCTCTCTCTCCCTTTTCGCGATGGGGAAAAATTCAATCCACTGGTTAAAGGGGATGACGCGCTCTTGCGCGCTCTCTCTTTTTTTTAAGCCAGAGCTACTCTCGCGGTCATGGATGCAAAATTGAGAGGAGAAAAAGGGAGGGATAGTGGCTGCAAGGAGGGATAAATTAGGAGCTAAAGTATATAGAGATAGAGAATAGGAGGTGGGCGGTATTAGCCAGAGTTAAAATATTGAAAATCAGAAATAATTGGCATTGCGAGTGTTTAAGGTGTGAGAAATGAAGTTCATGCGAAATAAGAATTTAATCGAGCGTGTATTTTCTTACGCCGTTCGGCGGTGCATTAATCTTCAACGATCGTTAAATGGATCTATATTTACATTTATCTGCAGTTGTTTTCAATTGATATTTGCATTGACTCGATTGATTCAATTAACCAGCTACTTCGCAAATGCAGGAAATTCACTGTCTTTCCGTAAGTTCGAATTCGTCTCAATTATTCTCAGGAATATTCTTGAATTTGCCGAGTTATTCCGAACCATTCCGATATCTAATCAGTGTAACAGAGAACTTTCGAGTAGTCTGCATTCGCGACATTCGCGACGTTCGCTATACCGCCGGAAAGACGCCACGCGCTCTCCGTTTGGTTTTTCACGAGCAGAACGATTGCTACAAGGATTAATACGGAAATTGTGTCCGTACCGAGATTGCGACCTCCGCGAATTTATGCGGTCGCGCCCACTTCTCGCTAATTTCGCTGACGCAGTGAATTTTCGAGAATCGATTAAAGCGATATGTACCTCTGATCTTTCGCTGAGCTTTTCGAGAACGACGACGATGTTGCTCTGGGATATTTCGCAAGTTTTTCGTCGAAATAAAAGAATTTCCCTCGGAAACATTGTTATTCAGTGTATTACTGTCTAGCTTATACCTTTGGAGGACAGCATACTCAAACATACGTCTAGTGTTCAAGGTATTATTCAAAAGTTTTTTAACAGAACGGTCGTTTAACATTCGGATAAAAGATCAATTTGCCAGCCACGATCCTCAAACCCGAGGGTTGTCGGATGCACTATACATGGCTGGATACATATAACTTTCTTGCCGAATATCCGAGTGACTGACTTGGCCTGCCTGTCCATTGACGGAGAGGGAGGAGGGGGGGGGGTGTAGGGTTAGAGAGTCGAGTCGAACCGGCAGAAGATATACATTCGCTAATCCAGCAGGAAAACGCCGCCTGGCAGAGAGCCAGCTATTTTCATTGCGTGCGCAAGCTCGTCGCCTCTCTTATTGCTGACGTCGCATACCAACGACCAAACTTCTGCCTCCCATAACGTCTTACACTCGTGCAAGGTCCATTGTTTCGTGCATCATCAACCGAATCGCTCGATCGTTTCTATTTGTTTTTTGCTCGTTTCTTCGATCATTGCGCGCTCCGTACGAGATGTTATTGGTAACTCGGTCAAATTGGCGCAATTAGGTCCGCTGGAAAGGCGGTTGACGATGATGACGATTTAAAAGCGAAACATTGTCGGAACGCGCCAAACATAGTTTAGAAATGGTTGAATAGACAACGTCAATTGAAAATTCATCGGATGCCTCTATAACAGATAATCGATCGACATATGTTCAGTGTTACATTGACGCCATCGTCTACAGAGCAAAATAAAGCCAAAACATTCCATCGATAGAACGTTAAACTTTTTCACGTTTTAAAGCTTCTGGATATATACGCACGTATCGGTAACTCAAGCTCGGACGTTCGACTTCGAATTCAGTACGTATCAAGCTCGTGTGTGTGTGTGTGTACGCATCGGCACGCGCGGTGCACTGTATTTTCCAAAGGGGATTCGGCGAGTTTCGTCCTCTCGCGGAATCCGACGCGCGAGCGCGTGCTTAACGCTGGCTTGTGTATTGCGAAACTCGATAGATAAAAAAAAACATCAATATCGAGATAGCGATCGATCTCTGCTGATCTGTCTCTTCGCGATCCGTGCCCGTGTAGAATACGTGTTTGTTCTTCCGACTCCATTTCGTTTCTAAAGTCTTACTGTTGTAGGGATAGCGCGTTTGTCGCGAATAATCAATATCCTTATATTTTGTCTCATTTCAAATGTTGTATGATAAATGCAAAAATATTAAAGACTGACTGCTCGCTTAGATTGCATTTTGTACTTTGGAAAATAAATCTGTTGTATCGCTGCGACTTTCTGAATTCGCCAGAGCGTGAAATCTTTTGAAAAACCCGTTGACCATAATTGTTGAGGCATATTTTACAATATTTGAACGAAAGAAAATGAGCGAAGTATTGTTTAAGTTGTCGAGAGGAAATTCGTAAGAAATAAAGTTAGAGTGAGAGAGAGAGAGAGAGAGAGAGAGAGAGAGGGAGAAAAGGAGAGAAAGAGGACAACAGCACGCGCGAGAGAGAAGTTGAAATGTAGGCCTGCATGCGCGAGAGTCTAACCTGCCCAGCCACCTTCGGCACAAACTTTTCCCTCCTCCTTGTATAGCTCGTCGCTCTCTTTGTTCCTCTTTTGTTACGTCCTTCTTAGTTTCTCTCTCTCTCTCTCTCTCTCTCTCTCTCGGTGCTCCTTTTTCCCACCTCTCCCCTTTTGGCTGTTTTTTTTTGTTCATCGACTTTTCTCTCTCTCTCTCTCTCTCTCTTTGCTCTCTTTGCTCGTGCTGTTTCTTTGAGCACGCATTGGCGCCAAACAAGTGTCCGCGCGCGCCTGCAACGATATGACCCGGCTGACGTTGACGAGGCAAGATCCAACAACGTACGTCGCCCTTTCAGCGAGAGAGACAGAGAAGTAGAGAGAGAAAGAGAATGGAATGCCGCAAAACTTTTTCTGTACTCCCCCTCCTCCCACTCGCAAGCGCACAAACTCGACAGATCGATACGATTGCCACTGGGCGCTAGTTTGCTTTATAGGAATGTCATGCTTCTTCTTTGGCTATATTCACTTTATTGAGATGTGTGTTTTAGAGACTGTCCCCCGCTCTGCAGCTTTATATCGGACAAAAAACGCTTTCATTGATAACTTCTATCTTGCAAAACTATCGTCTATCTTGTCGGTAGCTTCATTTTCGCAATTCAAGTTCATCGAATATTCCTTAACACGGATTTCATCGATCGCCTTTAATTGTTCAATTTAACGAATAGTCAATATTTTAAAGCAATCATAAAAATTACTTATTAAATTTATCGAATTCTCGATAATACAAGCTCATTTTTGACGAACTAAAAGTTTCATTTTATTCAACGGCGAATAGAAATTGACTTTCTCGGTACGGAGAGCAATGTTATTTTGTCATTTGAAGAAAACAAAGAGAGAGAGAGAGATATATGAAAGTACAGTAGTCCCGACAATTGACGCTGAATCTTCCGTCATGTGAAAGTAGAGATTTGTCCGCACACACTCACACAAACACTATATTCCGTATCCAGTTCATGGCCTCTGTTCCTCTTTGGACAAACTCATTGTCTGCCTTATGTAAAGAAGGTTTCGACGTTATTTTAGTGCTTTGAATTTACCGCAAGAATCCGCGTGTAACGTATCGAGAGACGAAATCTCGAATCTAATGATAAAATCGATCAGCCGCGTGTTGATGGACTCGTCTATCTCGTTTCATTTACATCGAGCAGAGGAGCGATTAAGAGAAATTGTCAGGTATCTTAATACCGCACGATGTTTTGAGCTCTCGAAAAGTGTTATGCTCACGTATACTCGAAAGCAGAGCACACAGACGAAGCGTACGCCCTGGAATGCGCGATGACAATCATTCTCGAGTCGTCGCCCTCTTGCATACGCGTTGATACGACGCTGTAGCCTTGTCAAGGTGGCGCCTATCGTTCTGCAACGTTTTACCCTCAAAATGCCTTGCCAAATGATGACAGCTCACAGGGAGCTTATGTGCCTCTCATATTACGTAACGCAGCTTTTTTTTTTCTCGTCATTTGTTTATCGTGTATATTTTCTTTGAATCTCATTATTCACGGTCAATTTCAAAATCGACAACAAAATATAAGCCACATTTAATGGATAAAGACGTTTGTTGTTTTTTAGTCGTCTAAAATTGTATGCAGGGGTACGCAATTTGTTTAAATTTTAAACTACATTTGCGAATTGAAAATACAAGACGACGAAGAAATTAATTGCCAATTAAAGATGCAAGTAATCGCGAAAATAATGTAAGATAAAATTTAAAAAAGAAAAAAGAGAAAAAGTTTTACAAGAATATATTGCAATTCGAAAAGGAGCACAGAAAAAAAACGAGAGTAAGAGAGAGAGAGTAGTAAAAAAAATTCCGTAAGGTAAAGCGTTTGTCGGTGCACAAGGAGGGGGAAGAAGGAGAAGAGAGAAAAAGAAGAAAAAAAAGAAGATGAGTCGCGCAGCGAGGGAACTTGAGAGAGAGAGAGAGAGAGAGACACGCGGCAAACAATGGAAGCGCGTGCACGTACTCTCTCTCTCTCTCTCACTATTTTCCGTCTTCTTATTTCTTTATTTCTTTGGTCTCTCTTTCTCTCGTTCTCGCCAGTCGAGTCTCTCTTTCTCTCTCATGCTCTCATGGAGCAAAAAGAGCATGAAAAAAAGGCGAGAGAGAGAGAAAGACGGAGGCACGCGCGAGAGTGGAAGGGTAGAACAGGTTCTCGGTTGCGCGAGTGGGTGGAGTTGTGTGTGTGTGTGTGTGAGAGAGAGAGAGAGAGAAAGCGTGTATGTGCGCGCGTAAGCTCGCGAGAGAAGAGGGAGGGGAGAACTGGAATCCTGAGTAGCAACGCCGCAGCCGCAGCCGCCGCCGCACCGCGAGCCCACCGAACCTGAACTCATCTTTGAACCGATAGATCACCATCATCTCGTACTCTTGATTATCTGTTCAGCCGTCATTTTTTAACATCCTCTACATTTATCTAACAACAACGATAAAAAGCGCGAGCCATGCTTCACTCGGCAATAAAGTCACTCTCACTTTGAAATTAGTCACCTTTGGAAATGATTCATTCGTATAACTGCGATTCCGTTGCTTTTCTGCTCATCGATTCGTTGGATGAATGAATCTATTATTTCTCGAATGATTGAATCAACATTTACATTTGGACTCGCTCTTTTTCAGTTACCAGGGGAACCATCTATTTTTAACCGGCTGCATTGAAGTTATTGTTCATTGTTACACCCAGACGCGTACGATCACGTCTGATCTTCGGACAATGAGAACCGCAAATACGTCAATATTTCTTTACAAGTCAACTTTTGAATCGCCCGTCAGCGGGTGCATATACTCTGGGTGCGATAACGAAATATTTCGGTGCTCCCCGATAATCTCGGATCAAAACTGGTGTCGCGTTACAGACTGACGCTACGACGACACTACGAACGAAACGAACTCTGCGTATACGCGGTTACACGTACATCTGCACGGACGATCGGACCAAACGGCGTTGTTATCGTTAAAAAAAGGAAAAAGACAAGTATTTCTAGACTGTGCGCAGTTGCTTCGACAATGTTCAAATTCAAACAGACCACATTTAATTGGTGCAGATATTCAGTTGGAATAATTAGAGTGAATTTTCCCGTCGGAAAATTAATAATTCATCCGCGAGAGCTGGAAATGCAGTTGTGCGAATTGATGGGCGCGTCGAGAATTGCGCGTACGATGCAGCAGTAGCAGCAGCAGCCGTAGCAAATATTGGCAAGCGTGCACTCGGGACGAGCGAAATTTCACGAGTAACGAGAGGAGAATTTTCAGTTATAAACAACTTGTATAACGTGTGCCCAGAAATACGGGGACAGTTGCTCGTGATTTTGATTGAAATTCAAATTGAACATTGAACTCGACGTTCATTTCTCAAAGAATAAAACAACAGAAATCCCATCGAACCTGTGAAATTCGCCCGACATTTCCGTGTCTAATCTATATATTTATTTTCATCTTGCACTTCTTTTATTTTTCGAATTGAACGGTCGTTCCGTGCTTTTGAGCGGTCCAACGGTAACTAGCGAACGTTATTTCATTAGTTCGCATTCGCGTGTCAATAGCATATTCAACGAAAGGAAGATAATTACTCATTTTTTTCCCGAGTGGTCCTCAATTCGCGTCTCATTTTCAATTGTTTCGCAGGCATTTTCCGAAATAATTGTCATTGAAGTTGCAGCGGTCCGAGATTCTCGAGACACTCGACGCGTATACTTTCTTCAAAAGTAAATGTTAATTTTAACATTGTTTCATTGACAATTCCCAAGATAAGGTTCAAGCGTGTTTTACCAGACGATTTTGCGAGCACGTACAATGGACCACGATTAAAAACACCCGTGCAAAGGTCAGTAGCAATATTATCAAGCGTTCGATCTTGAGTTTCATTAGTTGCCGACTGGAAAGTGATGGTTTTCTACGTTTTCATCGAGGCTGCTAAGAAAAAAAGCTAGAACGTTCTCGCTTTCTTCGCTTGAACCAATCAGTCGGAATACGCCGGCTCGGCTTTCGCGGGTTCTCTTTGTTATAAGAGATTTTACTTGAAAGTCACACCTGTCAAATTACACCAATGTTCGTCAGATCGCTCGTGCAAAATGCAACAACTTGCGTGTAAAGCGTCAAAAATACGTTGGAGAAGTTGGATTTACAACCGGCTCATAATCGAATGATTATTAAACAAGTTTGATTTTTTTCTTTGCAGCAAATCGCTCAGAGCACCGCAAATTAGAACTTGGTAATTTATCCAATTGCTCGGAGCTTCGCCCCAGCCGCGAGCGAACGAACTCGTACGCCGGAACATTCGAATCAGCGCACGCGGAAGCCACGAGCTAACTTCCGAAAACTCTCTTGACGCGTGTACGAGAAAGTGTATACACATAGGATTAAGTCTCTGAAAAGCTCTCGTTCTCACGTGGCCATTCGATATCTTGCTGATATTTTGAAATATACTCTCACACTGCGTTGCTGTTTAATGCATAACGTTCGTTCAAAGATCAACGATGTTACGTTTACCCGTTACACCTTCAGAATAGATGCGCTTTATTAGATTTCGTTAAATGTCTTGTGTTTGGAGATTCTCCGTTCGTACACCTAACGTGCGAACACCATAGGTACGAATAAGCTCGCATGGATCAAATAGGAGAATAACCGTTTTCGATTCCTCTCTGCCTCGAAGAAACGACAGGATAGCCAAGAGAGTTTCGCAACAGTACGTTTAGATCGCGTCGGAAGTTCACAATTGTCGTATTATTTTGTTTAAACGTTTGCTCGTGCGTACTGCTCGCGTGTTAAAATCTGTTGAAAATATGCCGAGTAATTTGAAAAAGAAAATAAAAGGCTGAATCAACAAGCCGAAACGTCCTCGATACGATTAATTAGCCCAAAGAAGAGTCAACATTAGCAGCGTTAATCGTCGTACAAGCAAGACGTGCTACTTGAAGTGGAAGAAAGAAGGAAAGTGGCAGATTAATAAAGAAACAATAAAGTGAAAAGAGATACATGAAAGGGCCAAGATCAAAGAGAGAAACAAGCCAACAGAGTTTATAAAGTTCAGGGAGTTGACGAAAGAAGTGACGAAATCGAGGAAAGTCCCAAGGGCATTGTCCTGTCTTCAACTGCAAGCTATCTCTCTCTCTCTCTCTCTCTCTCTCTCTCTCTCTCTCTCTCTCTCTCTCTCCTTCTCGTTCTCCCTTGTCTTTTGACGTGTATTCTCCCTTGTATCCGCGGGACGAAGACTTGTAAGAACTTGGAATGCCGGAAAGAACGAATTGGAATTTACTCTTTTGTCCACACACTACCCGTAGCTTTCAGTTTGCTAAATCTATCCAGGATGTAGCATCTGTGCACTGGATCAAAGTGAATTGGCTCTCGTGATAAAAGAAAAACAATCGCTCCGAGAGGGAAGTAAGCTGACCGTTAAGTCTGGATGCCTTCGCTTTTTTTTCAAAGATTGTAAATACCTTATTACTAGTTGGTTCGACATGTTTGCGACCACGAGAAAGAATTTCCAGTCAAAATTAAAGATGTTTTTGCGATAATGAAAGCCGAGGTACGGTGTAATCAATGACAACTTATTGTGACATAAGGAGGAACACTCTGGAGGATGAAACTGCGAGGAGGAGCCTCAAGAAATATCTCTTTTTCTTTCGTTTAGTGTCCGAAGAAGCCGCTAATGACAAAAAACCAACGACGAATAAAAGAAACGGAAATCAATTATCCGTGGGGTGGAAAAAGAATAAAAAGAAGAAGGAAATTGGGTCGATCGAACAAAAGACAAAGTATCTATTGTATTAAGTAAAAAATAATATATATATATATATTACGAACAATAAAAGTAAGTAATATTAGCATGACAAAGATTATAGGAGAAAGAGTGTCTCGTAATAGAGCAGTGTTAATCGAGCATTGAGATTTCTCGTAAAAAGTAAGGGAAACGAGGCGTTGTTGCAATTAACCCACTTGCCTTGGAACTTAACTGGCTTTAATTCCCAAAACAAGGAGCTAAAGAGCTAATCGTTTATTCATTAGGCCCCGAGTCAAACAAACCTCACTATTCATGAATTCGCCGCAAAAGCCTTTTGCCCTCCCCACAAGAAAACAACAAAAACGAAAAAAAAGAAAAATAGAAAAGAAAAGTTTTGCCAACAATAACTTTTCCATCTCTTCAGAGGGCGCTGTCATCGTCGACAGTTTCTCTCTCTCTCTCTCTCTCTCTCTCTCTCTCTCTCTCTCTCTATATATATATATATATATATATATAATCCTCGAACATGGCTGGTCAACGACCCAGCAAACTTGCAATGATACTCAGGCCTGTGTTGCGTGGGAAGACTTGTCGTAGGAAATCAATGAGGCCGAAGTCATGCAACAGCAAAGACTTTTTTGTACATTAAATCCGTGGAGATCAGCGTGCACTTATTCATATATAGTGGTCAAGCTATAGGGGTGTCGCTCTCTCTCTCTCTCTCTCTCAGCCCCTTTCACCAAGTGCGAGCAAGAGAGAGAGAGAAAGAGAAGGAAAGAGTGGAGCGCGGGGGTGGCTGGTTGCATGGTATAGGGTGGGGGCGAGATATTGATCAAAACCTACCCTGGCACCACCTCCTCCATTCCTCACTCTCTCTCTCTCTCTCTCTCTCTGTCTCTCCCCCTCCCCCTTCTAGCCGTTCGAGCGCAGCGCCCGTCAGCGGTTCTCAACCTCGCGAGGTGTCTTTCACCCGATCTCATGTCTTCTGCTTGCCCCCCAGACAGCCCTTGCTTATATATGCTCACACGTGCAACGGGTGCTTGCTGTTTGTCAAAGGTCATCGGCTATTACTTTATACCGTTGTCGCCGAGTTTTTTCTTTTTTTTTACAATATCAATGCACTTTAAAAAATAATACTATAAGGATGACATATCATCTATATTGTTTTCGCTTGTATTGACGATCGGTAGAACAAAGTATCAAAGTTTGCTCTTATTCAACCTGCCGAGAAAGTTTTAAAGTTTGCCAAAACACTGAATAGAATTTATTTATACTTATTTTATTGCGAGGAAAACTTTTCTATAGAACGAATTCACAGCGAGCCATATATACGAAAAAGTTTGTTTCTCAAAAACTTCAATTATCAAAGTTGTCCCTTTCTGCTCAATCTTACTTCGTAACTTTTTACTTTTAAGTACAAACTTCGGCAAGCAAGAGAGAGAGAGAGAGAGAGAGAGAGAGAGAGAGACAGAGAAAGAACTAAACCCAGACTCTCGAGGTCAATTTCTTAATTTTTACTTTGCATTATAACAACTTTTAATGATAGAAAATTACTTTATTGTAGATAGTAAAGCTCTAGACATTTTATTTTAAATAATCAGCATGTTTTTGCTTCATGTTTCTATGCACAACTATTAATTCCTAATGAGTTACCGGAGATGTAATTATACATTCAAATGTACCTAGCGAATTGCCAAAAATTCACGTAAAAATAAAAATATTTTCAACATAAGTTCTCTCTCTCTCTCTATATCTCTCCCGACGAAATGCAAGCTCTCGGTAGTCCAGTGCATGTGCGTCGTGGCAGAGAGACGCGGCTGGGCTGATTTTAATCCGGCTTTGCTGAGAGCAGTCAGCACCGCTGAAAGGCGTATCCATTAGTTACAAATTTCATAACGTTCGTCATGTATGAAAATTGAATTTGCGCATTGACGAAGAAGTCTGATTTTCGAGCTCTATGAGTATTTTTTTCGTTATTAATTCGATAAACCTCGCTATACAAATTATTTTACTATCCATCTACTTACGGTCATAAGGATGGAACGAAAAGCGATAACTTTTTAAAGTTAAACATTTTCAATAAAGTTTTAAAGCCGGTTTCGCGTACTCGGCAGAACGGATATTGTCTCGGCTAATCGTATCATTAACTCCACACTATCTAAATAATTCACTAATTTGCGTAAATGATGTAACGAAAAACAGGCAGATCGTAGTGTGCGCGCGGAAAGCTTTGACAAAAAAGGTTATCAAACGAGGTCACACACAAACAAAAGATTCGATATAGCGAGGCAATTTAGCTTGTGAAGTTTCCATAAGTCCATTATCCTCAGTCATGTAACGAAATTAGAGTAGTGTCGAGGGTTAGATCGGATTGTCGGCGGAGAAGATGTATACGGAGGCTGCTGTTGCTGCTGCTACTGCTACGGCTACGGCTACGGCCTGGCCAAATGTCCAGCGTCCGCAATCTCATTTTGGCTTTGGTCGCTGCGCGAATTTCACGTGTACGTATCTCTGTCTCTCTATCCTTCTCTCTCTCTCTCTCTCTCTCTAAGCTCCCAAAGGAGACAAAGGATTGCATTTGTGCCCAGCTCATAAAAGAAACATCGTGCTCCTTGCGTCAGCGAGGATCCCTCGCGCCCGACAATAAGGACCCGATGTAACTGATTAAACTTGCACGTTCCAGTAAGGAGACGCTAATGTGAATTAAAGTGCACTTGCTGGGCTTTTCTATGAGGCTCAAGCTCGTTTGGTTAGTCCATAGAATTTCCAGAATCGGGTTGCTGTATAACGTGATCTTGTTCAAACCGGATTGAAAATCTTCATTCGTCGCTTTGGCCAATGTGTTTCAAGTAACTTTTGTAAGTTTTCGAGATGACCGATTCTCGCACAGTGCGAAAATACAGCGATACACGTTCTTAAATAAGAAATCAAGCGCTCTGATTAGGCGAGCAAAAATGCCTCGGTTAAACATAGACGCACGGTTTGGCCTAGCCAAAGTCAGAGCTAATAAATCGTCGTAGTAAGTACCGTGAAATGCGAAGCTTGCAGACGTCGCCAGAACGAACTCTTTCGTTATTCCGTCGTGGTGTGTGCGTGCCCTTCGTGCCTCGGTCTACGGCTTGCTAATGATTCCGTGTAACTTCGCGGACGCGTAAACGCCAATACTTTGCAACAAAAATACATATACGTATACGTGCCAGCTCATGGTTCGTTTGTCCGACACAAAGATCGTTTTAACGGTTGGATGCTCACTGGTGAATTCGATTGTTCGATCAATCGAACCAAATATATTTGCGACTGCACTTTTCGACTAATAAATAATTAAAGAAAGTCGATGCAGGAATAGTATAAGGGGTGGTAATTGTACGGCTTCCAAACTCTTATCTTCGGGACGATTGTCGAAAGTCGTGTCAAAATTTAAAGCGGCACGTGTGCGTCAAAATACCTCACATTTGGCGAACGCGATTTTAGTCAACGTCAAGCGAGAAAGAGTGGGCCTTTCAAACTCTTAGGGTTGTCCTTCTCCATATTAATGTAATCGCAAGGTTGCCGCGCGAATGCTCGTGTATACTACAGCCTTCGACCCTCCCCCCCCTCCTCCTTTTCCCCCATTCCCCCCGACCATTACGACGTGCAGCAAGTCGGCTTCTCGCGTGTCGACGGCTCTGTTTTTAATTACGCGCCAATTAATTAACACCGACGCACGCACGAGCTTTTAGCACGTGAGAGAACGACGGGCATCCTGTCGGATGCTGCTGTAGCTTCTTGTTTTTCGCGTTCTTCCTCGACTTTAAGAGTGGCAAACAGTCGCGTAGGCTTTACTCGTAAGGATGAACGTCAATCGAGGAGTTTGATTCTTTGAATTGTTCGTGCAGCTCAAGGAGACTTTCGAGTACGCTTATGCGCAAATATGCTTTGGTTACGTACGTTCCTGCGTTGTTTTCACCTTGCAACTCGACGAGGCTAATAATTCTCGTGCGTTGATTCGGGCGTATCACGGGGACACGAAAATTATTGGTAAGAACAGAAGGTTGGATTTTCCCGTAGGTCGGTTGTTCTTGTGTGCGATAATATGAACAATATTGATCTGTCAGGTGCATGCATTTTGTAAGTTTAAAAGTGAATTTATTCGCGTCTAGAGTAAATTGAACTCAACTTCAACACGACTATGTTTAGAGACTAGACAGTTGCTTGTTAAAAATGCACACAATTCATTCATTGAATTGAACGAGCAGCTTTGAAACTCATACATCCTTAACGGAGTTTGCATTTGAACTTATATTATAAGTAAAGAGCACGATAACTGAAACACGCCATTGGTGAATTCACGTATGTTTACAAACGTTGTTTTTGATCCAGGTATGCGAGGAATTTCCATTCTTAAACTTGTCGTTCGTTAGTTCAAAATTGACTGGATGGTAAGCTTAGAATAAGAGCATAATTTTGATTCGCAAGGTTTCCGACGGGGAGTTCGTTTCGATGGTTGCGATGCAGATATCGCGTATGGGTTACGTAATAAGAGGTTTAACGTGCGACTAAAGCACGAGGCGACAACGCCGTTGAAACGCCCTTGAGGATTCTCTAGATTGTACGAGGTTTTGTCGTAATTCGTTCGATTGCTACTAATTGTATTCTGCCGTGGTGAACGGTAGTCGGAGAAAATATAGCTTTGATTTCTGTTGGTTTAATTCTTGGACTGCCAAACGTGACTACGGAGAAGTAGTTTTATCGCTCTAATGATAATATTTCCATGAATATAAAATTGCAAAATTGATTCACTGAATTATCGCATAAGTGGGTACAAGAACCGTACTACGGTATTAGCTAATGAGGTTTTCTATCGCGAAAAAAATTAATGAATAATGCTAATTAATGAGAAGTTAACATAGTATAAAACAATCCAATTGAAAAATTGTTGAATACACAACGAAACTCATTAAGCCAGGCAATTTTTCATAAAACAACTTAATAGGCGATCTATTAGCTGAATCTCTCAACGTCTAACCACTTCATAATAATCCAGACCATTAATTAAGAGGTTTTTTTCTTTTTTTCTAAGGAAAAGAAAAAAGTACGCAGTTGGTCGCGTACAGACAGCCTGCGGTCCGAAAGAGGCTCTCTGCTCGCTTAATAACGAAATCAATGAATTTTAATAAAGAGACGAAGCTGCCTCGGCGCGTTTACGCACTTAATCATTGTTACTTAATAAGAACGCCGGGCCCGCAGGGGCAAGGGGGCTTACCTGCTGAAGCACATTTCTTTTTCGCGTTATGATCCATGTAATTTATTCGGAAAACGCTTAACGGCTCCATCGTCTTTAGACGTATATACGTATATACACATGCTGGGCGCTGTACAAAAACCTTTTTTTCTATTTTTTGCCGCTTGGAAATTAAGATGAGCGTATACACGAATACGAGATGGTTAGTAGTTTTAAAATAAATATAGACAAGAATACGCGTGTAATATCGCGTAAACTCGATGTATCAAATTACATTGATCGAAAGATTGGAGCCAATCGATTGATTTTGTCATTGACTTGTGTACGTTTGCGCTGTGAACTCTAAACACCCAAATAGTAGGAGCTCGAGTTGGTTTACACTTGTGTGTTTTATGGAAAGAAAACAAAGCTCGAACGCAAAATCAGATTAACGTGTTCCCATTCGCACGCGCACCGTCCACGTTTCACCAGAGTTATGCAGCATTTTTTTGTTTTGTTTTAAGGTCTCTTTCTCTCTCTTCCTCTCTCTCACTCTCTCGGTAGCGAGCACGGCATCAAACGTTATAAGCTGTTACTCTGGGCGCTTGATTTCGCGGAAGAATCATACCTCACGGCGCAATTCTAGCCAATCAAGCGAGCAAAAATAATCAAGAACCGGGGCAACGGGCATTACGAAAGCGCCGTATGTGTTACGACCGTAAAACACGCGACTTTATGACGAGAGAGAGAGAGAGAGAGAGAGAGATGCTATGCTACGCTATGCTATGAGCGGCTACTACTGGTGAATCCAACTTTTATGCACGTATGCTGCTGCGGTCCTTTTTATCGCTGATATCATTCACTTTGCACGCAAACGTTTACGTGGCATTATTGCAGACTCTCCTCTCGATAAGACTACGCGCCGCCGCCGCCGCCGCCGCCGCCGCCGCCACCTCCGTCACGGTAAACAAACGTCGGCAAATTGTTAATTTGCGATACGCACCTTAATCGCTCTATATTTTAACTTTACACTCTGATACAGATTGCTCGATCTTGCCAACTTTATGCATCGGCTCGAGGCAATCGTGGCTTAATGTTACGATAAAGAAAAGCGTCCGGTGCACTTTATCGATGCCTTAGCCGTTTGTTACAGACCAAACCGATATTTTCGCGTTGTTCGTTCGTTAAGTTATATTTGCACTGTACTCGGAAGATATAGCTTCGGAATCGACCAAAGAAACCTGCAAGGTGAAGACCTCTTGCTCTCTCCCTCCTCCATCTTTATCACTCTTCTATTTTTCTCTCTTTCTCTCTCCTCGTTCTTCCGCACTCTTTTACCGTTCTTTTTTTGTTTTTGTTTTTTGCCATGTGCAGTCCCTCGCCTTGGCTGCCTCCTCGATTCTCTATTTTCATTCTCGGTCTCGCGTTTTCCCTTCCATTGCCTCTGGATCATGCTCGCGAACTACATGGAAAATTCCACGCGAACGGTAGATACGTCGTTATCATCGTCTATTTGTTCGAGTTGATCAATCTTGCTATTCGTTGCTTGTAAAAGAGATCTTTTCGACCACGTTCAAAATTAAATCCAAGTTAGATACCCGAGAAAAAAGCCCAAAGCGCTTTAACAAGTGCACAGACGTATCGCCACACGACAACGCGAGGAGGCAAGATTTAAAGACGTAAAGACGTCAAGACTAGAGCACTGTAATCATAAAGTAAGGTGCAAATCAGACTGCACAGCAGAAGGTAACGCGTTACGGTATAATACAAGCTGAAGGCTATCGATTGAAATGAATATTTTAACGGATCAAAGCTCCATTGTTGTAGCCATAGTTGCTTATAAATACACCTATAGATACCATAGCTTGTAACAATTCGTTTCTTTCCACGAAAACACGTCACTTTACTAAACTAGAGATTCTTGATCAAGTGTAACGACATTTTGGTCGCGTCAAATACCGATAACAATTCAAGTCAAACAATCACCTATACGTTACTCGACGTATCCACGGCGGAATAAAGTTGGTCTGGTTAGATACGGAATACGAGAGAGAGTGAGAGAGTGAGAGAGGGAGAGGGGAGATGGCGTATGCATGTGCGTATAAAGGAAGAGAACGCGGTGAGTAAATGTTCTCTCTCTCTCTCTCTCTCTCTCTCTTTCTCTCGGTCTTTTTCTTGCCATGGAGGTCAACGTACAGGCACGCGGCGTGACCGAAATCACACACGCGCGCGCTCGACTGTGACTTCTCTTTCTCTCTCTCTCTCTCTCTCCTCACGTTGCTGCCACACTCGTCTTTATATTCAACCTCTAATTGTTCTTCTGGAGCTTTGCCGCCACCGCACAGCCACGACCTTACCTTTCTAACGTCAACGTGGTTTTGGCCGATTTAAATGGCCAAGAGTACTTTACCACTCTCTCTCTCTCTCTCTCTCTCTTCCCCCCTCTCTTCTGATTTCCTTTGAAAAAGAGAGAACGAGCTTTATGCTGAGCGAGCACTAGTGAAAGATTATGCAAAGTAGTTTTTACGAAGCTTCGTCCTTTTTTACTTTACTCCACACCGCTATACGTTCTGTCGGAAATTAACTCGTTAATTCGTCGTTTTGTTTAGCTGTCGAGTACGTGTATTATACCTGAATTAGTTTGATACAAAGGAGCTCGATACAAAAATAAGCTACGTATTGGCGCTGCAATCTGACAAAATGAGTTGCGTGTGTCGCTGCTGCACATACGCATCGACCCATTTCTCTTTTTCTCTCTTTCTCGCTTCTTTTCGGACCGGGCAAAACAATCGATAAATCAATCAGCGACGCACCCTCCTCCCTCTTTCGCACGTATATACAACACGAAGCATGCACTCCCGCGTAGGTACGGTAGCTTATCATTCTTGCCACCCTTTCAACGAGTGTTTCTCGCAAAAAAAAACAATCGCGCTGCTTGAAATACTTGGTCCGTACCTGAGCAATGCACCTGGTAATTTTTATCAATTTCGTTTCGAACGAAGAATATAATCCATAGGTATACGTAGCAAAGGAAACTACAGAGTACGCATTGTCACGGTAAACGAAACAACTAGATTGCGCGGATCTCGCTTAGATTTTATATATAGCTGAAAGAAAGTTTATGCGTGCGCCTGGCGAGTAGCAACCACTACGACACAGGTATATAATAGCGCGGCAGCCGATTTCGCTCTTCTTCGTCCTTCTCTCCAAATGCGTATGTATGTATATACATGTATACATATATATGTATTCCGTTACACGAGAAGCAAGCGAGCGTGTCGCTGCACTCTCCTACTAGCTATACCTACTTTTCATTTTCTCCGGCTGTATAACTGTATGGTATAGTAAGATTTTTATTGGCAGGAACTTTTACAGGCTACTGCGCCATTGCTATATATACATACAGTACGTATATACGTATGTATAAACTGCCTCAAGCAACAGTGTCGTCCTCTGTCGTAGCAATGCTTGACCCTAAAGTACAGATCAATTCAAATGCTGTAAAAATGCTAGTGACTTATCGATGGTCCCGAATAAGACAATGTCCGGAGCCGTGTACAAAGAGTAACGATACGTTACTAACCTAGGGAGGGAAAATGTTTGCAAGACGCGGACGTTGAGAATAGCGAATAACGAAGACGCACGCTGTATCTGGCCGTATTTTCCCGGCCTAACTAATACGTGTATGTTACATATTTGAGCTACGTTATTTGACGCCTCAAGCAAGCCAAATTCGAATAGTTAGCGTCCGAGTGCCCGGTCGCAAAAACGCTAGTTTCCGTCCTCTTCTGTAAAATTAACGATCGATTTTCATCGAATTCTCTTATCGATACTACGACAAATCTCTGGCCCGGGGAAGACAGAGAGAGGTTGTACTTTGGAATTGTCAAGCTCAAAGAGCCTTTTAAAAAGCGCAAGAACGAGAACAAGATAAAGGAAAAAAAGGAAACACAGGGCGAAAGTGTGATGGCTACGAGTGCAAGAGAGAGAGAGAGAGAGAGAGAGAGAGAGAGACGTACGCGAAGCTACATAGCCGAGAGACGAAAACAAGTTGGGTGTCGCAGTGGCAGCAGCAGCAGCGGCAGCAGCAGCAGCTCTCGACCAGATTAATGGTCTCGGAGAATTCTTGGTAGTCTGGGCCGGTTGCGAGGTTATAGTATTGGTATCTTCTGTCTGTATGTGTGTGCGTGCGCCCTGCATCAAGCGAATCCAAGCGCAACGCCATTTATATTCCTATGAGATTTCTATTTGTTCGTCCAACTTTGCGTCGCTTTGACGATTGCTCGAATGATATCTCAGATCCAAAACAATGCATTGGCGTATAATTTCCAGATCAATAACGTACAGTGTTGTTCTCACCTGCGAGAAATCAACAAGCGTGATGCCAAGGTGACAACGCGATGCAATGCGCAATCGAATATTTACCACGTACAAGATGAGCGGCGACGCGTGTCGTCACTAGAGGCGTCGGGGCTTTTGGCTTGACGATTTGACGTTGAGAACGAGAGAGAACGGTCTAATGAGCGGCGTATGCAAATCAGACGGTAAATCTTCCACGCTGGGATGAAAACTGATGATTTTATTTGTCATGTGAGCGATTTGAGTTTCGCAATAAAAGAGGAAAAAAGTCGATTGTTAAATTGATCGTAAAAAATTGTTGAAATGTCTACAATTTGCACAAATTTCGATGATAATTTTGCCGTATTTTGAATTACCAAGTCCGATTCGGACTATAATATTTAAAATCAACAGTATTAGTGCGCGTTCGATGTGAAATTATTGGTTTCTCATAATACCGTAATACGTAATGGTTTACAATGAAATAATAACCATGAAAAATGATACTCTAAGTAGACGAGAATGGGATTTGCAGTATATCCGTTTATGAATGCATCCGCCATTATGATTCGCATTACGATCAACGAAAAATCGAGTGTCGTACTCGTAACGTGCAAAATATTGCAATTAGCGCATATATTTTGAAGTATTGCGTGAAATTGCAGAGGAAAACGGGCGTCCAAGAAGCGAGAGAGATCAGATTGAGCGAGAAAAATTTGTCAAAACAAATCAAATGTAAAAAGAGAAATCGAGACGACGGACATTATTTGTAGGCAAATCCTAATTATGTGTAATCGACAGAGAGAAGAAGACGCCCTCGAGTTTTTTCTCCGTTTCTCTCTCTCTCTCCCTCTCTCTCTCTCTCTCTCTCTCTCCTGCTCATCTACACAGACCTATACATTGAAGAAAGAGGATCAGCTCGGCTTTTGAGAGCGTACGTCTCTCTTTCTCGTGGGCTATCCATAGCATATATGTAAGAGTGACGTCTCTTACTCTACGGAAAGTTCTGTACGGAATTTGCTTGCTTTTGTGTATAGGGCCATCTGCTCTTGTCCCTTTTCTCTCTCTCTCTCTCTCTCTCTCTCTCTCTCTCTCTCTCTCTCTCACTGCCTTTCCTTCACCAACGATACACAGCCATACTTTTATACCTGTGTTTCCTCCTGCTTCTCTCTCTCTCTCTCTCTCTCTCTCGTTCTCTCCTCTTTCTTTTTGTCTTCACCGCTGTAAATTTTCCTACCTGAGCATTTCGTTTTCTCCGTGGACCTCTGCGCGCCAGCCAATGCTTCACTTTCACAAAAATGCCAACGATTGTTGCGGACTATCAGTGTGTTTTGGCTACTACTTCTCAAGGTTTCTATAGTTTTTCAATGAGTCGTCTCGTTGAATGATAGCTTTTTGACATTTCTAGCGACAGCGATCGATGTCAAATTAGCCGGTTTACAAACAACTCTAAACCAAATATCAATCATACTTATGACGAGTTTCAAGTGGAAAAATAAATAGCTCGGCTCTTTAAGAAAAATGTCCATTAATTCGAGTAGTCAAGTCACACGTGCGTAGATCGGCCCACTCAAAAAAAAAGTCTGTATAGTATCCTCTATAGAGGTGAAATGCAAGTGCATGAAAGGGGGCGCATTTTGATTAAAGTTTCAGCCATCCGACTGTGTGAGAAACACACGAATGAAGAGGCCCGTCCGTTGCAGCACGGGGCAAACTTTACTTGATTAAAACATCCATGATTCAACGTTGCAAAATTTTTCACGAGGTAGCCTTTCAAAATTTACGAAACTATATCCTCGTCTCTATTTTTTCACCTCTTCCTTTCTCTCTTTCTCTCTCTCTCTCTCTCTCTCTCTCTCTCTCTCTCTCTCGCTCTCGTTCTAAACGCAGAGCTTGTCGAGCTCGAAAGGCTATATATCCAAAATTAACTAGCGCGAGAATAGATTGTCGTCGTCGTCGCCGTCGTCGTCGTCGTTGGTCGACGTCGTGCGTTTGCGAAAATGTGGGTTAACATTATTAGCCACGATCGACGTTATAAAGACACATGATCATTGTGTGTGTGTGTGTGTGTATGTGTATGTGTAAAGACAGCTTAAAGCTCAGTGCGTCGTGGTCATCATTATCGTCACACTCGTTATCGTCCGGCTCATAGCCACATGCGCAGAGAGAGAGAGACAGAGAGAGAGAGTGAGTCGTCGCTGCTGCTGTTGCTGCTGTATAGCAAACCGCCATCGGAGCCTCGAGAAACTCTTGCTGCCGGAGGGGCAGGGGGGAGGGCATAGTTTATAGGCCAACGACCTACACGCACTTGTTCACGCGCGCACTGCTAACCTGCACAATCGACTTTCTTTTTTTTCTTCTCTTCCTCCTTCTTTTTCTTCTATTTTGCGTGCATCTCTCCCGCTTGTCTGTCCTCGACAACGACTTTGCAACTAGCTAGACCTTGTTAAAGCTTTTATCAATATCTGGAAAAAGTTGTGATTTTCTCGCTCGATTCTGGCTGTGTTGTGCTGTGCTGTACAGTTTCGAGCCAAACACCTTTTCACGGATACTTTTTATGCAAACGAAGAATGTTTCTAGTATTGTCACTCAAACTTGGGAAATGTTTATTCGTACGATTATCGATGTACAATGAAATATATGAAATTCGATCGATCAACAGTTTCGGACCAAACGATCGAAACTGCCACTCGTTTGTGTATGTTTACGTTTTGGACTTTGAATGTCAAAATAGTAGGGGCTCGAGTTAGTTTACACTTGTATGCCAGTACTGTAAAGTCAAGATGCCGAATCCATCGCGTACGTGCCCATGAATCCGTTGTTCAATTAAACTAAAAATCACTACTTGGCACGACATTGATTCAATGTTATCGGGTGGATATTTGGTTATTTCTAAGAATAACGATAAGCGGAGAGAAACGCAATTCTTTCCAAGCTATTCGACACGTGGACGGCCCAGAAATGTGGTGAGGTACGTTGAACAAGCTATCGAAACATGGGTAGATCGAGATCAGAGGAGACGAGGAAAACGGGGCGAATTGGCCGACCGTAGTATAATTACTTTTACGGCACTTTTTATATTCAAAGTTATTCAAAGGCGTCGTACTCTTTGCACGCGTTGAAACCGAAACTCCGTTGATTAGCGCAAACGAAGAGGAGGTGTCATTTGAATTTGCCGAGGCGTACGAACGTTGCAAGAAAGGTGTATTTTCGGATCGACGAAGACCAAGAGATACTTCAACTAGAAAACGACAGTCATGATTGGAGGATCGTACATCAACGGATACGATACCGACTGCGAAAGCCGAGGGAGGAAAGGTCACGGTGTGGCCCACTTTTCGTACAATGACGTCGGTCTCTTAGCGACAATAGAAGGCATTAGGACCAAGTCATCTTAAAAACGCTCTAATTGACCTTGTTCTACCCTTTGCGCGGCGAGAGATGCCACGAGGATGGACTTTCCAACGGGATGATGCCTGCAAACGTCCAACTGCACTCGCGTTCGAGAGTTATTTCAAACGAACAAAGTTGGCGTTCTATTGAACATTCATGAGACGAACTTAAAGTATAAGTGGGACCTGTTGATTGTTCAAGTATACACGACAACGCAAGTATTGCGGATAAAAAACAGCAAACTGCAGTTTCGTGACTCTGTTGTAGCTGCGAAGGGCGTGTCAACGAAGTATTAATATTTGTCCATTCGTTTGTGTTGGTGAAAATGGATTTTACCCGAAACTTTAACGCATGAACGTTGCAATTATTATTTGTTCCGATGATTCCAATCCGCCCACTGGGTGGGCGAGAATGATCGATAGATCAGTGTCAGGAATCGATATCGAATTTCGAAATATTTCATTGCATCTCAAGAGTCAATGCTGTACGTTCACTGTTAACGAATAAGTCTCGAACATTTGTAGAAGAATCGAACGCCATACGTTCGTCGATACAAGCGCGCAGAGCCACGTTGTTTCGTCGGGCTAATGAGATCGTAGCGATTATTTGCGTAGCCCTTGTGCCTAACGAGTTACGAGGAGTTGGTGCGGTGATTATGGCTGTGACTCATTTTTCACGGATACACGCTCCCTTCGCGTCTACGTGTCGCCCGCCTCTCGAGACTGTTCCTCGCTACACGCTTGTCTTTCAATATCTGCGGGAAACGTCAAGAAGACGCGCGACGACACTCGACGGCGAATTATTACGGTCACGTTTCTTCGGTGTATTTACACCGTTGACAGAAGCATCAGTCGCACCAGGCAGCAGCAGTTCGAGAAAACAGGTGTCGGGTTTTTGTGCTGTGACGGGGTGAGATGCTGCACACTTGTCAAACTAACGATTCAATCTTCGCCTTTTGACGAGGCCACTCCTCCGAGCTTTATATTTTGACCGCTGCTGCCTCTTTAAATTTCACGCTAACTAGACTGAACCTTACCAAGCGGCGCTCTTTGCGTTGAAATTAGGCTACGATAATCAAACGGCCTTTATGTCTAACTTTGCCGGATTGGAATCAAGCCGATACGTTTCGTTAACGAGATATTCTTCGAGATTTCGCGAGATTACGCGAGATTACGCGATCGGTTACGCAGAGGAACGCTCGTCACGGTAATTGCAGCAAAAACCACGTCAGCCGTACGTACGAGTGACTTGGACGAGTCGATCGGTATCTGTCGCGCTTAACAACCTGAATTATCAAAGGTTTTGTTGTCAACGATCAGCGTAATCGAATTGCTCGCGCAATCGATGGATTATTTCGACTCGGAAGCGTTTTATGGGCTCGCAAAATGTCTCAGAGTGGAGTATGGTTTTTTATTCGGCGTCGTTCATCCTGCTTTGACCTCTTGTTAAATTAAGCGCGAATTCGCAAAAGTACGCTGTAGCGATGTCTATAGCGTTGTACGATATACGACGAGTAGTTAATCAGCTATCGAGGTTTCGCATCTTTCTTCGAGATTTGGTCGGTCCACGAATATTTATCCTTGAATTACGTACGGAACATCGGAGTGTGAAAGCGAACGAAGCGGCTTCTCGCGAGAATAAAGACCAATCGACGCTCGAAAAATGCGTCTGCTGAAAAGTATTGGAGAGAGGTCAGTGACGATAAAACGTAATACTATGACATGCGAGGGTGCGTGCATTGATCTCTCGTGCGCGTTACTTATCAACTAAGCTATTACAAAAGCACTAAGAGTTGAAATATTTGTTCGATTTGTCCTGCACTTTGCATTTGTTTGTTAGGTTTGTTCGGTGAACGGTCGCGTGTGCGTAAGTTGTTGACGTTCGATGATATTACAACAAAATACGCAACAATATAATATGTTTTTGTCCACGTAATCGCTTTTTTTATCAATGTGTGTACATTGTATACAAACAGTGACGTTCGCAAAAGTGTTTGGCATTACTTGGCATTACTCTATACGCTTCCGAGCGGTTCAGTTTCATATAGAGAAAACCAACTACGCAATATTCTTATAAATTATCGCGCAAGACTGTCGTTAATCAAACGATAGATTTATCACCTTATTACGCAACGTATTTTCTTCAACGTCTTATAAATATTCATTAGGCTAGTCTTTTCTGTTTCTCCAATTTGGTAATATTTCCTCCCTTTTTCTGTTGCAGGTAAGCATATCGGTATATAGCGATAAGCAACAGCGCTGCCAGGATTGGTAAGCTCTATTATTGCTTAGTTTCATCAAGACCCTATTAAATTGGGGGATAAGCGGAGAAACAAAAACGTACAAATACATTTTTCGTCACGCACGGTGAGCGTATGGGGACACTAACGTACATGTACAGTCCCGAGACAAAATTTCGAGACAAATTCGGTTTCATCGCGATACTTTTTATACGGACAAGGATAAACAATATCCGAGCGTCGAGTACTGTCGCGTAAACTTTGTCAAATGTCCATTCGAAACTCGTAGCCAGCGACCATAGGCGTATCATTAAATACGTGAAATTCGACCGATCAAGAGTTTCGCGCACCAATCAATTCAAACTACCGTTTGCTTCGCTATGTTTACGTTTTAGATTCGAAAAGTCTACAATAGCGGGAGCTCGAGTTAATTCACGCTCACGTGTCAGTACTACACAGTCAAGATGCCAAAGCGTAAGTTGCTACGCATTCGTGAATCCGTTGTGAAATTGTACCAAGACAAGATAGGTTCGCGTGATTCTGCGTCCATATTATCAATTGGAAAGTCATACGTTAATAATGCTATCCAATAACGAAACGAACCAAAGCTTCTGCAAGAAGAATGAGAATGTGGAAGGTATGCTTTCAGGAAGGTACGTCACAATGTCAGGTATGATTATAGGTATCAAATACCGGATGTTAAATACGAGAGGATGCGTCATGGTGTGGGGAGCTTTTTCGTATAAAGGCGCCGGTTCCTCGTCCCTTAGCGAGAATAGAAGGCATTAGGACAAAGTCATCTATACAAATACTCTAATAGACTATATCCTTCCCTTTGCGCGACGAGATATGCGACGAGGATGGACTTTCCAACGGGATGATGCCTGAAAACGTCCAACCGCACTCGTGTTCGAGAGTTATTTCAAACGAACAAAGTTGGCGTTCTTTTGAACATTCATGGGACGAAATAAAAGTATAAGTGGGACCTGTTGATTGTTCACAAGTATACACGATTTGCGAAAGAAAAACCATACTAGGATTGGGATGTGAATAGAGTCGTTGCGGCGACGTGCCTCTGTTGTAGATGTGAAGGGCATGTCAACAAAGTATTGATATTATTTGTAGTTCATTACGTTATTCAAACTATTGACCAATGTGATTTTACACATCTCGCGTATTTTTTCTCCCTTGGTTTGAAAAATTGCCTACTGTCTGCTTGGAATAAATATTTCAACAGAGTTTACTCAAATATTTTTGTCTCAATTTATGCGTAGGCTGTAAGTGAAGCTAAAGAAATTAACCTTTTTCGACGGTCAACACTGAGCCCCGAAAATGTTCAAAAGACCTGGTCAATCAGGTTTTTCTCTTTGTCTTTCTTACTCACCTATCTGCGCGAGGACGAAATCTCCCCCTCGATTTCGTTTTTCTCTTGTTTGTCCCGCACGCGCGTCACCCACCACGAGCGCTCGTGTCTTTGGGAAAAAATAGGTTAACGCCACGTCCCTCGAGAGAGCGAGCGAGAAGGGCTGGGTGGGGGGGAAAGACTCTGCAAGGGGTAGAAAATAAGAGGGCAAGACGGAAAGGGCGGAAGGAAGAGAGGATGCTAAGAGAGAGAGAGAGAGAGAGAGAGACAAGGACAGAGTTTTTTTTTTGGGTGGGGGAGGGGGGCATACTTGGGAAAGAGAGAGTCTAACGAGCCAGAATAGACGTACGAGTATGACATAGAAAAAGCTTGGAAAATATTTATTACTTCTTGTGCGGCCAATGGACAACAAAATTTAATTAACTCGTTATAATTCCGTTGCGTCATGGTGAAAAAAGCAAAGTATTTGCTTGCAATGTTATTTATATTATTAATCAATTCGTATATCCGTCGAAATGCAATAATTGTTATATCAATATTTTACTTTGATAAATAGATTCGTTGAGACTCGTTCAACGAAATAGTACATTTCAATGATTCTGCATTTGATTTAAAAAAGGTATCTTCGTTCATACTTTTTACTAACTTGCTTGCATAAAAATACTAAGTTACCAATTGAAGTTTATGGCTGTAGTTGGCTGTTGTGACAATCCAATAATAACATGTAAAAATGACGTTTTGCACAACGAAACTAAGGATACAATATGTATTTATTTTTCGTTTTTATGTCGGCGTGCCGACTTGTATAAAAAAAGTACGTCGTGGTGTAGGTTGATCATTAAATAATCGATCAGTTTTGTGGGTCTCGTTGAGTCGATGACGAAAATCAAGTAAGTTTGATGTCAAAATACAGAGAGGCAAGAGGGAGAGAGAGAGAGAGAGAGAGAGAGAGAGAGAGAGAGAGGAAAAAAACGGAAAAAATTACGAAAAATCGGCGAGCAAGTAGGAACGTGATGCTCGGAAAATAGAAAAGGACTTTAGGCGTAAACTTAGCGCGTAGTCGAGTGCTCGTCGGTTGCGAGGAGGCGTTCGCGTGGACAACAACGTCGTCTACGTCGTGGCTGTTTCAGCTGGCTCTTTTCGTTTCTCTCCCCTTCGAGGTGCGCGCGTTGGCTGGAGCGTCTCTCTCTCTCTCTCTCGTGGCCCCTCGTTGTCGACGCCAATGCGTGCGCAGCTCGCTACCGAGAGAGAGAGAGAGAGAGGCAGAACGAGCGAGAGAAAGAGATAGAGAATCCATTGGCGTCAGCTCCGCGCAATACGCGTCGCCGTTTCTCTTTCCATTGCGCCCGATCCTAGCGCCGCCAAGCCACTTGGATCCGCAGTACTAGTTATGCGACCGCTACCGAAGAGTGTGGAGCTCGCATTACGGCCGCTCCTCTCTACCTTGTAGTATTCCCGAGAATCCTCGTTTAAAGTCGTGATACCCTCCCCCTTCCCCGTGTTGTATCAACCTTTGTGTACGCTCAATCGTGAGTGAGTGAGAGAGGGGTCTTGCGTCTTCGTATCGTCGGCAACCGAAAATACAGTGTGCGCTTGTCTTCTGCATGGTCACTTGCACCGAAACCTCCTCGTATTTGTATACCTGCGCTCAAATGATTGCTTTTGCGGGATGAAGCCGCATTGGAGGACCGGCCCGGCTCGGCTTGTACCTTGCGGCGACTGATCTCGTTGTGAAACCACCATCATTGGACCTTCGTCTCTAACAGCTACGTTGTTGTTGAGCTGCCCCCGAGCTGACACCGTGTACTCGTCGTTGAGTCGCGCTCCCAACAAAACAGATGCGCACGGTGGAGTCCCGTCACGTTGCGACAATTGTGTATGTGTGTGTGCGTGTGTAAGAGAGCAGTGTTATAAATAAGAAGAGCGAGAATCATGATGGCAAGTGTGTTTGTCAGAAAACGTCAGCATCGCCAGTGGTGTGTCGAGACAACGCCGACGTGACAGTCACGTGCTTTTTCCCCCGAGGAACATCCCTCTCGAGAAGGAGTCTCGAGTCGAGTTCGCGCCTTTTCATCCTCGTTATCGCCATTCGTCTACGTATACGTATACGTATACATATATTAAATATATACACCATGTGAATTGTGAGAATCGTGCTTTGTAATCGAGAGTGAAAAACAGGCAGTGATACTTGTAGTATTGAATTGAAGATAAAAAATAGTGTCGAAACTCCGAGACAAGATAGATCGCGCGTTGTGTACACCACTGTACTCATTTTGATCGAGTGCAATGATCGACGCTAGATGACCAAGACAACGTACAGCATTAGTGTTTCGAGAGAGATTCGTTGAAATAAACACACGGACAGCGAGGCACACGCACGCGCGCAAGTACATCGTTCAAGAATAAGTGGGCGAACGGGCACGAGAGAGCGAGAGCGCGAGCGAGCTTGCTCAGCCGGTCGAGGACTGGGGAGAGAGGGAGAGAAAGAGACGGAAGAAGAGAATAGAATTCGGATCACGAGTCGGCCCAAGTGCCACCCCGGCCAACGTCATTCTGTCAACCCTGTCGTGCAGCCAAGGGGGCGCGAGCCAAGGCGGTAGCGTGTACGGCTCGAGCCTCGTGTTCGGCGAGACGGGTGGCGTCGTGGAGGGGGGAGTAATGCCGGTGAGGGTGGCGCCGCCCCCCCGAGGTGGAATACTCCACGGCGGCGTGCCGAACAGCGTGGTGAGCCAGGGCCCGGGTCCCAACTCGCAGGCGGCTGCGGCGGCGGCTGCGGCAGCGGCCGCGGCAGCCCGTTGCGGTCTCGGCCAAGGCAACCCCAACGGTAGCCCCCCGCTCGCGGGTTCGCTGCAGCTCGGGCCTCAGACCCCGGGACCCAATCAGCCAGGCAGCGCCGCCGCCGCGGCCCAGGCCCAAGCGGTGGCGCAGGCTCAGAATGTGCCCGGGGGCCCGGGTGGACCGGTGAACGCACCCAATCCCCTGCAGGCCATGGCTTCGGCGGCCGCATCGCTCACCCAGCTCAACAACATGGCCAACGGGCCGCTGCCGCCAATGAGCAGCGGGCCGCAGGGCCCGCCGAGTTTGCCACCGCCGCAACCGGCGACTACGCCGACGCACGGAGGCCCGCCGACCCCCCACCAACCGGGGGTCCCGGGACCTCACCTCAACGGGGCCTCACCGAGTCCCCACCCCATGCCCCACGGCATGATGAGCGGATCGCCGCACGCGCCTCACCCTCACATGCCGGGCGGTCCGTCGCCGCATCCTCATCATCCGGGACCCCACATGGTCGGCTCGCCCCACCATCCGGGCCCTCACATGGGTCCTGGCGGCCCAATGGGCCCGATGGGTCCGGGAGGAATGCCGCCGCAAGGGGGACCAACTATGTGCGGACCTGGCGGACCCGCTCTCATGGGTCCACATGGGCCTCATCCACAGGGCCCTGGCCCGGTACCTGGACAGCCACACATGCACAACGATCCGTTTTACGTGCCACCGTTTGGATCGCCATACTTTAGGTAAATATGTTTGTTTGTCGGTCAATGTAGCTTACTAGCACGTCGAGCAAACTCGGTGGCTGCCGGCTGTCAACGGCTCGTTTCATTTGTCATAATTAGTAATAGAGAGAGAGAGAGAGAGAGAGAAAGCGATGGAGGGATGGAGGGAGGGAGAGAAAGAGAAATGGACGTGGAAACAATAAAAATAGCTATCCATAAAGGATGACAAACGAGCTCGGTAGTCGCCGTTGGCGAATCGCATCGGTAGTTTGCTTAGCGCAAAACTACAAATCCAAGTAGCAGTCGTGTGCGGTTGCACTTGTCGAAGGCTTCATGAAATTTACATCTATGCGACTTTAATCAAACGTATACTCGATGCTAATGCGCTTGTCGTCGGCGCTATTCATCACGTCCGATCATCATTTATTGTGTCTCGCGCGAACCATGAACCATAATAAAACGTCGCGGGATAAGCGCAGTATTTCTCAAAGCCGGCTATATTCTCTCCTCTCCTCTCCTCTCTCCTGCACCCTCTCGATTCCGCCGTCTCCCTCTCTCTATTTCTCTCTCCTTCTTTCTCCATAAATCTTGCCGGCCGCGTGCACAGCATTGCATATATAGCATTATGCATGCGCTAAACTTCCATCCGCGTTCTTTAACGCCTCGTTCGCTTCGGAAATCTGGATTCCCGTACTGCCGCGCCAGGTCGTATCGACGGATCAACGACAGTTTTTATCATCGTGAAAACACGAGCTATAATTGTTTTCCGAATATACGTGTGAATGTACAAGCGGGTTCGTTGAACTGTTGTAACGCCGTCCTATCGAATTCCACTCGAATCATACGTTCCTCCTTTTTTTAGTCGCTTGGAAAATCGATCGCGCGCGTTTTTGAATATTATAAGCACCTCTCCGAGGCTGCATCGCGTAGCTGTATAATCATCGACTGGGATCCGGCAACGGAATGTCCGCTTGGAAATCATCGCTGCTACGTTATATTCCACGCACGTGTGTTTGTGATTCACCGTTGAAAAGGAACAAGCTCACCGAGAGCGTCGCGGTGCAGTGGATGTGCTACTGAAGTAGCCCCCAGGAATCACGGAGGAAGCGACTGTTGACCTCTAATTGCAACGTGGTTTTTCTCGAATCTCGACGCAGGCCAACTTTGTCGATCCCCTCTCGACAAATATAACTTTCTCCAGTTGACAGCTCTCGTCGGTATTGTTGCGGTTGTGAATAAGAATATAAAAATGCAGTACATTCATTGGCCCGTGTAATGTCACAGCGGCGCGCACGCGTTGCTTCGTTTGGCTGCGCGGACTGAACTTTTCTGTTGCTCGAGAGAGCACAGCGCGCCGCTATACACTATATATAGCCCGAGAATCCGTTATCACGGCGAGCGAAGGAGCTCACGCGCGGCGGCGAATCCTCTTCAACGTGAGATGAGATTGTACGCACCTAACATTTACATGCGCCACGAGAGAAGAAGAAAAATAACGTACGCGCGTGTCACACGAGCGTGGAATAGCGTGTGTGTGCTCTTTCTCTTTCTCACCGTTTTCTTCTTGGAACTTTGATTTGCTGTTACTTGCTTGCTATTATATACGATGTTGACGTTTCTAATAAATGCTGCTAGACTCCGCTAGGAATCTCTCGTTGTTTTGCAAATCCTAAAAATATCATTCGCTTTTGATTTTTTATTCAGCGATCGACGCTCGACGAATGACAATTCCCCTTTTGGCTTTCGTAAACGTCGTAGGTGATCGGCGATTGTCCTCCAAATTTTGCATGTTGCCAGCTCTCGAACGCTATTTATTCTCTCTTTCTCTCTTTACTCGTCGTCGGCGTCGTCGTGGTCGTTCTTTGACGAAGCGTTACGTTTTAGCCTATATCGAGACTAGTAGTCGACGACTTCTACTCGTGTGGTCTGGCGCGTGTCCTTGGACGCGGACGCCGCCGATCGCCACGTAAAATAATTCATTCGCTCGCCTCTCTCTCTCTCTCTCTCTCCCACTCGGCATCTGTTGATTTTTTCTTTTATCTCGTCGAAATCTTGGCCGGTTTTATGGCCGAATTCGCCGGATCGCTGCGAATAATTGGACTCGGATGCTGTCGTCTTCCCTTTTTTATCTCCTCTCTCTCTCTCTCTCTCTCTCTCTTTCATTCTTTTTTCTTGCCAGTTTTCGAGGATATATAATATTTCAATGGCTCGCGGCGGTTCGGCTCAGCAAATATTGGCGAGTGCGTTATTCAGCATTAGACTCATCGTTCTTGTATACTAAAATAGATGTTTTTTTTCCTCGACACGCGAAATAAATCACGTTCACGCGTACCCAATTCATTCACGATTAATTCGTTGTGTCGCGTAACTCACAACTATTCGAATCTCACGTATACAATGAAAAAAATGTCATACTTATTAGAACTAGGTTGCAGAGTTCTCTCGAACGATGTGTGATGTTTGAGTGATCGCATGTCGATAATACGGTATAGCGCGCGTACAGCCTCGCCAAGCATTTTTTCACAACGAATCGCGACTATTCTCCACGTATTACACACTCACACACACACACACACACACGCGCGCGCGCACTTCCGAGGTCACTCCGCTGTTGACCGTCAGGTGTGCTCCTCGTTCCCTCTCTCCCTCTTCGCGTGTTGCATCTACAGTTCCGAACGCGAAAGAAATTGGACTCGATATCGATTTATTTGACGGAGCACGCTTTTTGTACGCTCGTTCGTGTTTTCCATGATACGTGTACGTCGCTACTTCGTGTCCACCTACACACAACTTTGTTTGGTATTTGTTGAAATCTTGAATAACGCAAGAAAATGAGTTATCTACGCACGGTCATATTTTCTCGTTGGACAAACAATCGGTAATGGGTCAAATAACAAGTAATTATATACATGGCGAAGGTAAAAAATAGAGACTAGCCTACAGGTGTCTTGCGCTCTAGGTCGCAGGTGAGACAGAGAAAGAGAAAGAGATCAAGCGAGAGAGAGAGAGAGAGAGAGAGAGAGAGAGTGGGAGACAGGACAGGTGCCATGGCTAAAATACCTCCCTCGCATATTGTCTCGTTTCGTTTTGTTTTTTTCTGCTCCTCAAAAATAACGAGCGAACGTTAGCTGCTCAGGCTGCGTGTAAGAGCTTGTACGTATAGTGCAGCGTGAAAACGAGAGGAATCATTCTATTATATACATGTATAGCGGTAGATCTAGTTTAATCTGATCAAGTTGACAGAGGCGCTAACAAGTCGTTTGTGAATCCGATTTAATTAGCGTCCATCAAGAGTCTCGATGTTTCGTACACTCTCGATATAACAAAACTCGTAATCGCTCGAAATGTGTCGCTTCGATTCTCGTCTAAACGTCAGAATCGTATACGCAAAGGTGCGTTCAATAAAATGGTCTCGCCATTTGGCTAGGTCTCTTATCTAATCGGCCGACAACCGTGAGAGTCGTGCAAGGATAAGGAGGACCTTGATCATTTACACACAGGTATACTCGTGGAAGAGAGGGGTAAAGAGACGTTCTAATCGCCGTAATCGTCGTGGCCGCCGTAGCGACGACGACGACTCGATTTTTTTTACTTTTGTTATTTGTTTTTTTGTATTTATTTTTTGTGGTTGTTCGTTTGACGAACCTCCGTCGCGATATATGCCACGACGTATAACTGAATATGTAATCGTACGAAAAGAAAAAAAGCCAAAGATAAATAACGAATATACTCGATGTAATGAGTCATCGAATCTTCGAGATGTCAAGGTTTTCCACAGCTCATTGTCGGTGTACGATTGATCGATACATAAGTGCTTGGAGATTATCAACGGGAAAAATGGAGAGAGGAAAAAAGGTTATTCTTTCCACGATCAATATTGTGTAACCAACTAGCAGTTGCAATGTCGCATAAAGTATCGATTTTCGACGGAAGAAAAATTGGATATGTCCTCCCTCTCTCTCTACCTCTCTCGACACGCTACGGCTTTTTGGGAGACACTTTTATGTACATAATACCTGCTGGGTAGATTAGCGAAAGAAGCTAACGAAGCACCCAAGTAGATATTGTTGAACGGAACTTCTTCGGGCTATAAGAAGCTCAAGTTGCAGCTGCAACGACGCTAACGTAGACAGGTGCGTTTTATTTTTTAGCCGACCTGAGGACGCTGTTCAATGTTTAGTTTATTGAATACGATTTTTAACGTTGTTTTCGACATTTTTTTGTTCAGATCGTACGATATTTCCTTTTTCTTTGTTTTTATTTGTTTCTTTTATAAAGAGAAAGTACACGGAAGTGGTTTGCTAACGATGTTAAATATTGTCACCGTGACGGATATAGGTTGGCGTAAATAATTATATACCCCGATAACTCGTAATGTAGCACGCGACTTCCACACGCGTATCCTAGCAAAATAGTAAATACACCAAACCAAACGAAATCAATCTACAACATATTATCTGTCGTTGACTTGAAGATCTTACTTTAAGACGAATGCTGTTGCTTTAGCAGCCAACGAAAAAGTAAATCGCACAGCAAAATTGTGCCGTTGTGCGCGCGTGCGCGTGCATGCATGATAATTGTCGATTGGATAACCGCGAGGTTATCGTTTCCTCTGTCTTCTCTCTTCCATGACACTTCGTCATCCTCGTCGTCGACGTCGCCGTCGTCGTCGTCGTCGTCGTCGCCGCCGCGTTCAAGAGTGAAAAATCGCCTTGTTTTCTTATTTTGGAAATGTACTGAAATTTGGTCGTTTCGACATGTCTTTAGCTATTTACAGTTTGCTTTAATATCGTCTAGTTTTCATCGTCGGCCGAATATTGTATCGAATGACAAGTATTTACACACACGTTAGTGCAACTGTAACTCCGCGACTTAGATATCCACATAAGACGAGTATCGATCGTTATTTGATTGGTAACCCAGTAACTTTTATGGGATCAGCGCATTATTATCTTATCGACTGACTCGCATGTGTGCGATACCCGCGGATTTAGCGTTATTGGCTAGTTCAAGTTTGCTTTTGTCTAATGCCATACCGCGCGCACGTGTCGATGCGCACGAGCGCACTCGCCGAATAAAAATAGCGTATATACGTATATTTATATACACATGTACGCATATACAAGCGTCGAAGCTTACGTAAAGGACGATTCCTTTCGGTTCAGTTGTTGACAACGCCGCCGAATCATCTATGCACGTGGTCTAACTGAAACTTTCTAGTCGTTGAAAAAGACCAAAAAACAGGCTTCTGTGTCTGATAATGATGTCGGCATTCCACGACACTCCGGCGCGACTAAAAAACAATAAAAAAGAAAAAAAGCAGCCCGCTACATTCTTCCTCGACTCCAAGATACACTTTTCGAATTCCTGATGTTATGGAATATATGTGAATTCTCTGTGTGCAAGCGGGCGCAAGTGTCGTTAGATAGCGGTCAGCGCGAGAAAATTAGCAATTCGAGAAGTCGAGTGCGCAAGTGCATTACTCTGTACAATTTAGTTTGAAACTGGCAACTCGTGACCAAATGGATATCTACTCGTTGCGCGCACGCCTCTCTCTCTTTCTCTCGTATAACTCAATAGCAAAACTTTCTCTCCGAGAGAGAGAGAGAGAGAGAGAGAGAGAGAGAGACAGACAGACAGAGAAGCATGTGCAAATTTTGAAAGGTCCTTTTGAATTCGCAGCTTTGCCGAGGGTAAATTGCCATTGTAAAACTCGGAAATAGCATTAAAGTTCTCATCTCGTCCTAATCAAAACATAGCTCCCGAGCAATTAACACAAAATGAAGAGGAAGAAAAAAAATCAATACAGAATGATCGAATATATGGGTAGAAAGAACGACAAGAGCTCGTCATTATCGCGGACGATGAAAAGGAATTAAGAGAGCCTCGAATAAAACAGACTCATCTAATTATCGACACTCAGCCAGCTAATTGTGCGCCCCGAAAACTTCTTCGGCGGCGAGGCGAATCATTCATGCGCGGATGATCTTATTGAAAGGCTTAGCTTTTTTACTCTTTGTCTCTCTTTTTGCCTTGAGTAATTGAAAGACCGTCTGGCGTTTTCACGTGGGAGGGATGATGGTTTTATTGGCAAAATCGAATGAGAATTAATTGCCATCGTGTTTGTCTTTGCCATTGATGGTAAAAGTATAGGCCCATGTGAATTTTGCGAGGGCCTCTCTCTCTCTCTCTCTCTCTCTCTCTCGCAAATAAAATTAGTTCTGAGTAGCTACAAGCTTTCGCATACAATGCACCACAGTTTCAGCCTGCGCGCGACTGCTGCACTTGTACAGTCTTTGCAATCTATCGTTAGTTGCGCGCGCCGCGCGCCAGTGGTGCTCTTCACTCTCTCTCTCTCTCTCTCTCTCTCTCGTAGTACTCCTACGCCGCCATTCTTTGGCGCTGGAAAATTTATTTAATATTTTTGCTGGATAATCCTCGCGTGCGGCGATTATATATTCATACATATATATCGATCGGTAAGTTTCGAGAGAAACAACGGAGGTGCGCGCGTGTCAATGGAAAATCGGCAAGTCATGTGCTCATGTGCTCACACCGCAATAGTCGAGAAAAAAATAATAAACGCAATGTGTTGCGACACGATAGCACGGAAAATTGAAGCCTGAGTTGTCGAGTTGTTTTTTTTTATTTCTTTTTGGTGTCGCAACTTGAAGCTGTACAAGCCAGAAAAGTCGAGAACACGCAACCTTGTATTTGATTTGACGTCGATTGAACTTTGAGTCGTTTCGATAAAGCGTTAAAAAAGAGTGAACGGTCCATTTGCACCGGCACTTTATTATCTGAATCTATAAAATTGAGAACCGAACGTCGTATGAGAAGATCGACAACGGCAGCAACAGTCGAATGAGAACCGTCTGCTATTCGCCTGTGGAGCGGTTTGCTCGAGCTAGCGCTGGAGTATACAGTCTGTCTCTCTTTTTCTCGTATTCTTCGTTCTCTCAAGGCCGCCGCTCCTCGAATCCTCTCTCTCTCTCTCTCTCTCCTGCGCGCGCGTTCCCCTTTTTTTCTACCTCCGGCGCGCACCTTCGCTCGATCATCGCCATGAGCGCAAAGACATACGATGAGCTGTACAGTTCACGTTCGGCTTGAAACATCAGCTGAACTTTTAACGTTGTAATTGCACTGTTATTATTATGTTACACAACGCAAACAATCATTCAGCACCATTCGTTTTGTCAGTGCAGATTTTGGATTACTAGGAAAGACGATTCGTTCTCAATTATTCAAGTCGTGTACTATAAATTTGAAACGTACACTTTGTACAATGGATAATTTGTGAATGGACAACACTGATTCGAGCACCGATTTACCAATGGCGATCGGCCGATTGCGAATAGTTCCCGAGAAAAGTCATTGTAGTTTTCCTTCGTTACGTACATATTGAATAGTGCTTAATGTGACAAATACGCTGTAGTTTTTAAATAAATGATAAATTAAAGATCTTTGTGGAACTGTTTATAAAAACAAACAATCGCCAACCGAGCGTGAAAGATTTGAAAGATACAAAGGTTTGCTTGACTGTATGCAGTTATAAATAACCAGCCCCGATATTACATACATCTGACGCGACGTATAAACAACGCAAGGAAGCTTAAAAAAAAACAAGAAAAAAAATCGAGTCCAAGAGAAGGATGATGTTTGAGTTTCTACTGAGATTAGTCGTTCCGACAGATGATAATAATAGCGATGGTCTTCGAGATGTCTTTTTTTTGCTTTTGCCTTCGTTCAAAAATACCCGATAGGCAGTTTAAAAATACGCTCCAACTAAATTATTAATTGGGATCGAGAAGTCCGTGTCTGCTAGAAACACATTTTTCGCGTAAACAGGAGCGGTGAAGTAGTCGAGTACGCCGAGAACTTTCATCCAAGAATAAGTTTGACTCTTATGGAAAATTTATAAATTTGATGGAATGAGAATACACACAAGACGACGCGTTATGCTCGTTGTAAATACTACTTATTGTCTGATTGTTTGATTAAAGTATTTTACAAAACGTTTGCTTATCTTACTGATTTGGTCAAAATCATTTGTCAATTCCCGCGATAAATACGTTGTGCACTAAATTTATTTGTCTTTTTTTTGTTACAGGTAAGCAACTTAATCTCCACCTACGACCAGAGTGCGGTGAGTCTGAGAACGAATAAACTTTCGTTAATTGTTTTCTCCGAACAATCGTCTAAGCGCAATTAATCTGCTGCTCGCCGATAATAAAACCAAATGACTATGATAAAAGCATATTATACAACCAGATAAAAAGCTCGCGTGTAGTGCTATATCGTCCGGTCGGTTTTTACGCGAGCAACGCAATCTCACATCCTTCCGGAGTGGTTAAACCCTCGGCAGTTGATAAAACAAGAAAAAAAAAACCGCAAATTCGCGATACTCCTTATCGCTTTTAGCGTGAACTTTCGTTGCGTACGTATCTTTATCCAAATAATCGCGCCAACACTTGGCCGATTATAGAACTTGGTATTTGTCGTGTCACACACATGTACATCATCAGGCGACTCGGAGACAAGCCAATATTTGCTCGACATTTCGAAAAAAAAAAAGAAAGTGGTGGATGCGTATGCTATGGAATGGGAGGAGGAGCTGCAACAGCAGCAGCAGCAGCGAGGAAGAGAGCACACACCCTCGTTGTTTTCGTAGCGTGCGCGGAAATTTACATGCGGTCTAGTCGCAGAGTCAGCACTGCTGACGCTTAGCAAATCGCTGAGGCGTGCACATCGCCCGCAACCGAGCCCTACATATATGTATCCTGCCCGTTTGCTTCAAACCGAATTTTACTTACGCGCGCGCGAGAGAGAGAGAGTGAGAGAGATGATCCTGCTCCATATTTTTTCACGCATTTGCTCGCGTGACTTTTATAGCTTCAACTTCGATTCAAAAACAAGATTTAATTTGAAGCACGTTTAATTTTGGGAGCAGTCGACCAAAACCAGGCCGTAAAAAAGGTTTAATAGCTACGTTGACTAGTAAACGAGAGAGAAAGAGAGAGAGAGCGCGCGCATGTCGTGTTTCGAGGAATCGTATATAACGATCATCGACGTCGTCGTCACTCGACAAAGTGTTTCTGATTTTTCTTATTCCTCCTTCGTGGTCCTCGTTAAAGTTACATTACGAATTGCAACTGTGTCGACACGCTTTCGGAATGAACGATCTTTTCAACGTTTCATCGTACTCCGAAACACTTTTCAACTTGTCTGAGAAGCCAAATTCAAATTAGCCTGTGCTTAATTAACAACCATTAAACGCGTGTGCAAGATGCTATCTGGCCCATGCTCGAAACGTCAACAGGCTAATGTTGGCTTGCTTCTCGCTCAAAAGTATAACTTGACTCTCGTACAAGTTGCTTTTAGTATTGTCAATCGTTTGACCACTCGTATTTTTGGATTCTTTTCGAAAGTGATTTTTTCGGTGAATCGATCTGACTCGTTATTCTCGCGACTTGTCGTTCGATCGAATACGAAGACCTGTCGCGAACGGAATATCGATCCAACTGTTTATAATTCTACGCGCAAGCCAGAAGCCACGATTGCTAATAGTTCCCAGTCATAATACCTGCAAACTAGTGAAATTATACTTTTTAAACGTTGTCGAACTCGCGTCGTCTCGACCCCGAGCAGTCGACCGCGTGTTAGCCTATTACTCTCTCCCTCATCTTCATCTTACGAGCTTTTCTTTGTTGTACTCTATGTATATACTACTACGTCCTCCCTACCGCACTTCATAACTACTTTTTTTCATCTCTTCCCGTACATTTTCCGGCGCTTTTTATAGACGGACGCGCATTCTTGTGACGTCAGGCGCGACGACGACGACGACGACGACGGGCAGACGAAACGACAGACGGCGGTGTGCACGCGAGTTTTTTTCTTTCTTCCTCGACGGTGCACGTGTGTGCTGCGGCGATGGATAAAATTAATGACGTTGAAATTTTGTTAAATCAGAGATACAATCTCGTAGTTTTCAAAGGTTTGCGCCTTTATTTATTTTCTTTTTTTAACGATGGATCCGTTGGTCGCGTTCGTTCGTATTTCGCACACATTTACAGAGTTTTTATTCGTTTAGACACCGAGATTAAATAGCAAAAACTACTCGAGTATAGCTAGACGTCGAAAAAAACTACGAAGATAGAGCATCGGGCAAAAGTTGAATTGACACGTCAAATATGTCTCCTGGTAGGTTGCAACTACCGCTTCGAAGCGGCAATTTAGCAAAATAGGCAATCGCAGTTAAGTAGGTAGAGCTTTGGAATCTAAGCACGACGGTGTTGATGAGGTGAAGGAGGGTGCAGGACGAGGAAGGGGTGGGGCCAATCGAAGGATCAGAGTGTCGGCATGCAATCTTCATTAAAAATACATCGTCCTTGTCTCTCGTGCAAGTAGGCAGGCAGGCAGGCAGGCAGGTAGGTAGACAGGTTTACCGTCGCGTGATACTCGCGCACTGCACTGTACGACCACCACCACCACCACCACCACCACCACCACCACCACCACCGTCGCCACCACCACACTACTACATGGAAGCCGTAGGGGGGCTAAATCAGAAGGACGCTTGGCTTCGCGTGCCTATTCCCACGGGAGATTCTGCAGCCCGAGGATTCCCACGTGCTCTCCCCCTCCATGTATATGTATATATATGTATACGCCTCGCGACCGTAGCTCTTTCTCTCACTCTCACGTATATATCCACGTGTCCACGTGATACGTTGCGCACTTGTATGCGTGTGTTTGTATATACTCGAGGCTTTGCCCGAGTCGTTGACGCTCCGTAAGAACATTTTGGCTGTTCCACACTGTCGTCGATCGTTGTTTGTCGTGCAAGTGTATACATGCACACACACACACACACACACACGCCAAGTCTGTTAAAAATGTGCTTCTAATTTTCAATTTTTCGGAAAATCAAACGACCTTGACGTTTTGCTCGATTACCGTAAGTAATAATAGCGCAAGTTTACGTATACATATACTCCGTTAGACGAGTTACTTTTATAAAAACGTAAAAATAGATCTCCACGTCGTTTATCGTTCCTATCGCCTCTGATTAAGCATAGCCTCGAACGAGAATAGGAGAAGCCTCGCAATCGGAAATAGCCGACATTATAACAAGCGTATAATACGTATATATAGAATCACACCATGAAAAGTAACGAAGAAAAAAATGAGACACACCGCGCGTGGAGCTTTCCGGAAATCACGTGGTTCACGCCCTAATTGAAGAGGCACGCGACCTCCGGCTTTGCGCATGCTAAAAAAAGACTCGTTCGCTTTTTGTTAACGCAGTCTCCGTGTTAGCCTTATTTTCTTCTCCATGTGCGCGCGAACGAAAATCGATAGAGGAAAAACATACAAATCGTTTCGGTTCCACGTGCCACCCAGCAAGTTTTCGCCGTGTAGGTTTTGCGAAAGGTATTTCGTGACGTGTCGAGGGGGAGTTATTCAAAGTCTACTCTTCTCTTTGCCGGTTCACGAGATTAAACGTTCAATTTACGCAATCCCCAAAAGCAACGAACTGCAAAAGAGACAAACTACGGGGACAATTGCAGTTGCCTCGTTGTATATCCTTGAATATGAACGATCGACTAGCGTGTATACGATATACGCGAGCGTTGGCTCACGTGTGCTGCATTCTTAATATAAACCAGCAGACTCCAAGTATGCAAGTGCATTAATACAAATTGCCATCCGGTAGTCGCGTACATAGATGCGCACATGCCCGACTATCTTCCTCGTAAAAGTTGATGGGCGAACAAGTGACGCAAAGCTCAACATTTTTCGAACTACGCGTACAAGAAATAAAGCAAATGTCGCTAGAGAACGGTCGCCGTTTGCAAAAGTGCAAATAACAAAAAAACGAAAAACAAAAAGTTGCCGAGACTGCTTGAGTAACCCAGTTTCGTATTTGGCCGGTATACGCGCTCGATTGGGTCCACGGCGATTTTCCACTCGACTGATATTCCCACGTACGAGTCGTCGTCGAGGTCGTCGTCGTCGTCGTCGTCGTCGTCGTCGTCGTCGTCGTTATATGTATATATCTCCATGTCGGCGTACGTGACTGCACGAGCGAACGCGATCCTTATCGAGAATTTTTCCGAATTTCCCTTGCGATGCTTATCTGGCATGCTGCATTGAGTGTATTTAGCTCGCGAGAGACCGAGAGATAGTGATTTATATTGCGCTGAGACGTGGAGAGAGAAAGCAAAGAAGAGCAAACTTAGTTTTATAAACGTCGAGTTTTTACGCGTAAATGTCCAATTAATTGATAAGTTTTGATATCGCGTTAATGTTGTTCCGATTAGCATGCTCCGCTCTCCCAATGATATATCAACTACTGCCGGATGGCCTATATTATTTACCTTTTGCAACTGACTACTTAACGACTAGCTTAAAACAATTAAATCGGACGTAGTTCATAAATTTATTTACAATAACACGCCGATCTGCGTGTAACTTAAACGAAGCCTCGGTGAACGCACGCTCCGCCAATGGAGCGGAATTGCAGACTGGAATACCTGTATCGTTCTTTTTTATTTACTACTTTTGTGGTAAACCAAAGAGAGAGAAAGAGAGAGAGACTTGGGTTGGCCGATCGGCGTCACACTCGGCCACAATCCGTAAAGAAACGATAACGGCATATCGCATGGAAAAGCGAAAAGTGCTCGTTTCACGAATGACTAACGCCGCTATCGCTCTTGCTTCGCTAGCGCACGCGCGCGCACACATGCACGCTGCTCTTTTAATTGCACGTTGCCCTCTTTCTCCCTTGCGAGTACGATGCACTATTTCTCTTGTCAACTGCTATTTTCTTTCTTTCTTTGTTCCTTTCGGTTTCTTTTCGTCTTTTTGTGTCCGATGACCTGTTGCCTGTTCGACGCGTGCTCGCTTTTGGGTTGTTAATTTTGACGCGATCCAGTATGTCGATTAACGAAAACTCACCTCGATAGATATATAGGACACTACTTATAGACTGCATACGCGAGACGGTTTTCTCCTTCTCGTACGGTCGATCCGCTTGGCTTAGCTTGTAATCGTACAGATGCACGAGCACGCGCGGGGGTCTGGCAAAGTCTAAAATAACTGGTAGTTTGATCAGATTTGATTTTCCAAGCGTAATAAATCGTAATAACAAGTATATTTAGTTTGGCATGGAGAGCTTGCGTTGAACGTTAAGCTATGTTAGGGTGTTTTAGCAACTGGGGACACGAACGCAACCTACAGGTACATCGCTCGAATTATGGCAACCCGCACAAAGCTTGTTACTCGTCCATCTATGCAATGTCCTCGAGGACTTTCGCGCAGTTTCTCTCTGGCTCTCGCTACTATTCGTACCTTTTACCTTGCACGATTGGCGCAGCACGTATTCGCCGTTTGACGTATCGAGCAGGAGAATAAACCGATAGACTTGTAGAAACCTTCGCATCGTCGTCTATGGCTTTGTCAATTGTTGAACATTATTTTGGTGCGCTCTCGCCGTTGTGCACTGACGTACGTTCGCCGATCTACATTTTATTTGTTGATCGAAATCAATTTTCTCCTCTCTCCAATGAAGGCTTCATTGCGACTGCATGGCATCCCGGAAATGATTCGAAGTAAGCTTTACGCGTGTTTTCGCACAAGCTTCTCGTTCCTACGAAACGATTCCAGTTAATGCACGACCCGCAGATGTATCTATTAGTCGCTAGAAGTATCGATATTTCGATAGAGAAATGGTCGAATCAACTACGATATTAGTTTCCCAATGCCAACGTTTGATCATACTTTCCCTCGTATCAAATAATTAATTAGCAACATTCGTATCGGGCAGTCGCCAAATCGCTAATCAGGCCGATATATACGTGCGAATAATCGCGAGACTCGCACCGGAAAGAGAGCGTTGCCGATAAGCTCATATCTATCGATAAGAACAATACAATGTACGCTATGTGTATATATATATATATATATTTTTTACTTTTTAACGTTACGTCAAAGCTTTACGTAACCTTGAGTTTTTTTACGCGCAAAGTTACTGGTTTCGTCCACGTGCGCAGGATGTACTTCGCCTTTATCAGTTTCCAATTTTAATTGTTAACGCAGAGACTAATACCCAAATGAATCGACGAACAATTTGTTATTTACGGAAGAAGCTCGTCGTAACGCAGTTGGATATTTATTACCTGTTGAGTAACGCGACTGACGTAATCGCGTGCACTAGCGAAAAATGAAAAAAAGACAAAAAAAAGAAAACATCCTCGTCGATGCAAATCCAACGCTATCTCTCTCTCTCTCTCTCTCGCTCCTTTCCGCGTTTGTGCAAGTGTACGTGTGCAACGGGCGTGCGGAAGCTCTTGCGGTCGGTGGTCTTCGCCGCCAACACCACAGCAGCAGCGGCAGCATGCAGTAGCTGTGCCCGTTAACGAGTTGTTACGCCCTACGCGCCACCGCCAGAGGGTTGCTCCTCTCGAAGGTCAGCCGCACCCGCGCGCAAGAGTGCGGCTGAACGTGTGTGTGTAGAGGGAGTCAATTGCTACGTTCTGCGGTGTTCACGCGGATTGCATTTTTTTACTTTCGAGTTGCGATTGCTGCGTTTCTGTATTTTTTTATCGACAACTTCATTCTAACGCCAATAATTTCGTATTGTTATTGCTAAACTAGAGAGAACGGCCAATTCGCCGTGTAATTGGCTGAAAAACCCTGGGAATGTGCGTTCCATAGCTAATGAAACAAATGGATATGGATACGTGTAAAAAACCAAAAAGCCATCGAGCATTGTCTCGACGCGACTTCCTTCCTTTCGGTCTATTTCCGTGGATGCGCAGACTAGCTCAAATATGAAACGAAGAAGAAGAAGAAGAAGAAGAAGAAAGAAAGAAAAGGAGCTAGGTGAGGGAGCGAAGTGTATAGAAGGAGGGTACAGCATGCAGCTCGCGCAGTGGTGCAAAGATTTGGGCCTAAAATTAGCTGCCGATAAAAATACCACCGTCGTACCCCTCCCGCGCGCGCTCTCCCTCTCTCTTTCTATCTCTATTGAAAAAGAGGGAGCGAGAGAGAGAGAGAGAGAGAGAGAGAGAGAGAGAGAGTGAGAGAAAGCCTACATGCCCGATTTAAACTTGCCTCGGGCCAAATTTCCGCTGCAATACTTTTCCATGTTTTTTGGTTTAATATCGACCGTTTTAGTTTGACCAAGCTTGTCTCCCAATACGGCGTAGAATAAGATGTATTTTGCCATCTTCCTCGGTGTTGTCGTGTTTTGAATTTGAGTAGATCGGCTGATGTAGGAAAAAAACGTGATCGATAGATGAAAAGTCGTCCAACGATTTATTCGTTATTAACTCATCGTCTCGAGGCGTCGAGCAATAAATAATAATAATGCGATAAGCAACAAAAGAAAAAAGTTTTAGCAGACGAGTTTTATGGCGAGTTATTTTTAAAGTTTGATGTACTTTGCGAAATTTTGCTTGAATATTCGCTGAAAACTTGGTTGAATAGCTATATATATTAAACGCGCCAAGTCAAATAGCGCAAGTCTTGAAGTATAAAAAGATCAAACATTAGGCTAGCTATATTTAGTTGAGCACGAATCTGATGTAGCTGACACATGCGCGAAGATATGGAAGTCTGCTTAATATACATATTTGATATTCCTTCGCGGTAGTTTCTAGATTGACTTTCCAAGTTCAACTACGCTATATGCTGTTTGAATGTGAGAAACAGTGCTCGTGGCGCTTCGCTGTTAATTGACAATTTTCAAAATTTGTTAAAAAAAGAGACAAATAGAACTACCAGCGACACGAGATTAACCAACAACATCCATTTTCTTTCGATTAACGTTACTTAGTGTTTTACTTTCTCCCTCTCTCTCACTCTCTTGTACGTGTAGCGCAACGCGTAAACGCACAAGTTTTATTTAGGCAGCCGTCGCTTTTAATGAGCCCCTCAACTATTTTAAATTGATTTGCTCGCAGTCTCATAATTTAACGCGCGTCGTCGGTCGTTCGTATGCAAATAAAACTAATAACATTGACAACGAGTTGCTGATTAGATTAGCGACAGCAGGCTCTGCATACGTAATTTTCTCGATCAATTCACTCGATTCGACATTTTTTCTTTTTTTTTTTCGTACGACGAACCGCACGCATACATACGCCTAGTTATCTCTTTCTCCGTCGCGCGAGTTGACGCTGCATTCGTAATCGTTGAATTACGTAAGCTGCGCGCGCGAATCTTCGGTCGCAAATTAAATATGTGTCGCGACCTCGTCAACTATAATCTTTCTTTTGTCCTTTTCCCATTCGATAATCAAACAAGTTTGGGCAATATACTACCCTACGCGATCTTTTTAGCGTCGCTCGTAAGTTGCAACTGCTGTACTAATCGCTGTTATCGTACAAGACGCGATGGACTACACTCGTATACACGCGCGCAGGCGCAACAGCACGCGGCGATTGCGTAAACGAATCGTTATGCTCCTAGAGGCCAATGTTCAATGCGTTTTTATATTTTTTTCGAGTCGCTTTTTCTCGATGTCTGTTTCATACGATCGTTATCCTCGTTTCTTAACTACATACCAAAGGTTGTTTTGATTATCGAAAAGATTACGGTACGGGGCGACGAAAAACACGTGTATTATTATCCGACAGCGTGTGTATGCACACCTGCGGGTTTGTTGCGATTTTATTATTGAATATTCGAATTGAAGCGTTTCCATCGACCAACAATTCGTTGCGATCGCGAAGCGCACGAAGACGAGAAGCTGCGATCGTTGTGGTCGTTTTCGCGTATTTGTCGGTAAATGTTTGCCCAAAGTCTATTTGGATTTGTGGAAGTTCTATGGTATTATGTATGTAGAGTGAGAGAGACACGCACGCGCTCACACACACGCGCACACACGCGTACTTTCTACAAAACTTGGGACAGTTCGAATTGCCTAGCTGATGCGTAGGATCAAGATAAAATAGAAAAAGTCCCAGCAGAAAATAATGTCGCACTTGCGCGCGCATAAAATAGTTGTTTGCGAGTTTTATTGCATATCTCGTTACCTTGGTAGTCGTCGTTGTCGTCGTCGTCGCGCGCGCGCAAGGCAATGCGAATAAACAGCGAGCGTTGCGCGCGCGACGACGACGACGACGACAACGACGACGGCGCGGCTACCACATGCGCTTTTAGCTATATAACTAGCCTCGGCAAAATGCAAACGTATTTTTAGACCAAGCGAGCTTAGGGGCGTTTAGAAGCAACGCTGCCACCAACGAATTGTACGTCTCGAGTGTGCGTAGTTGTGTAGGTTAGCCTCAACTCGATTGTTCGATTAATGCTGTTCAATTCGTTCTTTTCACTTGCACTCGTTAGACAAGGCGTTGATCGAATAAAACCCGTCGAAAAGAAACGAGCGCGTTAGCTCGCAATAGAGATTATGGCGTCGTGGGAAGTGATAAATTTATTGGACACGCTCGATCAATTACATAAATTGATTCTTAATTAAATGAAAAATGAACGATTATGATTATCAAGTCGTGACTTAATAGATGGTTTGAGTAACGAGTCCTTAATGTACACACGTACATTCAATAAGTCGCGATGAATGATCGAGCTGCGGTACGGCAACATTATGACAACTAAGCTCTCAACGACGTCTTTAACGTGCATTTATCGTGGCAACGAAGCGAATACGTTTACGTCGTAGCCAATCGAACCGACAGGCATTCGGATTCACAGCTTTTTTCAACTCTGCTTTCTTTGGTACGTAGCGTGTCTTCGCTTCGCGCCTCGTGCAGACCTAACAAGTTTTTCGTTGGTTTCTATTCGTTTTCCTCTTTTGCGTGCTAAGCGAATTGATAATCGATGGCTCGACGTTATCCGAATAATGTCCGTTGTGGTTTCGTTGATGCGCAAGAGTGAGAAATTTTCTGGTCTACTAGCAAGCACGTCGAGACGTGCAAAATGCATACGATTGATTTTTGAGAATTGTCGGCCGTTCGCGCGAGTAGGCCTGCCTTGGTATTTATTGCTTGTACACGCGTGACACGTGCTATTAGCTACTCGATGTCTTCATTAGCCGACGGTTGTTAAAAAAACATGAAAAATTGACGTATTCTACCGACGATGCATACGTTTAATGTCAATTATCCGACTTTTTATTCGTTTTTTTGTTACATTAGCTTCGACTAATGAAGTTTGCAAGTCATTTTTTTCTGTAAGTAATTCACGTCGATTTTTCACTATCCTACGTACGGAGAACTTAACGCGGTCTTCTTGACAACCAGTCAATTATACAATTGATTCGCATTCGCATAGGTGTAATGGAAAACCGTTCGTGTACGCGGAAACACCGCGAAGGAGAAAAAAAGCAGAGTGGTAAGCTAAAAGTGAAAGGTTTCGTTGTATGTCGTGCTCACACGAGAAATCTTGCGAATGAAGTTCGTTCTCTCTCTCTCTCTCTCTCTCTCTCTCTATACTCCTGTCGAAATTGATTAGTTGACGTGACTGTGTGAATACGTGTGTGTGCGTATATAAAGCGGCATCGCCGATGCTGGAAAAACGGGAAAATTGCACAATACGCCAACAACGTCGTGCTGGAATGTTACCTACTGACAGCTACTTTCCTTCGTTCCTCTCATCAGCTTTCATTTTTACGCATGTCTTTGTAGGTTTGCGCTTGGTTAGCAGCATGCCACTTGACAATTGTTTGAATATCGAAATCTTTCTTGAATTGAATCAATCGATCACGTTTAATATCACGAGCATCGAATAAAAGTCGATCCAAATTTTAAATTCGATCCAAGCGAAGCTTCGGCTTCTTGATAAAAGACAGATTTACAACGAAATAAAATAACGAAATAGCCAGGCACGTAATTTTTATCTGGATTCCCCGTAGAATCCAAGTAAAAATAACGAAAATCCCTCACTTATCATAATAAAGAGGCGCGTTAACGCGTAATTAACGATGGCTTTTATAACTCGTTGCGTATATATGGAAGCGGTAACAACAAAAAAGAAAAAGTTAAGCGATTCACACGCGGGGCTCTCAATTAAACTTAAACGCGCATCAATTAGCCAAAGCAAGCGTACATACGTATGTATATACTACGCACCTGTTGTGTATTACTTTTTTTTTCATCGAAAATAGAGATGCTTCAAACTCACAGTGAAAAGGACACATCTGATATGTATCTCTCTCTCTCTCGCACATTCGTACAATATACGTATATATTTATATAGAGTCGATATCCTTTTGCACGGTCGAGAGGAGACGACTTATCTCCCTCGATATAAACTTGCGATTACGCGGGGATACATTAAGGCGTGCACGTGTCCTGAAAAAGGAATTCCCTTGGCGCGCGCTGCTTGCTCTCCCTCTCTCTCTCTCTCTCTCTTTCTCTCTTTCCTTGCCTTTTGCGATTTTTATTACGCGTTTTTCGGCAGTCTACTGGCGTCTTATCGCTCATGGTCGACCTTTTATCCAGACGGAAAAAAAATGTACATTCAGTTTATGGGTCGTAGATATTGCCAACTAATTTATTATCTCATATTCGGATGAAATTAAATTTTTTTGACCCTTTGCTTTCTTCGTACTGTACTAATGTTTTTGTCTCTTTTTCTTTGTTACAGGTAAGCTATATACGTGGCTTTAGAAAAAAAAAGACAATATCTTCGACACACAGACACACACACTTGATCGGTTAATTGAACATTGTAAGAAACTTTTGGCGAAAGTCAAAATTTGGTGAGTTTTACACAGGGGGAAAAACACGGTTATTGCGCGTGAAATCTATCGGTTATTCATGAGCCCCCGGTCGATCTACAGATGTAAAGTTATCTCTTTCTCTCCCACCTATACACTAACCTCTCGCCGAGTTTGCGAGACCAAGTTGCCGCCGCCTGCAGAGAACTTGACCGCATCTCGCGTAATTGCAAGTTTCACACAAAGCTCATGCCAAGTTTTCCAGCATGTTTCCTTGGAACCCTTCCCAAAGCTTGGATTGACCAAACTATTTCCGGTCGAGATTTCAATTCGATGTGTATACATCGAAATTCCATGGAACTTCAAAATTTCGCTCTCGTACTCGCTGGCGTTACGAGAGAATACGTATTCTTGTTTCGTACGTTGTTTCTTCGTGTTAGGCGCACGTGCCTCCCTCTTTTTCTCTTTGTCCCTCTTCAACGCAGAGCTTTAGAGAAGCTTTCGTCTGTTCTATTATTATTGTCGACGTCATGGATTTCCATTAATTTTCCTACGTGTATTTTGTAAATGGGCGCGGCTGTATCCTCTTGTCCCTCGACAGTTTCCTTTGTTCGCACGCGTATGCGTGCTATAATAATTTTTTTCTTTTGATTTATAAACTCGCAAGAATATTGCAACGTGCTCATATGATTCACGCGAAATTCCGACAGCTTGCATGGATGTATATTTTTAGCCACACCTCGCAAGCTCTCTCTCTCTCTCTCTCTCTCTCTCTCTTGTGCGCGCGCGCTCTTGTCCGCATTCTCTTTCTTTGTGGAATAATTAACCGATTGGATTGTTGGATTGTTGTTTGCACAGGCTACGTCTGTAATTACCGAATAAAACCGGTTTTGTTCGTTTCTTTCGAAGAAAAAAAGGAGAAAAAAAGAAAGGCACGGCCGCGAGAGTCAATCACCAAAGGGGGTGTAGAGGGGGAAGACTAATTGTCCTTGAGGCTACGTTGCAGAGAAAAGATGCGCGAGACGGGAAAATGACAGGCCGCATCGGTTGTTTAAGGCAATTAGCAGCTTGATCAGGCAGCGACGATCGGTTCTGTATAAGGGCGAGCTCGGACGCGTGGCTGGATTGCACAATGCCGCCATCTCTTTGCATCTATTAGCTACGTAATGAAGACGCTTTTCTTCCCGTGTGATTTTCTGCAGTTTCGTTTTTCGTCCTCTGCCCCCTCTCTCCCTCGGCGCGTTTTCCATTAAAGCCTTTAATTACGAGGGTTGACGACGACAATTTGTTACCTTACAGCGAGCGGTTAAAATTGGCTCCTATATAGACTCTTCGTTCGTTCGTTTTTCTTTTATCTTCGGCGTTCGTTGAAAAATGTTGATTTATACGCTCGAGATGTTTCTTTTTTTTCCTCTCCCGAGATTTCATTAACATACCGATGTCGTGCTCGATTTTTCAATTTAATATATGTTTTTGTAATTTAACGGCTTTTTTGCGACGGACTTTAGCTGTAGATGAATAAAAAAGTGTCGGTCAATGTCATCAACATCTTGACGTGTTCATTGTACGTTATTAAAACATTCTTCGCATAATCATTGTATGTACGCTGAATTCCCGTGGCAATTCTTCAATAAGCAACTTGCACATTATTGTACTCAATGCCGCAAATGGCAAGTGACGAATGAGTCAACGTATTAGTAAGAATGTCCTCGAAACTGTACAAATCATTTGACGCGTACGATAGTGCCGACGTTCGCGTTCTTTCGAGAAAAACAAAGAGATGCATTTTTTAAAGGTTTGTAAGATAAATTTTCAAACAAAATTTGAACGCAAGAGTAAACACCGTGGATAAGAGCAACAACTCTCACGTAGCAGATCATCAGCTACAGTGAGCCACGAATACCTCACGACAATAGCAACAGTAGTAGTAGCAGCAGCAGCACCAGCAGCAGCAGCAGCAGCAGCAGCAACAGCAGCAGCAGCGGTGGCGGCGCTGCAGCAAATTCCAAGCTCTGCAAACCAGTCCATCCAAAATCCGGTCGGACTGGCCGCGAAAATCTCACTTGGTCTTATTGTGTCGAGCTCTCTCTCTCTCTTTCTCGCATAATGCTCGCAGAGAGCGCAGGAGAGGGGTTTCTGCTGCCGTCCATCCGATTTCGGAATTTCCAAATTGAAATTGTTTTGGAAGCTTCACCTTCTCTCTCTCTCTCTCTCTCTCTCTCTCTCTCTCTCTCTCTCTCTTTCTCTCTGTCGCTATCCCACTCGTTTCTAGGCGTTCCGCTGTATCTATCGGCGTCAAACGTCGTTGCTAATTTATGTATAAACATAAAATCCCTCCAGAAAGTTGAACGACCTTTCGATTCGTAAATAGAAATATCATCTATCGAGTATGAGACTATAGATACCTGTTTTTCATGCTCTCTCTCTCTCTCTCTTTCCTTTCTTTTCTCTTTGTAGCAATGAAACATCTTCTTTTGTACACGTATAGTCGGGCGTGGACGTTAATCTCACTTGTCGTTATTGTAACGTCGCGAGTAAAGGGATAAGCGAAGGCGAGCGCGCGCCTTGCTGTCCAGGCACAAGTGACGTTAATGCGCAATAAATTAGCAGCCTCCCACGCGAGTTTCTCTCTCGTTCTCTTTGCGGCGAGCATCGACAAATGCGCCTCAATCTGTCAGGGACGCGTGCACGCTGCAACAGCGACGACGACGACGACGACGATGACGACGATCCGAACATAATACCGAGTGCAGGAAACGAACGACAAAGAGACTGTTGCTCTACAGATCTATTTGAACTTTTTACGCATATACTGGCTCTCCTCTACGATAAACATTAATATTTCCATTAAAATTGAAAATTCGCACGCTTGTTTATTTATTCCTCGAACTTTCTTTTTGGCGCGATAAATACACTCAAAGTTCATTTCGCGAACGGACAGTGTATTTATTGCCCAACGCATTTTTACGAGTTCGTTTCGACTTGCATGAACGTGATTTACATTCGTGTAATGGGACGTTTACTAATGTAGCGACGCGAGCTAATTGATGTTTCCTCGCAAATTTTTCACGCGTGTTCTCGATACATAAAGTTTACTTTTGCCAAGAAGAAGATGAAAAAAGAAATTGTAAATCCCGTATGGCCACGACTACGGTGCTTGTAAAAATCGTAACGAAACCACCAAGTGTACGGTAAACATACATCTGCGACAAGGATCGTGCAATTAGTCACAATAGCAAGCTATAAGAAAAACGCTTAGTCGTCTATCACTGCTACGTGTTCGTTCTTTTAAATCAAAACACGAGAGCGAGCCGTATAGTAAGAAACGGCATGACGTTACAAGTACGCTGTATCATTCTTGTCTTGGGAAAAGATGCTATACAAGCGAGCAAATTGATATAAACGTGTTGATTACACGGCAGACGGGCAATACGCTGGCACTTTGCCGTGAAAAATCGCGCGAAAACAATGGCAAAAACCGAGAGAGAGAGAGAGAGAGAGAGAGAGAGAGAGAGAGCACCGCGTCGTAATGGCGATCATTCGTCTTGAATGAACGCGAGCTTTTTTATTACCGGACGAAAGAGGGAGAAGTCGAAAAAGAAACCGCCGAATGAAGAGCAAAAGGGCCATAGCAGCTTATTTTACACTGTCGGATATTGTCTTGTAAACGACTATGTTAGATGTCTCGTCGTTTCCTAAAGCGCGCGGGAGACAGATTCTATATTGAGATGCAACGCCGCAGCTTCGATGCATTAATCTCTTCTTCTTTACCTTCTACTCCTTTATTATTCCCGACAAATATATTTTCGCCTGTTTTTTTTTAACTTTTTCAATTAATCGTTTGTTATAGCAATAACGTCTAGCGATATTTCAATTATCACGCGCAAAGATAAAATGAACGCACTAATCAACGTATTAAACGACTTGAAAAGACGAAACGATAGACTTTGCTGGTAGTGGCCTACATCCCGTAATAATCGCTCGCAAAACAAACAAATTGCACTACGCAACCGAGTGCATGCTTTACATCGTGATTGGGTCGACGACAAAAGCGTGCGCGACTTCATATACGGTCGACGACGGCGGCGGTGGTGCTCTCTGAAATTATTCAAAAGCCGGTTTTTATTTTCGGGCAGTGGGGTTGGTTGCCTTCAAGAGAATACTATGCACAAACGACACACGGCTACGTTACGGACAAAGTGGCGTCGGGTTTTTCGACCGAGGCGTTCGACCCCCTCGTGCAAAGCTTCTCCCTCGCGAGCGCTCTTTTTCTCTCTTTCTCTCTTTGTTGTTGGTACTGAGCAAGTTCGACTATATATGGGTGATTCCGTAAATTATTAGGTTTGAATCATTTTTTTTGTTATTACAAACACGTGATTTTAGCGTCTACTATGAAAAAAGTAAACCGATGTACGGTCTAGTTTATTTGTTCTTTAACAACGACGTTTAATACGTATGAATAAAAATGTTTGACTTGGAAAAGGGATATTTTATATTTCGCTTGGTAAGCAATATATTCGAAAACATCGAAAGTCATTCAGAACTGAAATGCTCATAAACTGGAGCAAACAAATGAAAAGTTATTAATAAAACTTAACGTAAATGTATATATAGAAATGAACAAGAACGAGTTCGATGTAGACAAACACGCACAGTAGCGACCTTTTGCAGAACGCGGAATCCCCCCAGTAGACACGTGCTAGCTCACGGAGAAAAAGTCTCCCCTTGGATTTTAGCTTGCGCCCCTGCGAGTAGCATCTCTCTCTCTCTCTCTCTCTCTCTCTGTCTGTCTCTCTCTCTCTCACTCTCTTTCTCTTTCTCGCTCCGATTGATTTTCGTGCCACGTGGCTGGTCCGTTGGCAGCCACGATTATACACACGGCGACTATACCACATTGTATTAAGCGAACATCGTTCGACCAAATTATTTTCTCGCGATGGCTATCTTTGTTTATTGTCACTGGTTTCTGCCATGATTAGCTTATATACTCGGGCTTCACGATAGATTAGTAGAGCTTTTCATTCTCTTTTTTTCTTGTTCGTTCGATGGTGCGTGGTGTGCTCGAGCGTTTTAAGAGGTTTATTGATTGGAAAGACTATCGCAAGAATGAAATTTTGACGGTACAAATTAATTGGGTCGAATTTAGTTGTGTAGCAAACAAAAGGCAGAGAATCGAGTAAAATGGTTTTTTTTATGGAAATATAATTGTATTAACGTAAAGACATTGATAGAAATCGACTGAAATTGTCGAAACGTTGATCGAGCTGCCGTAGACGTTCGAGTAGGCAATGATTTTTTTTTCAAACAGTGTTCGCTTCCGCGTTGTCCAAGATCTATGAAATATCTTTTGGTTTGTTTGACGTGATGCTGGTCACGTGCACACGTGAACGGAATTATGAGGTGCCAGCATAACGTCGGAAAGAAAAAAGCGGCACCGCCTTGTGTTTCCTTGTTTTCTCATATTTTCATTTATTTCTGGCTCTCCATACGCGTGCTTTGTACAGGTATTACGCAAAAAAAAGAAAAAAAATAACGCCGTTACCAAAAACAAGATACACTTGTTATTGTGCACGTCTGCTTAGCCAGCCTCCTTCTCTTGCTCGCTCGTTCTCGACTTACCTAATGTATCATTTGTGTTTTCTTGATATTCCTTTACTAATTTTTCATGGATAAACATAATACTTGGGGGACAAAAAGAGACGTTTCGCTTGTACGAGATAAATATATTCGTCTACATACGAGAGATTTTCTAAAAACGTGCTGAAGCGACGTAAATTACAAAACTCGGAGTCTTCGTATTCTCGTGGAGAATACGTGTGGGTGAGGTCCATTCGCCGCTCTCACTTTCCCTCGACATCTCCGACGTATAGGTTGCTACTTTCAAGATCTCCAAACGATATTGGTGTCGGTGCTCCGTACATTTGTATACGATTTTGATCTTTGCGCTTGTATACTTTCCTCGCGACATCCGACAACGCTCCTTCTCTCAGTTGGCATGTACGTAAACATTTGAATCCCGATAGACTTTGCCAAAGTAAAAATGACGATATGTTTGTATAATTAATCTATTTGAAAGTAAAGCACGCGAGCATATACGCTGACTGCCGCAAAGAATAAACGAGTTTAGTACGCAACGTACAGATCATGATCGGAAAGCAACGAATGTCGAAGATCGAACAAGAAAAAAAGAAAGAATTTAACCGAAAGTTTCTCTTTCGGCCGTATGTAGGTCGGGAACAGTAGTTCTCCTTCTCTAAGCAGTTGCCGGCGGCACATCACATGATCGCGCAAAATTTGTGCGCGACTTCCTGGGGGGCTTCTCTTTTACGACCACTCTCTCTCTCTCTCTCTCTCTCTCTCTCTCTCTCGTATCTACATATGTATACGAAGGCACCAAGCCGACACTCGTTGAGAAAGTTCGTCACGCCGTGGCGGTGAGGTGAAAAGCGCGCGCACGCGTGCTCGCTAGATCCTCGTTAAAAATATGTAGCTGCGAAACTTGGTCGTTCAAACACTTTTATATTAGTTTTCATCGAGTTTACGCGTAGAATTCAATGCGTGTGCTCGTTGTTGGTTCGCTTCTTTTTCCATTGTGCGGACGGACGAGCAACTTGTTGGTAATCTCTCTTTCTCTCGTCGCTGTATAGGCAAAGAGAGCGAAAGAGATTACGATTTGGCTGAAAACCAGGTCAAATGTGTATATATATGTACGTACGTACGTATATTGACAACCTTATCAACGCTTACAACAGCAAACGTGGTTATCTGCTCGCGAGTACATACAGGTAACGCAGGTAAAAAACATTCGAAAAACGTGAAAGTACGCGACTTCTTTTCTTTCTCGTGTGATATCGCTCAAAGTTTTGATGCGCCCCGATCTATCGATATATCGATCACACTACGCAATTGTTGTAGTTAAAATTTGAGTGCTCGCGCCAAGGCTTGCAATTGATACGCACGCGTGCATACGCACCTCCTTGTCGTTTCACCCACGTGAAACTTGAAATATCAACTGCAAACGTTCGCATTCTAAAAATTTATCGATCAAACTTTTTGTTTTCCTTTGAGCGATAACTCTTATCAAAAGTTATACTTGACTTTGCTCGCTCGACGTACAAACTGATTAATCGTAGATTAAAAAATAAAAAATAAAAAAGAACAGCGTTGCTTGTAGCGTAAAAATCAAATAAAATGACCGTTGCTCGTTAACACGTCCAGCTTGCACTTTCAAAGCTTTGCTTAGGGGATGTCGAAAGAAACTTGCAAGGGAGTCGCGTTATGTGTCACCCTATATGATCGATGCGTATAGCTGCTTAAGGCGCAAGTACGAGCACCCACCACAGATCTTATCGCCTTATGCGTCGTATATAACGCCGAAGAGATTGGTCGACCTGATAACAGGCTCTGATTTTTCACTCCATCGGAACGTCGTTTATTTCGTTTTTTCTCGATTCACCGTTGAATTAATTGTGGTTTTTCAAATTGTTTTCTCTGTCGTGGGGTGCATATAAGATTGAAATTTCCATAAATTTGATCCATCTCCGAAAGCTCGGATTACATTTTCTGTCTCGTACTAGTAGGCTTTCCTTTTATCTACCAATTGAAGTCACCGCGAAAGAAAAGGGACACGTCATCGTCAAATTCATTGCACATTCATAACGATTGATATTTATTAACGATCTCCCGGCGCTAGTTTTGCGTTGTTCAATTACACGGTACTTTGTCGCGTGTGCCGCGAGTACGTCGTGGAGTGAGAGAGAGAAGGCAATCGAAGCCAACCGCAAAAGCCGGATCGGCTCGTTTAGTGGCTGCGCAAAGCTTGCGCAAGCTTTCGCGTTTCGTTTTACTTCATTCAAGATTTATGCAAACATCATTTGACTCTGTGTGATTATAGGCTTTGTTTCAACTATTTCTTCTCATTTTTTACGTCATTTTTTCAGCAATAGAAATTTTATAGAAACATTGCGACTGCATTCATTCCGACAACTGATTGCGAGCTCTCCGCTCGTTTGATAAACATGAAAAGATCAAGTTTTAAAAGTGAGAGAAAAAAGAAGCGTTTGAATTTGTTTGCAAATAGGACTTGAGCATAATCCTTTTTTCATCACTTCGTGCATTTCAATTCATTTTCAAGTTTTTTTCTTTTTCTCTTTAGAAAAGGCGCTCGAAGACTCGTTGAGAATAAAGCCGTGATTTCTTCTTTTTTTTTTTTGAAGGCACTTCTTTTAAAAACTTTGCGATACATATTGCTCTGAATCTCAAAGTAATAGAGTTTGCATTTACAGTTGGCAGCATATTCATCCGAAGTCTACTTCAGTTATAATGTCACATTAAGACTCAGGGTTTACACTTGTTTGACATAAAACTACAATTAGTCGTGTGACTTCGATAAAAAAAAGAACTCTGATCTTTTCAATCAAAAGAGTGAAAAGATCCCAACGATTGACTATAGGTTAAATCTAAATATCCGCGTGCATAGTTAGTTCGATTAAAAGTCAAAGAGGGCCGCGTCGTAGCTGATAATAATATCATACGTACTCTCCGCTCTACAGAATACAAACGCTTGGTCAACGATAAAATACTCGAGTACATACAAAGTTCGTAGCATTTTTCGCAGTTTCTCAAAGCCAAGATAGAGTAACACACGCACGTATGTAGTCAGAAACGTACACAAAGCAAGCACAACCCGGCTTGTCAATATAGTCGCGTGTGTGCATTTGCATATTTACAGACGCACACGGGTGCAGAGGTGAGCGAGAGAGAGAGAGAGAGAGAGAGAGAGAGAGAGAGAGAAAGAAAGAGAGAGTCGACAAGGACGGGGGGATATACATTCTGTCTCACTTGGCGTTGGCATTGATCGGTGTGTGCGTGTTTGTGTGTGTAAGTGAGAGAGAAAGACAGCCACCCCATGAGTAAGCCCCTAATAACACCCCCGGTGCGCGCGCATACTCGCCTCAGTGGTTCTCATTCGGTGGATCTATGCTACCAGCTGTCTGGTCAGCTGATCGGGGCCAACGACGACGACGACGCTCGACACCAAAAGCCAACTAAGGCCATTAACTTCAACTTAATGTTACGCGAACGCGAACGAGAGACAGAGAGACAGAGCGAGCGAGTAAACCACGAGGCACGTGTCTTTACAAAGCTCGCTTTTGCTACTGCCGTTGCCGTGTTTTCGTCTACGATGGCATCAGATTCTTTCTCTATCTCTCTTTCTCTCGAATGGCACTTTGGTGACGAGAAAGTCCAAGTTTTTACAGTTGCTTGTGTAAATTTATGTGAAAATCAGTGACTCTATATTCGACGAGCTTCCAAAGCTACATTTATTCAATCTTGTTCTATAGTTAAATCTAGATATTTTTTTTTTTTAACAAATGGTCTATGTATTTTCCGCATTCATTCAAATTTTTACTAAACATCAGTTTAGTAAAAAAAAAAAGAAAAAACAAGATCTTCGATGGTACTGATTGTAGCTTGTTCTCGGTAAAAGCATGTATGCGCTAGCGAGAGAGAGAGAGAGAGAGAGACCGGGGGACTGCAAAGCGTACGCGCGTGCCGCTTGTCATCGGCTTTCCGATCACGCGGCGCTCGTTCGTCTTCGTTGCAGCGTCGGTGTCGGCGGCGGCCACGCGCGCCCCAGAGCTATTGCTATTACAGTGCCCACCACCATCATCGCCTTCCCTTGAGATCGGTACTCGATAACTCGACATTGAATTCAGCTTGCTTTGTTTTTATTTTTTGCGCTTTACGCTTTCCTTTGATCTACTGGATACTCGAGAGCTTGCGGATGTTGTGCTTGCTTTTTAGAGGTTTGTACCCGACTATCTTTTTCGATTATTATCGAAGAACCAACGAGGTGTGCAATGACATTATTTGAAGCGATTTGCCAATATCTCTGTATTAACGGCAACAGCAAGCACTCGGTCTCCTTCTAACACAAGGTGTCGGCAAAACTAACAGGTGCTAATCTACAAAGTAAACGGACGCGCACTCGTGTGTCGTTTAACAAGTAGCAAGCGAACAGATTGTCTGAACTGGTGGTGCACTACGGGTTTGTTACATGTCGCTGGTGGTGGTGGTGATTGGGCCGTAAAAGCATCACCACGACTGCGCGACGACAACCGCCTAGTGCAGAATTTAAACGCGCGCGTTGCATATACAGTGCACAACTGTGTTTAATGGGATTTTAAACGGCGCCTTGCGGCTGTGTATCTCGTCGAGATATATCTTTTGATTCATACGCGCACGCTCGCCGAAAAAGCAGATTAACCTAAATTGACAAATTGGACGAGTCTTTGGATAGTGCGCGCGCTTTGACGCTTACAATGTTTACGACTTGTTGCTCTGTGTACGTAAAGCTATTTCTTTTCTCTCTCTCTCTCTCTCTTTCTCTCTTGTATTTCGCGATAATTCGAAAGCTAATGCACGCGAGCGGGGGTATAACATAAGATTACTGCACAATTATGTCGTCGAGAGTGTTAAACGCTCGAAAGCTTTGCGTGCGCAATGTGCCTGTCTGTGGTGGTGTTTGTCATCGGTTCGCGGCCCGAGACGCAAATCCAGCACGATCCACCCTTGACGTTACATCTCCCTCTCTCCCTCTCTCTCTCTCTCTCTCTCTCTCCCTCTCTCTTTCTCTCTCTCTCTCTCTTTTGCACGAGGTAACCCTTTGCAGTCCACTATTTACGAAATAAAATAAAAAGCCCCTCGCGTCATCCGAAGGACGACGAACGAGGGGCGCCTCTCTCTTTATCTTTTTAGGGGTGAAATCATGTTTTATTTATATTACGCTGTATTAATTCATTGTGTGTAGTACTTTTGAAATTTACAAGCCAGTCGCAAGGGATACACAGTCTTGGACGTTGCTTCTATTGAAATTCTGATTCGGGGTGAATGACTCCGCGATAGGTGTATATGTATGAGATTGAAGTGATACATCGACGGTGAATTTATTTCGTCGCTTAATCAAGTCATTCGACATCTGACCCTAATAAATTATTATTTCATAGTTGCGACGAATATTCAATGTCGTTCTCCAAATCGCTAACGTACTTTATTCAATGAAACGTTGTTCTTGCCGTTAACGTAAGATAACAAGCACCTTTGACTTTGACGCGAGTCTTCGGGAATCCGTCAGGCATATATATCTCGAGCTTAATTATGCCTACTATCCAAATGTAACATATATTCAAATTACACGAACATTAGCAAGCTATAATTAAAGCCCAGTATCGCTATCCATCATCAACGAATGTGTGTCCCATTGTCATCGGTGCAATTAATAAGGATCGCCGTCAAACTCGTAACACCAGTTAGCTAATACCAAATTTAAATCTAAACGTCTAGCATTTCTCTCTCTCTCTCTCTCTCTCTCCATCTTCTAAAGCCCCCACGGCTATCATCGCGACACTGTCACAAGATCTATCAACATCCAATAAAAGTCCATTATTGTACACGACGCTCGCACGATTGAATTACTTAATCTTCACCGATTCTCCAAGATCCAATAGATCAACATGTACACACGTAAATCATCAAATTGCGCTTCGTGGCTTGACGGCTTTTTAAACGCATCGCGTGCGTCTATAGGACGCTTGTAATTCGTGCTTTAGTGTGAAAATCTTCGACTGCTATCTCGTTTCGCGATTAATTAACTCGATGGAATTTTTACGACTAATAACAGTGATTTGAACACGTCACCGGCGATGCCAACGCGTACTATGGGCGTTCGAGGTGCCTCCAGAGATGTCCCAACTCGAGTTAGCGGATAAACGTGTGCAGTTCCGTGAATCGTCAAAATTGACAGAAAGCTAGTAAATTAACATTTGTAGAAAGCAAACATCTCCGAGTATCTTGAGCAAGTTGGAGGGCGCGGCCGCAGTTGAAGGCTACACGATTGCGTCGAAACAAACGACAAACGGTAAGCGGTATACGCATAATCTGAACCCGCCTGCCAATCGATCTTCCCCTACCGACAAGTTTGTAGCAGCAAGACGCGCGCGCCGGTGGTCGTCTCTTCTCCGCAGAGTTACAATCTGTTAGAAATCCAAAGACGTGCGTGCAATCAATTAACGACTTGTGTCCTATGCTATGGTTAATCCCTATCCGTGTTGTTACCCTACGTTTCTATCGTCGTCGATTTATTTGCCTGCCTTGAAATTTATGAACGGGAGACGAGCAAGCAAAAAAAAAACGCACGAGTTATGACGTACGATTGCTAATTCATTACATGCTCTTGATCGTCGTGTTCTTTGAGTTATATTGTATAACGAGTATGTCGAGTATGCAAATTGGCCATAAATATGAGGCATTGGATCGCGGAGTAGCGCTTGACTTATTTCATTGAATATAAAATCCACGAGAGAGCTGCCGTGTTGGATGTTGTCTTATCGGTTTGGGCGTAAAACCACTTGAAGTATTGTAGATAACGAACGGAACCGGTAAGACACTTGTGACTACGTGAATGTACAATTTTCCTCTCTTCTTTCCTTTCCTTCTCTCTTCTTGCGATGAAAAATAGCGTAATTATGCTAATTCCGCTATTTATTTTGTTCGACGCTGTATCAAGATAGGCCAAAGAAAGTGAAAAATCGTCGAGACATCGCAAAGACTCTGTAAAGCTCGTGTCCAACGCCACAATTAGCTTGTGAATTTGTTTTATTCCGTCTTACTCCGTTTCGTTCCTTGGAGCAATCGCGGAACGGACGAGGGTTTCGCAAGCCGAGCGACTGTATTCTACGGACGGCGCTTGGTCACGTGCGATATGGTCTGTCTCTTCGACGAGTGGCAAATTTTTTTCCATTTCTCTCTTTCTCCATTCCTCGTCGTGGCGCTAAAGTGAAATGGCGAGAGGAACACGTGCGTCTTTCGTCGCCAAAGCACAGTGGTTTCGTTGGAATACGAATGGAACGATACTTAAAGAGAAGCCAAGCGTTCACTCGCGAGTTAGGTTTTTTTGTACAGCACCAAACACACAAATGTCATTGTCCGAACCGTTTAACTTTGTTTTAACTCGATGTAGCGTTGAGTTTTCTTTTCTCCCCATTTGAATCGTAATATTACAAGTTCAAACGAAATCTTTTTCAAATAAAATTATACGAATGACACGTTGGTCAGCAAGTAAGCCCTCGATGCCACACGTTCCAACGTAGATTAGAGCTTCGAACGTAAAGTATCAAGCACACGTATACATATTTTTGCGTGTGATTATTCGATCGCGTGACGCGTGCTCGTACAACGCAGCATCGGGGGTTTACTTTAGTGATTGGCGTTGTGTAGTTACGTGCACGTTAACTCCTATACACGCACACGTATTAAAAGATAACGAACAAAATTTAAAAAAAAGAATGAAATAAATAAATAACTAAAATACACTTTCGTACACCGCACCCTAAAATGACCGATCGGTCTGATCTGACAGATCATCGTTGCCTGTCCCCAGGAGGCACACCTTCTACAATGGCCAGTCGGACTACCGATTTTACGAGTTCAACAAGAGGTTACAGCTGCGCACCGAGGTGAGTTGCTACTTGTTTCTTTTTTAACGACAATCTCATTTCCCCGCTGAATATATACGTTTACACTGCAAGTCGCGTCGAAGAGATATAACTGTTCGCATATCGAATAGACGCATAACTATATATAGCCGATTATAAAAAGAAGAACAAACAATGTGGGCCACATATCTAAGAATCGGTCAGATCATGGGCTGGCACACTTGACAAAGATTCCCGATAAACGATAAGATATATAGTCTACGGGCTTTGGCAAAAGCATATGTTTGCCGTGGCACTCACACGACCTCACACCATCGCTTTCCGATATACAACTATATAGCTATACGTACGTACGTATCGAGCGCATCGGCCTTCGATAATGTCTGGCTCAACGCTGCTCCTCGCCTCGATCGATCTTGGCGATATATTCCTCGCGGTATACGCGTGTGTACTTGTGTACCTTTGCACTTTGTTGTTTTTTCGCGCTGGCTATTTCGAGCTTGCACCAACGTCTATGGCTTGTTTTAATCGATTTCTCGCTGCGAGGATAAACGTACAACGACGAGCTTTCCTTTATTTTGACGCGAAATCGGGCGATTTCGTCGTTTCAGTTTCACGCCGATGCTAACCGATGTCTCGAGCAAAGTCTCCGAGCAAATAGTTACGAATCGAAACGGTATCCAATCCCACAGACTTACGCCTACGCGTCGTTTGCCTCCTTCGTTATCCATGGACTAACCTCGTGCGCGCATTCATCTCCTCGCAGGCGCAACAAATTCAAAGACCCGACGTTGAACGAGCGTTCGGAGGACAGATGCGTCATGCTTTCTCTCTCTCTCTCTCTCTTTCTCTCTTGTGCAAGAGAAACGATCGATAGATTTGAGGAAGAGAAGGGAGGATACGAAGCAATCGTACGATAAAGGTAACGCGATGTATATACAACCGTGGACGCGATGATTCGGTAATCAGTTGTTGTAGTTCCTCGTCCTGCCACCGCTGCGGGGATTAGCTACCACTTTACAAGCTCACCATCAATCTTAACGCCAGTGTGTAGGAACACTCTACATATAAACGGCTTAATGCTAGCTTATCCCCCCCCCACCCACCCTCTCTTTCCCTTGTTCAGATTTTTACTTGCAATATTAACACGCGTGACATTCCAACACTATGGATTTTGTCTTTTCGTCTGTAAACGTAACGCGCGACCATTGACGATCCATATTTTTTTCTTTTTTTGACCTCACGACGGACAACAGCGCTGTCCATCCGACAAATCTAACACGAGAGTTTGACCAGTGCCCGAATACATACATACTCTTGACACGCGGCCCTGGGCCAAACTCGTAAATCATGTTCGCTTCTACGCAACTATCGGCGTGGACTCTGTCAACGGATCCCTCTCGCTCTCCTGTGTCGCTACACGCAGCTCGTTTGCATTGTCTTCCTTATCGGCAAATCGTATATTTCATGCCTTTTTTGTTGGCCCGGCGACAATCCTTTTTTTTAACAGCAGTAGGCCTTCCTCCCCCCCCCCCCCCCAAGCTCATATTTTTACCGGATGGCGAGAAATTTAAATGGATTCGAGGGTATAGGTACGATGCTTACTGGTTGTATATATACATGTGCATCGACAGGAGCGTTCGATTCCAAATGTGAATTTACGTTTCTTCCCTTGAAAGGATAATCGTGTGCGACTGTATTGGGAGCATTAAAAATAGTAGTCGCATGTGTCTCGGCTCACAGATTTTTGCAAAACAAAAACTGAAAATTAAACAAACGCACGCTCTTAAAATTCAATGAAAACTGCATACAGAATTTCATTCATCGATTTGATATCCCTTTGGAACGAACAGGTCTTCGCTGCGCATGTGGAAAGTATACATGGCAAAGGAGAGGGACGATAGCCACAAGAATGCCCCTTCGAGGCGCTCTCACTCTCGTGCGCGCGCGCGCGCGCAAACCCGTCGGTTCGGTTGGTTGGGAAAGGTCGACTCGCGCGATAAAAATAAAGACGAAGCAACTTGTGCGCGAAAAGAGAGAGAGAGAGAGAGAAAGCGATATATGGAAGTAAACTGTAGCCTCGCACAGGCATAGCATTTAGAAATTTTGCCAAGACGTTTCGTTATTTTTTTATTCAAATAAAAGTACTTGGCCGAGGAAGCGAAAAATCGCGCGTGCAATCGTGTTTCCGAGAGAAGCTTGTTTATCTTTGAGGCAAATGAAGGAATCAGTGGGCCGAATGAGTCGTTGTTCGAATCTCAGCGTGACGTAAACATCAGCAAGCGCACACGTCAATTCGAACGATCCGATAAGATCCACAGAGGTTTATCGTGAAATCGAAGTTCGGTAGGCTCTTCTATATCTGCATACACGCGCCACTTCCCTTCGGCGATTGCACCGTGAAATCATTCTGCGATCGATACACACGTATACGTATAATCCCGGTGGTCATCGTCGTTGGGTGCTTCACATTACTAATTGACATTCGTATGTTTGCCTGAAAAATATACAATCATACACGGAAAGCCGCTAAAGTCCAGGGAAAAAACTTGGAAGTGAAGATACGAGCGGGGGATATATGTATATATATATATTTATGCGGAATACGATTTGCTCCGAGGAGTATAAAATTTAATTGGAGAGGGTGCGGCTGCTGATGCAGCAGCATTCCAGGTATACTATTTAGGGACAAAGCACCGATAAACAAAGTCGTCGTGCGAGAGAAACAAACCTCGAAATTCGCATATATTTATCGATTACACGCGGGAACCTGCTCTTCTCTCTCCGTCAGGTGGACGTAGGTGGACGTATATATACATGTACCTATATATATATACATAGAAATCATATATATATAGGAGTGCGCGAGCGAGCGAGAGAGAAAGCAAAAGGAGAAAACGCGAGAGACGAATGAACAAGAAGAAAAAGACGAAGAAGACGACGACGCGGTCGGGAGTGAGCAGCAAAACGAAAAAGTAGAGGACGCTGCTGCAACGGAAAAAAAAATCGGCTTGTACGCTGCAGCTCGCCTTTTGCCCAGCAGTGGTGTAGTCAAGGGCTGTCGGTGCCCCTACTGTATCCCAATGGAAAGTCATTCGTACACGCTTGCTAAATTGTTGCATAAATCCTTACGATCACTTCTGCACGTACACCCAGTTTGGAGCTGTCGATTGAACGCTCCCGAATAATTGACCATCCGATACGTCGGTAATACGTTGTAAGACCGACTCAAAGTCTGGTTTTTATCAACAATTACGTTTACCGTGGAGCACCACTACTTCCGCGTTTATCATAATCACGACAAAACGAATTGGCTTACCGTGGCGTCGGCACCAAACACAAAACGCGCAAGGCGGACTTGCTGCAAACGGAACTTTTCACGCGCAATGGCAGTGTGCACGAAAATTAACAATTATGAGAATTTCGAGGTATTTTCAACAGCGGCACGCGTACGCATTCGCAGCATCTTGCGTAAGACGAACGGAAAGGCCGCCGTGTGTGCGGCGAACGATTGGAGCACTTGCATTTGGAAAATAAAGCGTCGTTGGCAAAATCGATCCCTATTATCTCCGTTGAATTTTTGTCGGGACGCTGTGGCTATAGCGCCTTTCTATACAAGGAAAAGCGTCACTAGCAGCAGCTCGGGATGCTTTCTCTCGGGCTAGAGCAAGAGAAAGAGGAAACTTTCTCGGGCGAGCGCTCGCTCGCGATAACCATTTCTTTTCCCTAGTTCTTCAACCCAACATCTTATATACCCATCCAGGTTAGCAAGATGATATGTAGGTCTTCCCATTTTCTTTCCTTTTGAAAGTTTTCTAATAGCGCATCGGGTGTACCCGTTTGTTGTGTTCACTTTGTTTTCCGAAATATCGTCATTCGCTTTGCGCGTGTCATTATCAAAATGCTATCAACGACGGCTAGTAACGCGTGGATTGCACGCAGAGTCTCGAGCTCCGACTATTTCAGCAGCGAGGATAAACGTAAAAAAGAGTCGTTCGTGGAATCCGAGGAATCCCGTCTTGCGCGCGGCTTTTCAATTATAAAATTCATCGATCGATCGGTGATTGACAGCTTTACTCGCGGTCACGTGTGCGTGCGTGTCGTAAGATCGCGAAATTAAAAGTCCTTCGCGTTTTTCTTGCTCGCCAGCTATCACTCGAGCTGCGAGAAGCCGTAGCAGAAAGGAAGTCGTTACGGGTTTTGAATGCCTTTGATTGATCGACAACTGGAGTGCGATCGATACGTCGCTCACCTTGCGATGCGTTATATTGTTACAAACATTTCCATCGTTCGTACGACAGGCTGTAACGATGTTTTTCTATAAACAGTCATTTGAATATATGTAATCGGATTACTCGGGAACATTAGAAAAAAGTTTATTAAACGAAGGCTAAAGGACGTGAATGGCAGTGTGCACGATGTACAACTGTATCGACGTGTAGTGCGCCAGGCGCGAACGACAAACCTTTCGTGCTACTATTACTCGAGTATTGGAATCCGTGTCTCGGCTTTCGCCTATTAAATTATGATTCCACAAGAGGTCCCTTCTCTCATTTTTCATTCGCGCTTAATATTATTCCTCGTCTACGTAGCCTTCGCTGCATTAATGCAACTGCTTTACCCAACTACTTTGTGGATGCACGCGTATACATAGTTGTACGACGATTCAATCTGCTGGTTTTCGCGAGGCGACAACACCTACGCCTTTTCACGCGCGATACTCTATCGCGTAATATGATTGATTACGGCTTCGGTAAATCCTATCGTTTGTTTGACGACGTTTGATCGCTCCATTGAAATCTGTGTGCATTGTTGTGCGCGTAACGCGTTCTTTCGATGACTTTCGATTGAATCCCTATAATGTACATTCAATCGTACTTGCGTACAATTTTACACGAAAATTACAACAATGAACTTCAAAGACAAGAGCAAAGGAACAATTTCGTTGATAATACGTCAAGCACGCGCGGGCAATCGTATGTTTTCCTTATAGATATCGAAGTGAAAGCACCAGCTGTGCGAGAAGCTAAAGGGTTGGCGCCGACAAGAAAAAAAACAAGTTAAGCGCATTCATTGAACTTTTTGTTGGCACTATGGCGTGGCGTAGAGCTCGTATTCGTGAAATAGTTTCCACGAGGGAGACAATATTTGCCCGATTTCATCCTGCATTTTTTTTCGCACGACCTATCGACTACTACCAACTTTTCGGCAAACGCTTCGGAAAATGCGCGATTTTCTCGAGACTTCATATCACGTAGATGGCACGTACGTATAAAAAAAGAGAAAAAGAACCTTTTCAATATTTTGATTGTCGGAAGATTTGGAAACTGGCGATGAAAATATTGTTCCAACAGAATATAACGAGTTTCAGCGACAAATTTTCAATCCAAATTCGAAAAGTAAAATTAATTTATCGTCGCTTCTCTCTCCCCCTCCTCCTCTCAAAGAAGAAGATTAAACAATGTCCCTTGAGTCTTGTCGACTGACAATTTCGAAAATCATAGATAGAAAAATCACTGAAAATCTCTAGCAAGTTGGTTAACCGCTGGTCAGTGACGTTCCGCAAACTCTCGTGGTCGTGTTCGTCGTCGTCGTCGTCGTCGTAGTCGTCGTCGTAGTCGTCGCCGTCATCGTTGTCCCAAAGTCGTCGACGTAAATTATTTACGTCTCGGTCTCAACCGTCTCTGCTTAATTTGCAAGTGTCCGTTTTGTGCGCTTCGTGTCGGCCAGTTATTTCTTTAACAATCGTTTTTTTTCTATTGCCAATCGTAAAGTGTGTCCGCAAGGTATCTCGGACTTGCAATGTCGTTATTTTTAACTATTATTCTTTAGCGAAATTTCGCTAAACGTCTTCCACGAACGTGCGTAAAAGTTTGCTTCTGTAAACTTAAAGAAAAATCTAAAAATGCGAAGCCCGTGACACACGATATAGCAATAATTCGCGAATACTTTTTTGATTGGATAGCTTTGAAAAAAGTAAATCGTCCTAATAACAGGTTGAGCGCGGGCGCGCAGCATCCATTGCCGTACATACGATGTTAGATATCTGGGCGCAGTAAAGTCTGCGCTCACCTGCTAATCGCGGAACGGTACGTGTATATATAACGTGCATCGAAAATCGCAGTAGCAGCAGCAGCAGCAGCAGCAGCAGTGCAGCGGTCGAGTTGGTTGAGAACCACGGCGTGCGCCCGGGTAATAAAATGAGGGCCCCTGCCCTCCCCCGGGGGTGGGGCCCCCCTCGATAACCCATATTGTACCCCCGTCTCTCTCTCTCTCTCTCTCTTGCTCTCTTGTTCCCCCCTCCCCCGCGCGACGCCTCTGGCCGTATATATACTCGAGGCGGCGGCGGTGCCGCTGCTGCTGCTGCTGCTGCTGCCGTGGCCGGGCAGCTTTTGTCCCGCAGCACCTAGGCCAGAGGGAAAGTTGAGCGGCCTCGTTAACACCTCACTACTTGCATGTAAATTCGTCCAATTTGATGGGTATGTGGGCCGGATTTTTCTCAATTTTTCCATTAAACTCGCGAGCCCGTTGCATACCGCAAACCTGGCCAAATGAATTTTTTTACGAAAATCCAGAGGTGGAGCTCGCCGACAATACTTTCCCCGCGGCGTATATACACGATCATATACCACCCCTAGTCTCCCCCCCTAACAACAGTAGGGTGGTACAGTCGACGCGCCAACTTCACGAGACTGCGCCGTACACTCCTCCGCAGAATTTTGCTTCCTTTAAAGCTCACTTTTCCAACTTTTCCATCATTTTCAACATTTTTATTCCTATTTACACTGCATTTTTTCCATAGTCAACCCGTGCCAACGACTCGCTCCCTTTGTCTTCTTCCAATCGACTCGTTTTCCCAAAGATTCGCGATACTTTTGCAAAATCTTAAGGGATGTTCCCCTTTAAGCTCCGGCTCTTCGAGTTTTGCTTTAATTTTCAGAGATGATGGTAAATAACTGTTTTTTAAGGTTTTGCCACGATGACTGCCAATGACTTTTTGCACTTTTCCATTTCTCCGCGCCTTTCTTTCTGTCGTTTTTTTCGATATTTTTAATCGTACATTCGCTTTAAAATCTGTATCCCAGCGATGATTCATCGAGTCTAATTTTCTCTCTGAAAATAGTAGTCGCATATATTTGTTATATTCTCCAATTTTCATTCAAATTGGACTTTTCTATATATATCTTTTATTCTACTTTTGGTGGGAACGGTACGGTTTAGGACTAGCGAAAATGTCAACAATTTCTTAACATTTCCAATTCCTGGTTTTTCAAAAGCCGATCGATTCGATTGATTCGACGCACAAATTTCTTGTTTAATATTTATTTTTATTCCAGAATTTCTTTATTTTCTACGTAGAATTTTTAATAGCGCCTAAACTAACAAACTTGCGGTTCAGAAATAAACTTTCGTGTGACTTTATTTGTTATGTAAGAAGTGAACGGGAAACTAGAGAGTACTTATCACAACAGTTAAGTTTTCTGATGTACAATCCGAAATCTTGTAGTCGGCGGCAACGAACTTTTAATTCGCGTGCTTGTAAACAGATGTTATAGCAAACCAAACAATATTGTAATTAGGTACGAGTAAAATGACGTTTAATCGTAAACAGTGGAGATTATGGCCATGTTTTTATTGTATTTCTCATAAAATTTATAATGACCCGTCAGCCATCGCATCTAAAATATCCGCAACAGAAATCCCATTTTCCGTAGTTGAACAACACATTTATTCATGTGACACACTTACGAATGATCCAAATATAATAACGGTAATTGCTGTATCTTAATTTCCGCGTGAAATTGAGTCACTTTGAATCCTAATGAAAAATGAATACGCGTACAAAGTGACAACAAAATATCCAAAGAATTCGAGTTTTTACCTCACACTTTTCGTCTTACTAACTAGTATTTTGTGTATTAAGTATCGTTGGATTGGATATTATTTATTTATTACAAATGTCCCATCTATAATGCGAGCGATCTCGAAATCCTAATCGCTCGGCGAGGAAAATAATTCGATCTGCTTGAAAAACTCATTCCCCTCCAGCCAGTTGTCATTATTAACAACTCGCACTTTTGTCTCCGACGCAACCGCGACGATCGAAGCGAATTATTCAGTCTCTTTCAATAGAACTACAATAAATATTGGCATGCAGTACCGTTGGTAATTTCAGATTATTGAAAAACCAATTGGTTGCAAGTCATAAAACAGTTTGGATGGTGAATGCTATTCATAAAGCTTTATTGACAAATAAGTTTAGCGTCGAAACAAAACGCGAAAGTAGACTCGAAAACACTATTTGGTTGTCTCTTTTAATTTCGCGTACTGTGCCGCCAGAAATATCAATAACGACGGTTGAGCCAACACAGTTTGGCCGATCTACATTTTACGCGTACTCGAAAAAAAGGGCCTCTGATAAATCGCGACAGCGCCGGAAACATTGCGTGCGCGCCAAATAAAGATTGTTGTCGACTGTATATATCGCGTCTTGATACGACAAACTTGACCAGGCTCAAAAAATATAACGATAGTCTACTGAAAGTGGTCGCCTTAATGAGTTTCAATTAAAGTCGTCGTGTCGCGACCTCGGGGCAACGAGACCGAAAATTGGCGTCTCCTTAAAGATTATCAGAGCGGACAATGGCAATAATTGCGTCAGACGAGCACTCGCTAAACAATGCGACACTCGTTTCAACGTCTGCGCCTCTTTATCTATTTTAAGCTCGGCGTTATTGGACTAAATTTGTATTTGTACACTCGACAATAGTCGTCGAGTTTTCAATAATATTTGACAATTGGAAGCTTTCGATAAGATTGACGTTGAATTCAACTGAACGTGCAACTTTTGTTTGATCAAACGTAGCTTTGCATCTTTGGTTGTACAGCGACTGCAGCTTGCCGAGACGATCGCTTGTGGTCGAGTCGAGCCGAGTCGAGCCGAGTCGAGTCGATAACAAGTGACTCATCGTCTTTTCGAAGGGAGTGACATATTCGGTTGTCTCGTCAAAACAAACTGATTACTGTCATCGTTGTCCATCGAAGACCGAACTGGAAATTTGAGGCTGATACACTTTTCTCGCGAAAAAGAAAACGAGCGAAATACGAGCGCGTCACATGGCGTTCATTGAAATAATCACGTTGCTGGTAGAAAAGAACAACGACGAACGTGTGCATGGAGGCAGAGGGGCAGAGAGAAGAGGAGTAGAAGGAGGAGGAGGATGCAAAGCGTCCTCGCTCGTGACTTTGGTGGCGCGCGAGCGCGAAACCAGTTATAGATACATCCCGCGTGCCTCTCTCTCTCTCTCTCTCGCTCTCTCTCTCTATCGGACCTCCTCGTCTCGCGGCTGGCGCTGGTTCTGTGGGAATCGCCAAGCTCAGAGAGACATGACCACGCGTAGGACTGTAGCGAGGAGTCTCGGCACCTCAGACTCGCTTTTTCTCTCTCTCTCTCTCTCTCTCTCTCTCTCTCTCTCGTACACTGCGTAAGCCTTTACACCTGTGCGAACCTTTCTTCGTGGGCGCATTTCGCGAGCGATACCTCTTGACCGGTTTTTTTATTCGTCTCTTCCTTGTTTACCGAAACGTATTATTTTCTATACGAATCTGATTGGAGAGCTGCAACTTTGAGCTTCGTAAGCGTGATTAATCTTCATCCGAATTATTTGTTTGATCATACGTATTTTTGAGCAAATTTCCCATGCGTGTATTTGTCGTTCTTACGCGGGTGCTCGTCGACCGAAGGTTGCGTACAATACAATACAATAGGCTTCGTTTGTTAACAACCCAATGACGATTTTCAAGGCTATCTATATCGTCCAACTTTTCAACAACATGCCTGCTCGATATTGATGGATTGCAATTTGAGTTGTAGATTATGAAAGAGAAAGTAGATGGAATTCTTGGCACGGCTGAGGTCAAGAAATGGCTCTTGTTCGTATAACCTTTATCCACGGTTTACCTGACGATGACAATAACTGGAAGGTCCTTAGCGCGGCCGGGTAGTACATATGGCGACGTCCCGTCGCCAGGCTCGGTTGTTGGAAGGTTGCCCATTGCGAGCGCGCAAAAACATATAATGCGTCGCGATAAATCGTGTGCGCGAAAATTGATTTGTAGACGACCAAGAAGAAAAGGGCTCTCTGCTGATTTAGGGAAAACGCTGTTGCGTATAAATTGTATATACATACGTGTATATACATGGGTACACACCGCGTTTATACGACAAAAACTCTCGAAAGCTCGAAACCTCGAAAACGGACGATTTGGTGTTTGGCTCGCGGATCCCGCGCGTTGCAAAGCTTTTGTTTTTGCGACATCGCCGTAAAATGCTTTTGGCGTGGCGTTGTGGCGGCTGCTGCCGTTACTGCTGCTACTGCTACTGCTTCATTCGTATAGTTTCACAATACCGACGATATTCAATTTACAATAACGTGCTTTTTCTGTCACACGTGCGAATGCCAAATGATTGCGCGACCTTTGTTCTTACCCTACATTGTGTCTAGAATCGTAATTTGGCAATTACAAGTCCAATTGTAAGTTAAATGAATTACTCGCTTGTAGTCGAATAAAAGAAAAAACCAAAATACAGTTTCCTTCGGTAAAATATGCTTTTGCGTCGGACGAGAATGGAATTGACGGAATTTTCGAAAGATCATTTGCGAGCTTTGTCTTTTCGTATAAAAACATAATGTCTCGTTTGTTTGATTACCAGGTATATTGCTCCTAGCAAACACGATTCGGCAATTACAGACTTCGTTGTAACGCAAATAAATTATTCATTCGCACACTTGCCAACGGTCGGAAAAAGTTTCCTCTGCCGAAAGAAATTATGAGAGAGAGAGAGAGAGAGAATAAGCAAAGTCCCAAGTATCGACGAAAAAAGAACGAAGGGAGATAAGCGCGCGTAGGGAGGCGAAGCGCATAATTGAATGAAGAGGTGCGGGGGTGGCGCGGAGTTTCGCTATGGTTCCAAGCCCGAGACATCATGCGTTATTCAACACCTTTGTCCTTTCGTGTCTCCTTCAACAATTTTTTACTACGCGAGACAAGGAAAAAAGGCCGCTCGATTTTACGCCCAAAGACACAATGTACGACAAATTTCGCAATATCAGAAATTTGTCGAACCGCTACACAAACATGAATATTGTCTGTGCGCGATATTATACGCAATAAAACAGCGTATCCGTCTTGCATCGACGAGGATGATAACGCGCAAATCGGCCAAACTACTCGTATCGCCGTAAAGTTTTGAGGCGTATCCAAATATAACACCGTCCCTTAGGCAGTAACTAAAACGACCCTTTAGCAAGCGTATACGTGTGATCCCTAGCGATACAAGTGATTTTTCTAGAGGCGAATCTTGATTGCCGGGAAAAGACATTGGTTTGGCCTACATAAATTCCATGGGTTTTTTAGTTTGCCGATCTGCTATTCCTTTTCCCCCTCGCACTTTTAGTTCACGCGGCTTTTATGACTTGGGAGTTGAACACTCCCCCGTGCACGTACGTGTTGAGCCGCAGTTTATGTGGATTTCACTCAGTGCTTTATCGTTCGCTGACTCGTGTAAAGATAATGAAAGGCACGGTTGTGTTTGTGTGACCACGAGAGCACTTGCAGTGTAAAGTTGATGGAAATGGAAAATTGTCTTCTCCGTAACTTTCCACGTTTCAACGCACTCTATAATGTTGTTTTGTTTATCTTTATTATAGGAAAGCGATAACCTTTGGTGGGATTCGTTCGTTACTGAATTCTTCGAGGACGATGCGACGATGACGCTTCAGTTCTGCTTGGAGGATGGACCCAAAAGATACAGTAAGTTTTGCGCAATTACTTTCTAGCGCAATTCGCAGCGCTCGCCAGTCGACTTTTCGCGTCCAGCCAATTTCCAGAGTCCGACTGTACGTTTGTGTGCATTTCGGACAAAATTACACGTGACCATCTTTGGCACTAATGTTCCGCTACTAATTTTCGTCAATGATCTGCTCTCGTGCTCGCGGTCGACTTGCTTTTGACGCTAAGCTAAAGTGTTGTCTTTCAGTTGCACTCTTCCTGGTCGACAACCCAAGTCAAGCGGCCTTCTAAACGTATGATTTTTTTGATTTTTCAGCGATAGGAAGGACGTTGATCCCTAGGTACTTCCGTTCGATATTCGAGGGTGGCGTAACGGAACTTTATTACAACATAAAACACCCGAAGGAGTCGTATCACAGCACCATGATAACGCTAGATTGTGATAACTGCGTGATGGTCACGCACCATGGGAAGCCAACATTCACTAAGGTAACCACCGATTGATTACTTGTCCTTACCTCCAGACCAATGTTAGCTTCGTTTTGCTCGGTACGCCCTTTTTTATTCGTGTCACGAGTAAAAGTCACGTTGTGCTTTCTTTTTAAAGCCCGACTAGTCATCAAAGTGCGTTTTAGACAGTAAACGTAGCGTCCGATTGGAATATGAAAGCGGGTAAATGCGAGTTTGAGTCTAATTCAAATGTCGTTTTTGTGGTACAGGTGTGCACGGAAGGCAAGTTAATATTGGAATATACCAACGACGATCTCATGAGGATAAGGTCATGGCAAATGATTGTGAGGCAACACCGAGAACTAGTACCCAGGGCAATAGTCTCCATGTCGCAGGATCCTTCCGCGATCGAACAACTCAGTAAAAACATCACGAGGCAGGGCATCACGAATTCCACACTCAATTACCTTAGGGTAAGTCGGCAAATGTTCTTTTATTTTCTTTTATCGAGGTAATTTACTTGTCGAGCAGTTGTAATAACAACGAGTTTGTGATTTTTCAGTTATGCGTTATCTTGGAGCCAATGCAAGAATTAATGTCGAGGCACAAAGCGTACGCGCTTTCGCCGCGCGACTGCTTGAAGACGACGCTGTTCCAGAAATGGCAGAGGATGGTTGCCCCGCCGGGTAAGAGAGGTAGTCGGACAGTTGCTTTACATGAGAACCACCAGAATATAAAAACGAAAAAACCCGCTCCTCGCACTTTGGTTCCACAAGGCGAAGCTATATCAAATGGGATATTCATTCAATCGATATAAAAAAACACACACTCACGTCTCTTGATCTTACTTTTTTTTCTACTGCCAGAGACACGCAAAGAAAGCCTCTATGCAAATGCAACGGCAAGCATTCTTTTCTCGCGCCTGCGTCTCCCAACTTTTCGCTTGGCTGGGCACGCGCCCCCGCGAGACGACGAACGTCCGGGTCGCTTATCCAGCTGAAGATCGCCCGCCTTCCCTGCGTTCGTGCATGCCTGCGCGATTTTTTTTTCACTTGTCTCGTGGTTTCTTTTACCGAAAGTTTAGTTTTTAATTTTTTTCCGACGATATTCTTTTGCGTCTGAACAGTCTTTGGCTGTTGCGCAGATTTCTTTTTACTAGTAATATTTCCAAAGAAATCTTGTTTGAGCGTGTGCACTGTTCAATTTTGCTCAAAATATCGAATCGAATGATTAAATTCTAATCGATCCAAATTAGGTTGAATTTCGTACGAAACATTGGAGAGCATACGTACGAATATCCATCGTTGACGTTCAACTTCGAATCAATTGCTATCGTGGAGAAGTTAGAGTTACGCGTTGATTTTACATTGCTTCCGAGTGTATTCGAACGCACTTGCCGGTGTAATATACAAAACGCGCCAAAGGCATATAAATGCATTTGCGAGGGCAGACGCGCAACGGCTGCGCGCCCATTTTTTGCTTGGCTCTTACGCACTTGAGCTGGTACCTACGAGCGTATATCCTTTACAAGGTCGGCAGAGCCTTGGAACCAAGCGTGCGCGACATTGCGCAACGTGTGTGAGAGAGCGCGTGTGCTTCGCCGATTGGCCAATATCTCCTATCGGAAAAATGCACACATTGCCCTTTATTTGCTTCGTATTTTCATTTTTTTATTTAATTTTGTCTCGCCTTGCATTCGAACGAGTTTTAATACCATTTTGTATCTTTGAAGTGATTGCCGTTTTATTATTTTCCACGCTGGAATCAAGGCGCACGAGGCAATTCCACGCGTTCGAAATGAGATGTATTAATAGTTTTTTTCAATATGTCTTGGAAAACTTCGAAACGTTCAATATAATCAACGGAAATACGAAGCAAATAATTCTTTGTGTTCCTATCGATCAATTATCAAAGACGCCGCCTGTATTGGTGCTTCTCATTGTCAATGAACAATGCCAGCTTTTTACATTCGCCTGAAGATATGTGCTTTTTAATTCAATTTATTAACAACACTTTTTAATAATACTTTTCATTAGCACCATTTATGATTAATCGTAACTATGCCTTAGTCGTTGTACAAACTTTCGTAATATGTGTGCATAAGAGACCTTTGATAGAGAGAAAGGTCCGGCTAGAAAACATTTTCATTAATTGAACTTAGTCAATCAGCTATCACTTCGATAACTAAAGCTTCGTAATTTTACGATTATCTATGCTCCAAATTATTTTTTTCTGTAAAATCGGAATGGCTTTATTTAAACTTTAAGCAATTGTTCAAATATAAGTTCAGTTAACGAAAGACATAGACTTTTAATCGGTTAAAGACAATTTTTTCACCTATATTGGCACTTTTAACAACAAACAGTCTCGAATGATTGCACTAATAACGAGACTCTTTCCTCGGCAGAATCTCAAAGGCCAGCAAATAAGAGAAGAAAGCGAAAAGGCAGCGCTTCGGGTCCAGGAAACAATGCACCGCCAGCCCCGAGTAAAAAAAGATCGCCAGGGCCAAATTTTTCCCTCACGACTCAGGTAACTAATTCACCTTCATTGCATCGTTGATCGTGTGACGAAACGGTTTCGCATGGTCGATATTCCGAGCATATTTCGCAGTGCTAATTAACATCGACTTTCAGGACGTAATGGTAGTAGGCGAACCATCTCTGATGGGCGGTGAGTTCGGTGACGAAGACGAGAGACTGATCACGAGGCTGGAAAACACGCAGTACGATGCAGCAAATAGTTTGGATCCGCATAGTCACGACGCGACGGGCGGGCCTCCACCTCACCCACATCAGTTTCATTCGGAACCGCAGCCTGGTAATTCCTGGCCACCAGACAGAGGTCCAGGTCCACCACAGGGAGGACCAGGCAACCAGGTAAATATAATTATGGAGCCAACAACCTCGCAGTTTCGAAACGATAGTCTACCAATCTCTCCAACGGCGAGTATCAACGTATCGCTTGATTTTCTTTGCAAAACGCATGCCGAGTTTTCCAGCTCGAGACAGCTGCACGACCACTTTCAACCAATTTCGAGCATCTTCAAAGCTTGCCAAATAAATGCGTCTGTAGATCTTCGTCTAAACACGACTGATCGTTTCTTTTCTACCGAACCGGGCAGTAGTTTTGAAGGAAGTAGCAGACGGATTATTTGGTTGGCGTAATAAACGTTTGCCAATGGCAACACATTGTTTTGCCGTTTAACGCTTTTTACATAAGAAAGTCACTCGACACAAGAATACTTGCCGTTGACGAAAGACTTATTTCTCATCGTGCGTTGGCGCGTATACTAATAAATGTGTGTTGATGAAAAACAGGGAGTCCCGGGAACGCAAGGCGGGGCGGGTGCAGGTGTGCAGGGTACCCCGGACGCAGGCCAGCAGCAGCAAGACAAGAAGAGCCCCGCAGTGAGCCAGTGAGGCCAGGAGTCCCCGCGCCCCCCTACCAGGGGGCGACGGGGGCGCAGGCCCAAGAACGTGGCTCCCTAGCGGGGCGAGAACTCTCAGCTCCCCTCACCCTACTTGACCTCAGCCTCGTCGCTCTCGGCCGCCACCTCATCTCTGCCCTCGACCGCCGCCCGTTTCTCTCAAATTGGCACTTTGCCTCTGCCCGGCTCTCACCATCTGCAGCCACCTCCACCAGCCGGAGCCGCTGGAGGAGTTCCACCGTCCTCCGCGGAACCCGGCATGTCCGCGGCCCAGTCGCAGGTAGCCGCCGGCATAAGCCAGCTGCTGCTGCAGCAGGGCCAACAGGCAGCCACTGTCGCCGCCGCGGGTTCCGCTGGCGGCCAGCCTCACAACCCGATCCAAAGCTTGCTGCAGCAGGTTTACTATCTGCAGCAGATAGAGTATTTGCTCACGCAGCACGGTCACATTTAGACTTCTCCGGTGGACCGCTAGTCGTCGAGCTTCGGCGGGGAGATCATACCTTTATTTTGCTGCAGTGTTTGGAATTACGAATTTCGGAACAAAAGTGCCAATCGCTTCAAAAAATACACGACGTTTGACTCGTTCACGCATCTTCTACAAATCTTCATTTTGTTTTTGGTTATCCGGTTACCCGCAACTTTCTCCCTTGACGTCGAGTTAGTGTAGAGCCACGCCAGCAGTGCTATGTCAACTGTTGCGTTTCAATATCTACGCCAACGCAGAGAGTGATCCAAGGGACGGTGATGTCAGATTCGATACAGTGCGCAAAACAAAAGTGAGCGCCCGGCGTGTGATATATTATATATACATATACATTTATGTGTGTGTGAAGTAAGGTGCAGGGGAATATACATAGATTATACATACAAGAAATAAATGTCGAAAGCGAAGAACAAGGAAATAGTTAAGTAAGAAGCGGAACGTGTGTATGACTCTTTAACATGTGAAAAAAGTAAGAAAGATATGACAGATTGAAGAACGTGCAAAGGTTCTTGTGAGTAAGAAGTAATAGAAAAGAAAAATATTGCCACACGCGGCAGGGACGATTTTATTCGAATGCTCTGGCGCGGAGCTGTGAAAGAATCTCTATCCGTCAACAGTATTGATATAATTAATAGAGTAAATGAAATATAATATTATAAGGAGAATCTAGTATAAGAATGTACTGTGCACTGTGCAAGCGTTTGTAAGCAAGCTGAGAAATAGTTGAAAAGCGAGAGCACGAATGAGGTAGAGAATGAATTTTAAAAATACCTGGAACTTTAATCGATTGAGATCATTTTCAATAGAAGAAAAGCCGATGAAAAAATGGAGATTTCGTAATAACGAATGGTTTTCAAACGCACAAATTCATTTACAACGCAATCCTTTTCTATTCCGTTTCAATTTTTACATCTTTATAGATGGGTAATTGTTTTTTTTTTTTTTGCGAAATTCGAGCGATTAATTCATTTGATTCCGCTTCACTTTGAACACATTTTTATTGCTTTTTCATAACACATGACAGCTAATTGGAGGATGCTTCTATTTTGTATTATATTTCAATTTATACTTAATTACAAAAGATGAGGATGCGTCGTCGTCTATTTTCAACAATATTAAATTGGAAGCAACATTAGTGTATAGGCCAAGAGTAGCGAAAGGAAATACAATTTTAATCGTAAACTTTTTTTGTATGAAGCGTTACAGGTATTAGAGTGCAAAGTTCGCACGTTATTTATTGCTTTGATCATTTTTGTACGAGTTGAATTTTTATTGAACGATTACGTGAATTCTTCCACATCGACGAACACATTTTATGGCAAATTTTTGCAAACGTTCATACATTTATTGCGCATAGCTTAAAATAGTATGTACATTTATTGTTATTGCAGAAGTAAGCCATGAATCTTTGATATGAAAGAATGACAGCGTTTCTGTAAGTTTTCGTCGTTCAATAAAAATTCGAGCCCTTTGAAAACGAAATTAAATGTAGGTAATTTTTGAACAATGCACAAAAATTTATTGAATTTTTCGTCAATAGATTTATATGATTTTGTGTACATAGTTCCTTTTCTTTAAGTTATGTATTGTTTTTATGTTCCTTATTATATTTGTTCCTACGTCATTTACCGATAGTTCATGACTAATTGCTTGCATCTTCGCTATTAATATGCAGATGTGTAAAAGCAGGGCATTAATGATATAATTTTTAAGAGGAAATCAACTTTCTGTATTAATTTCGTTATTAAGCATAACAATTTCTAACGAGAAAAGTGTGTATAAGCTAAAACTAATACTTAAACTAAAATTATTTTTTGCTAATGTTAACAAAAACCTCGAATTATGACTTCAAATATGTTCAATCGTATCAGACATTTTACAACGTGGCAATTGCCAGAATTCGGAAGCTTCTATAGGTGTCGACTAAAAAAAGTCATTTTACGGTATGTACATATACCAGTGCGCTTTCCTTGCTACTCTTGACTATTTCCTTTGCTGTTTGTGTTTAAAATCTGTTCAAATTCAGATAAACGTGAAATAAAGTGCAATTCCCGAAGCCCAAAAGTTGCACGAACAACTTTGTGCGTTGAATTAGAATTGTTTTTATGTGAAATCGAGTAATTTTGAAGAAAAATCAAATGGATAAACATAGATTTATCGAGTGCAAACTTAGTAAATAGTAAAAATAAAAGTAAAAACTCTCCTCTCATCGTACACCTGTGAATTGCAGTTGTGACAATGTTTCATTCTAATCCATCGCGTGTAAAAAAACAAAACGGTTATACATACGAGCCAATTTAGTTTGTAGTGCACACTTGACAAACAGTTTTAAGCGAAATGATTTCAAAAGAAAGTCATCGAGAGATGAAGTCACAGTTCTATACAAACAATACAGCCACATATACACACACCAACAAGAGTTATAAACTAAGCCACGCGTGAAAAGCCAGTACAGTCCCATAGCGCAAAGTATATAGAAAAAAAGAAAGTGTACACGAGTTAGATCGAATGATTGCGAGTGTGTGAAAAATTAGGTGGGAAGTGTAGACGAGTTCCGTGGGTTTTTAGGATAAATGATCTATTGAAAAATGTTGTATATTATTACGAATTATAATGACACTATTATAATTAATTAACTATTATACTCTAAATAATGTGAATTGAATTTAAACTGAAAATTCATGAATGATAAGTAATAGGAAATTTTTAATTGTTAGCAAAGCACATTGAGTCGCAAAAGTATCTCGACCTGCTAGAGCGCAAAAATGCGACGAAAGAATGAAAATAAATCTTTTCAACACCAATGCTAATGACGAAAGTTAAACTGTGGAAGATGGACATTGAGCGCCTAAATTTTTTTTTATTATTCGTTAGGTAGTAAGAGAAGTGCATTATCAACAATCATTCGACATAGGATGTATGAAATCGTGTACTGTCATCAACTGTAAATAAATCAATATAAATTATTCTTTTGGCGTATATTCCTTTTATTCTTCATTTGATCTTCTTTTTCTTTGCAAGTGTTAATGATAATCGGATGTGTTGACAATGCATTTTTAAAACAAAGTGCTAAATGGATTTGTAACGATATAAAACATTTTTTAATACACTTAACTTTTTAGAAACGTAGCCTCTAATATTCCCAGATTCGCATGCCCTCGTGAGATGTGTTGAATAACTGAATATACGACCAACTTTTGAATGATTTAAACAAAATGTTACTGTATTTTATTATACTTTATTTCATCCAATAGAAGGTTTTATGTAAAAATAAAAAAATAAATAATTGTTTATCGAAGGCAATTAGTTTATAAATTCTGTACAAATTTTACGTTAATATTTTAAAAGTTTTATATATACATATAACTATCAATAACATTGGTATATAGGTATATGTACCTAGGGCCGATTTTTATCATTGAAAAATACGGATTTTCTACTTCGGTAAGGGATAAAGAATATTTGTAAGTCTCTTGTTATAGTTCAGGGAATAGCTGGGTATAAAAAGATGTTTTTAAAAATTATTATCGATGTTCAAAACTGAAGATTTTCTAGGAGAAACCTCTGAACACGGTACATAGCAGCAGGTTGTAAATAAAGCGAAAACCAAAACGAGTCTAGATTTTATTAGAGATAAATGACTTGAAAAGTCAATCGTGTGACGGTAAAGACTTGCAGTTTTGGTTTTGTTTTAAAGCACTTAAACAAATGATCTTAGGTAGCTTTCGATGAACGAACGGGTGAATTCGAGAATGATAACGAAGCTCCATGTCTGTAGTCCAAGTTACTTTGTCAGTGTGTCGGTCAGATCAAGATATTCAGGTGACCGAAAACGAGCGACAAATGTGCACCGGCATAGTGTATAAATAAAATACTAGTGAAATAGGGGCGATTATTGCGTGCAAGGATATAAACATTTACCCTTTAAGTGGAGATGAGCTAGCTCGGTATATTATATTAATATACATTCAAAGTTGACTCATTGCCATGACCAATAAAATAATAAGGAAAACAAATTGTCATCTAAATACATTTTTACGCACTCCCCAAAACAAATTTTTATCCTTGTCATTTGTATCATAGCAACATGTGTTTAAAAGTCCACCATTATATGTATGTAATCAAAATTGTAACTGAAAAAACGTTAATAAAAAAGCGATATTCCAAATTTCAACATTCTTTCGTAAGTTCAACGCCGTTACCAAGCCTACCATCTTCCAACAGCACTCCTCTTTACCAGCCCCTCTTACCACCCCTTCGAGCTTGTCGTTATTCCCTCGTTTAACTGTATAAATACGCAACAGCAACGAGCTGAAAAAAGGCTTACCGTCCTAGCACGTCTCGTTGCATCAGCCGAATTTCAAATTTGACGGAAGTTACGTACGCGCTATTCCGCTTACCGTGCTCGTCAATTGAATCTCTTTACAAACAATTCCCTCGATAGCCGATAGTCACGGCAAGTGCCGTTCAAGTTGCATCCAACGAATTGACGTTTAGACGTTGCTGCGCCTTTTTTATGAAAGATATAAAATATTATTGTCAGTTTCGATTGACTAATGTAGTTTGATGGAACATTCCCGAGAATTCTCAAGCCTCGCCTCTCGCCTCGTGGCCTCTCGATCGTTCCAACGCGACCCCCTTTTTATTGGACGATTCTACGTATCTCTTCACATCGATTGGCTGTGTAGATTATCCCACGCATGCGTACGTATGTGTTCGAGGTATTGCGGCGAGAGCGGCGAATAGGTTGCATCACTGCACGTGAAGTCGTCGTTTGCTACTCTTCGTTGCGCCGGGATTTGTCTGCGTTTTCGCTCTCCTCGTTGGAGTTGCCTCGTGAACCGATACGTTAAAGTGAAATCTCAAAATGCTCTCCGCAGCTAGGCTTTTCGGCCGTGGTGTCACCTCCTGTGATATCGCCAGGAAGCAGCAGTTCAGTAGTATCCTGAAAAACGTGAGTTTTCATTTTGACCCTACGCACGCTTCACGTTCTCCAATTCAACGACACGCATTCTCGGACGTTTAAACCTTGTCAGCTCTTCATTTTAGTTAGTTGCCATTCGCTTTACGTAGCGAGCAATTTTTATCGCAATTTTTATCTGCTCGGTGCAATCTCCTTGTTCAAGACGTTTCTCGAAGCTTTCTGCTTCTTTTTGTCGGCGTCTTCTCGTACACGTTTTTTTCCTTTTGAGGTTAAGCCCCTTCACATAACTTCGTTCGATGTATGTTTATTAGAAGTCGGCATATTTAAATTTGTGCTTGGAGGAATCGAGGATGAGAAGCTTTAAACGAACGCTTTTTGTAACTCGTGCCGGCACGTGTCTGTGAATACTAAACGTTTTGCACAAGAGGCCCGATACCGTGGGCCCCCTCGGCACGATGCCAAGGGACCCTTGAATTTTTCGCAAAATAAACGGTGGAGGATCTTTATTTCAGTACTTGATAAATTTGTTGTCGACACGGTCAATCTAAAAATCTAGCGATTCGTCATTTTTTACGGCAATTTTTCCTGAATTAGTTTATGTAATAACCGAATATCGACTCGTGCTATTTTGATTCAACGTTCATTTCAGAATTCGATAGCAATGCCATAGTTACAGTCTCGTGGACAACAAAAACAAAAAAATACCTCGTATTTTGTGCGGTTGTCGCAGTTAATAGTTTTTCGACGCTTCGCGCGAAAAGTGCGCATTTCCGCAAGTTCGGTATAAAACGTGTGCTTGAGATCGAGCTTTTCACTGGTTGTACAAAGATTATACATATTCGATACGTGTTCAGTTCAAAGATTTGCGTCCAGTGTGCCTTTCCATCCTCGTTGCTTTTCCGCACTTGTATCCTAATGTACTACTATTCCAGTTGATGTAATCAGGCTGCAACGTTGAATGACTTAATTTTACAAGTTATGATGTAATATTACAAGTACCAAGTGAAATCGTATGCTATGCGGCTGGTTTTCGTGATGCTTTTAAGTAGAAATGAAGATAATTGTTCATTCGAAATGACGTACTTTTCGCGCGTTCGGCATAAAGCGTGTGCTTAAAATCGAGCTTTCTACGGGTTTTATCGAAAAGTTCTTGCTTTTCTCGTGGACTAACAAACTATAATTACAGGCTGCTGCACCATCAGTTGCTTTCCCACAGCGAAATGACTTCCAACAGTACCGTTTTAGGTAAGTTCTAATTATATTTGGTTTGCATAATTTTTTTTGCATGTTTGATATGTCTCTCGAGTAGTTGATTAATTATAATTCAATATCGTGTATTATAGCTCTGAGAAAGTCAAAGGAGCAGTCATCGGTATCGATCTTGGTACAACATTCTCGTGTGTTGCCGTTATGGAGGGAAAGCAAGCCAAGGTTATTGAAAATGCAGAGGGTTCTAGAACTACACCCTCGTATGTTGCCTTTACCAAAGGTGAATATTAAATTCAAAATTAAAGGATTCCTCCAATGTTTGCGCATAGAACATTGTACGAAACTTATATTGCTTTGATACCAATCTTTCTAGACGGAGAACGACTAGTTGGTATGCCGGCAAAAAGACAGGCGGTCACAAACTCTGCTAATACCTTTTATGCTACAAAACGTCTGATCGGTAGAAAGTTTGAAGATTCTGAAGTAAAGAAAGACATGTATGTACAACGATATTTGTTCATTTCTATACTATTATCGGTATTTTGTGCTCAATGCGCTACGTTACGTTTTACAGGAAAATGGTATCCTACAAGATTGTTCGCTCTTCCAACGGTGATGCTTGGGTACAGGGAACCGATGGAAAAATGTACTCCCCCAGTCAGATTGGAGCTTTCGTTTTAATGAAAATGAAAGAAACTGCCGAAAACTACTTGAGTACTCCAGTCAAGAATGCAGTTGTCACTGTTCCAGCTTATTTCAATGACTCTCAAAGACAAGCCACCAAAGATGCTGGTCAGATTGCTGGCTTGAATGTCCTCAGAGTAATCAACGAACCTACAGCTGCTGCCCTTGCTTATGGCATGGACAAAACTGACGATAAAATGTAATGTATCTTAACATCTATTCTGGAATTTGATTGAAACGATCGATCTTTTCTAAGATGTTCATTTCCGATTATAGCATTGCTGTGTACGATTTGGGAGGTGGTACTTTTGATATTTCCATTCTTGAAATTCAAAAAGGAGTCTTCGAAGTCAAGTCGACCAACGGAGATACATTTTTGGGAGGTGAAGATTTTGACAATGCTTTGGTCAATCACCTCGTGTCCGAGTTCAAGAAAGAGGTAAACTATTATATCGTTAGAAAAATTAATTACCCAAATTTCCTTTAAGCGAATATAGTTTTAGTGTTGTAAACTAGTATATTTTACCCAAGTAAACGTTACTCCTTATTTGCAGCAAGGTATTGATGTAACTAAAGACGCAATGGCAATGCAGCGTTTGAAGGAAGCGTCGGAAAAAGCCAAAATCGAACTTTCGAGCTCTCAGCAAACTGATATCAATTTGCCTTATCTCACCATGGACGCTAGTGGACCCAAGCATTTGAATCTCAAACTTACGCGAAGCAAATTCGAGTCTCTCGTCGCTGATCTGATCAAGCGTACGATTGCACCTTGTCAGAAAGCCCTCGGTGACGCCGAGGTGTCGAAGACAGAAATCGGTGACGTTCTTCTCGTTGGTGGTATGACCAGAGTACCCAAAGTACAACAAACCGTACAGGAAATCTTTGGTCGTCAGCCGTCGAGGGCTGTCAACCCTGACGAGGCTGTCGCTGTTGGTGCTGCTGTTCAAGGTGGTGTATTGGCCGGAGATGTTACCGATGTGCTCCTGTTGGATGTCACTCCACTTTCTCTTGGTACGTATCAATTCAGTAAAATTGAACAAATTGCTTGTTATGGTCCTAATTATGATGTTTGACTAATCTTCTCTCTGATAACCAAAGGCTGATATTTATCATCCTGAATTATGCCCTAAAACAATATTCATTTTCGCAAATGCATTACGTCCTTTTATGCAATATGGTAATATTTGTTAACGCTATAGGTATTGAAACCTTGGGTGGAGTTTTCACAAGACTGATTACTCGTAACACAACCATTCCAACGAAGAAGAGTCAAGTCTTTTCGACAGCTGCTGATGGGCAGACTCAGGTAGAAATCAAAGTTCATCAAGGTGAACGTGAAATGGCCAGTGACAACAAACAATTGGGACAATTTACTCTGGTTGGCATTCCTCCCGCACCAAGAGGAGTTCCACAAATTGAAGTTACATTCGATATTGACGCTAACGGTATCGTTCATGTCTCTGCCAGAGACAAGGGCACTGGAAAAGAACAACAGAGTAAGTGGCTACGCAATAATATATCTATTGTAATACTCTTTTAAATCTACTTAAGATGATGCTTATATTTTTCGTCTCTCAAAGTTACTTATGCTATGCTATATGTAATACGTGTGGACAAACATAACTGATAAAAAATCGCAATCATAAATGTACGTGGAAAAATTTTGATTTTTCTTTGAAGTAAAGTATTATATTACAAATTGCAGTTGTTATTCAATCGAGCGGTGGTCTGAGCAAGGATGAAATCGAGAACATGGTGAAGAATGCTGAGCAGTACGCTAAGGAAGATAAGGTTAAGAAGGAAAGAGTGGAAGCTGTTAACCAGGCTGAAGGTATTGTTCATGACACAGAAGCAAAGATGGAAGAATTCAAGGCTCAACTTCCTCAGGATGAGGTAATTAAATATATAATATACGTCTTGATTTTGAGAATGAACAGTACGTATTAATAAATCTTTGTGTGTATTTGTAGTGTGACAAGCTGAGAGAACTAGTTGCTAAAATGAGGGAAACTTTGGCAAAGAAAGACGATATGGACCCTGAAGAGATCAAGAAACAAACGAACGAACTTCAACAGGCGAGTCTCAAGCTCTTCGAGATGGCCTACAAGAAGGTATAGTTACTTTTATTATGTTAATATTAGACGTTTAGTAGCTTTGAAATCGATCATTTTGAAATTAAACTAATTATTGTTGAATTTATTCCTTTGAAAATAACACTAATGATTCTTATGCAGATGGCTGCTGAGCGCGAAGGAAACCAACAGCAAACTCAAGAACAACAACCTGAGGGTGAAGAGAAGAAGAAGGAAGAGAAAAATTAAATGTAATTATAATTTTGTTTAGTTTTTTATGATTGAAATGTATTTCAGGCATTCTGGTAGCTATATGATAACAAAGCCAAGGAACATTGTAAAGGGATACGAAGAACTTAGGGGAAAGATGCTATGGCACTACACAGAAAAATTAGTTGTCCAATAAAAAAGACTGCGCGAATAAATAATTAGCGATATACCTATGAACATCCTCGTTTTATTAAATAAAAGTTTATGCACAAGTAGACGTAACTTTTATCTTGTTTTCGCTAATTGCTTATTTATGCTACCTTTTTTTGTACACTGAACGCCTCTTTTTTTTTTTTATCTATTCAGTCGCATCTTTCCATGAAAGCTTATACCCATTTATTTGTAACGTCACTCTCGATTTTGCTATAATGTCTAAGTTAAATTATACTGCTTAAACAACTCGTTAAAATTTATATTTTTTTCTATTTTTTAGGTTTTGGGCACAAAATTATTTTACCCGCCATCGAACTTAGCTATTACTGTTGTACGTCAATCGAACAATTTCGGATGGCCAGTAATTCACAAAAGTTGACTACGTCTACATCCAGATAGCGTCACGTCGTCGGTACTCACAAGTGGTCAATAGGCCACTTGGTGAATGTATGCCGCTCGACGTATATACATAATAAAATTTGCATTAATTATACATTTTATTATGCTACAAGTATAATAGGTTGATAAGGTATAATGTAAATTGTGTACATATGTGATTGTGTGAACAAAGTAATGTACCAGTGTTTCGGGTTATTACCGCTATAACTCCGAAGTAAAATTGTTATTTCGCATTTCATTTTAACTAATAGCGGTCGTAGGATTGCAAATCGTGTGGATGCGAATCAAAGTTATGAAAGTGAGCATTATAATAGAGTTAGTAGTTGCAACAGATGAAATTTATTTAGTATAAAAAAGAAATAGGCATACTAAATGTAGATTAATACAAGTACTAATACGTTAATAACTATGTATTTGTACACTTGAACCAAGTTTTTTTTTATTTAAAGAACCATACACAGTTTTACTTTATACATGTTTCTGCAGTGTTTGTTCAATAAAATTAATAAAAAGGTATTTATATTGTTCAATACTTTTGCTTACCTCGTCTTTTTCCTATTTTTTCATATTATTCCGCAGAGCTTCGTGCAATTTAATAAATTAATAAGCGTAAGTTGTAACAGATTACTAGAGCCTGAATTTTTATTGTTGACAAAGATCATTTACGTGTTGGAACCTTCTTTTTGTAGATATCGTTATTTTTTCCATATGTTTGTCTTTCATCTTTATATAAAAATAAAGAAATATTCTTTGAACAATTTTGAAAAGGTAAGTAATGAACGTGACATCTGAAATTAATTGGCTATGGTAAGGGCCCTTTAATAATTTGTAGATTGATCAATTACATTTAAATTTATTCTTTCAATGATCTCTTTCAATGATATTTGATCAATTCTGAAATAGTTTAATGAAAGTGTACGAGAATCGTACAAGCAAAATACGGCTGTAGTTCGTGACGTTATCCTTAGTTGAAGCTAAATGGACCTCGCGAGCCATGTTATAAAATGTATTATATTTAATAATTTAGTAACGCACGTTTTATTATTGCATGCGATACTGTATTTATATGCTCTGCTGTCGGAAATTGAAAGTCCAATTAAATTATTATCGAAAGTTGTGTAATTAAACAAAATATTCAATTACACAAGTTTCGTTAGAAGAGTCATCGAGAATACGACATAGCGATGTAGCTTTGACTCGACTATCTGGTAAGAAGTATTCGTCAACATGGCCGAATAAATAAAACAAAGTGGCATGGTATCGTTGTTAATTAATTATTCGTTACGTTACAGTGTTGAGTAATCAAACGAGATGATTTCGCGCTAATTCAAGCACCAGAAATAATGCTAAATAGTTCGAGTTTATTACCCTTAGTAGTTGTTGGTCAATTCGATTGAAACAGGAGTCATAAGGAAACTATAGATCGATCGCATATCCGTCTGTGAAATTGTTAAGTACCAATCCTTTCACTAGCATTTTTGATTGTTAAACTCAGCTGGTCGTCAGACGAACTTTCGCCGGATTTTTCCGATGTTGTACGTGGCAATAGACGTATACACGGAAGCTGCGATAATCGGTTTCGTTCTCATTTCCGAAGGCTCTTGTATTGTCTGCTGTCGTCGGACAAAGGCCGAGATTGGTCCATAGAAACGAGTGCATTGTTTCGGACGATGATGTTGCACGCCCGATGATTTGCTCGATCAATGGTGAATATCGAAAGTGCGATTGTTTTATTTCTTCCAGTTAATACACAAGCTCGTTGAACGTTTGCGCGAGAGGCGTTTTGACGCCAAAGTAATTAGACCTGAAAACGTGGCGCAATTTTGGAGGTAAATCGAAAGCGACGCACAAGTGATTTATTTGTCTAAATCCACGTAGACTTGGGCTCTCTCGTACAATCCTGCAAGCATAAGCTGAGCTTCAACCGACTTCAAAGAGAGCGTCCTTGGTAATAATAAATCCTCCGGTTGACTTGCAACAAAGAATCGAATATGTCTCGGTTCAACGAACCGGCAAGAGGAAAAAAGGTATCGATCCGGAGATCGACGATCTTACACAAAGTCGGAAGTGAAGCGACTCAGCGGCGGCGGTGGCTGCAGTGGTGGCCGGTGCTTTCTTTTGCCCATCGGCGAGTGAAGGTCTCGGTATATAAGTTGCGCCAACCGAGCTGCTATTTCCAGTTTGTTTCCCATCTACCGGCTATTGAGATTCGAGGGACCACCACTGACTTTTTTACATTGCTGCCCCTCTCGCGTCATCATCTTCCACGATGCTTCGAAATGTAAGACCCTTTGTATGCGTGCACGGCACGTCAAACTGGCGGCTAAAAAAAGGAAAAACGATCTGCCTTTTCCGTGCGCTATACTTTTCGCGCGAACGAGTTGAATCGTTCATTATTCGTTGATGATTTTTTAGAAATACCGTTGTAGTGTTATTTTTGTGTAGTTTAATAGTTTTCTATCGAAACGATAAGCAAGAAAGTTACGATCAGTGACTACTTTCTCGCGAACTTACTTCGGCGTAGTGCGAAGAGTCAGCTTTGTGCGCAAACCTCGTTATCTTAAGGGGAAATTCGATGAGATTAATACAGATCGTTTACTTTGCGCTGATTCGCTCGATGGCAAAAAAAATCTTGATTAGAGCGTGGAGCTGGCGAAACCTCGAAGATTGTATAAAATCATCACAAATTATTTTTTCGCATTTGTAGCGCGACTTTCTTTGGATACCAGTAAATTCAGTTTAGCAATGCCAACGAATTCCACTGATTAATTAAGCGATCGAAGCAGCGCGGATTCCTTGGGTGAAAAAGCTCGTGGCGTGGTCGCGATACGTGCGCGTAACCGGTACAGATAATTGAAATGGATCTTGCAGCTGGTGCTGGCGACGACCTTGGCCGTGATGGCGTCCGATGCATCGCACCACGAATTCACGTACGACGCGCCTCTTTACCCCATCCAGCCCAAGTTGATTTCGCAGTCGGTACAACTCAATGAGCTGCCAACGAAGATTATCAAAATCACCAAGACTGTTGCCGTTAAGGTTCCGGTGCCATACCCCGTTAAGGTCAGTTGCGATTGTCGTTCTTTATTGTAATTGTCGGATATTGTTGTTTTGGAGGCACGTAATTACTATACAAGAGCATGCAAGGCATACTTGTCGAGATCGTTATCTTCGATGAACGATACGATTACGAAGATAACTCAATTTTCTCGCGTCAGAGCGCGCGTAAAAGTACAAGGAGCTGAACGATTTGTCGTTGCGTACAAACACAGGTGCCGCAGCACATACCCGTGGCTGTGCCGGTACACCATCCGGTGGCTGTGCCGGTGCCACAGATAGTGAAAGTTCCGCATCACGTGCCAGTACCAGTAGAGAAGCCGGTTCCAGTGGAGCTCCATCAGCAGGTGCCGGTGTTCGTAGCTAAGCCGGTGCCTCTGCCACATCCGGTTCCAGTTCCGCAGCCGATCGCCATCAGTCAACCTGTCTACATTCCAGTGCCAAAACCTCTGCCTTATCCCGTACCGCACCACGAGCACGCGCACTTGGTAAGTACCGAGTCTAAATCGATCGAGAGCCATTCTTGATCGACGCGTAACTACGTATATGGGGTGTACGAGGTCTCGATCTTGTGCATACTCGTTTTTTGTACGTTTCTAAGAGTTGAAACGTGGATTTATAAGTGCGAACGAACTATACTTGTATCAAAACAATTGTTTCATCTGTAATTGCAGCATCAGCACCCGTGGGACCAATTTATGTCGTTTGGTCCATTCTCAGCATCACAAGTACGAATCATTGAATTTCCTATTAAAATACGTTCGGTGTGATTTCATATTTTTCTTCGGGATCGCGTAACAAAGTTCTATCCTTTTCATTCATCGCATATCTGGATTTCGTTCAACCGTTTCGTCTCATTTCCACAACAATGTCGCGTAATTTTTGCCACTGATTCAAGTTACGTATCGAATATCCGATGGATAATAACACGAATTTAAGGAAGCTACTTCGAATTCTTTTGTGGAAACGGAAAAAACCGTAGTTGAACGTTGGCTAATTTTACATGAATACGTTAATTCTATACCGTTCTGTTGATAAAACGTTTTAACACTTTTAAAACGATTAATCATTGCATTACTTTTCTGGTCGAGTTTTTGAAAATCACCAATTTCCATCATACCGTGTAAAATCGTCGTACGAGAAATTAATTACGTCGATTTAACGACCGAGATTGTATAAAATTTCAAATATCTCATTTTAGGATCAAGTTCATCCGAATCTCTATACGAGAACGTCTGATTTTGATGCTGCCGAGGTCCATGGAAACGAAAATGCACAAGACGAAGGGGACAAAACTGAAATTCAAGATGGATCAGCGAGTTCCCATTACTTTGGCAATTTTCGGCCATCCCAACCAGATTATGCTTCGCCTGAGCAGTGACTCTGGTTTAAGAGCCCGACAAACAATTAGTTCAAAGTAACTTAAAAGCACGACTAGAAATGTGTAGCCACAACGAAATCGAGGATAAAACGTGCAAACTTTTTTTCAATGGCGTCGATGCGAAAATGAGGCAATTGTTAAAATATTTTTTTATTATATCACGGTAATGTATTCTTCGATTGAAGTTGTTAAAGTCGATGACGAAGTAGCTTCTCAATTAATTACTGTTTACAAGCATTGCATTGAATATTTGAATGATATCTAGGCAAGCATCGATGCGTTGCAGAAACATCGATAATATCTCAAGGTGTATATCTCACAAAGATAGTTGTGAATGTTAAAATAACGACTGCAGTCGCGTATCGGTATGGTTTCGTGTACGACGTTATTAATTAAAATTCCAAAACTATTCAAACGAATTTTTCTACTGGCTTCTTGATATTGAAACTTAGTAAGCTATACAAAGTCTATATTGTCCCGAAAAGTAAATAATTCAAATTGACGTTCAGACTTTTGCAATTCTCAGGTTCTTGTTTTGTGGATTGGTTTAACAAACGCATCCATTGACGACAAATGCTCTTAAAGAAATTATCCCTTCTCTCCTTGAGATAGACGCATATTTTTCACTTATGGTTGTCCTCAATTTATTACTCGTGTACGCATACCAATATTCCGGAAAACACTGTATAAATTATTTTACCGACTCGTATAGCATCAAACTGACTATTTAATTCGCAATCAAGTAGAAAACTAAGATATATAATACGTTACCACTATTTCCTGCGTAAAATTTGTAGATGCGTTGGACCACGTTTGAACATTTGACGTATAATACAAAGAGTGTTGGTTCATTGCAGATTCTTGGCGATTACGTTAACATTCGCTATCCAAATGAATCAAAACGACTCGTCAATGAACAAGAATTCCGTTCGTGACCCAGCAAGCGAGCAGACACGAAGTAGCCGCTAGTTTGCTGGCCGCGCTCGGTTCCGTTGAAAATCATTCGCTTTATGTTTTATCGACATACATCGCACGCTAGTACTTTTATTAGCGAAGTGGAAAGTACAGGTTGACACATTTTCATGAAATTGTGAGGAAAAACAACGTACAACTTATGAAATCTCACGACTGATTCTAATTACCGATGAAGCTTTTATGACTTATGATAATACTCTGACATTAACTGTTAATGTTCCAACTGCAAGTTCTCGTCTTGTTTCGTAGGAGAACGGACATTCTTAGCAGTAAGAAAAACAACGTTCATTTTGGTAGTTTTTGATGAATTCTAACGAGCTTTTACGATAGTTGACGAACGTACGTGACAAATTAATCCATGCTTTTATACAAAATTTTTCCACGAGGATTCCTTTTTGATTAAAAGAGAGATTGAAGTTCAATAGATACTCAAAACCATATGATTTTGAGAAAGTCATTTGAGATACACAGTGTGCCTTCGCTAGTCGCAAAGTATTTAAATCTGTGCGTTCCTGAACGATACACCGCTCATTCTTTTCAAAGGACCTCCGCAACTTTACTCGTCGATACTGGTGCTGTCGTAAGAGTGCTCGAGAGACACGGCGGTTGGAAAAGTAATACAGTTGCAGAGAAACGGAGCGGGAATTTTATTACAAACGGCGGAAAATAGGACAACAAATCGGAGAAAGCGTCTTCTAGTTTATGCAGACGTTCGAGGAACTCGTCAAGTGCAAGTGCATCGAGCGCTCAGTTCTACGCGTAAACATCCATGAACAAACGAGTAGAATTAAACGCAGAAAAACTGTCAGTGTGTGGACCATCCAAGAACTACCTGGAAATGTAGACGACATTTCTGAAGCAGTCATACAAGAAGAAGCTACTTTTGAAAAGCCATCTCCCAATATGGAATCATGATACAAGATCAATTAATGTGCCACTAAATTAACAAATAAACGTAACTTTTGTTGTTAACAATTGTAATAACATTAATATAAACATAAATGTAAAACCATAGTTTTCTGACGATTAAACTCTTTTTTAGAAAGGTCCTTTTTTGTTTTGTTCGACTGTTCATATTTTTGATTACGCAATCGCATATTTTCTCTAATGTTGAATTTCCCGCACCTTGCGCGACAATATAGTGCACGTAACGCGTGAGTAAAGTACTACTTTATAGCGTAGCTTGATATAGTACGTTAAATTGGACCAATGTGTGCTGCAATCGTCATCTTTCAAAATAACAAGTTTGTTTTTATTTCAAAACCAAATATTACATACACTGACAAATATTATATGGATTATCTTTCTGTATTTAAATAGCAGAATGTCCTTTATTACACGGACATAGAAAACGAGCCTCTTGTATAACGAAACATTGATCATATCTAATACTAACTATTAATATTCGTGGATACAATGTTGAAATGACACCTACTGATATTTGACGTCAGAGCAAGCTCTTTTGCACGGATATATTGTAACAGGAAAAAACGATATGGATGAGCTGTTTGCATTTGAATATTATTGATTAATCGAGTTCAAAGTTGGCCTTGTAATAACGTAGAAATGTGAGAACTTATGACTTCAATAGTCTAAAACGTAGAATATCCATTAAACAATACTCGGATTAAAGTCCCAGTTACGGGCACGAGTCAACACTTCAATACAATTAACAAAATAACACTACAGCATAGAGACGATCAAATTCAATCGATATATTGTCGATTTGATAAGCGTCAATATTTATACTCGTATATCAGTGGCTACCAAGCGTTCCAATCGTTACTGCTGAATCTTTCGACGACGATGGGTTTCGAGTGAACTGCATATGGCACGCGTTTGATTACTGGCACATGGATAGGTACGTGAACAGGTACGCGAATGTTGACTGGGTATGGAGCGGGTACGTGTTTAACTACTGGCACGTGAACTGGTACTGGCACTGGACGGTCGATAGGTACACGAACAGTTCGGATAACTTCGACTGGGTAGGGCTTGGGCACGGCTACTGGGAACGGACGATCTACCGGAACAGCAACCTATGCAATAAAAAAAGAGACGTACATTTGAGGTTGACGTGTTACGCGAAGACCGTGCACGAATCTTTGGTCTCGTACAAAAGCGATTGTAATAGCGACTCTATAGCAATGTCGTTATCTACTTCATCATTTTGTACTTCTACTCGGAACAACGAAATGACCTTTGCAAAAGTCATTACATTTGAATACCCGATAAAACTAACTCACCCCAATAATAGTTGAATAGGAATATTTGTAAACTGGAAGAGCCAAATTCACTTTTGTAATTTTCAAATGATCATTTCAAATTCAACGGTGCGAGTATCTTATTAGAAAAAAGCGTAACGTTTTGCGCGAGTGTTTGAATTATGGAAACCGAACGATATATGAACAAGCTGCGTTTTTTGGCATCGCGAATACTTTTGAAAAACAGCGAGACTCTCGACACGCGGAACACTTTCTTCGATCGATCATTCTTCGCGCGTGATGCATCAAAGTGAATAATCGCGTGGTCGGTCGACCACGCGAAGTATGGTATTACTCACAATGTGATCAAAAACGTGTTTTTTTAACGTTAAACAAAAAGAGATTTCGGCGTACCTTTTGGACGACAGGGTACGGAATATGTTTCTCGACGGGGACTGCAATGGGTTGTGGCACGGCAACCGGCACGTGTCTAGTGACAATGGTGTTGGTATGAACTCCGTGACTAACGTACGGAGATGCGGATGCAATTAGATCTACAGATGGTTCAGAGAAGGTGGCGTGTCCTAAAGCAGATCCAACAAACGTGGCGGCAGCGGCGCTGTGTCCGGTCGATGCGGTAAAAGTTGCATGCCAGTCATGACTGTTACCCGGAGCGGCAAAGGTAGTACTAATACCATCACCGTGTCCGTAACCGTAACCACTTCCTCGGAGGCTCCGTTTGTCCTTGGGTTTGTCTTCGCTTTGTTCGACTTTCGGCGCAGCCAGTGCGAACGTCGCCAGCGTCAACAAAATCAGCGTCTGCGATTGAAATGCCAGCGAGAAAGAGAAAGATGAAAGTGAGATATTGGAAGGGCTTTAATCGTGGGCTTTTAGCGTTAAGTGGGGCGTTTGCGAGGAGATCAACGAGCAAGTGGGTTTCGGTTTTTTTGAAGGATCGATCGTGGGTGCTGCCGGTTGTTGCGCGAATGGCTTGCTTGTTTGTTTTCGCGAAATTTGTCGAGATACTTGCTCGTATAATCAACGCTCAAGGACCTCTATTGCTTTTCGTTTGGTTTGAATAATTACCGTGTTGATCGATTAGACATACCAATTTGTATTAACAATTAATTCACTTGATGGAAAAGAAACTTTAGTTCGTCGCAAAGGACAATACTGAAGTACTTAAATGGCTAATCTAATATCGCTAATATTGCTCTTTAAAACTAGTTTTACCAGTTTGCGCTACAAAAGTACTGGAAAATATTTCGATTAATTAGTCGTTTTACGCACAGTAGATTCACGAAAATGAACGAATGTTATCGTTGGACAAAGAAACGAAAGATCTCTGAAACGTCATTTTGTTGAAATTTGTCTTTACGATTAAGTTGAAAATTCAAATAGTCTCTAGCACGATCAAACGTGACTATACCTTAGCCTGCATGTCGTCTCGATATATATAGATTCGATAAAATACGAAATCGTTTCGTTGGTCAAAGTACTTTTGACTCGCCGAGCAAAGGATGTGACTGCGTATGGCCGTTGCGAAGCCGAGCTTTTATATTTGCGAAGTAGCGTGTAATACGTGGGGTTTGGTACAATGTAAATGGAGGTGGTGGTAGTGGTGGGTATGTGTACACTGGTAAGACGGAAAAGAAGAAATCGCATTCACCCGGCCCCAAAAAATTGCTTACACAACGAAGGCTCCTATCGCAGGTCGGAGAGGGAGACGCTTGCGATTCTTTCATAAGAAAAAAAAGCAGAGTAAAAGTTACTTGCACTTACACGAGCAGTTGTACATCAAAGGACTTTGACGATTGCGACATTCGTCGAAGAATCGATATCCGTTTGGTCCAGAATCTTGTCTCACATTTATTAGGTGTTCGTTGAGCTTTCAGTTCGCTTGTTGTCGAAGTGTCTTGTGTACGGAACATCGCCGGCTTTTTAACGTACGACCGACAGTCGATACATCTTCGTTTCTCGTTCGATGTTGCGATACTTTCTACCTAAATTGTACGCTGACGTTTAATTTTTTTCAGCACTTGTAGCAATTTGACGATTTCGAAGATTAAGGCATAGACAATGCTATTTACTTGTTGTTAGAAGATCACAGAAAAGGTTGTGAATATTTACAGCGCTTTCGACGGATATTCTATAATTTAGAAAATAAAACAGCAACAGCCTTATGAACGTTGTTGTAATTTACTTGAGATATTGGAACTTTGGAAGACCCATAATTTTTCGGAACAATGACATACGACTGAAAGCTGTGCCTGAAGCGTGTCGGATTACTCAAAATAACAATTACTATTAACGCCAAAGAAAAATACCAAAAGTTCCATCCGATATTAAGATATGTACGCGATGCAGAGTCAGTTTCGTTACAGCATCGCGATTCTCGTAAAAACATAATATGCACGAGAGCCGATCGCCCATCAGGACACATCCGAAATTGAGATTAATATCGGTTTATACTGGTACTCGGGTATATACTTCGCTATATAAGCGTTACGTGCGCGTACAAACGCGAAATTCGAGTTTCAAAAAGTGGCCCTCTGTGTCCGTTTGTATGTATACCGCCATGGCGTGTTGTGTCGGTAACGATCATTACAGCGCGCAAATACAAAGAGGAGCAACACCAGTACGATTTCGTCGCGTCCGCGCGCCAACGAAAACGAAATGATGCAATTTGCATGCGGCCCACAATTCCGCTGGCCGCTTCACGTAAGTGTAACAGGCTGTTTACTGCTACTATATGGGCGGCTTGAGTCCAGTTAATTAGTGATTACACGTTGATACACGGTCACGCGCACAGCCGCCAATTTCGTTTCGTAATTAGTCGTCATAATTAGACGAAAGAATCGAGCGTTTCTTTGAAACGTTATGTCCCGTCGCATCCTTCCTCTCTTTTCATATTCTATCCAATTATGCACTTGAATAAAGTAACGTTCGTTTGTTGTTCAAGCACATTGTGAAATCGGGAAGAAAATGCTTTTATGTTTAACAAAGAGTATCCTGTTAGCGCATACCTGTTGGGGGACACGTCGAATCAAACTATATCTTTCGACGATCCATTATCGATTTTTCTCGACGCATTTTACGCATTTTACGCATTTTACGCCCAATTAGGAGTCTCCATAGAAAGCCAACGATCCTCGAACACCGCCAAATGAAAAATCACGACATCCTCCCTAAAAATAAAAATGAAAAGATCAAAACCTATAATCGTCTCGCTACAAAATCGTATATAGGTATATCTTTCCTGAAAAATGTTCAAAACACATCAATCAGCGCGAGGCATCATTGTCGACCGCGCGTAGTCTTTCGGAAATTTGCTCGGGACAAAGGTTTAGGCCCGGGGCGTCGCCTCGATATATTATTGAGCTACACAGAGACCTTTTCTTGAAGAATATCGTAAACCGCAGAAAAAAGATCGAGCTCTATCCCAGCCCTTTTTTGCGCGCGCGCATTTGTCTCCACCGAGAGTAAATTCCGCGAATTGGTTGTCTGTTCTCTCTCGCGTGCACTTCTACCGGGCCTCTTCTCTCACTTTTGCGTGACACTATTTAACCTAAAGAGGGCAGCGATTTTTTGAAGAAGACAGAGACGCGGGTATATTGCTCGTTATATGGCGCACCTTCGCACCGGGGGCCATTCCTATTCACCGGCTCTTTGTTCTCCGCTTGCTTTTCCCTCCCGTGTTCGTGCAGCCTTCTGTATACAGTTTTTTTCGCGTCGGCTCTTCGACGCGTGCACTTTTCGATCGATAAATCGTCCACGCGTTGTTTATTTACTTCTATGTAAAGACTCGCGCGCGCCGGACGCTTACGAAAACTTTGTTTTTTCCAAAAGCTTGTTTCGTACAAAAAAGTAGCAGGAACTTGACAGCCGTCGATCTCGATGCTTTTTACACGAACGCGAAGATGTATAAATTTGAATTTTTGAGATGATTAGTTTTGCGTTTCCAAATCAAAGCTAATCGTATTCTTTGCGATCGTCGAAAAGAAACGCGCACTACACAAAAGCTCGGGGGTGTGAGCACCCGCAATCAGAGATAGAATAGCGAAGGCTTTTGACTTTACTCGCGACTTTGAAGCTTCAGGGGGAAGGGCGGCAACGATGACGCGAAGGAGAGAGAGAGAGAGAGAGAGAGAGAGAGAGAGTCCGTGTTCTCAGAAAAACCTTCAAGTTGGTTCAGTAATTGAGCACCTGTCCCTGAGGGACTTTTTGGGGTCTGACGATGATCTCCGCTCGAAGCGTGCTAATGGTCGGTGTAGGGCGCGGTTGGCTTCGTCATTATTTGTGGGACCCAATTATCGCCGTTCCAACGTGCCACTCAATTTCTCGCGCGACGCCGCGACGTGGACGCTTTTACGTCCTCTCGATTCGTCTATGATGCTTCATTGCTGTATACAACAGACCAAGTTTCTGCGATTTTAGAGAGAAATTACCTTGGCCAATTTCTCGTACAACTGCAGTTATTTCGTTTGCGAAGCGGACCTTGTAATTCTTTGATTTGATATTTTCTTTTTTTTCTTTTTGAAAAAAGATGTAATTATTATGCTAGGCTATACCGTTTTCATTTTTAACGTAAGAAATACCAGAAGGTGTTTTGTTCGTCTCATTTTCGAACAATAAAGCTCGAAACTTGAATTGAAATATAATTTTATTCATCGTTGACGAGAAATGTAAGTACGCTTATATCGAATAATATTTTTGACAAACGTTTTAGTTTACGTGTACGATGTAATAAATAAATAATTGTTATTTTTTCACCAGAAATACGTAGGGAATATTTTTCGATGTAATATAGAGATATTTTCCGGCTATATTCCACGCACACACACACACACACACACACGCGCGTATATGCAATAAGCCTGGCAAAATATTTATTACTTGCCGTCGTTTGAAGGAGCAAACATTTGAACGTTTCATTGCAAGTGACGTACGATTAATAATAAAAGTATGGAGTATGATAAATTGCCAATCGTGGATTGCGTAGAAGCTCGGTCAAAACTTGAAAAACCAGGCGATTCGCGTTCCGATCTCGTTGCTTTCTTCTCTCTTTTAGCATCAAAACTCGCGGATACTATTTCAGCGGCAGTTAATGAATTTTATTGCTTTCGAGATACGCATCGGTAAAAAAAGACATTTAACTTTCCAAGATGTTCTCTTTTTCGTTCATTGTAAGCAAGCAACCCACAAGATTTAAATCTCTCTAACTTTTCAGTAATGCGTACTTCTTATTCGATATGGAATAAAAGGGCACCGCGCTCGGGAGCACATCTGGTTTGTTTTTTCTCTCATCGAAGAGCGCCCATCGACTTCTCTTTTTGTTCTCTTCATTTAAATTGTAAATCCTTCATTAGAGGATTAGGAAGAGGAGAACCATGCCGATTGTTGATTCAAATCTAGAGAAAAGGCTTTTAGCGGGCATCTCTCCCTTTTTTCGGCAAGCTCCGCGCGTTATCTTCTTTTAGCGTTTGGGGGCCAACTAATGCAGTTTGCGTTCAAAGGGACTGGCGTAAGGCGATGCGCGCCACTTACAACATCCACTCATTTGCACATTCGTACAGCTCAATTATGCTTATGCTCTTTCGAAAAGTTTTTATCTGTGAAATGTTTTATGCATGAGTTGGTTCGGATAGCGCTTGAAAAATGCATGTTAAACGTAGCAGGAATATATCTTGAAAACTTAGCGAAATTTATCACGTGCTTATCTGTAACACTTAATTGTAGCGTCAGCCAGCACATCTGTCATTGGCGCTGTATTTTTTTTCTTATGCCCTGTCTTTCGCTTGCAAGCTACAGACGACAATGCGTTCGTTCGTTGAAAGCGACACGTACACCCACGCAACACACGTACGCGTACATCTGGAATTCTCGAACAAGTATATACTCGCGTCCCTGCGCGAACAAGGGGATGCGAAGACAGGATGGAAAGTAAGGATTCACTCATTATTCGATATCGCCGACGTGTTTTCAGTTGATACTTGCCAAAGAACTTTACGTCTCCGAGCTAGTTGTCCGAGTAGTAAATAGTATAAACGTCAATTATTTCCGACAAAACCGCTGCGTGTTGGAATTTTTTGTAACGTAGCAACAAGTTTGATCGTTAAATTTCATGAACTCGGGGTAATTAAACGAAACGAAGCAGCGCAAGCTATATAAAGGAGAGAAGGGGTATATATAGTAGGGGCCAACATCTTATCCCTAACATCAAAGTTGTTAATCAATAAGAATTAAGGAAAAGGACAGCGACGATAGATTATTTACGCCCTTGTTATACGAAGAGGCCACGGAGAAAACATGCATTCCAGTTAAAGCACCGGTGATTCCCAAAGATATTGCCTGCTTTATGAGACGTTAAAATCCAACAGATCGGCCGTATATCTAAAAATACATCGGACATTGCGGTGGACGTAGCTGCACTGGGTAGAAATTCGGTCAGGTTCACGGTCAAGCCTCGCGTATAACATATTAGTTATTTATGCGTCTTGGGTGAGACGCGCGCGATTATGCTCGAGGAAGACGTTATTAGCGTGGGACAATTTAGTAGTTGGTACGAGGCCGAGGCAGCGAGCGTCGCGGCTTTATTATACCGCGATACGCACAAAAATCCTTCTTCTTTCTAACGTTTTTCGGTACGAGGTCCCAGTTAATTAAACGAACAAGTTTCTCTCGCGAAGAATGTTGATATTGTTGACCAATTTCAAACGAGATTGAAAGAACTCACGAGATCCCTGCGCCTGAGATGCGTGACCAGCTACTAATGTCGGCCGTGCCCGTCACGCTACCGTCGATCCCAGTATTTTCTGATGTTTTTTTCCCGAAGTTATTCAAGAAAAAGCATCTAATACGTTAACGTTACGCGTAAATCCACACAAGTGTCAATTGAATATAACTGCATTCATACACGTGTATATTTATAAGCTCGCGTAAAACTATTTTATTCGTTTCAATGAATCAAAGGATCAAACGCGTACAAACATGCGCCGGATCGCAATTCTGTACTGTGGAGCTAGCACGAAATTTAATTTCATGGCTTATTCGTAAGATCGACTGGCAAGAGTAACGGTAATTCCATTTTCTGCGCAAAACTCACTTATATTGCACAGTTTAACAGTAGTTATGATTCCGATGTATCTGGTAATAAATATTCTTCGTAAAAGAATCGGTAGTTGTGAATATGTTTGTTTTTAATATACCTCTTGGTAAAGTGTAAAGTAGTGTTTTTTTACAATCTTTCTTCAATGTTATCAATTAATTTTAAACAAACTTGAACATTCGTTACGCATACGCGAAAAAGCTTCAGTAGCCACGCTAACAAACAAAACGCTATCGCTACAAAGCTACGCTACAAGAACGACCGCGTAGCAGTGATTATAATTTAAAGTTTCAGTTTGGAGAGTACAAAAATTGATACTTCTTTTCATCCATTGGGCTGGCGCTTAATCGCGATGCATCGGATTACGTGCATGTGCCGTTGAATTTTTTAGAGAGCTTCTCTATCTCTCTCTCTCTCTCATTTGGTAGATAAAACGGTCTCACTCGACTGATGCCCGACGAATGCTCTCCCGTACAAGGATTAAAAAACAGAAAAGCGTTACTCTTTTGGCGGAGCTTGACGCGTTATTTTTTACTTCTCATTATTTAAATCTGCTGACAACGCAGAGATATCGGCATTAAAGTCCGACGTAGGATTATTCGTTTTCCAAAAATACCATTACCATTTTGAAAGATTAATTCTCATTGAAAACCTTAAATTGAAAAACGGCAATCGTATTTTCGTAAAAACAACAAGACAATGAAATCGGCCCATTCAATAAATTAATTGGATGTCAGTAGTATATATTTTGACACGCGCGACTATTATTCATACGATAAAAGTGTTTACGCAAATTATTAAAATCGCGTTTGATTTATAAGCGTACGTCATTTCGCGTTTATACACGAGGTTGCAGTGGACGTTTATCAGCCACGTTAACTCGCCGTAAAAGTTTATAGAGCGGGTAGCGTAGTAAATAAACATTTCCCTTCAATCGCTCGATCGAAAGAGATCGATAAACGCATATCTTATTCGAGTAGCGAGCGTTGGGTACGTAGTGTACACGGAGGCAAGGGCGTGGGAGAGGACGAATCTCTGGTATTCTTGCGTAACGGAACAAAAGAAAAAAGATGCAATTTCACTGCGCGTGTCTCGTGTAACGTCGCGTCTCGGATTACTCGTGTATAATAATTCCGGAAAGTGAAACTACCGCGAGGGAATCGGACGTTTCTCGAGCACTTGGCAAGCTGTATTATGTGTCGTAAGGAAAAACTGGAAAGCTTCCGCAAAGTGTGCATCGGATCGTCGCGGGCACGACGCGTGCTTTACGTAAACCATTGGAGTTGATTCCGAATAAGCCTTTCATTCGCGAGTGCGCGTGATCCATAACGTAAATTTCGGCAAAGACGCCGATAATCGGGATCGAACTTGTTCAATTGAGTAACCTCGCGACGCGTTGCTTCTCAATGACGATACTTTTCGTATTCGATTGCATCGTTTGCGTAGTAAACGAGAGAAGGAGCGCGAGTGGCCATTGTAATGATAATGCAAAAGAGCGATAGCTTTCCCATGGCGCAGTAGTGCAGCAACGGTCATTGTTATTCTGCTTCGACGTTATATTATTCTTCGGTATATGGATTGTCGATAACTCCTTCCTATATATACGCAACATCGGAGTATAAATATACGCGGACGATAAAATGAAAATCATTAACGTCGATAGCAGCTGAGCCAGCGTCTGCGAAATAATAAATCAATATCTAACATACAAGCGAATATATATAATCTCGCGGAGACGCGATTGGCTGGGATAACGTAAACGGTATATACGGTATAATCGAATAAAAATAAAGGCGTATTTCGCCACATAGCATGCATGCAACCGTGGTTTCGCAAGTACACGTATAACTATATACGTAGAGGTTTGCCGCTATATATACTAATTGTTTGCGCAGGGACATCTATACGACGCGTCTATGTACGCGCACGTGGAAGATTTCCCAATCAAGAGCGCGCGAATGCCACCTTAAATAGTAAGATCTTTGCGGTATTTCAATAATGGCGGCGCGACTCGGTTATTCGATCGAATATTTTCTATGCGTGTACCTATATGCGCGGTGTATGAATCTAATACCACGGTATGTCCTCGTATAGGCGCATTCGCATAATTGATCGCGCGTTAACGGATTTCGTCAGAAAACACGAGAGTCTCACCCCGCCTCGTGGAGGCCTCGCGCAGACCTGCCGCGAGAAGAAAGCGAACATTTACAACGAAACGTGTCGTGCGCGCGTGCGCTCTTGTAATGATAGGCTTTGCGCATTCGAGTTAAAGTTATGCTGCACGTGAATTTCTCGTTACATCTATTGGTCGATATGCTGTGGCGCCGCTTCATTGTATTAATACGCGATATTAACATTTGCATTTGACTCGTGCATATATCTCAATTAAATACAATTCCGACGATTAGGAGATAAAAGATGCGGCAGACTACGAAATTGATTTGACTTAAGTTCATTCATTTTGGGGGACTGCATGAATAAGTGATTGCGATTCGCTCGTTAGCGCGCGAGAAACCCTTTTGCACTCGCCTGCTGCCGCCATGCCGTACCGCCCACCCATCTGATATCTTGCTCCATTCGACCGAAATGACTATCGCAGCCATTTCAATGTGAATTCAAACCCTGCACAATGGACTGCCGACTAAATATAATTACAATGCTCAAGTGCTTCAGCTGGATGTGCTGATTCACTGAAAGCTCTTGCTCGCGCGTGAAATATATATACAATATGCGCGCGTGTGTGCATCGGGCAAATGCATTTCTCTCGTATTTGAATTTAAAATTTTCTCGGGAAATTAAAATTTCACAAGGCTAGATCGAAAAGCTGGTATTTTTGGAGCTACGCCTTTGACGGAGGGTTTGCTTTCAACTCAAAGCTTTGAAAAATAACGGAATTACTGAATTTTACATGAGGTTGGTTTATATACGTTAAAACAGGGTTTGTAGATGCATGGATAACATTTCTACGCGAGAGGCAAATAGTCGTAGGGGAAGTTAACGTCTGTGCGTTAAAAAATGACAATTTCAATTTGACTGAGAGGAAACGTTTAATTAGAGCACACACAACTTTACTATGCGAAATCTTTTTAATTAAAATCAAGAAGTTTCTTCTCAAATACAATTCGAGTTGAACATTAAACTCATTAAAACGCGCAGTATTGTAATAGTAATTTCCCTTTTGTACGACTTCACGAAAGCTCCTTTGGAATTTCTTAGACGCAAAAGTAAATCAAGGTGAGGCATCTTTCTCATTCACTCTCTCTCCCTCTCGCGCGCGCGACGTTCTCTCGTTTCTCGTTTCTCTCTCTCTTTCTCTCTCTAGATTTTCTCAATGGTCCGCTGATTCTCAACTTGAAACATGTATATATAGACACACACGCACACACATGCACAGCTTTAGCACACTGCAATAACTTGCGTTACTCTTACTTTACGCGCTAGGTTTTCTCATGGAAATTACAGCAGCAAGTTCCCTTTCATCCGCGTGTCTCGCGTGCGCGCAGGGTAATTCGTTTCCCCACGCGAAACGAACGAGTGCCCTTGTCGGACGCGCGCGCGCGCGAACCAGCCGCAGCCAACGAGGAAGTGTCGAAACACCCTCGCTCGTTTCCACTTAATTATTGCCTTTGTGCATAGAGAGTCGTACTTGCAAAATCAGCGGCAGTGCTATTACACGCACGGTGCTCCTTGCGACGTTTCTTTCTTTCTTTTTTTTTCTCGATATCGGTCGTCCTCCTCCTCACTTTTAGCTCTGGAATGTGCCGTACAAGTGATTCATGAAAAGATCGACGTTTCGATTGTTGACCTACTACTAGTACTACTACTAGCACTAGCACTAGCACTAGCACTACTACTATCTCTCAACGATTCTTCTCGTCTAAATTAGCTCCGTTTCGCACAGCTGCACGATCGCACCTATCCATTATAGCTACAGGTGTTTTGTGTTCGCTCGATACTACGTACTTAATTCAATTACGTTATTTTATTCGTCTGTTATGTACGACTGGGAGTAGATCCAAGATAATGGAATAATTGAATTTGGCCTGTATCATTTTCGCTAATGAAATTTTATTACCTTGAAGTAACGTTTAAATATGACGTACATCGCAGGTTCGTACTTGACGTTGATCCTGATAGTACCTTAACAAAGTGACAAGGCATTTTGATGTTTTTTTCACGCACACGGAATGATCGTAATTGAGAAACAGTAAATTACTGCAATTCTTTTTTTCAAATATTTTATTGCATCTTTCGTTAATGAGTAATAAAAGAACGGCTGCGATCTAGTTGCATAATTTGTCGGGCAATAGCAGACAGGATAAGCTTAATGGCTAAAACTCGTTGCATGTATTATTTAGCACTGGAAAACTCGATTTCAAGCCAATTTTTACTTAATTATACCCTGTATACACCAACGCTTGCAAGTAATAATTGGGACATGCAAGATTAATTGCGAGCACTTTACGTTTTACACATTTTTTTCAAATCGAAAGTATTGGAAGTATTGTAAAGACAAAAACAGCTCGGTAAACATAGGAGTATGGAAGTAAGAATGATAAAGCCAAGATATTTTAAAAAAACTTTACAAATGTTTATTGTTATTATATGTTATGGCGCTATAATTACAATAAAGGGATTCGAGATGACACCTCGGTGGCGCGTCGCGATAATAAAGTACATTTATGTACATCGCGCGGCCGCATAATCGCCTCGTCCATTATCCGTTTTGTCATCGAGGTGATGTTGTCGTCGGTTGACGAGAGCCATATTGGAAAATGATTCATTCGTCGTCCATCATTTGTCGTCGCTTGTGCGATGCTCGTCAGCCTCAAGAGGAGGGGGATGGGGTGGAGAGGGGAAGGGGCGTAAGGTGATGCTTACGGGAAACCGTGGAAGCCGTGGCCGTAATGATCAAAGTAGCCGTGTCCGTAATGGTCATGATGGTGTTCCTTGATGTACACTGGAACCTTCTCCTTGACGACCACTGGGTGTGGCACTGCTACCGGGACCGGGTGAGCAACGGGTACCTTCAATACAGCGAGCGTGTTATTCTTTCATAACTATACAAAGATGCTTGAGGTATAAGTGCGATCGACACGAACGACATTGGCAAAGAGTAAGAATGAAAATAAAAAAAAACTAAATTCTCGAATCGCGCGTTTACAAAAGAAATCTCTTTATACACAAAAGTTGCGGACTCTATCGTAAAAGCCCCTCGTGCGCAGCTATTGTGCTGGTGTTTCATTTTTTTTCCTTTCCAGTAGCTCCTTAGAGAACAATCGTCGTCACTCACCTTGACGGGGTAAGGAGCCGGCACGTGAACGGGTACCTTAACGGGCACATGGACTGGATAAGGCCTGTCGACTGGTACATGTACGTGCTTAGTGTGTACGACGGGGTATGGTTGAGGCACTGGCACCGCTACTGGGTATGGCTTCGGCACCTCCACCGGGACCTATATGCGTAGAGGGAGATAGAGTGAAAGAGAGAGAGAGAGAGAGAGTGAGAGAAAGAATGAGCACACCCACAAAATGAATAATAGCCCGTGAGCGACTAATAAAGGTGTACCGCCCCGTGTAATTGGGCAAATTCATCCAGCTAATTCTTATTGCCACATACGTTGTCGGTTGCAGCTTTTGTTTGTACGTTTTTTTCATTTGCGGCAATCACCGATGTTACGTTAGAACAGCTTTTACTATGAATGATTCGAGTATTCAAATCCCTTTTTTGCTTGATAACATTGTTGTAACCAATTGTCCACCAACCAATTGCCTTATGTTAATTTTGTTTTGTGCCAATTTTTTTTCAGAGTCGAAGCAAACGTTAAAACAAGTAATTTCCCATGCAGTTACTCCAGCATATATGTAAATTTATTGTTGATCGCAGCTGTTTCGTCCGCGAGCACGCTGGAGGGTTTAACACGAAATCCATAGTCGGCGTACTTCGGAATGGTAATGAAGCATCGTGATCACGACCCATCCCATTTGAGGACTCGGAAAAAATGTCGTTTGTCAGAGGGATTAGATTGCCGCGAGCACGTGTCTTTGTACCTTCATTTTAGCGTGTGTGTACGCCGAGCGATCACCACACCTTCGTGCGATTGTAAAGCCCTGAGAAATTCGCTTGATTAATAGTTAACCAACTGATTGATACATCGGATTACGTAATGTCGATTGAGAGAAATACGCCAGTCGTGTTTACAAAATACCAGTGTTTACTTTAAATGCCGAATGATTTTTCTCTAACGTGCACGGTGTCTAAGTTGTTTTATGTATACATATATACACGTTCGTTTTCGCAAGCAAGCTGAGATCTTTACGCCGAGTGATTTATTCGCATTTTTATAATTGCATCATACCCCAATCGCTAATTAACAGAAGATCGCAAACGAGCCAGTTGTTCAATTACTCTTCCACTCGCCGATATTATATTTTTGTTCTTTTTACTTTCATTTTTAAAATGCAACGAGACACTTATCAAAATATGTCGACATATTCTATATGATAAATAGCCAGTCAATAAACAATAACACAATTGGATACGTAATAAATCGTTCCTACGGATCGTACGTTATTAAGTGTAAAAATATTATCTAAAACTATTTAACATTTGATTATCGTTGACTGATCGTATCGTATTAAAAAAACACGCGTCAATGAATACCTTAACTGGATAAGGACGGTCAACGGGCACGTGAACGGGGTATGGTTTTGGTACGTGTACGGGAACGCCAACAGTTTTGACGACGGTATGATGAACTGGAACGTGGTGCACAGCAGGAAGGTGGTGAGCATGGGCGTCAAAGTGTCCATAGTGACCGAAATCGTGACCAAAGTCACCAAGAAGAAGACCCCGCTTGTCTTTTTTTGGTTCCTCGGCCGCGGATTTTGCCTCCTCGGCGTGAACCAACGCCACTGCCAACAGCAGAATGAACTGCAACACACAAATTGCTGGTTAAATACACACAAGCACGTACGTGGGACTTGCGAAATTTGTAAATATAAATTAAACATTGTATTCGTTCAATTTGCACTTTACCAACTGATATTAAGGATTAGATAGTTAAATCGTACGTGTACATTTCCGTTGTTTGACAAGGATTCGCAGAAAGTAATTTTCTTATTAATTTGAAAGTAAAAAAAAAGTATTACGAAGCGTTAAACTGGTTAATCCTTTAGCATTTGATTAAGCGCCGAAAGAGGAAAGAGATCGGCACGGTGCCCAATCGTGCGACACGTGCGCGCGTGAATACGGATGAACGATGAATTACTTGCAGTTGCATTCGTGTATTAAAAAATTACAACGGCATCCACTTATATAATATGTAACGGCTTTCTTTTTTCGTTTTTCTTCCGATGTTTGAAAAGATTCATCCAATGAATATTGAACATCTTTTGGCATTTTACAGATTTTACTTTGAATCGGGCCAATCGACCAATTCCCGTTTCGAACTTTACGTTTTACGAAAAAAATTAACTATTTAAATGAAATACGTATAAAATGGTCAGAATCCATTCATCAAGCTTAACATATGATAGGTAGTCGTTAAAATTCAAACTACATGCATTGAAACGTGTATCGTTGCACTGACAGATGGCAAAAAAAGAACAGTCATCGCCACTAAATTTGAAAGATGTTCTTTTTCAAGCGCGCAAAACTGCACTCCCAGGATGCACTTTTGTTTCACACCCGGCCAGAGCCCGGCCGATTACCCAATTTCGCGCTTCGCACAACAAGCGGATTTCGCGACTGACGTAACGCACTAAAATCGAACGTCCGAAAAGGACGACGATGACAACGGCCCGTGTGCACTTTTTGAGGCGAAAACGATCTGTGAAAAAGAAAAACAGGAGGATCAAAGTGATTTGAATTCGTCTAAAATGAAGGAGGAGATCGGAGCTAATCGGCGTTGTTATTGTGGCAATTAGTACGTAGCTACGATACATTTAATTTTACGAATTTCGTTTGTCAAATAAATTGCGAAAATGTACCGAAGCGCAATAATTTGATTCTCGATTAGAAATTGGCTCGAAATTTTGCAAAAGAGAAAATACATAGGAGGGTATGAACGAGAAGGCCTATTGCAAAGGCAAATAGAAGATGAAAGAAGCAAGCAAGAACAAAGAGAGAATGCGAAAGAATGGGATATACATATACACGTATATATTTACGTACCAGGACCCTCATGTCGAGCACCTAATACTTCCGGCGTGTAACTTGAGGCGAATGTGTATGTATGCGTCCTAATGTCCGCTAAATTGGAACGTGGTCTGCGGCGCGCCAACTGAAAACCCACCCTTTATATAGGTAATTCACTTTCATTTTCTGTACAAGGAGCCGCACAACCCCCTCCTGCTGCTATTGCCGCTTCACTCGTCGCTTTTGCTATTTCTAACGCCACACCTACTCTATCTCTCTCTCTCTCTCTCAGTCTCTTTGGCAGGCGGATAGAAAAAAAGAGGTAGCGAGAGTGAAAGAGAGAGAGAGAGAGAGAGCGGCATTATAATGCACCTCCGACTGTGTCTGTGTGTTGCGATTGTATAACAAACCGATAGCCAAGCAAGAGACGTTTGCATGGGGGGACACCCGATACGAAATCGCGGAAATTCGCCGTGTATATATACATATATATACATATACATATATATATATATGCGCGATTCTGATCCCAGCGATTTCTTTGTTTTATACATGCACGTTATGAAGGAGGAAATTGCGACGACCGACGTCTCTCTCTCTCTCTCTCTCTGTCTTGTTTCGAAATGCTTGGAATTTTTATCGGATTTTTATTAAAATAATAATAATAATACACTTTTGAGTCTATTTCAATGAGTTGTCGTTTAAGAAATTTAAGTAAAGCGATGATCGATGTACACAGGACTCTAGATTGGATTTTTGTAAATTCCGATTTTTAACGAAACAATAAGACGGTAATTTTTATTGAATTAGGTACTGTCGATAAGATTTCCCCAAGATTAAACACGTCGGTCCGAATATAAAGGTATACAATACGATAACGTCGGAGTAATGAGCACGTGTTCACCTGTCGGAGGGTAACAAGCGTGAGACTCGCGAAACTCATTGAAATATCATGTGATTGATGTTGTTTTAGATTTATCTATTACTACTTTTGCCAGATATATTTTTTATAAAATTATATTCTTCGTTGCCGTATGATTTATTGTTCACAAACGCTAATAATTAGCAATTTGTGATGAGCAGTATTAAAGTTTTTGTGGTATTATTTAATTTCACCGAGAAAAAGTTATATATGAATCGCTTTGAAATAACTGTAATTGCAAAGTCAATGTCTTTTCTCCAGAAGCAGCAATGTGCAAAGTGAAATTATATTCCAATTTTGCATCGAGAATAATCAATTTGTTCACCTAAAATATGTCACACAATTATCTCGCTTCGTTAGTTGCAATAACATGCTCGAGTTGCATTTCAACCGAAAGATTACGCTTGCGGAGCATATTATATTATTTTCACACCAACGCAAAGATAAAAAAACAATGGAACATTGCACGTGTTATCGCTGACGGTTTCGATACGTATTGTTAAATTCCGTCGGGGGAGAGAGGAAGAAAGGGTGAGGGGGCAAACAACGCATCGCTTTCAATTAAAAGAGACAAATGAAAATACATTTCGCCGGTTTAATTACGTTTATCAACGGTTAGCGTATTATTTTCATTTCAAGGAATCACCATAGCACTTTCCGATTGCAAAGGCGGCACAAGTGCGTGTGTGACGTTTGCGAGAGATGCATATAGTCGCGCGCTAGCACGCATATATGCATTTGGTAGAAAGTTCAAGTTGAACGCGACCTAAATTTTTCTTGGCGAGCGGGATTGAGTAATTATACATGTAAATCGGCTGTGCGTGTATATAAACAGTACGAATATCACAAGCATCGGCTTCTATATGTATACATTTACGATGTGTTCGCGCGTGCTTTATATAATATATATTACTTTATACCGTATTTTTCGTTAAATACTTTTGGTGTCCGGTAGAAGATTTTAATGGCAGTAATAACTCTTGAAAAAGAGGAAATTAAATATTTAAAGGGACGCGAATCTCCCAGCAATTTACGCATCAATTTTTAATGCAAATTACTGTTTACTTTCGTTGATAAAAGTACTTTTTCTGACTTCTTGAAATTGACTTGAAAGCTGAAAAGTTTCTCGATATACTCGTTTAAAGTTAATTTAATTTTCGATATCGAAATTTGCGTTTGTGTAAATTAATATCGTGCTTAATCAGTCGTGTTCGCACTTAATAAATCGATGGCAAAGTCACTATTTTTAGATCATGTTGCAGCGTTCGTTGGCGTTACAAAATCTCTGCCGAATTCAGTGACGAAATCAGTTAAATCAGTCAATAATCTTTCTTTTGACTGTATTATTATTCTCGTGAACTTAGTGAACCAATGAATTTTTCAATTATTTTCATGTTTTTCAAGTTGAATACTGGTCGTGTGCTTGCATACTCGTGATTGAATAACGTGTTTTTACGATGCTTCTAATCATTTATCTTCCGCGCGCGAGTGTTGCTCATTATTAAGAGCATGGGAAATTTCAGACACGACGTCAAGTACTTTGCGTACACTGTACACGGCGCGAACACAAAAAGCAACTGCTGTTTCGGCATTTTGATCGTGCGATTCCTTTGAAGATGCCTCGTCGCCGGATTGCAAAAATAAGAAGACAAAAAGGTAAGGTAATGGTTAATTAAAACATTGAAAATACGTGGCGTCGTTGGCATTATTAGACAAAAATTGAAATGCCGACAAATAGGTTTTAGATGCTCTCTCTCTTTCTCTCTCAATTCTCAATTAGCGTCGATCGCCGCGCATGTAGTGATAGTCGCGCGGTAGATCGAAATCGAATTCCGACTAACACAGGAAGAGCCGTGTATTTACCCTCTCCAGTACGAGTATGTATATATGTGTACCGTAGGGCTTTGTACATCGATGAAATTACCGAGTGTATAGATGCTATGGCATGTAACATTGAAGATACGAGAGGGAGAGCGCATCTCATCACGAGTGGATGACTAGTCGTAATCAATGTTCTCTGTCTCGATCTGATCGACATAGTCTTGTTACATTTTTTGCTCATCTCTACGTTGTCCATTGTATCGTAATTATTGATAATGAATTAATCATCTTGGGATAATATCATTTGACCGAGGATGCATGTAGAGGAATGGCCAAAAATTAAGGCGAGTGTAATCGAGATTCAATTTGAGAACATTTGCAAAAAAGCTACGCGACACGCAACGTAACATCGGACTGCGGTTGGATTTCCAATCTTTGTGTTTACAATTCGAGACAACTGTCTTTTATTTTTTTTCTTACTAAAGTCGTGCATGTAAAATTGCGTCACGCAGCCAATTTAGTTTTCAATGGTGCAGTTTCGCCTGGTGTTCCGGGTTGGTTTTATAGGTGCCCACGGGTGCACTCGATTGGAAAACACATCATCCTTAACGCATGCAGCGCAAACAACGAGGGTGACTTTTTTTAAGAAAAAACGAATTTTCTTTAAACCTATTGTGCAGCTACGATAAGCCAGCTTGATTGCGCAATCACTAGTGTTTGTATAGTCGTCGCGGTAATGAAAACGTGAACAGGGTAAATAAGTAAATAGTAAAACGACAAAGAGAACGTCGCGCTGCCAATGCTTTTTTTTCTCCATAGAGTGGGAGTGCTTAAAGTTGACACATTGCACAAACAGAATTAGTGCGGACTTTCTATTGTTAGTCGAATTGCTTCAAATTAGAACAAGTTGAATAACAAAGGATAGTTGAAAATTATTCTTGCTTATTACTTACACTTTCGATACTTCAAAGAAACAGAATTTCATTTATAGCAAAATTAGAAGAGCAATTAGAGTATTTGATAAGGTAGATGCGTGATAGCCTGAGTAAGTAGTCAAATTTGTTTATGGGGTTAAAATTGTCGGTTCTCACAATTAGACGTTTACATAAGTTATCTTTCAGTTTCATGTATATCTGTGAAATCTTAGCATAATATTTGAGATTAAAATTGTAAGTAATTATCTACTATCACTGTTCAAAACAAATTTCCGCAACTGTTGACCAATTATGAAATCGCTTCAGCAACTCTGAAAGTAGGACTTCCGCGGAAAAATCATTTGCACGGTATTGAAAGCATTCTGCAAGCGATACAGTATGGACGTTGGAAAAATCTCATTCTCCGTCGGCGATATCGAAGTAACGATAGAATCACGAGGACGCGCGCGATCATTTAACCAACGTGAAAATAATCGTAAAAGGCGTCAGAGTCAATAACGTCCGAAGATGAGCAAGTTGCCATGGGATTACTATGTCCGTAACGAGTAGGTTAGCGAACGATAAGACACGAAACATTCCACGGTTTTTGCGTGCGGGCGGTAGACTGTGAATGTTGTCGGAAGATTTAGCGATTCCGAAGTGGCGTTTAAAGCGCCCCGAGCGATCGCTGCTCGTTTTCCGCATAGTAGCTGCCATTCATAAACGACAGCTCACTCTCGTATACGTGTATGCACAGCTTCACAATAGTACAATGTCACGAGCGCTTATAAAATGCTTCTGAAAGACTCTATTACCGTGACTTGATGAGTGCCGCGATAAGCTCTCGCGATTATGAAGCGTAAAAGTGCTGTTTTACAATTCTTCCTTTTTTCCAAGCGAGGAAGCTTGTACTTGGCTCGCTTCTATCTTTATAATGCATGCACGGATAGAGTAATCAAGGGTAATTTTCTCGCGGGAAAACTGTACTTTAACTTTATCTACAAATTAGATTATCTTATTACAATCGATTAGATAACGAACATTTTGCTGTGCCACCTGTAAGTTCTTTTTGCAGCAAGCTAGATTTGCACGAAGAGGAGAATTTTTCATATATTTGCTATGGTGACATTCTATCTGTCGCGTTAGTTTGCCGCTGTAATTCACTTTCTCAGTATTTACGTATATGTTTTCAAAAGATTCGTATTACGTAAATGTGGATCGTTTCTCGCGTTACTATTGCAATTTTACCGGCCCGTCTGTGCGCGTCGAAATGAAAATAAAAAAGCACCGACAAAAATTAGCATAAAAATGAATCCAGCAAATCGTTGGCAACCATTCGAAAAAAAAGCCGCGAGGACATCTGCTCGAGTGGCTGGCGGGGCGGCAAAAGTTGAAAAAGCGCGTTATTACGAATCCATTTGCCATGCGGCTGCGGCCTCAGCTCGGCTGTTTTAAACGTGAATTAAAATACAGTGGCGCGTGCAAGTCACGCTTGTCGAGAGAAGAGTCAAGAGTAACGTAGCGCGGCAAATAGATCAGAGCTAAAAGGAAATTTCGTCGTGCTCATCCGAAAGTGCTTGTTTGATTGTACGTGTCTGCATCGAAATAAAAGAGTACTCTCGAAAAAAAACAGCAAGTTCCGTTCGTTAATCAAGTCGAGGCTTCGCCGAAGGAGTCGCTCAATTTATCTTTGTTGCGCGCAGGCTTTTTGTTTTTTCGTCGAGCGTAGCTCTCGCTTGCGAGTGCTTATAATGAGTGTTTGGTGTAGGTATGGTGATTGAATGAGTAAATCACGGCAAGCGCGAGGGTAAGAGAGTGAGAGAGACGTGCACGAGAGCCCTTCTTTCTCTTCGCATCTACACCGTCTTTCTCTTTCGCTGTGTATATATGTTTGCCTTCTCTCATTCTCTGTGTTTGTCAGTCGCAAAAGGGATGTTGCGAGCATAAAAAATGATACATTTGCATTTTTCGCGAATTTTTCATACCCTTCGTCGATCCAACCGAGTATTTGTATTTGCTGTATGTGGCACTAATGGGTTTTGCGCCTTAATTTGTGACTTTGCGTGTACATTTTAGCAGCGCCAGTAATTCGGTAAACGTGTCAGTCGTATAAATACTTGATAATGGTACGCGTTCTTTCCGAAAATATATAATCATCCCTATTCATGTTTTTTTGATAAATCTATGTCTGTGATTAGTTGTTTAACAAACAACGATCGTACTTTGTTTGCTTATAGTTTGATTACTTATTCGCATGAATCGTTAATTAATTGCTTAAAGATAATATTGTTACCGCTTATTATTTTCTCTCGACGTATCTATTGACTTCTTCGTGACACCTCATAAAAGTATACTATCATTTACAATTGTCAAAGGTTTTGCATACTTTATTCTCTAATGTAACGTTTAATTGGTACAATTTCGTCATCGATCTATAGATGATTTTGCATCCAAATGTATTTCGATTTGTAACGATAAAACCACTGTTATGAATCTTTGCGTAATTAGTACAATGGCGTATATGAAAATAAGCTGGTATATTGTTAAATATATTTATCTTAACGTACGAGGAATGATAACTGGATTGAGGGAAACTCAAATCGTATCTCGGACAAATGATTATTAAAAAGAAAAGGAAACATGCAAATATTGGCTTACGTTTATTGAATTTCTCTATGATAAACGTTGATTTTGTATTTATCCATTCATCGTGTTTTACTCCTTTGGATGCATCCAAAAAGATCTTTGTAATAAATAAACAAGTACATAATAAACGGAATACGAACAAATAGTCGGTCTTTCTCTCTTTGTCAAAAATAAGGTGCATAACGATCATCATCTTTCTCTTTAGAAAGTCAAAAATGATGCTCAAGTGACTCAATAATATATGACAATAAAAATTAAGATAGCTCGTATCAAGTAACAAGTAAGAAGTGCCTCTGCGAACGACCGATCGCACACGATACTTTCGGAAAACAATATCTTGTGATCGCAAAAAAGAAAATGAAAAAAAAAACCGAAGCAGGCGCATCGAAGTTAAATCAGCGTTAAGGAAACGTTAACCCTCGCACGTCACACATGCAGGCAGACACACGCACACACAACTTCCGCGTGCAAGATAATCTGGTGGTGCAGTGTATATCGCCAAAGGACAAGGCTTGCTCTACAACGCATAAATCAGCCGCTCACTGAAGTTCAGACCTGACATGGGCCGGCCACACCGGGCGATGCCTTGTTGATACTTATATGTGCTCGCAGAGTACCAGAGAGATAGAGATAGGGAGAGAGAAACAGAGAGAGAGAGAGAGAGAGAGAGAGAACGTTGTCGCAGATAGGATAGCGCTACGCTGCAAGCCGCGCAACTGTATAGAGTACATATGTGTATACGTGGTGTATGTATGTGACGCAAGCTCCAAAGATAAAATCACCAAGTGCGTAACTCTGCTCCCGTAAACATACACCGGCGCCTCTACTGCATATACTCTACGACTTGCGCCGTTATAGAATAATACGATGCCGGTGCTGTTATACGCGCACTTGATTTCCATTGAATGTCACCTTGCCACGTATATTTTTGCGAAATTTGTTGCTACTTTTTCTGCTTTTCGTTGCTCTTGTTTTCTTTTTCTTCTTTCGTGTAATCTTGACAACGACGGAAATGTTTGACATGTTTACCGTGTGTGCAAAAAGAATTTCAATTTTAAACTTTCTATTATACGTTAGATGCAGGGGACGATTTGTCCAGTTCATTATACATCGTTCTTTCTGTTATTGTCCTGACCTTCTTTTTTGGTCATTTCTTATAAAAATGTGTACACGTAATACGTACTCTCTTGGAACTCTCCTCTCTTATACTTAGATTTACGCTAGATTCCATTGGTAAGCTAATAGAAGCATACAGAGGCTAATTATAATAAAAAAATTAATGAAACGCTGTCGTTGCCACACGTCCAATTGCAAGTACTGCTTTGAAATTCAAATAAGCAAGGATAATCAGTGGTATGTATTGCATGATGCTTTTGAAAGATTTTAGACAAAACATCGTGCAAGCGATATATATTATTACTTCCTTCGACAAACAGGCGCGTTTCAAGAGACAGGTTTAAGTCGGCTATTTTGCAGACTCGTGTGGCGATGGACAAACGTTGTTTATGTACGACAGTATTGTCTGTAGGCAAGTGCAATATCCGATTCAATATATATATATAGAACAACCGACACGCTTGAATTGCAACTAGTTGTTTAATGTTCCGAATATGCCGCATTTGGAGCCTCTGGCAAAAAAATAAAAAACAAATAAATAAATACATGAAGTCACGTCGCTCCGTGAAATAATTAGTTTGCTCTTTCTGCGGTATTATAATGAGCATTTTACCCACACCGGTTGTGCATACATTTCGATTGCTGAGAAAAAAAATACAAGCTCTTGCGCTATACATCGAGCGCGCGAACGAGAGGAGAAGCGTTAATCATTTTCTCGCTCGTTATTTTTCGATTTTTTTTCGTCCCCTTTGCCGTATTATACGACTACGTATCGAGGGGAAAGAACGATAGTTTTTTCCATGTAGAATCGCACGATTCGCCGAACAATCAGTTGATATTTTCTAGATAAATATTAGAATGCTTGTTTTAAGTACAGGTAATTGCAGTACATATCGCAGACACAAGTTCGTGTCTGCGCTAGAATAATGTTCGTTCCGATGTCGTTTTCAATGAGAAATGCGCTTAGCTTGCAACATAATCGATCGTGATTTTTTGTCTTTCTTTCATTGTCCTTCGTCGTATAGTACACCACGATTTGACGTTATTACGCGGTACAATAGTCGAGCTCGAGCTCGAGTTCGAGAGCTGATAAACGAGCCTCACCAGTAACAAGTGCACTTGCATACCAGGTAATCACGCCTGTTGAGTATTGGCTGAAATCTCCTCTATAAATTATACTCGATGCTGCTTTTGATCGAGGATCCGATATGTTTCTTTCTTTTCTTTCATCTCTCGATGACTAAGTAATGACAGACGGTTAAGTGATTATTCCATATCTCCGTTTGCTGAATGTGCGCATATTATAATTACAAGCGATTTCTCAAGAGACTTTTACCCCAGGGTTGCCAAATACAAAGCGACGCGTTTGCTTGTTTCAACAAAAATTTCCGAGCCTGGAAAGAGAGAGAGAGAGAGAGAGAGAGGAGGGGAGGGGAGAGGGTACACAGAGTTTTCTAAAGTAACAATTGGTCAAGGTGTACGCATAGTTCACACAGGTGAGTCGTACTGCGATATCTATCCTCCCATACTTCAATGAAACTGGTTGGAATCACCGCGCCTCGGTAGCAGTGGCTCAGATTCCGTGGGCCACGCGCTGACGGAATGAGCTATAGGTGTAATATATATATACGTATATACATCCATCCACCTCCAAGTCGAGAAGCATGCATGCATGCATACGTGCGCGCGAGATCTTTCAATTGCGGTGGTGCAGTACAAGCAGCGCTTATTAGGAAAGACGATATGTGCGCAATATCGCCGTCTGATAGGACTCTCCGAGGTATGTGGGAAAAAGCGCCAAGGAGGAGATCCTTTTATTTATAATGTGTATACGATCGCAGTACTGCTGTTGCTGCTGCCGCTGCTACTGCTGCTGCTGCTGCATAATGAAAGGAGCTATGTCTGTGTGTTGCAGCCTTCTTAATGAGGATTGTGCGCGAACTCACGTAAGCTACAAAGTAAGAGAGAGAGAGAGAGATGGAGAGTGAGATTGATCCCCAGCGATCGGTACAATATCAAGCTGCGCAAGATTATCGACTAACACAGGAGACGATTTGTTCTTTTTTTTGATCTTCGCTTGCCTCTGTTTTGTCGATTATATTACGACATCCGTCGATAATGCTTTTCTGATGGATTTTATAGACTGGAAAGATTCTTTGCCAACTTTGACGAAATTCTTTGCAAGATGAGTCTCAGTGCTATGTGCCTTTTATGGATAGTTTCTAACATTTATCGCAACGCGATGCTTTAGCAACGTTCCCATAGCGCGTTATTGATACGTGAAGGGAGTGTATAACGCGATCGTTTTAAAAATTTGCTGCAAAGATCATTGTGGCTGTGATCTTTGCAGCAATATTTGCAACAAACTATTGAAAAGTACAATGTTTATCAAGGCCGTTCTCCAATAAAATTAGCAAACGTTACGTCAAACTTCGACCGTTGCGAAAAAAAACCAAAGTGAATAGAAGACCAATGATTAACTGCAACACCGGATTCAATGTCCACTATACGCATCAATGTCGCAAATAACTTTCCATTTAACGTTCGCAATAGTCCTATAGTCACATACGTCATGAAAATATACGATATATTCTATGGGCGGTGACATTGACGACTCGCAATGGAGATAAGTAACAATAGAGAGCACGAGCCCCATAAAACCAAAGTAAAGAGAAAAAAAACGATTCGTCTCGTCTCTCATTATAACGCTCCGAGCGCTGTTGCGACAGCACATGTACAGAAGAAGATAAAAGGCCCTGGAGCAAGCGTTTCACGGCCGATTGACTGCGCCCTTTTTTTTACAGACTCGCTCTTTTTCCCTCTCTTTCTTTTTCTTTCGCGCGGCAAAACGAGATAACGCTTCATGCAATTACGCGTGATCCGAAAATCCGGGGACACGAAAAATAAGGGGCGAAACACGCTCGAATGCGTTCAAGAGAGAGAGAGAGAGAGAGAGAGAGAGGAGGGTCAAAAATATTCTAGCCGGAAAACTATTTACTCGATATTTACCCAAGCGGAAAGTATAATATTAGCTTGAGAAGAGCTGCCGCGTACAATATAAGAGTTTCGGTTTCCATTTCTCCTTTTTCGTTCTCTCACTCTTTCTCTCTTTCTCTCTCTCTCTCTCTCTCTCTTTCTCTCTCTCTTCAACGCTGTGGGCGATATAGACGTTTTGTTTGCCGCACGTTAGTAGTTCTGTTTTAACGCCGACGACTGTAGTCTCTGTCTGTTGTGTGTGCGGTGTGCAATACAAAGGCAAATATTTATGCGCCCTGTTGTTATGTTATACGGTTTTGGAACGTGTGAAAAAGCCGTGTGAGCAAAGAATGGTTCGCTCCTAAAATTTCAGTTTTTTTAAGCAATTTTCACGTTTGGTAAGGTTGCACCGTCGTTGACATCGTCTCCGGCTCTTACGTTTACTTTTGCGCTACCCTCGAAGATTTGCAGACGTAATGTCTTATACGTGGGGGTATTCTATTATACGTATACATAGGTCTTTGTGAAAGCTCGTTCGTTTGGTCATTCCTGTCCAAATACATCATCAACGTGTCCACCCTAGCTGAATGTAATTCACCGTGAAAAAGTGCGAAATTGAATATTATTTCTTTGTTGGGTCCATAAACCAATTAAAAAAAAACTTCCTAGAAAATCGATCATGGAAAAAACTGCCTCGAGGCGCAAAGAAACTTGCGCTTGACTGAATCCATTTTTTTCTTACAAATCTTGGTTGGATTCTCTCTTTGCTGCGAATTCAGCGTAACATTGAAAAGGATCGCTCCCGCGGTAATAAGCCGTATTACCAATATTTTCGCTGCCTTTTCTGCTCGAGGGCCCGGTGTGTATATGTGTGTGTGTGCCTTTCGTTTGGTATTTCAAAGAATTCCACACACAACTCCTTGCTGCCGACGCCTTTTTCAGCTGTTACTACAATGACTTCAAATGGGACTTTAGCCTCGCGGGATATATATCTCGTGTGGATTTTTGGATACTTTGTGAATAGACACCCGAGCGTTGCAGCTTGAAAGGCGAAATGTTTTTGCACTGCTTTTTTTTTTAAGAACGATAGACGAAAAAGGAAACAAAACAAATTGGCGACTTTTTGTAAAATACTCTTGAAAAGGAGTTGCGAAATTAACGTGCACATTTACTCACACAAGCATACACGCCCGCATCATTATCGAATATGTTTCATGCTGTTATTATGTGAGAAACTGTTATAGCCCGTGCCATTTTCATTTCAATCATTCGCCATCAAGATAATTAAGAGTACCCAGACACGTGCGCGCGCGATTTTTGCTGTGAAAGAGAAAAAAAAATCAAACGAACAACAAATGCACTTTATCTCTCGCAACACCACCTGCGAATAGTAGTACTAGCGGCGATAAACGAGAGATAAGCTCGCATCTCGGGAAAATCACCTGGTCGATCGGGGTTCTCTGTATATAACTCGCATGCAAAAGCCTACATATAAATTATCGAGGGCTTTCCGAATCCCACACTAAAACGATCTGGCCAAATCCATAAATCTGTCCGCGAAATCACTTTTAACCATCGTGCAATTTCGATCCTGTACCGTAATGGGGGGACCCTCTTGAGGGAGGAGGGCGGGGGATTCTATTCTGTACGGTCTATAGCTCCGCACGTCGAGCGCACAAGGAAAATAGGTAAAGCTATAAATGGTGAGTCCCACCTTAAGCTTATCTGTGGGGATACGAGAGAGAAATAAAGAAAGAGAGCGATACAGCGATACGCATAGATGTATAAAAGCTGTGTGCGCTTGAATTACGTAATGCGGAATACCTATACACAGCGAGTTTGACTTTGCTATGCTGCCACCAAATGTAATAGTTGGATTTGGGAAAATTATGTCCTCGGCACGAGTGCCAAATTAACATTTTTTATGCATATACATTAAACGTGTTGTGGAATGTTAAACTGTGAGATTGTTTGAAACGTTCCAATGAATCCCAGCATCGTACGACTAATCAAATGGGTTCAAAAGAGGGTAAATTTATTTCGCAGGAGCTTGCAAATACCACAAAAACATTTACTGATAGGAAAGGTTATATGTTTTCTTACTCCGACGTATCGAAAGTGCGTGCATAAGGCAAATCAAGAAAAATGCTCGAATGCAACAGTTATACACCTTTGAAATGGATACTGCTATTACCAAGCACAGAACTCTGTAATTTATTATATAAAATACCAGGATATACAGAATACGATTATTCAACCAGAAGAATTCCAGTCATTTGTGTAAGCAGTACAAACCTGTCCTTAAAGACTCATAATTAAATCCCGACAAATTTCAGCATCGAACGAAGAATTCGTCTCCATTCCCGTAGTCATGCCACAGATAAAATTGACACAAAGTGGCCTTTAAGACGCAATAAAACACACAATAACGTCTGTTCTAAGTACGCACTTAACGCTTTTCTATATCGCTTCTCTTTTTTTCTCTTTTCTTCTCTGCTTGCAGTGGTCATTAGGAGGTTGGCTGGTTGTATGTCTGGTTGTGTACGCGGTGGCTTTTTCCCTAGAAAAATCAGACTCGAAAAGGGCCTAGTTTATGAAGGCAGGACTAGCACGAAGGAAAAGCCAGCCAAAGAACGGACTACAGAGATAAAAGCACTTAAAAGCGTGCCTCGTAGCTCAAAGGCTTCTATATAGCCAAGAATCAGTGTGCCCTTCTCATAAACTTTGCCCGCGTCTTCCTCTCTCTCTCTCTCTCTCTCTCTCTCTCTCTCTCTCTCTCCCGCTCTCCGCTAATGCGCGGTAATGCACACAATGTCCGGCCGTTAATTTGAAGCAGCTACGATAACCCATTCAAGCGGGCTTTGTTTACTTCATAAGCGCTCACTTTTGTCTCGTAAAACATTCTTTTCCTTTGGTTACAAACTAATAATTTCAAATTGCTGAAACAGTGTTTTGCATTTGTGCACTTAAAGTAGTAATAACTGAATAGACTTTGTCCATTATATCAAAACAGTGGTCAAAATTGAATCGATAAATCAAAAGAACCATCTGACTGTCTTTGATTCTACGTACATTCGGAGCGATGATACTCGGAATGTCAATTGACAAGACTCAAGAAGAGCGTCCGTAGGTAATAATCACGTCCACAGGAAATGTCGAATTAAACAAGGAACGACGTTAGTAGTGGTTTGAAAATATCAAGCAAAAAGTATTACTGCCGGTATGCGTACATTATAGATGCTTTTTAAACACGCATTGAAGAAAAGCGTCACTTAATTATAACGATCACGATTGCCGCGTGATTTAGATAAGCTATAAATTAATGTCGGAAAAGTGTGTAACTATTATTTCTTTAATATAAAAAGAATCATACGTATAATACAGTATACGCCAGCGAATATGCAAATTAAAGTACATAGTTAAGAAAACGGGCGACCGTGTCGTCGCTCGTTTTAAAATTATCGACGTCTAATTGTAAAAAATCTTGGAGAAATTAGTATTAATAGCGTGTAATTTGTTATCCAAATCAATTTTTCTCTTTTGGGTTCATTGATCTTTACCGTATTCAACAACACTTTCCTTTTGAGGTGATCAGTTCAAAGTTGCCTCATGCTTAATCACCATGATAATAATATACACTAAATTTTCCATTAAATCGGTATTACATCAACGGTATGGCCAGTGACAAATGTTTTGTGTAAAAAGGTGCTTAATAATAAGATCAACATATATCTAAATACAGTTTACTTTCTAACGATTAAAGACTAAACGATAAATTAAATAAATTACAATGGTTAAATGGATATAAATAAATAAATAAATAATCATTGCGCAACCATCGCTAGCTCTATATATAAAAAACATACGAATGCGAAGTCAACGAGTTATCAATTATGGAAAGCCTTTACGTTTCGTTTTCGACGTCAAATTGCAAAAGTGGCGAATCAGTTGGCCGCTCGGGTGGCCACTTGCCTGCCGTTTGCGAAGGTTCTATTTCCTGTGGAGGATCAGTTATGGCTATATGACCTAACGGTTCCGCTGTTTCTTCATTCGAATGTGACTTTTCGGTAGTTGATGCGGGTCGTATACTTGAATCTTCTGGAGATTTATCAGTACTGCTGGTAGTTATCTCTGGCATTTCCTCGAGTTCTGGCGGTGTCAAATCCGTAGCTGGAACTTCGCTCATTTTCTCACAGCGTCTACCATGGAAGCCCAGCGGACAAACACATCTGTATTTAAAAGATATTTATCAATTACAGAACTCTGACCGGATTTAAGAGAGAGAACACATTTGTAATTGAACTGTTCACGCGTGTCAAATTTTAGTAGTACTATATTGCGCCACTTTAATATAATATAGACGACCATTTTCTAAAGGTTCGACAAAAGTTGAAAACCATTGTATTTGGAATATTGCTTGTTACGAATGAATTGATACTGATAATTTTCAAGGGAATCTCGTGGTACGCTACAAACGTACACGTTGCACGCTTTCATTGCAATAAAAATGTAACAATCGATTATACAACAAAACTATTGGAAACAACGTAGGCTTACGAGTTGAATACCGTACTGTCAAATGTAACGATTCCATTACCAATTAACGTTCTATTTATAGCGTATTTCGAATCTCTCTTAAGTGCACATTAAGGCAAACATGAAAAAACTACTCGAAACTCGAATAGAGCGCAATAGAGTCAGCAAAGACTTTGTCAAGCCTTTCCACAGTCCTGGGCAGGAAACATTAGTCGGACTGTCAGCAAAACAGTTGGCTTTGACATCTCAAGGTGTCCCATCTGTAGGCCTTTCATCGCGTCCTTGTGTGTCGTAAGTCGCCGCCGCCGTCACCGCCGTGACGACGTGACTACAACGACGACCCCCCGACAGTAAATCGAGCTAGTCTCTCACCTGTAATCACCGTTTTCAGGCGTGACACTGATGCATGTGGCGTTGTTCAAGCAGGTATCGAGATGATCATCGCAGTAGGTGAGCCTCTCCTCGCAAAGTTCGCCGGTCCAGCCAGGCTTGCAACGACATTCCCAGGGCTTCCTACAGGTGCCTTGCTGACAGCCCGGATACGGTACGCATTCGGTGCAGTTGGCGCCTGTCCAGCCCACCCGGCATCTGCAGCTATTTGGGCGCCGGCAACCACCGTGTTCGCGACTACAGCCAGCCGAACAGATCGCTGCAGACGACGCAGCAATAACGACGGCAGCGACGACAACAACAACAAAAGAATAATCACACAAGATGAGCTTTTGGTGTTGGGTGGCATATTGAGCATATTGGGGATACGAGCTTCGAAGGACAAGCTGAATTACGAGACACAGTAGGCGCGCGAGCGCAGTTTTGTTGGCGCACAAGCCTTCTTGGAACCTCGCACAAGTTGCACCGCCACACGCAAACGACGCGGCTGACGATACCTAAGCTTTGGGCACATCTGTTTTAGCGCTTAGAATAGATTTTCCAATTCGGTTGTGCTACATACGAGTAGGTGCTCCTGGGTTTGAATGTTGCCGTGAAAAGCTACGCAAAGCTGACCGGCACGAGACTTTTTTCAAAATCATTTTTATATGATTGATGATTGAACCTGTCAAAATAAATTGCATCTTTCGCGCGAATTAATCAAAAGAAATCGTCTGTTTTTGATAGTGTAACACGATACAGTGTTTCTCGTATAGAAATCACACCTTACCAGGTCCTTTCTGAGAAAGTTGCGTTTCTCGTTGTCTCTGCGTGCGATGATAAAAACAGATACTGATTCAGAGGTGGCAAATGACGCAACGCAGGGACGCTTTATCAAGGTGAGAATCGCGAGGGAGCATTCGGGTAGCGGGTCGTTAAGTCAAATAAAATGTAAAAAAACGAAAACTCCAAAAGAAAGGAAACATATTTTTAAGTGTCCAACTCCATAATGTAGGGTGTGGAGATGGGTATAATTAAAAAATATTAATGGTCCTCTTGAACTTAAATGTTACAATACTCCTTACAATCCCTTTTCGTTTGGTATGTAAAAAAATATTATAATGTCTGCATTTACATTTTAACAAGAAACCAAATTTACTCGAACGAATAAAATAAAACGTTGGTTTAGCCGCTTTTTTCTTCAAGAATTCCAAATTAATGATGATTGCTAACTTACGCGTTGAACATAAGAATCCAGTCCATCCTGGTTCACAACGGCATTCTAATGGCCCTTGGCATGTTCCATGAACACATCCTGGCATCACTGCGCATTGTTTACAGGTGGGTCCTTGCCAACCGATGCGACATCTAAAATTCACGTTGAAAAACAGCATTATCTTTCGTCGAGATTCGAAATGTTTGCTTTGAAACTTGTGTAAATGATCCAAGAATTAATAGATGATGGACAGCTGAGTTTGGTAAAGCTGTTTTTCTTTTGTTCTTTTTTTGGAACGACGTATACCTGCATTCGCCTGGTTTCTCGCAGTATCCTTGGCTCGGATTGCAGTCCTGATGGCAAATCGGCTCGTTGCAGAAGAGACCCTTCCATCCTGGATCGCAGGCGCACTCAAAGCTCACGTTACACCTGAAAAGTAGCAACGAACGAGAGCCAGTGTTGCATGAAAGAAAAATATTGGGCTTCGAGGTGAATGGACATATCTATTAATGCATATCGATGAGACAACAACGACGGCGACGATGCAGGAAGAGAAACGAACCGATGAGAAAGTTTATTTTGAAGTTTCTGGTCACGAATCGCAGCAGCGGCGTCATATCGACGTGGAGCAACAAGATCCTCCTCACGAGGTTCGACACTGCCAGAGTTTGAGTTCTATGGACTAGCGTACCTCGCGCGCGCGCACACGCGGTGAAAGCGAATACCGTTGTTGCGGATGCTAAAGGCGTTGTTGATGCTATTTTTTCCTCTCTCTCTCTCTCTCTCTCTCTCTCTCTCTCTCTCTTCCTCTTTTTATAATACTGCAATGTTACGATGATGCGTTTGAACGGGGATACCGTTACAAAGGACACACTTTGGCGCCAGGCTATTATTTGATGCGAGTTTTGCGCTGCGCCGTTTCAAAGTCACGAGTAGCGGCAGCTACATAATGGCTTTTGCTAAATTATACGCAAGATTTTTTCTCGTCCTACGAGCCAAAGCTTTCGAAGCCGCAAAGAGTGCACCATTATTCGTTTTCATCCGAGATTGTGCGTGCAATTACAGGAGATTACGCATCCAAAATGAGAAAAAGAACAAATGGAAGCTAGAAGTTGCTCATCGAGCGATAATTGTGATCGACCGAGTAGGTCTTTTTTCCATTCGTCGTCCTTGAGTGGGTCAAAAGCTTGATCGTCTTAGTTGGATCGTGACGCGCGTTCGTATAGCAACGATGACGCATTGATATTGCCACGATACACCTTAGCCACATCTAATGAATTAGGTTTTGTCATGCCGTTCTGTGGCGTTTTTATTTGCTATATATTGCGAGCACTTTTGATAACGACATTTAGTTAATCCACTTTGGACAGCACTTTGTATAATTTGATTGACGAGAAATACTATTTATATGCACATATCATACCTGTATATTTTTGAATTAAACCGTTTGCATGCTCTACTCGAAAAGTAATTCCCTAAATGTATGAAATATTCCCGAGCACGCAGATCAGAGCTATACTCTCGCAAATATTTGCTCGTAAAGTGATGGATGCATGCACCGCATGATTATAAACGAATATCAAAGGTAAAATGGTCGATGCCCTCTTCCCTCTGAGAAACTTTCTAGTAAGCGTAGTTCGATTCCCAAAAAGGAAAGTCTTGAGGTACGACCAAATAAAATTGCCGCGTATTTTATGACGTAGCAAACGCGCGCGAGCTTATATATGCATAGAGTAAAAGCACTCTAGTATAGTTTCCGCAAATATATGCACGAGAAAGTCAAAGCACTACTTTTGACGAAAAAAAAGAAAAGAATAGAAGATGACTCAGTGGCATCTCTTGTTTACAATTTCTATCCAATTTCTCAAAAACTTTCTATACGCTCATAATGACGTCAATCGTACGTACAAACACAGAGCAAGCTTCATTGTCGTTGCGTTGAATTTGAACTCTTCTCCCGATCTTCGAGAGGATAAAATATCGCATGTCAAAATTCAGCAGCTGCTAAATCAGTCCGACGCTGACACTGGTTTGCGAGAGAGAGAGAGAGAGAGAGAGAGAGAGAGAAAAGCGAACGGAATGTTTTGTTATTTTTGTTCTCTTTAGCGAGAGAGGGAAAATAGAATATTTGTTTAAAATACCTGCCATGCTGACAGCCAGGTAGGGCGACACATTTGTCGCAGAGCTCGCCGTAGAAGCCAAGCTTGCAACGACATTCGCCGGGTCGTCTGCAGTAGCCTTGAAGAGGATCACAGCCTTTCCGACAAATTGGCACGTCGCACAGGTCCCCGGTCCATCCTAATCGCATATAATTTTTCATTTTAGACGCTGAATTATACCTGGGTCGTTTTTTCGGCTATTCTAACTGAATATTCATTGTCTTACTTTGTATTTCTTGGAATCGTAGACTTTGACGAATTTTTTAATTATGTTTTTATATTTTTACCCAAGAGACGCCTCTGAACTGTACCTTCCGAAATGTCTGTAATTCATAGACTCGCAATTTTATCTAAACGTCTTGACATTTTTTTAATACTCAATTTGCATGAAAATAACATTTAATTTACTCTGACATTGTTACATTTTTATTGTTAACTCGATATTTATTTCCAGTGGACACAATACCAGGTAGGAACGACCGGTGTACGATAAAATTGATGAATAAATTTCGCATATTTTATTCAGCAAACTTCAATTTATCCGTACATTTGATTAAATTGTTAAAATTCACAATACCTGGTATGCATTTGAGTTCTCCTTGTTCGTCGCATACGTAATGGGAACCTGGATGCTGTGTTGCTGGGATTTCGCATGCTTGCTTCTTCCATTTTGGCACGTACCTATATACAAAACGTCCCATTAAGTACTGTATCGTACATAATTATACAGTAGAGTCGCCGTTTTAAGGGTCAAAAAGTATTCCTCGAAGCGAATAAGCCTCATACTGATTATGCAACACTAACAGGTGGAATCGGCCACTTTCGAATTAAGAGAAAGAAAACCGAAAAATACAATGATTAATTCTTCCGGCACGCCCTTTGCCAGTATTGCCCAATGCTGTTGTAGCTTGCTATCGCTTTGCGCACACAGCAGCTTCTTATTTAATAGGTATTACCGGAATCCCATGGTCTTCGCTTGAGAACGAAAAAGAAGCAGAAAAACTGCACGCACTCGCGCACGCAACATCGCCGAAATAGTGGCAAAGAGGGCTCGGTAAACCGGTATACCGAACTATCGCGGCGAATCTCGTTAAATTGAAAGATCGGCTTGCGGATTCTCAAAAGCCGCCAAGGCTACCGCCGATCAATCTTACTTCTCTTTTCACCTCTTCTGTGTTTTTTTTACTGATTTCATTAAATACTTTTTCGTTTAACTTACTCGATCAGTTAACTTGATGAATACTAGATTTGATTGATAAACTCTTGAGAGATATCGCTTTAGATGATTAGAGACGAGACCGGAAATTCGTATACAGTCGTTATAGAAAACTACATTACAGAGCAGTATAATTTGCATTCGACAATAATCAGCATTATTTTTCTGTTAACTCGTTATAGAGATCCTGTTATAGATTAATAATAGCATGCATTTTTTATCGTAACTGTAAACAAAAATTACAAATTGACAATAATGAAGGCACGATCGCGTCATCGAAGGCTCTGGAAGCAAGTTCAGCATGAATATTGCAAGAGAGAGAGAGAGAGAGTCATTGCTTCCTGCTCTAGAAAACTCTAGATCCAGTCGTTTTTATTGGATCTTATTCTAAAGTTTCGGAACGTGCGAATTGCCATCTCGCGGTTATTCCTAGCAAAGCGAAATACTAAATAAACGAAGCAACTTTGTTGTTGTTGTGGATGAGTTGTTTGAGATTTCCAACAAGAAATAAAGTTTTGTCGCAATACAAGGCACGTGCCAAAACGAGGAGCATTTGTTTTCAAAAGACCGCAAAGTTGCAACGATTTAAAAAAAATTCTCGCCATTAAATGGATTTCTATATATTTAATTGAATCGATGCACAGCGAGCAAAAGTATCAGTGATACAGTTGAATTGATACAATTTGAAACAAAAGCCAAACGCACTCTATATACGAATCTTTTAAAATTGTCTGAATGCAATAACACTTGTAAAAAGTAAAAATCATCTTTTCAATCCGCAATGCGAGTTACAGTGCAGCAGCAGTAGCAGCAGCAGCATGCGGGAGTTTCGCATCGACAGCGCGCGCATTGAAACGCCGGCAGCGTAGTTTTCCAATATCACGATGCTTGAATAAGCCATTCATCTCCCCCCATTGAATAAACATTGAATATATATCTCTAGCTCGCGCGAATAGCTCAAGAGAATGAGAGAATAAAGGGTGAAAAAGAAAGAAAGAAAGACACGAAAGAAATAAAAGCTATCTAACTGACCTGGGTCCAGAGGCGAACGCAGTAGTGGGCAGGTGTAGAAGACCAACTGCAGTGGCAATTTTCGCGATAGTTTGCTGCCGACCGGGTGGTTCAGTCGATCTGACAGATAGCTGGATCAGCGCGAAAAGTAGCGCCAGCAGCATGTTCGGCTTCCTAGTCAAGACTGAGTGGAGTTCTCTGCTGACTTGAAGTTGGTATATAGTGAGCGCACAGTCATGAGTAACGGTAATATACCGTGAGGCCTGGCTTTTTCGAGGTCATGGCACACTTTTGTCACGCACGCAGTGCACATTCGCGAGAAAGAACCATCGAAAGAGGAGTCAAGTAAGTACACACAGCATCGGTTCAACTCTCTCTCTCTCGCTCTGTGGGTTTGTTTATTGTGCTCTCGCGTTCGTTCTCGCGAGAGCTCAGTTCAATGTACGCAGATCGAAAGAAAGAGAAACGCAAAGCGAGAGAGAGAGAGAGAGAGAGAGAGAGAAAGAGGAGGAGGATGCATCCACAGAGATTTATCTCGATTGAAGGCAGCTGGCAGATAAGCGAGCTTGAGCTCTAGAGAGAGAGAGAGAGAGAGGTAAACCACAGTGACAAAAAAGGTGAGAGAAAGAGGGAGAGAGATGAGAGAGAAAGAAGGAGGTACGTGCCGATGCGCTCGCTTTTAAATGCTCCGAAGAGATGCCGATCACAAGCGGCGAGCACACAGCCATACACCAACAAGTTAAAGCGAGAGAGAGATAGAGAACTCACTATGTACGTGCTACAGAGACTGATGGTTTTGCCCGCACGCGCCCCGTACCTTATACTCTCTGTCCAAGAGAGAGGTTTTTGTCTGATACTCCTCAATGCAGTATCGCAAGGACGCCAAACCACGACAAATTTCGTCCAGGTGTTGAAGGATCTTCGAGGACATTTTTTTTAAATTTATTATTGAAAAACACATTGTCACACTTGCACGAAGGGTAAAAAGTATCACGGGGACTGGTGTTATTTGATGCTGTGGTTTTCATTGTTCACATTTATGATTATTTGTTTGTTTATTGGTAGTATAGATAATTTTGCAGAGATAACATTTGTCGAGGGAGAACGTATTTGATTAACGTACAACCTCCAGTAGAATATTATTATTAACATTACCGTACAACTTCTAGTAGAATGTTGTTGTAATGTTGGAATCAATTTAAATTGAAAGCTCTGTCTTATGTTTGAACAAAGCCGATTATACGAGTTACGGACTTGAGAGTATCGTGAATCTTCACAATTGGAAAATACAACTTATGACGGTAAAGAGCAACAAAACGACAAACGTCGAAGAGAGATCAAGGGTAGTACTTATATTATAAGCATATTTTGCAATAGTTGCTGGTGAGGCCGCAACGTATAACCGCAGCTGTCTCAAAACCACGAGAATCCTCCAAGTGTCCAAGTTCAATAGTTGGCTTAACGATCCTTTCCGCGTACACGAGTCGCAATGCGCGATATAACGAACTATACATATTCTATAATATACGAACAGACATATATTCGCTTGGCGTACGGCGATAATTTTTCATCAATGCGCTCACGATGATCGCAAACAGGATAAATCTACCGAGAGAGTTATCGGACATTTCCGGACTGGCTCGCCAAAATCTATGTGTGTGCGTGACAAGAGAGGTTTACACACACTTATATCATTTACGCGCTAAACTCTCTTGAATCTAAATGTCTACTCTGCTGCTCCGTGTCTCTGCCTCTGTCTGTCTATCTGTCTGTCTGTCTGTCTGTCTCTCTCTCTTTCTCTCTCTTTCGTCCGATAACCAGCTTGGATTACGTTACACGTAAATGCCGCCACCACAGCGGCACGATGCGAGCGCGAGCGCGCATGGAGATTGACGCTAATGCGATCGCGCAATTACTCAGCCGCTCTCGTGCACACGAACGTGTTCGGTCCATTAGCAGCCAGTCCACACGCTTTACACTGTCCAATCCCGCATAAGCTGCTTTTGTCAAAGGTTCAGATTAAAATTACGTCTCTTACACAGACATACACAACTACACGCGCTTTCTAGGCTTTGATACATTACCATTTTATTCGTCATTGCAAATGGTTGAATCCTGTATAATGGTTTGAACACACTGACTCTTTCCTGATACTTAATCATGTTAAAAGTGTTCGGTTGAAAGCAGAAAATATAGAGCTGCGATTCTCTGTTACTTATTACTCCGAATCGTTTGATCAATTATGGTTATTTTCGTCAGAATCTAGGAAAGGATCGATGCGAATGGAAAGCTTCGCGATGAAAACGAGTAACTGTGTAAGAAATTGTTTAGCACGCGAAGAGTTATCGTGATCTATATAAGGATGCGAGGCATGTGCTTCGACGCACTTTTGAGATACAAAGTCGAGGCGCAGTTGAGGCAGAAAAAATGAGACGAAACAAACGGGTCAGCGACCATCGCGTCAACTCGATCAAGTATACGGCGGTGGCTGCGGCGGTGGCACTTCGAAATTCGCAAAAAGACGCCAGTAGCCTCGAAATTCCCGGGGGGTGCGAGACCAGAAGTAAAGCGCTTACGAGCGAGCGCACAAATAAAAGCCGACTTACTGTTCGCGCGTTTTTACCGAGTGTGCGAGAGAGAAAGACAGAAAGAGCGGCTCTTAACGTAACTCTTTATAAGTACGTCTGCGCTTAAGCCTCTTTCATTGTTTTGCCGACGCCAAACAGGCATTTCCTAAATTGCCAAACTTTGTTTTCGACAACTCCAGCGTGGTTCCGTTGAAATAATGAATAATATCTTGTAATACTGTCGAGATGCGCGTACTCGTATATCTTTGTAGGTAGATTTTGAACTTTATCTCTAAAACTTGAAATTGCAAAGTACGTCAAGAAGATAAATATATCGTATATTTTCAGTGACTCGGCGGAATTGAGCGTTGAAAGGAGCGAGAGAGTATATGAATCAATTGTACGTTGGATAAGCGTCCAAAAATACGAATGTGAAAAAGAATTCGTAGGAAAGGAATTTCGTACGTTCTCCCAAGAAGCAGAAGCAGACGTTCCTAAACAAGTCCGGACTAAATCCCCGCTGCAAATCGTGGCTTATAATCGGCTGCGGTACATCCTCCGGAGCTTTTTCATATCGAAGGGCTCGACGCTGCGCCTCCTAATCCCGCGTTATAGATGGCCGCAGCCGAGAAAGAGAGAGAAAGAAAGACGGGCTCTCTTGCACAACGGCAGCAGCAAGCAGCAGCAGAACAGCATTACATAGTAGCAGTAGGGAAGAAAGGAAAAAGATTAATGCTCCACAGCGCTGTAGTTGCGGCTGCTGGCAGCCTCTGGAAAACACCAACGGGCTGTTCTGTTGCCAGTGAGACGATTTTTCCCGCGGGGGTGTACGAATAGTAGAGCCAACTCTGAAACGTGATGCATTCGAAAGCCGAGTTCCCATGAAGATGAAGTAATTTCTTTTGTTTCTTTTTTCTTCTTCTCTTACTTCGCGTTACGTACTCGCCTCTTTTGGCGGCAGCTCTTGAAAACTCAATTTCTTTTTGTGAGCGAATGCTTGCACTGTGGTTTTTTGTCGACCCTTCTCCTCTCTTTTTTTCCTTTCCTGCGCACCGCTGCTTTTTAATTGTTCGTGGGCGTTCTTTCATAGCTTTCTTGCGACCCGGTTTGTTAGTGTGCCCGCCGCTGCAGAAAAACTAATTAGCTCATGTTAGTTTTAATAGTCTGCCTACGTTCGTGGACCTCCGTATAAATGCCTGCAGCCTTAATATTTGGGATTTTCGCGTGTTACGACGTTTTTTTCAAATTATAATTATTAATTAATATCGAACAATCCAATATGCTAATTAGTACAAACTGCAATGTTTTAATGTGTAGTCGGTGATTGAAATGTCGTTTAATGCGATTTGAATAATATTTCATTACGAGATAGCGGCATATTAAATAATTTATTGCAGAATAATTATCGTGAATTCACATCTCTTGAATGTATTATCGAAGCCCGCCCATTGACGAGATAATTAATTGATGAGTATGGATAGATGAGAGGGACTAACGAGTAACACAGGCATTGTTTGCATATTCACATATAATAAGTTTTATTATTAATTCAGCTAGCAAGTATTTACAAAGTTCGAGGCTATTTACAAATAAATACAATCGTTTTGGCGCGCGACTCACTCGAGTCGGATGCGCTCTCCTTACCAATAGGAACTCTCGTACAGTCTGTTCGTTGCAGCTTGAGCAAGTCGCATGGTCGATATAATTATAAATACAAAAATATCGTACACAAAAAATGTGGGGTGGGCTATTATTAAAAAACTATATGTCTGTTTACGTGCACTGTATGAAAAGAAAAAACTCACGGCCCTTCTCGAGGGGTACACTCGTTAAAAGATAATCTCACTCGGTGTACACGCGTACACGTTAAAAAAACGGATTCTCGTATATGAAACGAGAAGGAGAGGGAGTGTCCTCTCGAGACGAGGCCGGCAATTATGGCATTTTGGCGAAACTGTAAAACGCGTCCTATATAGAAAAATTTACAGGGATGGAGACAGAAAAGAAAAAGACAGACGCTCGTGGCAACGACCATAAGAAAAATACAAGTTGATTAAGCCTATATACGCAGTTTTACACAGTTATTACAGATACAATACGAGTGAATTCCTCAGATCTTGCAAGAATTGTACTTGTTCGGTTTTCTATACACTAACGCGACAATTTTATACAGACGGCGAACTGGCCTTTGGTGACTTCTTCTTGCATTGAGTCACTAATTTCCAGTTTCTCTCACGTAACTCTCTAACTGTACAAATATCCTTCGATGCCTGCAGCACTCATCTTTCGATTAGGACGCCACTTTTCGTCACTCCGCGTCTTAGTCATCGTAATCGTCATCGTCATCGGCATCGGCATCAGTCTCATATCCAATCGTTTATCTCGTCTCTTCTCGGCTTTCATCAGACCTCTTCTACAGGCTCGACCTCTTTCACTCGCCTAAACAGTTTCACAATAATAACGATGCAAACGAGGATGGCCACCGAAATACAGGCTGCAAGGAACGCCCATGGAAACATATTTTCCAAGTTTTTTTTTATCCTGTGAACTTGAATGGAACTTGGCCTGGTGTCGACCTCGATAGGAAAGCTACCGGGACCTTCGTTCGAAGCGATCCTCACGAGATACTTGGTGCCAGGAAGCAAGGATATCTGCGCAAAGTTGGAGTCGGCAACTTGATTGCCCATCAAACCACCAGCTTCGGGTTCCCAAGATACGACAAACGACTCCTTGGCAACTTGGCTCTGAGCGCGCTCGTCCTCGGAGTCGACGGTCGATGGTTCTGGATTAGACTCGTCGATTTGGTGCGATTCCTGATCGCGTCTCTTGAAGAAGAAACGGCGGAACACCTCTTCGGGAATAGCTTGCTCTTCGTCCTGATTTCTCCACTCGAGCACTTTCTCGCCGTACTTTTCCAAGAAGTACTGTCTCACTCTATCGTTGAATTTCTTCTGCTCGGCAATTTGTTGCCTCTTGAGCTGATGGTCAACATCTTTCCAAGAGATAGTCGCTTCGAAGAGCGGTCCCTCCTTGAGAGCATCCAAGGTAGGAGTCCATTGTTCCCAACTGAAGTGAGCAACGCCACCGTCCTCGACAATTGCGACAATCCACTCGTCTTGGCGGAGGTTGGTTGGTGCTCGCACGCCAGGGTAGAAGTCAAACACTCGCCACTCGTTGCGCACCTTGCGCAGCATCACTGCTACGTCGTTTTTGGTGAGAGTGACAGGAGCGTGATGTGGCGCCGGTAGCATCGACGGCAGGTATGGCTCCACTATTTGACTCTTACGGTACTCGCAGGCCGTTCTGCACGATGGGCACTGTTGACAGACAATCGTGTGCTTGAGTTTAGTGTCTATGTTAACGGGCTATACTATTATGTATATTACAGGTATAGGATATATATGCATGAACAGAGGCGATGGGAAAGAGACGGCGGCTCTATGTTGCGCTTGTCGATGGCTTTTGTTGCCTGGTCAGTCGTTTTAATGAGCAGCCTTCTCTTTCTTCCATTGTTATATCTTATACCAAGATCTTTGTTCGCATGCCTTTCAACAAATACGAATGTGCCAAATGCTGAATGCGCTTTACACAATTTTTCAGAAACTAATCAATAACCTCAGTTAACAAGTTGCTTAAATAACTTACTTAGTGAATGCCTGAATAATTAACAAGCGACGTTATCTACAATGGCGGCCCGGAAAGATTGAGGGCGTTAAACGTGCAGTTGGTGAAACGGTGTTTACGTGTGTGTAGTGTAAACGAGAGCTCGAGACTGGTTTACTTACGAAAAAATAACGCGACGATCGCGGTAATTTTCGTGGAGCCATATACGAGGAAAGAGAGAAAGCTAATTAACCGTGAGTCTCTGTCCGCGCCGAAAATTCCGATCGGTGTGTTTCTCGCGCAAGGGAGATAAGATTTACGTGGAGGCTTGTTTTTTCATGAATTTTTACGCTCGATTTCTCGCGCGCGTCTAGATTCCGAAATATCCAAGCATGCTCGAGCGAGAGAGAGAGAGAGAGAGAGAGAGAGAGAGAGAGAGAGAGAGAGAGATCCTTATCTCCGGTGCGTACGAATATAAGTGTGTACGTGTGTGTGCGCAGGAACAACGAACGACGACTCTCTTTTCTCGAGCCGAGCTGAGAGGGGAACCAGAAGGAGAGAGACAGCCTTGCTCCTTTTTATGTCGAAGCCTGTGTGCATTGTGTGCACGAGAGAGAACGATTCTCGAGTCTGGTAGCTTTGTTGTGTGTGTGAGAAAGAGAGAGAGAGAGAGAGAGAGAGAGAGGCTGATTCCCGTATGCGCGAAACAACATTTTGGAACAGAGTTTTTTATTTTTTACTCGACCTCCCGCACTCAACGATCTTTTTGAATAAAATCTGTGGCAATAGATATAATTATCCACTGACAAAAGCTCGATTTAAACGCCAGAGACGATAAATTTTCTGTCGTCGTCTCGTATAGATTCGTAGAAAACGAGTCGGAAAAAGATCAATATCGATTGAATGAGAGAGGACAACGTTCGAGTATTTTCATCTCGAGCGTTCCATGAAAATCGGCGCAGGTAGATAGACAGTCGGCCAAGCCAAGAGTGCGTTATATGGCAAGATGGATCGGCTGAATTGAGACGCGCCTTCGCTTTCATAGACTGTTAGCGCGTCGTGGGAGCCCAGTCAGGAATGTTTTCTCTCGTCGCGCGAGTTTTGAAGAAAAATCGAAACCCGAGAACTCCCGCTCGCACACATTTGAGCCCGAGAGAAAGATTCGAACATACGATAGATTATAGATGAATCGAAATCGTTGTCATAATTGAATAAATTGAAAAAGGATAACAAAAATACAGATAACTGAATTATTTGATCCTGCAGAGACATGCAAAAAGGAATGGCCGAAAAGACAAGCCGACATAAAGAAAGAAAGAGAGAGAGAGAGAGAGAGAGGGGAGCCTTGGTAACCGGAGAAGTCCCTCGGTGCAGTCGGTCGGATCGATGAGCTTGCGCTTGGCCGCCGCGATCGGATTGCAGCACCTGATGCGCGCGGATTACTCTCGCAAAAGCGAGAGCTGCCCTCTCTTTTTTCTCTCTTTCTCCTCGGACCTTGTTCGCGGCTTGCGATTAGCTCCAAAGGCCACACCACGCAAAAAGCCTAAGAGACATTAAGCTTGATCTCATTCTTGTTGTTTCTTTTTTCTTTTACCTTCGACAAGAACAACGACCAAAAAAACGTTAATATACGCGCACGCGAGACATTCTTAATGGTTTTATTTTTACCGATGTCTAAGCTTCCTTCGTAAAGTGAATCGAGATTACTAGAATAGAGTACATCATTCATATTTACTCGAGCACTTGTCAAGCAATTCGGAAATGCAGGAAAAGCGACTCTCTTAGCGAGAGACAATAATTTATTTTCTCATTAGAGCTTATAGTATCCGGATTGAGAGATGCGTAAACTAATAAAAGGGAGAGCAATCAATGAACAAATATTAGGCTCATACATCACTCGGAAAACTAGTGAGGTTCTTTTTAAAGGCACAGCGGGGAAAAAACCAAAAACGAAAGGGAAGTGACGAACGATTGGTCGCCTTTTCTCGTTGTCGCTATACACGAGCAATTGCTTATGTGAGCGCGATAATAAATCATGCGAGATCTAAACATATTTTTCTGCTCGATTGACCGAAATAAATCCTTGTGGCGTGGCCGTCTGCGCGAGGGATACAGTGCCTCGCATCCTCAGAAAAAAAAATAAATACAAAATAAAAAATATAGAAATGTTTCGGAGGGGGATATATGTAAATTTCCGGAGTGCAGCACGAGAATAACTCTCTGTTGGAGCCTTGGTTTTAATACGTAATTAATGCGCCCGTGCTCCGTGTCTCTCGGTTTTAGTATGTATGTGTATATGCATAGCTCGATTATAAACAAGGAATTAATTACGACAACGACGGCATAAAGCACGCAAATTTTTGCATGCCGAATTAGAGGCATTCCTCTACTTCTCTTTCACGCTCGCTCCCATGTGTGCGAGTGTGAGATAATAACTCAAACACGGATGCTATTAAAGGCTAATTCAGCTGTTTCTCTTCGACCCTCGTCTCTTGTGAATTTTAATTCACGGGCTAGCGATACATTTTAATTCGTTTAAATATTTTAATTATCGACTCCAGTGGATTGTGATGACCGACCGTACCAGTTAGTTTTTCAAAAATATAGTATCAAAGAAAAAAAAATTGTGTCAGCAGCGTTACAGCAGTTGGTCAGAATAGAAAAAGGATCTATTGTTGTGCATTTGGTCGAATCATATATTCTTACCTGCTTGTACTCGTGTTCGTCGCATCTAGCCGGTTGCGGTGTTTGCTGCTGCTGGGCCTTAGGGCTGGCGACTTGCTTCCAGTTGGCGGAGCTACTGTCCCACTGACGCTCCAGGGCCTCGCAGTACTGCCAGCACTGAAAAAAGAAAAAGAAACCAATGAATCAGTATGTGTGCTTTCCAGGTATACGTCACACGTTATGTGTATAGAAAGAGTCCCGAAGGGGCCATACAATGGGAAAAAAGCGTTTTTCCGAGGGATCTCACAAGATAAAAGAAAGAGACCAAGAGAAAGTGCGAGTGAGGGGTATATAGCAAGTAAGGAGACTGCAGGAGGAGGAAGAAAAAAAGACGAAGAAGATGTATAGAGAAAGAGTCTTCGTTATGGCTGAAACAGGTTGGAGGCTAATTCGAATCCTTCTCCCCTTTCACTCGCTCGCTCCTCGCTCTCTCTCTCTCTTCCGCGCGCGCAGCGTTGTTTTCATATTTATTGGGGTATACGCGAGTGCGCGAGCCTGTTTCGTGATTTCTTCTCTTTCTCTTTCTCTCTCTCTCTTCTTAGGCGCGCTCCTTTATTTTGTCGAGCAAGCCCACTCACTCAGTGTGGAGGTTCTCTCTCTTTCTCTCTCTTGCTCTCTTCGTAGAAACGCCACGGGGGCAACGTTAATGACGTATCCGAAGGGACGTCGAGCAAGAAAAGAGAACGCGCGCTTTGCCTGCTTGCACTCGCTAGTTCGTTCGCTTGCTGTTTAATAAATTCATAAATTGCAGCCGAACGTTTGCTTGATCGCGTTATGTGCTCGCGCTCTTAACATACTTGATTTACAGCAATTATAATCGCTCATGAGCGGGCGGCCAAGAGGAAGAGAGAGAGAGAGAGAGAGAGAAGGAGAGGGAGAGAGACAGCACGCGATTCAAGGTCCTCTGCTTCTTTCAACTGTTCTCGTCGTCGTTGTTTTTTGCAGCAGCAGCAGTAGGCTTCCCATTTCTCTCCTTTTGCTTTTGTTTTTTATCGCAAAGCGAACAAACTGAAGTGGCGTCCTCGAGTTAGGATCAAGAGCGCACGCGACGTCGACGCTATGTATAGTGGATCCCGTCCTCGAAGCAACTCTTTTATTATCTCAATTATAATGCGCGAGCAAAACAGTTGTTTCGTTAATAATCCCCGCTGTTCGGCGAAATCAATGTTTGCCTGCCTGCTTGGGTGTTATAGAAAGCCGTAAGCTCGTGGCTTTTACGACACGCTTAAAACCACGCGACTTACGGTATATTGAGAGTATATATTTGCAATTCGAAACTTCCTCGCGTAGCGCAGCTCCTTCGTTGCTGCAACTGTTGCTGGTGGTGGTGGTGGTGTTGCTCCTTTACGTTCGCACTCGCGACAAATTATTCGTGTTTTCGACCGTTAAGGAGCTGCGTGCTCGAGGGAAAATGTTGGTAGTTACCAGTCGGAGATCGTTCGCAAACATAGTCATCGTTCTGGCCGGATAATTATTGGCGTACGAACGAACTACAAGGTCGTTGGCCTGATTACTTCGCTTAAGCGATTTTTACGTGCTCCGAATAAATCTGTATTGCTGTGTTTGCTCAGCAGCCTGTAATTTGATACCGATTATAGAGCGAGCGCTTCATCTTCTTGTTCTCTTTCTTTTATTTTTTTCAATCTTAATTCAACTTGACGTCTCCGCGTGTTTTCCAAGGGCATAAAAAAGACCGTTCGAGCCAACGATTTACAATAAAGACGCGCATCCCCATTAACGATCTCTCCAGCGGCACCTCGGCCTGCAGCATATAGTCACGACACGCAATAGAAATAAAAGCTAACTGGCTTGCATCCGTGCGAGTATGTCTGTGTTGGTGAATCTCGTAAAACTCAACGGCTTACGGACGAAACGACTAGCAGTAGTAACAGATACAAAGAAAAAACGCCCATTATCGAGTCTCTTTAACTTATGCCATTAGCGCGCGTTATTTTCATAGGCTTCAAAAACGATGTCGCGCTGCGCCTTTTGCCTCCCCCCAGAAACAGTTTATTTTTCTCGAACGACCGGAAAATTCAGGCTGACCTGCAAGCCGTCCGTGAAATTTGAGGACACCGTGAACGCTGTGCACGTGATTCTTCAGCGTGGACGTGAGAGAAAGAGAACAAGAAGAAGAATAACGAAAAGAAAAAAGATGCATCCAACGAAGGGAGATGTGGGAAAAAAACTATACATTGGGAGCGAGCGTGCAATTCGTTGTTTTCAAAAATCAAATCTCGATGTAGACGTAACACGCGCACTTTTTGACAAAGACAAACATTCACCCGACCAGCGTTAAAGTTATAACATTCTTTCAATTAGTCGCAGGAAAAAAGCACTTAGTGCACTCGAATTCATGACATAAAGGCATCTAAGCTAACAGGGACGAGCGGAACTGGCGACGCAGTGATGTTTTAAAAAAAATCGGTTAATAAGACAAAGAAGGTGGCGAGGGGGGGGGGGGTGTAGCAAGTGAGAGAAACGAGAGAGAGAGAATGGACTGATTTACGAGCTGCGATATTCGGTTATCGATGTCGAGCGAGTGAGTGAGTGAGCGAGTGTAAGGGGGAGGTAGGTCGAGAGAGAAAGAAGTGCAGCCAGCATCGCACTGGCAGCGATAACATCGACTTGACGTTGCCCCGGCGTGATCGGCAAATAATTACCCCTGGTGAATCGCGATGCTCATTACCTACGCTGTAAGCTCTCTTGCTCTCTTTTCTTTCTCTTCTTGCAAAGCGACGAATTTCGCGCGGCTTAATTGAGCCCCCAGCTCTTACTACATTTACTACGATAATTACGATTCTAAGCCAGATGCTCATAGTGCTTAGTTTAGCTTAGCACAAGGAACACGTGTGCAAAACTCCGATGGACTTCCATACCCTTGTGTACGTAACGCTAGAACCGTTGCCGAGATGATTTGTATGAAGGGTGGAGAAGAGAGGACGGAATTTTCGTTTATAGCATAAATTTGAATAGACGATTCGCTTTCTTTCATTGTACTTTTAGGCAGCCTGCATGAGCGAGAAAAATAAAAAGGAATTCCCTGCGGGGGGAGTAACGTATAGTTGTATATAGTAGATCAGAGCAAGCGAGTGAACAGTAGCGCGCAAAGCAGAGCTCTCGTGAAACCAATCGATTTCCCAGAATTTAATGGAGAGACACAGGAGAGCGCAGAGTCTAGCTAGGCCAAATGAGCAACGCCCTCGCGCTCCTTTAATCGTGATCGGCCCATCTGCCGCCAACAGCAGCAGCAGCAACATCCCCTCTGTAGGTATAGCCGCTGTTACTGCTGCTGTTGTCGCTTTGTGCACACACGCGTGTGTGCACAAGCCGAGTATTTTTCGGGATTTCGTCGAGAATAATACCAGTTGGATTTATAGCCGCGATAAATCCAAGGTGTCGCCTTTAAAAGCGAGGCGCGATTGATCGCCTGGAACTTATTAATTGAGACGAATGAACGCTTTTTGTTTTTTTATTGTTCTCTCTTTAACTTTTCTGCAATCAAAGCACGTACGATCTCTTTTAACGGAAAAAAGTCTTTTTTTTCAATAATAAATTATTAATACGCGACAGACAGAACGAAAAACATTCAGTCTTCTACATCCCCTTTCTCGCGACCTTTACGTCGATAAACAATTCACTTGTACCCCCTGGCCCTTTCTCTCAAGAGTAAACTTCAAAAAGCGCTGCCTTATGCGATATCTCGCGATGCCCCAGAGTAACATTATGAAAACAAGAAGGAAAAAAAGGGCAAATCGAAGCTATCCCCCCTCTCTCATCTCATTCCCTAGTGAGAATAATGAGTAGGAAAAAAGATAGCCTAGCAAAGCAGAGAGAGAGAGAGAGAGAGAGAGAGAGAAAGAGGGAGGGAGAGAGTACGAGAAGAGCTTTAATGCGGTGTAATTGCGAGAGATCTAGTTGCAGAGAGCGTTATCGTGCACATGGGAACGGTTGCCCCTTCGTCACTCCGTTTATACAGAGAGATAGCGAGAAAGAGAGAGAGCCAAGCGACAGGAAGAGGGAGATTTATCGGGCGAGCGGCTCTTTCGCCGAGTGCATTAATAACAACGGAGCCCACCCCTCATTATTCTCCAACAGTTAGAAGAGCGAGATATATGTTGGACGACGTCGACGAGACAGAAAAGGTTACGTAAAAGCACAGTGTTAATGCAGTCATGGCTTTTGATATATACAATTAAAACTCATGCGGTAGCGGCAGCGAATGTATGCATATACAGTGTATCGTGTCGAATATCGTTGGACGTTATCGTGCGGAGCGACGTTGATTGAGCGATTTGTTAGCGCTCGCGCGTGAGCTACCGGCGTGATTAATGGGCCGACTTCTTATATTTTTCGAGAGCGCAAGTTGAGCAAGAGAAAGAGAGAGAGAGAGAGAGAGAGAATGAGAGAGTGAATTGTGCCCGCCGCGAAAATTGGACGTTTATATTACGCGAAGGAAGAGAAAGAGAAAACGAGTGCATTGAAGACGTGACTTTTCCTTTCGCGCCGAGGTCGTATGAAGTGTTCGCTCGCTCGCTCGCTCGCGCATTATCATAATTGTTTTCCGATGGGCGTTGTACTCGCTCGTTCCAAAGAGGCATTTAGATTTCTCCAGAGAGATATACATATACCGCAGGCAGGCCTCGCGCGCTCTTACAGCTGTGTATAGCTTATAGCGCGCGCGTACATTACCAGATCGAAAAACAACCAAGGATACAGTTAGAATTCTCTCTCTCTCTCTCTCTCTCTCTCACCGTGTGCTATGCACGCCGCCGACAGAATGAACTAAAGAAAGAAAGAACAATCAAGCGAGCAACAAGCCAAGTGGCGCTTATCGTTTTGTATACGCGCACATATGCAAATCAACGAAAAAGAAAACTACTCTCTTGCGCAAACTTCAATCTCTAATTGCCAACTTGAGCTTGGCTTTTTTCTTTCTCGACAGCCTGCCTTTGCTATGGGCATCATAAATCTCTTTTTGGAAAGACCGCATGGAGCATATCAGACGGGGAGAGAAGAGACGGGATGATTCTTCTTTTGGCGGGGCTAACGAAACTGAAGTTTCTATCTCTCCCCTCGTACATTGAGAGCTATTAACGACCAAAAGATTTTTGCATCCATGAACGAATAAACGAACGATCCGATAGCTATGTATATATATATATATATATATATATACTGTGTTTGTATGAATATTAATCGGGAAAGATCGAGAGTTCAACTTTTGAATTTCAATTAGTAGCTGTTCGTTGGGAGACTACGGGCTAGAGATACCGATCTTCTACTTTTTTCATTCTTGAATTCGTAATTACTCATTGGTTGCTGTGAGTTAAACGGTTGAAATGGAAAAAGAAACGAGATAAGGTCCAAAATGAAAATCGGAATGAGAAAGAGAGAGAGAAAGAGAGAGACAGACAGACGCGTAGGCAGAGAAAGAGAAGAGAATAAAGAAGGCGCGCGTTCTTTCGAGACAATCGCGAGGGAGAGAAAGAGAGAAGAGGCGCACAAAGGAGGGACCTAAGGTAGGATACATAGGAGGGAATATCAGACTCACTTCATTGCAACCGGTCTCGCCGTGTCTCCACCACTCGCACGATCCGTCGAGGCTGTGGCTCTTGAGGCACTGCGACCTGCACTGGGCGACTCTCACGAGCGGTCCAAGGTCGAAGCTCGCCACCATCGACATCGTCGTCATGCACATAGCCACCGAAAGCAACAGCATCATCTTCGTAAACGTCATTTCGAGCACACTATGAGCACACTTTCGAACTTGAGCTTAATTGTTTTTCTACGCACTACTGCTCCTCTCTTTTTCGAGAGTGCGTTTTGTCGTCCAGCACTGTGTATTACGTAGCGTGAAGCACGACGGCAAAATTCGTATACAGTAAACGCAGCTTTCGAACTCTGCGCGCGCGCACATACACACACGTTGTACTGGTGTACGTGTTATAGCCCAGTTCGGCGAGGATACAAGACTGTGACCCTTCGGGCAGTCAGCCCCGTTATATAGCCGCGCATCTCCCACCAGTCTACCAACTCTGGCTGTCTCCCCCCTCCCCCACCCCACTCTCTTTGGCGGGCAACGTAACATAGAGGAGCGCAGCCGCCGCCACCGCCGCGGTGGTCGCTCGTTTCTTCTTCTTCTTCATCTTCTTCTTACTGTGTTATCCTGTGTGCCCGCCACAGCTCGACTCCACTCTGCCGAGAGGAGCATCCCTTGTAATTACCCGTGGGCGCTCTCTCTCTCTGTGTTGCGAGTCCCGGCATATGGTCAGCTGAGTCCCGAGAGCACAACCCAAGCCAAGCACTTATTTTCGTACAAATTATTTTTCCTCTGCCCCCAGAGCTTTTTAATTGACGAATTGTTGCGGCTTGTTCAGTTGTTAATCCTGCCTGATTGCGACCAAACTTTTTTCTTTTTCTTCTGCGTCGCTGCGCGGGGCTATTGTAAATTTTAAAATGCGGCTTGTGATTACCGAGGAAATTGCTATTAAGCCGACTTCTTTATAAGTGCCCCCTCCCTCTTCTCTGTCTGTCTCTCTCTCTCTCTCTCTCTCTCTCTCCATCTCCCTCTTTTTGCGCGCAATGTAATTCGGTCATATTGGGATTTATTTATCGTGGAGCACACACACGCAATTCAACAAGAGTTTATTAATCCGTTTATGAAATTAAAGCGGCTTGCTTGAAATATCGACCGTCCTCAATCGACGCTTAATTGTTTAAAAATTATCGAGAGCACGCTGTTTCTTATGAATTTACGATTGCTGTTTGCGCTTTACATATTTTTTTCGTCGAAATTTTAGTTTTGATACGGTGATCTGACGTATGTATAAGATGCTGAAAAATGTATACAACAGAGATGCAGTTGTCGTGTCAGCAAAATTTTCAATGTATCATGTGGCTTGTTTCTTTCTTGACTTTCCGCCTACTGCGACAGTCGCATCAATTTCAATTCAAGTTTCGAGCTTTCTCACGAAGCTCCATTTTTACGGTCAACTGAAATTTTGTTGTCGTAATGTTTTTTGGCGTCGTACGTAATGTGAAGTGAAAACAGAAATAAATCAAAATTATCTGCAAACGAGAGGCTAAGTGAAAACCTGAAAAGTGCTTCAACAAAAAGAGTGCCGCGCTGTTGGTTCGCCCATTGATCAAGAATTTTAATCGAGCCATTATGATTCACGTAATGATTCGAACACTCGTTACTTTCATTAAATGTCTCATTATTTAAATTGGCTCAAGTGATGAGAGTATAAACCTAAATCTCAAGTAATTATTCTTTTAGTACACGAGAACTGCAGATTGAATTTGACGTGGAAAAAAATCTTTGATTAAGATATACGCGTTGTTCATTCATACGCTAAACGGTTAATTAAAAAAAACAAGAATAATAATAATTAATTAGAAAAAAATAACAGCAAGGAAGACGGGAAAGCTAGGTGCGCGATATTCAAGCTCGATCAAGACATTTCTTCTGAAAATTAATTATTCACATGACGGTGTACGCGCGCACGTTTAAACCGACGGGTTGTATAATTAATTTCTTGATTGAATCAAGATGCTTGGGGATAGCATATATGTAGGTTAAAACCAATTGAGAGAAACTAAATAATTGATTTATTTCCGGAGAACAACTAGACATTCGTTTAACCGCATCTTTGTAAAGATTAAATTATCCTTAGTAAAGCAAAAGTCCAAGATACACAAGGTAAGAAAGGGCACATGGAAGCGGAAAAGGGATGGAGTTCTATACACTTATTCTTTCCTATGAGCTCAAGGAAAATTCGCTTTATCTCTTGTTCGTCTGTTCGCCCGATGAAACACAATTTTGCCGTCGCGTAATGCGCTCGCCAGTCACTACACTGCACTGCATGCCACGAGGGGGGAAGAGAGAGAGAGAGAGAACGAGAAAGAGAGAACGAAGAAAACGAATCGGAGCATACACGCCTCGAAGCGGCCACTGGGTTCTCTCTCTCCTCTTTATTGTACATTGTGTGTTCTCTCAGTGAAACAGCGCCGGCATTGTGCCCGTCAGATTTTCGCTTCCAATGGGATGGAAAATCACTTGGGAAATTAGTTTTTCATTCCGAAGTCTTCAGTACGAAGCACACCGATTTATAATTAAGTTTGGCCAATGGCATTTCGAGGGGGAGAGTGGGATAAATTGTTTTCTTTCCTGCACATGAGATATTTGACGAATTGTCCGTACATCATATGAGGGAGAGAATTGAATCAAGCTATGGATTCGAAAATCACGCATAAATATTATTTGTACTTATCTGAAAATATATTATATTTAAATTATTTTCGTGACAATTAAAAATCATCAACTGCGTTTCCAACTGAACCAATACTTCAATAAACAGAATTTGCCTTTGCAAGACTGATGGTTTCAAACTAGACACTTGGTTTTATAAAGGGAGAAAAATACCGGGAAAAATACTTATAAACCATATTGCCAGCGTCTATTATTGAAAGATGAATGACTGTCTTGGCACGAAAGGGTTGCTCGTATATTATTTCACAGTCGTTTGAAAACCTTTCTTCATCCATTATTACAAAATTTTCATAGTAACGGATAATTAGTCGTGCGTAAAGGAATATTATATATTTTTCTAAGGGTATTGAGAGTCAAAATACGTATAATAGTGTTCGGTCATTCAGCGAAACAATATTTATGGACTAACGCAATAGGCCAAATGTTACTGGCCATTAAACGTTTTGAACAATATTATACTCACCCTCGCGACCTGTATCCGGTCTCTTTCTCTCTATCGCTCTTGAACTGTGCGATTTAACGTCGGCCTCGCGAGAGAATGAGAGGAAATGTTGATATGGCCTCGCACATATGTCCTCCCACAGAGCTCGCGCAAACAATGTTTTTACAAAAAAGGAGAAGACAAGAAGCGTCAAGGAGCACGACTAATGGCCTCATTTACAAATATATCTATAAATATCCCCTCTTGGCAAATACGAGTAGTCTCACCGCCCATTTCCTCGCGTGAAAATACCAAAATAAAAAAGAAAGAATTGTCTACAAGTCCGTGTGTATATACGTATTATACATGGGGATTCGAACGCCGGAAACTCGAGTTTCGGGTGTATCAATCGCAACGACATGGAAAAATTTAAGCGACATAGTCGATTAGCTGGGAGCGACCTGCCTCCATATGTTTTTTTTTCAAAGGGGGCTGTGCGCTTGTTGAATAGGAAGGATGTTTGAGATACTCACGTATGGATCTCGATCTTTGGAGGATATCGTGTTTTCTGTGGGCGGTGCACACACGCCTCGAAAACGCATAGTTGATGCTCTCGCGCGCGCATGTAAGAAGAAAGAGAGAGGCTCGTTCTCTCACGTGGATTTTCGTCAGAGACGATATATTATAAATCTTGTACACGAACGATTTTCGGGTGGCGTGTGCACAAGCAGATACATATATAATAGTTAACGTACGGGATCTTCGGCCTAATGCGGATTTTATTGGGGTCTGATCGATTAGTTCCAAAGATATTACTTGGTCGCTGCCTGCAGTCGGGAATGTACTCTCTCTCTTTCTCTCTTTGACTTCCTAAACGTTTAATGATTTGTTTGAAAACTCAGCGCTCTTATCGGCAAACTTTGTTTCCGTAATTATGCTTCATATCCTTATTACGGCTTTATCTCTCTGGCTAGTGCTTGCTACGCTTTTGACCGTGTATGCGCTTCGTTAGCATTTCCTTTCTTTTTGCTCAATAAACTTATTACTTAAAACGTATTTTATTAAATTTATTTGATAATTATTCTTACAAGATAAGAGTAGAACTCGTAAGATTTTTATCGTAACTAAACGTGCAACTTTTGAATAATTGGAATTTTAAAAGCCCAAATAATTATTCGAGCTTTTAATATTTAAATTGTTATCTAGAAATACCCGCCCTAGTTAGGAGGTCAACAAAAGAAGAACATCCATTAAGAATTGTCCAATTTAAATAGCATTTAACGGCATTAGTATTGAAATTTGAAATGAGCAGATGCACATCAAGTGCTTTGGGTTTTACCTCTTGAACGTTGGAGCTGCTGGTTGATCACCTCCTAAAAGATCGACAGCAACAGCAGCAACAGCAGCACTCGGAGCTAAGGGAGAGAGCCCTCTCATGGGATACGTATCTTCGTAGGTTCGCATGTCAGGTATACACACAGAGCCGAGCCGTGCACGGAGAAAGAGAAAGAACATTAGATATCGCATACGGTAAACGCATACTATAGCGAGCTATGTTCTCCGCCCCGAGCAAACAGAGGCGCGCATTTTTCATTGCGTTATATGTATATAGCAGCAGCTCTCGAGAGGAAGGCGCACAACGTGCGCGTATGAGCTCGCGTATCGAGTGGCCTCGCGAAGATGAAAAATAAAAAGCAGTTTGTACCGGAAGTTCGGAGTATACACGTTTACGTTTTGGACCTCCTTCCTTTTTTTCGACTGTACACCACAATGAACAGGATGTGTACAAATAAGGGTATTTGGTCCGACAGAGAGAGAGAGAGAGAGAGAGAGAGAGAGAGAGAGAGAGAGAGAGAGAGAGAGACGAGAACGCGATTGTGGACCAACTATAAGTCGTCGATGGACGCTTAGCCAGTCTAATTGTCAAATGGGAACGTGACGTTTTATTGTGTCCGAGCTTTTGACACACCTGGATTTTCCGAAAATTAGCTATTGTGAAGAGGCGACGACGCGAGGGGGAGGTTCCGTGATTAATCTCAATATATATCTATACGTATGTGAGAAACGATGCACTTGATCGATATGCGTGCGGCGATATTTTTTTGTCGTCACACATAGAAAATTTGTTATTTTGCACGGTATTGCTGAAGATTCTATCTAGGGGTGAACTTTCTCTCACTCTCGGTGGGGGTGTTACTTTCTTTTTTGGTACCTGTTGCGACGACATGATTTTTTCTTTTTTTTGCTTGGGCCGTTTAGCTAATAGATTTAAACCTACTTTTCGGTTGGGATGCAGTGGCAAGGAAAAAAATGTTAACGCTTCCATTCAGCTACTCTGCCCAGTGGATGAATACCTTTCGTTTGTCAAAGCTCCTACGTTATTTGACCACTCGTCCCTCGTTCTGCTTTGTAGTTTTATTTTACATTTCTCTTCTAGTTTTCACTAATCAGCCATTTATTAAAGAAGTCGAGTAAAGAAGTATACTCTTGGTTTTGTAAATCCAACGGTAAGTGGTGTAATAACAAATTTTTTTTCAGCACAGCGCCTAATGAATATGTAATTGCGTGGAATAAGTACAGTGAACTGGTCAAAGTATAGTCTATAATATTGCGGTTTGGAATATACCGATCGTTCGGAACATCAGAAAACTATAGTGATTTTCTACTTTGTTCGTAATATTGTAGTTTCCGTATAGGTATAATTCAAGCAAATGTAGAGACGACACGTTGATGAAAAATGGCTAGCTATACTGTTTTCTTTGATCAGATCGAACGTCTGCTTATTACAGGTTTTGAATAATTACAAGTGGTGTCGCGATCTCGATAAGAATGTATTGCTTTGTCAACGTGTTCTTTCGAGGAAGTAATTTGAAATGCCCTTGATTACTCGATAGCGAACGAGCGGAAGTCAACATAAGACTGGCCTTCTGAAGTAGTAGTAGCTTTTAAAAATCTAATCTGAGCAGGCGAACAAGAAAAAAGTAGAAAGTGGCGAAAAGGTAGCCGTGGCAAGTTCATTCGGCACGAGATAATGTACAATCCGCAAGAAGGAGAATAAGAAGAAGAAGGAGAAGATGAAGGAGAGGAAAAAGAAGAGGTTCGCGCGCACGCGCGCGTGCTTCAGGGGTGGCACGGAACGTCTGCGAGCGAAAGTCCTTGGAATGTCAATTTCCGCCAACTGACCGAGACGCACACTATACTCGCTCGTGTAAAGTGAAGCGGCATATAGAAAAGAAACAGAGACTCCCTCCGACGAACGAGAGCGAGTTTCACGCGGCGTGACTTTTTGTCGCGAACACGACAAGCTCCCGTCGTTGTTGCATAAATCATAGGCTACCTTTTCGGTGGCCACCGGCGCGTTAGCACTTGGCCGGAATTCGGAAGGACTCACAGTCAAGATACTTGACCGACGACTTCACTCTTATTAGAGTTTCCACGCTTTCGCTAGGGTCAAGCTGATCGACGACTATTCTCTTGGGCTTTTCTTTTCCTCTTACCAACTCTTTATTACTTGACGGAGAATAGCTCTGCGGTAAAGGAGAAAAATGTTCACCGTCAGAAGAATGAACTAAAAAAGTCATAATTACCGAGAGAAAAATATCTTCTATATATGTATATAGACACTACCTGCTGCAGTGATTGTTTAAAATTCTAGTTCACGCACTTTGAACTGTTTTCACTGTGCAAATTTCCGTACTAATAAGAACAATTCTTTTCAACTTCATTCTTAATCAATTCATTGAGCAATAAAATAGCAAGAGATTAGTCATTCTATTGCAATTCGCGCGTGTACAACGTTTTATATCTTAGCCATTTACTCATTCATTAAGCATAGTCTACGAGGCTATTGAAAACGGAAGTAATGGTTCTAGGAAGCGGATAAAGGATTTTATTATTCGATTCTATGCGGCACAAATTGGATCAAAATTGGCTACTAACGTTGCGGCATTCATCTCCGCCGTACGAAACGACTTTGGCACCATCCATAAAAGCCGCGGCGCGCAATCAAGCTTGCAAACCACACGACTATAATGGCCGCACTTATACAAGTCATTTCCCCGAAAACACCCGAATATTTAATTTAATTTTAATGGCTTACGAGCTATAGTTACACGTACGTCTTTACAGCGTTGTTTCGTATTCAGAACTTACCGGAGAGATGTGCAACATTCGATGACGAAAGCGAACGTTAGAAACACACGAGATGCCCTTTTCCCAGGCCGCATCGCTTGTACGAGTATATATATATGTGTGTGTGTGTGTATATATATATATATATATATATATACATATATATATACACACACCCATAACCCCTGCCTGGCTGATTACGGCCGGCAGCTCGAATAATTGAATCCGGGGGACGCGCGTCGGGTTATAGTGTGCAGCACCGACGTTTTCCCATGTTGTTTCTCTATATATACGCTGCCCGTCGTGCAGTCGTACACTATAGCCTTTCTCGTTGTGGCACTACGATTAAGAATGGCTGAATTCGTATATATACGCGCTGGTTATAAGGAGGAAGCTTCAATATTTATGGAAAGCTCAACGACACAATGGGTTGCCGTGCGTCGACACGTGATTTGAAAAGTTTATCTAATGTCGAGAAACCAAGATACGTCCTTCATGATCTAGAGATTCCTAGATTTTAGGGCTGATCAGTCAAAGGAAATGAACACAAAGAAAATTAATACGTAGATGGATATAAATGGTTCGTAAAGAAAATGTGAAATCAATAGGAAGCGCATAAAAGCAACGAGAATTGGAGCCTCTTTTGGATTTCTAATTGGCTGAATTTTTTGGGAAGGAGACAACAACGAATACTGCATATGTTAGGGCAATTTATGCAAATGCTTATGGCAAATTATCATTCATTAGAAAACATTTTCATTCTGTAATTCTATTTGACGGTATTGTAAAACGAAGCTGTTTATACTGTTATCAACGCGATACTCTGGTTAAAAATACTCCATTGAAACCCGACGGTTACTCTGGGATATGTATCGATAGATCCTGTTGTATTGAAAACAAATGAAGATTTTATGCGGAGGATTAAACATTTTTTGCAACTGAAATAATATACGCGTATACCTGAACAGTATCCGGTTTCAAAAAATAATGCAGACAAATGAATTAGCTTTGATAAATTGTAGATAGTCGCAACTCATTTTTTCAGTATATTTAAAAAGGTTACGTAAATCGTAAGTTTGATAAATCACGCATAAATAATAATAATCAAAAGATTGTATTCGAGTCAGTGGCTGAAACTGAGAATAAAAAATTGCGAAGCGCAGCAAAATAAAAAAGCGAAATACACAAGGTGGCTATAAGGAAGGAAGATAAAAAAATAATAATGGCACAACGTTCCCAAGAGGATTCCGTGCGCAAACTACCATCATTCTTTTAACGGGTAGAGCTTTATATTATTTCATCGTTTTATCGTCTCAACATCTCCGGACGTGATTGGATTAGCCAAGTAAAAGTTCGAAAGATGGTATTGTGTCTCCTTGCGAATGATTCGATCGATTACAACGAAGCTGCAGATGTCGATTAGCATATACGATGCGTGTACTACCAACTTGGCCGATAATTGAATTCAAATGCGTTGATGGATTTTTCAATTTGATTTGATTTTGACCGCGCTGTTGTATTATCACGGCAAATTTCATTCCGAAGGGTTTGGTAAACGGTAATTGACCATTACGTTAATTCAATAAAAAGTTAATCAATTTGGCAATGTACTTGGGGCGCTGTTTCGCACGAGAAAAATAAAAAGGAAGAAATCAAGAAATTCCATCAATTACGAATCGAAGGCTGTGGTTTCGATTACTTTTCAATAACCTTTCCCTCAAAGCAACCATAATTTTGGTTGTTATTGTCGTTTTCGTTTGCCAATGCCTGGCATTTACATCCCATCCAAATTGCACATCCACGAAAATCATCGAATCCTGCCAATCGGTTGCTGCATCCTGTCTCAATCCCAAAAGGAAACATGCACAGAAGGACGCAAACAGAAGCATATACACATCGATCGTATACAATCTCTTCCATATATCTATATATATTTTTCCTCGCGCAGCGCGATTTTATCGTAGCATAAATCCGAACAAAATTATTAATGTCTACAAGTTTTCAACAAAGAAGGGCTAACGATGCCAAGTACGCATGGCTCCCGCGCGCTATATAGCGACATATATTTCAGTGCGACGCCTTAGCTCTTCTTTCTCTTTCTCGCGGCCGCATAAATCCATTTGCCGCCTCATAAAACCTTCGATCGGTATGATAAATTTGCTTAATGCGACGCAACAGGATTCGGTCGTTGAAAATTAATACAAAAGCTCGCGCTCGATCTGCGGGAAAGAAGAAAAAAAGAAGAATAAGAAGAAAAAATGTATAGAGCGACGTTCCGAGATTTTTCAATATCCGGCCGCATTACTGCGCTCGCGCTCACGCATTGTTGCCCTTGCCAAGCTCGTATTTTCGGCTTAGCATTTTCCGCTTTGTTAGCGCTTCGCATACCGTATATTATGACCTACCTATCTCTTTCCTTGCACTCACTCGAGCGCACACGAGAGATTTTGGGTTCGTCCGCGGAGATTATCTTTTTACGTATATTCGCTATTTGTAACTCGCTGCTTGTTTCCACGTAGATAATATCAAATGTTTATTAATGTTTATTGTTTCAGTCGACTCTCTCTCTCATTCTTAGCTTTATTCGAGCGCGTAAAGGCGCTAACCTTGCTGGCATAAATATCGCATGTTTATAGGCGTTAGTAAAAAAAGAAATGTCTACTTGAAAAAAGTGAAATTGACTGCATAAATTTGACTTTTAAACTCTAACTGATTGCACTTTTTTATCTCGAGGCCGAAAAGCCGAAAAACAAAACAACGTAAATTATTTGTCTTTACATGTTGCAGTTATACTACGACTGCTTTGTAGCCGCGTAAATTCTCGAAAAAAAGTGTAGCTAATTTTATTTCTGATTATTCTACACCGAGCGCACCCACAGGCATGAGACTAATGGGAGTTGTAACTTGGAATTTACGCGACGTTCAAAATTTTTTATAACACGCCGCTGTAATAAGTTTGACGTTCATTTTAGTATCATTGAATGACTCGAGACTAACATTGGCCAAGTAAGCTCCAATAATTTAACCCTAATATACAAGTAATTTCTTCATCAATACAATTGATCGAAGATTCGTTTTTTAAATATATCTCATAAAAAATACTAATACCAGTAATATGTTGCCGCAGGTGCGCAAAACGTGTTTTTAGAAGCCGAGTCAGTCGAGTAGAAGTCTTGGACGTCGGCGGCAACAAAGGCAAAGGAACAAAAAGTCAATATCTCGCTTCTAAAATCCCGTTATAAAAAAGCTTCACGCTCGTCTTGTTGACTTATTATAGGTAAAGGTAAAGGGCGTTCGAGCTCGAATTGACTGATTTTCCATTTGGTTACGTCTATGTGTGCGTCGTGTGTTGTGTCTCATACGCGCAGCAGTGCTTTTTAGAAGGTGCGAAGCTGCGGTGTTTTCGTAGGATCCTTAATCCTACGAGGATCTTGTAGAACGAAGGGAAGGGGGATGACTCGATTGTGCTACATATATATGGTTTTTTTTGTGCGCTCGATCAAGCTCTCTGTATAAACTAGACGCGTGGTATATCCCCATCTATCTTAGCTGTAGGCTTGGCGGGCTTCGTATTGTTTATCGGTGGGGGTAATCCCTCGGACGTAGGATTACGCGCGAGCCTCGATTAGGCCGCAGAGATTACGGCGACCAAGGGATATAGAGAAAACCAGAGTTGCGTGTCTGTGTATGTGAACGCGAGGGAGGATCGATTTTCGAGATTTCGCTGCAGCAGCAGCAATTGCGCATTCAAATTCCGTATATACCGTTACACCGGATATATATGCATGCAGTCTTGCACACGGAGAAAGAGAGAGAGAGGATCCTATTGCTCGTGACGACAGATTTCCCGACAGCATATGCTGTTTTCGCTATAGCTAAAGAGTGAGAGAGAGCGAAAGAGAGAGAGAGAGAGAGAGAGAGAGAGAGAGATTATTATGCCTCTAGGAAATCAAGATGGAAATGGACATTGTTTAGAAAAACGGGTTTCCAATTTCATTTGTGCTACGCTTTTCCAATGCTCCTGACACAATCTTATCGTGCCTAGAATTGATCGTAAATGATGATATGCGTGTTGCCAGGATACAAATATTCCCATTTTTACAAGAGAAAATAGGAGAACTGTAGCTAAGGATCAGATAAAATATCGCAGGTTTTTATTCTAATAAATAAAATATGAAGATGAAAAACGTCGAAGAAGAATGAAATATTAACGTTTATACTCTTGTTATCAAGACTGAGGCTAAAAGTAGTCGTGGATGAGGATTAGGTCAAATTCAATAAAACGCCTGGCTGAAGTTGCGAAGGATTACACGATGATTGAGTAAAAGTTATTATTAAGAGTTTCGTGGAAATAGATATAGGAGATCTTCGATACATGGATATTTAAGAAGAACTTCGACGCAAACCCGTAAGATGGAAATCAGTTGTTGTCCAAGAAATTCCTGAAAAAGAAACAAGTTCATAAAGTCGTTATCACTCCCCTTGTACACTACGAAAGCTCAGTGTAAAAACCAATAAACTATATCAGGTCATTATAAAGAAACAGATAGGGTGGCGAGGGCCAGTGGCACTTGTTCGTAAGCAAACAAAAATCAAGCTTATCTATCTAGCACGTCTTTCTATCCTCATCCTGGAAAGATGAAATCTCGACATTTTCTCATAAAAATCTGACTTAGACGATAAGAAATTATCGGGGCAAACGCCCGCAGTTCTGAGAGAAAAAAAGTCGAAAAGAAAAATATCAGCACAGAGGGTAACAGACGGCGGGCGCGCGAGAAAGAGAAAGATAAGCCCCGTATCCTGTGTATTTGCCCTCTCGCATAAAAGTTGTATTTAGGAAAACTAGGGACAGAGCAACATTTTTTGGACGTAACCACCCACGGGAATCCTACGAAAACATAGTCAAACTCTGTAAAGTGAGAGAAAGAAAAAAAGAGAATCGCGTGAGGCTAACAAAGCTTAAAATTTGGTGTATGTGTGAGAGAGACCCTCCTGCAACGGTAGAATCGTTTTCGCGTCAATCCAATGTGGAGACAAATTTTCATTGTACACAGCCATCACGAATGGGAGAACGCGTGAAGAAACAGAGAGAGAGAGAGCAAGATAGATAGATAGATAGACAGAGAGAGAGAGAGAGAGAGAGAGAGAGAGAGAGAGAGAAAGATGGAGATTTTTCTAAATGGGGAGGGACAGGTGGTAAGCGGAGATGCTTTTTCGGAATCGCGCCATTGTCGGCGACGCACAGCATCGGCAGCAAGAGCTCTTTCATTATATGCCTGCAACAGCAGCAGCAGCAGCAGTTTCTTCTCTTTTTTCTTCTTTGCATTCATGTATGTGTGTGTGTGTGTATATATATAAACACATACATGTGTCTCTCGCTAGAGAACTCTCCTAAAAGCTTGCCTTATACTGACAAATTTTCGAGGCACGCCGAATTTATAGCCTTTTTAGAGCTCTATACTCAGCTGGGATTTGGAATAGTCATGCGAGGAAACTGTGTCAGCTTGGCTAGCTTCTATTTTATTTGACAATTTTAAGCCGACGTTTTCTGGGTTACTAGCTTCAGAATCGTTTGTCTATTTGCGAAAATTAATATACCACTATTTCTACTCTGAATTTTACGGGCTATAAACATCGCATTAATCAGGTTGAAACGTTTTTGCAAATATCCAATATTCTGGAAATTTAATGGTTTAACAACGTAGAACATTCAGTCATACAATAATATTGAATTCTTTTACATTAATGATATTGGTGAAATCCCATGTGCATTTACAAAATACTTCCGTATAAAATATCTAAAAATATAAACGTGCTTTTCTTCTCTTATGGTACCTTCTCAAAGCAAATCAATTATTCCGAAACGTTATACAAGCAAGTTTTTTTCTTCAGAACTACCATTCAGTCCAAAAGCTATAGATCGAATTCACTAAATGACACAGAGTCCTTTTAGTGTTCAGTGGCAAAAGACAGTTTACGATTCTAACGCGATGTAGCAGCACTAAAAGGGAAGTTAGTAAGTGTGACGGGAAGCGGAGAGAAAGAGAAAGAGAGAGGGAGAGAGGGAGAGAGAGAGAGAGGGAGAGAGGGAGAGATAGAGCCGATGGGAGGGAATACACATATAGAAAAAGAGCGAGCAGACGAACGAGAGAGCATACACCCTCGAAAAACTTCGGCGTCTCCATAATAATGATTCGAAGAATTCTCGAGGCATTGTCGCGTGTATAACCGTTTTGTATCGGAGGCCCGAGTGCCGAGGTAATTTGTTATAATGAATTGGCCAGGGGCTCCATTGACAGATTGACCCTCAAAGCTTGAATCCGTGTTCCACACACAACGACTCGTCCCTCTTCTCTCTTACTTACTCTCTCTCTCTCTCGACTCCGTTTCTTTTATACATAAAAGCGGTCTCATTTGGCTGCCTCATCGGAGTGGCGTAAATCACCTATTCGTTTCATTTTTTACCTCCCTTATTATTGTCGCCTCGTGTGCTCGCTCGCCGCACATTGAGGAAGGTCAAGCGATACGACTTTTTCTTCGTTGATACTTCGTGTGACTTGCGAGTATTTTTTCGACGTTGGTTTCGTTGCACTTCGATGATTTATTCATTTTTTTTCTTGTTCGATACTGTGATACAGCAGAAATTAATAAGAAATGATTGTACATTTTTGGAGATATTACTCTTTATCGCGGTGAATACTCTCAACTATCAAAATAGATTTGGAAAATGACAATAAACGCATTATTCCAATTCACGTTTAAAGTTAAAAAAAGTGTGAGGGCTGATCAAAAGAAATATTTTCATTATTCATTGTACAACGAAGTCATTAATTTTCTCATGAATTTGTTAACCGAAAGCAAAAGCACTATGTAAGCGAACGCGAACGATATAAATGGAACCAATTAGAATGCAATTTGAAGCGCGAACGACGACGAATCGAGGATGCATCGATAAATGCGAGGGCAGTATAATTAAAATTGATGCACCCGTATATGCAAATAGGAAATATGTATATAGCGTCGGTTCAAACGCCAACAGCTTCACATGCACACACATACACACGCACGCGCACACGCATACACGTATGTCTACGGACACACGCTCGTATATACATTGTTCCATAAATCAATCAGACCCAACAATTCATCTCTCTCGGCTTTATTTATTACTCCGGGACAGAGAGTGCCGAGCGATTTACATTATCCGACTTTATACATACATTTTCTCGGTTCGCTCCGTCCGTGTAGCAAGTCTATACATATACGCGTACAACGGCGATAATCCATGGGCGCGTATAACCTTAAAGTCCCAATTAATTCTAATTTTAAATCCCGTGTCAAGCCGATTGCAGATAAGAACGTGAAAACGTATCCCCTTGATGCTATTATTTTTGAGAGAAGGAGGTAGGGGACAGGAAGGAGAAATAACACTTCCGACGGATAAATTCATCGGGGACTCGTAAACTTTTCTTCTTTCTCGCGCACCCACGTGCCGTATGTGAGAAGGGTTGAGTAAGACAAAGATATAGTCTTTATATGTATGTGTGTGTGTGTGTTTGTGTGTGTCGCGAGGAAAAATCTCTTTTCCAAGACTTGCGTCCAAACGATTGACTGCGTGTTCTTCTTTCCGAAAAGTACGCGCGTATATTGGGCAATCCCCGCGTAAATCACCGGCTTTACGATTCACTTTACGATACCTGCTGCTACTGCTGCTGCCTCATTCTCGACCTCTTATTTCCAGGCTTATTTATTTGTTTCTATCTTTACTCTCTCGTGCTCAAGGTGCTAAGAATCCGATTCTCCTTTTATCTACGGAACTTGCTCGCGTATAGACGAGGCCATGCAAACTTGGCTGCATTATTTTTTGCTTTGTTTTTTACTCGCAAAACATCGCGTAGCATCTTTTTTTATGGAGATCTATCGAAAACATCGATAAGTTATGCGTGCTTATGCGAATTCTACTTTATTTATCTCCGATTGTTTACATATTGGAGATATTACAAGAACCTTACCGTTTATCTCTCTCTCTCTTTCTATCTCCTTCTCTTTCAAGTTACAATAAGTTAAGTAAGATTGTGCGATAAAACAGTTGAGTAGAAAATTGTACTGTTAGTTTGCTTACTTCTTGTTTCGTTGGTACGGTAGTCATTGTGGTAAGTACAATGGTCATGAGCACCAAAGTTATGATCACGAGTCTCGTTGTATTGCAAAATCTTTAATTATGTATGATAGATGATTGCCAATTTTATCGGTTGTTAATAATCGAGAACTGTAATTTTCAAGAAGGACAGCGAAAAATAGCGAAAACGAGTGAAATCTCGTCAAAAGTTCATAGAGTTTTTCTTCGCCATTTTAAGGAAAATGACTCAATCGTGATTCGTGATTTTTATAGATTTCCATGATTTCGAGTATATTATGTTTGTTTGCAATCTATATATAGAACATAGTTACAACACGATCGTCGAAACTTTCGAGTCTGTATTTTTCAATTAGATTTCGTGGGAGAAACAAAAAGTCACGCGTTTATGCACGCGAAATTCACACAGGTATAATGAGTCTGAGTTGTGCGTAACCCCTGCACGTAACATTAATAAATGTCATTAATGAAGAGAGGTTTTACCGGTGCTTCCTCTTCCTGGTACATCGACATCTGCACAACCGAAGTAAAATAATGAACCTTCAGGTATCTCCTTTTGTTCCAATGGATTTTGGTTGGTGCTGTGAAAGATTGTTTGGTCAACCAGTGCATTATTCCTCGGTGATCCGTAATTTAGGCAACTGGCTACCGGCGGCGAAACAAAACGTGGACAAAACGCCGGCAGTGGTCTCGCGGTGAAAATATAGCTTTCTCTGTGGTGTCTCCTCGTTCAAGAGGGTTTCACTTTCTACATTTTTCTCTTACTTCTTTGTTTTTTTGTATTGTTGTTTCCACCGCAGACCAGGCACCGCAATGCTAAATCATAGCTCGCGCACTCACCACGACGGGTCGTCGTCGGTTTTTAAACGCTGGCCCATGTTTTGTCCACTGAGCGTGACAATTTGCCAATGCTATGCGAGCACGGTGGCCGCTACCATACGTGTACTTTGTTTGCTGTATTAGGTAGTTCGGTCCACCACTGAGGTTGGAAATGTGTATGGTCGAGACACGACAACGATTTACGAGCGCTTCGGAAAGAGCTGCAAGATGATTCTTTAAAAAGAAAAAAAAAGGAAATTCTGTGCTTGGAAAAATGACGGGCGGCCTTGCCACTCTATCTCCCCCACCCTTCTCACGTGCTTATATAAGAAGTGCCTCTCTCTCAGCTGCAGACGTAATATTTCAGTGCTACGATGCGCCTGTCAGGAATGTTATTTCAATTGAAAACGAATTTTGTGAGCTCCGGCAGCAAAGAAGGGTTTTGCCTCTTTCCATTGCAAGCCCCATCGAAGAAAAGCCTTTTAATTTATATTGCCAAGCCAGGAGTTCCGTTTGCTTTGGAGCGAAAGCTTTCAAAATGTGACGGGCGAATTAGAGTATATGTTTTGAATAAATATTTGTCATGCTTGAAGGACGGATCTGATTCGAGTTTAATGACAATTAATATATCGAGGATAGAGGAAAATGATTTCTTTAAAGTTCACTACTGCACGCTCAACATATCACTGTTATGTCTTGTCAATTGTATACGGATTCTCAACAGAATATTTGTACATATCACTGCTTGTCAGGGTCGTAAAAAATGATTTTTATACAAAATGATTGCATAATGGATGCGCTCGAGAGATTGAAGGCATGATTGAGCAAACAATAAAATTACACTGCCTTATAAAGCGCTAATGAAGAAATTGCGATTTACTCAAATTACTGGCGTTCGAAGACTTTCCTGTGTTATTTTTTTTCTTCACCGGCGTAATTTCGCGTTCGACCGACCGATGCGAGCCTGAATTTCTTTCTCTCTCTCTTTCTTTGAACGCGAGCCGAGAGTTTCCACAAAGCCACTCGCTCGTCCACGTATCCGATTAATCTTCGTTTTAATACGGACTCGCGGTGAGGATAGGAGGTATATTTTAGCAGCAGCAGCGTTAGTGGTGGTGGTGGTGGTGATGGTGATGGTGGTGCACGAGCTGCGCGGACCACCGGCAAACATCATTATAAAAGCCAATTGGTCAAAATTGCGCGTAATGCTCATGATTATTTACCGGCTAACTGCTTATTAGTTGAATAATAACGCTGTCGTTGCACGACTCGCTGACATTTCGGGATAACTTGAGAAAATTAACAAATGTCGGTTTTCTGTCCAATGTTCTGTACGTATACGAATAACTTTATGAATACTTTGTATTTTCGTTATTCATACCGTAACAAGTTGAGCAATATAGAAATACCTTAAAATATTTGTACAACTAGAATGCTACTTTTCATAAATTATTCATGCTTAATATGTCCAGTCACAAGTAATAATATTTTTGAAGAACACAAATAGAGTCTCTTTTGGATTTGTTTGTAAGAGATTATCATAAAATGCAATCGCCGTTTCAATGGTATAGCACATACGTAGAATATAAAGAGCATCGTAACTAATGAAATAACGAGTAATTAAAAAAAACTCAAAGAGAAACGCCTGTCATTTTTCTTTTTTTACGTTGTTTTTACAAAGAATAAAGATATAAAAAAATCACAGCAACTTGTTGCACGCACAACGTCGTGCGTGGAAAAAGGGTCTCTTTATACTCACTTTGCCTCATACCAAAGTCAAAAAATAATCCGGAGCAATTTGGACGCCTTCGCTGTAACTTTCTCGTGTAATAATATAATAACACATTTCTCGTGGCAGCGCGAGGCTCATAAAACATTCGTCGTATACGCAGGGGGCTTGCTTACATTTTCGTTAAAGGTAGTCTTGTCTCGTACAGCACCGGTATGTCTTTCTTTTTCCTTGTTTTTTTTTTGTTGCTCTGTTGCCAAATTGTTCGAGAAAGAGAGCGTATGCTACAATTATTTTGGATATATTGTAGAACTAATCGTCGGTACTTTTTGCATTTCTGAAGGAGCTCCAGCTACCGAGGTCAGGGCCTCTTTACGCAGAAACGTTTTTTTTTAACGGGGCGTCTCCAAAGATCGCTTGGTTTTACATACAAATGGGGTGGCTACTTTTTCTCCGTACACGATTAACTGAGAAGTCGAGGAAGAGAGCTGTTTAATAATTACTCTAAAAAAAAAGGCTTCCACTTACCCGTGTTATAGTTGAGGTAGCTAGTAAAAAAGAAAAAAGACAACCTTTTCTCTAGCCTTACGTACATTATGTTCAAGACGGATAACAAGTAATGTCGAAAATAAAGCAACAGACGAATCTTCGAGGTTGAATTTTACATGATTAAGCCACAGCTGCTGATGGGGCGGAATATAAATTCCTCGTCTTTTTTTATTCTTCAAACGAGAGGAAAAAGTTGGTCCATTAGTCAAGGAAGAGTACATATTCTCGTGGGACACATTAGCTTTGCAGGGTTAACGTTGTCGGGCTATTACTTAATTTACTGCGGTTTCGCGGTGTCGGCATTTTTTGCCCGCGCTTTTGCATTTTATAGCTGCGAGAGAGAGAGGGAGAGAGGGGGAGAGACTATGTAATTGCCTCGAGCATTTTACGTCCACAAGGTTGTACGTTACAAAGTGAGCCTTCTGAATCAGCGATCGATCTCGAACATCTGAATCCCAGTTGTACGTATAGTTATGTGGAGAGCTTGCAAATCCACCTCTTTTTTCATTACTGAAAATTTGAATTTATGTCGATTTTGCAGGGTGGCGCGTGTAAATAGAAATGTTGAACAAGTAATAAATAGCTACATCAGTTTTATCTTAAAGCGTGAAAATTTGTCGACAATGAAAGTTAATTTCTCGCAGATTTTACCTCAAGAATGATATCTTGCACATTTCATCAAATCTTAATGATGAAAGTGTGTTATACACATCTAATAATATTTAAGCTTGTTGATTTAATCATTAAGTTTTCTGGAGATAAAACGTCGTCGAAAAATATTTAAGGATATGTTTCTTATCAAGTTTTTACATTACAATTGTACGAACAGTTTATCTTTTTACACAGAGACTGGAAATGTTTGTTTTTGGCGGTTACAATCTAGATTTTCAAGTATTTTTGCTCTACAGAGAGTTCAGATAATGGTCAAATGAGGTAGTCTTATGTGTCATTATAAGTAGGAACAATGGACAAACTAAATTAAAGTCATTATTTCATATCAGAATTAGCAATCTGCAAGAAAGTAGTTATTTGTTCACCAGCGTGTAATACAATCTAACTAATTTTTAGATCGGTGACATTGATATAGAGTTCCTTATTACACGTTGATCAAGAGCGACATACATCCACAGCCACTTCTTATCTTTATTGTATCATGGAATAGTTTAACAACGTTTATAGTGAGTCGTCAAATGAAGCTCTTTAGAATATTTCTTACTTTGAATATATTTTCAATAATTCAAATAATTGTAGTAGGTAAGAAACGACTTTTTTCTGTTTTTATACAAAAATGGCTTTTGCTACCGAGCTAGCTTCATCAAAATCTTAAGACAATAATTCTAATTAGCATTACAAAGATTACAAACCTGATACGACTATAATAGGTTTCTTTCACACGCGAGACTTTGAACGAGATGAAATAATAATCTAATTGTCATTCGAATTCAGAAGTAGACGTAAGCTCATGTAAAAGGAGAGCGGGCTCGTTGAGATTGACAAGCTGAAAGAAACGGAAAAGCAAATGTGAGAAAGAGGTAGCGCGCGAAAGAGAAAGAGAGAGAAAGAGGGAGGGAGAGAGAGCAAAAGATTGGTGCGTGCTTAGATTCTATGGAGAGCATCCGAAGGAGAACCATTCTCGATTTCACGCGAGTGACGTCCTCAATTGGGCTGGGGAAATATTATTATTCATAGGAAGCATTGGCTGTGAGAGATAGCCTTTGTTACTTCGATGAGATTATGTGCAAGTCGAAGAGAAAAAGATTCTCTTTCCTGCCGCTGCCCTCAACTCTTTTACTCGCCAACGTATTCAATGCACTTTTTTCACCTCTGAAACTTTTCTCAGCCCGAGGGACGAGTGGCCTCTTGCCTTCTCTGCGGTTTTGACGATTCAAAAGATTTTTTTTGCAAAGGAATTAATGCGCTCAAAGATTTTGTGTACATTCACAGGAAGTCGTCTTCATGAAAAAAAGCATTTCTTTCTCATATGCATGCAACTTTGAAGAAAAATAAAACGAAAAATGAATACAAAAGACTTGTCGATTTATAGAGTTTGATAAATCTCGATAGAATCGACTATAATATAATTATAAAAGGTTCGACAGAACGATGGTGCGTATGTTCTACTTCGTCGAGAATCCGGATGTAAATTTACCTTTCGCGGTTTGGACCTCTTGACGAACCTCTCTAGGAAATTCTCACACGTTCTCGAAATGATTCAACCTCTCTGACTGTGAAGTAAATACGTCTGTTGTCGAGCGGGTGCTAATAAAGTAGTGTTATATACGATAATTAGGATAAAATTCATTTTAGCATAAATACGTTCAATCCTTTTTGCCGCTAGCGTGAGTTATTGTCTTTATTCCACGAATGCCCCATTCTCCTATCAACTTCATTTATCTTTATTGATTCTACGAATATTGTTTGCTAAAAGGTTTTTTACATTTGAAATAACTACCGAAGGCAAATCACTTTATTGGTGGTTAGTCTTAATGTTATGGATTAGATAAAGTTGAAAACAAAATTACTCATTGTTCAAGCGTGTGAATAAATGACGACATCTTTATCATTTGTAGAAACTTTAAGAAATCTTTGGAAAAAAACTTGTAAATCTATCCGTTATCACGATTAAAACACAGGTAAAAAGTAACGAGGGATATAAATCAATGTAACAGCTGTATAGATGTTCAGCAAGTAGTGTAATAAATTGCCGAAAAACGTAGCATTCATTGCGGTTAATAATTGGAGTCATGAATCGGTAAACAATACGGCCAGTCATGTATAAAATGTCTTAATTCTTGAAAGCTTACGTTACATGATATTACAGTGATTATCATTGAGCCAAATGCGCGTATAGAGGCTTCAAAAGGATCTCACAGGCGGATGGTTTCATAGGTTGAGGATTTTTGCCTGACGTGCCGCATGATCGAAATATATAATTCCGCGCAACAATTTCCTGACGGGCCTCAGCGCAGCAGTCAGATGAGAGAATCGAGGGATAATCTTTCGTTGAAGGTCTCGATAAATAACCCAAACTGCCGCCGTACTGCTTCGATCTTTATGCTTTCTGTCTCAGCTCGAACTTTCTTGCTATTTACGAGCTGCTCCTTTATTACGTCATGAACTCTTTCTTTTTTTAGCTCACAATGTGTTTTTTCTTTTCCCCGAATTCATTTATTTTGTTTTTATGATTCATTTACACATGTCATCGTTCAATCATGTTTCAACTTTTAAATAGAGAAGAAGCGATGATATTTCAACAAAATTCAATTGATAACACTTTCCGTTGTAAATATCCTCAATTCGTTCATAATGGCATTATTTGAAAAAACAAGAAATAAATAATCAATCAATTACAAAAGAAAAAGTGAAAAGTTATGCGGTTAATTTAATATTAATTAAAAACAATCACTGACTCGGCGTTTCAAGGCAGAGAGTAAAAACAAACATGATGGATCGAGAATGTGCAAGAACACGAAGCGTCTTACCGGAATACAGGTGCTATAATGAATTCTCCCGGATTTTTACACGAACCAAGCAATATTTTTCTTCATCGTGGCCTATATATACTATTAAAATCTAATTTCGCCATAAACATGTACTAACCTATTACGCCTATGAATAATGCAAAGATGGCCCCGTAAAGGGACCATTAAAATTCGCGTTCGCCGCGGCAAAAAAAAACATCGCACAAAGGCAGCGCGGAGAAAAATAATTAAAACGCGGGCGAAAATTCAAAACAGTCTTCGCACAACGTCTATGGGGAGAAGAGGAGAGGAGGAAAAGATGAGAAAAAGATGTATAACTATCGGCAATTTGGTTAAATTCTAAAAGGCTATAGCCATGTGGCCCAAGGCGTCTAAGAATTCCTAGTGCCAATCGACACATTAGCTGCGTCCCGCTGGTGCGCAGTACTCGTCCCGAAAATTGGCCTCTCCGGCGTATAATGCCGATCTATTCTCTCTCATTCTCTCTCGTAACATTTATAATTCGTAAATAACAGTGTTGGCCCTTGCGGCGTCGGCGCTCGTGCCATAACTTTTATATCTTTTAATACGAACGATCCTACAGAGAGAGAGAGAGAGAGAGAGAGAGAGAGAATGAGACGACTACAACGCGGTGATGTAGGAAAATAAAGAAGATTACACTGAGCGAAAAGAGGTGAGCATGTGTGTGTCTGCGCGGTACACACACGAGATCGTAGAAAGAAAGTCAGCGAATGATGAGGCTTGTTTACATAAGTTCGCTTTAATGGAAAGTTCTTGATAGAGCGAACGTGCAGACATTGGACTGCGTATTTTTTAATGATTAACTGATTTTTTTTTCATTTTCTTTTGATTCATCAAAGAGTAAAAGTCACTGGTAGATTATATTCTTAATTACTTTTAAGTGGTTTAATAAGCTAATATGGAACATACGTAATAGAGCTCTTTTTCTCTCTCTTTCTTTCGTGGCTATTACAGATACGAAACGAGCGAACGAGTCGATTAATTTTTGTAAAGTAATTGGGATTGTAAAGGCTTATTTTATTTATGAGCGAGAGCAGCGAAAGTTGCGAGTATGTATATGTATATGTATGTACGACACTTTTATTCGTTGTGGGAACTCGTCTCGCGCGAGAAAAGGCCAAGGAGTTATTCGTATCTGTAAGCGATTACTTTTCAGCCGATATTATAAATGATGCCAAGAGATTGTATTTTTGTTTTTTCTTCGTCTTCAGAAGCAATCGGTTGGCTGTATATAATGTTATGAAATAGATAATTACGTCAAAAGTAAGATTTGCTCGCACAAAAAACAAATCTATTCATGCGTAACTGATATTAGACGTTGCCAAAGTTCGACACGTGTAAAGTGACAAATTGTCTTTATTTCACTAGCGTTACTCAACGATCATCCATTCGTTTCAAGTACATATTAAAACGTCGATCAGATGAAGCAGCGAAGGACAAGTGTTGTTAAAATTTCAATAATTGTGAAAACCGTTAGGTGCAATAATTTGCAAAGCTTTTATTTACTCTCCGTCCGAGAGAGCACAATCAGGCGTGCGGCGCATATTCAGTAATATATAACGATCTTTCTCTCGTCGTGTTTAAGCGCGCGGCAACCCGTCGGCTATAATTTCACCATGAAATACCGCGACTTTCCTCGAAAAATCCGGCAATCGCGTGTATGTACGTATAAAAATAAAATCGTTATTGTTTAACAACAGCTGCCTTTGTAAAAAAAACAGAGAATTCCTTCCGCTGTCTCGTGACCGCGAGGGATGCACTGCTGCTGTTGCTGCTGATGGCGAACAAAGGCCAACGCGCATGATGTATATATGCAGCAAATGTAACCGCGGAATTGAAATTCAAATTAAAAATCCGGAATTATGAAATTATCCTTGGAGAGTCCGCTTCAGCGCAGAAAAAGGGCGGCCAATTTTCGGGCAATTTCGGGACGGGCTCTCTCTCTCTATCTCTCTCTTTCTCTCTCTCTCTCTCTCTCTCTGTGTTCTTCTGCTCTGGCAAAAAAATAATAACCTGCCGCCGGCAACCATATGGTCGCGCCCCCGATAGATGTTCTCTCTCACTGTTTCTTTTGCCGATACTTATGGGCGCGTTCTCTCTCCAAGAGAAAAAAATTCATGGTTTTTGGGGTAAAAGTGCGCGTGCTCAAATGTATGGAGGCCTTTTCTTTTGTGATGAGTTGCCTTCGAACAAGATCGATCTTCCATGGGCATTAGCCAAACCCATGTGTGGTAAATCGAATGAGCGATGGTCTGTAATTATATATATATATACACTGTCTACCAACGTTTCTTTCTGATTTGCTTTTGCGTAAGATGCTAATACGATTGCGATACGTGCGTTACGAAAACGTTCGTTCATTTGTGAAGTGACTGTGATTAATTTATTAACATTTTTCTCTGCTAGTGTAAGCATACGAAGAGAGCGCTTGCTCTGTCTTGCAAGTTTTTTTTTCAGAGATTGTTGCCAGTTTGTATAATGAGGAGCATCCAAAGGTCGGGATAAAAATTCCAGATAATATAATGTTTTAATGGATGCACCTTGATTGGAATATAATGTGAAATAATTAATTTTCAGTACGGCATAATTAAATTGGCTACAAAAAATAACAATAATTAGTTGGGATAAACATATACGTGGAGCCTGAGGAGAAAGAGAGAGAGAGAGAGAGAGAGGGAAAGAGAGATATATCATAATTATATGCAATCGAAAATCGGCGTGTCTGGATTCGACCTTCGTGCGTGCCAAAACCATGCACACACGCGTATTAGTATACCATACACAACAGCTATGTAACCTTTGTCGGTGTATAGGGTGAAGATCGATTTTGTCTCTCCCTCTCTCTCTCTCTCTCTCTCTCTCTCGGGTGCACAGCCGCCGTTATTGTATGCGAGCGTCCCAATGCACAACGGGTTGATAGAGTGGGTCGTATAGGATGATTCTACCTCATGATTAGCGTTTTTCGCGGGGTGACGATCATGTCGCTTGACACTTGCGCGCTTCGTTTAACGGATTTCATAGAGGGATTAACTCCTTTTTCTCTCGTGAGATTAGCCGCTCTTCTATAAAAGGTGTCTTCAACTCTTTATAATATTTTCTGTTTTTTTTTCTACCGATCTTTCGGCTTTTTTCTCCTGCGATCTCATCTTTCCGAAGGCGATCAACGAGTTGATCGATGGGTCTATGGCTCGTGTTTCGTTTTATAGACGAGTTTTGCCTCTGGAAAAACAAGCCAATTGTCCTAGCTGTCTTCTTGGTGTTTATAATCTTTCACGGTCTCTCAAGCGTATGGAATACGAAATGAGGATAATTAAGTGTTTCGATTTCAGATTTCACACGTATTTGTTTAACTCCGAGGATCGTCGTTACGAACGAAACGCTAGCTTTGTTAGTATAGGGTTTTTTTAGCGTAAAACGGCTGTTGTAAAAAAAGCTTACATCCGATGGTAAAATAGCGTTATACGTTATTATGCACTTTTGGGACTTGACGCATGCGGCAATAAAACCTAAAATAAAGTCGTTATATCAATTATAAAGTAAATTCATCCAAACGAAATAACTCAAGTCTGAGAAACAAGATACCCCCGCATGCATCGTCTATTCAATTTCTATTTACAAACCATAACATTTATCCGTAAAAAATATCGGCCTCATAAAGACAATAAACTCGCTCGTTTTATATGCTCGTTAAAAAACGTCCTAATTGACTCGATCCTTTAGCTGGCGAACGAGCATCGCAACCTTTTTTTTCTTTTTTTTCATAATCGCCGACGCCACCGCCGCCTGCACTTTATCACCCAGAGGCAACATCTTTTTTTCTCTCCCTCTTTTTTTCTTTCTGTCTCAGTCCTGAGATCTTGTCTATAAATAAACAAGTAACTCGCTCGCGTCAGACAATTAAAGCGTCTGGGCGTTAATGCTCGGGATCCACCTACAAAATTTTCTCGCCGCTCATATAAGATAAATCCCCGAGGGCCATATGTCGAGACTTTTCCCGATTTTCAACTAAGCGACACCCCCGCGGCGGCGCCACAACAGATGGTCCGAGACGCATATGCGTCTATATAGGGGTAAACACAAACAGCGCGTGTTTGCTTGATCGAGTGCGTACGTCCACGAGGAATGCGAACGCCGAGAGCAAAAGATCGAAAGATTATTTTGACGGGCATTATCTATTTGATATATAAATGGCGTACTTTTGACGAAGTTTTTTATTCTCTCGACTAGCGGCCCCCTGTGATATGATATTATACGGGATCTCGATCGATTAAGTCCTTAATATAGGTCACGTTAAAGAGCTAGTAGATGGATTGACGAACTTGATGAATGTTAAAATCAAGGTCATTATATCCAGATCGGTAATAATAGGCAATTATTGTTCGAAAGGCAGATTGAATGCATCGCTGAGCGCATACGCTTAAGTGGTCGTTTGACAAAAAAAATGTTACATCAAAATGTAAGCGCAGGAATGTAATTGTATGTTACGAAAGAAATGAACGTCTTCGATAATTATGCTACATTATTACAATGGTATTTTTTGTGGAAATGCAGAATAAAATTTAAATTATAATAAAAAATGATAATTACAACGAGTGTTGCGTAAATTGTTGAGATATACAGTGATTTAAAATATTTCTCGACAAACAATCAATAAAGATCAATAAAGATAATATAGATCTTGAAAGTAGTTCACCCGATGCTGTAAAAATGTAAATCACAGCTGAAACGTGCATACCGCAAAGCTATCGCCGTATATTTACGTCTCTCTTCTTTCACTTGGCAATGGTTTTAGCAATCTGAAGCATTTACGACAGGGATGATAGGCAAAGTCGTAGTGAAATTGAATGATCAGCACGTGGAAGGGATCCCTTCCCACACAAACGCGAGGGCGAACCTTTTCAAAACCAGTCTCTCTCTCGGCAGCGTGTGGCAAGTAAGTTCCGCTACGAAGGATCTTATACATATGAGTACCCGAGGGATTTCTCTCAAGTTCCTCTTTCTTTTTTTTCCTTGCTCTTCGCACATTCAGCTGCTGCAGAGTGTATGTATGTACGTATGCCTCCTGTCGAGAGAAGATGCCACGTCCAAATTTATCGCTCCCAACGAACGTTAACGCACTCAAAGTATCGATGACTTTGTTTGTACATATGGGACTCTTCGTGTATTTACTGTTATTGCCGGATTTTACAAATTGAGATATCAAATAGCTAAGGGGTTGTCGAGGAAACGTCAACTACATGGATCTGTTATGATCACCTTGTTGGATGTAAATAATGTGAAATGGAGAATGAATTTTCCGAGGTCGTTAAATATTGAACAATTTATTGGACACGTCTGCATACTGACGAGCATTCTATTTTTGACTGCACTGCTCAATAAATGAAACGCCACTTGAAAAGCCCACACGAAAACCCTCAAGAGAGCCAGAAAGATTGATGCACTCATGCACGAGCACTCGGGCGAGTGCTGCGAGAGAAATCTGCGTACTCTCTTTTTTCTTATTGGTTTCACTGTTATTGCGATGGTTATCGCAGGGTTCACAAATGCTTTTACTTATAATCGATGAAATTGATCTCTTTATTTTTTTACACATTTTAAAATTATATATTCAGTTTTTTCATTTGGATAATAACGACTGTATCGTAGAGATTTGTTAAAGGATGTTTTATGTTTAGCTTTAGTATTATATGGATTTAATTTGGTCATAAATTCCATAAGCAGTATGGTAATTCTCTGATGAATGATTTATCGATGATGGATACGGGGTGAACATTACATTCTTGTCTGAGACATACAGATGCGAGGGAATCAATTAAGATTTGATTCTAAAAGGCATTCGTGTCATTTTATGTGTTTAATGCGATAATGGATAAATTGATGGATGTAAATCGTTAATATACATTCTTTCGATATCCCTAATTCATATTTCTTATAAATAGAAATCATTATGAAAGTAAGTGGTTGATTTAGATCAGTAACCTTTTTTTTTAATAGTGGATCATTTTACAACAGTTTTAACTGTAATTGTTATCAGCTGATAAATTTCGTGGCCTAATTTTTTTATTTCATGGGCGCATTAAAATAATTTTAAAACACTTAAAAAAATTGATTGTCTTGTGTTACTGCAAATTATTGTCAACGAGTCGCACATTAAGATAAAGCTTCTTGAATGCCATTCAGAAGCTTTTAAGCAAATCAGTACAAATTTCAGAAATGCCTATAAAGAAAAAGAAGTATTTTAGACGATGCGATAACAAAGTTATAAGATTTATAAAAATGCCCTCAGTCAGTGAATAAAATGAGCAAAGAAAGGCATGTTAAGTAAATCGTGAACCTCGAAAAATGCAACGAAAGAATTTTAAAAGCAGAAAAAGTGCAGTCAACGGAACAATGGACATACAAACTGGAAGAAGTTTCCAGCGGGCAACGAATAAATATAATAGCATCAGAAAGTAGAAAACTTAATAAGGTTTGAAATGCGACGCGAAGACGAATAAAAGATGTGAAGACGTAATAAGATTACCAAATCTAAAGAAGCGTCAATTCACAAAAGTAAACAAAAGACATCTCAAACAAAATCTCAATTTTCGTGAGCATGTCGTGTTTTACAAGAAGATATTTGTAGTAATAATTTCATGAAAGAACAGGGTATAACGAATACGTGTCCATTGCCCGCTTGGCGAATTACACAACTGTCAGAGATAATATAACCCAGTAGTAGAAAGCATATAGAGATATCATCGTTCAACGGAATCATTACGCAAAAATTCATTAAGATCTCATACGAGTGTAAGAGACTTATCTGCGTCGAAAAATCGAGAACGGCCGTCACGAGTGAATCGGAAGCAATCAGATGAAAGTGATTCAATATAAGAACAGAAAAAAAGAAGAAATTCTCGACAGTTTACTGGCATATATAGATAGATACCCATACTTAGTTGCACGCACATCGAAGCGAGAGATATACCGCACATTTGAACTGACTCGTATGCCAGTTGCGTGCGCTATCGGGATATACTCAAGAGTGTGCGACACTTTTTTGTGCCCGGTTCCTAAGGAGTATATAGTACAAGTGTGTCACGAGCCATTAAGGCCAATTAACGGGCGGCAGAAGATCTTACAAGAGAGAAAGAGAGACGTACACAGGACCCTTGGTCTCCTCACTTTTTTTCCAGTCCCGTAAAAACGCGTCTCGTGTCATTGATGTCGTTGTCGATGTCGTCGTCATCTATGCAGTGGATCGACGTTTGACTGTCCCAAGAAAGGGGCAATTTAAGCCGTTGGCCTTCTCAATTTTTATAAAGTTGTCTCATTTGTGACTGTTATACGCGCCGTGAATGGGGAATGAAGATTTAGGTGTCAATGTTCGAGTATCTCGATGTACTCGCGACCCGACTAATATCATGAACATACTCGTATAACCATACAAGCATTAATTCGTTAGCACTGATTATTAATCTCGCGTGAACTTAGAACCGATCGTTGATTAAGATTTACCTGAACGAAACTGCGTAGATGGATAGTACTATTTAGAGTAATAGATATGTACCATGACTTTTCGTTTCGTGGATATACATGTGGCTTACCCTTTGTCAGGACATTTTAAACAGTGTCAAGATCATTCATTATAGTAATTGAATGATAAATAACAGCACAAAAAATTCCAACCAGTTATTCCAGTGTATTGAAATAATCGACAAGATGTGCGTGGAATTAATGATAAATTGCACATTTATTTATTGGCCGTTCATTTTTATTTAATAACATTCGTTTCAGTTATTGAAATTTGATTATATTATTTAAATTCAACCCCGGTTAACACCGCGTATTAAATTGTTAAAAATCGTATTCTCACAGCGAGTAATACAGAAAAAAAGACGAAATAGGCGTGACAGTTACATCTGGGTAAGTTAACGTTAAAAAAATTGAGCAATACATCAAAGATCTCGGGGAAATTCATCAATTTTCTTTGACTTAATATTTTATAACACCATGGTTAAACGTACAAGACGACCACGCTGGAACAAAAGAAGTAAGAAAGGTCGAAAAGCGTCTCTTATAAAACGACTAACCCGTTTGGTCAGCTCATTTTCCTGCGAGATATATGTGTGCGGCTTCTCTTTACCTGTTTATAGCGTTTCTTCTCATTTTTCGGTTTGATCACAGATGAGCTCCGCCCTTTTGACTCGCACCTCTTGAATTTCTGCTGGTTTTTTAATGAATCGCCCCGAGGGCCATGCGTCCATGGGGGTGTGATGAAGACTCTTCTTGCCCTCCTCGCGAGTTTTTGTATCTTTGTGATGGGTCTTGGGATGGCTTTTTTTTTGTTCGGCATTGGTCCATTACTTGTGTGCAATGAAATTGTTATATGATCGACTGATTAATGGGACGATTATTACGCGAAATGTGAGGCAAAACTTGGACACAATGTTTTTCTCTTTGGTACATTGTTTGGTAGAGTTTTTTGGAAACCGTTACGTTTTATTGAGTCTTTAAAAGAATAACGATGGATTTTTGGAAATTCCATAGTATCAGTTTGAAATGTACGTAATTGTCAGAGAAAAAAATAACGTTATCACGAGAGCTTTAAGCGATTTTTATGATTGAATAAAATCTCACGTCTATATAACTTTAAAAGTGCTGTTTTTACGAATGTTGCACTCCTCTGTGAATTACTCTTCGAGCGCGCTAGTGCATTAAAGATAATAGCTCGGCAACATTATCGAGAAAACGCGGGAAAATAAAAGGCGAGGAGTTGCTTTCCAAACAAAACAATTAAAGCCTAATGATGAACTGTAAAACTTCCTCTTGAAACACAGAGAAGCATCAAAGCGAAGCATAAAAAATCCTTTGAAGCTTGGCCGATTCATCAGCGCCAATCCCACACCCTCGCACACAGGCGTTAATCCTGCGTCTAGACCACCGCCTCGACGAAAGAAAAATCAGCATCTCACAGGTTTTTACACACACACACACACACACGCGTGCGCGCGCTCGTTTCGGTCGCGTTTACCGACAATGGGGCGTGCTCATTTTTTTTCATTTTTCAGCCATTGTGCCCGCTCTGAAAACTTCTTGCCAGTGTACAATGCAACTCGCGAGGTAATTAGAACGAGACGGCTTGGTGAGATCGAGCGCAACTGCATGAGAGACGCTGTAACTTCTTTTTCTCTTTCTTTCTCTCTCTCTCTCTCTCGGAGGGATGCTGTACAATGCACTTGAGCGCAAATAGAGCGTGCTCGCTGGAGTGCTTCTCGATAACTGGATCTTTGCAACTGCTACGCGGCTAATTTATTTCGCCGATGATTTAATAAGTATTTCGAAACGAGACCTGCATTCACTAGTTCGTGAGATACATCGAATTTATTATTTTGACCGAGTAAACCGGGATTTTCGTAAACAGTTATATCGAAGAAATGTGTAGCAGTTGGCTCACTAAGAAGTTATATTACGAACAGTTTTTGTGATAGTATATATATTTAATCCGAATGACGATTCAATGTACGCAATAAACGTGTTCTTATTTAATGCAACAAAGTTTATGAATTTACTATGCTTAATGACATATATTTACCAGATTATCGTTTAACTGTAATTGTTTTTGGACGGGCTTACTAGAGGGCTATCAAAATATTCATAGTCCTTGACCAAATTATCGAAATTACACGCCGGCCTCCCAGACGTCCACAAATAAATCCTAAAACAACATATTTAGCTGGTAATTATTCCGAACTGTGTCTGTTAATCGATAATGTTCAGTCATTGGACTGAATACAAACGAATCCTGCAAAAGCACTGCCCGGAAAATAAGTTTGAAGCGTTTTGACGTGAACGAGTTTTCCGCCAATTAAAAATTTCTGCTTGGCTCGTCACGACTGACATTCGTCCACTAGGAGATCCGCCGATTATAAGCACATGGGCGGAAGCCTCATGGTTAATTGACTTGCGGGCGGTCATTTTTTTCTCGAAAATTACAGGTTATACCTTAGGAAGCGAAAAATTGTCCCCAAAGGGGGAGAGGAGGAGTTGAAGCCTCGGATTTATGCGATGGGTGATTGAGTGCTAATTGATTTTGGCTTCCCTGCCGGCATTCTACCTTTCCTTTGAATTCTTCCCGGATAGAGCTTGCGTAATATTGTTCGCGGAAGGTACACTGCGTAATTACATACTATTTTGAGACATCTTTTTCTGTAATTGGTGTTTCCTTCTATGAAACTTCTGCGATTTGTTAACTGCGGAGAGTTGGGATTTTTTCTACCTTTACTCGGAATCAAATCCGCGGTGTTTGAAAATTGTTGAGTTTGTCGAAATGTAGACAAATGGTATTTTCATAACATAGTTATAGATCTGTATCTATCCAACATTTAGTAAGTTTCTAACTGTTTATGTCGTATTGATTCACATTATTTCATGATTAGTGATTGTGTTGAAATCTGTGTGGCGCATTTAAGAATGAAGCTAAATATATCTGCGGATTTCTAAATAATGCCAAACGTTCTCGATACGAATGTATACATTTGGAACTCTATGTGTTGCTAACCTAGCTCTATACACCGTTGTAATAGAGAAGGGGAGAGACAGTCAATTCAAGCTCTCTCAGTGTTTTGGCCAACAACATTTTGACCGTTGCGTTAAATATTGTTTACATCTATAAATTTAACGCAGATGCGAATCAACAGTCGACACTTTCGGGTGTCGTATCGAGTAAAGTGAATAGAAAAACAAGTAATCGCAAATATTCCTTGTAGTAATAGTTTCAAATAGTGGGTAATAAGAATGGAGCATTTAGAAGTGGAGACACTTTATGGTCGCGTACGTGGACGCAAAGAAACGAGCATTGAGGCCTTTGAATATTACGCATTTAAAGGGATTCCGTATGCTAAGCCACCGATTGGTAACTTGAGATTCAAGGTAATTCTGATTTTTCAAATCAGAACGACGGAATACCGGCAATATGTGTTTACAAGCATTTTTTACTTGTCTATATACCTATTTTGCGATAGTAAACTGTCGTTGAGTTGATTTAGATATTGCAATAAAAATCTCACGATAAAATGAAGATGGACAGTGTTCAAATAAGTTGTACTTACAAATTAAAGTTTAATCGAAATACGCGCAATTGAAAATTGATGCTAGTATTGGGTATGGTTTATTTGGTCTTTCAATATATTTCGTAAACAGTAGGCCGTTTAATGAAAAAAATGAATTGTTTAGGTTTTACAAGTCTAATATAGAATGCATACTTGTTATAATTTGTTTCATACAAAAATGTGATCGTACCATTTCTAATCGATTGATAATTCAAGTATACAATTATTTCAACAACTCATAGGATCCAGTTCTACCTGAAAAATGGATAGATACGAGGGATGCGTTTGAGTTTGGGTCAATGTGTGCACAATACGACTTAATAACAAACGTCACTGGTGGCTCAGAAGATTGTCTCTATCTTAATATATACGTAAAGAAAATTGAACCAAATGTCCGCTATCCAGTTATGGTATGGATTCACGGAGGAGGATTTTCATTCGGCTCGGGAAATAGTTTATTTTATGGTGCCGATTATCTATTGCAAAAAGATGTAATTTTGGTTACTATTAATTATAGACTTGGAGTGTTTGGTAAGACAAAAAGCTAAATGTTTGAATGGTATTGTGAAAGTCCATAAATTCATTTTTTATTTATTATACAGGTTTTTTGAATTTGCAAGATGAAGAAGCTACAGGTAACCAGGGTTTGAAAGATCAAGTTATGGCTTTACAATGGATTCATGATAATATTTCTAATTTCGGCGGAGATAGCAAAAACGTAACAATTTTTGGCCAAAGTGCAGGAGCTGCCGCAGTTCACTATCTGACCCTTTCTCCTTTAGCTAAAGGTTCGCATTTTAATTAATTAAGCTCGTAGAATAGTTTTTTGGAAATATGTTTATTTCCAGGACTTATTCACAAAGCAATATCACAAAGTGCTACTGCCTTGTGCCCGTGGGCTACGACGGATGGCGACCCAAAGCTTAAAGCGTACAGCCTTTGTCAACTATTAAACATTGAAACTAGAAACCATAAAGAAATTGTTCAACGTTTACAAGAAACTAATGCTATGGATTTGATTGAGGCTCAAAAAAAACTCGTATTGGTAATTCAATTCTTGCTACCTTGTTATTTTCGTTAATTAAAATTAAGTTGTTAATTTTACTTTTAAGATGGAAAAAAACTTATTAGTATTTGGGCCTAGATCGGATAAAACTTCTCCCAATCCTTTTTTACCACTGCCACTGAACGAAGCTGCTAGTGAAGGTGTATCTGTCCCTTTTATGCTTGGGTATACTGAAAAAGAAGGAACCTTTTTTCACAAATGCAAGTATAATGATGTCTATTTTTCATTGTCGAATTTTGAATTTAATTTGAAATATAATGAAACTATATACATATATTAGTGTTAGAAAAATTGAGCGGTTTCATATCGGAAGACTTGCACCTTGAAAGGCATATCCATCCGAACGTGCCAGATATTCTCAAAGAGTACAATATGACAGTCGCGGATTTAGAGAAAATGTATTCATGTGAAGATTCTGTAGAGCCAAAAAACATCGATAAACTCATAGAGATGCATGGCGATATAAACTTTGTTCATGGTATACACAAAGCAGCTAGGATTCAAGTAGAGCGTAATTTAACTTCCACGTACATGTACCTATTTACGTACGACAAAGGCCTTGGCTTTACAAAGGCTATGTTTGATTCTCAAATGAAAGGTATCCTTGATATTTCAATCAATTTTCAATTACATTTCCTTGACAATATAAAATATTGGATTTAAATAAACGTCATGACCGAAAAAATCCTACAATTTTTATGAAGGAACGTCACATTTGGATGAGCTATTTTATCTTTTTTCAATGGAGCTTCTCGAAACATTAGGATTGAAACCTTTAATGAAAGGATCAGAAGATTATAAAGTCATGCAAGAAATGGTGGAAATGTGGACTAACTTTGCAATATCCGGGTAGGTTTGAATATTGTTTGTCAAATTACCTTCATCGGATAATATTCAAATCGAATTTCAGGAACCCAACGCCAACTACTTCAACCATTGTCCCTGAGCACTGGGATCCAATTACAGACAAGCATTTACTTCGTTACATGAATATTGGAGAAGTATTAAAAATGAAGACCACGCAAAATATTGAAGATATTTTTCGTGAAAAAAAATAATCTGCACATTTTTTAGTTCAAATAGTATATCAATTCGTACCGAGTACGGAACGGTTTTATTTACTAAACAACAAGTTTGAGATTAATCTCGACTTGTATAGAAGCACTTTCATAAATATTACCGACAGCATATTTTCTCGCGAAAGCCATAAGGTAGCAACGAAGTTGCGGTTTTGAGATTAGAATGAGGGAGTAGTACATTTCGTCAAGAGTACACTAAAGCTTTTCTCTAGAAAACGAACAGGTTTTGACGTGAGCCTCAGGATAAAAATTGTTCGTTTCTCCAGAAAGACTTTATTCGTATGAATGTTGAGTGATAAGTTACAGCATGGGAATTGGAAGAAAGTGGCGAGGCTGTAATTTGGAAATTATATTGCTGAAATAGTATATTATGCGACGCTCACGGTAAGACTTTATTTACGAGAGGTTTATGGTAAGAGCCGAAAGAGAGCACTGTAACGAACTTCGTAAAGAAGCTTTCTGTACCAGACGTATACAATATTTCATGCTATGATAACCAACGAACTTGTGATTTTTAGGTTAGAGAGGCATACTTTTTTTACTCGTGCTTGGATAGTACTGTATAACGTAACTGTCTTATTTAAATGAATTATCTATTACTGTTTCGTCAATGTAGAAAATTAAGCTTTAAGATTAAACTGAATTATTTTTAAATTCGTTTATGTATTGCTTTTTTTCAAACTTACGATTATATTCATTATCTGTAAATTAATTTATTTTTTGAGACATTTTTTTCGTGTATAGATTCAAACAATTATATTGCTCAACTTGATTATGAATAATTAGCGAGCGACTTTGAGCAATCATTCAAATGTATTGAAATTTTTAATAACCAATTCCCACTTTTTCACAATTCTTTTCCAAAAAAAGTAAAATAAAACAAAAACAGAAAAGAAAGATGCATACCACGATAACAATAAAAAAAAGGACGATAGCAATAATAGTAGATTGATCACGAGATAATCCCTATAAGTGTATCGATACACTTGTTGCTACAGAATGATACTTAGCTTCGTAAAAACTATGAGACAACCACTTTTTCGTCTGAGCTGTCCCTGATTCAAACGCATCCCGAGAAAAATCCCACGTAATCTATCCATTCTGTTCTTTCCCCTTCGTCATTTCTAATCGAAATTATCAGCGCAGGCAAAGGACCGGCAAACCAAGCAAAGATATATAGGAAAGATATATCCGAAGGCGCGCACAGCCGATTTGAGCACTTCATTGTACGATCAAGCGATAAATTGGACCGTCGTGAAAAACTTTCTTTCGTCCCTGTTCTTGCTTGAGTATCTTTTTACTATTTCGTTCAAAAGATTTTTTTTAAACTTTTCGATGTAATAAAAAGGGTCCGACTGACGGTGCACAGTAGGCTTGAATCTCCCCCCCTTTCTCTCTCTCTCTTTCTCTTTCTTGCAAGGAAAAAAAAAAGTAAATCATTGCCGCTACTTCTCGTGCTTTTGAGGTCTACTCGTTATGCCCGAGTAAAAAAAAGAAATGCTTTAAAGGTTGATTCCGACGAGTTGCACGCCATCGTGTAAGAAAGCCACACCGAATAATAAGAACACAAACTCTTGGTAACATGCGATTTAAAACTCACCTTCGGGAATAGATCGGTGATCTTTCAAGTGTTTTGGAATGGAAATGCGCACAGAAGATTTTTCTAGACATTTCGGAGTTTCTTTGGTGTTTATTTACAGTAAGTTTACATGGGTTTGAGGTGTGAGTTTGAGGAGAAAAAAACACGTCGTTGAGATTTATGGTTGGATCAAGAATTTCGACCGTCATCCGTTTATTTATCCGAGTTTATTTAGGCGAGAGGTGCAATATGTGTTAGCTGTTAAGAATGTTCGTTTGATACTGATGGCGCGCATGATTATGTAAATTTCAACGCTCAGCCGAAGGGATGCTCCAATAATTTATTTTACTAAGCAATGACATGGGATTTATAATAAATTATGTGTTTTTATCATAATGCATGATATTCAAGTAGCTTAGAAACAAGTACAACTCTGTTGAAAAACATTTTCTGCGATTAATCTTTCAAAAACTTTCATTCTGATAACAAAATAGAAGAAAAAAACCTCTCGATGGAAGGTGAAATAAGTAATGAACTTTTCAACTTATGTAGATTGATAGCTGAATTATTATCCGGATACCCACCAATCTCGAAATAGTTTATAATTAATTAATTCAGAATACTCATAAATGAAAGTCTCACATAAATATTTCACTCGCAAGTTTGTCATCCGTAGCAGAGAATAAGAAAGAAAGCCAACTGAGAAACTAAGAAAACTACCGGGTAAATTAGTAAGCTGCTCATGTTATGTACGTGTGTCGCACGAGTAGCGCTACAACATCGCGTTTCATCTCGCGTACGAAAGTCGTGTGCGGGGCAGGTAGAATAAGAAAAGTCCATAAAAACATGTCGTTTGAAGTGCTTCAACCGTCCACAACAGAGGGGAGAGAGAGAGAGAGAGAGAGAGAGTAAAAAAATAGGACAACAGCTACGGGGAAACAGATAGACTCGGGCGACATACGACCAGCGCATCCTACAGATGGTAGAGGTACGATAAGGTGTAGGGGCAGCGCGTGCACTTTGAATTTTCGGCGCATCGCGCCTCCAGATCTCTCTCTCTCTCTCTCTCTCTCTCTCTCTCTCTCTGTCTTATAGAGAACCGTATAAAAGTTCCCTTCGCATGCGTCTCTCAACTCAGCGAGAGAGAAAGAGAATGAAACACTAGAAGACGGACAAGATTTTAATCGAGGCGAGACCTGTGCGCACACACACCGAAAAAGATTACGTCGCCTAAGAATTATCTAGCGCCAAACTAGTTTGTTCTTCTACGGATCTATTAGATATAGATGTGAGTCAACTTGCATTTGAATGAACTGGACGACGACGATGATAAACAAGGGCACGGCAGATGTTTGATTTCTCGTTACGGAAATGTCGTCTTCGTTTTCACGCAACGCGCTTATTTTCCTGCTTAGGTTACGTATTTTTTTCCGGCTAATGTGTCCGTGACGTGTTATTTTTCCGCTTTTCAATGAACTTCAACACACGTGGTGGGCTGTATTTATGAACAATTTATTTTATTGTTTTGTATAATTTGTTAAAATTCTTTTCTGCACATTGCACCTTTTGATTTCATAGTTGATATTTTAAAATGGCCATACAATGAAACATTGAAAATGAACAACATTCTTTTCTTCGTTGTAAGAATAATATTTTTAAGAATGGTAGATGATATTGAATAATAAAAAGCTATTTATCATGGAGTATTTTGATTTCTGTCCGGACGTCTACCTTTCGTCTCGCAATGTTTCAACGAATGTATTAAGATGTACAGGAAAATATTGTAACGTAATGCTGACAATTCAAAATTTTGTGATCCGATGAATTCGTCAACACGCAGGTGTGATGTCCATGCAGTGTATTCGGTGTACCGTAAGTACAAACAAAAACGAAATAACGTTATGTACGGAGTAGAGTTAGACACACCGATGTATAAGAATATGAAACATACAGTTATGGAACTTGAAAAATAAACGACAAGGACTTTAAATATTAGAGAAGAATTCGAGTTGGGAAAAAGTTAAGAGAATGTGAATTAGATTAAACGGTTCATGAATAACCAACCATATAAAAAGAGCCCGTGGTGCAAGGTTGGTTATTTTAAATAAGTACCAACAATTATCGAGTGTCATACTTTACTTGGCTTTAAAGCATCGGTATCACGTAATAATATTATTCCAGGCGTAATAATTGATTTATGCATATTTTATACAGCTGTATAATACGCCAGCTTGCCTTTTCTTAATCTAATTAATAATACATATTGTGGTATCGAAACATGCGAGCACGAGCGCCAAATTACGCTGTGCAATTTTAATTATCCGAAAAAAACACGCGTCCCGTATTCTTCGACCAAAGTGTCACGGCTTATTAGCATAATCGTTGCGTTAAAAATGCACGCGACATGCGATATATGACTTTTAGCCGTCAGTGCTTGGAAACGTATCATATAAAAATTCATAAAATTCAGATGACGCGCATCATCGCGGACGTGCGTTGAAAATAATTGTAAAAAAAATAAATAAAAAGAGGAGAGATGCGCGAGAGTAAGAACGAGCAGAGGCCTTGAGGGCCACCGAAAAGCTACAGGAATACGAATTGGCTGCGGCAGCTTCTCGGAAAAAAATGCTTAATCTCGTTCTTTTTTTTCAAAACCACCTTCTCTTGAGATCTCGTTTGGAGTTTAGGACGTGATTCGTTAAAACGGGAAATTACTATTCTTGTCCGGGCTTCGTTGCACTTGCCTGCGCTAATTCATCGGTTTGGTTCTTTTCTTTTTGTTTTTCTTTGTGTTGCTTCCTTTATTTTGTGGAAAAATATGACCACGAACACAAAGCTCTGAAACTTGCCTGCTCGCATGTTAACATGCATAAAAGGAAGTTGGAAAACAATTATGCGCCGCAATGGCGACTGGTCCTATCATTTGTTTCTACTATTTACTATCTAGCTCTCTATCTTTTGGATCTTCAGTCGATGTTCAAGGTTTACTGTATATTTTCCTTTCTCGCTTTATTAATATCAAATTTATTGAATTTGATATTAATAAAAATAATATTTGAAATATTATTTCAAATTCATCAAATAATAATGGTATTAACGAAAGATTTTCTATTCAAATCAAACTACACGTTAAAACATTATTATATAATCCAACATAGAAAAATGAACTGTGGAATAAAGCCATATGTTGGCCAAGTATTTAAGTCCTAATTCCAAGTTCAATCGATTGTTAATACTGTGACGGACCAAGAACATTTTAACAGTCTAAAAAGTGATTTCTTCCCCTTGCGAACAATTCAATAAATCCATTACCGGCTGGCAGTGTTTGCGCTCAAAAAAATGTTATTATTTTCCCATAGAATTTCAAATCTTTTTAAGCCGCTTGTCGGCGTCGGCGCACGTTCGGAAGAAATAAAAAAAAAGTCAGCTCTGCAAGATGCCTTTGGCATCTGCGCGCGTCTACCGGAAGGCTATCGAAAGGCCATGCTCGTGTTGATTTTTTGACTTAGCCTCCTTCTCTCTTTCTCCCTCGCGTTCCGTTGCCCCGCACAATTATTTTTTGCTCGGGGATACATCTCGTTATATGTGTATGTGCTTAAGGTCTTAGGGTTCTCTTCTTCTCCTCTATTTCTTTTTTTTTGCGTTCGAAATAAAAATAATACAGTGAGAGAGAGCGTGCGTCTCGCGGTCCCGATATTTTCTCTTGCTTTTATATCGTTTTGACGCTCGCTTTACGAGTCGCTCATTGACAGAGGGAATTCGTTTGACGAGGTGGCTCGAGGTGTTTTCATTTGGTGATTGAGGGCTGAATGGAATAATGCATATGCGTCTTAAGTATTTTCTTGAGGCTTTGCAAGTATAAATAAATAAATACTCGTGAAATAGTATTTTTCTCTCTTTTTTCTTTCATTTTTTTTTTGTTAAACGCTACAAACAGTATTGTAAATCTATCTGAATGATCATTGTTCAACCTATAATATTAATAATACGATGCTTTTACATTTTTTTCCAAGAGATTACAGAACATTTTTCAAGTACTGTTTAGTATTTATCGTAAAACATTTGATTAAAATTGCGATGAAAAACATTTCTCAGTTGTAAATGTCTGAAAATTATCTGTAAATATTGATAGTATCGATCGATTTTATTTTCCAACAATATTATCATGTAAAAAAAGTACTTTAGGTAAATAACGAGGAATAGTTTGTCTCTGTCTGAGCTACATTTCACGCGTAAAAAAGTTCTCATTCTTTCGTTTGATTTTCCTTGAATCAACATTCATGTAGTGTTTTGCCTCGCATATTCGATTACAACACATCACACCCTTAGAAAGCAGCTGTGAAAAAGATCTTGAAAACGACAAAATTAAGTGATCAAGGAACTGCGACAGGAAATGTTGTCCTCTTATGTTCGAGGATAGAGCATACTCGCGGCGTGCTCTAATTTCAAAAAAAGAAGTGTCAAACTATTGGTCGACTCCCTGGGGATAAATGAAGCGCCACAAACGCTCTTTAACTAATTACTTTGCCGAAGGAAGAAACCGAAGGGACGGCCGTACCGGGAATCGGAGACACTCAGTGCTTGAAAAAAAACCCAGAAGCGTATCGTGCAAATGCGTGCCGGTGCACGTGTAACACGTCCCAAGGCATTTCAGCAGCCTCGCCCTCTCTGCCAAAGTAGACGTTGGAACAGTTAGTGCTCACATGAATGTGATATACATACATACGTGAGTCAAAGAGTGCATCAGAGATGAGAGATGCAAGTCACTTAGTTGAGGACCTGGCACTCGTCAAACGATGGATAGTGCGCGCTCGCGAGCAACATGTGGCTTTATTTTGACCTGTTCATCGAGCTAGAGAGAGAGAGAGAGAGAGAGAGAAAGAGAATCGTGTTACGAAAAAAATATATACGACCTCGAGTGCCTCTCTGCACTGGCCGCGTCTAAGAATTATACTTTTCTATATGTGTGCAACTTTTGTCTCGTCATTTTGACTGAAAGCACTTCTCACTTCACTATATGCCCTTTCGACTTTGTTTTCTTCGTCTCTCCCCTTTTCGCATTCCTTTCTCTCACTCTTTCACTGCAATCTTCAGCTCATATGTTGTTTCTCGCTCTTTTCGTATTCTTGCTCAACGAGTGTTGTGCTTTTCAAAGTCGAGTTTTCTGGCTAACGAGACCTAATGGATGGCGAAAGCCGAAGGAGTTTCTAAAACGAGAGAAAATGCTTGTGTAACGTGGGTGGTGCGATGATGAGTTGAGCCTTCTTATTCTAGAGTATACTTGTGAATATTAAATGCATCGTAACTTGTTGATTAATACAAACACTCGGTTATTTCATCTGACGCTTCTTTACAAATTTAGACAGATGATTCTGTATTTTTAATTAACCTTCTTTTATTTGCGCTTAGCTATAACTTTAATTCCAATATTCTACAAGTCATTTTATTCAATTCCCACGAAAACAACTAATCATCCATCATTTTATTTGTATATATATATATATATATATACACATATGAGAAACAAATTAATACTAGTACGATCTTTCAACATCCTTATATTTTTTTATTAATTTATATAAATATTATACAAAAATATGACTCGGATATTGGATTAAAAAATAAAATAAAATAAAAAAATAATCTCTGTTTTCTTGATGAGAGAGATATATTTGGAATACATATTACCGACATGTTTTAAAAAATACTACATTATAGACTAATACATGCGTAGTAATGTATTTTTTCAATACATCCTCATAAATAATATACACATTATTTACAAAGTGTCCTCTAATCGAGTATTAAAAATTTGGAATGTTGAATGGAGCGGACAATCAAATTTTATAAAATAACGAGTATAGTTATTTTAATTATTTGCTTGAGACCAAGATAACCAGTAAAGTTACAAAAGTCAAGAAATTAGCTAATGACCAAGAATAAGTCTAAAAGCAGTTACACGTTTGAAATCGTATTGAAATTAGTGATCTCCGAGGTAATCTCAAAACATTTTAAACTTTATTTTGACGCAAGCTTAAACCAACTAATAAATGCCAATTGAAAATTGCACCGATGCTCGCAACAAAAATAATAGTTCGCAACTTGTTTATTACATCGATTAGTTGAACGTTTGCTTGAATATACAGCAATGAGACACGATATTGTCATGTATAATCGCTTATCAGACAGTAAACCGCATTGACATAAGTAACGCGTTTCAATCAAACGTACAGGTACAAGCCTCCGAAAGCGTACGTGACTGGCAATCGAAAAGAGACTGTTCGTATGTATGAATGTATCTGTTCGATAGCATTCATACATCCCAATAAAAAGGTATGAGTGGTGCGTTATCTGCGTATCGAAATACCTTGTCCATTTTCATGCATCTCTTTCTCTCTAGAAAAAGGGAAAAAAGGAAAGTTAAAAAATACAGATTGCACACGCATGCGCACATTATAATGAAGCGCGTTGGTGCAGGACTACAACGACAACACGTGCACACATACAGGGAAGCGGCATGATGTAGATCTTCAAGGGCTTTGGTTCTTGGGCATAGCCGTCGCGTGCTGCTGCTGAATTTGGAGGCTGACCGAGTCGCGGTCGTTCGTCAGGCTCTTGTCGCGTTGCTGATCTGTTGGGCTGTTCGCATTGTTGCCGCCGTTGTCGCTATCATTCTTGTCGCCGGCGTAAATCAGCCTTGCAGCGTAGCACAGCAATAGCATTTCGATTACCATCAGGGTGTCGTACGTTACTGCACAGACAAAACACGCATTTGAACACACGCGTACCAGAGCCATTCTGGATAATTGTAATGTGAGATACTTTTTTTTCATTTTGTTGTCAGGACTATGTACAGAGGTTCAAGAAAAGTAGTGCTACTTCTTTTGAAAGTAAATATCTTTTTGGGGGTATAGATTTATGAAGGGATCCTAGAGTGTTATACTCTGTCACGTGTACAAGAGACACTTTTAGGACGAGGGGTCGTATGAATGAAAGGGGTGAGATATATTGGATGTATGAAAGAAGAATTAGATTGGTGATTGTGATTTTGAAAAGTATCACTTATACGCTTTGAATATAGAAGGAAATTGAATACGCAGGTGTTAAAGTTAAAGAAATTACGAATAAAAAAACATCATGGACACATTATCTACCTAATGTTAGTTGACATTTGCAATTATTCGTAACTTCATTGTTAATGTATTGTACAAAGCACATTAGGTATGTCTAGGATGTGCGTATCTTATTAGCGTTCACCAAATGTAACTTTTCGAAGTGAAAATAACTCACCAAGATTCTACTATTACATACGACTCTCTAATTATTCGTTTCCATTTTTTAGTTTAGCTTCAAAAAGAAAACCAAACATAATTCTCTCTTAACCAAACTACTATAATTGGAAACCAAAAAAACCTTCGCTTAGAAAAACCAGTAAAAAAAGAACAGCAACTTCGAAAATCACGTAACGGCTTGCACTTACCGTTTGCGTAAACAAGCGGCGTGAGCGGTGGATTGCAAGGGAAGAGGCCAGTACCGACGAGGCTCTTGATAAGGAAACCCTGCAGCTTGGAGAACAGCAATACCATCTGAGCGACTATCGTTCTCTGGGGCAGTTTCGCCTCTGCAAACAATTGAGAGAACAGGTCAAAGAGCGGTTTCTTCGCAATAAAAGAACAAAAAAGAACGAAAAAAAAGGAAGTCGAGCAAACCTCCCAGTCAATCAACAGCTTTTCACCAATCAAATGCACGGCGGGTATCTGTATGCGTATATGTGTGTGTGGTCTTGCACGCGATATTTATTGAAAACCCGTTGGTTCACATGAGTTCAAAATTGTGATGGGCTTCATTACTCTTAATTCATTCGGGAAAAAAGAGTGTCCTGTCGATGGCCTCGCTAATTTTCGTGTAGAGCCAAAAATGAAATTGTCAGTTTCACGGCAATTTTTGGCTTCTGCCAGGCCGCCGGTGATTGAATGAGAGTATACGCGCATTTGCTTTCCAGGTTATTAAATCGTCGAGTAAGTTGTCTGATTCGTGACGTAACGGTTACGAAGTACTTTTTCTCTCCAAAAATAAAATCTTTATTCGTGGGTCTCTGACGTGAGACTTCGTTCAGCTGAGCAGCATTGAAATAATACTATCTTATGTGAAACTGCACAATTACAATCTTTGACATTTATTTCCAAATGGAAATTATTTAAATCGTTTACGTACACTTGAGTGTCAATAGACGTGACTTTTAAAAATCGTTTTTATATTTTTACCATATTATTAGTAATTGAATACAGTTCTATAGGGATCGCCGTTCTGGTACAAGCTCTTTCTATAAGTACAGTGACTACGCAAATGATCATTAAAGTTTCTTTTCAGGGTTAATAACAGATAATTTGAGTGAGAGATATACCGATGATTATTATGAAAGCCCGCTTTTTTTAAAGGAAATCATTGCTCACGAAACACTTGAAAGGGTTTCCAGGCAGCAAGCGTTTCATCGCGTGAGGGCATGACGATGCGTTGGATTTTTGCAATTTACGGCTATTGCGCAGCTCTAATGTAACTACCTTGATTTCGCGATAATTCACCAGAAAGTTAGCTAACAAAATTTATATCTCGTGCATTGAGTAATTTCTACTTGTATACACATTTCAAATGATTCTGGAGATCTCATACTACGACAAATGCCGAGTATTCGAGTATTGTAACTACGCGAGTATTACAGTAAATAATTTTATGAAAAGTACGTATTGAAATTAAGTACATACGTGAATTTGTAAAATGAATAGGTATATTTCTAAACTCATTACTATTTGACGAATCGAGAGTTAAAAAATTTACATAAATTAGTCTCTGTCGTTTTAACGATCACGCTATCCGAAAAAAAATATTCGACTGTTCTTTGTAGCATTTGAATTTCAACTGAAATTATTTATTTGAAATGCAAAACGGAATTTAACATCAAACTCCTCAAGCACCATCACTTAAAGTCAATTTTGAAAAGGCAGACATTTCGTCTATTCAGAATCGGTAGCAAACATTTATTCAAAATATCGATCGTCTCGTATATAGAGAAAAAGAACGATCACAAAAAAAAATATTTGCATATATGTATTCGTTACCTGGTGCGATGTCCTGCAGGCTTTTGGTAACGACAGTCAGCCCGTAAATTCCAAGAAGTATGCTAATTATGACGAGCGGCTGGAAGAACAGGCCATAGCTGGTGGCGAAGACCGGTGCCTCGGCTGACATGAACAACAGAATGCAGTAGATCAATCCCTGAAAGTGAAACGTGGTTCGCCCATTAGTTTTAAGATTTTTCGTTAATCCGATTACACGAGCAAAAATTTTCCGCACTAGCTCCTTATAATTCTAGCTGAATCATTCGACTAATTATGCGCCGCTGTGCATAACTCTTTGAACAATAGATGCGCATCGATTGTTTGGCTTTCATCTTTAACCGCAAAGTCAGAAAAGTTGAAGCCGCCCGCCGTCTTCTGGAAAATTTGTACGTAATATCCGTAACCAATACTTCTGCTTTCTTTCGTTTTTTTCTACTTTCTCATTTGAAGAAGATGAAAGTAATCGCGCGCTCGATTTGATGCTCATTGTCGGAGTTCAAACTGTTGGGTAACTTTTTTTCGTTTGTAGCTTCGACTCCGACAAAAAAGCTTCCTGCCGTTGATTAGAAGAAACTAAGGGAATGATTCTGTAAGACTTTAGTTTTCTTTTTCTTACTTTTGAAGGGACTTTTGTACGAGTTGTTCCCGTGAATAATGTCAATTTTAGATAGCTTCCGCTCGGTTTAAAAAATCTCTTCGATGTTTTACGAAACGCGAAGAAACTTGGCTATCAATTATCCTTATCGATTGAAAATGACTCAGCCAATTAAAGAATTCCTCAAGTGCATTTGTATAAATATCCTTTAATTATGACGAATGAAATGTGAACGCTGTCTCTAAAATTATACACCTTTGACACTCTAAGCTTGACACTTTAGAATATTAATGATGGGTTACATGACAATCGGATACTTTTCCTTATCCGTAAAGAAAGTAACAATTTTCGAATCTAAAAGACATGTTTCAAAGGAGTTGATTTATCACTTGGTTATCGGATTATTTGATTTAAAAAGCCCGTCAACTTAGCCTACGGATTTCTGTTTGTTTTCTTAAAAAAACGAAAATAAGAAAAATATAAATAGTTCTCTTCATGTTATGTGGTTGTGTACAAAGAACGAGTCATATCGCGCATCACCCGAGACAAAAATTACAGTGTCCCTTTCTTAGCCTCCTCAAACGAAGAGAAGAGTTGAATTTGTGTGACTCTTTCACGTTCTTCCCTCATGAGAACGTTTCCCCGAAGAAAAGACACGGCTCAAAAAAAAAACTTCATCAAGTTGCTCTATAAGTGGCGCACGTTATACCGTGGGTGGCTTCAGCACTTTGAGTGGAGGGTATACGTCGAAAAATCAAGGTCCTTGAGATTTTTTTGAAATGTCAAGTGTCAAGCCACAAAGGTACCAGTAATGGTTTGCGTTCTATTAAAAAGCATCCAGTGAATGTGGTGAAACGGTTTCTTTAATTTACTTTGAACGACTTCAATTGCATATATTTCGTGAGGCAACCATTCGTTTACTTCATTATGAAAATGACCCAAAAAAAATGTGCGTTTAAACACTCTTTTCAACGTGATCGTTGGTTTACTCGAAAATTACGTATCTGAAAAACGAGCAATTTCGAGCGACTAAATACAAAAATGTATTCAGTTTTGCAGGTTTGTTTGAATGTTAATAAATTCGTAATTAATTGATATTTTTCAAAGAAGAGCTTGTAAATCATTTGCGAAAAAAGCTGCGAATCATGCACATTAATACAGCGAGAGTAGAGCATCAATTTCAGTGAAAAGTTAACGACTCATTAGTGCAGAGGGCCCGTGCGGGCCTCAATTTTTCAAGTTGAGCCGCCACGGAGGGCGGTCGAAAAAAAGAATAAAAGAGAGAAAGTGTATAATACGGTAGGGAGAAGAATAAAACCTACCTGAACTATAGGAAATTGAAGGACGGTGAATCGTAACCAGGACAAATTAGCTTCGGTCATCTCGATACTGGGTATGGGAAGGCATGGCCAGCAACAACATGGTCCTACTTTGAGCGCCATCGACGGCGTCTTGCTCGAATTTCGAAGACCCAGCTCAACCAGCATCTCAAACAGACGGTACAACGAGATCGTCAGCGAGACCTGCGTCAAACCCTCCGACAGCAGCTGTGCTCTGCAACATATTATTTTTTCTTTTTCTTTCTTTCTCAACCTCAAACGGTTTTTTTCATGCTAATGCCGAGTTCGCGTGTCATTTTGCGAGGCTACTAGTCAGCGTTTTCGGAAAGATGAGATGGCATCTTTCCTGATGGTAGCGTGATTATTTTTGGCTATGCTTGCAGCAAATTAGTCGTAATGATAAATGGATGCTCTACTTCATAATTATTTTTTAATGTTGCACTTTTCAAACAGTTGATGTTCTATTCAACCATCGCAATCGAGCGTCAAGTGAACAAAAAGAAGGATTTGTGTCTTTGTAATAACAATGGTTATGATGGAAAGGCATTTACGATAGTCAAGACGTTTGAAAATCTTGATTTAGCTTTTTATGCCAAAACGTAAGCTCAGTTTTAGTTCAATCTATTCCGAGTTATTCCCTCCGAGTAGACATCACAACAATTAAATACAATTAAAGCATCATCAAGATGATTATCAAAGAGTCAGACCGACAGGACAAAAGAATTCAGAAGCAATCCCGGCATTCGAAACTCTTGGAGAGCGCGCGCGCGCGCGCGCATTCGTAAAAAAAGGGAAGCACGGGAGAAATTGCATTGACAGTGCGCGCGCAGCTGAAAGACAAGCAGCTGTCGAGAAAGAGACGTCAGGAGGAAGATAGTCAATTTCCTGGAGACAAAGCACACGGCCAAATTCCATTATTCATCAGTCTCCGTTTCCGTGGCTACGTTGTATCTGTAGCTTGCCATATCACCAGCTGCAATCGGACTCTCGACCGATAGCACCTCGCACTGTATACGTAGGTATACATATACCCTGTAACGCTGTAGAGATTGCTCCTTCGCAAGCAGCAACTCTGACACGACCATTCTAAACTAGATACGGCATCATTAGGTTCGTGTCGCATCTTCAGCCGAGCTTCGACATTTCGACTGACGAAGGGCGCTAGTTTTAATTGGGTTGACTTTGATTTTTTTTTGGTGTTTATCTTTCAGTGTCTCAGCGCTCATCAATTTGAGAAGAATAGATTTTGTTATTTTCTTTGATTTTGACTCGCCTCGTATTTTTTGACCAAAAAAATAGCTGTTTGTTGTAAGACACGCCGGCTTCTACAAAGATAAACTGTTTGCATTTCACATTATGCAGGGAATTTATCTTTTTCGCTTTTTAACAAGTTTAAAAGCATCATCCCGTTCTTTTTCTCTTTTTCCTTTTCTTTTCTGTATTATGTATCCCAGGCTTTGACTGGATTTTTCTTTCTGGCTATACCTGTCTCGCTATCGAATCGTCTATCTTTTTTCTAACACTCGGGTGTGCACGCTAATGCACTAAACGACATGTCCGACTCTCTTTCTGTTTCATATATTTCTCTCTCTCTCTCTCTCTCTCTCTCTCTCTCTCTTGCTTTTTTCATTCTCTATTTCTTGATTAGACCCATCCCACTCGACGTGTTATTCACTACTGAACGACTTCAAGACAGACTTTTCAAGACATATTAATCTCTGTTATTTTTTTTCAACGTTTACCGTTTACTTCGAAACACTGCGTGTCAGTCGTGTCATCGGGATTTCAACCGAAAACTGATACGCATGAACCAATGCATTTAATTATCATAGATTTTTAAAACTGATACAAAGATCCTCAATTATTCTTTATCTTCGAGCGATATATATTACTCTTAACAGTTTATTCAAACAACCTACTCCAAAAAGTGCCCTTGTAATTGGATTTTGATTATAGTCGTGCAAATACAACTTAATTTATGATTCTTTCAACAATAACATTACAATGACTGAATTATACATTGACGGTACTGTAGAGAAAAAAAGTCGTTATTGTGATATAAATAGTTTCATCTAAAATAGATTAATTCATCTATTTAAAATTCATCCATATGCTTTTCAAAATTACATCTCTTCAGCATTAACTTAAGCTATGTAATGAGTCGTATTTGAGAGATTTGCAAACTACGGTAATCCTTCAAGGTAATATCTCGGATAAATTACAATAATAAAAATAAATAAAAAAATGAGATGGTGACAAGGATGCAGCATGTCCAGCACACGCAGGGCTGATCCCGTTAAGTGCAGCTTGCCTTTTCTTAAAAATTCGGCGAAACTTGTACTCTTATACAATTGACAAGGACAAGAATCCCAAATGTGTCTGCGGCTGGAGAGAGAGAGAGAGTAATTGAGTATATACGATCCTGCGCAAATGGTCTGATTCTCTCTCTCTCACTCTCTCATACACACACTGCAGGCGTACTGTCAATTTGCGTAATTACCTCGGCAGAGCGAGAGCCGTGAGGCTGCAGAGGCTGGCGATTGGGTAGACGGATAAGACGGCGCAGGCGTTGATCTTGAGGGACGGACTCTCTTTCCGATAGCAGATGTTGCTGCAGGCGTCCACTGCAAGATAAACGCATGCCGCGCACAGGACCGATGCCACCGTCACCAGGCCAACGCCGAAATTTCCCAAGCCTGTAAAGTCAAATTCACACTCAATTTTCGATATCAGCCATTCGCCGATTATTACCAACCTCGATGAAAGACTGCTCGTGTCGTTGGTTCGTGTTCTTCTTTTTATTCAAAATTATACCGAACGTGCATTAATATACTACAGCCTTGGGCTAAGCAATTAACATTATAGTTTGTTGCTGCTTTTTTCGCATTTCGTATTCAAATGACGATCAAGGAATTTGAGAATTTTCGAGAATGCTGGCTCAGTTTTCGGGGGAACGAGAAAAAATAATTGGATGTTATGGGCTCTTTACGTCTCATAAGTATTCTTTGATTAACAAATCAGAACATTCGCTGCCGTTCTTTTTAAACGTAGACATTTCTTTTCGTTTGTATAAAGATTGAAAATTTATTTCCACAAGCGACAACGTCCCATCTGATCCGTGTTAATTCGCGGAAGATAAAAATCAAGTCTTATTGGAAAGGCAATAAATAAGGGACTGACACACCTCTGTACACACCCTAAACTTGACATTATTTGTATAAAGTATGCAATTAATTACTCATAAATTAAAATTACTTATCTGACTCTTCAAATCGGCGACAAGCTCGGAGGAAAGAGTTAAATCACATTCTTTACGTACTTTTTTTCGTTTCAAGATTTTGACAAAACCCCACTCGCAAACGAGAGTCAATAATCATTATAATTAATCAGTTACGCTTTGTACATGAGTTTGCAACGTATCATGAATGCCGGTATAGCAAATAATAACGATTTACAGTTCCCTCTTTAAAAACAATTTTACAAAGATATGTAAAACTCGTAAAAATCCAAAGCAATATCCGTGTTAATTGTATCCCATCTGCACGAGAATTAGCAAAACAAACAGAGTTGTAGTCGGGAAACTGTTTGAAATTTATTACGCCTGAAATGAGTGAGAGTTGCATTAGCTAAGCATTACGACATGACGTATTTCAAATGCTAAAAGAGCGAGTTGTTCTTTCTTTTACGAGTGCCGCTTTTTCCCCAAGTTTTTTGACATTCAACTGTTAAAGTATTATCCGACCGTTAAAAGCATCTTAAGAGTTGTTTCTCAAGGAACAAGGACAGCGAGTACCTTTTATTCTTTTTGTATATTTATGGTCAATACATAAAATCATTAATGACTCGTGTAAGATTTTCACGATCGCGCTTTCCACACTTAAGAATTAGTTTCAAAGTAAACTTCATTACAATCGAGATTTTTCCAAAATAAAATTTAATGATTATCGTGCGACATTAACCTACTCGTTGTAGACGCATCCATCTAATGTATAAAATGATATAAGAGCCAAGTCTGAGAGAATATTCCAATAACGCTGGTATATACAAGCTTTGGGTAATCCTTATTTTACGATTTTCACTCACTGGTGTGCCTCCATCTATGTACATGCCAGAGTTACGCTGTATACGAGAGAGCGCATTCGTTTGCAAATGCGTTACATTGGCTGGAAAAAAAGGAAAAAAAAGAAAGAGGAGCGCTTGTATAATGGAAACATGTATCGTGCGTATTACGTTATACGCGAGAGCAGTGTGCAAGCTGTGTATGAGTGTTGGTATCATAGTTTGTGGCAGACTTTCACTGTGCGTCGTTCGACGCGGCAGGTTTCAAAAGGAGGACACGCGAATTTTGGAGCCTGCGTGGAGTGTACAGTATGTGTTACGCGCGAGGCTATATATTTTTTCGAAGCAGAGAGAAAAAGAATACACCGCCCTTTTTATCCGGCGGCTGCTGTCGCTTGTCGCCGAGATTATTAGTTGCATCACGTCCCTGATAAGCCCTCTTACGTGATTGTTATTTTTATGGACATATTCACCGCACAGAAGAGAGCTTGGGATTTTTTTTTCGAGCATACTTTTATTTATGGAATTGACAATGTAAATTTTACGACATGCTTAATTAGTTTATGTAAACCGTTGCTTACCGGTGAGTTTCAAATTTGTTCGAAATATTAATTAGTTGATTTTATACACAGCATTTTATTCATTCTGAAGTATTCATTAAGCTTGTATTTATAAATAAGATATACTATTTCACAGAACATTCGTTTTCAATTACCAATAGCATAACGGATTAGTTGCTCGTAAACAATCTATTCGGTTCCTTGGTTTGAATAAATACAGCAAAGCAAGTTTATTATGAATTTTTCATCGCGACAGATTTCAAGATACTGATGCAATAAAGCCGGTGTTATTTGTGTGTTTTAAAACCACAAGACATCAAGCGCAAACATTTTCTTGTGCATACGATAACTTGATTGCTTATGCGCATACTTGTGCATGTGCATACATTTTGCGTCCCAAGTCATGCTATAAAAAAAGATTCAATGTCTCGACCAACGAAGGTGAATGAAAATGATCGGATTGCAATTGTAAATGAACTATACAAGAGATTTTTCCACGCAATTTATTGGATTATAGCATATACAATTAAACTAAACAACCGTTCGTTACGTTTGTAAGAAATACTAACTTTCACGCATAATTACGCATGAAAAGAAAATGAGGAAATTATTGAAAAATTCCCGTAGTAAACAAATGTAAAGATGTTTAATGACCTAGGCTGCTTGTATCTTAACGGTTTCATAGTATGCTCTCACTTTGGTACCACGCGAATTCCACGTAAACGTTGATAGCCGGCCAAATTAACAATATACCGCGACTTCACCTTCATTTTTCTTTAATAATTGAGTTAACGACTAAATAATTCAGATCATAGTGATAGCACGATCAATCACTAGCAGACTAAGGGATTTCATATTTACGACAACCACGTGTTTAAGTAAGTATCGCATATTACCCATCCACTCCCGGCATGATGACGTATGGTTCAGCTATTATTTTGTTAACAACGAAATTAATGCTACGATCATGGTTTCATGGTAAAACAATGATGAACAGGTACTCACTTTCAAACAGTTGTATAGAACTGGGCAGGTAAAAATTGTTGCAACTGAAGTTAGGTACAACGTAGTACTCGCTTTCGCTGAAGGTACCCAACGAGTTTACCACGTCCGTCTCCATAATTAAGCACAACCAGTAGCCTAATAGTTATCTAAAGAATACTATAAGAGGAACAAATAAACTCATTGAGTTGAAATAAAATGATCACGTGTACGGCATTGCGCGAGACGATGGCTTGCGTAGGAACCGAAAGTGACGAGGCGCGCGAGCCGTATGAAAGCGCACGAGGTTTTTCCGTGGTCGCGGTCCCCCCCAAGTGAGAGCCGCCCGGGTCTGCACTTTTACTTTCCTCGCACAACTCATATCTTGCTCGCCTTGGCAGTACAACGGTAGTGCGGCATTTGCGATTCTCCATGTGCTCAAGCGAACTGCTTTCTCTGTTTCCGATGATGACTCGTTGGTTCCTCAAATTGGTCATGAATTTCTTTCTTTTTTTGTTGGGAGTAAGTTGGTTTTCTCGCTTTGGTGATTATCTGACTGGTATTTTTTCCCGAGTGTAATGGGTTTATTTTTGTTCTACAATATCTTCTTGAGCCATAGTTACGAATTGAAATTAATTTCCACATTTTCTCTATTGTGAAGATGTTACATTTAGAATAAGAAAAAGATAGGACATTTACGTACATAGGTCGGAGTCATTGAACTTTGAGTAGAGGTCACCTACATTTTTAAATGCAAATCAGCTAGAAAGTCCAAATATATGAGTCATCGTCTTGGCCAGTTTAAAATCTAAAACATACATGAAATTGAAGGAATGACTTTCTCAACCTACAAACTAGTTGCTGGTAAATTATGATGATACTTTATCGACAGTTGGACTTCAGATTTACCGACTTTAAAGATGGTTTTATCTGCTATTGGTACCATGCAACCAAAATGTTGCAAGTACGTGGTTTATTACAACTAATAAAGTGTAATTTGTTTAAATGGTTTGGGACATATTTATACGAGAATGAATTTTATAATTTTGCAACTCCTACAATGGTAGATTTTTGATGAATAAACTTTACGGAACAGAAATATGCGGCAGTGTTCTCAACATATTTTGCAAATTATAAATAAAGTTTATTTTTAAAATGTACTAATATTTGTTATTAGACATCGATTTCTTCATAAACTCGTATTAAATATAACATTCATACCAAATACTGTATTAGTAGATTAAATCATGAACAAATGTTCCTTAATTTGACTAGATTTCAAAGGTATAGTTATTTTAGATGTTGAAGTTAGCAGTAGTAATTATTCGTATGTTTAAAGCATATTTTAAACAAAATATGTTTGGAATTTTCTATTAATTTCGCTATTTTAGATAGTGAGTAAAGAGCCTTACATTATTCAGTACGTTAATTAATTGACTGTGTTGATCGTTGAGCGATAATTTGGACTTTTCTAATTTTTGATAACGCGCCTTAAAACGTATAAACAACTTATTTTGAGAAAAAACAACCTGAGTTATATTCAAATAATAATATCTTAAATCATTAATCATTCGTAATATTATTTGTCATATTTTTGATCAAAATACATTAAAATGTAGTTAATTTACCGAATTCGATAAACCATTTTTCACTATTCTATATTTGTACTGGTCAATGTTGACTTTTATGTTGACCTTATAGTTCAGTAAAATTGTCATTATAATGATTATTTACTGTGAGCTTCTCACCTATAATTACACAAATATTGGAAGAATACAAGATATTAATATATTGCAATACTTTACATAAATATTCTTTAAGTATCTCAAAAATGTACGTTACGAAATGTGATACTATTTTGCTATTTATTTATCAAATTAAACGTTTTCAGAAAAAGGTAAATATTAATGTTTTAGACTAAAATTTAAAATTCTGCAAAATTAATAGTAACGTTGAATTATTGGTCATGCATTCCTCGTAGGATTATTAATAAATATTTTTATCGTTAACGTAACATAAGCTCGTATCTGCTACATAGTTGGCTCTTCTAAAGTCAATGTTCTTTCTATTGATAAATTCTTGTAATTTTTTATTTTCATATACAACAAATATTTAATTGTCGTAGTTTTTACAAGCAATTTGTGGATTTTGTTATTTGAATAAGAAAATTAGAAAAACATTAGCGTTTTTTTCTCGCTAGATGGCGATAAGCTTATTCGCCGACTTGCTTACCTTGGACTTTGACTTTATATTCAGTCTTTCCTAGATATACACATGAAGAGCGTTATCAAAGCATCTATTTTTCATATGCAAATCATGTTGTTAGTACGGCGCATAAACAGTTGCCGTACAGTCAGTTATTAAGCAACATTAGAACTTTTCAAAGACATCCGAATCAAGATGTTTCGTTTATCTAAAAGACTTATTTTAGGTTCAAAAAATTTAAACAAATTGATTAATTTAAGTACAAGGTAAAGTATCTTTTACTTAATATTTCATTGTTCGTTGTTCTGATATATTTTATTATGCTTTGTAATACTCGTAACATTGGTATTGTAATTATTATAATAATAAGAGTATCCTAATATCCAGTAATAGTTAAATACGACGAAAAAGAAGGATTTTTTTGAGCTTATTTAAAAAATCTTATTTAAAATAGTTTTATAATAAATAAAATTCCAAGAATAAACCCAAGGTTTTTAAACGTCAATAAAAATTTTTCATCTGAAAAACGTGAAATGATTGAACCTAGTTGGTATAACGTTAATTGTCGTTTTCGAATGCAAAAATCCGACTGAGCCAATATGAATAATATTAGTTGTTTATAATTAAATTATCAAATGAGGATTGAACTATTCAAGTTTCTCTCTTATGTCATTAAACTGTTACATGAGGTCCGTTGTGTAGCAAAGTTTCCTAAGCTAATATTTTAGATTTTTTCCCCTTGTGACACAAATTGCAATTAAATACTGAAAAGTTCGCGGAATAGATTTTATACCAAAGTTATTGATAAATTGCAGATGTCTCTCAACACAAGCAGTATCGAAAGCGTCGGTAGTAACAAAATCAAAAGCTCAAGAATCATCTAATGGAAAATCACAGTCGTTCACGATGAATATGTTTCGAGGTAAACTAGAAACAAACCAGTTATTCCCATACCCTCAATGTTTATCCGAAGAACAGCAAGAGACTTTGAAGATGATGATAGATCCAGTTGAAACATTTTTCAATGTAAGAAATTTTTATACAGTATCGAAAACGTAATAAGAGGTAATTTAATTTTTCTGATAATTACCGTGAATCTATTTTAGAAAGTTAATAATCCATTCAAAAATGATGAAAATTGTTCAATTGACAAAGAAACTGAGAAAGCTCTGTGGGAATTGGGGATTTTTGGTATTCAAGTTTCGCAAACATATGGTGGTCTTGGACTCAATAATACCCAATACGCACGATTGGCAGAAATTGTTGGTTACAATGATTTAGGAGTGAGTACAATACTAGGAGCTCATCAAAGTATAGGTTTCAAGGTAATTGATCTGATATTTAAAGCAATTATAATGAATACAATTCATTAAATTTATATGATTTTTAGAAAGTCGCTGTTGTTTTAGGGTATACTCTTATTTGGTACTAAAGAACAGAAAGAAAAATACTTGCCAAGAGTTTGTAGTGGTGAATTGGCTGCTTTTTGTCTTACGGAACCAAGCTGTGGTTCTGACGCAGGCGCAGTGCGTACTAGAGCTAAAAAATCTACCGATGGATCACATTATATTCTAAACGGAAGTAAGATATGGATATCAAATGGAGGATTAGCAGAAATTATGACAGTTTTTGCACAATTGCCAGTCACAGATCCTATCACCCGGGAAACCAAAGACAAGGTAACTGCATTTATTGTAGAAAGATCATTTGGCGGTGTTATTAGTGGAAAACCCGAGAATAAAATGGGTATAAAATGCAGCAACACAACGGAAGTCTTTTACGAAAACGTCAAAATACCTGCTGAAAATTTATTAGGGAAAGAAGGGCAAGGATTCAAAGTAAGACATTTGTAGCGTTATTATTTTTATCGTTTTGATAATTATGAATAAACTTTCTTAATTAGATAGCTATGCAAGTTCTTAATAATGGGAGATTTGGTATGTCGGCCGTTCATTCTGGAACCATGCAATTCTGTATTAAAAAAGCTACCGAACATGCTAAGGAGCGCATACAATTTGGTCGTCCAATTGATAGTTATGGAACTATTCAAGAAAAATTAGCTCGAATGTCTATTTTACAATACGTTACACAGTCCTTAGCTTACATGGTCTCAGGTAATATGGATCTAGGTAGTCAAGATTATCACTTAGAAGCAGCTATTTCAAAGGTGATATACCAACTACATATAAAATTATGGAACTTTATTTACACTAATAATAATTTTTAATTATATAGGTTTTTGCATCCGAATCAGCTTGGTTTGTGTGTGATGAAGCTATTCAAATACTTGGAGGTATGGGGTATATGAAAGAAACAGGAGTCGAGAGAATATTACGTGATCTCAGGATATTTAGAATATTTGAAGGAACAAACGATATTTTACGTTTATTTGTTGCCTTAACAGGCATCCAACATGCTGGAAGTCATTTAAAGGAATTACAAGATGCATTCAAAAATCCCACTGCCAATTTAGGTTTAATTGCCGACGAGGTTACAAAGAGAGTGTACAAAGCTGTTGGGATGAATTCACCAAACTTGGCTAGCTTCGTTCATCCAGAACTTGCCGATTCTGCAAATTTATGCGCCAAAGTAAGTTATCAACTAGTTGAAAATACATAATTGAACTAAAGTTAATATCTTATTTACTTTTCTAACAGAGCATTGTATTGTTTGGTTCAACAATTGAATACGTTCTAGTGAAGTATGGTAAAAAAATAGTTAACGAACAATTCTTGTTAAATAGAATTGCACAAGCAGCTATCGATACGTATACGATGGCTGTCGTTTTGAGCCGGGCAAGTTTATCTGCTACAAACAATATTCCATCAGCAAAATATGAAATTTTAATGGCGCAAACGTGGTGCAGTGAGGTGATAAAAGCCATTGTTTGAAGAAAATTGAAACATACTTGAAACAAGTTACAATAAAGGTTTTTTTCCGTGTGCAGGCTTCCAGTAGAATGTCTTATAATCTAAAGACAGTAAAAAATCCTACAAGTCTAGAGGTCTTCTCTAAATTAAGCAAGATATCAAGGAACATTTGCGATGCCGGACAAGTTATTCAAACAACTCCTTTTGGCTTATAATGATAACTTATCTGTTGATTTTTTACTGTGATATCATTGTTCACACAACTGAAATATTGCACTATGAGCTAAATTAATTCTGTAAGTATTTTTAATGATTATTGTTTTTATTACATATAATCTTGAATATTTATTTTACGAAGATACAAATCTATAATATTTTCTCCATTCATATATGTTACAAACTGTATACGCTTCATATAATATTTAAATGTTTGTTTAACAATATCGGCCTCAATGATGGTATAGCATAACCGATACTTTGCGTATATTTAACTAATTTTAGTTTTGATATACGCTCAAAATTACACTATTTACATTGTGTAAAAACTTCAGCAACGTCTCTTGTGTTGCCCAATTATTTATTTTACGCAAACATTCGATTTACGCTATAGAAATATTTACAGAAAATTAAATCCAAGGATAAAAACTAAAATCACGTATTCGATAAATCAAAAGATAACAAATAATGAAAGTCCTCGCATACATCGTAAAATTAATTTTGTCACTTTCATCTGGGATACGTACACTCAGGTTTTCTTCTATCGCAAATCGGGCCCACGGTTTTTCATCGAACACTTTCTATACGACTAGCAAACTTTTCGATAGTTTCTTCTTCAAAGATTTCTTATGGTAGAACATTCTCATGAGTGAAATGCTTTTCCTTTGAAAGGTACTTGCCACGCCGCATAATTTTGTAATTTTTCTCGGCCATGGTAACAAATGTATTCAGTAAACAATCGTATGCGCGCAGTACTTGAGTTAATTATACGACTAGATAAGAGTAGCAGTAAATCTATTAAGGGAATCCAAAGAAGCGTGGTCTTTTTAGATGCTACACCAATAATTTCTTGTGTGCGTCAAGTTTCTTCTTGATCGCGAACAATATCCCATTTAACTGGTTCATTCGAGTAGCATATAAATCGTGTTGTCGTATGTATTATAGTGTCGAGACCGAATGTAGTTCGCTATTTTGGTTGCGTTGAATAATCTATTATTTGCATGCAAATCACGAAATACTCGTTCTCTTCTACTTTTTGTATTCGAACTCTGGCAGTTTTCCAAAACTAACTGTTACTATAGAAAACATGGTTACGTTAAATTCTTGTCAGGCTGGAGCTTACCAGCTTGCTTGCCTAGAATCCGTTACATACTAGATTCCATTTTCAGATGGGCAGTTTTATGTATTCCTTTTAGAAATAGAAATATCACACACCCCCACACACTCAAATTTTATTTTTGTTTAGTACTATTTTTCGACTTGTAATTGTAATATCTGCTGGAAAAAAATACTACGTGTTATGAAGAATTTGATACTTTTATTTCATCTTGCTATTCGTTAATTGGTACAAAAACTAATTTAATCATGTTATTCCGTCTGTATAGACACTTCGCTTTGTTATATTGATAATCGCTTGTGAATACAGAAAGCTGACGATTTATAGAATAAACTCTAACATGTATAGTATAATTTCGCGACGAATTTCACTTTTGTTAAAAGTTCATTCACTCCGACTCTGTAAGTAAGAGAGAAGTAAATAGAGCCATAGCTTTATATTTCCATGAGCTTTCACATCCTGTAAGCGTCAAGAATATAGTACGCAAAGCTTTCAAAATATCTTCGCAACTAAGCATTTTAATAGAACGTAATTCATTCTCGCTTGGCCATATATACGTCGAAGCTTGTGTGTTGAGGTATCGAGACTAGTATCAATAGGATTAGCGCTTCAACAACAGCAAGATCAAATGGAAAAGTATTGGGTAGATCGATAAATCCTCGAGGAGAGAGGATTCTCTTGAAATCGAAGGTCGTCAAGCACAGGTTGACCCGATTCCCGCGCGCGAACTTTCGTTTTCCTTGAACTTCAAGTGGGGAGCACAGCGACGAGTTAAGTGAATCGAAAGTGCATCCCAGTGTGTATGTATCTATTGATATAATGGCTAACTATAGATTTTAGACTTATCTAGATATACCGCGCGCACGTAAAAGGATTTCATACGGCAAAAACGTATTTACGTTCAAGGCATGCGACCTCTCCAAGCTATTAATTTCGTTGGCCTGTCGAAAAGATTTCTTTCATCGCGAAATTTCTTACGTTTTCTCTTTATCAACGTAGATTGTTGCTGTCGAAGGCACTTTCGTTAATACTGTTTGATTTATTTGGTGGTTATCATGAATACTAGTACTGTGATAAAACAATTATATATTACATTATTACGGTCTAAAATATTTCGAGGCGAGTGGGATCAGTTGAAGATAGATTGGCGCTTCCTAGAATAATTCAAAAGTCATTACACAAAAATCATGTATCCGATTTTACGATGGGAAAAGATGAAAAAAGGTGGGTTTGAAAATCTTATTTGCAGCTAAGTGCAATACAGTAGAAACCTTAATTTTTTGAAGATAACAACCCATTTTCCTACTTGGAATTTCCGTTACTTCGTGTTTTTCTCTGTGTTTCTAGAGCGTTCAGAATTACTACAAATGTTAGGTAGTTAAAACTCTGAGATTTAACGAGCTAATTAAAATAATTAGTCTGTTGGGTTTTCTGTTGTTATGCTGTGTGCGGTATACCACATTATAACAGTTTTGGTTTCAAAATGGCCGGAGTTTATCGTGAACAATTAATTTTTCATAAAAATTCTCACTATTACATTTAATATATCTATTACATATCTATATACAATTACAATTTGTTATTGCTGATTGTTTTAGTGCGGCGATCAATATTAAACGAATACTCGCCATAATTATAAATAAATGAAGCAGATATCAAAATTAACAAAAGTGGTCGACAGTTAGCGTTAAAACAAATTTTTTGTAAAATTAAACTGTGAGTTCAGTTAGTGTGCCCGAGAGAATATTTTGCGTATACGTAGTTGTAAATCATGTAAGCCAACTTGCAAGCCCTGAGCACCAAGAAGTAAGCACACGCAGAGTTCTCGTATGAGTAGCAAAAGTGCATTTAAACCAGGTGTAATGTGTACATAGGTCCCCACAAAGCAGGCGCACGTCTATGGAGCACGTGGAGAGTTATGCCGGCGACGACGAGGATATGGTGGGACAGGCAATTTAAAGGAGACGCCGAGAGAGTTGGAAAGTAGGCCCAGTTGAACGCGCGCGCACAGCGGACAGTCAGTCGTCGAGTGGCCCTCCGCTAAACACTTGGCGCGATGGTGAGTGTATTACGGAAGTTCTGATTCGAGTGTAATCGCGTGATGAAATCCAAAGGCCATGTTCTCTTCTTCGCGTCTAGTTTTGAATTTTCATAATTTTTTTTCTTGATTAGCAGTGTTAATTAGCAGTTAATATTCGTGACAGTGTTTGTTTTTATGGCAAACCGTGCAATCAGTGATTTGAATTTCCCGCCATTGCTAGGCTGCGGTTATAATTATGTTTGCGAAACGAGTCGTTTGCATTCGGAATGCTTGTTATTCTAATTGCGGTTATTGTTTAAAAATACATTATCCATACAATTATTGATAATTTACTAGCGATGTCTTTCTAATTGGATTTTCAAACAATATTCTAAGTGAACTGTATGTGTTTATAAGATTTGATTTAAACTTGATGTCATGTTTACGGTAAAAAATTTTTTTTATAGTATGGTAAGACGTGCTTATGAAAAAATTATATGATTTTTTCGATTTAACTAAAGACATATAGATGTTCATTTTCAATAGGTTATAATGTAATTTTTCGAATCATTAAGGGCTTACTGGAATATACGCCAGAGATCACTTTCACTGATTTGATAAATATTTGTAAAATAGATTCTCGAACAAATATAAAAATAACAAGATAGAGAAAGTGTAAGGAAATAGATGAAGAAAAGTAACGAGAGGTCGTGCGTTAAAATGGATTCAGTCATTTCTTCTAAACCGTGTTTTCCATTCAAAATAAATGATTTTCGTTGGTCGTAAGGCCTTAAACCAACCGTAAACTTCCAATGCGTCATACTGAAGTCGAAAGTATACTTTCGTTCTCTGTACAATCGAATACTTACATATGCCGAGGTTAATTTCACAAACAACTACTCATTACAAACGTTTGGAAATTAAAGTCCCGCTTCGATGCACAAACATCTAACTTGGATAAAACTGCGTATCATAAGTAAAATTATTGCGAGTCCAGTATAACTTTCATTCATAATTTCAAGCTTTCGTTATTACTAGAACTAGTCAACGTATTACGCTTACGTTAGCTAGCTTCAGTAACAAGCCTGCTTTTTATGGACAGAAGTATAGTACAAGTGGATATTTTCATATTTTTCAGACCACACACCAATCAGATTGAATAAGTGTTATTAAAATATTTGTTATATTCTATGGTTGGAAACGTAATGGGCGTACCAAGGGACCGTATAGATATCACTCCCATTTGTATACATAAAAATAAAAAAATTCGGTATATATGTTATTAAATAGCTTTTTAAACCTTACGAGGAAAATCCGGTAGGGAAGTACTGCATAGGATAACATGGATGAGTACTCTCACCTTAATAAATAAGTTGAACAAAAATGACAACAAACATTAAAACAAGTTTGACGAACGGACTGATACGTGCGTGCAGCGTTTGATCAGTGCGGCGATTAGTGTCGTCCCATTGGTCGAATGGACTTTCTCGATCGTTCTGAGCGGTCAAGGATCTCAACGTGTCGCCGTTCGCATTTGCGCGAAAGAAGAAAAAAAGAACAAATTTACTCGTATCTGAACGTAATGTCGCTCTCGAGCTTACAATAATCTATGCACTACTTCTCTACATCATAATAGCCTGGCTTCGTAAATGCTTGATTGTTTTTGTCGTGGAAATATGAAGCTGCAAAAATGCAATTATCATGGTTATGGGAAATTTATTAAGAAAATTGATTGACGATACTTGCATAGTTAAAGAGCGAGCTATATGGTTTCGTCGGAAATAAAAAGAATGGAGTAAAGATAAGTTATTTAATGGAAATAACAATCACAACTAGATTGACTTGGTTCGATGAAAATGGAACAACAAAAAATACGCGTTCTATTTTCCTTTTATTACTATTCTAAGTAAATATTGTCATCTAAAATTTTAATTTTAAATTCGTTTAGCTTAAGATTGCGATTTGTATTATCACACGCATGCAAGAAAGAGATACATTGATTTTCAAATGGGGAAACTCCAAGTTTTTTTCTCTTGCATTCATAAATATTTAACGCTTAGCAATGGAAGGTATAGAAAAAATGAATCTCGTGTGCGTTAATGTCTTGTTGAGCAATGGAGACAAGTTTTTTTACAAAAATGATATCGCATGCGATCTGTCGAGAAATTATACATATTGGTTTTTCGTGAGTTCTTTCGACTTTCAATCAAATGTAGGTCGCGCGACTTCTTATTCGAAACGCTAATTACTTGCGTGACCTCAGACATTCTCGAAAGAGAGAGAGAGAGAGAGACATCTTCAAAACGATGCTATGCATGTCTTTAACACTTGATTATTGACTATTTGTTAATTTACATAACAACATATACCAAAACAAGTCTCGAGAAACCGTTAGGTTCATTTAAAAAAAACATATTGACTCCTATTGATCAATAAATTAAATGGCTTCACCTATATGAAAATTACATATTTTAAATAAAACTACGAACTACAGACCATATAAGTAAAACTGTTCAAGATTTCATGTTTAATGTATTTTTTGTTGTTTTTTTTTTTCAGTTCGTCTATATCTGCCTACTGGCCTGTATAGGTCTTGGCAGTGGAACGGAAATCAAGAAAGTCATGCCATCTCGATTTGAGATCGAGAGTTCGATCAATCGGACGATCGAGGAAGTAGAGAAGATGGTGAGGGATAATCCCAGTTTGCCAAACTTGACTCGTAACGATATTGTTAGTATCTTGTACAACATAACAGCTAATGATATGGTCTCTGTTGAAAATGAAGCTTTGAACGCCATAAAAAAGACGAGAGAAGATTACCAGCGAGCTTTAATGGTAGTTTTGCCTTACAAATCTGAAGGAGAAAATCTGAAAGAGTTGTTTACGAAGGCTCCGTTGACTCAAATGTATGAAGACGAATTTTCGGGCACAAAAAAAGATTCCAAAATTCAAACAGCTTATAACTTCTATTCGAAAAAGAATACTCCCCAATCTGAGAATCTCATTGAAAATAAGCACCAGCTGATTGGTGCTCATATGAGAGTTAATAATAATCTGGAAATTAAACCGACGGAAAAAATTAGTATTCAGCGCTATAGACCAACTACAACGACTAAAGCTCCTCGTAAAACGAAACCAGAATCCGAACCTCAAAAGTTTACGTTTAATATCGAATCAATGGATCAAACAGTCGAGTCATCGCATACATCCATCGCCACCAAGCGACCTATTTATAAAGGAACTTTCTCACGTTATAGAACCAGCACTCAAAGACCACCGAAGCTCGAAATTATTACTAGTATGGCACCTAAATTAACGACAACTAAGGAAAATATGCCAGAGTCAACAACAGCATCGCAAAAGCCAGCTTACGATGTATTATCGTCCAATCAATGGAGTTATAATGTTCCGCCAAAAACAAGCACAACGACAACAACAACAACGACGACGACGACGACGACGACGACATCGTCAACAACTCAAAAACCATACGATTCGCCATGGAAGCCAATGTTACCACCTTTGAAAGATCACCTTCCAACGGTCAAGAGTTCGTTAGAACAGACTGATGAGTCTAATTTAACGGTTATATCGGTAGAAACTTTTCCTAGAATAACGAAAGTCCCCGCAATAAAGCCTACTATGAAAAGACCTTCGCTAATTTTCGTAACGCCGAGCGCTACGATAAGTCAAAAACAAGTGAACGAAAATATTAAATCAGCTCCGTCTGGTTTCAAATTGACAACAACAGTTGAGCCAACAACGATGAGAACAGAGGTTGAATTACTATTGAAGTCGATAGGTTTGCAACCAATGAAGCCAACAAAACCACATAATAATGCTAAAATTAACACAAAAAATAATTTTAGCGACCAGCTAAATACACATCTGGATAGCAATAATCAATCTTTGAAATTCGAGACTGTGATAGCAAACTCTCCTAAACCAACAACTAATAATTCGTTTCCGATACCAATACCAAATATTAAAGAAGGCGTGAAAAATTTACCACCAGACATTCAATTACTTTTCCACCAATTTGGATTGCAAGCCAATGGAGAACAGCATGTATCTACAACAACAACCACCACTACAACTCCTAGACCTACACGTGCTCCCATCGCAAACTCCTACACTCACTTCAAACCATTACCTACAACTCCGGTAAAGGACTTGGATTTCCGCAATTTCCTTGCTAGATTTGGGTTAGGCCTTGGCGACACTCGTAATCAGAAAGCCATTCAGTCAAAGCAGGCTATTCAGAGGCCATCCTTAATAGATGTAGTGCCAGATAATATGAAAAAAATTTTAGAAAATATTGGACTGATTAAGACAGTTTCGCTACCAGAGGTACAGAAGCCAAGGAGGTTTGAGATGCAAACGCAAACTACGAGAATTGCTGAAAAGACAGTAGAGCCAATAGAGCACGTGTTCAAACCCCAAGAAATCGATATGAATAACCAAGAACAAAATGATAAAATCAAGGATCTTCTTCACACGGTCAAGATGGTTCAAGAGGGTACTGCTGGAGTGCAAGATGTACAAAGGGTGGCGCACGATTTGATACAGAGTACCAAAACTCTTGCGAACGGGCCAGATCCCTTGAAATTAGAAGAAATTTTGAGCAATTATAGAAATAGTTTGAAAAATGAAGTAAAAAGGCAACAAGAGCAAACTACCGATGCACGCGATAATACCACAACGGCAACGGCAACGGAAAGATCGGACGAAACAACGCTGTCTTCCATCGCAACAACCGGTATGAAGAGGCTCATGTTATCTTTTGTTGGGCTATCACAGATTGCCATTCGTCAAATAATTGTCGGTCTTAGGAAGATGAAAAGTTTGCTGAACTCGGTTGCATACAACGATAGACCTCCTGCCGTTAACTATAATTACTATAGTTATGACTAACATTATTACGCTAACCAGAAGGCCGTGGAATTCATTTACATACTTTCTTTACTTTCATGAATAACACGTTAACAATCCTACAATAAATCAATGCTTCCTCTACGCTCTTCATGATGTATGTAAGTGTTTTTACGAAATTTCATCCATTAGCAACTAATGTAAAATAGCAGCGAGTGCTCTTACCCAGTAACTCAAATTTGACAATGATAATGTTGCATTGGCTACTCTAGAAAAGAACTATTGTCATTATCAATTGTAGTCTTTTTATTGACTTTTTAGAGTGTGTACTTAATTGGATAAAATTATCGATTGAACGTTATCGAGTAACGCTTCATTTAAAACATCGTCACATATCGAATTGTAGAACTAAACAAATTATCGTTTAATATGACCTTACTTGCGCCTCGGAAGCATCACTACCGATAATCAGTATCGTGGAGAAAAAAAAACGTTCGCTTTTAATACGTCTTTTATTAATTTATATGGGTTTGTTTTGCTCGAGACGAAGGAGATATATCGCTAACGTGAATAGACAATAGAGATTCGATAATTCCCTATTAAACTTTCACCCTTTGCCTTTCAACTGGCGCCTTGACAATCGCATTAGAACGTCTTTGCCACTGCCAGAGTACACGCGAAGTAGAACTTGCGTGATTGACTCGTTGCATGCTTGAAATGAGGAGATTACAGGTTTCCTCGATCAAAGCTATTTAATCGAGCGTAAAATATAAAAGACGTTCATTATTTGTAATCGCTCACGTACAAGCCAATTTCATGCATCAAGACAAGCCGCCTTTTCTGTTTATACTTTCTGGACTTTTACGATTTCGAATATCCCTAATTCTAATGATTTGTCGAACTTTCTTCGTTCGATATATGTTGCTTCATACGTATGTGTTACTGAATTTTTTTCGTATTTAATAATAAATGATAGGAAGTAGATTCTCAATGTATAATTACTAATATAGTTATAAATAATTATGTTTTCTTGATATTGAGAATTTCTGAACGTTTTTAACGACTATTGACATTGAGCAAATAGAGCATTCTATTTATTCTTTAAAATGTACGAATTTCGTTCTTGCGCAAATGTGAAATCAATTTTACTGTAATGCTATACGTTCCAAAAATTTAACGCTTAACTACTTAAAATGCGAAGGAAGTATATTTTTAGATATAGTAATGATTATTTTTTTAATCACAACTTTAGTACTTTTACACAACTGTAAGATTTAGTATTTTAGTTATTTTCGCTTAATTTGACGATATTGAAGTATTTATAAAAATTACAGATTCCTCTGCATCATTGCCAGCGTTCTTGGAATCATCTTCCGCCAGTAGTGGTGATTCTACAACGGATAGCGATCAATATTCCTCAACATCGGCGACGGACATCGGCGATGAAAACACAGCAATGCCAAATTTTTTCGACTCGTTTGACGTTTCTAAATACCTCAATAATGACACTGCTAGTAGCACAATCGTAGCTCCATTAAGTTCTGGATCGACGAAGAATTTTTTTGATACTTTCGACGTAAATGCTTATCTTAATAATACGGAGGATTCAGCAAAAGACGCAAAACCAAATATTGAAGACCTTGAAGAATCTTTCGGCGGTAGCACGCCCGAGCCAGACCCCGAGCTACCCACGAAGCCGAAGACGGGGTTATACTTTTTGGTAGACTGGAACTCGTTTTTGGAAGTTGGTGTGGATGATAAGGATAAGGTCAACTTGAGATTTTCTCCGAAAGTTGGCGATAGAACGCGTTTTATACCGGTGAAGATTCCGTAGATTGCCGTTTATTTTCATTGCTGAAGGGATTGATCGAACGAAAATTAACGAAACGAAGCATTTCTTACGAAATTATGTACATGCGTAATTTTCTATCTCTTTGAGAATTATCGATGTCTCGCCATAAATATATTCTAAAGTAAATTTCACTACAAGTGTTATTTTATTAGTGATATATAGAGAAACTCTAAGGCATTTTTATTGAATTTTAGTCATAATTAACTTTTTATTTCAGTGAATTATTTTTCATTTTATTAATTTAAACCATTATTTAATATTTTATTATCAAGATGTTCTTATCTTGACACAACTCAAAAGATATAGACCAATTATTTATTAATAATAAGATAGCAATGAATAAATAATTTTTAATATTCTATTTCAATAATGTACAGAAATTTTATCGACGTTTTTTGTTGTTCAAAATCTAATTGTCATTTAGAAAAAGTAATAATTGCAGTGTTAGATATAAGCTATATCGATTACGTAATATTGTTACTGTGAAGAGTTTATTTAAAATAAATATTATACATAAATAATGGACCTATTAATATTAAAACCAGATATTACGACTTACAAGTATTTTTCATTATATAAATGCTAAATATTTACTATATTGGTATTGAAAAATTTGACCACTCATATTGTTTTCGTACGGATGTTTATTGAATTTCATTCAGTAACATTTCAGGCTTAGTGTTACAAAGTAGAAAGTATGTAATCATACGCGACACATAACGAGCTATTTAGTCTTTATATTTGTAAACTCATGCGTACGCATAGTTTTGTGTGAAGTACAGCATGCTTACACAATTGCGTATAAATTTGTGACTACTTATTCCAAGCTTAGCGTAATAAAAAGAGAAATATTGAAATACACTTATATTAATCAAATCATCGTATTGCTAGAGTATAGTCAGAATAACGCGTTTGCTTGACTAAACTGATAATGATAACAGCAAGTTTTTCCAGATTCGTTTCTTGTATTGTGATTGTTGCTGGTGTTGTATGTGAAGCTAACTATGTACATTCAGAAGATTTTTCAGAAAACGTTGACCCACTCGTTTCGTTGTATGAAAAAATTTTAACTCCGATTACCAAAGAATCATGGTTTTGGAAAGAATACGAATTTGGAAGTGGAGTCGTAAATCGTGAAGGTTAGTTTAAATACAAATCCGACCAGACTAAACAATAACGTAAAGTAGGGGAACAACAACTTGAATTATAATTAGTAATAATTTTCAGAATTACAAATCATCGATATACAAATATGGCAGGACTTGAGCTTACAGCAAAACATAACAAATTGGCAATATATAAAGCATAATGATGAATCTTTTATAGTTGGCACTGCACATTCAACATTATTCGTATATCATTTGGATCACGAAAATAATCTTGTAACTCCTCGGGGAAACTTATCAATTGACGAAATAATAAAGTCTTTTGAAATAATTAGTTTTTCTTCCAATGACGTGGAGTCTACAGAAATCAAAGATTCGATAATCGTGATTCTATCGATAGAAAATTCGAATAGCACACAGTATTTAAAATGGTTTTATTTGCGAAATTACAAGTTTTATTCATTTTGGATCTGGGAATTACTTAAAAATGTTAAAAGCTTAAAATACTTCAATATCGAAGATAACCATAACTTGATAGTTCTTTACGAAAAAGACGTCTATTTCAATCAAAATTATTCACTCATTGAAGTGTATGACATAAAAACTAGCGGGCAGTTTTCTAAGCAGTAAGTAATTTATCGTATTTTGAATGACTATACATTTAAATAAATGTAGAGTAATTTTTTCAAAACGATGATTTTTCTTTTCAGATTATCCTGTCAATTTCTAATAACTGAGATATCTGATATTCGTATTTGTCCTTCACAGGAGGGTAGCAAAACTTTTGCTATGGTAGATAACAATTACGTAACATTACATGAGTATAGGCACATTTTATCAAAGTGCGTCTTAAAATCGGTAAAAAATATAACAGTTTCAAATGTTAGTAATGTAATTTGTTTCGAAAGCAGTAGTACAAATCATTTAACTGTGTTGGGTTCTGTAACACAGTTTTTCAAGTTTCATTCAAATGAATTTGTATATGAGGAAGAAATGGAAACTTTATTAAATGGTATTGTAATATAATGTGTAATCTTCTATTAACTATACGTGAAAAAAAAATCTAAATAAAAATGTTCGTTCACAGAAATTAGGGATACACATTTTGTAACGTATTTGTCTATAGACACATATAGAAATGATATTATTTTGTTAATACAATTAAAGAATTTGACAGTATTCGCATTGTGTTGGCAAAATGAAAATTTTCAATTCGTCCGATTGCCAAACAATAAACTTAATGCTTTCGATTTATCAAAAGTAACAGTTATTCCAAATTATGGATTATTGAATGGAAATAAATTCGTTAAATTAAAAGCTGAATTGGTTCAATTACCAAAACCAGAAAAGAGCGACATAGAGATTTTGCTTAAAACAAAATCTATTTTAGAGGTAATTGTAAGAATAAAGTAAAATTGTCACTATTCGATCATTACGTAAAAGAGTAACCAACAAAATTTAACACAATTATATAAATAGGCCAATTTTTTATATGTTGTAGGATATTTTGATTGCTCAAGAATCAAGAATTTCTAAAATTAATTTAGAAATACAACCAAACTATTTAAATAATTTAAAAATTGAAAACTTCAACGATTTACCACAGATTGATGTAAAGAATCTTTCTGTGAATAAAATTAACAATTTGATCATTTCTATGGAATCTGGTAATTTTTCTTTAGAACAATTACAAATAAATTATGAAGAATCAAGATCTCTTCTATATGAATTGGAAGCCAACGTTGGTCTAATAGAGAATCAATTGGAGAGAATGGTTCCGATATCCTCAAATGATATACCTTTTCTCGAAGAAATTGATGTGATTGGTAATTTTGAGATAACTGGAACTGCGAAAATTGACAGTTTATTTACGGATTATCTGAATAATGTAGATGTAGATGTATTGATGAATAATTATTTAATTTATGGTAAAAAAATAATGGGGAATAAAAAGTTCCCGTCAATAAAGTTTTCCGAAGGGAATTTAAAAATAAGATATCTTCATGGAGTTCCTATAGAAAATTTTCAATTTCAAATAGACAATGTGTATTATAGAGACATTGATTTTTCAAAAATAAAAATACTCGAAATAAAGGGAAATTTAAATTTGTTTAAATTTAATGGTATTGATTGGAATAATTTAATGAATCAGTTAGTTTTCACAAACAAAGAGAAAGTTATACCTGGTTGTACAACGTTTTCAGGAGTGAGTAATTATTTAATTTTTAATAGTTACGTTATATCTGGATACGTCAAGAAATACCTACATTGATTTATTTATATTTCAGGTAATGAATTCGAGTTTCATTCGAATCAATTATCTAAATGATTTAAAATATCCAATTGATTATGTTCTAAAAAGTGGTCCGGAAAATGGCGAAGTGACTGGCGTTAAAACTATTGAAACTCTTACCGTATCGGATTTGCGAGATGTGAAAAAAATAAACGACATTGATGCCGATGAATTCATCATTCTTAATGCAGACCAAAATTTGGAGCATCGTATAATATTTGAAAATGTAGTAATAGAGAAAAGTATTCAAGTACGCATAATATTTATTACAATATTAGTCGTAATTTATCTATAAAACTCGTATACAAAGAAATATTCAATTCATATTTCTGATCTATGCCAGATTGATGGAAGAATTACCGAATTGTCAGAACAATATGTTAACTCCGATTTGACTTTGTTGAACAGCAATATTATTCATTCGCATGTAATGTTTAATAATTTACTCGTTTCTGGGAACGTGTATGTTAAAAGTTTAATCGATGGGATTGAGTGGTCTGAAATTGACGATCTAATTTTAAAAAATGATGAAAGTGTTATTGTAACTGGAAGAAAAATTTTTCCAAACAACGTGCAAATTCTTGACAATTTAGTAATAAAAAGCAACGTTATAAACGATCATCCTATAAACAGTTTCATCACCTTGGATTCCCATCAAATAATGCCAAGTAAATAATTTATTAATTACTACTAGAAATACAGCATTGACTTGAATTATTTAAATAAAATATAACCAAGTAGAAGTAGTTTTTATTGTTTTGGCACAGCCATATTGAATTTCATTATTGCGCAGATTTATCAAAAATCACGGGAAATGTTACATTTATCGATGTAATGTATGAAGAATTAGAAAATATAGAAGATGAACTAAGAATAAATTTGGATGATGTGGGCTTACCTAAATGTTCAACAAAGCCTTTTGTGTTTTTGAAGGCACCTATCGTGGATGAATTTTCTTCTTTGTTCGTAAATGGAAATATTAGTGGGTCAGATTTTTCGGATAAACTTGAAGTTATATTAAATGATACCAATTTTGTAAATCTGAAATGTAGGAAATTGATAGTTGAAGAATTAAAACCTATTGTTGTAAACGATATAAATATAAGAGAACTTGAAAGTAAAAAAATCACAAGAAATACTTATCAAGGACTGTCTGGAAGGATGAAGATAAGTAATTTAGAAACAAAAAATGTTCATATCGGATTAATAAATAACAGATCTTACGAACTATTAGGAAATGTAGTCAAAAAGATCAATTTTTTCTACAAAGAGTTTGTGGACAATAAACGATCTATATATTCACTCAAGATCGATAAATTCATTACGACACCGAAAATTAATGGCAAAATTCTTTATGATTTTTTTAATCTCAATGAAAAAACAGAATTTTTGCTTCAGCCACATGGATTGATTGAAAATTTAACAGTTAAAGGATTAGTAAATAATATAAATTTTACCGAAAAGTTTACTGATTGTGTCATGAAAAATGAAGAAGTTATTATAATAAAAGGACCTAAAAAGTTCAACAAATTTACATCTCGTAATTTAACGGTCGAATACATAAACAGTCATTCTATACAAGATATTATGACAGATACAAGAAACCAAACACTGATTGGTCACTTCATAATTAAAGGTATCAAAATTTGTATTATTTGAATTGTTCCGAATGATTGTAATAAATATAATTGCAATATGCTAAATTTGATATAAAAACAAATGAAAAAATGAAAAAAAATGAAATAATAAAATTAATGGGGAGTTCTACAAAATATTGATTATTATAGCAAAGAATTTTATATTCCAGGCTCGGCGTATGTTACTAAGAATTTTAATTCTAATGGAAAAATTAACGATCTTAACTACCAAAGTATCCAAACAAATATTGGAAAAGTAAATGATACAATCTACACACTTGTTGGAAATTTTTCTATTGATAATTGTAAATCAATAAACAATTTAGTGGTTACTGGACGAATCCAGAAAAAAGAAATTATTAAATTTATAGATAATCTTATCTACCTTAATGATACAGAAGTCATTGTTTCATCCAGTAAAATTTTCGACGGGCTAGTAAAATTTAATGATTATATTACTGCTTCAAAAAGATTGAATAACTTGGAACTAGAGTTATTTTATAAAAACGCTGTTTCAATAGATAATTATTCTTCAGTTAATTCGCCCATTATCTTTGAAAATGATGTACTAGTAGAAGAGGATTTAACTGTATTACATAGTTTAAAAGTTAGGACCATAAAAGATATTAATATTGATAATATGATGGAAAATGCTGTATATTTCAATCGGCCAACATTTCTAACGGGTACGTATTAAATTTTTATAAGAGTCTAATATTTTTAGTCTAATATTATGTGCTTCAAACAAATAATAATTTTCAATAATACTATCGTTTATATTTAGAAAGTGTCACATTTTCAAATGTCGTCTTTAAATCGGATATAACAGTCACTATTTGGAACAATACTGCATTAGACATGCTTTTGATACTAAATAAGGATGAAGTAATAAAAAATACTTTGACATGTGTTAATGTTGATGTCGAAAATTTGACAATAAATGGTTCAGTAAACAGCGAAAACCTAACAAACGTTTACAGAAATACATTCATGGTCTGTAATAACATAAATACAAAATTATAGAAAAATGTATTATAATTATAATTATTGTTATTTATATATTGTTAGATTTCTTCTGATCAACAAATTTATGGTAAAATGTCATTTCTAAATAATATTTTTATTAACGGTAATTTGGCATCACGTTATATGAATGATATAGACATTACAAAAATTATATCATTAGAAACCAGTGATTCGATGGAAGGTAAATATAATGTGAAATTCTCAAGTATTCAAATCTAATAATAATCCAACTATATTGTAATTAATATGATTACAGGAAATTTTATTTTTGATAGACCAGTAGTAATTAATGATGATTTGATAGTGCTGCAGTATTTAAATAATATCAACATTTCACAATGGCAGTCTAGTGCTATTATAATGTCATCACAGGTGAAATATAATCTATCTGGCAATTGGACTATTCATCATAATGGAGATTTTAAAGAAAACATACGCGGTTCCGGTTTTATCAATAATGTCAATATAGATCATCTTTCCAATGCTGTACGAAAAGAGAATGAAGATATAAAACAGTTTATATCGGATGAAACGGTGAGGTTGCTTCAGCATTAAATTTTGTGTAAATTGGATATAGATAAATTTTTGGTTTACTCATAAATTTATTTAAATAATTCTGTTTGCAGAAAAATATCAACACTTTATGCAAGAATTTACAGGAAAGAACAAATCAAATAAATCATTTTTTGTATAAATTTAAATCCTTTGAATATCTCCGAGTTTTGCAGTTCGATAAAAAAATTGAAAGTGCACATCATTTTGAATTTAATGGTACCGATTTCATCTTAGTCAATTTCGAAACATGCCAGATAGATATTTATGCATATACTACTGAAGGTTTCTTATTGTTTGCTAATACTTCTAACTTTGGAAATATTAAGCAATATCTTAATTTCAATTACAACGACTATTTGTATCTTGTAACTACTGGAAAAGTACAATGTGGAAGGAATTCTGGAAATTTGTGGATGCTCTACAATAAACAAGTAAAAGTAAGTAAATCAAAGTCATTTATAAATATTTGTTGTAATAAATTAAATTAATAACGGTAAATTTATTTTGTAGCATATTTACGATTTGGGCAACGTAACAAGCATAGAAAAATTAAACGATGTTACTTTCGTTGTCATTGTTGATCATCAAGTTCAGGAATGGTCTATTGAAAATATACATCAAAACATATTTGAACCAATGAACATACGATCAATAATGAACAATAACATGAAATTCCTCACACACGGTACTGATACTTTATTAGTAAGTTGTGATGTGATTTATCAATTTCAAAATGGAACATCTGAGTTGGATAAAATTAAAAATCCTTTCAAATCCACCGATATCTCAAGTTTTAGAGCTGGTTTTCATCGAAAAGAACATATATTGTTACACGATGATGAGATAAGTAGTGATCGTATATTTGTAAGTACTTTGATATCATATCACTGATAAATAATAACATCTAAATTGTACGATGACATTTTCATTCTAGATATACGATCAAGATTTATACCAACCAAAAGAATTGCAAGCTATACAAGCACATAAACCCAATTCATTTATTATTATAAACTTTGATGGGCTGTATGAAAGTTTATTAGTTTTTTCTGAAAATAAAAGGGAAATTAAAGTTTATAAGTACAAAGGTCTCACTTTAAACATTTAAAAAATCCATACAATACCGAAGTGAATATTTAAAGCAATTTTCTATTATAATTTCAGGAATTGAACATTTCGAGTTTCATTCAAGTATTCAAATGAAAGTTGACAAACTTTATTCGTTTCAAATACGGACGCACCCTTATTTTGTGAAACGACATTGTATAGCTGTCGTTCACGACTTTAAATTAACTATTTTAGAAGCAAAAATGTACGGTGAAAAATTAAATCCAAATAATCAAATTATTTGCGATGATGTGTGAAGCGTTTAACAAATATTTGTATCAAGTCGTGATAATACTGTACTTACATTTATTTATATTTTTATAATTGTAAATGTAGTTTAGCTGTGCAATCTCAAAATGAGATGACCTAGTTATTTATTTGAAGTAAGTTCGAAAAATTTTGTTAATTCAATTAATGTTATATTGAAATAAATTGTTTGTTTAGTAAATGCTTATTAGAAAAAACATTTGAAAAGTTTATTCACAATTCAAAATTTGTTTTGTATGTTTTATATTACATTATCCCGACAAATATTCTATAAATTAAATAACTTGAGATAGTACGAATCTTTGAATACTCTATACCGATAGTACCTGAAATGAATTCTCGCCTGCATGAATCTTCATAACGATACAGTTTTGTGAGACGGGTTGCCTGAATAAAGGCATCATTGAAATTAAATTTAAAAATACGTGTATCGAACTTTTAATGTAGAAGTAGGTGGATTAAAAGGTGGAATAATGTACAACGCATTGTTAATGACGATAGATACAAGTTAATTGTGGTATAACTTATAAATTTTACTTAGTTTCAGGTGAATTGAAAGAGGAATGGTGAATACTGAGTATTTGTTCAAGCTATTTGCAAATGTCGCTGTAGAATCACATATTTCTGACTCCACACACTAATTTATTCGTTATTCTACATCTTCTTATGAAGTTGATAGATATAACAATTATGTTTTACAAGTCATTTAACTGATTACTGTATTTTTTTAAACATGGTGCTATTAATTTTAAGTCGTTAGGTTTGTCACATACTTCGAAATCCAGCCAATATATTTATTTACATTGGTGAAAATTGCTGGTACATCAATTGTATCGCAGCGAAATCCTGAGGAAACAATACCCACAAGCTTGCCATTTATGACAGCCGGGCCTCCAGAGTCACCATTACAAGAACTTGCAGGTCCTGTACCTGCGCACAGTACGTTATTACTTATTGGATCGAAGTAATAGATTTCTTGACATTTCTCCGAGCTTACAATAGTTAGTCCGACGGCTTTTAACTGCGGTGTTTTACTCTCGTCATCCTGAAATGTAAAATGTTTTATTACTTATAAAAGTTTAATCTCTAAAAGCTTGTGCATTGATCTATAAAAACTAACCGAACTTTCTCTTCCAAAACCTGAAACCAATAACGTTTTTCCTGGTAAAGGTTTATCAGACGACGTTGCCAAAGAGATAGGTTTTTGAAGACGGTTTACTTTGATCGGTTGCGCCAGCTATAAATCAATTAAATGAAAGTAAACTTTAAGATGGATGTTTAAACATTTTAAATCAGAGATTGACATACGAACCTTAATGAGTCCAATGTCATTAGACATTGTGTAATAATTGATTTCATAATCTGGATGAATTATTATCACATCAATAGCATGTTCTTCGCCATCTTTATATCTGTATGATGCACCTGTTTTGACTTTTAATTCTTCTTTCGACTTGTCTCTAATCATAAATTAATAAATCAAATATAAGGACGCACTTCAATCTATTTTTAAAAACATAAGCAATACTGAACGTACGTCAAACAGTGAGCAGCCGTAACTAACCATTCTCTAGAAATGATACTGGCACCGCAGATAGGTTCTTTATAAGTTCGGTTGTCAGATCCGTAATGAACTAAGCTGGCCTTAAATACAAAGAAAATACAACATTTTGACATATTTACATAATTTTGTTAACGTTGAAAAATAGCAGTTTTTAAACATATCGAAGCTAGAGCGTAGAATCGTGTGAAAAAGCGCATAATGTACATATAGCAAATATATATGATTCACACTTTATTATAGTAAAATGAGTACCTGGTATGGAAAATTATCAACAGTAACATATGATCCTTCTGCTATTCTTGGCTTTAAAGCAAAGGCTGTAATATTTAAGTAAAACGTTTTTATAAAAATGCTTTCAGAGGGAACAGGGCAATTGGATGAAAAGTACTGCATAATTTTTTTAACGCGTTAACACGAATTCGATAATTTAACGTTTCCTAGAATCTAAAAGTTCTATATTAACAAAAATATAAATAAACGAATTTAATACATTCTTTTTGAAACAAAAAAAATTCTACAAATAGAAGAAAAAATATTGTTACTCATGTCCCATATGAAATGCTTTGCCATAACGGATGTATGTCCATGGGCACATAAGTTACGCAATTTCGATATAGTGAAATTAAATAAAAAATATAGTGCTTTTTCTTCTAAAGAAAGAAAAGAATACTTCATTTTCTGTGAAACATCCATTGTACTTACATCTTTGATAGTAGATTATACTAAAAACTGCAGTGATTAAAAGTAACCTCTTCATGATTGGAAAAACTATAAAGGCTAATAATATTTCAAGTAAGAGTTTGAAAGAATGACACAAAATCTTCTATTTGAAGCCAGTTATTAATACTTTAAGATAACAAATTTGATAAGCACAAATGTTTGAACGAGTTCAACATCTTTTCCAGTGATTATGTAAGCGGAGTGTTTCGATAAAAATTGTTTTTTCATATTTTATACGCCTCGGTCACAAATTCCTGACTAGCATAGTTGCAATTAGTTACTGCCGAATAATATGTTGGAATCTTTACAGAAAATCTGCACGGTATCGGAAATTGTTTGCTTCCAATTATTAAATAATTGAGTATATGAAACACGTGGATGATTATTGTACGGTTTTGATAACTTGATTTATTATATTAAGTACATATTTTCACAATATTATTGCAACAACTATAAGCAATTGGAATAATTAAACAAAGTGTAGTTTGCTATTATTGATATTTTTTCGCTATAATACCTTTGGATTAATTTCACTTAATAGACACCCGTAATGTATAAGTTTGCCCAATGCTTGTGATTAAAAGGAATAAAGTATCGGCATGAATTATTTAATAACTCTCTCGAAGAAGTGTTCATGGGACATTATTTTTTTATTCGTAATCTATTATAGGTAAATTGCACTGTCAAACTATTCTTGCGAAGCGTCTCTTTGAATATCTTTGTTGAAAAGAAACCGACTGTGTTTTACTGTAACATTGTTAATTTTTAAAATATTAATTTTTCTTGAATTTTTAGTATCCTTTACTATTTTTTGGGTGGTAAATATTGTCAACTGATTCACGTAACAACGGATCGCTAGCACAGTTTTTCTCTACATAAGGTTGTCTACTGATTTGTCTCTGTTATTTGATACTTTAATGCATAAAGTGTAGTTTGCTTTTAGGGGCTCACTAAATTGAATAATACTTTTAAAGCTGATCTAGTACTTCTACTTTCGTAGTTTTATAGAAAATTTACATCGATGGATGAACTCGTCAAATGTATTGCGTATTAGTAAAACCTACAACATTTTATAAATAGCAGTCAATCAATGCACGGATCGGCTATAACTCATGTAAAACCCAATCAGTCTAACAAATTCACGTCAATTGCTCAACCGATGATACAATAAATACTTATTTTTATCATACAAATGTATGCTCATAGCCCTTTTTTATCATGACATATTTTAATTGGCATTTTTACAACTTTGATTTTATCGTGCGAGGTTATTAAAATCACATCACAGATATGGTATAATTAGAATAAGTAAAAGAATATTAGAATACTAACGATGTAAGATATAAGGTAATTTCATTTTTTATCGATCAATATTTAAATACATATCATTTTATTCATTCAAAAAAAAATTAATATTGTAAAACAAAAGAATTTTAATGATTTTCAAATTCTTAGATACTGACTATAGCTTCTTTTACTGGTATGAATACGATACATAGATGTCATAATTTTTAATAAAAATCAAGTTTTTCTTATTGATGTTTAGTCTAGTTAAGTTTCGTTGTTCAAGACTTTAAAAAAATGTACATTTGTACCGAGTTTTTTATGTATTTCTGGGTATATCGATAAAATATATCCAGACATATAGCAAAGAAAATGTAAAGCAACTTTGAAAATTCATTTCTGATACAGCGTACCGCGTCTTAAAAGTGTTCTTACAAATAGTCGGGTGAGCTTTCGAGCGGTAGCGCCACTTACCAAGATGTCCTCGAAAGCTCGTCGAAGCGGCAATGGGCGACGTTTCAAGCTCGCCCATGGGATAAAACAGAGCGCAAGAAACGTGGAGACAAAGCGAAGCTTTTTCCATGTGTGTGCGTGGATCGATGCGCGTGAGAGAAAGAGAGACGTCTACGCGCCCCGTCGAAAGCCGTCGCCTTGACGACCGCTCGGGCCGGCGCAGAAGCTCCAGCCACCGTCGATGTGCATGTGTGTACACGCGAGACACAGACTCGCTATGGTGCTGGCCCTCGTCAGAGCTACTAGAACATTTATTTCGTCGTGAGAATATTCACTTTTGAGATTTCGACGGTTAATATACATATTCTAAAAATATTAGTTATTGCGAAGGGTATAATATTGTGTAGTGTTTGTGGTGCTATTGTGCTGTATTATGATCGTGGATGGGAGTGCAATGTGCCGCTGACGCTCGTCCTATTGATCCGGTATCCGGCGACCGACGACGCACCGTAGGAATTTCGGAGCTTTTCCGGTAAGTTATTTTACTTCAAATTCCGCCCATCCTGTTGATTTTTTCCAATTTTCAACATCACGTTACTTTTTTCAAATAGCGAGAGAGCTACTTTACACTTTTTGATTAGCGTTTAGGAAACCAAGGTTGTCGGAGCTTTTATAGCACAGGTGTCACTGTATCGATAATATATCTGTATAGCGTTGGTACAATCTAGCGTTTGTTTCGCCCATTTTTATAAATAAAATAGTAGAAAGTTAAGGCTAATGTGAATATAACGATGGATACAAGAAAAAAATAATAATGAAACAAATCAATATGGATGAAAATAAATTTCTACACACGAGTTCACAAGGTTACATCATTTTTTCGATAACGTTCACAACATTTTAATCAAAGCGAACATAACGTTGCATAAGCCGATCTTTTTTTAGGTTAAATTGCTTTTATTATCAATGTACAAAAGAATAGTGATAGCGTGACGTATTATTCAACTTCTAATACATACACACACGGTATGTCTGATACTTTCGCGCGTAAGAATTGCAAATATATAGTTACGACAGAGTCGGACTTTCCTTTTCAATCGGTTGCCTTAAAAAATACATAGGGTTATAGTTAGACAAACTCGTGCAACTCTTAGATCAATAATATAAAAGCTTACGTCTATGCGTTACGAGAGTGCTATGCTCGCGCGTAAAATTATAGCCCGGCAGTGCATCGAATCTGCCCACGTTCAGCTGAATTATTTGCTTACAAATTAAATTACCTCCTCGTTATTGTCGTTTTAAACTTGCAATGTGAATTAGAACGTCATTTAGAATTATAAAATAATCACGATTGATCGTTCACTGTTCGCTTTGGATGATAACCCAAATTCAATTTAATGTCGCGTGCACCTACCTATTGGCGCATTATCATGAACCGTGAGATCGTAAATCGCGATAAACTGCTATTCGTATATACATATCTATATAAACTTGCGATGGCGTGTGTCGTGCAGCCCCAATTTAATTTGCTGCATCGTGACAGTATCTCATGCTACAGCGCGTAAAGGCAATTCATGGAAATCGAAGAGCTTTGGTCACTCCATAAACCTACGGTATATATCATGGAGTGGGTCACTTAGGTTAATTGTCCAAAGGAGTACAGTGTACGACTTAAGTCTCTTGGGTGCGCGTGTGTATATATAGTTTTATTTTCACTCGACGGGGTGTGCGAGCATGCACGACACAGATGTTACACGTCTTGAGACCCTTGCATGTCGCAGCAACTATTGTACGCATTTAAATGCATGATAAAAGGAAAAAGAGAGAACAAGAAAAAGTGAGAGAAGCGTTGTCTACAATTGTTTAAGTGATGAAGGCGAACACCGGATGAGGGAGGCTGCACCGCTCTGTAAGGACGGATGCGGAGAAAGATTGCGGCCACCAAGGAAATGGATGTGTTATAGAGGAGAAAATGAGGAAGTAAATCGAGCGTAAAGTGCGCTTGATGTAGACATACGTATTGGAATATGCTCTAACACGCCATGGCTATGCTCTCTTCATTCTTTAATGATAATAATAGTTAATTCACTATAACTATTATTACAAACACATCCAGTGTAATGTGTAACAGAAAAAGGTTCATACGAATTTATTTTTATACGACGTTTTTTTGTAAAATTATCGCATCGATTAAAACATCCGTATTTGTTATTGAGCTGCAGTGTTTTTGTGTTATGGAAAGCAATATTTTGAAAAATGTTAATTCCCAACAGCAGATGCGCGATAGTGCAGGTGCTGGTATGAGCTGTTAAAAAACTCATTAAAAAAAGGGAGCAAGAATGAAAAGTATAATCAGACGGGTGAGCAGGACTTCGAGAGAAAGGGACGGGTATAAACGCGTGCATTGTGCAAAGATGAGAAAGGCTTGGTGTATACGTTTGACGTTTGAAAAACTGGAGAGCACCTCCCAAGCCTATATGCAGATGGACCTTTTATCATCAAAGAAAGGAACTTAAAAAATCCATCTTTCTTTGTACTTTGCATTAATGGTACTGTATCAAAGTATTAAAGGCCTTTCATAAAATGCTGTGGGGACGAGGAATAGATCTAAAATAAAATGGTCTTTGTGGAATAACATTTAATTAGATATAATCAATCGAATCAATCGAAAAAAATGTCAATCCCTCGTTCCATTTACAACAAATCGACTTATCGGTTTTAGTTGAAAAGTTGCTCGTGCTATTCGAATATTAGCATGGGTAATAACTCCCTTCCTCTCGTGTGTGTGTGTGTGTGTGTGTGCATAATGCAGTTTTCTAGCGTGTATGTACTTTTGCGCCGAAGGAGCGAACGCGCGATACTACGTGTAATGTTGTCTTGCGGTGAAGATCTCGATGCGCGACGAAGCCGCATAACGACGTTAATAGGATTTAAAAAAATTTTTCTTTTTACTCGCATTGGTTTTTGCCTAATTTGCGCGAAATCGGTCATGATTTATTTATTTTGTTGCCGTTGTTGTTTTATTTCTTTTTTGCAAGCGTTCTTCTTGCCAATCTCAACGGCACGCCCACGTCGTCTTGCGCGCGGTCGAACATTCTCATGAGAAAGGTAATGTAGAGGTTTGCGGAGGAGAGCTTTTGCACTATCATATTTGCAATATGTATCCTCGGGTGATGTTATTTGGTCAAGCGCTTATGTTAATGCTCGAGAAAGCCAAAGTTTTGCAAAGTTGATTGCCGCAAATTTGCTCGCTTTCGATACAACTAGTTCAACATCAATATTACAATTTGACCTTAAGAGATGTATTGGAAATTGCCAAGCTCGTTTTTCATCATACAATTTTATTAACTGCGTTGCCCATTACAATTGTTATCTTATATATTTTGCCTTTGTTCGGAGGAGTCATGTTTATTGAAATACTGATTTGTAAACACATAAATTACAGAAGTCGTGTGTGTATGTTCTTTCGAATGAACATATTTTAAATGTAATTCTCAGTGAGATCACAGAAAAATTATTTATCCCGCGAAAAACGAGGAGTAATTAGCATATTTCAAAATGTACATATTTGAACTTTCTCATGTACATATGTATTTTTAACATTGGTCCTCGGCAACCTTTTGGCAGAAGTGATCTCACACCAAGGAATTCGTGAATCGCAAAACACTCGGTCGTATACCATTGCAACGTGACTGAAAGATAAGTCAAGTAAGAGCGGCAACGATGGCGGCGGGCTTTTGTGAAAGTGTCGTTGAGATACGCGACGTGAAATCGAGAGATGCTAATTGAGTGAAAACATTGGGAAATCACGTGTGGGGTTTGGCACCGAACAGCTCGAATTATCCTGTCAACAAGGGGGATTTACAGTTGAGATCGTCGAGTAGGGAATAATAACTTCGATATTATTACATCGCACTGATGATTTATTTTTATTTTTGCCATGCTGTTACAGACGACTATGATGCATTTATTAGGTTATGAAATACGCAATAGATCCAAATAATGGACTAATAAGATGTGAAATGAGCCGTTAGTATATTGGTAAAGTTGTAATGCATGTAATCGAAAGATTTCTAGATAAAATTATATATGCAATATCATCAATTATACTTTATTATATTCATGCGCATATGCGCTTTTGTTCATTTTAACATTGTTGTTAAACAACGACGAAATAATACGTAGATGACACTGTCTTTAAATAGAGAATCATATTTGAAAGAATGAAAGTTTATGGTCGTACTAAAAAAATAAGAACTTGCGGTATACGTTGCCGTCATTTTGTTATCCAAAAAAACCTTGAAATTCCTTCTTTTTTAAATATTTAGAATGAGTGTGAACTTGTTTGAACTCCCAGTTGATGTGAATCTATGAGCTCTATTATGTGCAACACATGCTGAAGTAATTGGCTAGATGGACATACAGTAATTGTGAGATTTATTGAAAGATTTTACTAATAAAAGAACGCTTGTGAAATTTTCGTTGATCAATACATTTCAATTGAGTTTATTGTCACGATTAGATTGCAAGCTATATTTATATTCGACCTCTTTATAATCGATAATATACGTTTTACTTATATTTTAAATAAACAGGTATTATGTAGTTACAATCTTCGAAAATTCTTTTTTAATGGTGACAAATTGACAATTTGCTCGACGGTTACAGTATCTTTTTGTGTTCTTATGTATTTATCCCATAAATATCTATCCAATTCTGTTATTGTAAACTGCACTTTCATGATTAAATCATAGTTGCATAAATTATCTCTTGACACGATAATACATTTGATTGAGCGTGTGCGTGTGCAAAGTATGTGACGACAATAATAACAAGCTTGCCATAAAGGGCTTAAGCTGAAACGGTGCTGATTCGATGTTATAGGCCACTTGTTCACACGCTTTCTTTTTTTTTGTCATGGAATGCATATTTTCGATTTAATATCTCTCTAAATTGTTTAAAAACTATGAGCGTACATTTGTTTGTCTAGAACAAGCTATTTATATATTTATGGCAAAATATGAATATTGTACAGAGATAAACAATGCTTTCTGTACATACGTCCAGACTAAACTCGCATACTAAATAATAATTATAAATAAGTAAGTAAGAAAAAAAAAGTGTATAATGTATTATTTAATAAATAAATATCTTTTATTTATGTTTAATTACAATTTCATTAATCATTTAACCAATTAATAAATCCCTTTTGTTTAAAATATTGTTTCATGGACATTTTTCGTATGCGAAAATATTCATTGTTTTGTACGCGACAGATTTGTACTCATTTCTAATGAATCTAATAAAAAAAAGGCTGAACAGATCAAACAAGATATATCTTACTTGAACAAGCCAATTATGTTATTGAAGCCGAAATTATTGCAGACGATACCGCTTGTCTAAGGTCGTTTCATACATTAATTTGTCTAGTGAAATGCATTCACTCCCTATGGTCGCTGATAGTTTGCACACACTTGATAGCCAGAGGATATACGATAAAATCGTTAGAATCTCTTTCTCTCTTTTTCTTGAGTGAGTTTATATACAATTCAGCTTACTATCGATTGCAGCTGTCGTGTCGATTTTCCAACGCTTCGCGGTTAAAGTTCCATTCATAACTAGAGATTCAAGGACGCGACTACACAATATATCCAATGTGGACTCATCCCCTTGCAAGTGTATTATATTTCCTCTATTGAGATGATCTTCTTTTTTTTATCGTGTCAAACAATTGTGTTTCGATTACATTGATTCGTTTACTCAGGGGTTGCATACAAGTTACGGGATTAAATTTAACCCCGTATGTTTACAGAACAATCTTCTTTGTTTGCTACGGAGTTCCAACATTTGTAATGCTAACCAAAAAATCCTCCAACTAATTGGATTTTATTATTTATTTTTTGATTAAATTAAAGAATTAGATGTGTATGATGACTAAATTTGCTTTATTTTTTTTCATTTTTTATTTTTGAATATGATTTATGACTTCCTTTCAAATCATAAACTTAATATCATCGACTTCAAAATATTATTTTGCCGTTATGTAACTTATTCGCAACACTCATATACACATATGTACTGTCACATAAAAGTATCTCACATGATTACCTTTTAGTTAAACAAGTTATGAATAAATCAATTTTTAATCCAGAGGCAGAAAAACAATATTTTATTTTTTCAGGTTATTTTTTTATAGGAAAGAAATACTTATTTTTTAATAGATCAATTAAAAAAAATAATTTGATAAAAAAGTATGGTTTAACAATTGTAAATACATAAATGCAAATGTAAATTAGAATATAGAAACAGCTGAGAAACACCTGCTATTGAGAAATATACACTTTTTGCAGTTTGCTAAATTCATCGCATCCGGCGTTGAAACACACAAACAGTACTGGTTTTACGCTCCAACACGTAAACGTTGTCTCTCGCGGTATAGAGGCGCACGCACGCGCATCGGTTTCGTCGACAGTGCACCTCTAAAAGGTGTACGAATTAGCTATTGTAATTTTTGTCTTGTTTGAGAGCTCATTTACCGAGAAAGTTATTACTATTGAAAATTGGAAATTTCAAATATAAAGTGTAAATATAATCCTTTAAACGTTGCGCAACTTCGATGCGTTTACACGTAGCGTTTTTGCGGTAACGTCGTTATTATCTAGAAAAATCGTTGAAAATGAATCTTGATCCGTATTAACTAACTACAGAATAAACCTCAAGAATTTTTCATTTACCTGCTATATATATTGCTTGAAAGCCTTATCTTCTCTAGATTGATTCCCAAATTGAATCTCAAAATAGTCGTTCGATGAAGCTATAGAATTTAAATAGTTTTGCAGATTGAGGGTATTGTCGATCAGACCCTTTACATACAATCGGATGGATAAAGGCTAGGCGATCTCTATGTCGAATATCCTTTTGGAACGGTGAATACTGCCGCGCACGCGACGTTGAGCGTCGGAAGTGCGCGTATACTAGGCCGTAAACTTTCTCATTCGGTTATGTGAAATCAACGACAGCAGCCGAATATCAAAATATATATCTTAGGCCCACATTTATACATGAGTTCGTTGGATTACACGCGAGGCGCCGGTACATCAATTTGGTCTTCTGCTTCTGCATAAACATACCGCATCCATATGTGTATAAGTTTGGGATAAAAGTATAGTGACGTCATTCAGACAGCCCCGAATGGAGTCACGATATTGAACCATGAAGGTTTTGACGCGATAGAAAGACTAGACTGGCGTGTAATTTCAAAGTAAAATATGCCATCTTTCTTTGACAGATGTAACTATTTTTTTCACATTATTTATGTGTATTCATGAACATTATAGCCGCGATGAGATTCGGTTTGGGATAATTTCGTGCAGTTATATAATAGATACGTATATTTAGCAAGTATTTGTCAATAAACCGCGTATGGCACACGATAATTTGTACTATTATTAATACGAGTTATGAAGCAGTTGATAATGCGGTAGCTAATTATATCAATTTCAAACGGATAATCAATCGATACGACAAAAATTACACGCAAGAAGCAATGAAAGGAGCATTAACCTTATGGGTAATACGCTGACGCCCTTCAATTCATTCATTCGTTAACCTACGAGCACACCGAGGAGAGATGGAAAGAGAGAATACGAGAGAAGGCGAGAAAGAGAGAGAGAGAGAGAGAGAGAGAGAGAGAGAACACTACAAAGCAAACCGGCTCGTAATAACAACAGAGCAATTTTTTTTCTTTCTTCTGATCCATGCCATCGGCGATGCGTGTGCAGCATCCCAGTAAATTTCAAGCGCGCTATCATCAATCCCCGGTGTGCGCGAGAGTCGTAGTTTTCATTTTCTCTTCGCTTTCTTGCCATAGACGAGGAATTCTGCGCGTTGCGGACTTTTCCCATTACGTACTCGTCGCGGTGGTCCAGTGTCATCCCATATTGTTGCGAGGTCGACGACAAGCAACGCGCCGCTAGTTTTCTCCTTACTCCCGTTCTCTCTTGCACCCAAAGCACTTTGCTTTCTGTGTGTCGCTAATAAAACGAGCGAGCGAGAGATACCAGAACGAGGCGACGCCTTGTTAAGGCGCGACACGTTGACCAAGGAATTTTCAAACAGCTGCGGGAAAGTTTGGTAAAGAATATTTATATATACAACTAATTATCAATAACTACGAGAATGAGTGTTCAGAAATTCGTACAACTAAAAATGTGCAGAAACTTTTTCTGCGCGACTTAAGCTATTTTGGCGTGAATCATCAGTTATAAAATCAATCATTATCAAACTGAGCTCTATATGTTGCTTTGGAACTATCATTACGTAAATAATAATCAAACAATGCAAGTATAAGAAAAGTAAGTTCAAGGCTACACGTTTTGAACGCATTATAATCCGGCTATAATTTTATGTTGCAGCTTGCTTTTTTTGGTTCACTTCCGAAAACGTGACTGGGATGAGAGCCTTGAACGTTAAATCTTTATATAAATAGAACGCTTGGGAATAACAACAAATACGCGTGGAGACAGTCATAAAAAGGGGAACGAGGCTCTTAGTGGAATTTAAATTTGTAGAATGAGTCAGAAAGATCATTTTGTGCGAACTGTAGAAAGATTCATTTTTATCTTTCTTTATCAAAGCAGAAGTTTGAATTTAGTGAAATTGCAAGATATAATGTCAGTTTTTATAAAGTACTATACTAAAAAGACATATTCCTTGAACGACATACGTTGAATGTGTTTTTTGTTAAATGCATTATTGTGGAACGAGGATAAAGACTAGTTAGGCAAAATGAATCAAACAAGAGCATAAAAAAGAAGTATAAAAAGAGGAGGGACGATTCGAGGCGCATGGAATCGCGAGTATAGTGTAAAATCACGACACTGGAGTGTGGGACGCCGGCTTAATTGGTGCCAATTTCGCTCAATTGCCGCTGTGTGTGCATTCTCCTCCTCCTCCTCCTCCTCCTCCTTCTCTTACTGCTCTGCATCTATTCGCTCTTCCTCATCTTCGTGTGTGCTTTATCAATTGCCGCCTTGGCTGACGTCGCATCTCTTTTTTCTTTTTCGACTACCTTCAACTGCCATTTTATTTTTTCCTCACTTTTTCCCTTCATTCGACAAAACTTCTGACTCTTTGTGTTTCGAGCACGAGGAGAGGAAGATGAAAAAACTAGAGTGCATTTTGATGAGTTCAACGAGTTTTAATAGCGAATCGATAAAGACCAAGGACACGTTATTTAAGGAAGTCGATGATATGGATTCAAAGTTTGTTCGGTTTTTAGCTATTTCCCTAATCTTTGACAGATGAAAAGTTAATTAAAATGCTGTTAACTTTGAGTGCCACGAAAACAATATAAAAGTCAATTATAAATCTTCTGTCGAGAATCAATAAAAATCTATATTTTCATTATTTTCAACGTGGTGAAAAGTTAAAAAAACAATATATTTTCATAGCAATTGCTAAGTACTTTGAGCAATTTGCAATGAACGCATCATTTCGTCGCTCGGCTCCGTCTACTTGTTCTAGCAGCAGCCGTAGCAGCAGCAGTAGCAGTAGCAGCAGTAGCATCATCATCTCATACCCCAATGAGACAGAGAGAGAGAGAGAGAGAGAGAGCGACAGTCTTATGCCGTTACCCTTTTAAAACTCGGACGGCACGGAAGCAAAGGAACGCAAAGTGAAAAATATTGCCGGTGATACGTTGTATCGGACAATAAAGCTTCATGCGCGCTTCGGCCAAGAAGAAAATGTACTGGAGAGGCATGCAGTTACACGCGTTGATGGAACGCGTGAGAGTTGAGTAAACGAAAAGAACAAAAAAATAGCCTACTCGGCGAAATGAGATCAGATGATGACGAAGACAACAGCGACGGCGATGAAAGTGAAGATAGAATGAGTGATGCGTATGTACGCGATGATGACGACGAGCTTCTCTATGTCCCCCCGCGCAGACGCTTTGTCTTCTGCATAGCGGTATTTTTGTTTCTTTATAAATTTGAGCTTGGAGCTCGAAGATTTTCAAGCACGATTTGACGACAAACGCCACAAGTAAAATACATTCCTATGCAACTTACGATTTTTTTTCTTCATTTCTAACATTTCAAATCACTATAAAATGTCCTTTCCTGGCTATATATACACGGCCTACGGCGTGTAGTTACATATTCAAAACTATAAGGTTCAACAAACACGTTGCTCGTATTTATATATGTATTTATTTTGATAGCTCTCTCAGTCATCGTATATACACATTTCAAAACCTTGCGTACACGCTAGTGCAATTAAGACGATTTAGCAATAGGTCGCAGTCGATGGAGAACAAACAAGAAGCGCGCACGTACATAAATTTTCACCCGCGTTAAAAGTCATCGGAAAAAGTAAAAAAAGTCCAATTACACGTATTTTCCATCGGCAGAAAGTGAAGTACAAAGTGGTTCGCTTGTACCCATAAGCGTAGCTCGCGCGCCTTTCATCGTTTCTCGTTTGGTAAGTGAGTATTTGACAAAACAATACGCGTACGTTATAATGGAAAAACCATCTTATCCTACGCGGTCATTTCTACGAAAGAACACTGTATGATATGGTATACCGGGGAAGAAAGTGCGCGCGTTTCGAAAGGTTATATGCGCTGTGCCACTGAACTTTATAAGCATTTCCGTGTGCGTGCGCCCACGCGACTCCTAATAGGCCGCGAAACAATTTCTAATTGCTATGCCCAAGAAGCCACAAACACGCGCACATCTTTTCTTCATTTTACTAGTGGCACACAGCCTTGACTTATGCGCGGCTTTAGGGCATTATTAATGGGATGCGTTGAATTATCGCGCTGTGTACGCTTCCGGCAAGTTGTCATTGCGCCACGTGTACCGCTACGTGTTTGATTACATTATTATTTACTCTTTGCTTGGTAGTAAATTACTACTAGTTTCGGTGCACTTTCCTCTACTGTAAAATAAATGATATTGATGGTTTAAAAGTAGCAGTATTTTACATTATTTTGAATTGAGAATCCTTGAATGATGCGTAATCTTTTGAAAATGTATTATGTGTGTAACTTTTGGGTGAGAAGCTCAAACACGAATGAATCAACATCATATTGTCTGAATTAAAAAAAATCTGTTTTGTATCAGTAAATCCTTTAAGTGTATGTACTAAAATATGCATACTATTATGAGAAATAGAAGGAAACTTGAAATACAGTTTATGTCATTAAGATAGTTTTAATGGATCTACTCACGTTTCTCTAATTGGAAAAATCACAAATAGCCGTTAGATTTAACTCATTTAAAAGGGCAAAAGTCAGAGCTCATGAATAAGTAAAAGTCAATCAATCCATCGATACAAAAAAAAATCAACTATCCATAAAGTATTCAGCAGTAGCAATCATTGTTGAATTAAAGAGAAGCCCATAAGAGGGAAGAAAGCAACGTCGTCGTGGAAAACAATTGACTAGCCGTCATGACAGAAAAAATCCCATCGACCGCAATGAAAGGCGAGAAGCCCGCTAAATGATTGGCAGGAAACGCTGAGCTTTCTTCCTCTTTGGAGGCACTCTTAAATTATCCACAGCAATCCGTCGTGCGCGCGCGACGTTCCCCTTCGAACTTTGACGCGTGATGTGGGGAACTGCGCCGAGAGAAAAAAAATTAAAAAGTACACGTACGTGACTGACGGATAAGAAGCGTACGCACGTTTTTGAATTTTTGAATTATTTCTTTTTTCCGTCATCTTTTTTTCATTAAATCATTTCAGACCCATTTGAATGTTCATGTATCCCTTTAATCAACGGTTTTGATACATTCGGGCATCGTTTAATTTATGTAAAAGCTATTATTTCACATATTTAATATTTGTAATACTCTACTACTCGAAAATATCAAGCAGTTGTTACATCTTTAAAAATTGATTCATATACGTTTCGAAAGTTACACATGCTGCTAATGCAATCTTGTCAATCACTTCAGACGAAAGTGTGTTGTTTCATATGGATCTTGTAAAACATCTTGGGAAGTTGCATTTGTCTAAGGTACATTTGGAAAACGATGTTACCCAGAGCATTAGAACATCTACTTGTTTAAACTAACAAACAAATTATTTTTCATTATTCTACAATTTGAAAATTACAATTGTAATATTCGTCGAGATAAATGCTGGAATACGCAGCGTAATCAAAATCAACGCTCAGGCCAGACATTTTATAGAAGATTAAACTCATCAATACAATATTTGAGAGTCCAGGGTCGCAGAATATAAAGAAGAAAGAATAAAGCATCGCGTCGGCGTGTGCCGTCGACAAACATAAATATACCTATATGAACTCGTACGCGTATGTGTTTGCATGTACGTGTATGAACGAGAAGCAGAGACTGAGAAAAAAAGGAGAAACGATGGTGGGGGTACCGACAGATGTTTGGTCCACATGCGCATGCACAAGGGCAGCAGCTCCCCCATGGGGTGCCGACCGGCGTCGTCGTCGGCTTCGTCGATTCACCCTCGTTAAGCGTCGTGCACTCGTCAGTCGGCGTTGCGGCTTCGCTTAAATACGACTATATATATGTAGCAGAAAAAAGCCGTGCTCTGTCTTAGAACACGTGATAATTTTCTGGGAGCGTTTTTGCATGTGCGTATGTGTGTGTACGTGTGTGTGTAAGGCGTGCGTTAGTGCTACTCAAAACTTTTTGTTTGCTGACCTAAGGACTTGATTATTTGTTGGTGTTTAATGTTTAAATGATGCAGCTGTCTTACCGGAATTATTCATGAATTTTTCTCGGAGAATCTATGAGGTTTGTAAAACAACACGATGTTTATCTGCTCAGCTAATAATCTTTCCTATTCCGTGTGTATTTATCACATTGAAAACTTATCGTACGAAGTCTCAATTTTTCTTAGTATAATATTTGAACATTCAATATTCTCGCACCGAATGGGCCATTGCATTCCTGAAAACAATTTTTGTTCGCTGCTTTGTGGTAGACCATCAACAAATACCATCGTTTCGTTAATCCGCATAAAAATCTTTAGATAATTCTTTCGATGTATGTTTTTACGACCATTCGTGTAAAAAATTGCACGCGCGTAAATTCGACTAAATTCAGATCTATAAATAAATTTTTATTTATAAATAAATATTAGATCTATTAATTATAGTCTCAGTTGAATAATGAGACTAATTCAATATTCTATTGAAATCTTCGCTATTAAATCATTGGTAGTGAATGACATAGCGTTTAAAATTACAATGTGTATTATACTAGCACTTTTTAGACTCTTCGAGAAAAGCATTAGTACGAAGGCCGATGACGCGTCGACACTTAACGAGATGACCCTGAGGGAAGTGGCAGTGTGCCTGTAGAGTAGTAAAAAATTTTAGCTTCTTTCCTGATTGTCTGCATACGCATCGACCGACGTGCATTGTACTTGCGTGACGCCGATTCGATCAGCTGACTGAACGATGCGAGTGCGATAAGTGTTTTGCCCCTCGACGTGTCTGGCTGCTGCTGTTACTGCTTACGTAGATTCGTCATGCAATATACCTACCTAGTGTTTCCGTATGAGTATTGCTACTACTGATAGTGTGTTGCAGATTTATTTAGAGCTCAGAGTGCAACCTTAAACCGAGACACTTAATAATTTGTAGATTCTCCTTTGTTTATGTCAGGTGTAGTATGGCATTGGATGACGAAGCTTTATGCACTATAACAAAATTAAAAGTATAGAAATTAATTAATTATTTCATTTTTCACGATGACCGAACAATTAATACCAATTTTATATGCATCTTATGAAAAATCTTGGTTCAATGAGAATCTAAAGTCATTACCTATATTATACAAATTCTCTGATTACTGTAAATTTTTAAAATATTTTAAGATATTTTATAAAAGTTTTTATTAAAAATGTTCGAATGAAACTGCTCGTTTTGCTATATCAATAGCGTAACGGCATTTCATGAAAACACTCAATGTGATAAGACTGCAGAATACTTTTTTCATTGAATTCAGCAAGAATAATTTTCTTATTTACTTCGTATAACAACAAAATCGTTTTTCTTATTTGCAAACAAATAACAAGTTATTATTAAATTGTTTTTCATTATAATGGGAAATGCCGATGGAGAAAGGCGTTCTTTTGACAAACATTGACAGTCTATGTTCCGGTGTTGGAAAAATAATAGTAATGGTTTTTCAATATATATAACAAAAGAGATTGTACTTTACTAACGGAGAATTTGAGAGTTTGAACTACCAATAAAACGTGAAATTAGTCGAAAGTTAATATATTCTATTGTTTTTGGAGTATTCAGAAATATCCATTATTAGGCGTAGATAAAAACTTTATAAGGTTATTAATAATTTTATACACAAATAAAAAGGTAGAAAAGAGTTGTCATAATCAACAAATAATAGATCGTGAACCATAATTTAAATGATAAACGTGAAGATATATATTTTCGGTTGATTTATAATTTCTATTGCGATGTGCTATTTAAATAACATAATAATATATGGCAATCAATTAGAATCGTTCGTTAAACACTTATTATACTTTTTTGCAGTAAGTGTTATGTTTCTCTTGTCGTGATCTTACGCACAATCTTAACAGCTGTAAAATAATACATGTGCAGTAAGAACAAAAACACGTTTTTTCTTTCAACGCATGTAATTGAGCGGTAGAGCTCGATGAAATTTTATGGGCACGGCGAAAGGTCGTAATAAAAGAAGGAAGGAAGAATGTTTCGTCATCGTTATTGGAGAAAGTAAATGAAAGTTACTTCATTTCGGGTGTACGCGCATGACAAAATTGCAGTTTTACATGGATGACTGACAGTTTTTTTGGCTAATTAAATTTTTCTTTGCCAAGTAACGGATCGAGCAAACTGGATTACACGCAAAGTTTTATCAGCTGGATCGATATTTTCTTGTTTTGTATACTAGTAAATTAAAAATACACGTTGCACAAGATTGAATTAAAATAAAATGCATAATTAACGTCGGCCTTTTGAGAGAGTTTCAAAATTGTATTTTTATGAGGTATGCATATTTTTTTCTTCTATTGTTTTCTACGGAAATAAAAAATATCAATTGGATTCAATTGGCGAATTTCTAGAAAGAGTTTTTATGGATTCGAAAGACTGAACGGTTGTTAACGACTAATCCTGTCCAATCAAGCACTAAAATATCGCGTCTTTCATTTTTTCCTCGAAACACCCAATAAGACTGGTAACAAGTTGAACTGATGTTATAGTGACGCGAAAGAGAAAACGAAAGTACTGTGCGCATATTGCAGTTATAGCTAACTCTCGAGACAAGACTCCTCAACAGCAACATCGTGAAGAGCGCGATACAGGGGACACTTGCGGTGACATCGTCTAGCGCCCGCGCGACGACCGCAAGTGGAAGGTGCCTCAAGGCTATGTAATATATATTATTGCTGTCGTGCACTTTCAGGAAGAAAATGCCGATTTTTCACTCGTAAAACGGAGATTGCGCGCGCAGAAGGTGTTTTTTTTCTAAACTCTAAGTATAGTTTTGTTACGAAAGTCACCAGATGATGCGGAATTAATTAAAAAGCTTCACGATACCGTCGCTTTGTGGCTTGGCTGCTGGCATTCTTGCGGTCATTAAATAGACAAGTTGTTTGTGATTCATGACAAATGCTGCTAATAAAACATTGCCTATCTCCATTTTCTATGCCGAAATCACGCTTCGGAAAGTTGTGAATATTTCGAAGTTGATTGATCAGATTTGATTACGTCGCTCGGTGAAATGTCGCATGGTACAGCCCATACATTGATGGATTGGCATGTAGAAATCCATTTCCCGATTATATAATATTTGATCTGACTAGTTGGTTTTTTTGCTGAACACATAATCATGAAACTGATGTTGTCAGAACATAGAAACACTGATCCAATGTGTACAATTATCATGGAAAAACAATTAATCAGTAATCTTGTACTGAATTTCACTTAGTTTTATCACACGAAAATACATCTAGAAAAAAATATTTGATTTGTATTGCTGTAAATTTCGCTAAGTAACTCTGTTCGTAGTTCAGCTATAAATTCCATGTAATTAAATATAGAAGATATACTTTGATTTAGCTTTCCCACGATGAAATTGATTTTTATGATTTTTCCGTAGCATTATATATAAGTAACGTAAGTACATCAAAAATAAATGAGCTAGGTTTAGTTTTAAATCTAACTTTGATAATGGTCAAATGAAACGTAAAGTTGAAACAGGCTTCACGATACCATAACTCCATTAAATTTTAATAGTCTTCTGCTTCTTTACCGTTTCTCACATTTTTCAAACATGCGGTAATTTATTAAATGTATAGCATTGTAAATAGCAGCGTAAAAAACTTTTTTCATGCGTAACATGTACAAATCGTTCATTGTGAACTCTTCTATTCACCAACGGTGTCCGGGCGCAAGCCGTATCGACAACACCCACGCGCCAGTTTCGTAACTTTGACCTCTGTTAGAAGCAGTAGTGCACAGGAGGGACGAAAGTGTGTAAAAAAATAGAGTATAAGTTTCCGCGCGTCAGTCGACCCTTCTTTTCTCCTTTTCTCTGTCTGCTGTTATACTATATGTACATTCGAGAGCACGTGCTAGACGTCTAGACTCGAGTAAAGATACGATGTCGTAAAGAAGAACGAGGCAGTCGCTCTTGGAGAAGACGGAGATCAGGACTAATGAGGCACGCTTATGCCGCGCTATCACGTATTTCATCTTTATGCCACCCAAGTACCTTGTCCATCGAGATGACACTTTGTATTTTACTTCTGTCAAATTGATTTTGTTTTAAACATTCCAGTCTTCAAGTCGTATGTTTGATAGTACCATTAGTTCGTGTACTCTTTCTCTTACAAGATGGTATATACTGAACAAAAGCATCTCTCAAGACGGATAGTTTCATTGAATATAATTTCCATTGCTCATATAGTACGTATATAAAGCAATGCATTCTGGACAAATGATTAACGGTAATTAGATCTCGATCCCCTTGAATAGATATTGATATCATGGACGTTTTCCTGTTGCGAGAGACGAAAAAGTATTTGAGTAGTGGTAAAAAATGTTAACGGTATCAGGAATTTAATTAATCGATTCGAGTAATTTTATTAATAAATTTGAAAGCTTAGTAAAATTTCATTAGATAGAAATGTCGTAAAAAATATCCAATTAGCTGAAGATATATCGGGCTTTCCGTGATCCACAAAAAAGCAAATGTCATATAAATTAAACTGAAAAGCATATCATGTGGGTGCTGGTCCTTTAGTGAAAACTTCTCAGAAATATACGTGGCGTAGAAAATGTAAGTGAGATCTTTGGTTAAATTGACTATGTGCGTGATGATACGCAATACATGTGTGAGCGGCTGCCGAGAAATAGTTGTATGTACGGTATACCATGCACGAATGATTCTCAAAGGAAGCGCGCACTGCATATGCGGTAAACCTGTCGTCGTCGCGACAAGTAGATATCTCGATCATTGTTGTATTCTGAGTCGTTTATTTTGATATTATTATTGAGATGTATGTTTCCTCTTCTACGGACTAGATATTATTTGGAAAGAGCAAAATTTAATGAAATGTTTAATAAAACATTTTTTGTTATTATATGCTACATTATATGACGAGAAAATACTCCCTCAGAAAGTGTATTTGAATCGAACAAACAAGTCTGGATGTAATTGTATACCAGACCAACGACCCCCTCTCAAGTGAAACTTCAATAATCTAATTAGCTTACCCCAGCTAGAGTCGAGATGACAGCTTTGTTCGGTTTCTCTTTAATAGTCTTAAAGGGTTGAGACGATTAGCGGTCTCATAAACATTTAGTATCAACACCTATTGTTCGGAGTGTCGTTATTTTTCATTATTTACAACGCATCATCAGGTTAATCATTTTGTTTATTAATAATTATAGCATTTAATAATGCTTCTTGAAGAGAAAAAGACGTGACCCGCATTTATTGATTTCATTTAAATCTAAGGGGCTGCAAGTCAGGCGGTAAATAAGCGCTATATGCCACTACCAGCATATTTTCATCGCCCCAATGTGCAAAAACAGATCGAAAGGAGGGTGACTCATGCGAAAGTACGCGTCGAAAAAATTGCCTCTGATTGGAACCAAGATTCAAGTTCACTGTCTTGTACAGCTACTAGAGGTGAAAAAAAAATTCCCATCAATAGATAAATATCCGGCAGTGCGAAGGCAACGAAAGACTAAATCAATACTTATATATCAGCGATTCATCAAATATTCGTTGTTTCAAAGAAAGTAACAGTTATTGCAGGTGAAAAAGTTCTTTAAAATTAAAAATGCCTATATTTTGTTGGAACACATTTCATAATTAGCATGGCAGTTTATACGGAAGAAATTTAATCTTAAAAATTACGGGGACGGCCATAGTAACAATTACGGTGACGCATAGTAATGTAGGGACAAGCACTACAAGATTGTAAATATTACGAATAAGTTAGAGCAGTTTTTATGTGACAACACCATAGAAATATTGCATTTGTTATAAAGAAATGTCTTCTAATATTTTTAGTATCATATTCAAATATACATGTTTGATAAATTTATTATGATAAGTTATTTTAAATAAAAATAAAGCGTTGTTTATAAAATAATAAAATTCAATAATAATACATGATTATTAGTGCAAGTTATTTAACAATAAATTATTTGTAAAAATACATTTTTGAGGCTCGATTTTCTAATACTTACGGGAGGACAATTTTTAATTCCATTTTGTATAAATTAGTCACATGATTCTCGAGTGCGGGAGATGCAAATATAACGACATCGTAAAAATAACGAGGAATCCCCAGAAATGGTGAGATTTTCTAAATAAATTTTGTAAGATGCAAAAATTATGATTCGAGACCGTAATTTTTACTAAAGTTTCTCAGCAAAAATTAATGGTATGGTTGCCACGTCCCCGGTTTACGGGACTGTCACTAATTTTTCCAATGGGTTTTTTCTCCATATAAATAGAGAGTGCATACATCACAAAGTCTCAGCATTCAGCGGGTGGATAATAAATCATTAATAGACCCAAAAGCACTTTGATAAGATAAGACAGTTCAAAGCTCAAAAACTTTCACTTTGAGAAAGTGAGGATTTTTTCATGTCGAGAAAATTATTAGTAGATGTTTTTGTTAAAGAATAAATTGGAGCGAAATGAAGTTTTAAATCTGAATTGAAAGCAGTTAGGTTTCGAATTAACAATTGACAATCTAAATATTTAATAAATAAAAATAAATAAACGTCCATTCGATTTGTATATATTATCGATGACAGGAAAGTGTAAAGTTTTGTCGGTTATTATCAACGTGCATTCAAACGTAGCTGACCGATTTACAGAGTCGCCGCTCGCGAAGCAACATACGTATGCGTCGTCCTCGCACACGTGCATTTTTAAGCCTAATTTACAGACTCTTGAATCTGCTCATTAGAATTGATAGCGCGATTATAATCATACGATATACCACACAAAGTAAGGCGCAACAGATTACGTTGCACTTTGGAAAAAAATCAATATAAATACGAGAATAGCTTACACACAGGCCCACTTTTGCGTGTTCCGTTCAAAGCAGTACCGTTAAACATTTGTAAGAGACTATTAATTACAATTGGATGTGAATGTATACTTATTTACTATGATTAACATCTAGTTGTCTTCGTGAAAATTCATGTCGTTACTCCAAATAGATATTATGTAATTGATTAAGTAGATGTTGCCTATTAATTAAAAAAATAGAACATATTCACAGACAATTAACTGGAAATTTTAAATGTGCAGAGTCGATAAAAAAATGTTTTTTTTTTCTTCCATTCTTCGGTGATCACTCATCGAATGTATTACCTGACAAGATTTTAACCTAGAATTCAACAATGGCATCGAATGGCGGGAAAAGAAAACACATCAATCGTCGGTTAATAACTATAAACTTTCTCCATAGTTCGTAAAATTGATAAATGGGTTTAACACGCATGCATGATTACACAGTTAAAGAAAAGTTGCATACAGTACATCGGAGCACTTTCTTGAAATTCGTAATGAACAATTTAATGTAAAAAAAATATCTCATTATTACGATAAAAGCGTTAGTATCTACCGATAACCACATGCTTCGTTGGCAAGATGCGTGAAGAATAGCTCCTCGAGCTCTCAGTTATATTGACACGTTGCTAGAGCTGTCTGTGCACACCGCAGATAGACATAGAAAGGCCTCGAGTAGATATAATATGGAAACCGATAGAAATAGGGATAGCGCCAGCTCTGAATTATTACGCTGTCTAAATTACCGTCCGACGATTTTATCCCATCGCGTCAGATAATCGATCGCTGGCTGCTTCTTTCTCGCCTCTCAGCATTATGCATACACGCACATTCGCGCACAGTATACATTCGCTCGGAGCTCGACATTTTGAAAAAAGATGTATATTCATGCATTATGAGCATTGTGAATATGACGATGCAATTTTTCAAACGCTTGATGTAATGTTTAGTTTGCAAATCTTTTTATGAGAAAACCGCTGTTAATACTGATAGATATACATACTCGGAAGTATGTGTTAAAAGATCCTCCTAGTTTTTGTTAGAAGGACTTTAACAAATATTGTTATAATATTTATTTAGATTTGGTAACACAAAAATTATTTCAAAGAATTGTATGGAGATTTGAAAATATTTTATTTTCAACTCTTTATTTATACGTCTTTTTACAGTTGTAGGGATTCATTTTAATTGGTGTAATCAATGTGATTAATTTGAATTTCATGCATTAATAGTCATTGAAACCTACCAAGTGTCGAGAAAAGCTCAACCTTTCGCCGCGATTTACATACACATACACACTATCGACGTTTACGACGGGCGATGGATTTACCGTCGAGAAGTGGCTTATTTGCTCCAATGTAAAAGTGTTTTAATTGGAACGATTTTTCGAGTATTTTTCGAGGGAGGCATATATTTATCGACGAACGGTAGTTACGAAACTCTGCGAGTGTGAATCGTATTATAATATAAAGTAATTGGACATTTCTTTTGCCTCTCAAAGGGAATTACAGTTCCGATACAAATGAATATGTTGTAATTAGTTTTCATTTATAATGCTGTTTAATTTAAGTTCATGAAAAAGTTTTATTGAAAAAATAAGTATTGCTCTGCAATCGTTAATTTGTCACGAAAAATTATTCGTTTCAATTTTTAAATTATTCAAGTTATTGTGCTTAACCACGTGTTACAGTATTTCTATTATGTACAAGTGAACGCAAGTAAATAACATCGACCTATCAGTGAAACCTTACAGAAGTAGTTTTACTTGGAAGATTTATTATTCAGACTGCTTTTCTTTACTGAACTTACTTATTTATTACCCGTATTTCATGCATTTATAGTTCCGCGAATAACATTAATATTATACGACTTCAGCATTCTTCATATACGACTGACGCACGTGGAATAAAAGTGAAGCTTTAGAGATCAAGTGCAACAATGTTTGAGATTTTAAACATCGTTCATTACCTGGAATTTCACTCACGTCTACTCACTTGATAATTGACGGAACCTTATTTAATACCAATTTGATCATTTTATTTTTAACATGAAAAAGCCTAATTGGCGGTACTTATTCATAGTGTTAACCATTCATATATGATGTAAATCTCGACTAAAATCCTTATTTTCATACACAAACAACAAAGTTATGAGTTAGAATAGATTGCAACGTAAATAAAAATAACACAAAGAATAAAAATTTGATAAAGGGTAGGTAGCTTTTGATTAATATATGAGTTTTGCTTGGTCAATTAGCAACGCGGAGAATATTGAGAGGAAAAAGCCCGTCAAGCGGAAACTTTCGATCGGCAGCGCACATTTTTGCACCATACACTGGAGTCACGCTTGTTACACTCAAAAGTACTATTTTCCCCGTTCTCGCGTGTACATGTACGTACCTATAGATATATAAACGTGCTCGCGTATTGAATAGCTCTCTAAGCCGTGTACAAAAATCGAAAATAGAGTTGCGGCTGTTGTTGCTGTGTGCCGACTAATGGCCACTCGGACAAAAATCAGCAACCCACTGACCCAGTATTATCGTCAGCGGCAGTCACCTTTGATAAGAAATGCATATCTTATATGTATATATCCTTAGCTTGTTCGGCGGCAACCAGTCTGTACCAAAGATTCCGATGCTTGTTTACGTGTTTTGTCAATTCTCGTGAAAGTTCGGTTCTGCTTCTTATCGACCATGTGCGCAACAAATTGGGAGACATTCGTTGTGAATTGAACGCTGAATAATTCACGATTATTCACTGATTTTGATTATTATTTACATTTTTTGAATTCCAAATTGATGCATTCATTGCACATCTTTATATGCTCAATTTTATTGAGTTTTGAATAAAAACTAAACCAAATAAAAACGAAAATTTATTAAACACTATAGCTGAAAATAATCTAAAGTAATAAACTGGTTTGCTTTGTATTTTTATTATTTTAATTCTTGATCAAGGTTAATTTATAGGTATCTTATGTAGAAAAATGATATTCCTATAATAAATTTATTATTATAATGCTACTAAATTTATTATTATAATGCTATGAAATGTATTGATTATCGAAATTTGTTTAGACTAGAAAATGTACGTTAATTCAAAATTTCTTTTTAATTTCAGGTGAGTCATTAATTCAAAACATGTTTGTAATATCATCGTTGGGTGGCCATTAAAATTCTTCAAATGAGGTAACGTCATTAGAAACTGCTCATAGCAAACTTCATAAAGTTAGACGTAGCTTGGTAAAGTCGCTTGATTCATGTAGCACGCCGATTCTGAATACTTGTAGAAATAATCATGAGTAATCGTTGGCTTAACAAATGAACTTCACCTCCATATTCGCCGAGGCAGCGGAATTCTCGAAAGTCACGTACGGATTAACTTAGCGAAAAAGTCACTTATACGTATATAGCATGGGAAAAAACACATCGTTTCCCGTGTCACTGTATCCTCGGCATCGTTGTCGTACGTGCGTGTACGAACAATAGGTCAACGACGGATCGATTTGCAACACCGCAATGATCCTTGAGCGTTAGATCGATTGATGACACAATTCCTAGTGCGTATTTTAACGGACGAATACCATTATGTATACACACAAGTATAACGTGTGAGTGCACCAGCTTCGTTCGAATGCACGCTGTAATCATGCGGAAAGATTGTCATGGAGAAACTTGATGTGAAAAAAGTACAAACGCATAGAGATAGAAACGATTTATGACGTTTTACCATTTGATCTGCTGGACTATGCAACTGCAGCTGACAATAGGAAAATGTTGAAGCCTTTGATGAAACTCGCAGATTATGATCTAGTTCAAATGAATAAAGCAACCGCGCCGTACTCGGAATATTTTTTGCTCAGCTTTCGTTCATGTATGTTTTGTATAGCCATCGACTACGTGTACTCAAAGAATTATACAGCACTATTTAAATTTCCATCTACGTATATAATTACACGACATATTTTTGCTTAAATTTAATTAACTATTAGTTCCTTGTTTAACAAGTCATAAATTCGATTTCGCCTTTGCTGTAATTCAATTTAAATCACTTTACTTCGAGAACTAATTAATTTGCAGTTTTCAAAAGTGCATGTAAAAGTCAAATGAGAACAGATGGATTGACGGATCTCTCGGGTAATATTTGGTAATAAATCCAGATCCTTCTTTGATATTAGCGAAAGTTGAAGATGATTCGCTACAATAATTATTAAACCTCTCCTCTTCCATCACTGCCAAATGACTCTTTACGATGAATGGCGTACAGCAATTTGTGCGCTCCATAATTAAATCTCTTGCGTCAGTGCTCAAAACTGTTGTCTCCTTCCCCTCTCAGTGGTATCCCGTTGAACTAGATTGTTGTCATTTACATTTAATGCTTGCAACGGAAAAAATAAAAAAGCAAACAAAATAAAATAAAAATATTTTTCTTAATATATACTACTTCAGAAAGACCGGTTAAATCAAAGAATTCTGTTTTTTTACATATTCGACATGATGTACGCGGTAGTCACCCCGAATTCATAATCATACGAATATAAGCTAAAGGTTGTGACGATGATGGCGATGCGATGATATATAACAGACATCAAGTGAAATCTCTTTTTAATCGTCGCGAAGATATATTTTATTTTTAAGATGCGTCGCTTGTGAAATTCAGCGATTGGAAGGAATTTACCTGTTATATAATGAAATTTTTTAAAAGATCCCGCCCAAGTTTGGAATTTGGATGAATGGAATGTTTTTTTGCTACATTTCAGTTTAGGTTATCTTTCGAAAACTATGAATGGTGATTGTATATTAAGAGAACCTAGGATGTGTCGACGAAACCACTTTTGAAGTACATGAAACAATTTGATAAAAATGTAAAATATATGAATACCCAAGGATTACATGTACGTTTTGACTAATTTTTCAAAGTTGTTTCACGAGTTTGCTCTATTATAAAAATCGCCAATCCTACTATTGTAATTGAAAAAATTTCATAAATGACCTATATCATGATGAAAGATAATTGAAGGAAAAACGCCATGCTATTGTATACTTAAGGATATCGTGAATCACATAGGCCATATGAAAGCTGCACGCATGTTACCGTAAGCTGATCGTCGATAGATCTAGATATCGGCGAAAAGTCACGAAGGCGTGACGAACGAGCGATGACGGGGGGCTGAGTTTGTGATTTGAAATCACGCGCCTATATCATCACCACTAAGTGATCAGTACACCTGGATAAGGGTCAACGCGCTCTTTTGTTTCTGAAGGCACATAGTCTTTCCTTTCGCTTTGACCTGAGGCTACGACAAACTGATGGCTCTATTTTGCCGGTGCCAGAATTCTTTTTTTTTTCACACCTGGCAATTTCAAGATTTTTGAGCTGCGTTCACTTTTGACTGATTGATCTGACGAAATTCTCATGACTCGAAACGAGGGACTTGTTACGCCGTTATTGGGTATTGTATTTTTTCGGCTTCTGCTTCGGTTGCTCATTCGATTTATAATTCGATAGTTCTACTTTGCAATGTCAATACTGCAAGAACTTTTTGATTTTACGGAAATAAAATTAATTCAAAAGTGATTTATGGTGCGTATTTTGAATAATGAATGAAGTGAATCATGTTTTGAATAATCTATGCAAATCGTTAATTTTTTAAATTTTTTGTTCACAAAGCTGTCCGAGCTTCTATAACGGTTGATCAAGGCGTCATTTTGAAAATTATTATTAATAACTTTTGAACGATCATTTTATAACGACAATCGTCGTAAAAAATACTTTTTGAGCCAAATAAGATTTTTGTAAACTGAAGATTGCGCATCATCTGTAAACTATAACGGTTATCTTAATCATTTTCAATAAAGCAATAAAAGTTGCTTTACAACGTTGTAAAACTCTTTTTTACGGAAACACACTGAAGTAGTATGTTAATTCAACTGCGTCTCTGCGAGAAAGTTCCATATCTACAATACTCTAGTTTACAACAGAGAACAGACAGAATTGAATGCTGTGAGCGTAAAACGTCCGTAAAAGTCAGCATCGGTTTGTTTGACGAAAAAAAACGCAAAATAGTGAGTTGACCACACGGTTCTTTAGGCGCATACTTATACACCGTAGGTGCGTGAATTGAAATGCTCCTCTCATATCGGGCCGGCCCCGTTAGCAGAGCGGAAGACGCTTGGCGGCGAGTTATTCTAAAACGTTGCTCGCGGGTCAGTGTGCCGCACACACCGAGAGGAGTGCGTTTTTTTTTCTAACCAAGGTAACTGCGACCGATAAGCAAGGCGCGGAGAGTGCAATGCTCTCTGTAGATTGCATGGAGAGACTGGCCAATGTGATAACCCAGAAAACCGACGAACCTGAAGGATATATATTTCACCGTGAAAAAACGTATAGCACGTAGCTTTGGAAATATTGAGGCAATCAAGTTATGCTTCTAAGTTATTTCTATGCACTCGGATACTTTGAGCAGTTTTAATGGTAATTGCATTCAAAGAAATTGCGATTTATTCTGTTTATTTTTGTCGGCACTGTTAAATATATTTTGATATACAGAAAGCTCTATCAGGTAATATATTCATATGGATAATGTTAAACGCTGGAATAAGTCGTTACACATTATGAGCCATTTGGAGCCTCGAATTTCAGATAAATGTGCATATGGAAACAAGAATATTTCAAAATGTAGTATCTTGAGAAAATTTTAATGCGGACTTTTATATTATATCAACGTAGAAGTTTTCTGGGAAAATTGAACGTATAATCGTTAGTGAATGGATAATATTATCGAAATTTAGCTTGAGTATACAGATAGTTTAAGAGCAGAAGTTTATAATTTGCATCATTTTTACTTAGTCGTAAAGTTTAACGTATCAGAGTAAACGCAGGTGTTCACTGAAAAAACAGTGATAAGCGTGGAAAGTTGCTATTTCTTCTAATATCAATCGCCCGTAACTCTTACGATGCTCATTGAATTTATTTTCGTTCCAGATTGCTTAGAAAGAAAAATCGAAGTTAGCATAATAATGTTCGGTATATGCATACTTAATCTATCGGTAGCATAGTTTAATTTATCAGATATTCGAGTGAGTAGCATTTATGAGATACCTCATCATGAAATAATTTTCGTCGTCAACACAATCGACAAAACTCTGGCATTTGTATATGAAAGGTCGAGATATACTTCTCCAAAGCTTGATTAGCTGTAGAATATCACTTGGGTGTGAGCGCACCGGTCGCTTGCTCGCTCGTTCGAGAAAGAGCCTACTTCTCGCAGCGCGAAAACCCACATGTGTCGCGGTCATCGATCGTATATACGTGCCAAGATACATAATGATTCAATTTGGTCGTAGTGTGTACACCTTTCTCGCGCTTACACACACACACACGCGCGCGCGCGCATATATGCCTACATGTACGTATATATGTGTGTATATATATAGTACTCTGGGAAAATCGTGCGCCAATGTATCTGTATTTTTTGTAGTTTGTTACACCAAGCTTGTTCCACGCACTGTTCGATTATACGAATTACTCTGTTTTGGTATCGTTCGTCTCTAAATCTCTCTTGCGCTCACGAGACTGTTTACAAGAGGAAAGTTTTATCTTGACAATGCAGACTTTATAAAGTTTTACAGTTGCAAATTAAACGAGAATTTGGTATTTTCCGCTTATAAACGACGAATCCTACATATCGATTATTTAAATTGCGTCCTATTTAAGTTTGAGAAATGTTTAATTTCACAATAAATGTGCAGAATAGACCGATTGTAATATATAAAATCTTAAAAAATTCTCTGACGGACGATGCATTATTTGAGTCATAAGCACTTGAAACTTATAAATGAAGTGGAATTTCTCTCACCGGGCCAAGAAGACGATAAACAAGGGATCGATCTCATATAGGATATCGGCAGGATTCGCAGCTTTCTGCACGCCGATGAAATTGTATCTGGAGATTTATGAGGCTTTTTGCACTCTCAAGCGCTCGCGCAAGTGTCGGCTACTTGAGCATCACGCATTACTGTAAATAGATTGGGATGCTTGTGGTTTCTTTAAATTTTATTTTTTTTTGTACTTTGGATTTATTGGTCGAAGGCATAGCCTTTATCTATATTGAATCGCACCGATAAGGTCGGGAATTTTTATTAATTTAAGCTTGATTACCAAACTGACCAATTCGACAGGAGGATAAAAATGCTTTCGGTTTTAGCAGATTTTCTGCGCTTGACTTATCTAGCCTGCTTCGCCAGTGTTAGTGCAGGCATAAAGGAATGTTATATTGACGTAAATTAATTCGTTTGAATTGAAAGGCGCGCAGGCCATTGATAGACATTTCGTATTAAATGTGTTGAAATTCATATGAATGTATATAAATATGCAAGATAACACGTTTTTTAACTGCAAGATATATCGATGAAGACAGACTTTATGTATTTTTCATGTTTATTTCGTGTCGTACAATGGTGCTTGATTTGAGTTTATGATAATAGGCTCGCACGATCATAAGAATACCTGATCACCAAAATAATATCACAATGTTTATATCTTTTCACATATGCTTATCTTTGACTCATCAACAACTATTCAAGAGTATGATATACACGTATTTCGCGAAAACGACATTGATTCAGTATGCGAAAAGAACCAAAAGATGTTTCCCAAACACCGCATCTCCCAAATTTCAGCAAATTTACGTGCCAAAACTTAGGCAAGTAAAAGTTAGCACATCAGTACCATGATTATTATTCATAAAATGAAAGCTTGTGAAGAATAAAAATGACTGTAGGCCAGGTGATAAACAAATTTAATATCTTCTGTGGTTGGACCTTTAGCCTCAGGACACCTGATTCTTGGTATCTCGTGAGTTGTGCGACTGGAATACAAAGGTGAAAAGGCACGATTGAGCCCACGCGTTCTGTCTTAGTATAGCTATATGTTAAGAGTGTTCGATGCACTTGTGGCACGTGCGTGCAATGCACCATGTGCCAACGAACGTCCTATCGATGCAACTTGTGCGGCCTCCGGCGACTTCCGATTTGCATTGATGTACTATGCTGATGATACAGGCGCCGACGATTGTTTTTGTTGCGGTTTACGGCCGATGACCTCGTTACATTCGTTATCTCCGACACTACGTGCTACTGATTCTTAAGCGATGTACGGGATTTTTTTCTTGAGAATTCTCTCTTTTTCTTTTTCTCCGTTCTTATAATAATTTAAAAAATGGTCGTTGGTAAATTATCACATTTTATGGTTAAATCAGTGCTTTTTGCAATTGAACACATAATAATGAACTACCAATTAAATATTACAGAAGGCTTGATTGATAAAAGTGAACAATTATTTTGAATTATTGTAATGAAAAAAAGATCGGTCGATATTCATACCGTTGAAAATTTACATTAATTTTAAATTTTCAGGAATTTTCGTTTTTTTACTTTGATTGGTAAATTAACGGTATGGAAATAAAAAAGGATCACGTGGTATTACATTTAACGTATTGTACATCCAATATTTCAATACCCGCTGAATGCTCATGTATAACAAGTTGGATAAATGAAGTCAGGAAAACGATGAATTATTGTATTGAATATTTGAATAGAAGAGAGGAAAATCAATTGAGAAACAAACGTTATGGCGGATTTAGCTCACGATGAACTGGCTGAGCGTAATTTAAAACGAGCTTTATAAGTGCTCTCGAGAATCAATGAATACACGCAGAATGTATGATGAAATATAAAAAGTAATTAAGATTGGATACTCACCTAAAGTGTACGAGAAGGTTACTGTGCATAAAAACTCCTTTCAGAAACATGGATTAAAACATCAAGTGCAAAGTTTGAAGTGCTGATAGATAAAAAGAAATCAACAGAAGTCAATGATAATAAAGTATAAAAGCTTCCGTATAATATGAGCATAATTGAAGACTAGATAAAACGAAGAGGAAACGAGCCTTAACGAAACGCAAAAAGGTTGATCGATAAGGAGAGTGAAAGAGAAGCGCCGATAGTGCGCGGATGAAGGAGAAAGAGAAAGAGGAAAAGGAGAAGCTCGAAGTCTGAATAGGCATATAACGGGTCTCGTCTTTGCGGAGTAGGTCGATGCGTGCAGCAGTTGACACCGATTAGAAAGGTGGTGTATAAAAAAACGCATGTACCCGTATATATCGGCCAATTTGTTCTTTTGAGTGGTCCTTCTTTACTCTAGATATATCCTCTTATTTTTTGTATTAAAAATGATAGACGTTAGCGCAGTAACAGCAAATGAATTAAAAAAGCCCCATGTGTCATGTGACTTGACATTTTTTGTTCCTATTTACTTGCGTAAACAGATAGGTGGTGAGAATTTATACTACCGATCCAGGCTGATTTGTTTTCCGTGAAAAAAGCGAAAGTGACGCAGAGAAGTTGCCTTCAATTTATTCAACGCCAGAATTTCATATAGAGTTCTTATCTTGATGATAATCGAGGCTTAGAACTAATTTTACACCTCGCAATATGTTGTTGGCGGAATTTTATTAATTTCGTAGACGTACGGCTGTTAATGCGAATTCCGGCGATAAATGATGGGGTTTACAGCTTGATATCTCACGCGAATAATAAAGTACTTTTGTGTATGTACATTTTTAAACCTAAGTGTGCGAAAGATTTCTCGTATTACTTAGAGTTTATAAAATTGCAAAATACCTAATGGCTTTATTCATGTACGCTCGGTTTTTTTGCACGCTAATGTTGTATGAATAGATATCAAAGTACGTTACAACTGGAAATATTTTCTTGTTTATTATTATTCCAAAAAAAAATATAGTTGTTTATTTTAAAAAGCAGATTCTTGTATTTTAAAGTCTCACAGAAACATTTTAAACTACTTTAAAAACATTCAACTGCCTCTTGCATTATAAATATTACTGATAAATAGTGAAAGTATTTTAAGACTTACATGAAAATTGGAATATTCCAAAGATTTTTCATAATTTGTATAAATTCATCAAATGGACAAATTCTATTCGTCTTGTGGATTTTTACCTAAAATACTAAGAAATAAAGTTTTATAATTTATCTCGGATTCCACATTACATAAGTGAAAATTTATTGACAATATTACACTATTTAATAGCACATTGCACTAACAACCATTATTATGCTAATTATAAGAAAAAAATGTTAATTCATTTGCATTCCTCTACGAGATTTAAATTGTTTTTAGTCCTTTGGATTGCGTATAATCAAACAATGAGATCTTTCGTTTATCCGAAATCTATGCCAACTAATTTTGAAAATCATTTCAGTGGTCTCATATTCGAATATTTGGAATATTTGGAAATTTTTCACGTTCAAAAGATTTGCTGCCGCTTAGATTAAAGTAAGATTAAGATGTATTAGTCCGTTAATGATCGTGATCGATTTTCTCATAAATATTTATTTCGATTTTTACTTGACCTAAAATACTTTTCATAATTATTTGCCTCTATACAATCATTAACTTGCTATCAATAATCATCTTCGGTAGACTTTAAAGATACATCGAATCCGCAATGATCGACAAGTATCTCTTTTATCTTAAAAACTTATCGACCAATAAATTAAACTATTATGCACCTAAGAATTCACTGCAGAATAACTTGAATTTATTCTTATCTTTTCAAGACTATTATTTGTGAAATTGTTACTTGTATCAACAACTTGGTGATTGTGTATTTCAAACTAAAACATACATTTAAATTAGACTAAAGCACGAGTAACCTTCTTATAATTGTCCCTAATTAATTGCCCGTTTTATTCTTCACTAGGATTAACGATCAAGAACGATTTATCATTCAACTATTGAGAACGAGTGTTACGGGTTTCTTTTTCGTTTGGATTTCACAACAACTTAACTCGCATGCTTAAGAACTAATGGATTAACGCTTTCGCCGATTTTCGGCGGAAGTGTATAAGAGCGGGAAATATTTATGAGTGTATGTAGAAAAAATGTGTTATCTCTGGTAGTGAAAAAAAGAAACAAACAAGAGTGGTGTAAATATGTTGACAGAAGCTTTGAAAGTGTATACAACTGAACGATCTTTGGAGTCGATTGCGCGTGAGGAGAGAGAATAGATCGATTTCTCGTATCTGTTCTTTTTTCCTCACTGTTGTACGTTGTGATTTCTTTGCACTTCAAATGCCGAGAAATTTCTTAATGAAAATAACATCTGTAACGGATATCTATTAGAAGTTTTTTACCGGTTGCCAGTACACGAAGAACAATTTCACATGGATCATTTTTATTGCTACCCGTCAGCTTTACATGCTGAACGACTTAGAAAGTGTTGGTGTACTAGAGCTGACTGGAAATCAATCTATGAAACTCATTTAGAATGTAATTTTCCCCGCAATGTACTACCTTGGGAAGTGGGATGAGTAGAATAGCGTTATATATCAATGTTCTTTCAAGCTTGGTTATAGTTTATGTTAGCTCGTAGAACTGTCGTAAAAATCAGTTTGGTGGCTTAGACACACAACTCCTCGGGCGAGAAGTTATTGCATCTTCCGCACATTACCACATGCTCCTTTTGCTTTGCACTCTGGAAGATGGCGATATTACATCAATAACTATCTATATCGCATTCATCTGATAAGGTGGATGAACATGAAAAAGAATACGTTCACTTTATGCCACTGTAATTCGGCTTCATTCGAACGTAAATACCGTACGGTACAGTTCGTTCAAAAAATGCTCCCCGTAAAATCATAAAAGTGGCATTTCCGTGGATCGAGGTACTGTTTTATCAGGATGATACGCGTTATATGTGCTTCTGAGAAACAATATGAGTCACGAAAGGGGACCACAGGGGACGAGCGAGCTTTAAGAGATTTGCTAAAAGCCATTGATGTGCAACTCAATAAACAGGTTCGAAATCATTTAAACGGCATTTTATTGGAGAACTGGATTAAATCGTAATTCTTTTTAGTAAAACCTTTTTTCTTCTTCTTTATTGTTGAAATAAGTATTTTTCAATTCACTTAGCAAATGTACCTGCGAAATGTTAATGTTAATTCGGGACAAAAACACAAATAATCGAGCTGTGATCATCGTATATAGGTAGATAATATGTTAATAACGTAGATTCTTGTTTGGCGATAGCATAATTTTCAGAATCTCACGACGAGACATCGACAAAAATGCGAATGCAAATCGACTGATGACGACTTCCGATATCCCTTCAAAACGGCAAGATTCAAAGCGTCACGGTGAAATTTTTTTTTGAACATTTAACATTTCACGTTTTTGAAAAAGCCCACAACCAACCAGTAGTAAAATAACTATTAGAAAGGACATATATTGTATACATGTCGTGACGATTCTGAGTATTCATCTCATTTACCTTTCTAAAAAGGAACTTATGTAATAGTTATCACACTTAACAGACCGAGAGTATGCTTCTCCTCATTAAATATTTTTTTTCTCTCTTTCTCTCTCTCTCTCTCTCTTTCTTGACTCTCAAGGCAATGTACGCGAAAAGACTTTAATCTGATTACATGACTTCATTCTTTACACTTTCATCGGAAATATCGTTTTTTCAAAAGAAGTTCTCGTGCATACACAGGAATTACTCGACGACTGTAGCTCCAATCGTTCATCAACTACGATACTTGCGCTTTTTCCGAAAAGACTAGTTTTCACTAGCGGTATTGAGAGGGAGGATGGAGAGGTAAGAGGGGAAGAGAGAACATTTGCACGGCTCCTTATCTCGTGGAAGACAGACGTCTAACACGAACGACAGCAGATCGTTTCCCTAAGAAAGTCCCGGATAAGCATCCGTATACCGGCTCGGGTCACGAGGACGAAACTCGCGAAGTTTTCTAAATGGTCAAAGCCACGCGCTTGATTAGGAGAAGTGCTGCACTCACCGCTTATCGATGCTTTCTCGCTCGGCTTTCGTATGAATGCGTTGTATACATTTCCCTTAGCTCATTTTTTCTTTTTTTTTATTCTACCATCTTGTTTCGATTAACGAGCGAGTCTTTTGTGTCTTTTTTTTAAGTGTTTGTGTTATGTCAACTTTGTGTGATCCTTTCGATGAATGATTCATTGGATTATTGAACGATAAAGAGTTTTAAAGCTGTAATGACTCTTTTGATATGGTTTAAAATTATGGATCTTTTTTCCAAGATACTCTTCCAAAACATTTAAGTATATCTGAAGATCAGTCGGATAAAAGTTTAAACAATCGATAATTATTTGTGATGCGTATTTTCTAATTAAACCAGCTAGAGGTTTTTATACTAACGTAACTGTTTTATGTAACACACAAAATTAGTCTTGACTTACACATTGCAAAGCACTAGAAGTCACTAACCTTATCATACATGCTTTGTCATAGTCCAACCTTAAAAATTGTTGTGCAATAGGTGAAATAAATTTAAAAAAATGCACTTGAGCTAAGCATCGTTAAATTAATTGGGCCATGGACTAGTCAATGCCGAAGTTTGTACAAAATCTTCATTTGCATGTAGTACAATCTTACAAGATCGTAGTCAAATATGGATTCGTCATTTTCTCTTTTTCATAGTCACAGAAAACAATAAAGAAAATCACGGTTGAGCCGTAAAGTGTCATTCCAACATAACTGAGAGACCATCATCATTTTCATTCCTAAGACTCGTTGCCGCGCGTTGATTTTCTACCGTACGGTTCATAATCGTCGGGCTTTTCAAACATACCTACCCATTGGGACTTCACACACATACATATACTTTGGAAATTCGTGGAAACGCGAGCATAACTCATCGGCACTGAAGTTGCCGCAAAAAAGAACGAACAAAAACAAAATAAAGCACAGTAACAGGGAGAAGAAGAAGAGGAAATTCGTAACGAGGAAATCTGCAAGCTCGTAGGTAATTGGGCCTCTCGCAGGAGGAGCTGGCCCATTAGGAATAGCGTTTTCTCCCTCTGTTATAACAAGTTTTGCCTCTGCCGAGAAAAGAACAGAGAGCATCTGCGAGATGCTGCGGCGTGCGATGCGGAAGAGATTGTCTCGGCCGAACAGCAACTGTCGGACGCTACTATTACGCTCGTCTTTCTCTCTCCTTCCCTTGGCACGAACGAATATTATGAGTGTATGCAGCGTTCACCGTGTGTGTAACGCGCGGTCTCGTTAATATGAAAATGCACTATTGACTAGACTTAAACGAGCAGAGAGCAGACTTTTGTTGGTGCGTTCGAGCATTGTCTAACGCTTCTCCAGATTGTTCTGAGATGCTGTCTGGTATACTGTTATGATGCAGTATCGGAAAATCTTGGATGGTTTTTCAATCCTTTCTTGGGTGCGATTATTTATCCAGTTGAAAAAGAGCTAAACGTAGATTATACTCACGATAAATTGTTTTTTCTTATAATATTTATGATTCAAAACACTAAAAAAATATAAAAAATTGCCATAACTGGAATAATAGACACACCACGTGGTTTGTGTAGGAATCCGTAAATAAATTATCGTCAATAAAATTTGATGCAGAAAAAAGATCCTTGTGGCTCACATCTAATGTGGCAGAATGCATTTGGCAGTACAGTTACAAGTCAATTGTTATTTCATTTTCTACTTAGCTCCATTTTGCCCTCTAGCTTATTCTATTACACTGATTATAACGGTACGCTCACTGAAATTGTTGAAAAAAAAAAATAACTAAATTTTCACGCTGACCCGTTTCGAAAGTACTCGCAAATAGTAGTCATTTTAACGGTGAGATCATAGTAATTGTTAAAATAAGTTTGCTCTCATATGCACAAGATGTGCGGGAAATAAGTTGAAGTGAAAACAATACGACGTATGCTCGTATATGTATAGTTAAACCATTCATTTACCACATCTGTGACGGTTTTTACTGGCCAACTGTTGAATTTTGTTTATGAAAATAATCCAAGTAGTTTTACTACCGTCGAATACGGTTTAGAAATCGAAATCGAGTTGAGTATGTTCTGCTTTCATTAGCTTTGAGATTACCTCTTGACGCCCCCTATATCGCAACTTTCACCGAACGCTTTAACATTGTCGTATTTATGCAAAATGTGAGTAGCAATTAAATATGACTTAAAGATGATCAGTTCACACGAAGGATGTAGTGATGTGCTCCATTAGTCATGCACAAGATAACATATTATGATGAATCAACGTGATATTCTAACGTGTAAAGAAGTTGGTAAAAACATCACTAATTATCGTATCGTTTTGTATAATTTAATTAATCTATGATGCTAATAAGAAATAATGCTCATCGGTTGTGTTATTGTTCTTCAATTCATTCATTAAGCTTCATTGTATAGTACGTTTCTAACTGCTTGAATAGTTCAACTCACCTTCTCCTACCGTCCACGTATCAAAAACTGAAAAAACTGGCAGAAGTAACTGAAATCATTAAAAAAATGGCAAAACATTTCAGTAATTAAATCATTAACATTTTTTACAGGAAAAAAACTCATGTAATCCAGAACGAAACTCACGGTTTAATGCACATACTGTGGTTCATGCGCTAACCACCCGTGTACACAAGGCAAAGAACTCGTTTCCGAGAATGCAAAATGACATCTTCCGTGCACTTTTTACTCGTCGCGCTCGCAGCCATCAGAACAGAAAGCGTGAAAACGCGTCTTTTTGAGATTTGCCGGAGGCTACACTACCTCGTGAGCAGATAAAAACGAAAGTAAGGAGCGAGCCGCACGATTTACGGTTAAGAGTACGAGTTTCAGCTTTTTTCGGGGATTGAATTTCGGTCAAGTCTCGAAAAATTAATCGGCAACAGTAATCTTATCTCTGCACTGAGTTACGTTTGCAGTACGCCCGGAATCAACAATTTGTTTGTAAGTCTCGCGCTTTAATTTATATGCCTTGCGAATTAGTGAGAGGTGGGGCGAAATGTCGATGTGTATAATTAATTGAAAGTTATTGCCACTGAAGGTGTTTAATTCTTAGCTAAATGCGCAAATTAAAATACGACATACTTTTTCCACTCACTGGAGAGCTGTTAATTGATTTTATGATCACTTAAAAATACAGTGGATTTCAGGACCACCGTGACAGTTACTCAACCAAAGTGGGATTCAATTACGAATGGTGTTGACGTAAAGAATGAAAATTGCATATATACAAATGGATAAAGAAGCATGTATTTGAATATTGACTGGTCAAATTATTTGGTTGCTCTTTAAATGATGTTTACGAAAAGTGTATGCAGGATTAAGATATACGTTGTATTATTGGTACGACAACTTGATTGAAGAGAAGACTGAAGACAATTGACTCAACGTTAGTAGCATCGCTAGCCTAACATTGAGAACAGGTTATTTAGGAAGGCAAAATTAGATTCAAAGTGATGCGTTGATAAAATATTAAAAAAGAAAGTAAAGTAGATAACCGTGATATCAGATCATAATAAAAACCAATAAAAAATTGTACAGTATCTTATAAAGTAAATTGGTCTAATAACACTTAAAATTTTTTTAAATCTAGCATACATATCAGTATTTAGTGATATCATCCACTTATGCAAATCCAAATAAATTATGAGGTAACAAACAACTAGAAACTTTGCGGAATAACCGGCTAACAAGATTAAACTTCAACACGTACAACGATCTTTGAAGTAAGTACGTCTCGTGTGGTATATATTCCGACGGAAGCATTTCCCCGTAGCGATGATATACCTTGAGCGATTTTTGCCTGTCTTCATGGCTTGGTAGCATAAAAATAGAAAACGCGGAATAGAATAAGTTGCCTTCGGGGCATAGGCAAAAAAAAAGCGCGTCACCGCGAACAAACTCGCAGCGGAATGTGCGTGTGCACATCGTGTTGTGAGACCGAACCGCATCTCTCTTTCCTTCAAGGTCGTCTTGGGCGTTAAGCTCGATCTCATGGCAGAGAAAAGTCACACGAAGGGGGCAAAAAACTTGCCGGGACGCGTGCGCATGCAGCGCCACAGGGACAATCAAAAAAATAATAATAAAAGAACCTGATCATAATGAGAAAATTCGTTTGGCATTTCTCCGGGCTACGGTTTAACGACGTTCTGTAATTGCGAGCGAGAGAGAGAGAGAGAGAGAGAGAGAGAGAGAAACAGAGATCTCTCGTAATACGATTGTTTAAGCCGACGGCATTTATATACTGTTGCGGAGGGAGACCTTTACTAAAGCTTTGTATTTCTTATAAACTCGCTGAATTATATTATACCTCATGCTTGTTATTATGTACTGAAAATGTTTCGAATAAAAAACCGCAAGCGACGTTATCTACTTTGCTGTATTTTTTGTCGACGTTTCTAGAGACACTGCCCCATTGAGAAAATGTTTTCATTAACTATTATAAACTCACAACTATATAGACATAGGAGATGCGAGATGTAAACGTGTTTTGCATAAGTAAGTCATTTGGACTTTACTTTTTAGTGTACAGATTTAATTAGGCGAGGTCGATCGAGAACGCCACATTCTATCGTAAATATCACCCACGATGATTATCAACGTGATTTTAAATAGTTTATGATATTATACGCTGATGATATTATACGCAGGTGTTTAAACTGCAAATGAAACCTTGAGACATTGCCTTTTTATTATTATGTTCTCGAGTTCAGTATATAATCGCACAACCATTATGCTCAAAGAATCGCTTATTGTAATGCGTTTCTTCTGAATAAATAAATCCAGAAATGTTCTAAACCTTTCTTTGTCTTCCATATCTTTGGACATCATTGAAAAATTTAGGAGGAAGTTACGACATTCTTGAAAAAGAAACAGAAAATTATCGTAAATTTGCAGGCGCAGACAAAAGAAGACACCTTTAGCGCGCGCACTATCTTGTTTGTATCAAATATAATCAAAACGCAAAACGGTGCGAGTGCGTGTCGTGTTTCCTTATTTTTGCGCTTCGTACGTATTCCTTCGCACCTGATTTTTTTTCTTCTTTTCTTGTTCTTTTTCCATCGTCCTCGCGTCATTCTTTCTCACTTTCTCACTTTCCTAATCATTTCTTTCTCTCTCCGCGAACCAGCTGCAGCGACCAAAAATATCTTGCCTTTTCTTTTTTTGCATCGTTATTTACGCGCCGTACAGACAACTCTCTCGTGCGCAGCACTTTTTGTAAATAATATAGTCCCGACTTCATGCATCTACACAGCGACTCAGCAATCCTGAAATCGTTTTATTTTTCGCTGTTTTCGCTCGAGTTCCTTTTCGTTTTACGATAGCTGCCGCTTGGTATCAGTTGCGTATTGCGATAAAAGTGTGTACTATATATGATTGTTTGCCTGAGGTTGATTAAAGGGGTGCACGTGGTAATATTACCCAAGCTTGCGAGTGTCGACACAATACTTTAGCGGGAAAGTGTAATGTATTTTTTTAAATAATTTTCACATTTTGTTCATTTTTCCGAATGATATCTAAATACTATGATATTGTTTACAACACCAAAAGTATTTCGTTACAAAACATATTGGAATGGTAAATAGTTTTTTATGACAAATAATTATTAATTGTAGTTTGCCATGTCCATCAGTTATGTGGTAATATTTCTAACGTGAGCAATTAGGTATTACACAGTGTATCGGATTACGAGAAAGAAGATAGATATCTATACAGTGTAGAGTATGTGTATAAAATAATACCTATTTACGCTGTAAAAGCTGGGACACTCGATACGTTGAACGATAACGTAACGATTTACTACAATTATACGACACGCATCTAAAAATTGCTTTTTGGAAGCCTAAAGCGGCGTTGGCGAAATGAAAAAATTTTCCAATATACAGTTACCCATTCGTCACAGTATTTCCGTAAGATCTATTATAGGCGTTATATTTTATTTCAAATTCTGAGAGACTGACGACGGGTCAGTTGGTTGTCGCGAAACATTGCGATATTAACTACCCACTAGTTTCTATTTTTTCAGAGTGGCTGAAACGTTATAAAATATAATAGAGTTATCGAAAGATTACATATGAGTAATAATTGAACAATAAACACTGAACAATGGACAATAAAAACAACACACATTCATCAGATTTTTACCCCAAGAGTGTCATTGTTACAAGAGTTGGAATTAGTAACTAAGAAAATAAATATATTTTGTACAGAATTACTTGCATAGAGTGACGTACAATCGCATAGAACAAATGGAAAATTAGCAGATCAAAAACTAAATGGCATGAAGGAAGGCCAGGCGTGACGATTGAAGCAGTATTACAAAAACAGAATGGTTGTTGGGCCGGCACACACACCCGACCCGCATAAATCAACAGATCGTCAGAAAGAACGAGAGAGAGATCAAGCACAGCTCGTCACATACATATACGTATACAGAGAGACAAAGAGAGAGAGAGAGAGAGAGAGAGAGCTATCGGAGATCGGAGCTTGACCAGAAGGAAGCGGGTTTTAGTTGCGTTAAAGTGGGCCCCCCTACCTGAGAGAGCGAGTGAGCGGTCAGCGGCGGCGGCGCTGTGCACCTGTGCAGCGCTCAAGGTGTTGCTTTTCACCTGGCGGCGCGGTAGTTGAGCTCGCAATCGCGATTGGGAAGGTTGTCTCTGCTCCTCGAACATCATGAGACTGTGCGATCGAATACGCTGAAGATAAAGATAAAACGAGTGAGAGAAAGAGACATATTTGATATGTTTAGTGATTAATCAACGGAAAGCAAAGTTAAAGTTGACCAGTTTGCGTTTGACAATCGGAACAGTGTTGTTTACGTGCGAATAAACAAGAGAAATTTGAGGGCACGGTAATTTTCCCCGAAGATAGAGAGCGAGAGAGAAAAAGGACGAGTCACGGCGCGAATGTGCACATCGATATAAGCCGGTTGACAAGAGAAGGAGGAGGCGAAAGTGCTTCGCAAAAGGGAAGCGAAAGAAAGCGAGGAAGAGAGAAAGACGACGACAATTTATCGAACCGAGATGGATACCGTTCTCGAAAAGATAGGCAAGATCAACCTGGTAATGATTGTTAGTCTTTAAACATCCTTACACAAACGTTGCAATTCCTCCTCAAGAGAAAAATATATAAGATATATAGAATATACAACTGTGCCTATATAATATATATAACTATAACGATATATAACTATAACAATGTTAATGTTAATAACAGCATACATTTGTGATTAGATTTGGATATACAGTTTTATATACAATATACTTGTAACTGACTTCGCCTTTATTCAATAACTTTTTTCCTTTACATAAATGATACCTTTTTTTCATAAACAGATCTTGGAGTTCGTACAAGTTCGTATAAATCCATGCACACGCCAAATTTTTACTTCTAAATGATTGAGTACATTTTTGAAATTATCCGTTTTCATCGATCTTGTCTGAAATGTTGTTACCTTTAATGCTGATAGTAGAAGCAGTTTTCAGGTGACCATGTTTTTCGTAGATCGATTTTTAAAGTTCGCACGCATGAAAACTATATACAAACTACAACTTTATTAGTAAGTAACAGTTTAAGTTTTAGGGTTACTTTATACGCTGATTTATGCGAGCAGTCACATTTCGTCTCTTTGTTGATGCACTATAATACGATGTTTTTCGTTATTAGCAGTTCTTAAATGGAATTAACCTATCTCATGGCCTACATTTTAATAAGCATTTACGATACTGCTTTAAATTTATTTGTAAATCCGTCAAAAAATTTAAGTTGAATAAACATGAATCTTGCAGTGTCTTGAACATTTCACCCTGTTAAATTAATACATTTTTGCATACTTTATTATCGTGAGACTCAGTGATCATGCTTGTCCATCAATTAAATTTACATCTAAATTTTGTATGGAATTAAATAATAAACGGTGAAGTTAATTTTATTTTAGTAACTGTTTTTGAGAAATGGAAAAAATTAAAGTTTTTTACAAATAATATTGACAACCAAATCAACCGGCTTTCATTGACGTGAGTATAAAGAATAACGGCATGAAATTTCTTGAAACTGCCCAAATTTTTGATTGGTATATTAGCTTAGATTGGTATATATAGTATAAGTCATTACAATGATCAAGTAATTACTATTTCGCATTTCCCTTTTTAATCGCAAAAGTATAAAACAAAAATGTGAATAATTATACATTTTTAGATTCTCACACTTCTGGAAAATGTTCGAATGAATGAAAATAATATTACGATTGAAAAATAAAAATTGAATAGAGTTTCTTGTATCGTCTGGATTGCTATTATAAACTTGAATATATCTACTTCAGATCGTAGTAAAGATAATGCGTGAACATATTATCGCAGATTAACGTACTTTAAAACAGTGTTCTAACATTACTAGATTTAAATCTAGTTATGTACAAAATGATTTATCTGGTGAGCGAAGAATAGACGTTCGAATAAACAAATGTTCAATATTTCTGTATTATAGAAAATTATTTGAGACTAGCGCAAATAATATCATTAGAAAAATGAGCTTATTATAAATTCCGAGGCAAATGCATCACCAATGTATAAGAACAAATTAAGCAAACTTTTACTCTTCAACCTATGGATTAAATCTATGTGATTGATTTATGAGAATCCAAGACAAGCTCTTATATTCCATAACAACTCATGGGATCTCTCTTACCTTTGTAATTTTTGCATTACAAGCGGCAAAGCTTATACGACCGATATTGGTCTATTTGTAGAAAAACGCGAATATTTTATAGGTGCTCTCTCGCACACTCGACGAGAGTTGTATTACCTGATCGCGCGCGCTTGGACTCTCGCTGGGCCGAATGTGTATCTCGCTTGCGTGCCACTTTCAGCCGTTGCCGCCGCTCGAGTTTTCGTTTTATTTTACTTTCTTCGCGTATACTACACACGCATAAATGCTTAAGCTACCCAGGTGCAATTTTATAAGTTTGCTAAGACTGCGGCCTTTGGATTTCAAGCGCATAAATTAATTGGTGAAAGAATTATTCTCGATTCTCGTGAACACCCATTTCTCACATGCGCAAGTATGCATTTTGTGAAAAATACTTACATCTTCATTAGATTATTACCTAAGAGCCAATACAAGTGAACGGCATCGTCAGTCTCGAAAAGGATCATTCTAAATTTTATGTCGTAAAGCGCGCCGAGTAAAAATACTTTCCCAAGATATAAAATTGTTCGGTCGTTGTTTATGGCTGTTTAATTAAACATTTACACTATGCATGTGTGGACCCAATGTCTCGGGTGCCGCATAATTGTACCCATATAAGCGTACAGCTTTACTGATTATTTATCATTCAGTAGTTCGATAGATGAAAACACAAATAGCGTACATGCTATAGTCTTAAGTTCCTTTTTCTTAACGCAGCGTTGCAGCAAATCGACGTGGCTCGGTAGTTTACGTTTCTTTGAATAGGTTAATACAGGATTAGGAACATGTGCGAGAGTTTTTTTATCGTGAGTTGCTTGGAGCGACTTCTCTTTGAATACTAAATTACACGTGAAGGATTAGTTGGTTTTAAACGGCTACAAGTTGGATGCCAATGAAGATTGAGAAAAATTATATAGTTATATTAGTTACGCGTGTGCCAAACATAATTCGTCGTTATTTCACCGCCGCTGTAAAACCACCTATCTACAAGAATCGTAAATCGAAAGCATAATATACTATATTTTCGTGTTGTTCTTTTTATTATTTTACGATGATAATTTTCGTATCGAAATCGAATTCCATTATACGCGATAAAAAAAGACAGTCGAGTACGAAAGTATGCATAAATATCGATCGAGCGACACGCGCAATTAAAGCACAGCGAGAGTGAGCGCGATATATAGTAGGTAAAACCACGCGGTGGCGGCAGCGGCAAACGACGATCTCGGCGACTTCTTAAAAAGGTTGTACTCAATTTTTTAGTACATCATTAACATGCGGCACTGCAGCACGCGCGCGCGCGCACTTTCTTAGCGACATAGCCCTTTAAATCAAGCTGTGATAGCGCTAAAGTTAACTCTCTACAAGACTGCCAAGTGAAATCACGAAATCATCGTATGAAACACGACCGACATAAATTCAAGATATCCCAATGCCGCGGACGCATTTTTATCTGAAACGTACATATAATGTACGTGCTCGTAATAAATTGCCAGTGCGAGTCTTTTTTTGCTTTTTATTACTGCTCAGCACGAAGAAAGCGCGTAAATGACATTTTAAGTTCGCAAAGTAGCGTGTACACTCCGCTGATATATTGTTCGTTTGCTAATAGACGATTTATTAATAATGTATGCTCAATCACGCACATATGCTCATACAGGCCCAGCACTCCAGTGGAAAGAGTATCTTACTATTACTTTTGGATTTCACCCCAATGGAATTGCTTTTAATAAATGTATCTTTAATTAATCTTGAGCGCGTGGTTTCGCGATTTGCAAACGGGTTCCGCGAGACTTTGATGCCCGAGGAAATTGAATTTGAAACTTCTTTCTCTTTGTTTGTTTCATTTATTTCAGATTGTCATGATGAAATCAGGTTTTACATAAATCTCCTAATGAGTGAAATAATGATGTCTTTTTTGCTTGACGTGTGACTTATCTATCTCGTGCTAATGAAATGATACTGAGTAGTGAAATGTAGTCCTTTTAGAAAAATTGATTTTTATTTAGAATATACGCATGTAAGTTACGTTTGTGCGATTGGCATAAGCAATATCAAATTTTAACGAGTATTAGATATTTTCTCTCAATTTGACCGGTTGAGCTATTTCGGAAAAACAATTATTAGTAATATGAAGGGATCTGGAAGTTGAATAATTAAACTCGCATGAGAAAAAGTCTTGTAACATCAATCACACGATAGTCTCCCTTCGAGCTAACAAATGATTAAAAAAAGTCTAGGACGAGAGCATTTGAGCGCGGAAAGAAGTACTCTACTCGGTTGAACACAACGGACATAAATCCTCGAGAGCGCTTCATTTTTATCTTTATCCACTGAAAGCTTAGTATCCATTTTGAAGCAATAAGTAACATCTCTCGCGGCGAGACTAGCTCGAAGACAGATCAAACGGAATGTCCGGTATAATAGTCGCATGCTCGTTGTAGCACTTTTTCCTAGACAAGCGCGATTACCTCGTTATTACGAAGTCAATAGACTTGCCGGTCGGGTTCCGTTTCTGTTTTCTCTCTGCAATACGTATGTACGTATAGGTATATACTGGTCTTCCACTCGACCACCCCGCTCGTTAAAAACCGGAGTCCTTTTTGTTGTCTCTGTTGGGCTTCCTGTCGCGCGTGAGCAAGCTGCTGCTGCAGCCGTCGCCGCTGTTGGCGACATTTTTGAGCAATCGATTAGATTAAAATAGATTGATCGTCCTCTGCCGTGATTGCTTTTTACGCACCAGTATGTAGTGAGAGTTGACCGAGAGAAAATTAGTGTGGTCTTGTATTCGAACAAATAGATGCCACAAGATCGTTAGATTAATCCATTTCTCACATTGGATGTTCACTTATTCGGCCCCCCTGTAAGCGATTTCGATATTTATCTTCTCAACCATCAAAATGTCTATTCTGTTTTATTTGATATCATGGATCGATGCGATAATATTCATTTTTGTATTATTGTTTGTTTCAGGTAAGTCACTTGTTCGTTAAAAAATGGCTATATATCATTAATTCTTTGCCTGGTGAGTATCTCACAGTAGCTTTTTGATAAGCACCAACCACCATAGAGTCAGCTAGATCGAATATGGGAAAACGCTTTCGTAAGAATCTTGTCTCTCAATAACTTGTAATACAATGGATAAATCATCTGTTTCTGCCTAGAAACGCGTTAATTTCATTTCACGCACTATGCGTAATGCTTACACCGTTGCACGTTACAATAGCAGCTTTTCACAATACGAAAACAACGCGAAGAAGTTTCTATTTTTCTCCGGCGACGTGTATTATAGTTGACATTCGAGTTATCTCGAGCAGAGAGCGCAATATGCACAGCTGCACATCTCGCGCTTATATATGTCGTTATCCAAGTTACGCAGCGTAGCGGTTACCGACACAAAATTACACTTACACGTACATATGTTCAAATTGCTTTATCTTCTACATGTACAGTACAGAAAACAAAAATCATGGTCTCGTAAATTTTCCATTATAATGATACGAGCAGTATCGTATCGATTCTGAGAGGAGGAATTATTATTGATCCTATATGTACCGGTCGCTGTGTATATTATGGGGAAAGGGAAGGCTCGGTCGTGTTTCCTTGTCGCGCGTGTTACAATCGTGGTCCCCAAGTATGCGAGGTAAATTTATGCTTGTCGTATTTGAGTTTTAAGACCGAGCGGCATTGCCGCTACATTGTTCTTGGACGAAACACGCCATAATAAAGGGTCAATCTTAAAAATCAGATTTTTCGAATACTCGTAAATTCTACAAATTTATTGCAGATTTTTTTCATTCAATTTGGATTGGCTTTTTACGGCGTGTCGGTGTAGATATGGGGGTCGAGTCTGCTCTCAGAAATGGCTTATGTAGTAATTGACAATCATACTAAATCATAATAAATGAAAGTTTACAGCAGAAAAATTGAATATCAACACTGAATTGGCTTGTATATATCTGTACTTTCGAAAACGACTTTTAGTAGATCGAAACTACCTTTCACGTGGTGCAGGTCGATAAGACCACTTTAAATTCTTACAGCACTCAACTTAAAAATTATCAAAAGAAAACAGAACTAGACCTAGTTTACACTATATAATCAAACGTTTCGAAAAATACATATGTGCCGCACAACAAACGCGACACCGGCATCGTTGTCGAACGCGAAGTACATATAAAGCCGAATAGCGAATAAGGCGCGAGAACGTACGCGGCGCGCCTTTCGATATGAAAGCAAGCGTCGATAGACGAGGTTTTATTGGGCCGCAAATTGCGAAAATATTTGCGAGTTCTTTTTCTTCTTTTCCGCGATCCGCTATATATTACACGAGAAAAGAGAGCGCGCACGCATGCGTTGTTAAACCGCACCGTTTGCAAGTGTGTCGCGCCAGGTACGCGCATGTCTGAACTTGCCAATTTTACAATCGACTTTTACGAGAGAGCAAACGCTTTTGCATATCACGCTTATTAACGATGTAAGTAGAGATCCCACCAACTAATTTCAACGAGTCACGTGGAAGAGGTAGAATTGAAAACGGGATACCAATTTTGCGGTATTATGAATTGGGCGGTAGCATTGGAAGCGACAATTTTTGTATTATACGCTAACTTGGCACGTGAAAGTAGCCGCCTCAAAAGTATTTCAGAAAATCATGTTATACTTTAGGATTCTACCGTAAACTGTCTATTGTTATTTTGCTGAATACGGCAGCAACACGGGCGCATTACATTATAACATCACATAATGACGCCGCGGCTGACATGTTAGCTATTTTATTTGTATGATATACCATCGTAACCGATATGTAAATAGCCTTAAAAAATGACTACAGTCGTCAACTATATAAAGAAATAAAACGGAAAACATTCATAACACTTACAAACGCAACATTCAAGAAGAATTTCATTGAATAACAAATAAATGTCACATTGCATTAGTCGAAAACTTATAATTTCGAGAGAGAACTTGAACTATCATTAATACATCCGCATGTCCATGTGGCAACTACATGTACATCAGCTAGCATCTATAATAACATGCCTTATTAAATTTATTCCCGTGTAGTGGGGTCCTACAATGAAATGGATAATGAGGAAATTGATTGGATATCGATGCGAGCGTGTGCACACACATCGTTTTGCGAAAGCGTACATTGACTTGAAAAACAGAATTGCGCGATTTTCTCTCTCTCTCTCTCTCTCTCTCTCTCTATATATATATATGTTTATATATTTATATACACGCGGCACGTCACGCTTACGAAGCGCGAAGAAAAAAAATTGCGCGTCGTTAAGCTTGCGCGCGCGCGTTCGCTAGGTAGCTGCCCGCGAGGTATTGCGCAACACGAAATCGCTAGGTCGTTAAACCGATTCCTAGGGGAAATCTTCGCAATAATGAGTATGCGCTTCCCATTGTCTTAACACGTTATGCAGCCGTACCACTGCTGTGTCGACTACTTTTTTTTTCTTTCACGAATATATTCTAATGAAGTTGAGGTTGTATTACGAAAAAGATGAATTTAATTTTTAGTCATTTACAGTGTCACAAAAAAGTGACAGCTTTGGCAAGGGATTCTTTATATATAGCTGAAATAAAGCGGCCAACAAATTGAGTGATACGCTTCGTTAAGGCGTTTGACCGAGCTAAGTGAGAACGTGATGGATGTAGCGTTGTTAATGCTCGCAAGTAATTTTATTAAGGAAACGCATTGTGAACAACGGATAATAGGCTATTATTTTCTGCGTAAACATATTTGCATAGTACGAGTACTACTTATGAAGATCATAAAAGTGCTGCATGAAATTGAATTTTTCCATTTTTCGGACCGACTGCAAACTCAATCTATTGTTTTGTTCGACTTTCTCTAATAAATTCTTTTATAAGCCAATACTAAGACAATTTTTCTTGCGCCTATTGAATACGCTGGTTAAACTAATTTTTGACTCACTTTGCAAGAGAAATAGATCTTTATGTCCTCCATTCAATGAGCCGATAACAATCGTCGATAATGATCTTTTCAACTACAGCGATTTGTATGACGATGTTTCCCATAAATTTCTGAATGAAAAAGCCACTTACATCTCGTTAGTCCAACTTTCTGCCAAAACAACTTTTACAATTAACTGCAGTAATGGGAAGAACAATCAGTCGGTATTTCGCAACGATGTTATTGACAAGTCTTGCTGAGTACTTTTGCCTGATAAAAAGTGCACGAGAAATCTTTCTTATTCGACCATATTACTACATTTTAATTGAAATAGACCGCCTGCTGTTTTGCCGTCATATTACTGAAAGCGCTTTTGTCGTTTTTTTAATCTATCAACTATGATTAAATCGGAGTTTATCTATTGTTTTAATACATCAGACGTAAATAGAACAATTTTAAATTATAATGAATTGATCGTAAAATAAACAAACTTGATTGATCATATATTTAATCTTTATAACTAGTGTTTTTGAAATATCTATTAGTACAAAACTGAACATAATTTCATACTCGTATGTATAATTTAAGTATTTAGAATCTTTAATTCATTCCTTCTCTCATCTTTTATTAAAACTTACTTCTATTTTATTGTAGTCTTCTCATGTTTGCAAAAACATATATTTTGTTAATGAAATCTCTAAATTGATAATACAGCACTAATCTATGAATGAAGTAGGGACTGAAAGTGTAATATGTAACTTTTATATTATTGTAATATACTTTTTTTTGTCGAAAATTACTGCTCGAAATTAAAGATTTCGCAAGATTCAATCTATCTCTTATTTATAACGATTAGAACGATTCTATCCACTGTATCAAGATTACTATTCATTAAAAAAATCGTGATAAATTAGAAGAATTAAACTAGTACTATAATTTATAACGAATTTCATTTCAGTGAAATGCGTAATCCAGTGAGTACTTCCTTTTGGTTTATGGAACTACAAACGCGTTCTTTCAAGATTATTAAAATGAGGCCGAGGTTCAAATAATAACATGATGAATTCCACATTAGTATTCAAGCAAAATTATGTATGCTTCCTTAGCAAGATTTAAATAAAAATCTTCCGAAATATTCCTAAATCCGTTGATTTATGAGCTCCTTTAGAATTAGTCTACGTATGCATGCTAAAAATTTCGACAATCATATGATCATAATAGTTATCTAACTAATTCGAAGAAATTCGCTTATCAAACAATTCCTGATACAGAGTTGTTAATTCCCTCTTTTCTGTTAGCGTAAAAAAAGCTATACAGCTGTTTTACTTTCAAGCGACCGAAAGCCAATGTACATGATATCCCCCATGAGGAGAGTATAGACTTTTCACAAAAGTGAAACAACTGTTTCACAATCTATCAGGCATGTGTGTAAGAAGACCCAGAAACCGCAGCCGTGCACGCAAATTAATTCCCTTGGTACGGCCCACGCGGTATGTGTATAATCAATCTCCGAAATAAGCGCGAGAGAGATATTCTAATGATGTTGAGACTCGTCGACTTGGTTGTATCTCACAGACAAGTGCGCGATCGATGCTCTCTATGCTCCCTTGCTACATACAATATAATAGCACGCTGCGACGCTCAGAAGTTTAGAAGTCTCTCTCACTTCTTTATTGTCTGCGCGCTGCACAAAAGCGCGTAAAGCAAGCGTCTGCCTCGAATGCAGTTGCTCCTTTCTAACCTCGCTCGCATGGTGAAAGGTTTGATAACACCGCATGTGTATACCAGACGACGCGAAAAAAACAAAAAATTCTTCAGCAATTGATTTGCTACGGGCGAAAGCTGCCTTTTGTAATGGTTCATTGTTATGCAACGACTTGAGTAATGATGAGCGCCGAACGGCTACCGGTTCACGCCGCATTTATTATACACCTGGAAAATTAACACCGCTAGATTTCTGTTCTATAATTTTTTGGCTATATTCATTGTTTTGATCTTTTTTTAGACTGCTTTGCAAAACTATATCAATTTCAATTCAAACGGAAAATATTTACTATGCATTTAGATCAAAACTGTACACTTTGTATAACTATTGTTTCTCGTAATAAAATGAAATTCTCTATTATCACGCAAAATGATTGTCTCATCCTTGAGACTGTGTTGCATGATCCACCTCATTGACGTGTTACATGACAATTTCTTTTTATAATACGTGAAATAATGAAATTCTAGAGTAAATATATGGTACGAGTTCTCATTGTTCTGAAAAATTACCATGTATACTCGTACACCTTATGGTTAGAGTAAAGTGGATAGTGCCGAAACTATCAATCAACTCAACTTTAGTACTGCGAATCATTAACCAAACACACGCATCTGTCCGATTTATTTTTTATCGTACACTTATGACTTAATTTTTGGCGAAGAAACAATCTTATTCAACTTCAATACAAAAATATTTACTTCTCGGTAACGAAACCACAACTCAATTTATTTTTAAATTCTATTTGACATAAGCCTTTTACGTATTCGGCACTTATACGGACTGTGAATGGAACGAGTATACATAACACAGCCAGCTCTCGTCAGAGTTATTTGCGAAGTGAAACTACATATGCAACGATATTCGGTATCCTTTTTAACATCGTAAATTGTATTACACGAGCGCTGCATCGGCAATGCGAGCGACAACGAAAATGAGAGAAAGGTTCTACATAATTGATATATACGCATCAATGTCTGTCTATATATGCCCTATTTGTGATCAATACTTTACATAATATTATATTAAATTCTATGGCGAACTGGAAATTACTTAATTTTTTATATTTTATTAAAGTTAAAAACACGTTATGGTTTATAACTTACCTTTCCTGATCGACATATTTGTTATCGTTTTAAAATACGCTGACATAATTTCAATGCTGAATATACTCGAAACTTTCTAATTTGTTTCTTTTTAGTTAAACTTTGTTAGTAAGTTTTCTATTAAATATTAAGAAAAATCGATATGCCAGGATGAAATTAGCGAATTGATTTATAACTTCTTATTTACAGCTTCATTCGCATTGTATGCTCAACACACTTTGATTGTATCTTGTTGTACTTGTATGCCTTTCCAATTTTCATAATTTCCTTTTCACACTTTCTTCCTATGTGTAATAGATTACCATCACACAACAACTTGTTAGCATATTAATGCTAATACACCTTTCGTAACCCGCTACAATTACGCGTATGCTCTTACAAAACAATACAAATGTTCAATGAATCGGGATTACAAGCATGCAAATGAATATTCCGCATACATCAGATGATAGTGTTGGTAAAAAACAAACTACATATCTCAATAAATATGGCTGAGATACAGTTTCATGAAAGTGCAAAGCAAATAATCTTTCCAAAAAAAGGAGATCCGTATCGTAAATTGATTGCATCAACATATACATATATTTAACTTCACTGAATAAATCTGATTCAAATTTGGTAACATCCATTGAAATATCAAATGAATTTCAACTTACATATATCAGCCATCGAATTATTGTTGGACTTTTTCGTTAGTCAATCTTGAAACTTCTCATTTTGTAGTCAATATTTACCTTTTTAACATTCACGGCTGTTATCCTAATAATATACTACTATTTTATCGTCAATGCGATATTTCAGACGTTAGTTTTTTACTTTTGACTTACTTACTTGCACGCTTATTTAAAGTCATTTTTTTATCAAACGTCTCGGGAGAGAACGACGATCATATTTTACATTTGTATAGGTACGTAAGGAGGACAGTAAAAATTAATGTTTATTGCGAGTGTTTGGATGATATAAGCGCGTTATAAACGTTCGACAGCATTTTTACAGTCTACCTTCGAGTGTTATTAACATACATCTTTATAAAAACGTTTTCATTAATTGTTTTTAATTCAATCATTACTCGCGACTGAAATGAGAAATAATAATCCTCCAAACATACTAATAACATTCAAGTGAAAAAAGAAAATCATTGAAACAGAGGTTTGTTTCTTGTCCTTGATATGAACATGATTAATTCAGAAAAATGAACCGCCGAGCAAAAACATGTGTTGAACATCGTAAAAATGGAAAGATTAATCATGTTAACGCTTTATTAGAGACATTTCTAATCAGAGTTTTCTTACAACTGTTGCATGCATTATTTATAAACATCTCTTAGTCACACACACACGTACACACACACAAACATGCCGGTAATCGGCTGCTTACCGATATCCAGCCACTGCACCCATTAGGATGCAGTGGTTACAAATTCATAATGTTACAAAAGAGCCGTTAGATTTTAAACGTAGAGTAGTGGAGGAGAACGCCCAACAAGCGCGGAAGGTCATAATCAAATAGTAATTAGAGACGAATCGAGCTCGATAATTGTTAACTTATCGACACGCTTATGACTGACCTAGTATAACACTTTTATCCTCGATACAAACGGCTAATTATTTTACTAGTTTTTTTCATGAAACAGCTCTCATTCTTTCCGTTGACTTATAATAATGAGGCGGGTATCAAACTAAAAGATCAGTAGCTTTGATCGTTATAATCGCGTTTTCGAGTTGGAACGAATTTTTGTGAGTGCTTAGCGAGTTGCTGGCTTCATAAATAGCTCAAATGTCTTGATTTATTGGGAGCTGCTTGATCTAACAGAGTTTGCTGATGTTTTCAATGGCAGTGAACGACTAGTCATATTTACGCCTGTGTGTGTGCACTGTAAGTGTGTAAATCGTAGTTGAGGAATGTCGTTCAGTCACGTGCGAAACTGCTCTTTTATGATCTTTATGCTGAGAATATCGAACTTGACGATTTATGACGGTTTTATATAGCTATCGTCTAATTGCTCATAAAGTAGGTCGCTTAAATATTCCTCATATTATCGATATATATACGCGATTTATTGTTTATTTGATATTTTTATAATTATGCTATAAATTTTGATTCATATGCACACATTCAATTGATTGCCTTTTGTGAAAAGCCTTTTTTTGAAATCTAAACTATTTTCCTTTTATGGTGATTCTGCAATCAAATTAATGTCTTTCCATATAATCTCTTTTCATGAACGAAAGTATCGAATTCTAATTTTTATACGTTGGATGTTCTCATCGAACCGGTTTCCGACCAACGATTAACATTGCCCACTCATCACTTCCGAGATCCGATCTTCTGCACAGGGTGATTTTCTTTTCTCACGAGAAAAAATTTAAAGAAATAAGCTATCTCGCACGATCCAAAAAGAATAAAGTTTACGATAGCGACAAAGTGGCATGACTATCATTTAGGCAGAACACTGTAAAACAAAAACGCAAACTAACGAACTCTCAGCGATGCATCGGCTATGCAAAGCAAGTGATTTGTATTCGCGTTACTATACAGTCCGCACGCGTGGACCTCTATAGGTATGGAGGTTACAGGGTCACACGCGTTTGGTGGTATATGGCGGTGTTGCATTAAAACAAGTCTGATAAATTTATACCCGCAAAGCCACATATATATAAAATATCTCAACTGGATTCTCGTGTAAGTATTGTAAACTCGCATTTAATTATGCAATCGGGTTGTATGTCCTTATAGCACATACCGACCATTATCTGCAAGGATGTTGTTCCGCGGTATGTCGGCGAGAATGCTCGACGGTAGCAGTAGCTTACGATCATTTTATAAGATTATTATACGGGGAATTTGACAAAAAGCTTGCGATAAGTAATTTATTTCTAAGGTTATTAGTAGATTCGCTTTTTATACGGATTTTTGTGTGCATGTATAACTTCTTAATAGACATTTAATATGTGATTAGATTTTTGCGACAATTACCATGAATCGTTTTATAGAATATAATTTCTCCGCATATAAGTATACATTTGATTCTTCCTAGTAAAATAGACTTTTATGGGAACAAATGTTCAATGTAGATTTTATGATAATGTATTCTGTTTACATTCACTGGTTTAATTTATTTTTTCTATAGACGATGGCAAACCACGTTAACCTTAAAATGCATTCTCAGTGGCCAGTAAGTTTACAAGGTATAAGCCAAATTGCATAACGGAAATTTTTTTTACCAAAATGTTCGCAAGAAAATACGAACGCGCATTCCTTCACTCTCAGAGGTTTTTTTAATCCATAAGCGCGAGTAATCCAGAAAAGAAGGCTGTCGATCTTTTAAGCTCTTTGGCCAGATTTTACGGCGGCGTGGTTGAACTAACTGTATTGTATTGCGCTCAAGTTGAGCAACTTCTTTTCATCACCATAGTTTTTCTTTTGAAAACTGTAAATGTCAAATTTATCAAATTTTTTTATGAACCAGTAAAGATTCACGTATCGTTGCTTTTAGGTCGGGCACATATTATTCAAGAATAGTAAAAACGTGCATTGTTAACGTTCTTATTACAGAATTTGAAACAAAGCTGAATCTTTGAAAATATCTTAAAATAATAGAAATCTCGAGATTAATTTTATATGATGATTGCTAAGTACAATGCCGGGAGACGTTACAGAATTAAAAATGATGTGAAATCTTCATCTGCACTTAAACAAAACATAACTTTACATCCCACAAGCATGATACTGCAATTTTCTTCTCGCGCACGCACACCCAACAGGTCCAGAGACAAGCTATACCGTCAAATAAATAAATCAATTTCTGCCGGAGAAAGCTCTTAAATGAATTTCCACATGTGCCTCCGCAACTTCTTGTTGAGTACATTACGAACTCAATGAATTTGCATGCGATATTACAATTAGTTCCTCTGACGCGCGTGCACGCCGAAGCCATAAGGTTCTCGCGGTTTATCGAGCGGACATGATGAGCAAGAATGACTACGGTGATCGCTAAAATAATTCATGAGCTGATTATAAATAGTTTATATGAAAATATACGGCTTTTTAGGTGCGCTTTCACACTTTTCGATGTGTAACTGTACACCCTCCTCTTTTTAGTTTTTTTTACTTCGTTTTTTTTTTACTTTTAAACGTACGTTAAGTCACATTAATCGCTTGAAAAAGCACGGGATGCGGGAATATTTTTACGCATAATGTTTTATGTACTATTTATTATTCAAACTTGAATTAATATACAATTTTACAGTGAAGATATCTTGCTTCTAAGTTTCATTTTACAAAGCCTGATCAAATAAACTGCGAAAATATATGCATTAATTGATAAATGGAATGAGTCGAGTAAGAGAAAGACGCACATAAATATTCTTATGTTTCGCCTGATTTTCTTTTCTTTTAAATAACCATATCTGCCAATGGTTTTAAGAAGCTTTTACTCGAGTGAAATGCTAATAATTCGTTTGAGTGAGAATCCACACCTTTCCGGCAATAGATTTTAATCAACGTAACATCAAGACATGTATAATCAAAACCATTAGCTAATATTTATTCAGAAAAGTTTAATTGATAATAACATTACATTTTAACCCGATAGATACATGGATCTGATAGGATAAATTACAACGATATATTATTAATTATCTGCGAGAGGAATAATTTATAGTATCAGACGACTCTATAATGGATTAAGTATAGACATTTCGTGTCAATGAAGTGGGCCAATTGATAAATTTCGTGATTTTTGTTGCCGAGCGACACTTATACGTGACTAGTATGTCAAATATGCACAAAATCTCGCGTTCAAATACAAGATCCAGGAGCAAATGACATTGCTTCATCGTGCCTCGCACTCTTACGGATAAATCTTAATATTTTGCATTCATTATCTATCCATCCTTCTTACAAGTTTATCAAACAAGTGTTCGCCAATAAACGAAATAAAGGGCAAATCATGAAGAAATCGCGTTCATGACGATAGTTTTGCCTTAAATAAAAAGGAAGACGCACCTTATCATGTCAATTCGATAGCACTTGATTTACGTTTGACTCGCCAATTGGTTTTCATGATGACGCTCGACGAAAAAAGGGATCGTTTGTTAGCTGAGGAATGCTGATTTATTTGCGCGCATTACCTTGGAGAAATTGAGCCATTGACGTTGCATTTAGGCGAGCTGATTTATTGAGTAAGATAATGTGCTTTTTTTGTTTAAAATGAACCCAAAGATATCGCTGGATGAAATTTATCGCCATGCTGTACAATAGTTGGATACTTTTATACAAATATGTATATATATAACAATTTTTGGTCGTTGACTGAAAAATGAAAAAATTTTTTATTGATATTAATCTATAGAAAATTTGTGAGATAAATTGCGAAGATAGATATTAATCTCAAGTTACCGGAGTGATTGTAATATCCGATATTCGATTACAATCAATTATTTACGATTGGTTATTTCCTACGTCACATTCCTTACGTTATCTTCTTGCATTATTTTCAATTACGAGTTCACTTTGTCGTTTAATGTTATTCAATCTTACGTAATCTTTGGAAGACTAAAGCGAAAGGCCAATTAAAAAACCATAGCCAATATATAACAAATTATAGAAAATTGCTATTTCCAAGTCAACGTTGATAGCATCAACAATATCTAAATAGCGAAAAGAATTACATTGAAACATATATAAAATATATATTATATTTGACTTCCAACCATGCATGCTAGTCCGATTTATCGCCTGACCACACATGAGCTTTCGCTTCTTTCGAAGCACCATATTCAAGCGAATCCAATTTTCTGTATGAGTGGGACATACGCGACGCTCTAAGCTTCAAAGTGAAACTTAAAATTATATTTTGCTATGCTATTCGTTTATGTGTTTAACAAATAGGAAAGTTCTTGCATTACTATTCTTGCATATTTTCATGCTTGACTTCAGAGTTTTCTTGGCAATCTTCTATATTTTCAATATTTTACTCTCTAATGCTTTAATTTTCAATTGTTTTGCATGCTTTCCTGGAAGTTCTCTAAGGAATTATTTTTTTCTGCTATCAGTATGAGGAAAAAGTTTTCGTTTGCCTCGTATACAAATAGAGCCGAGTAACGCTTTGGTTCATATCTCGCTTTATCAAGCGCGAGACAAATATCAGACATTTAACTATCAGACTCACGTACAAAAAGCACTTTGCGCGTGCATCAGTAGCAAAAAAATTATATATATATATATATGTGTGTGTGTGTGTATATATACGATAACATCGCTCAAAATTGAATCTTCGACACAAGAAAAATCTCGAATGCACGGTGAAATCACGTAGCTAACGGTGTCCTAGAGACCGTATTATAGCGTCTAAGACAGTAGATTGAAAAAAAAGAAATGTAATAGAAGTTCCACTGCTTCAAGTGCAGCTAGTTATGAAATTATTCAGTGCATGTGTGACATAAAACCGATAGAAATCAAGCGTAACTAATCGGGGAATACGCGAGCCAAGTATCTCGATCACGTTTTCAGACAATCAGGTCGTGTAGTTGTGTATGTGTGCTTATCCCCGTGCTCTTTTATGAAAATTGCGGTCTCCGACGTTCTCACTATCGCGCTCGCGGATACATGTACAACACCTGACGATTAACAAGTTTTCGCGCAGCTTTCCGCTCTCTTTACATATTTAAGCGTCTGTGATGTGTATACGCGGAAGAAGACTGACTTCGATTGTAAAGCAGTGAGCTTAACTTTCAGATAGGATAATGGGGGATTCGTTAATCTTATCACCTAAGCCGCTGGTAAACGGTTGCAATCAGTCAATGAGAACAGTTATTCCAAGAATTGTTTGAGAGGGGGAGGGGTGGAGATCGGCACTCATGAATTTTAGCTTTGTGTGGGATAACGGTGAACGGTGTTCGGGGTTTCGGTCTTAGCAAATAATTAAAATATTTAATATACGCTTTATGATTTGAGAAAATTAGGTTATTTCTATGCAATGATATTTTGATTGTATTTTTAAAGACGAACTTACTTAGTAATATCTGCTCTCAATTAAATTAAAAAAAGAAATTCGTTTAAGGCGGCTTATTTTCATGTCAAAGTATATTTCAATCTTGACATTCAAAAAGCCCAGAGTAATACCATTTTTTCATCACTGTCAACTCGGTCAGCGTGGGCTTTGATGAATATTTCAGTCGCAAAAGATCCGTCTCACAAACAAACAGTGTATATAGTATATATCCTTATGGATAGAGGGAGAGAGGGAGAGATGAAACAGAAAAAAAGAAGAATCCAAAGCAAATAATCTCGATGGCAGCTGCATAATGCATGTGCAAACCAAACAAATGTACGTACATCTGATGTATAACGGAGCAGTGCGGCGTATAAAGTATTCCGCGGACGAGAAGTTCGGATTCTCGAAGCGCGTTAGCGCGCACACGGCCCCGGGGGACATTCTTCCGCGAGCGAGATCTGGCCGAGTGAACGAGGAACGGTTTCTTACCGCTGCTCGCCACTTTCCCCGGGAAGTCCAACACGATTCTGTTGCTGCTGTTGCTGTAGCTCTGTTGTTGCTCTTTGCGGGTACACAGGCCTATATATCTTTTGAGGCTATTTGTTCTTTTATTTTTACGTGGGCTGCTTTTACGCAACCAATGGAAACATTGGCGCGCAACCGAGAAAATTACGGACGAGCGATCGTTTACTCCACAGAGTTAAGTGCATCGTCGCTTCAGATTGAAAATGACTAATAATGTAGTGCTATGCTTACGAGAGCTCGAGTGAGAAAGTAGCGTTTTACTGTTTGACCTTAATGCACGTAAGAGTTTGAAAAACAATGTTTGGCACATTACTCTCGATTGCTTCATTTTCTTTTCGACAGATCTTGAATTAGTTCCTCACTATGGTTGTCTTAAATTAGCTCGTGTTGGTTGATTTTTTGATTGAAATAAAAATTTCCGGCAGGTATTATTCGTTTTGGTTGGTAATACGGAAGAAATAAATTATCAGGCGGAACGAGCTTTTAATTGAAAAAGTATACTACTCATAAACCGGACTATTAAAATAGATACTGATTAATTATTGTGTATAGAGGATGCTATATATTAAAAAGTATATTAAGATAATTGCACAATCAATTAATTATACTATCAATAATATGCAGTTTATCAATTACAAAAGTCTATACTACATCGATTGGAAGGTTTCATTAGTTGTTGCTTTTTCTGTATCTTATCCATAATTATTGGAATTTTACGATACTATTGAACTTGAATATCATTGATTCTTTAGACGATTACTCTAGCATTAGTAAATGTAACCACTTATTTCAAAATCGGCGTAGTAAATTTCTGTTTCATTCGTTGATTTCCCTATATATGACAAAGTAAATGATTTATGATTTCATTGAGTGGACGATTTTTAGAATTGCAATGTCATTACTCAATGATCCATTCGCTTTGCTCTTCCCATACATCTTATCGGGAAGCCCAAACCTTTTCAAAAAGAAGACAATCGGATTCCTATAGCAATGAAACGAAAGTTCCCAGACAATGAAAACGTCCCAATCATCATAAATCGATTATTGTTCTTTATCTGCATATTCTCATCTTGAGATTTGTTGCATATAAACAATACTAATAATCAAGCACCATCATCGAGTTATTAGTTTTTATTCATTAAATTCGAGAAAAAATATGTACGAATATTAAGCTCAACAAGTGCTAATTAAGACCGTAAAAATATAAGGAGGATCCCCTGCTGAATCGGTTATTTGAGGTTAATATTCGTTACGTCAAGACCGGCGATAAAAGAAAATATGGCCTAAGATAAATTATATCAGGCAGAATAAGCGCGTACCGCTTCAACCGAAGATAAGCAAATAATTCATTTCGATTCAGTAGAACTAGAGGAGAATGCGCAACCTATCTTTTAGTATGTCTTCGTTGTGAGTTGAACTGGTATTATTAAAAAGAGGTATTTGAAATAGAACTCTATATGCTTTTTTTTTAATAGGTCCCATTATAGTTAAGTCAAATTTCATTGGATCTTATCTCAATGTACCTTGGCACTATGATGTAGTTTGTTTAATTAAAATGTTTGCATAAGACACTGACATACATCTGCGCTCCAAGTTGAGGTAAAAATCTTACTTTATGATTTGGTTTTCGATAATAATCACTAAAGTTAATATTTCTTTTATAATAGACTGCCGAAAAATTTCTTAGTTTGTTGTCATTCAGCGAAAAAAATTAATTTAGCAATGAATCATATATAGCAACGTAATCGCACATATAAAATAACCAAACAAGTACAATCAGTCCAGACAAAAACCTCGTAAATAAAAATCAGATGCAAACCTTGAGTCAAACGATCAATTTTTCTAAAACGAATTAATTGATTAACCCACTGTACGTGACACGGCAATTAACTTCTTTTATTTTTAGCAAACCTTACAAGGTCATTAATATACCTTGTGTGCAACAAGTCGTTGAAATCGACTAATTACAATACATACGGGTGAGCAATCGAGTATGTCTGCGCCTTACGGTGATAAGGACGAACGCGCCCGATAAGCCGTATACGCGCGCCAAACGTTGGCCTTGTCAATTGTGTTTTTTCTTCTTTAGTTTAGTTTGAAACCCTCTTTTCTAGTTAGTCTTTCGCTTCTTACACACCGCTTTTCCTCATTGGCTTGTGACAAGTGTTGCGTTTTTTATTCAAACAGTGATTGCGTTGAAAATGTGATTTTCTTGTGGTGTGAGTTGTAGCATGCTGAGTGTATGGAAAATAAATGAAACATCGTTATAGCTACTGTAAGTTTCGTGAAAAATATTTATAAGCATCCGGACTGTCAGTAGATGATTGATCGGACTCAAGCTTTCTATCTTGCAAACGAGTAACGTCCATGAGAACGTGTTTTAATTACAGCGTACTTTTTTTCAAGGAGTCACCAATTTTTGTATATACCTTGATTTTCACTAATTAGATTTCCACTTTCTTAAAAAAGGAACATATTAAAATAAAACCAACTTTGATATTTTGAGATGAAGATTTTTAATTTGACGATGATGATATTGTGAAAGCGGTTATACAGCTACTTTTCAGCGATATTTCGCGTAAACTTGATAATCTATCGCCTACCTTTTATAGGTATAATATATCTATTGAATTATAGTTAGTATAATTATGTATAATGCGCATTATTTCTTATAATCATAAAACGTCTTGATGTAGGAAAATTTCACACACGAATTTGACCTGTTTCGAAATGTAAATACTTTTACACTACTAGTGTTTCAATATTTGATTCAGATACGCTTGTCAATGTAGGTATTTGAACTGAAAAAAAATCTAATTATAATATCAAATACTAAGTATTGTATATTATACATTTCTGATTTTAATATTTTATTGCAGACATTTTTATTTCTTAATGAAACTTATATCAATGATAGAAAAATTCTAACTGTAAACCATACAAAACAATACTTCATTCAAGCAGTCAACATTAAATTAAATAATAATTAAACTCCAATGACAAGAAAAACATGTTCCATTCTTCGTTCATGTCTTTAATAAAACAAACAGAAAAAAGATACTTACCATTATCTTTCCAGTGATGCGTCTCAGCGAAGCGTAAAAGGCACGCGAGGAAAGAAAAACGTTTAACGAAAATGTATTCGCCGAGTAAATACATATAAAGTGTACAGCACATTATACTCATAAGTTGCAGGAGTGAAATTCACGACTAATTGCTCACGCGGGCGCTTCCTCGTGTAACAACGTATAGCATAATTAGCGAAGCATCGCTTTCTTTTCATCGAAGTTTGTGACCTTGGCTATATATAAATGTATATATAGGAATTAAAACATGCGATGCTTTCCCTTACTTGTAGATGCTGCGCGGGCGCTTAGACATGACAACGTTATCGCGCGCTCGATTGATTATTGTTATTAACGGTTTTGACGCGTTTTTTTTACTCGGAAAAAGACCGTACATGTGAGGCATATAATTAAGCATGTAGACTCAAATTGGTGAGAAACTGTGCCGTCGTGTTCGTTGGATGTTATGCGTGTGCATATACTTTGAGCGAGTGGGTGTATGTATGTGGGTGGTGATCGTAAACGAGTATTTAGGCGTATAAGTAATTTTGCGAAAAACGTTTGGTCGTGGTGAAAGTTTGGTATTCAGAAAAATTATCTTTAGTCTTCGAAATTCAGGGCTTTTAATCCAATATTAAACTTTTTGTTTCGTTTTTTTCTTCTCGTTTTCTTATTTTAAAAGATGCGCAAAACTTCATGCAAGTTAGCATAGTTAAGTGAAAAATTTTGTTCATATTTTATAAAAAGACTAACAGCATTAACAGTATTAACAAAATAAATATTATATAAATGTCTTTGTACATTCAAGAACTGCAGCAAAATATATTGTGAGATCTTAACGAGCGTATGGTGAAGTAATTTCGCTTTTTCAAGCACAATATCGATATACGCCAAACAATGTATTTAAAAAAATATTTACCATGCAATTTATCGTCATGTAATAAGAAATATTAAAATAATTATTGAATGTTGCAGAGGATTCCAAGCTGTCCTGTGAAGGTTCACAGTCCACAGCCCCTAAAGGAGTTTGTAGGTCGCTGTCAAACGATGCCATCGCGGGTGAAAAAGTCTTTCTGCGGCTGCCTACAGGTAAAAACAATTTACCAATGGTAAAAAAAATGTACCATTGTGTTATACTTAAAAGTGACATTGACGGAAATGGTCCTTCATTGTTAAGGCATGTCTAAAGTTTTAACATTTTCTAAGGTCTAAGTTACAAAAACATACAATCCCATTAGAATTGGATTTACCATTATATGTACAAGGAAAATACGTAATCACAAATAAGAAAAAAATTCAAGCTCGTAACGATACCTAATAAAAGGTACTACAAGAAACTTAACGGATAATAATTTATTAATATAATGTGGCAATAAATCAACAATTCTTCGATTTCGATTTCTCTAAGAAATCTTAAATCATCGAATAAAATATCTCTCTCTCCCTCTTTTGAAAACTAGATCTTCGTGCGTTTAATTACTGTTCATTTCTTGATCGGTATCAAACGTGTCATTGTCTATATGAATTTAATACGAAACCAATTAAGTAGGGGTTCCAGCTCGCAGACAAAAAAATAGCACACAAGCAAGCACCTCTTTCACTTTCTTAAGTGGACATATATATACCTATACACGTATTATACAAAGCACTTCGTAACGGGAGCCTGAATCCTCGTATAGACTGGTGTACGCACGAAATTTCAAGTAATACGCTACATATCGTTTCGCTTTCACTCAGTGAAATTCAATTCAGCGCGTACAACCGGCAGTAATACAGGTGGCGCAATTTGTTTGCGCGACCGACGATATCTAATACAATCGTCATAGTAATGACTTGCTTAGAATTTGTATTAACGTTGTTTTAATTTTTCTTTTTACTTTGATGCCAACGTGAAATCGTACGTAACACGTAAATAAGTCATTGCGGTGACGAACATATCGACAAAGATTGTGGATATTTATACAGGAGAAAATTCGTTCGTTTGATTCACTGATTTATACAAGTACCTTTGAGTAACATTTATTATCGTGCTACACTGATTGAATATTCAATGGATGATGTCGTGTTGCCGCTTCGAAGTGGCGTCTTTATGAATAGAGCTATCGTATCTAGATTTATAACATTTGATCGTAATGCTTACTGTATTGTTACTTTCATTTATATTATTTTTCTGTGAATATAATACATACATGCGTCATTATTTCATGGGCATAGGCAATATTTGTACTAATCTTTTCAACCGAATAATCATAATGTTTCACGTATGTTTTAAGTTAATGTAAAAAAATTTTCCGTCAATCCGTGAAATGTAACTTTTATAAAACATACTCCGTATATTTTGAGATGAATTTCAAACCGACGTTAATTATTAAATATTTTAAATTCAGGTCTACTGCATTGTTTAAAAATATTGCAGGGCATAGCTCGCGAGCAAAATATTAAATGTAATAACTTGCTTAATAACGCACGTCACTTGATTGTTATTGATTAGTTAAACATTCAAAGTCGTTCAAGTGATAACATACTTTTGAACATACAAGTGAAAAGGTGATTGAATCTGGAATTAGTCAAAATAATTGAAAGTCTAGCGAATATTTAGATGAGATGCGCGCTTAAAAAACTCGTTTAAAAGCCATATCTAACTTTATGAGCGTAACGCGCTAAGAAAATTACTGTTCTCAAAGATGTTACTCTTGAAAAACAAAAAGTTAAATGACTACTAAACTTCTGTTCATACTAATCAATTTAAATAGGTTCATTTATAGTTTTCTCGTACGTGTATATCCGCTAAACCTTAAAATTTCACTTAATTTTAAATAATTCTAATGATATACTAGTATTGATAAGCATTGTTAGGGAATCTCGTTAGGGAAATTTATTGCGTACTTCTTACCTGACACAATCGTAAAGTTTTTATCCTTTACTTGACATCACGAATCGGTGTCAAGAACCTCAGGAACTACGAATTAAATCATTTTCTGTAATGTTACGGTCCCGATATAATCTTGTTGATTTCTGGACGTAATTCTTGAAATCTGATTCTTGCATCCAGATTCATTAAATGTAGAATTTAATTTTTCCAGTTTTCGTACATGGTATTTCACGGGTAAACGGCTTGCATTCGTTTTGCAACTTCATATTATTACATGAATTTTTTAAAAGTAATAACATTTATATATTTGAGAATAAAATATAGCAACGTATTTCAGAACATATCTTAATTACATCTTATTATGATGTGCATAACTTTTAAGTTGAATGATAATAGAATGTTAAATTATAAATCATAATCACCTCTGTAGTATATTAAATACAAACGTAAAATTTCTTGAGATTTATTTGAAAAGTATTGCAATAATTTGTTTAACAAACAAAAATTGTATGAAAAATTTGATTCCTAGACATTATGGACGTGTCACCCTATGGGTATTACATTTTCAAAGATAAATTTTACTAGAAGTATAAATAAATTATACGTTTTTATTTTGATTATATTAAGTAATAAGCTCAACTCAGTCGAATAGTAAGAAAATACTTATAATTCACTTTAAAATGATTAGTGCAATATTTAAGCAATGTTTCATAAGAATTCGAGTCTTTCCATCAAAGGTTATTCGTTACTTCACATACTTGCCAGTTATACTTTCTAATAAACTTATCCACTATATTTTATGGACATAAAATATAGTGTCATACACACGAACTAAATAAAACCCGTCAATCATGAAATTAATAAGGAATAATGACATTCAAAAATAATGTTGTTCTAATTTTTTCGCCTACACCTAATTATCTTATTTGAAACCAATTCACAGCATTACAATAGCAGATCTATTAATTAACTTACAAATAGTAGGTATGCACGAACGTCAATGGTTGTTGTAATAATACAGTTCAATTATTCATATTATATAACCCTGATAACTAGTGTTACAGTTCTAACATTATCATTCAAGTACTTTTATCAAAGTACTACGACAATATTTCATAGTACTTTTTTCCTATACGCCCCGTTCACTAACACACTCGGTTGATTTAGTTTTCCTGAAAAATTATGTGACTTTATAAGGCCTGTACTGATCTTGCATATGGTGGACGACAACTTTTTCCACTACCAGCGAACCGACAAATGACTTAACCGCAAGTAAGGATTTCCTCGTCGTCGTCTGCTGAACGCGGTGCGCGTAATGAGAAACTATTTTAATTGCGAGCACCTCACTGTAATTATACAATATTCTCTTAGTACAGAGAAAAGTGTCTTGTTGACGAATGTGCCGGTATTAATTACACGTGCTATTGAATGCTGGTTCCGCGTGACTTGAATATCGCCCATTATGCATGTATGTGGCACACAGGTGTCGAGAAAGGCAGTTTTAGAAAGATGTAATCACGTGCACACTCGCGAGAAAAAAATCACACAGTTCGCGCGCGTGCGCATGGGATGAGACAATGCAACGACGACGATTGCGCAAGGATTATTAGGTGCGCGCGCGTGTAAATATTTGCATGCTCCTCGTTTAACTTATACTGTTTTCCGCCCCGATGCTTTCTGAGTTATCGTTTTGTAGGTGGCTTTGGCCCAAGTAATTCTACCTTCAAAAGACAAATAAAGCTGTTTTTATGGTATTTTATATTTTTACTTTAATTCAAGATATACACTGACTTGGCGTATATGTTGTAATGCGTCTTACGTTTTGATAACATACATTTCGAGACAAGTTATTTACATTGTATCATGGCTCATGTTTCCCGAATTTTCGTAATTAAATTCAATTTTTTATTAGTCGGGATCGTAGATTTTCTATGAATTCGTGACTGAATAATAATGGCCTCTTTACGAAACAAAATATTCAGAATTGATTTAGAGATCCAAGTGATGCAAAGCGTTATTATTATCATTATGTAATCATTATTATAAAATGTTTTACACCTGCTTAATTATTCGATTCATTGAAATTCGCGAGATAGCTACCCTTTATTTGCTATAAATTCTAAAAAGTTGTGAAATTCAATTTATTCATGCAGATGAATAATATTCGGTAGAGGCATTGTTCAAGAACAGTTTATCTTATAAATGAAATTTCAATGGGTTTTTACTCGGCCAAAATATTAAATTGTTTAAATATGTGTATATTGATTTATAGACTTAAGAATAGATATGACATTTACCAGGCGGTATGCTGTAATCCTTTTTGAATCGAGTACTTTCTAGCGTTATTCTCACAGTCTCGAAATTATGTGTCAAAGGGCGTTACATAATATTCTATAATATTATTTGAAAAACCCAATCTTCACCTTGCATAACTAGCTATTCTAGCTATTAATGAATTGTATTCATAATTCACAAAACTCATAAAAAAAAGTCATTAACAATACACATGATCTTCCATTAAAAAAGCTGATAATTTATCGCAAAACAAACGATCAATCATGTAATAATACACAATAGATATAATGAGCTCCAATCAAAATCATATTTCCTTCCGCGTCGACTTACCATTAACAAAACAATGAAATATTATAAACCTATATATCTATCTATCACGGCAAAGAAATCTCCGCGAACTTGCCAGTGACACTTGAAAAATTGAAGCCTCACGCGGAATATGATCGATAATCTCAATAACGAGCATGTTTGCATGCATCCGTGTCACATAGCACATATCTCTACTTAGCCTAGTTCTCGTTCCCGGTAGCGTAGCTGACCAAAATGAAACCACACACTGCAGAAATCGTAAGAGTCGTCTGTAGATGCGTGTCCCATCAGCAAACAGCGATAAATTTGTGCAACGTAATTTCCCTAAGGTACCTGTCGCACGAGATACTTGACCTTTGATGCATCATGTCCATTGTGTTCGAACCACGTGCAATACCCCCACTCATCGATTGTTCAACATATTTACATATACGCGACACGATGACCCCGCTAAGTAGTACACACCTTTCGGTTTATCGATGTCTCGATACTGCACAGTGCCAGCTTAATGGTACCGCCTTCGTCTTATTCCTTATGTTTTTGTTTCGCTTATTGAGCGCCGTGACACGGGCACGCGACTTAAGTGTGTCATAACGCACTATACTACCTCACTTGTGATGTATTGCTAGACATTACCACTGTTTCCGCGATGCTTTGGATGTGCTATTTTTGAATAGAGAACGTGACATTCTTCTTCGGATGAATGTCTTCGTAAATTCATCTGGACGAGCTTGCATTTTTTTTCTCATTTTTATGCATAGCAGCTCTGATGATGTGTCTTTTTTTAATAAGGCCTGCAGAAACTATACTTGAAATAAATAAAAGTAATTTAATACTTTAACGATATTAAAGTAATCAATTATTTAACGGTGAAGTGTATAATTATTTCACAGGAAAAAATGCATTTGAATATTCAATTTCCTGATTAAGCATAAAAAATTTAATGACGAAGTAAAATCGTAAAATGCATTTTCCTTACTGTATAGTAATGACTTTTATAGTCACAATAAACTAATTTTACATCGTAAAAAAGTTGCCATAGTATCGTGTCGATTCTCGCTAGAGGCGTGCGTAGTGTGTTTCTTTCAACAGATTCACAATTTTACGCTTGTAAAAATACATTAAAATGTTAATTAATCTATGTTAATAGAACGTATGCTCATTTCGTAGGAGTTTATTCGAAATTAATCAAAGAAAAAGCTAAAACTAAGCGGTTTCATTGATAAAAGTTCATGTGTGAAACCATTAATTTTTTTTCTTTACTAATCAAGATTTGAAAAACATTTCAAATTCCAGAAAAGATTTCTGGAAATTTCGTCTAAATAAAATAAAATGAGTTAGCATTTTCGTTAAACTCTTAACTTACAACGATTCTCAATCACATCTATTCCGCACATTTATGGTATTAACATTGTCATCACCAGCGACCTCGGTCAATAACGTGCGCACGAAGTTAACAAGGCCGGCGCACTAAGAGAGAGAGAGAGAAAGAGAAACGTAGAAATTGTATATATATATATTCATCCAAGGAAAATCTTGACAGTCCATCTCGCATATTTCACAATCGGCGACTTTTCTTTAGTGATGACACATTCTTCGCGAAAGTTCGCGCGGCTTTGGAATTCCCAGGTCTTGTCGGAAGTGTCTCTTTCTTGATTGAACATCGCGCCGGTTGAGGTCAAAGAGATTGATGCACACGTGAGCGTTTTAAGATTCACCACTTCTGATAATTAGCAAATTATTTTAATTACGTAAAAGTAACTTTGACGATTTTTTAATAATAAATATTTTAGTTGCAAACGTCTTCAGTTACAAAATGTATTAATTTATTTGTTTATCAACCTAAATCTCAGTAGAAGAAAGCAACGAGAATGAATTTCGAGTGAAATAAGTATTTTCAAGATCATGTAATGTTATGTTTTTAAAATGTCTTTTTGAAACCAAACTTATTCAAAATAGCATTTAATTTTACGCCTCAGCTTCTGACAATGTGCAATCAAATCAAGGCTAATTTGATATGTATCTGCAATAATATCGATTACATTCAATGTCTTGTCCAGTCGTGAAAACTTCTGAAACGATCGTGGCGTAAATTTGAGTTGCAAATAATTTAAAACGAAATCTTCTTGTTGTGGCGCCACATCGTCAACGGTGTGGTGATAATAATGCTCCGTTTTTACGAGTCGAAAGCGACCGCGATTTTGGGAAGTGGCTATTAAACTTCTGAGAACACAGATAAAACATAATGTATGTGACCCCTTGACGCCTTTTTGCCGGTTGTCGTTCTCTTATACTCGTATACCGAAGTGACAGGACCACCCTAATGCGAGAATTAAAAATTGCATACTTCTTTCTATTTCTCTAGATTTAAACTTGACGTAATCTTTATAAACAAATGTAAACTCATATTAGTCTTAACAATTATAAATGTATAAGATTGCTCAAGTCATTTTCATTCAAATAAAACAATGGTACCTTTCAAAAATATCAACACAGCACTATAGCAGTCCACTAAAATTCTTAATTGGGTTTTTAGGATGACGAGCCACCGGAGATTACGTACTGCGTCGTGGAACAGACGGGCACACTCACGCTTCAAGCAATGACACCAACACTACCGATGCCTGCCGAAGAGGAACTCAACAAGATGTTCCTTGAACTCGTTGACGAACTCGACCTCACGCAAACAAATCGTCAGGCAGTTCTAGCTTTGCCGGCAAACAAAAAGTGGCAGATATACTGTTCACGCAAGGGCAATGGCACCCTCGACAACGGCGGACTCAGGACAACAGATCTCAGTGGTGATCCCGAGGATTACATTAACCGAGTCAAGTCTATTAGTAGTGTAAGCGTATTGCAAACACAAATTGTTCTCCCAAAATTTCAGCTCCAGTCAGACTGTAACGTAATTTTATTATTTCTGCTGTAGAATCAAAATACGGAAGATGTAGAAGAAGTTGCAAATCAAGTGCGACACGCGGAAGCATTGAAAACTGCACTACGGACACAGCCGCACAGTTTCGTCATTAGATTTATAGAATTAAACGGTTTAAATACACTTCTGCAAGTTTTGGAAACCATGGACGTCGAAGCAGCTAATAGCAATCTTCACACAAGTGTTATTGGTTGTTTAAAAGCGCTGATGAACAACTCGGTAAGTACAAAGTTATAACTGACAACGTTTATGTTTTTTTTAAATCAATCTTTTTTATCTGGATGTTTTACATTTTCACAGAACGGTCGAGCACACGTGTTAGCGCATCCAACAGCCATTAATACGATATCGCAGTCATTAGCCACGGAAAATATCAAAACGAAAATCGCTGTTCTAGAAATCCTCGGCGCCGTATGCCTCGTTCCAGGTGGCCACCGCAAAGTACTCGAAGCTATGTTACATTTCCAGCAATATTATTCGGAACGCACGCGTTTTCAATCAATCATCAACGATCTCGACAAAAACTTTGGCATCTACAAAGACAATCTATCTCTCAAAACTGCTATCATGTCCTTTATCAATGCAGTACTCAATTATGGACCTGGTCAAGTGACACTCGAATTTAGGTTGCATCTCAGGTATGAGTTGCTGATGTTAGGAATACAACCGATCATTGAAAAGCTAAGGAAATATGAGAATGAAACATTGGATCGACATTTGGATTTCTTTGAGATGGTAAGGAATGAGGACGAAAAAGAACTGGCGAGAAAATTTGAAAAGGAACATGTAGATACGAAAAGTGCGACGGCTATGTTTGATTTGCTGAGACGAAAACTTGGCCACACAGCTGCGTATCCACATTTGCTCAGTTTGCTGGAGCATTGCTTGTTGTTACCATGTATGTTGAACATTTAAAAGTAAAATTTTATGTATAACTTTAGAACAAACATTTTAATATTCTTCAATACTTTTCAGTGGACTATGGCTCATATCCTCAACACTGGCTACTTTTCGACAGGATCGTCCAACAAATAGTATTACAGTCAGAGGGAAACGATGTCATTGCTACGAGAAATCCCGATGTTGCCCCGATCGAAATCAACGTTAAGGAAATCGTACATTTATTGGCTAAAGAAGAAGAGCTCGTTGCCGCACGAAAGAAGGCCGACGAACTAGAAAAAGAAAATTCGGACATGTCATCGAGACTGGCAAAGAAAGAACAAGAATTAGATCTGCGAACACAAGAGAAAGAAGACATAGAAGCCAGTTTGGCTAGAGTAAAGGAACGTTTGGAAAAAGAGACTTCTCTACACATAGAAACGAAACAGAGGATTTCAGAATTGCAGGATAATATAGAAACATTGTCGCGGCAAGTAAACAACGAAAAATCAGAGAGAAAACGACTGGAACAATTGGTGGCATCGGGTAATCTACCGGATGATGCGAAAGCTACAATTAAAATTGTCGAGGATGATATCTTGGAGAAGGTCGAAGCTAAACCAGCACCACCACCGCCTCCTCCGCCTCCCTTAGCTCCACCACCACCACCATTACTCATGCCTGCTGCTCCTCCACCGATGAAGGTGAGTCAAATTGACTTTTTATAGACAGACTAACATTAATAACAAATAATTCAATTATTGTTTTAAATAAATATTTTCATTTTATTCAGATGGAAATCATAAAAAATGTTCCTCAACCCAGTAACCCCCTCAAATCTTTTAACTGGTCGAAAATTCCCGAGCAAAAGTTGCAAGGCACAATATGGTCAGAGTTAGACGATTCAAAACTTTATAATATTATGGACTTGGATACTATCGACAGAGTATTCTGCGCCTATCAAAAGAATGGCGTGTCCACCGAGGGATCGATCGAAGATCTGCGAAATCTCGGAAAGAATAAAAAGACAATGTCAGTGATTGACTCAAGAAGAGCACAAAACTGCACTATTCTTTTATCGAAACTTAAAATGACTGACGGCGAAATCACAAGAACGATATTGTCAATGGACCAGCAAAACATATTGCATATTGACATGGTCGAACAATTACTTAAATATATTCCTTCGCCCGAGGAAGCCGCTTCGCTGGATATACACCAAAAAGATCTTCAAAGTAGGGCAGACTGTTTCTTACACCAAATATCTAAGTGAGTAGATCAACGATCGAAACAACAAATTTGTTATTGAAAATAACCTTCGTGATTCGCATGAAAAATTCCCTGAACGAAAGACGTAACGAACCTTTTCCACGTCATGAGAGTGTCTTTTTCAAGCACACTTCCGCGTACATTCCCACACACTAAAATGCCTCAAGGCTCAAGATCAATTTAAAACATACAACCCGTTAAACGAAACCCTTCATGATATGAGTCCGTTATTCATATCATACGCGTCCTTGGTAATGCCGCAATTAATATGCTGTACGTCAACTATTTTTCTTTTCTCGCAACAGAGTTCCGCACTACGAGCAACGTCTGCGCTCGTTGCACTACAAGAAGAAATTTGCGGCGGTCATAGCCGAGTTGACACCACGAATGCGCGCAGTGCTTGAGGCTTCACGCCAGGTCGCCCGATCGCGCCGGTTACGCAAACTCCTCGAGTTGGTCCTTGCCCTTGGCAATTACGTTAATCGTGGTAATGCCAGGGGTAATGCTTGTGGTTTCCGATTGGCTTCGCTTAACAGACTGGTTGATACGAAATCCTCATGCGCCAAGGGCACTACTCTTCTGCATTACTTGGTGCAGATGCTCGAGTCAAGGTTCAAGGATGTGCTTGAAATTGAAGAGGACATGCCCCACGTAAGGACAGCTGCCAGAGTCAGCATGGCTGATTTACAGAAGGAGATGGCGAACTTGAAGAACGGGCTACAGGACGTGCAAAGAGAAATTGGTAAGATTGTCATTTATTTCTCTTCAAAAATCATTAGATTTATTTAAAATATACTTCATCGTACATTCACGGCCTGCGACAAATTCATTAACTTCCTTGGATTAATTTTAATTCAAATTGTCACGAATATTCTGTCAATAAGCAATATTAATGAGATTTCTAACAAACAACTATTATCACTGTCGAATAAAATTGAATACTACAACAAATTGACAATAAAATCAAAACATTTTAAATGGTAATTCACAATTATGATCTTTAATAAATTTAAAATACTTGTACGAAAAATGAATTGTGCTCTTTCCTAAATGAATTCAACGAAACAAAAATAACAAATGTTACACTTGTAGAATTCCATCGAGGTCAAGTTCAGGTGCTCCAAGGCGATATGTTCTTACCAGCTATGCGAGATTTCCAAGCCCAAGCTACATGCAGACTGGCAGAAGCTGAGGATCTCTTCCAAGACATGAAGACTAGAGTAATTATTGTTAATTACACGTGCAAATAGATTACTGTATATGAAGACATGTGTAATTAATGGGTACTCTCTATTTGTTAGTTTGACAGGGCTGTAAGGCTTTTCGGTGAGGACTCTGCGGGTATCCAGCCTGACGAGTTCTTTGGTATCTTTGAGAATTTCCTTCAGGCGCTATCAGAAGCCAGACAAGACGTTGAGAACATGAGAAGGAAAGTTGAGGAAGAGGAGCGCCGAGCCAAACAGGAACAGGAAGTGAGTGTAGTAAAACATTTTCATTGCCTTTCCAATTACAAACTCTCATTTTAATAATAGCAAGCAGTATGCTGCTTATAAAAGTGATCGTAAATAATATATTTAATAAATATACATTGGATTCAGATATAATGACCTTGCATATTAATGAGATGATTAATAAAAATACGAAGATAACTTTTGTATCTAGTTGATTTTATTTTAAACTTTATGACCATGGTGTTAACAGTAAAACTAAAATTGACAGATTTAGCAGAAACTGAACATAAATATAATCCCTGAACTGTATTAAATTGTGAAAAATTATATATTCTATCCATAACGTGACTTTAAAAACAAACAAGTGGTGAATAACTATTCTACAAATAAAAAACTTTATTCATGACAAATAATTTCGTATTGATACGAGCTTATGAAATTTCAGCTAAAAAAGCGAACAATGGAGCGGAAAAACTCGCGTGAGGGCATCTTAAATAGCATTTCCTTGAATAAGAAGAACGAAACAAATGGTCAGAATGGTCACGTTGACAACAAAGGCGAGTTTGATGATTTGATTTCGGCATTACGCACAGGCGACGTATTCGGCGAGGATATTGCCAAGTTCAAACGGTCTAAAAGACGTCCAGTAACTCCCAGTGGTGGCGCCGTCAATCAAGACTCGAGAAGGCATAGTGCGCATCGCGAAGACTCGCGTGAGAGGCACTAGATATTTTCTTAATAATCGTACGTCGTTCTAATACTGATTTTACGTATGTTATCACATCGATAATATTAGCTGAACAATGCATCGGAATTTGCAAATGAAACATTCTTTTTAGATTTGCATTCCAATGGCTTTATGTTTGTAGTAAACGAATAAAATTATCATTAATGAATTATGGTAATATAGTCGACAAATATATTTATAGCTATATACAAAATGATTCAAAATATATAAAATGATGACTGATCAGTTAAAAGCAAATATTTGATTAATATAATATACATTTAATATAATTTTACAAATAAAACTCGCAGCAATGATTTTATGGACAATTTTGCAAAGTTATTGCTTTTAAAATTATTATTCACTTTTTTAATGAAATGAATTAGTCGGCATTTTACAAATCAGTTTATACACATTGAAATTGTAAAAAATTTTTAGTAGTGAAAATTTTACATCTTTTTATGACGTGACAAAGACTAGAGAAAGCTTTTTTTGTGTGCCAAGGTTTAATAATGAAATAGTATTATGCAAAATGAAGGTGCACTCATTCACTGGCAGTGTGTACATAGACATTTTTTTATTTTCCAGTGTTGATAGAGAAAAATGTTTTGCTCTAGTTATAAGTTATAAATAATAAAGTATAATTTGTGAAATTGGAAAATTTTACAAACCGATAATTTTTTTCTTTTTAGTTTTTGTACAAAAATAAAGTTTATTATTATTTTTATTCAATTTTGTCTAGTTAAATTAGCGAAACCTAATACAGAAGCATTTATAATCAAAGCTAACGAACGAATTAAATGAAGGCTTTTTATATAATCAGATCAATCATTGGAAAAACTCTGTTTTACGTGATATATCCTCATTGTAAATATAGTCATTATGTTATATGTATTATACGCATATATTTTATTATAGCCGTTATTCAACTTTTTCACAAAAAGTTGTTTCTTAATCCAGTATAGAAATCATCCATTTCATAAAATTTTTACCCATAGTTTATTAATTTTTCATCAATGTCAAAGATCTGTTTATTTATTTGTAAGATAAATTATGTTGGTACAGGATATATCTTTAAAAATATTGCAAAAATGACAAAGAACTTTTTGTAAACAAAATTATCTGATGTAAATGAATATTAATAGTAATGATTAAAACAATGAGTACGCAATTAAGTTTTTGTTTGATTTTCATACAACAGTCTTTGAAATTAGATTACGAAAACACCATTCAAGGAAAAATGAAAATAACACAAGTTAGAAGATTCAGTAGTAATGTACTCGTTGAAACAAAATATAGTCGATACAAAACATATTATTATCAATATATATATTTATTGATGAAACGTCAGAAAACCATACATTATGTTATAAATGGATTAGAGGAACTTGTTAAATGGTTAAAAAATAGTAGGGTATTTATATGAACTATAACATTTCTGAGAAAACATTTTAACACATCGAATTCTATACTTATAAGATATAGATTTTTTGGAATTTTATACAAATAAAAGGAAAAATACGCAAAATGATAGAAACGAGAATAAGAAACTGGACCAAATTAATTTTGCAAATGACATTTTTTTAAATCAAAAGCTGTAGATCGGTAATACGTAACGATAAATATAATAATATCTTGGATCATCAGAGGTAATGTGAATGCATATGTTATGACTGTAAAGAAATAAACCAGTTGTTTGCAGTTTATCTGCTGTTTCGCTTTAAAAAGAGTGTTAAAGGCCTACGTATACAATTAGTTATTAATATTGCCTGAAAATATCATAAACCTACATCATTTTAAAAAGAAAACAGTTGTATTGGTTTTAAAAAGGAGTAATTAGACTACGTAAAAATATAAAAATGTGAATTGTGTTTGTAGAAAAATAAATGTGTAGAAAAACGAAAATGCTACCTAAAGTGGGCTATCTACGGAGTAGGAGTTGATGTTTTGTATAAGCTTTTTGTACTTTTGTAAATATGCATTTTATATACATACATACAGATAATTTTCACGAATATACAAATAAACGAAGGATTCTTATCCAATTAATATATTAATCTAACATTATTATTATATGTATTAAAATATGAAAAACAAATATATAATATGTATAATATAAATTTATATCGTAATTTATTTCCATGTATTTCATTCATTTAAACAGAAACTTTAACAATATAAGTTTTTATTGTGAATATTTAAAAATGTATACAATACGTACAAAAGAATTCTGAATTTTCTTAAATATGTGCGTATATTTGATATAACCATAGGTGTGTCGGTAAGTTAGAAATTACTGTTATCTTAGGTTGTTATCTTAGGCTGGATAACGTGACAGCCTGTTATATCATTAGATGTTATTGTATATATTAAAGCCTCGTATAACAATAGCGAAATCTAGATCATCAATTAATATGCGAATATATTTATCTCCTTCAGGTAATTAGCATAGATAGAACTAAAAAAAAGATCATGGAGTAAACAAATGAAAGGAATTAACTGAAAATTTGCCACATTTGCTAAATTTCAAAATATTATATAAGGTTGCTTTTTAAATATAATATTTATAAAAATTTTCATTGATAAATGATTGCAAACTGTTGCTGTACTAAACGTTTTAAATGCTTCAGTTCCTGTCTCAATTATTAATTGTTTGATAAATCTCAAAGAATGAATATTGGAAAGGTTGAGTAAAATTAGAATAAAAATGATTTTTGTTCAGAAACTTTATTATTTACGTACACTAGCCGACTACTATGCATGTGACTTTTCACAGACATTCGGACACGAATAAGAAGTCTTATGAACGAACGCTGTTCGTACAATAGCTGCATTTATTGAGTCACTTTTTCTGTCAGCACACAGGCCATTTTTCTTTACAAATGACAGTGAATGTATGTCTGGTTGACTGTAAATTTATTATGCATGTATCATCATTACCGTTACTTTAATTACTTAATTTGTTGTATCTCTTTAATTTTTTCGCTTGATGAACTTGATTGGAATATTGGGTATAACTTTTTCCCGAATTCTTCTTCTTCAAATATAGTGCATTACATTTAATTGTATGTAATCTAAAAGTATATCGCATCGAAGCGCTCGACTTTTCGTTTACAACGACGAAAACAGTCTTTCTTGTACTTACATTTCTATAAAAATGTGTAACGTAAAATGGCTGAAATAAATTATATTTATCAATTAATATCAACATAACACAGCATTAGTAATCGGCAACAAATTTTCTCATTTACCACTATTTCAGGAATTAAACTAAATAATCTTTTATTTCCTCGTAATTGAATCAAAATAGTATTGCGAGATCACATAATAATGAAATCTATATTTCCATGTAATCATTTTTTAATTTTTAATGGAAAATTCATTTGTGCATCTATCTACAAATCATGTTTAAGTACTTACATCAAGTTTATTCGTGCATTAAACGATTAATTTTCCATAAAATATTTCGCAGGGGTTTAATAAAATATTCTTTCATTCGATAAAATATGCATAAAATATGTTTAGTCTAATAAAAAATAAAATAATAAAATGAACATCACATTGACATACGAAATACGTAATATATAAAAAGTGGAAGATAAAAAAAATCTATTAATCGCATTCACGTGAGAAACAAATAGCTCGATCGCTTCGAAGCAATGCGACGAAATATTTCTTTATTTTTATTTATATAGCCGTATTTATATATTTATATACATGATGAATAATGAGATCGAAATCTCAATTCATCGCTTGATTGCCTGACAACGGAATAAAAAATGTGAAAATTAATAGGACAGAGAAAAATTAATAGTGAGTTGAAGTGAAACGCGATAGATTAAACCCATAATACTCTGATTAATAAAAAGTACAGTGCCTTATAAGTTAAGATATATTGCACATTTGACAACAGTTAAGTTTTCCTTGTCTCTTAAGTACTCGAGTATAGGAAGATTTCTTTTCGTTTTCTGTTTCAAGAGTCAGCCTCTTCGCTTATTATTATTTATTTTATATTTCGTTTATTAATTTTATGTGCTCATACTCATCCATTCATTCACATGTTTGCACTATTTTTTATAATATTTATATCTCTTAGTTGATTCGTATAGAATATTCACTCCGACTTCCGTCTATACACTTTTTTCTTTTACTAACGCTCACTGTGACTTCGCTTATTCCCCTATAGTCATCCAGTGTATAACATAGCTGCATTGAAATTACTATATTTTCAATTATACATAATCAGTAGGTACTTTTAACATCATTCGATGTATAATTGCCTGTTTCTCACTTTTCTTACGAGGTAAAATATTTCGTGAAAATCTCTGTAGATGTTTCCAATGACTTTTCTCATGATAAATAATTGATTACACTCTTGTGTTATTACAAGATTTGAATTTCTATAATAAGCATATAGATAGATTTCAATAATATGAATAACGTTTTTTTCTTCAATTTTTCTTCAATTTTTCTTCAATTTTCAAATGATCAGATCATTTGTTGAGTGTTATCAGGTCTTTTTTCTTTTGATCGAATAAGTCGTTCATATATTTAAAACATTTTTTTTTATTTTCAAAGCTTATGAAAATAACCTTTTCAATGATAAATCAATATTCAGTTATTTTCGTTTTAAACGAGCTAATTTATAAAATATAATTTTTACAAAATTTACAAGCAACCACTATATTGACGAAAATATATTACAATACAATTTTTGCATAACACAAATTTCTAATCTATTGTTTCAAAATTAAAACGTTTACTAAAATCTACTCATGAACAAAGTTGAAAAATGTTCAAGTACATTTCCACTTTAAGGAACAAAAATACAAAGTATAGTTTTCACAGATTTTACGATCTTTTTAAAATGAACTGTTTGAGCTCGAAAAAAAATGAGAATAAAACGTGTCAAAGGGATTTGTCATTATGTTCTAAGCCGATTATATTGTAGATCGCGTCTCACTCGTCTTCTTTGATAGCGTCGGAGATTTTCACTCGTTATAACTCTTTTTGAATTCTGGTTATCATCATCTCCTTTCTTCGTTGTTAGGCGTAAATCAGTGCTCTATTAACTCAGTCATATTTCAGTGCACAAAGGATACGGAAATTTCGCTGTCTGAATTGAAGCACACATTACTCTTCTTCGTACTTGTAATCCCCTCAAAGTAAAATTCAACTGTTACGTCAAAAGTTTGTAGTTAACCAAATTTCGAAAATTAAAATAGGGATACTAAATAAAGCACTAAAAAATCTTTAATTGGTTATGTTTGTTAAAAAATCTTTTTTATCAACCGTCAAATTTCACTCTGAGAAAAGATATTGTACTGAAAACTGTCGTTATCAACATTCGGTTTTCTTCGTTGCATTAAATACAAATAGTTATCAAGTTTACTCGCAGTTGCAAGCGAATATTTGTTTGCAGACCAGTACACTACTCAATAATAAAAACAATAAAATTGGGAGAATGAGAGTGAAGTTCATATAGCCGGCTGATTCTTTCATCTATAACATTTCGCACTTTTCGGTAGATGACGCTACGAGTTACTTGTTGAAAAAAGTAATGTTTAGGCCATATCAGCGTGTTTTCGATGCTTCTGAATTACATCCAAAGGAATCCGAATACTGCTGCCAGCTATGTTATTGGATATTTATATCACTAAACTCGATGATTTGTCGTTCTGTAATGCAAATAATTCATATAAGCATGCATTTAATTATATCAAAATACGAAGAATAATGTAGGAATTCGGTGAAAGACTTTTTGTAACTTTGAAAGAAAAATAAAGATTAAACTGATGAAAGCCGTACCTTTAGACCGAGGCATGCAACGTGCTAGTTTGCGGAGCCGTCGAGTAGGGCGCCGTTTCGGGGGTTCCGGCGGCTGGCTGCAAGCTCAACTGCAGCTGATGTTGCTGAGCTTTCGCCCTCAAACAGGCAATACTCTCGTTCCTTAGCTGCTCTGTATCTTGATGTAAACCTGATGTGACATACAAACAAGCAATTTCCAATTTGAATGTTAAATTTGTCCGATGTAGAATTTAATTATCAAATTTCATTCCTTGCGTCAAACATCTCGTATTATTTGTGATATACAAGAATAAAAAACGGTACATTTCATGTGAAGAGTTTAATTTTCACAATTTAAAAATAATAATTACCTATTAAAACTTTTGAATCGAAAAAAATAGATAAAGACGTAGTTAAGATTAGTGATTGATCTTGCTTAATTTCTTCATTCCCAAAAAAGTCCAATTTTCATCTTGAAATCGGCGTTAAAAAAGAAAATTGAATCAACTTACCGGAAGAAGAGGATGCACCCATGCCGTCTTGACTCTCCTGTCCGCTCTCCGAGCTCGTGGGGCCGCCTTGATGGTGATTGTGGTGGGGCGGCGTGGCACTGCCGGCCCCGTGATCGTTACCACTATCATCGCCGGACTTAAGGTGCTCCGCTGCCTCAATAGACTTGCGGTGCATCCCTACGGGGCCACACTCAATCAGATCGCGTAGACGTTTATTTTCACTGTCTTGATTAAAGCTGCTTGTCTTTGAGGATTGCGCTGATAGAGACGGACAGAAAACAGACGGCAGGTTGCCGAACAAATTTTTTTTCTCTTTTTCTCTTATATCAATACAAATTTTACTTTACTATCTTTTTCAGCGTTGAAAATGTGGATTTTTTTCTTTTTAAAAGGCAATTGACATTCTTAACGTTTTAATTAGAATTTATGCTGTTAATAAAATATTTTAAATTACATCCTTTCGGCCAATTAAAAGTAAATTCACCCAAGAAAGTGACAAAGATAAGTTAGTAAGTTTAGTTTAAGTTTTTTTTGGGAAAGATTTAATGGTAAACTATTTCTTGCATTTCCGAAATCCTCGAAGACTTTGTAACTTTAATAGACATTGAAATGGCGCTTCGCTAATTATACATGTAAGCATATAGAGCACATTTAGCTTGCACATTTAAAAATAAGTATGATGCGTGTCAAATTAGAAGACAAACGATTTTGAACAAAAAATTTAAATAAACATGTAATTTTTAACTGTAATTGAATACATTTTGGTTTTCGTATTAAAAAGCAAAGCGATAAAAATATTTGCATGCTAGTGGTATTTAGTTTTATAATTCAAGTTCTTTACAATTAATATCGTTTGTATATACCGAATAAAAACTTTTTATCAAAAAATCTTTCATCCAAAACAAACTTAAATAATGGAATAAAAAAATGTAGTTAATAACACAATCAGAATCGACTTGCATAATATGTCTTTTGTAAGTTATTGAGCAATATTTAAAAAGAAAAGAAAATTTACCTAAAAGCCAGGGTGCAACAGACTCGTTTTCCTTGGCACTTTTGAGTATAGTCTCGGGCAACGGCAGTGAATGTCTCACCATCGCGCCATAGAGGCCGTACTCTGCCATAATGGTACTCCTCCCCCAGCACTTTTCAGTCTTACGCCATTTTGCTCTCCGGTTTTGGAACCACACCTGCAATAGAACAATTCGATTTTATGTAATTCGTACCGAATTCTGTTAAACGTCAATTGTAATGTTATTATTTAATTATTTTTATTGTGTTATTGAATGTCATTATACTGTAAATTAAATTCTACGAAGTTAATGAATAAAGAGGGAATTTATGTCCAACGTAATTTATATATAAGATTGATCGTTACGATGTACATTATAATAAAATGTACAACATGTATTACATTTCTGCTACTTTTAGCTCATGTAGATTCTAGAATTATTCAATTAATTAATAAATTTACAACGTCAAATGCTAGCTATGTCATATTTTACAGATTCCATTTCATACAGATGTATGGAAAAAGTATATTGGCTATAATTCTGCTACTATGCATCTCACTGGCATATCAGAAAGCCAAACGCTCACACAAAGATAAAAAGCTGTACGCGAGAAATGAATGTAAATTGAACTGATCGATATCATAAAAGGATATCTCCCTCGCTAATTACAAGCGTTGACCATTAAAATCCCGTGAAAAAAATATTTTTAGTCTGGAAACCATTATACACCCAATTAGGGGTTGCGTTCGCTTTCAACACGCGCGTCTCTCACTCTCTCTCTCTCTCTCTCTCTCTCTCCCTTGTACCTCGATAGTCTTCACGGTTAAGTAGTTGAACAGGAGGGGTTCGTTATCCTATTTTTCCTTTTTGCGAATGCCGCTAAAAATAGTCGCTAATGATCCTCCCACCCCCCTTGCGCGCCAAGTAAGACCACCTAACGCGCGCGCTACGTTTGCGGTCGCGTGCCGCCGCGTCCTCGCCCGGGTCACGTAACAGTATCAATTTTAACGATCGCCCGCTCTATATATGATGTGCGTGCACGAACTCGGTGGTCTTGCAGATATGCTACACAGTGCAACGAGCAAATGGTGATATCGTTTTTCCCAGCTGCTTCTGCTACTGCTACTACCACTACTGATGTAATTTATACGGCACCTCGTTAGCGTTGCAGGATAATTTTTAAAAGAAAAATTTCATATTGATTGGGGTTTTAATGGACTCACGTTGTAAAAGCGTTAATGCTATAATAATAATAATAAAGAACTGTTAGTTCTTTTGAATACTTCAATGACATGTTCTTTATGTCATCAAAGTTTTATCAACTAAAACTTAACTATTTTCATATATGATACTGTTGCAATAAAATGAGTAAAGTCACAAATACACTGTCAATCGGAAAGTATATACCTTTCAAAAGGATTACCAACATAATCAGCACAATGCAGAAATCAATTGAATGTTGTCATAGTCGCTGATAAAAATGAATCAATCGACACCGTTTTGACAGGCAGTTTAAATACATCAAGCCTATTCAACCAGGCTGTGCCTACAACTCGTTCATCTCTTTCGCGCTAACATTACGCGCAAAATGCAACGCGCGTACGTGACTATCAGTCATTTAAATGCCGTAACCCAGCCTCGTCGACGCTTTCTCTCTCTCTCTCTCTCTCTCTCTCTCTCTCTCTCTCTCTCTGTCCTGGTATACGAATGAGAGTGAGAGAGACAGAGAGAGAGAGAGAGAGAAAGAGAACGAGAAGGGGGACACGCCTCGGGGGCAGGGCGTGCACCAATTTGTAGCAACAATGCTAAAGTCACCGGCAGAATTGGGAGAGTAATTCGAATGAATGCACGAGCGCGCGTTGCCCTGTCAATTTGGCTTGACAGCTCACGCTTAGATTTTAACGATCCACGGTCTACAGAGAGAGACCGAGAGATGCGTTATTTTTCCTCCGTTAGCTGGCTTTTCCTATACAACTCAATCTGTTTTATTTTAAAAAATACGCCTGAGTAATGAATAATTTACTGTTATTGACCAAGTTGCTTTTTTTATCTCTACATACCGTTGCTGGAAGGCGACGGTACAGGCATCTTTTTTTTATATTTTTTGTACAGTATATATATTTTGTCCGGTAACATTCGATTATTTTCGAAATGTGAATATTATTGAGGCATATATTTCTTAATTGGACAATGAACCGTGAATTTATTCCAAGTCATAAAGAAATATGTCAAAAATAGAATTTTGTTCATCCGGTACAATAATAATTATTGTACAACTATAAAAAATTGTCGAAATGCGAATGTCAGTAGAGTATGAGTTTATTCGCAACTCTATAATACACAGAGAATATTGTGTAAACTATAAGAAAAAATACAAAAGAGTGCATAGCTGCGGGGTCATGAAAATATAATGAAACGAACTTTAGCACTTATAAATTTTTCATGAATGACATTGCGAAAAATCGGGAAACTTTTAATTGTCGCTCGTACCAAAGTTTAGCGCGAATGAAAGAATTGTGAAAATTCGTGGTACAGAATCAAGGAAATAAGGGCAGACTTGGCTTGAGGATACGGAAGTTGAATTATTGGGATCAGCCCGTTTTCATGGCGATTCATTCCGTCACTCCACCAGTTGTCGCACATTCGGATGATCTAATCGTTATACACAATAAATTTGTGTGTATTTATATATATGTTGCATAATCTTGTATCGACACAAATAATAACTACGGTCGTGTGTTGAAATATGACGGAATTGAAACTTACTTTTTGAACAATAATATCTCATCAAAGAAATTCGGCAATTATATAAGGAGTCGCAATATAAATATATAGAGTAATTATGTAGCTAATTACATAAAAGTATGTTTTACATCTCGAAATAGAGAATCCTTTGAAAACGTTATTTTCATTATTCAAAATGTAATACTTTCAGAAAATATAAGCAGCAAGGATATATTTGAAAATTTGAACAAGCAAGTAGATGCAAACATAAAAAGAGAAAAGAAATCAATCTGAGTAACTTGCTCCCAAATTTCCCCTCTGGCGAACGGCATCGTCGTATCGGCTTTTCCTCTTTCGTCGCCCGCGCCCTCTCGGTTCATCCCATGAGCTGCGCGGCTTTATTGGCATACCCGGTATAATATTTGGAGCCGGCCATGCGCAGTGGTGTGCCACGGCGCGGCGTATCATCGATCAGCTCAGGCAGAGTCGACGACTATGACTATTGGACCAAAACAAGAAGAACCCGAGGGATGTATATATGCCCCGAACGTAGAAACACTTTTCAATGCTGAACAAGGGAAAAGGAGAAAGAGAGACAGAAAGAGAACCTCTCTATATACATCAGGATCGAGGAGGGCGAATTTACGAATCACTAATACACCGATCGAAGAGCCCGTGAGAGCACAATGACGAAAGCTTCGTCGCGAAAGGGGATGATGGAAAGTACGCCATGGTCTTTATGCCTTGCGAGAGTGGCCGAGGGAGATACATAGAACCGTGCTTCTTGATTGTTACTTTGTGTACGGAAAAAAATATCGAGATACTTCTTTGCTATTGATTGGATGGGATGTCATCCATATATATATTGCGCGAATCAGCTTTTTACACTGGTATTACTAGGTATCCTACAGTTATCGTAATATACAACACATGGAGCCTGCAGAGCGTGAACGGTAACTATGATATTGTCTAGAGAGGTTACACGATTTGAACACCCTATATTCATAATGACAAGATCTGTCAATCAACAGACGATTTCGTTTGAATAAAGAAGATGTTGCGTAATGCCGTTATCAAAACTCGGTTGTCATTTCATTATTCTTACTCAATGACTTCATTTCAAAACTCACCGCGAGATACATCCTTTTGTCATGCGTGTATAAACTTTCTTTCTGGAAACTCTTGAATCATGGTCCCAGTGAATTAAAAAGAAAACAACATATATAAACCAAACGAAAAGAAAAAGATTATTCTAGATTATGCACTCATCACGTAGGAGAATATGCACCGGGTGGGCGCGAATGCATATATACAAAAGTGTGTATATCGAAACACAGCCACCTGCTCGATTGACGTCGGCAACACTTGAGAAAGGAAGGCACAAGTTTGTCGGGTGTTAGGATGAGGGTCCTCCACGACAGAGAGTCTTCCTCTCTCTCTCTCTCTCTCTCTCTCTCTCTCTCTCTCTCTCTCTCTTACATCGTAGCATTCCAAGGATTTAAAGAGATGCGAGGATGAAAGAAAAAAAAGGAAATGAAAAAGAGGCGTGGGAAGAATATACGTATACCGCGTACACTGAGAGCAGACGATCGAACGAGGATTGGGAGGATAATTATCAGCGATCGCATTACCGCCACAAGAGACTTTAATTTATGATCAGCCTGTAATGAGACTCGCTTTCTTTAGACTCTTTTATTTGTTATCTAATGAGTTTCATATTTCTCGTTAATGCATCACTTCTTCTACTTATAAAACATTACTGATATGTATCGAATGTGTACCTCGTTTCAATGATTATGGTAATTTTGATTAGTATGTGCTCTACACGCTTGAATTCAATTTTATCAGAATTTATATCGTTATTTATTTCAAGTCTCACTTTTTTTCCTTCTTCCTAGTAATTAATAAGTTCGCAGCATACAGAGTCGATACGATATCAATTCATTAATGTTATTAAAATATGAAGATCATATTGAGAGGTTATTTTTTTATAAATCCCTGTAAAATGCTAAAAACATCATTAATGAGATGTCTCTGACGACATTAATCCAATATTTGCTTATAAATGTTAGCGTTTGCGCGTGTATTGATGCTGTACAAGATAATTGATTGGTGTCTCGCGAGTATCACGTATAAATTGAATTTGACCTACTTCATCTTTATATCACAATAATTAAGGACGGAAATAAAATTGTTGTTTCGATTCGTAAGAAAAAAGTTTGCAAAAATTCCAATATCAATTAACCATTTGCGAAAATAAATTATGAGGCACCTGCATATGCTTAAAAATAAAATTCTGTTAAGTCGATACGAATGTATTGCAGTTGTTAACAAATCTCAAACTACATTCTTGAAAACAAAAAAAATCACGATATAAAGAGTTTTGTTATAAATATTGCAAAAAACCGCAAGTGAAAAAAAACATGTTCTAGTGTTTGCTAAAACAAGTATATAAAGTATTCCGATATAACATTAGTCCGCTCTTCTTGTCCACTAATAACCGGATAATTCGCGTGAGATGCATGTGCGGGGGTGAGAGGGATAAGGAGTAGGGGGCAATAACAAGGGTCTTAATCGTCTTTGATCCAGGCGACAACGACTGATTAAATTCCCACAGGCAATGTCCCCGCAGGCTTTGAGCCCTCTAAGCCAATTAATCGCGTGCAAATAAGCGTCGACGAGCCAAGCAATTGTGCTATCAGAGTTTACCATCGTACAGCCCGCTATACCTACACACATACATATATATATACATATACATATACGTAAAGTCGCGTCGCACGGCGAACAAATGGCGTCGCACTTCTGCTGTAGTTAGTGCTGCTACTGCTAGTACTGCAATGAACTTGTCCTCTGTGGCACTCGAGTCCAAGCCTATAATGAACTGCTGCGCTCAAATTACGCCGATGATTTTCCTGTTACCTTACAGCTGCTGCGATCGATTGGTCATTAAAGAATCGAATGTTGCATGTATATAGAAATCCTCGAATTGGTCGAATACTCTTGAAAATGTATACGTCTCGCAATTATACATTTGAAGTTTAACATATGAGAGAGGAGTTGAGTTAGTCCGTTATTTAATCATTCCCCAATTAGCAATCGCTTCGTGGTATATATGTCCTATTGTGAAGTAATATATCACGTATGTACGCGCGAATACAGCTTATTAAATTATATATATGTGTGTGTGAAAGAGATGTGCGCGCAAGCGTAGAAGCCGCGGGGCAATACATGTAGCCGTGTAGCTGATAACGTGCGGCGGGCATATACGTTTACGAGAGAAACCCCGTCGCGCAAGCGCCACGCGTCGGCACATCATTACCACGAGACACTTGCTATATCTGCCCTTGAAGCTTAGGGTCCGCTAATCACATTCGGCATGGATGAGAGATTGTCTATAATAGGTACAGTAAGAAGGTACCGTATATAAAGGTGCATTATAGGTTCATTAGACATGATTTCTAATGATTTTGAGGCTACTTTATGGTCACTAGGTTAAAAGATATTTTAGTTTCTGTAAGGATATATGGTATATGAAACTGATGCCTTGCGTTTCTATAAGATGACAAGCAATAAACTGTCGTCTTTTCATTTTCTCGAAATATTAGAGATGATAAGAAATATTCGTGTTAAGCGTTACAATAAAAATTGCTCGTATGAATAATTGTGCAAACGCAGTTAATCTGAAAAAGTGAAATTCATGACACTATAGTTGATTTCCCACATTTAAGCAAAGAAAGTCGTCATCACGTTCGAGGAACGATTTTCAGGCTGAGAAAGTCTCTTCCCGTACGCGCGCGTGCCAAACAAAGCAATGAATTCCAGCTGAATGAGTTTTACCCCCCGAAAAATTGACCGATAATGCACATTAAGGCCTCGCGGAGTGTAACGCGCGCCAAGCAAATAAATTTTGGCCACCCTCGTTCTGTCAGAGCTTTCATGAACGAGAGCTACATCTATCCGTCTATTATATGAGTGGTTTGCTTTACACGACGGTGATGCACTTGATTTTGATTTATACTAATTTTTCGGAGATCAGATTTGTTTAAGTTTAGACAAGAATAATCGTCAATGAAACTTGCCTACAGCTAGTGATTCGATTTTATTTGCACTTATAAACGTTAAAGCGCGCACGGAACAAAAGACAAATCAACTAAATTCGAAGTCCGTATCTACGATGGTATTAGAACGCGGGAATATTGGAAGCATCGCCAAAGAATATCCGGCAATTTGGGCGTGCCGCAATTGTCAGTGCGAGACTGCGTTTATAAATTCTAATAAAGCGTTTCGTTTTGCGCGTGCACGCGAGGGACTCTCTCATGTCAGTAGCAGATATAAATCTCGTCTAACCGAATTAACGAGAATCATGGACCGAAGTCTGCCGCTAAACCACGCCCTGATCACGTATATTCGTGGTGCTTGTGCACTACCGATGACCGACTGTCTTCCTCCCCCGTTCACTTTCTACGATATACGCGCGCACGTTCTCGCGTTTCTTTTTGTCTCCCGGCGAAGTAATAGAAAAAAAGAGACAGAGAGAAAGCGTTTAATTTCCTGGCAGTCCTCGAGGTTCTAGTTGCTAACGAAAATTAATGGACGCGTTTTTCGATTTTAATTGCGGACTCGATGCTTCTTAAAGGAGAGAGAGATACTAACGAGTAGTTGTGTAATGTAATGTGTCCTGCAATTCTTTTACACTTTTATTTTATTATTTGAAGAATGCGTACACACTGAATAATTTCTTACAGTATGTAATACTATTTTTGTCAAAATTATTATGTGACTGGGTTCATAATTAGAATGTCGTATTCGGTATTTCTATAAATATGAGCAAAAGTTAGTACCGTAATAGTTAATTTCAAATCAACCTATATACTTACATCCGATGAATAGAAAAGTTTGAAGCGTAATTGAAAGTCAAATTCCTACCTTAATGTTTCTCTGTAACTTTATTAAATTCGCGATCCAACAGTATAATCGTATACGTAGGGTGGACAAGGATGGGGCTCATATAAAGAGAGACAAAATAAAAGGATGTTGCTGAAGATAAAGCCGGTTATAGAGAGAGCGTGAGAGAAAGACACAACGAGGGCCACTTTGAATGAATTCCATCGCAAATCAATAGAGTCGCCAGCCTCTTAGCTTGCCTTTATAAAAGGCGCGAATGTACATCCAGGGAGACCTGCCAGGCGTCACGAGTCAATGCTCGGCTGTTAATATAAATAATTGATGCGCCATAGGGCGGCCGACGAATTCATTCGACAAGGAAAGGGGGTTTAGAACTTTTGTACGTGGCACTGTCTCTTATAGAACGTACGACACGCGCAAGAGACACCGGCAGGATTAGGCTGCGCTATGCATGTGCTCCTTTATAAAGAACTGAGGGATACTGAAAAATTTATTACCACTTAATAAAGTTTTTTTCACAATGCATACTGGGTACAATGGATGCGGGTTTCGATAAACCTACTTCAAATTACAGTTAATTATTATTTTATGTGCATTATACTTGAAGTTTAGAAAAGTATTTGCAAAATAATATATAAAAATTAATTGATTATAAAATAGCATGTGCGTACACATCAAATACGCGATAAGTCTATAATCGTGATGAAGAGAAAAAATATTGTCTGAACGAACACGGGGATTGTAATAAAGAAGGAAAATCAGAGTCTGGACCATATTATTTTTAATACAATAAACCATGAGAAGTTTTTATAAAGAAATCGTTTGTATCCTGTTACTGTATATTTAAGCTGATTGGTAGTTAAAAGCTATGCTTAAATGAAAATTATCACACTGTTCGATTCAATTCTAAAATTCGATTTAGTACAAGTGATTATCCTATCGCTCAAGACATTCGTTATCCTTCGAGCTCAGTGCGACTACGCACATGTGCGCCTTATATATATAAGAGTGCCAGAAATCAACCCCTGCACAGCAGCAGCAACAGCATCGTTTGCGCGCCCTAAATAGACGTCCCAGGCGTCATTTAATCATTGGCAAGCGAACGATAGAAAATTCATGAGAGGGAAAGTTCGTACAAACAGCATATCGGACACACCCCATTGTACATCGTCCCTTTTGTCGTGTAACCAGTTACGAGGGATGAGACGTATACACGTCTATAATATAGGCTTTCTTTGACTGTGAGAGCGAGTTCACAAGTTGAATCACACTCACGTATATACGCGAAGAGTCTTTGATCGATTGCGAGTAATTAGATTTTCATTCGATTTCCAGCCATTCAAACAGTCAAGTGGACAGTTGGATGTTTCAAATTCGAAATTCGTTTATCAAAGATTTTAACCTTTTACAACAAAGTTTCTTGGAATAATTGTATCGATAAGATAATTGAAATTGTCGACTCGAGAAAAAGCAAGCTACAAAAAAATTTCCAACGAAAAAATCACTATCAACTAGCTTGTGATTTGAATAAAGTCTTTTTCACGTCCGTACTTGTGAAAACTTTGAACAGCATTCGCACAATTACACCTGGCCGCACTACTGTGTGAACGTGGTTTGTGAGGGTATAGCAATTGCGACGCACTATATACATCGCAAAACAAAGCGCAGCTCAGCGAGTCTGCTGGCAAAACAAAAAAAAACTCAACTTGTGAGCGTAGATAAAAAGAAAGCGAGAGGGACAGAGGAAAATCGGGGACAGCATCGATTGTAACGGAAAGCCAGTCGAGCGAGAGCTTTTATTCTCGTCTTGCCTGACCCATCGTTCGAGCCCGGGAATGGATTGTGCGTCCTCGTCTCCTCGGCTTTGTGATTGGTCCTTTTATTTGCGAATCGTTCGACGAATTTTTTCGCGCTGTTTTATTGCAGCCTTCTCTCTCTCCATGACGTTGGACCAGAGGCTTTCAATCCACGAAAGCTCTTAGCCGGCTACGTAATTGTTAAACTGCTGTTCTGAGCTTTTTTCTGCCCTTTGATTGCAATTCGATGCACAATTTTCCATTCATATGTCGTCTCTTTAGTACGTTCTGTATCAGTTGTTATGGTCTTGTAATTTTACGTAATCATGTGGTTTTCTCCTGGTATACCTATACAGGATTCTCAGAAAATTCTATTTTTTTCTAATTTAAAGAATTTCAAAATAAGATGAAAAGAAAAATTTCAATAATTATAATAGTATATCCAAAAATGTTAATCTAAATAATCGTAGAATACTTCAGTAGAAAGTTCTTGTTAAGACTCTGTACAAATTTAATTTGATGCAAGTACCGTAAATAAACTGTCGTTTCAATCGGATTAAAGAAGGAAAAGGAGCCGGTGTTCTGTGAACAGTTTACGCCTACGACCCCCAAGTTGCCTGGTTATTTTCTTAACGAAATGTACCCTCGCAACTAAGGCAGAGTTTGCTTCCCTCGTACTTTTTTATATTTTTTCGTAACGTATACGCACGTATTCATTTGAATGTTCAGCTTTCTTTACGAAATTCTATTTTGCAAAACCATCACGCGCGACTTTTTGCTTTCTTAATGAGTTCATTAGCATTCAGTTACTTGTTTTAAAAATATACGTGATATAGCTAATTAAAGGCAGATTTATTAACGAGAAATAACCATTATTTATAGATAAATTTTGTACGAATAACAACCGTCTGATTACGTAACGATTCCATTGAAAAATTAAAATATTTATTCTAATATATAGTATCAGTAAAGAGTATCATTTATAATATGTATACGAAGTTTGTTTGTACCGGAGCAACGAATGATAATCGAAAAATATAAAATCTTAAAAATGAAAAGTTCAAAAGGGGAAGGAGAGATATTAAAAAACGGTCGTCGTAATTTTTCAGCATTAAATCTCATTAGCGAGGAGAAAATATTATCTCGACGGTTGCCGAGAGCTCAACAATAGGAATTTCCTGTGGCGAGGCGTCGCGGTAACGCGCACCATTACTACTATTAACGCGGATGCGTCGAGCTGCGAAGCTTCAGTGCATTCACAGATAGCGCGCGCGTGCGAGAATGTGTGAGTGAGAGAGAGAGACGAGAGAAGCTTGGGAGAGACACGCTGAGTGTTTAATGTAATGTGCTATACCTTTGTCGCTCTTTAGGCCGTTGCAAAAGAGCTTGGAACGCCGAGTCGCGCATTTGTGTAGATAAACGCATACTGTACACGTTATGCTGCGACACCAGAGACATTGCCAAAAGGCAAAATCAATATCTCTATCTTCAAAGTGCTACACCGGTGTAAGCACTACCGCTTGGAACCATCAAACTCTCTATACGTCGAGAACTTGCTTATCACGTGAAACGATGAATTTTCGTACGGGCTTTGCTATTGGACCTTGTTTAATCACTAATAATGGATTTCGTGTAGCTTTTGATTTCAAACTTGACCAATATAAATTTCTATATTAGTGATATGATATGATATAACGTATAAAGTCTGAAAAGCTAACATTTACTTTGTCATTTCATTTTTATCCAATGGATTGCGTAGTTGTGATTATGTAGTTGTTAAAGATGGTATTAAAATAAATACACGTATAGAAATAATACATTCAATAATTGTTCTTTTTGAAAACTCAAAAAAAAACAAAGTCTTTATAGCTGATGCTAATCAGGAAGAAGAAATTAAATCAAGAGATTATTTAAATGATAAGTTTAACGAAACACTCGAAACTCTTTGTTTGAAAATGGTCTTCCAATTGTCTCGGTATGTAATCTCTTAACGATTGTTACATATAATAATATTTATTTTGTTGTCCTCGGAGAAGCTAATTTGGGACCTCGAAACTCAATGTTTACCTAGACCATATTGTTGGCGCGCGAGAGTTATTCTCGGGTGCCTCCACTTTCCTGTATTTTTTTCAGAAAAAAAAAGAAAAAAAGTGCAGTGTCACTGTAATTTTGGGATTCTAGAAATAGCTTTTAAATTGAGGGAGAAGTATAACCTGTGCTTTTCTGAGCGTGAAATTGATTAAAAAGCATTACGTCTGCAAAAGTGGGTATTTTGACGATTTAAACCTTAATTTGTTTTTATTCTCTAACTAGAAAGGAACTAGCAAAACGTAATCCACCATGATTTAGTCAAATTCAGACAAAAAGAATTTTAAAATAGGTATGCAAAGACTTCGAAATTGATTGATTAACAGTTCATTTTTGAGTTAAGAAAACATCTTGCATCATGCACGACAATTCCACCTCTATTAAATACATCTGAACGATAATTAGATTATTCAATGCTTTGACGATAAAAGGCGATATAGATTTAGTAAACTAAACGAAGTTAATACTTTTTTCTTACCATCAAGTATTAAAAAAAGAAAATTCAAACAAGCGTAACTTTTTAAAACAAAAATAAATATCATTGCCTTTTTTGCAAGCTTATAGCTGCTTACCATTAAATATAAACATGATGGCGAATTCGCGGATCGTTTGAGCCGTTTACGCGCCATTACTTTTTTCTTGAGGCCAAGACGGAATCGGAAAAGAAGCTGCACGTGTGTAGATGACCGAAGCGAAGAAAAGAAAAAGAGGGTCAGAGTGGAGTTTGTGGACTTGCAGGTTGAGGAAATAGGGGAACTCATTTTTACGAGGTTTGGCTCAACATAACCGTGGAGGATTTTAACGCATCAAAAACTTTTGCGGTCTTTTAGTTCCTTAGAAACTCACTTTCAACTATCATTGATACTCTATGCAGTAATAGATTAAAACTTGTTTAATTTATTAGAGTAAATTTATTAGAGTAAATTTATATTTTTTTCTAATTCAATAATAGTAAAATTTTCAAGATATTGGCACCATTGAAACGTGGGCTTGGTAATTTTCATTTTAGTTTTAGATGATGTATGATCTTAATTATTTTACATTACTCTTGTAATTAATCTTTGTAATTTTTCGAAGATTGAGGCTTGTCTCGATCTGCATAATGTTAATCCATCATATTAAATCGATATTTCTGTGTGAAATATGTATAAGGTCGAAAAATTAGACATAAATATGCGTTTCCTCTAATTTCTAACTGTACATTCTGCTATAAACATGGATACATTTTCTTTTTTTTTATATAGCTCCTCAAGAGCATCGCTATCGCCGTAATTCACTGACTGTTTTCCCTTCCACAAGGATTTCCTTATTCCTTGTAAGACACGAAGCGCCGTACATACGTCTGCCGGTTCGTTTAGTTCCTCACTCGCATAAACTGAGCCGTCGCGACGCTACGGCGGGCGACTTTCTCGCAGGGGAAAATGCCACAAGAGAGAAAGAGCCTGGGTTGAAGGGAAGTAATGCAGCGCGCTGATTTTCCAAGACGGAAATCGAATTACCACCGACTCTTTACGACAAGGATTCAGCGTGCCAAAAGGAGAGAGAAGATATGCGTATATACGCTTTACTTCTGCCTCTTTCCTTAAGAATTGAGATCTTGTTTGTTAGTGGCACGTATTTACGGCTTAACCTATATTTTTATGGACCCGTGAGAGAGGGAGAAAGAGAGAGAGAGAGACAATGGGGAGAAAGAGAGAACCGCCAGATTGTTGCCGCCGTCAGATTCTGTAGGCTAAATAGCGGAAAGTTTGCTCGCTCGACTTGCAGTTTGGCGCTGCTTCACGTTCATCTGCGACTTTATTCTTTTTTACACCAAAGTTTGTTGCGCTGCTTGTTGTAAAAGAGGTTGTCGAGATCAAATATACAGTGTTTTTTGAAAAGTCTCAACTTTTACAATCTTACGCAAGTTTATAACAATGCTGATTATTAAATTGAAATGTAAATATAGTTTTTCATACCATATATTTTGTAGGTGTTATGTAAAAAACAACTCATCACAGTTACAAGTAGAAATATTGTTATAAAAATAGTAATTAAGTTTCTTGTTGACTAACCATACTCGAGAACTAATTTACTCATATTAATAAGTTTAACTTTAATGATGTGTAATCAACAAGTGTTTTAGAATGCTCTTCGAAAAGGTACACGTTGAGCTAACAATCCAAGCGTACGCCCAATACGTGCGCTCACATAATATTTTCTGCGTCTCAAGCCGCATCAGTATCAGTGGCAACAACAGCAGCAAAAGCGGTAGCGACGACGGCCATTTTGTACGCGTGAGTTTTGCGCTCTCTTTTTCTCTCTCTCTCTCTCTCTCTCTCTCTCTCTGAGGGGACGTCGAGGAGGGGGCGTCGAGGGAGAAGGAGGAGTAAAGAGGGCTGAAACTCGACGCTCATTCTCGCTCGTTGAATACAATGCCAGATCAAGTCATCTTTTCAGATTGTTTTGGTTATCGCCAGTACCCATTCTCAAAAGGTATGACCCGTCTTATAGCTTCTCGCTTGTTTATTTGCGCCTCGGGTGGTGAATGTGTTGACAGGATCCTTGTTCCTTCGGACAAGCTCTCATTCTTGACACATACTTCATACCTCGTTTCTTTTTCTGCAGTTCTTACTTGCTTTTTTCGCCTTCTTTCTGTACTCTCTCTCTCTCTGACTCTTTTCTTGTGGAACTCACGCGATCGTTATAAGATGTATTGTTTGCTGTAAATTGTGCTTCCGAAAAATATGAATTGTGAGGACTATAGTCAATACTTTTACTTCGTTGTATATATGTATGCGTGTTTTATTTACATCTTAATTTCTATTGTATTTTTTTGGGTTTGAAGGAAACTAAGCATTGAAGTAAATGTTGTAAATTTTATTCATTAATTCTAATCAAAAACATGATCAAAGCTAATATTAGGCGTAATGTTTTGCTTATTCTATTATTGTACTACCTATGTTGTTGGTAAATGTTAAAGTTTCGACTTTGAGCTTCGTGGGCTTAATAGCCTTTTTAACAACTGTACTTCAAAAAATCTACCCTTGAAAAAAAGAAACAAAAAGGGCAGTTCCCCAAACGAACCGAGCAATTAAAATTACTGAAGTTTCGCGAGCCCAATTTTGCATGAGTTCAAAGAGAAGCCAAGTTTCAACAATGAAATGGGCGTTCAAATTTTCAAGTAAAGTGGGCCTACTTTCAATGCAGGGATTGTGTATATATACGGGTTTCACAGCCAGCCGTTCGCCGCCCGCCACCACGTTGCTGAGACGGTTAGAACGAGCGGCGAGTCAAGTGCCCTCGGACTAAGCTCAATTGCGGCAAAAAGGAAACGCGGCTGAAGAGTCACCTCCTCTCGGTGTATGACTTGCGACTGTACGAAGGTGTGTTGTGTATATGTACATGTATATATTTTTGAACGTTTTCACATCTCACATCTAACTCTCTCAAGGCCGATTTTTTCGCGATTCTTTTTGTGTACTTCCTTCAAGTCACAATCTTTTCCCTGCACTCGGCATATGAAGCTAAATCGCAGTCCGCCATGTCGCTGAACTTAACTAAGATTGTACTTGTAGCTGTCGGGCTTTTCCTTTTAATAGGACACTCTTAACCGAAAGAGAGTGAGACGAAAGGAAGAGGAAAGAACGGCAAGCCTTGTGACATTTCAATTTCTCGAAGAAGAATGAAACGAGGCGAGAGAAATTGTCGCCACTCGCGCCTGCGCGACCGACTTGATGGGCGGGATAACGAGTGCGCGGAGTAACTTCGTCAAACGAGTTTCTTACGCCCGCTCTCTCTCTCTCTCTCTTGCTTCACGACGAGGATGATTAAACGTTTTTGTGCTGTAATGCTAGTTTACTCGATGACGGCTTTTGCGCTTGAAAATCTATTATGCTTCTAACAATTATCGTTTTTCGCTAATTTAACCCTTTTTCAGGGAGGTAATTGCTAAATTAAGTTCTTTCAAGACGCTCAAGTACATTTCTCTTCCTTTCTGTCAATGAAAATACATAATGGACAAAATGCAATTCCTTTCCAAAATTGATTTGCCAATACAATTTCTTCTAGATGACAAAATTTTGACTTTTAAATGACTTTTCTATTATAAATGAATTTATGTCAATTTGTAATAATTATGGAAATGGAATTTTCTAAAATAAAATGAAACTATATGCCAAATGCTAACTACGATAACATCTGTCAAAATCTATATAAAAATTATCCAATAACCCTTTTTACATTTCATAATAACCGCAATTTTTATCGACACCTCTGATCGTCAGCTTTGATAGTCGCTGAATAATCAAATTCTCAGAGTCTATCCTTCTCTCCATTTTTCCAAATATAATGGATAGAACCGTGCTAATCTGAAACGTCGATCGATATTAGAAGAGTCCGAGGAAAAACGTAAATGGCAGGCAAGGGTTCGGTTAGTCAGATCTCGTTAGGAATCATCGGGGTGGGAAACGTTGTCGACGGGCGCGTGCTAACTCAAGTTGCCTCAAGCTATAACAATATATGTATGTATCCATGTATATACTCGTACGTAGATACATATAATACTCCCGTATAAGAAACGTGCTAGACTGAGTCGTATTGATTTTATTCTATCGCGAGTACAGCTTCATTGCCATTAATATCTCATATATACATATACATATATATATATATATATATAATTGTGTAACCAAGTTTCTACATATTTGTATGGTTTCGGTGTATGATCGATCACAACAATGAAAATCGAGCTTTGTATTCTTCGAAAGATATACATTCTTCCCTTTTATAGCGTTATAGCATCAGATATTCACGAGTATACAGCTCGACGATCCTCACCTATCACACGGCTCTTCTGAAGCTGAGCTCACATTAGCACGACAAAGCGTGACGTTCACGTATATCGTATACGTCGGCCTCATGTAAATTTACGCTCGTCCTTTTCTCCCACACTCAAGTTTTATCTTTCACCCTTAGTCGACGAGAAAAATTCGTATTCTTGACTTAGCAATTTGTCGTTTACATCTTGCTCTGTACAAAAAGTTTTCGAATATATAATTTTGGTTATGGCAGTGACAGAATTAAGATCACTATGGAATATATCGCGCGTTATCCGATTAATTCGATAGGTGCATGAGAGGCGTTCCTTTTTTTTTTTCAGGGAACCGAGGGTACGAACGAAAGGGAAAGAATGAGTTTGAGCTGTGAGCGCGCGTGCCCCCGGAAGTTCCATTGACCCTCCGGTGGGCGGAAGTCTGCGAGAGACGTTTCGATTAACCTCGCAGCAGGCGCTCATAAAACCTATATATATGTGTGTATGTGTGTGCGTGTATATATGTATCCACCCTTCCAATATAGATTTTCATTTCTAGCGTTTTCAGTACGCTATATGATTAGTACTGCTATGGAAATTGATTTGTTTTGTCCTTCTTTAAGTGATTAATTGTTTAGTACAGTAGAAATAAACCTGCCTTATTCGTCGCTTTTCTACGGCTATTCAATATACAGTCAACGCGAAAAATCTCAGAATTACATTTATCTCTAATAAAATTCATTTAATTCAGTATTATTAGGACTAAACGTTATATATACACGATTTCAGATCCAATATCTATTAAAGTATCAATTTGCTAGTAATATAGTGTTTGATTCATCTACTGATTTTTTTCAAATGACAATATATTTCAACAAAACCATACACATATTTTGTAGGAATAAAACATTGTTATTAGTACAATAAGAAAAATAAATCATTATTATTATTGTTGCATTTGACTTTATTTATTTTATGCCTTGAATCTGATGATTACTCTGAGTTGAAAAAAGTTCAACGAATATAAAGTTTTCTTAAGACACAATAGAGGTTCTAGCAATTCATATAATTTTCTTTGTTTTCCATTCACATCTAAAAAAGTAAGTTTCTAATAGGCGGCATCCAATCAACAGCTTTTTTATATTTCTAAGGACGTTCGTTTATAAAGAAGTCCATCCTTCTTTTCGTCTTTCCGGAAAATTAAAGTATTAATTCAAAGCAATTCTCTATGAAGTGCCGAGAAAGAAAAAAGTCTCCCCTATGAGAGAAACAGTTGAAAAGGCGCTGCGAGTGAAATTATTTCTGTGCCGCGTAACTATGAAACCCTCAATCTTAAGACAGCACACTGTTGCTTGATTCATCATGCACATTCGAGTATAGAACGATACGAGCCCTTTGCAGGTACCAATTCTTAGAAGCTTTGAAAGTATGGGATAGAGAAAAAAGAAAACGAAGAATTAAAGCAAAATGATAATGTGTGTGTGGAGGGTCAAAACCTGCTTCTTGCAAGAAGTGGGAAAAAATCCAGAAATCACGAAAAAAACAAACAAAGCTAAAGCTCTGATGTAGAAGAAAAATTAAAGAGAGAAAAAGGTAAAGGCATAGTTGCGTTGTGTTTGGCTGGACAAAAATGAGTTATACTTATATATAAATGTAGTATGGGCGATGATCACCACCTAGGGATTCCCCACTCTGAGAGTAAGAACCGCTCCGGATGAGAGGGGCGAAAGAACGTTGAAACAAAAGACGGCTTGGTTGTACGCGCGCTCACGCTCTGATTGGCCGGCCAAGTCGAGGCCTGGGGCGCTGATTGGCCGCCCCGGGACCGCACCCATCCTGCAATGGCCGCTTTGTTGGCTCGACTCTGGAGTATATGTGAGTGTATACAAGCGCGCGCGCGCGCGTGTGTGTGTGTGTGTGTATCTACGAATGTATGTGCCTCACCCCATTCACTATTCTCGCTCACTTTGGCTTTTTATATGCGCTCTGCGCATACACCCAACGTCTATCCTCCTTCGCAGCGGGGAAAATCTCGGTATGTGTGCATGTTTATGAATGTATGCGAGCGAGAACGCTTACGATTATTATAAGCTGTACCCCCCACTCTGGATCTCTCTCGCGACGATGTGCATGCCTATGTGCGTATGTATGTATATAGATTGCGAGCGTGTGTTTTGACATGGGGACTCTGGCAGATGTTGATATACAGGTGGGAGGGATAAGAGCTGGAGAAATACTGTGGAAAGTGGTATGAAGGACGACTAACTGAAGACTTCATGAGTGTATCGTCTCTTTCGATACTAACATTGAATTTGATTTTAAATATTTACTATTGAATATTCTACAGCGTATAATATAATTTTCATTTAGTGATATTTGATCATTTTTTGCTACATAGTTTTTAAAAGGAATAGTATTTTACAAATCTTCAATTATAAGATAACTTGATCACATTGTTGAAAATTAATGACTTTCGTGCGAAATCTGTTGGATGATTTTGATAATATTATTCTGAAATTATGTGCGTACAAATTGAAACGGTAATTAAGTAGTCATCAGCTAATTATATCAGACAAAACAGACAATTGTATATATATACTATTGTCAAAATTGTTTTTTTTTCTATTGTAAAATTTGATAACTATAAGCAGTACCAAACGAACGGCCTTAAAAAATATTCCATTTTTTAAATTAAAAGATATATATATTTGTTTTGTTAAATACAAACAACTCTCACTCCAGCACAAACCATTGTACTGGGAGAATGTTCATTACAATATATATTCTTTTATTTGGAATACAAAAAAATAACAACTAAAATAATAGCTAAAGCAATAACTAAATAATAACTAAAACAAAGAGATTTGAATACTGGATCATTTAAAATGTTTCATTTATATGAACTAACTGTCGAATATGTGTAAGATAGTATTAAGAAGCTTACCTGTATCCTGTCTTCGGGTAAATCTGTCCTAATGCTCAACATTTCGCGTGCATAGACATCAGGGTAGTGAGCCTCTTTGAAAGCTGTCTCCAACTCCTCCAGCTGCGCAGTCGTGAAAATCGTCCTGGAGCAACAACCACATGAACCTAGTTATATGCCATTACAGCTCGTCCCTTAAGTCTAAATCCTATTGACTTGTTTCATGAGTATGTCTAATAAAAGATTAAAAGACACCTACTATATGCAAATTAGCATTTCTATTAAAAAACCCGTATTAATCAATTTTGCACATGAAAGACATTACTCATGAGGCCAATAGTGTTGTCAACAAAATAACATCTATAGTTATGTAGCTAAATACGGAAATTACATCTGCGAAGCGGCGATTATCTCGCTAAACAGTGAGCCCGCTTATTTCGCGCTCGTTCTTCAACAATAAATAAATATAGATACAGGGTATGAAAATAAAGAAAGCAAATTGCCACGTTGGCAAATTGATGGCTGTCCATGAGCATCTGTCAAGCGTGAAATATTCTTGTTCGAAATAGTGAAAGTCACTTCCAGCGATCATCGTCTCATTAAGCGGCTGACGTTTCTCTCTTTCTCTCTCTCTCTCTCTCTCTCTCTTAGAGAAAACCGTTTCATCGTTTAAGCTGGGACTATGTAATTTCAATTAGTACGGATTTTGTAATGTATAACGACGAGGCTGAAGGAGATCTACAGTTCTTGTTTGGTCATTTAATTGAGCCGCACACGATTTCGACAACGGCTTACGGAATGACAATCAAATTTATACTACGTGCGTGGTCACGAACTTTTAGTTTAATATATATGATACACCACTACTTTCATTCGAAATATTTCATTTGTCAACAAACGACGTAATATAACCAATTATACGCGAACCAATTTACACGTTGTTCGTATTAAGATAGGAATAATTACGTATACAAATTGCTTAGAAAAGTACTTGAACCCGTAGACAGGAAATAATTCTTGTAAAAATGCACCCGTTAGCATGAGAAAAAGGATCAATGATTATTTTTAGTAATTATTTTTTGAAAAACTTGTCTAAGAGATTTCCCCCTATCAGAATAAACTAGAGTTTCGTTGGATCAAAAGACACAGCAAAGGAAATCTCAAAGTCGACAATAATGAGAGAGATTCAGGAAGACTTGAATTCTTTCAAAATGGCCGACGAGCTAGATGGGGATCTTTTAGTTAATTCCCTACAGCTTCGCTTCATGGTAGTCAGGGAGTTACGCGAAGGGGACAACTTTTATTCGCATCTCGTTTGCTAATTTTAAGCTGATGAATCTTTTGGCATTAGATATCTGTATTATATTACACTAATTTGAATATTTTTTCAACTTATCAGAAACAAACATTCTTTGATAATCAATATAAAAAAACAGTATACGTTTTTGTAAAAATAAATAAAACTATTATTAGAGCCTCACCTATGTCTGCGCTTTTTCTTTTTCTTTTTACTATATCCCGAAAGGCCATCTACTGTGAAATCTTTTCCAGCTTCGATACTGTGACCAACACCTGTAACATGAGAAAAATAACAATTTTTATCTTGCTAATACAAGAATGAATATGATACCAATCGTTTAATTAACACACCTTACAAAGAATATGAAATTTTGATTATAAAAATAAATCGTAATTTAGTGATATTCCTCATAATTTGAAACTGCAATGTTTTCTATATACAAGTATGATTTTTCGATAGTATATGAATTTAATGCACATCGATTGCATCATATTATATCAATATATCACAACAATCAATCAATGTTATCAATATATTTATACTAATTAATTTCATACTGATTATTCTCTTAATATTTTAGTGGCAATGATTACTATTTATAGTTATTACGTTTGTTGCTATTGACTAACTTTGTCAATCAATTTAATATTGTATTGATTAATAAAATTATAAATGTTTATTTATTCCTACCTAATATATATTGCTGGAAATACATTCATAATTTGTCTATATATCATAAGAAATCTCGTAGCATGAAAAATTTAGTTACAATATGCAAAAAGATATGCCATTATAAAGACAAAAAATTTGAATACCAAGTTAGTTTATTATATAATACTATTGTACCACAACAATGTTTATAAAGAATTTTTTTCGAGAAATTACTAGGCTATCTTCAGTATTGCTTATCCTATAATTCGAAATGCACAATGAGATTCGTTAAATTATGAACCATACTTATAATCCGGTATGTATGCGACTCGTGCAAGGTTTGCATGTATGTAATCTGATATCCGCGTGTTTTGTCAGCAATACTATGAGCTAACAAAACTTGGAAAGGGAGAAAAAAATGAGAAAAAAAAGAACGAAAAAGAACAGCAAGAAATTGATCGCGACCTGAAAGTATAAAGGTTCTCGCGCTGAAATATAAAAAAAGGGGCGAAGGAGTACGAGGAGAAAAAGAGAGACCCGAGGTAAGAAAACGAAGACACTAGAATGGAAAAAGAGAGAGGAAGAAAGGAAAAAGAACGTCAGTTTAAGCAGGAAAGTTACTAGGTCTACTTGAGAAGGGTCGCTTTAAAAACAATGTTCACTCGCAAGTCGACCGGCCGGCGCCAGATGGCTGATGTTACTGCTCTGTTCGAAAATTTCTCCACCGAATAGAAATGAAACAAAAGAAAATACAGACGATCAAAAAATCTAACAAGTCACTGTACTTGAGAAATATGCTGTCTTTTGGATAACACTAGAACAGGTTTCCAAAACAATATTCGTTTTCTTAGCTTTTGATACATCGAATTGAGCGTGCGATATGTTGTAACATGCATAAATAAACTTATATCAATAGTTTGAATAAATGTATTGCCTACGTATCTATTTTAAATTCATAATAATGACGAGGTTGATGTTGAACTATATTATTTTCTCCGTGAAAAATATTTTTTAATTCTAGAGGTGAACGATAATAATTATCAGGAATCAAACTACGATATACGTGAATTTGAAAATTTTTTTCTATATTTCTATGTTAGTCCTGATATGGTAATTGTTATACTATGTTATAATTTTTTAATTTCAACTACTTGCATTCATAGCATTTTTGTAAGACCAGTAGGTATACGTGTTCGCTATGTAACATTTCATCCATCAACATCTTGTACGTGCACATGAAAGTAATTTTCATTCATAATCCATAGTCTAATGAGTAGTGAACATTTAAGAACTAATATGCTCAAGCTGCATAAAAAAAGGAAAAAATGTCGAATGCAAGGAACTGTAATAAACGAATAAATACATGACTGTGTCGCGAGCGCACGTACCCACCGCACGCACCTTCGGAGTCCAATTAGTCTAGGTACACATAATTGGGATTAAGCTCTTAATTAATAGTTAATTAGCTGAGCGCGCTCGCCAACTCTCTCTCTCTCTCTCTCTCTCTCTCTCTCTCTCTCTCGCGGAGCCATCGTTGCACAGGGGGGATCGTGTATATATATAAGAGAGTGTGAAATAACACACTCGGCCGTGCATGCATGCGTGCCTACGTACATCAACGCATGAGGGCGCGCTGTGTATCTTTCTCACTTCGACCATAGTTACACGTACATATACATGTTATGTGTGTGTGTGTGTGTGTGTAAGCGAAAACTCAAAGGCTTGCATTTATTGTGGGTTGATTTGTCCCCAAACGTGTGAGTGCGATTCGTGCTTCTGATTATTGCGCGGCCACCGTGTGTGTGCTGCTCTCGTTTAATTTAAATTTCTGCTCAATTTTCGTTCGCGTGGATTATAATTAATTGTGGGTTTCGTGAAGGTTTTTTCTCTCTTCTATTTCCCTCCGCTCCCGAAGTGCTAAAAGTATGCAAGTGAGTGTATATGGGTATGCACGTGCGTATACGGCGAGTGGAAAATTCCACTGGTTCGAAATTAGTTTGTGGAGTAATTAAAATTGTGTATTTTCACTTGTAATTAACTTTTGAACGGTGGCTCTTATGCATGGCGAGTAAATTCTATGATCTTGAAAATTTCTCATGCATTATGCAAGAACATTCTGGTTTATTTTTCACGATGTTTACAAGGACTCGTAGGATGTAGTAACTTAATTTTTTTGTCTTAGTTACGTTAGGCTCGATTTTTCGAAGATAAAAATTGGTGTTAGTAATTCATAATATGTTATATAATTTAACAAATTATGGTCTTTTTCAAAATAATCTAACAAACATGATATCGTAACAACATACTATCCTATTATTCGATTTGTATATAATTTTATTAAGAAAATAACGCAATTGAGTATATTATTGGAATAAAACGAAACCTTCTAATTTTGTACCTAATGCTTCCATATAGAAAATTGGGTTGTTGATAAGTCTCGCGAAGTATATAAAAACAAACTCCAGTAATTAAGAAGTAGTGTAAGTAATATACGCATACCTAAAAGCATGGAAGAGAAGCAAAAAAAAAATATATATATACCTTCAAAAATTATAAAATTATAAAACTTTCTTCTGTTAAAGAAAAGTTTAATTTGCATAGAAGCTCTGTTTTGACAGATGGAGAAAACTAATTATTGGAGAAAGTTCTCCCTTGTGCAAAAATAATTGTTTAGCCAAACAAAACAAAAAAATAAGATAGATAAGTAAACGCAGAAAGTCAAGGAAAGAGTCAAGTATAAAACGAAGATGGAAAGTGAGCTAAACAGAGAGAAAATGTCAAAACGTAAAAGGGACAAAGAGAGGATGTGCGTAGTAAGCCCACTAAGAAGCTGAGAACACAAGTGAAAGAGAGAGAGAGAGAGAGAGAGAGAGAAAATCGAGTGATGCATAGACCATGAGGCTGCTCGAGTAACCTAGCACATACACGTACATCCATATATATATATACATAGAGACGTACAGCCTGAAGACAGAGGGAAGCAAAAAGGGGGAGGTGTGCGGTGGTTAGCGGGAGAGAAACGGACCGGTGGCGGTGGCACACGTCATGTATACATCGGGGCGCGTTACCAAGCAACCGGCAATAAAGGAGCGCCTGGATAACCAATGCCGCGCCCTCCGCAGTTGCGTGTGCCCCTCTCTCTCTCTCTCTATCTCTTTATCATCCCCTTCGCTTGTTTTGCACAGACGAATAGAAAGAGAGAGAGAGAGAGAGAGAGAGAGAGAGAAAGAGAGAGAGAGACAGGGAAGAGTCTCTATATACTTTAGTGGCTGTTAAGGTCTCAAGGCAAGAGATCCTTCTTCTAGCCGTACTACCACAATGCAACATCATCGCAATGCCAACGAGTACTAGATTTTAACGGTCCAGCAGTCCGAATTTTAGAAATCGAAGGAACGTATATAATTTATATTCAAGCCAGTAGCCTAATCTATTCAGTATATTGCACTAATGAGCTATGCCCACGGATACTTTCAAACTGCATCTTATCAACAATGATTCAGTTTTTCAGATATTTATAAAACATTTTAGTCTACCTGGTCTGCTTTTAAGTATTTTGTTTGCAAGGCTATTTTTTGATCATAGTTAAAATTGGACGTGATTATTAAAAAACAAATAAATTTCTGATATTGATAACAGTAATAAAGGATTATTCGAAATCAGAATTTTATGAAAAAAAACTAATGTAAATTTGTAAAATTATGAATTACTATTCCGTGAAGACTTTTCTTTTTACTTGATAATACGGTGATTGTGTAATCTACTAAAGGAATATTATATGGTAGGTTCACTTTGTGCGAATAGAATCAGTCAAAGTGTTAACTTACGTTAAGGTGGGGTCGTAGTACTTCTACTTTTTTTACTGTTTCCAGCGTACAACTATCGCCACGCCGTCACGGACCGGGAGATGTGTATATGTCGTCCCGTGAGACACCGAATGCTATCATCTTAAAAAAAGGAGAAAAAGAAACGTACAAGAAAAATAAAACACTACGCAACAAGCAAAGGAACTAAGGATACGATTTCGTAAAAAACATGAATAAAACAAGCAGAATGCGATACAGGTGATGAGATTTTTGGAACACGGTACGATTTTTGCGTTTTCTCTTTCTTTGAAAATAACTTGGGCCTGAAATAACTGTTTAATAAAAATAAATACTTTAAAGTCGATTGGATCTTCACAAAAAAATTAATAAGTTAATAAATATAAACCAAAGAATCACAAACAAAACAAAATAAACAGTGAAATACCACGAATAATAATTCGAGGATCTTTTTTGATTTTTTCCAAAAAAGCTTCCATTGTACATGTTTAGTGCATGAAATACTATTTAAAGTATATTTTAGTAAAATAGTTTTCTTTTCGTCATTGTAGATAATTAAATGATTTGAGTTTGTATATCGTGTTTATATATTTTCATACCCAAATAAAATATTTGAAATTTTAGATTCTAACATAAGTTGATTATGGAATAAAGATATGGATTAAGTAAATAAAAATAAGCTATGAGATAAGGGATTTGAAAAGGTTGGCCGACGATTAAAAAAATAAAAGCAGTGTAGTACTCTCTTATACTCTCTTTTATAGTAGTCCCACGGGACTTCTTGGACCACCACTTGTCTGTATTAAATTCGGGTACTAATCCCAAAATTTAATTTGGAAATCTCTTTCAATGCTTTCTCACTGATTTTCTATCTGTTCCTTTTCTATCTTGCTCTCTCTCTCTCTCTCTCTCTCGCTCTCTCTTTCTCTCTCTGTCTCTCTACAACGGGCGGCGTTATATATGTATATGTTCGGCGTGACGACAAGCGCGTATATCTGCTATGTACACTATTACTACAAGACATTTTAAACTGGGAATTACGGCTTTGTTGCGGGTAATTGAAAATTCGTTTCGATTCTCCTCGACCCCCTTGCTTCCTTCTTCGCTCTTCTCACAAATTCGTAACATGTTCAATCGAATAATTGTTTCTCTCCCAGTCTACTATTTATTTACTTCTTCATTACATTTGTAAATAAAGTTTCTTTAACATATCTCTTAATCAAAGTAATTAACAATTATAGCCAAACATTAAACATTGTGAATCTCTACGGCATATTTCAGAAAGATGCAGTAGAATGATATTTTTAATTAATTTGTGAATGCGATGGGGAAACATGGAAAATAAAAATACAACACCTAGTATGTTAAATAATTAGAATCTTAGAATGTATGTCCTGCTGCTATGTGGAGTATGCATGAAATATTTTCCAAATAATACTGACATAAGAATGTATAAAATCTCAATTAGAGAGCAAGCGCAAAATACACTATAGTATCATTGAAAATAGATGATCTACGTAAAGAATCACATTTAATTTGATATAAAGTATAAAAATTATAATTCCAAATGATATTTTTTGCAACAAACTTAATCTTTACGGCCAGTAGGTGGCTTATCTAGTAATAGCAAAGCGATAAATGTAAAAAAGACGATAATAGATTCAATGATTGAATATCATTATCGACACTGCGCCTGTATATTCATAAATTGACTTGATATTTGTTGTTGAACTTGTTATAATTAAAAAATATAAATAAACTTTACCTATCATTCATACGCAATCGAATACATCTATGAAATGGTAAAGTTAGGCCAGAGAAAAGAGAATGGGAGAGCGGGATGATTGAATCGAGCAAATTAATTCAAGCCCATAAACATCGTGGTGGCATTAGCAGCTTAGGATCCCTAGGCCACGTTACAAGTGTTTTACACGATCGACTACGGGGTCCCTAATCTAGCGAAACGTCCCTTGGGAACAGTACTTGCACATGTATGGGGGTGAGAGAGAAAGCGAAAGAGAGAGAGGCAAGCATGATACGCTTCATTCGGGCCGCTCTGGGATCGAGGAGCGATCGGCTCTCTACTCTTTTTCTTTTCTCTCGTTTTTTTTTACTAAAACACCTCGGCACTTTCGGCAAATATTAGATCGAACGATTCCAACTCGGGAATTGAATCGAAACTAGAAAGAGAAGGAGAGCAAGAGATAGTGATAGTGAGAAGGATAGAGAGAGATAGTGAGAAAGAGATGGAGAGAAAGAGAGAGAGAGAGAGAGAGAGAGAGAGAGAGAGAGAGACAGACAGACAGACAGATAGTGAGTGAGAAAAAGAGAGACGCTTGGTTGAATGCATTCGGCAAACATTGCCAGCGTGAAAATTGCATTGGGTTAATAATGTATGGACGGGTTGCTCAGCGAGGGTGTCGAGTGATTAATGGACGGATTGCAAGTAATGTGCACTTGTGTCATTAGATTTTCGATTTGAATGCTGATTGAACCCTTGTTCAGCGTCAAGTTATATATTTTCTTTTTTGCAAAATTTAACATTTATTTTCTCTAACTAATCACATGAGCACAAAATTAGAAATCAAGAATTAATTTATAGGTTATGTCTAAAAAGAGGCATTTGAAGTTAAATATCTATTAAATATATTATAAGTAAATACCTATAATTCGAAAGAAATATTTCAGTAAACAATACATGATAACACATACATACAAATCCCCTCAAGAAACATTTTTCTAATTCCCGTTAATGTTCCGGAGAAGCCAAGTAGCTGTGGACAAAAGACGTAAGAGATCGGATATTGCATTTCTGTTGTAGGGTCAGAGAGAGAGAGAGAGAGAGAGAGAGAGAGAGTGAACTGAACGTATATGGCATTATGCGTGTGCAGCGTCTTTTTTTGTACTGGGGCTGCTCTCATTTCAGATTTCACACCTCGGGAGCGACTTTATTATTCGCGCTCGCAGGCATCGGTGGCCATATTGTGTGCAAGGTATACGCAAACGTAAGCGCAAGTAATGCTACTCTGCCCCGCGCGCGCCCGCGAGAACTGGTGTGAATATTATGATGGCCGTGCCATTGAGCTGCCACTCGGGCACAATGGCCCAAGTGTTGATTGCCTGAAAACAAGCCTCGCTCGCTCTCTGCCATCGTCTTCTCGCGTCTGCATGTGACTTTTTTTTCTTTCTTCAACCTTGCTCGCCTACGCACTCGCTCTAGGCTCTTAACTTTGTGCTTGATGTCCTCACATTGTGCTCTGTAAACTCGCAAAAACTGAAGCTGCACACGGTCCTTTCATCAGACATCTACTTGCTGCTGCCATCGGACCTGCGAAAACTTTTTTCTTTCAAGGACAAAAACAGTATCCACGTGACCTGTCTCATTTACTCCTATGCATTTCTATTGTTTTAGTTCTCGGAAAGTAAGAAGGTTTGCTAAGCAAATTGATACATGTGTAGGTAAATGTTGAAATACGTAATGAGTAGTAACATTTTTACGAGAAACCTATCGCTATTGAACTGATTTTCCAGAAGAAACTGGAATTGTTAAAATAAGTGGTTGTGTCGACAGTTTTGATTGAAAAATGATTAAAAGTAGTAAGCTTAAAAAACGGTATAAAGTAAAGTTAAAACAGAAAGATTTGTCAACGAAACGGAATTTACAGTACATGATCCACATTAACCGACATCAAACGTTTCGTGTTTGATTGATGTGAAAAATTGAATGCCCTTACATCCCTCGAAAAAAAAAAATTCAGTACCATTGGAAAGAGTAATCGACTCAGGATTCACTCCCTATGCCAAGTAGTGGCCTCTCAGTCTGCTTGTGTGTATCACCACCGAATCCAATTAACTTCCCTGCAAACGCGCATTCTTTTATTGAAAACGTGGAAAAAGAAAAAAATAAATTTACCTGCTAAATAAAATTCACGAGCAAAATAATGTTACTTATAGGTACAGCGTAAGTAAATTTACGGGTAAAAGGATGAAACACATTTTTGGTCAAAAAATATTTAGGGTCGTAAAAGGGTTCAAGGCAACCGTGAATCGCTCTAAGTGTTAGCTCTAGCGTCTTTGAAACATACATGTGCATACGTTCAAAGCGTCACAGGAAACACGGTTTTCTCCCAAGTGGTTGTTACCCGCATGTTTGTAAAAAGAGTTTTTAGAATTCAACGATGAAAATTAAACCAATTCCATTATCAAGCTCAAAGGTAAACTGACTGAATGTTAGTCAATTATCTTATTTATCATTCTTATATTTGACAAGACAGAGTTAAAGCTATATAAAATGACATGCAATCAATAATTCCAACTGCTTCGACGCATCACCGACAGAGGGCTAGGAAACTCTTCGAAACGTAAGCTAACGCATAATTCACGTTTTATAATTTAGTAATTCAATTAAATTTTATCATTGAAGAATAGTGTTATATTTATTCAACCTTTGTATTACACTCTACTATGTTTTACTCTGATAAATAAACGATATGTATTTAAATGTATATAGTTAAAGCAACAGTACGTGATCATATCTTTCTCTCGAATTCTCGAGAAAACTCGAGAAAATAAAAAATATGCACCATGCACAAACCCCATGTTCTTTTCATCTTACAAAAATCTAACGTTGATAGGTCATGAAAATTTATAATTATAATAGATATGAAACAAAGCAGTGGATGGAAAGTAGATGTAGCAGAATGGGAAAGGGTGATGCATACATGTGTGCGCGAGTAAGGGTGTGATGTTGAGCTGGGCAGTGTGAGAGAGAGAGAGAGAAAGGGCATAAGTCAGGAATTCCGGGCACGCGGTATATTGCCGGGGCAGCTCCACCGGTTATAAGCTATAGTCTGGACTGGCTGGCTGGTGGCACGGCATGCACAGCCATTTACTTCATTATGTCATTAAGCTTAATGGCTCCCGCCCGCCTGCCCGCGTGTGCAGCCCTAACACGGCTCTAGGCTATAGCCACTCGTCGCCACCCAACTCTCTCTCTCTCTCTCTCTCTCTCTCTCTCACCCACACACACACTCAGTTCGTCCCCATTAACTCCCGGTGGCTTCGCTCGGCTTCCTTACTCTCCACCCAAGCCTGTCTCCCTCTCCCCCCCCCTCTCTCTTCCTGGCAACTCCTCACTTTCTATCTCTCTCTGTTACCAGTGGACTTCTCTCCTACAGCTTAAGCTTTCCACACGCGCTTATCCTCTTTTGCTGACTGTTGTTGCTGCACTTTTTTTATATGTTTTGGTCCGTCTTTTGTATAATTTTTTTTTCGTGCAATGTAGTTTTAATTACGAGCTATTCTCTCGTCCTTTTAATAATTTCATTTGTCGTTTTGGCTATTTTTTGCACTTTGAAACTGCTTCTCTCCACGAAGTAAGTAGTTATTTCGTAATTGCGCTTTGCAGCATGAAAGCATGTTTCAGAATTTCATCAAAAGGATTTAATTAACAGCGTATTTTTTATACGCGAGACTACTCCGTGAATATACATTTTCATTTTATATTTTAAATTTTGACATCATCTCTTTCACCAACACGAATAATTTGGTCTATGAATAGGCTTTTGGTTTTTAAGAGGGATAGAAAAAACTTCGTAGACGAAGACCTTATAGCGTGCGCGTGACCGACGGAACAATGAACGCCGACTTTGTACGATTGTTACCTCTCTGTTGCGGTCGAGGGCTGGAAATCGACGCGCTGCACAACCAGCTGTTTATTTTCGTAAGCTTTTAGCTATTGATTGATATCGAGTTTTTGAACACTCAAATTTTTTGAGTGAAACAATTTGCTGTGTCATTTTTGGTCGTGGAGATTTGTCACTTTTGGAAAGCGTCCAGGAGGCGTGTCTTCGACGCGCTTTGTCACTCGGATTTTTGCTGATCACGGTTTATGATTAGATGCATCTTGTTTGCTTGAAAATTGAACATACTGTTATGACTATCGTCAACATCGTATTATTACAATACCCAGGTAGTTATTTAATTTTCATTTATATCAATATAAATAAGTTTTCTTTACTCTGCAGTATTATTTACTGGTAAAAACGTATACCCAAAATATTTGGATGTGTACAAACAGAATGTTGAAAGATATTATCATAAATTGAGGATAACAATATCTTTTTTATACGTTTTACACAATAAATGTCTTTATATGGATGCAGAAGTATAATGGTAAAAGTGATCACAATAAGACCAAATATCTTCTCAAAACCTCAAAACCAAAGTTGTTAGTTTTTTTAATGAAAAATTATTTCCTTAGCCTTACATGAAAACGTAGCATGAAATGTAATTACCCACATAATGATCAACCCCTCTATATTAAGACCAACCAAGAACTATACCGAAGACATAATAAGCACTTAAGTACTATTTAAAAATATAAACGCCGTGACGGTTTGTTGTTTTTACTTCTCGGTCTTTTTCTTTCTGTTTCTTTCTTTGACGCTTGCCACGCATATTTCATCGGGAGATCCACGTGATGCCAGTTTCCGGATGTCAGTGAGCACGAGGAGTAACAAGAACAAGACGAGAACTGATCGAAAGTAGCTTGGTGTTTTTTTGCTCCTGCTTTCGGCGCCGACTTTATCTCGGAAAAGGTGTTGAGCCGAGACTGTTTGTCGAGTAACTCAATATTTTTGTGTAAGTTGGCGCCAGACAAACCATCCCGTTCTTTCGCGCACATGTCCCTCCCTTCTCTGTCTCTCTCTCTCTCTCTAAATATAGTTGGCTCAGTCGGCTTCTAGACCCCAAAGTAATATGCAATCAAGAATAAATTCTCGAAATATTGGGGAAACTGGAGCTAATTGAAAGTGGTTGGATTTCAATGAGGGTGTGATTTCGATGCTGGAGAAAATTGATGTAGGGTGAAGTCGATTGCACGATAAATTTATTTGGCAATGAAGTGTTTGTATAGTCTATTTTCCTTATGTTTCTTGTAATGCCAGATAACATTTTCAAATATTAAGTGACTTAGATATCAGCGTGAAGCAAAATTTGCTAAAAATTGATAAGAGTTTATTAGCAACTATTTTACTTTCAAACTCGTCGAGTCGTTTCGTTTTTTATTCAATTTGAAATGTTTTTTAAAAAAATCATAAATTCTGTGAATTAACTTACTAAAGATATCTAATGAAATACTGTGATATGCGTGGAAATTAAAAAAAATCATCTCGTTGCATCATTTTTCAAAATGTGAAATTTACAATTATAATTATAAAGGCCTGTATTAAAAAAAGAACATTTTTAATTTTTACGGTAGTGATCTGAATAAAAAGTGAGTTTTCGTTGAGTAACAAAAAGAAGATCGAAAGAAACCAACACTTGACAAAGTGGCTTGAACATCTTAATCGTAACAACCCTAAACAGACCGTCTCTCGACTTTTCCGTACAGCTGCGTGAAAAAAAGTTGTCCGTGTGTTTATATAAAAAGACGGGATTTTTCCCGCCAATAAGCCTCTTGTGTGTATGTGTGTGTGTGTGTGTTGTTAGGCATGTTTGTGTTCACATGCGTATCCCCAAGTGTTGAAGAATTCTTTTTTTCTTCGACCATTTGCTCTTTTTGACGCCAAGTAAGCGACCCTGGTATGTACACACGAGGCGTTCAGGAGATCGCGATTGTTGAAAAAAAGGTGTGAATCTCGCTGGCTCACGCGACCCTCAAAAGGTGACAATAGGATCTCTTAGAACCACAATGCGCGAATCCTTGGCGTACGATATGTATATATCGTCGTGGATATTTTCATATAAAGGGAGAGCTTTATACTGCGGACGAGGGAGGGGGCGACTGTTAATACATTATGCGTACGCAGTACAGAACGATTTCCATAATCCTTTCTATACACAAGCTCTGGGTGTTTTTCATAGAAGTATTTGTTGATAACGTTTTAGAAGACATTCTAGAAGGCATTTTCAAAATATTAAATTGTTCTATAAAGCAAGTTGTACGGTGCATATAAATTTACACGCCATTTTTTTCATAAAGCTCATTCGCTTTGAAATAACATATGTTAATGTAATTTAAGAATATATGACAAATATTAAAAAAGAGAAACTACGACGCGTTTTTGATTCTTCATAATACATGGCCCACAGACGCTCGGCCGCGTCGGCCACTCGAGCTCTCATTTTTGTGGTTTTTTCCAAAATGTGTCAATAATTACGTCGCATTTTCTCTTTGAATAAAACAAAAGGGCTTGATGCTCAATGGGCGAGTTGCAACTCGGCTTAGTTTTTTAGTTAGTCGACTGTAGAAGTCCGAACGAGCAACATCTCAGCTCTCAGAAATAAAGAATTATTTTTATCCGACACACTCGAAAAGTTATTTCACCTGTGTCACCAATAACAACAATTCAAGGGAATACACGGAATCTATCTCTCGTGAATTAGTTTTCCGAGAGATGTACTAATATCAGTTGTGCAGCGTAAAAAAACATTTGTTTGAAGTGTAATATGCTAGAAATCCAATAACCAACGCGTTTATTCTAAAAGAGTTAGTTTCTGTCTTTTTTAAGATTTACTATTTTTTCTTATAATATTGGCAATGTGTTAGAAATGTATTATTCATTATATCAAATAATATATAGTATTATGTCAAATATAAAAACATTATTTCTCTGATTTAATTGTATGTAAGAATAGATGTTGATGTTGCTGAACCTAAATAATGAATAAATAAATACTTTTCACGCTTGAATGACAGACACAGCTGATGTGGTATAGATTGATCGTCACATTGAATCCTTTCTACTCTTGTGAAACCGTGTATTAGGATATACAAAAAGGTCCTTTTTTTGAGTAGAAAGGTCTTAACTGTAAAACCATTACAGCAATTGGAAACCCTAAATTTTTATCGCAGACACACCCAACACGCCCATCGATGTCAAAATATTTTCAGAGCACAATTTTGTCGTGTCAACTCATCCAACAAACCTATCTTTTATTCCTCATCCTTTGTTAACTTAAAAAGGACTTGGTCTCGTTTAATATAACAGACATAAGGTACTATTTCAATGCTAGTTATTTTACATGGCTAAACATTTGATTCTCTGTATTGTTGAATTTTAAATTTGTTTGAAATGTTTCATTAAATAACAAACATTATGAAATCATGCTACTCACGTAATATTATGATACTCTGTTTACGGTAAACAGGGTAAATGAGTGAATTTTTAATGAATAATATGTAAGATGACCAATGTTAAATGAAAAGAATGATTTTAACATTTGTAAATGAACACATTTATGAAATAAGCCTCTGAATAAGTATTATTTATAAGTCATATAATTGTTGACTAAATAAACAATACAGGTACTTATGAAGATGAACCGTTGAAATTGAAAAAATTGGGATAAAGAAGTAGAAACAGATCAAAAGGAAAGAGGAAAAGAATTAAGTAACAAAAAAGATCGGGGAAGAAACGGACTGAATGAGAAATGGGAGGGCTACTAAAAGAGGGGAAAGGGGAAGTGGGTAGTAAATAAAAACAGAGTCAGTCACCTGAGATCCCATATAGCGCGGGGCGAGGCTACTCATTCTGGATTGGTCGGTTCGTTGAGGCTGGGCGTATGTGTTGTGCTTTTTAACGCACACCAGGTAATTTATTATGCTCGCTAGGCCATGCGGGAAAATTCGAGATTATATATCCACTCGCTTGCTTTTGATTCTATTTTTCTCTTTGTCGAGCGCTCGTACTACGTTATTTCATAAATGTAAGTGAGTTAGCCAATAGTTGTTACGTCACGGAATTTCATGAATTTTGTTAGCTCTTGCTCACTGCTCGTATTATACGATTGACGGTGGATTCGATACGAAACTTGCCTTTTTTAATGGCAGACAGTTGTCATATTATTCGAATGACAGCTAAGTTTTCTTTACTATTCAAGACACGTATTCTGGACAATATGGTCAACAATTAATTCTGAAAAATGTATCATCAACTTGCAGTAACGACTAATTTTTAAGTGGTTTTATATGATATAGTGTAGCTGCGTTATGTTACCGCGTGCGTGTATGAAAATATGCTTAGTGGAACGCACACAAAGTGTTATCATCTATTTTAAATTCTGTATTCATTATAATCGAAAATACTTGTTAATTTTCAATATCCACAGAGTAAGATTTTTATGGGATGTGAGATCAAAAAATAATTAATCATGAAATTAGTGATTAAAAATCTACATGGATCAAAAGGTTAATTAATTTCTCTATAATAAAGTGATTATTTGTTTGCAAATAAAATATTATTTATAACGTCTAGTCAATAGTCTCGATACACCTGTTATTAATACTTATTACTAACATTAAATTTAGTAAATACAGCAAATGCTAAGAGCACCTGACATAGAATGAATTACGCCTGCTATTGATCGCATTTCTCCATAAGGTACTTGATTCACTTTTAAGCTAATTAGCACGACTGCGTTACATTTTATACGCTAATTAAATGAATTAGGTGTAGATATGGATATGCTTTGAATGCAAAAATATACAGTTGTTATACATACTTCTTGAAATCTGCCAATAACTAAAGTGTAACATTATTTAATTATGCACAATAAGCACATTACACATGTTCTGGTATCATTAGTTCAATACAGTATTGCTGTTATTGTGCATTTATGCATTTTAGAAAATAAATTAAGGCAATAATAGTGTTCTACAGTGAAGCGGATTCTCTAGTGCGGATGGCGGGTAACTGTAGAGTATATCCGTGCGATATGACATATAGATGGCAGCGCTGCGCTCGTCTAATTAAGGAACGTAGACTGCCTCGTGTTGATTCTTAATTAATACTGATGTTGGTTTCGAATAATTTTTTTCCCTACTTTTTGCAAATTGTTACGCTGACTTGTTCATTGCTATTTCCATTCATGAACTTGAATCATATTATGTACATCTTATACATATCAATAAATAGCATTATTAGTACTCTTTTTGTAAACATAATTAAACACTTTTTAATACATTTTTTACGTGATTCTGAATTTTTTCTTTGCAATTTTATGATATCTCGTCGTAATTTACTGATTAATGCGATTCCTGTTGTACGTACAGATAAGAGTCATTTACAGATATATCTGTAAATAATATATATATATATATTATTGCGAGTGTTATTGATCTGGTTTAGGAAACGTACTAAAACTCAATTCGTATTTCCGCTTTCATCTACATGGTTGCTTGTCTTTACTAAGAGTTATGCACTAATGCATGCTTTGCCTTTGATTACTTTGGCATTAGTTTTTCAAAGCGAAATCCTTCTTTATGCCTTTGCTTCGAACTAACGACAAAGTAGCTGTAAAATATACGCTTGCAATTTCGTACTTTGCAAAAGATCTCAAAGGATTTTTCTACACTTGTTCCAAAGTTCTTAAACTCATTTTAGCTATTCCTTACTTTGACTAAAAACCCAAATAACAAGCTCTATAATGTACTATTAATTACAGCGTTTATCCAAAAAATTAATATCGTGATTCTATCATTATCTAAATTTACAACTGCTTCGAACATGATGAGAATTTTTTTTCTTATAATGAAAGATTCCACAATTTTACTTTCACATCTTGTAGTTCTTAAAATTTCAAGATATAAAATAGAAATATAAATAACAAAACATAACGTTGTAAATAGAAATACACAAATGTATTAGAAGTTGGCATTTGAATTAAAAGTGACTCATTAGCAATACAAATCTTGCGCATTCGGACAGTTCGATCATTTACGTTAAAAGCCAAGGCGCTGAATTCGCAAACTGCTCATCAGCATTTTTTACCACTTAACGCTCTTGGGAGATCTCAAATAAGCGCTATCATCTCTCTGCTTTGGCGGATGAATCTAACAGTGTGCCTCTAACGAGCTGTACTTTCAGGGTATTTGTTCGCTCGAGCGACACCCTCGCCACGCGCGCGAACGAGAATCATCCGCCTGGCGATTCTTTCCAACCTGTCGTTTCGCGTTTGGAGTAACATCGCTTTTTGGTTATAGGGACTCACTTAATGGCTCGGAAAAATCGTAAGCGTCGGCGGCTGTGCGCGCATGAATACGAGATGAGGAGCTCGCGCGCGACTGACGTCAGCCCATCTGCAATCCCACTATTCAAGGGAACGTGTCGTCGTGTAGGCGCATAACTTTATAGCTTTCTACTGTATAGTATTCACAGACAAATAGTTTTTTTTTCAGCGACGAATCGTTTGCGGTGTGTAAGTCATCCGGTAGTAGTCGGGGGTATTAAATTTACATTTGTGGAAGACAGAACGGAAACTTGATGTATTTGTCATATTTTTGTAAATATAAGTGAGGGCTTTGATATACCCCTTTCCAAATGGGTAATTCCAGTAAAATTTACAAATTATATCACTATATTGGAGGGATTCGTTAAATTTATGAAATTGACAAATTTATACCGTGTCAAATAATTTATAAAATCCATGCATTGACGCTTACCATAAATATAAACATCTCTGAATGGTTTATGAGAATATCAGTATATTAACTCTTACTTTTTTATTTAAGATTTAACAAGCTTGGACATTTTTAAATATGTGATTTTCCCAACAAATAAGCTTTCTAAATATAACATTAATTTTTAAACGAAATAGAAATATTTTTGCTAGCATTGTTACGTGCTGGATATTTCCTTACCTGGACTTGAACTTGAAAATGCGTTTTTTGATTGCGAATAGCCTGAAAAATAAAAGGAAAACTTTATTTTCCAATTAAAATAGTCATATATTTAAACGTAAAATGTAAGATGAAATTTTATCGATTTAAAACGCAATATAATCTTAAATACATTATCATTATTAATAAAACAAGTGGCTACGAGTTTTTTATAACTTTTTCAACTTGAGGAAAAAATAGTAAAATAAAATTTAACGAAGCTTCAGATTAACGAATGAACCCTTACAGTTGGCAAACGAAGCACTCATTGCAAACAACGTGAGTGCATAGTTTTCTCTCGCTTACAAGGACTTCACGAAAAATTGAGTTACAAATTGACTTGCACACTTAAATTTTAAGCGGTTTCCAGTATGCGCCTGCTTCTCGCACTTTTCTGTACTTGTTCCCTAATAACTAGGCGCAACGAGCTCGTTATGTGGTAACAGACGAAACATTAATAACTGATTGTACTATTTAAAGTTGAACATTAAGTCAAAGTAACAAATATTCGCAGGTCGCAGTCGAATAAAAGGTTCAGAAAATTTCCATGTACACGTGACTTATAAATAATCTTCAAATGTCATAAAACACTATGATATAAATGTATAATAATTATAGGTTGACGATTACATCCATTTAATTGAATATTAAGATATTTGTTATTTTAGTTTTCTCTATTTACTTCAATATTGTTTTTGGCTTGTGACATTACACATAAATGTTTATGTGTTAATTTCCTGCTGACAAATGTCGAGTAAAATTACCTCCTAGTAATTAGAACAATAACATTTGGAAGAACGTATTATTTTGGATTCATAAAATTAGTGGGTTGAGGCGGGAAAAAGTTTTAAATAGTGAAATTTAAAACTGATTTACTAAGAAGTACGAGACAGACTTATTTCAGCTTTTACGCCGAGGCCTTAGTCAGCCTAGGTACTCAGAAATGCGCAACTGCGCAAATACCAAGGCAGGCAGTGATAAAGAGGGCGAGCAAAACCAAGACGAAAGATGAAGGTGCTTTTGCACATCTTCAAGTGTTTTTAATGGGAGTCTTTTCACGCTCATACGGTGGACTTTTATTTAACCTGAGCTGTTGCAAGTTGGCAATTTTCTTTTTAAAAATGTTACCTTTTCGTGAATATTCATAGAGTTAATTTCAATGGCGCTTTCAAGCTCTATGCATGCAAGTGTACACGTGTGCACGCAAATATTCCTACAAATCGCGGGTATTTTTTTTGTTGGTGTAATTAAATTAAAAATGTAATTAAAACATATCCAATCTCAATGCAGGTGATACATTGCGAGATTGACTGTTAATTAGATTTTTTATATAGCTGAAATAAAATGATACTGATGTTTTCATTTTTAAATATTTTGCTGTGTTGCAAAATTTTAATAAACAAATTAAATATTTCTAAATTCGTGTTCAATTTCACCTACAATTTCTTACAATTTCGAGTAACACATTTGCTCAATTCAATGATTTTCCGTACAATGGATTCTACGTCAATTCGGTGTAATTCGATATATTAGCTTGAATAGTCTCCCACAGAGTGAAACTTTTCCATCAGGTCTCATTTTCAGCTACTCATGCTCTGTGCTAGATAGAAGTATATACGAAATTGTTCATTTGGAATCTGAATCGCGCGTGTCGCAAGATCCGGGCTCTTTCATTCTTTCTTTGAGTTCTCCACAACGCCCTTCAATCGCATTTTCTTTTATTCTTTCCAATATTCTATTTCACTGTATTTATAACACCACTATCAACGTCAGGAATTTTAATTGTCCATGATACAGAAAAGAATTCCATTCTTATATATGTAACACATATTGCAAGAATGTGCAAAACTATTTTTCTTATTAATTTCCATTGATGATATATTATTCATTCGATTCTTGTATTAAACATTTTAATGTACAGCTAATTCAAACACTTTGCTTTTTTTATCAACTAAATGTTATAATCGGAATTGTAGGGGGGAGGGGGGTTCAATCGAGCTAATATTTATCCGGTTGTAACGGTACTTAATCGATAGCTCGAGACCTGAAATCAATTACCATTGTGCACCAGCGTCTATCAACATAATGAATGTAATCGAGAGAGAGAGAAAAAAAACGCATTTTTCTGAAAACTGATCGCACAAGCATACGGCAGATATATACGTTGGAAAAAGGGAGGAGCGCTTTGACGGTCGCAAGGTCCCCTATTGAGAAGCAGAGAAAACCTACTTCCTCGATTTCTCGCGTTACTGGTTGAGCGCTATTTTGACAGGACTTCATTGTCGCAGACTGGCGAAAGCCCATTGACCCTATTATGTGGCTATTAGTATTATACCCGGATTTGCGGTTACTAAATCTCTCAATGAGCTGCCTCTTTTTTCTCTGTCTCGCTTTAATCTCTATTTTCATTCTTTTATACAAGCAGTTCTTTCTCAGTCGCGTTGTTAGTATATATAAAGTGTTTCATTCGATGAAGAAAAAGGACAATTGGTAAAGGAAAAAATGACGACTTAAGTGTTCGACTGGTTCTTCCTTTGTAAAATCTTAGCAATGACATGTTTAAGTCAGCAGTGTCTAATACCGCTCAGCGATTTGGCCTTTTGGATTTTCAACCAATTTGGCATACATTTTCAAACCTATTAATTTTCACAATCTGGTTTATAAAAGACGAATTCATATAGAAAAAGGAACATTTTTACAACAGTTGCATTTTCACTACAATATAACAGATAATACATTCTGAAATAACAATTTGTTACACCCTCTTTGAGCTAATTCATAATACAATGAAAATACGTAATCTAAAATAATAAATTGTAAGTAAACAAGGGTTAGAAACTTTGAAACACATTTTTTCCTGTAAAGATATAATCGTTAGGTCATACCAAAAAAACGTCTCTTATTGATTTATACTCGTGGTTAAAAAATCGTAGATACAATATCACTCTGACATCTAAGATAAAAAAGCCTAGTCAGAGATATAGAAAACGTATTGAAATCTATCGGTAGGTATAGGATAAGGAGCGAGAAAAAAATTCATATAGTGGATATTCAAATTTTATACAGACGTGAAACTCAAGGAATTATACTCTTGTAAGGTGTCGAGAATCACCCCAAGATCGCCTCAATGAGCAGCCACTTAGAGGCTAAGCCCGGAGGTGGTCCATTCAATCGGTGCAATCGACAGCGAGAGATGCAGACGCTCAGCATGAGAGGAGGGTCTGTAGTTTGTAACACCATATAGTCTCTCTCTCTCTCTCTCTCTCTCTCTCTCGCTCCCTTGCACACCTTCTTAAGCTCTTGCTAAATATACATGTGCATAAATATATCCCTTTAATATTCACCATTTTAACCATAGCTCCATTTTTATCACTTTATTCTTTGCTCTACTTTATGTTTGCTACTTTACCCATGTCAAGAATACATTGACTCATGTCAATTCTTTATTTATCGTATGAAAAAAGCAAATCATATAATTTCTTTTGGTTAATTGTGAAAACAGTTCATCCTAACCTGATCTAATAATTCAATAAAATATCCAAATTCCTTTTGTTCATGAATATTTTGCCTTATTACATACATGACTATAATTCATAAGAATGTACGTGTCATTTATTAACAGAACTGATAAGTCCTAATACACATGTTTTTCTCGCCGACTGCAGTTACACATACGAGAGAAAACCGGTAAAAGCATACGTATGTGTGCATAGTAGTCACATACAAGCTTCGGAGCTCTTTAGTACTCTTCAGCCTACTGTAATGTGTGAATGAGTGAGGAGAGAGAAAGAGAGAGACGCATAACTGAGACGCATAAACGTTACAATCGAGGTGTTGAACTGGAAATACATGTACCAATTTTGGCGTCGGGGTGTGCAAGTACTCGAAGTCGAATCCACGCGTGCGCGTTCACGATACGTCTAACTGTACATACACCGTTTGCGGAACGTTGTCGCGACGCGGTACAAGCATCGTTGCACACACCGCTGAACCTTTTTTCCTTTTAATCTTGCTTCGTAGATCGAATGCCATGGAAAAGTCAACCCTATAACCGTGAGGTTTGTGTGTATGCATGCATGGATAAGTAAACGTTAGACCCTTTATCTCGTTGAGTTTAGCAGCCTACACCAATGCAAGGAAAACAGAAGTCGGCGGTGGAATATCGACACGCCACCTCTACTGTATGAGTAAGACGAAGCGTAAGCTAACGCTGAACGCGGTTTGATTTCTTTGTCGTCATGATTGGCGCATATTAGAATTTTTTGCCAAAAGAATTTCGGGATAAAACGGTGTTCTATTAATCCAACTAGTTAAAAAGTTGGTTTCAATAATAAATTTCGATACCTAACAATACCACGTAACCTAAAAGAATGTGAATTATCGGTGATAGTATCTGGAATAGCAAAATATAAAAAAAGCAATCGTCGACACAGGCGTGACAAAAGCGTTAATGAGAAACATGCGAGTTGTATCTCCCATGAGTATGAGCAACTGTGCGAGTGTGTACGCGTTTATATGTGTGTAGTACAGGGTCCCGGTAAGTACGGTAATGGACATAGTTTGCCGGTAATGTCCGAGACTAATTCCCGTGTTATTTCATTAACATCCCGCAGCAGGTCCCGGGGGGCAGTGCCGCCCAACTATAGGCTCGAGGGAGCCTCTCTCACCGAGTTTAACGTTCTCACTCTACGTCTCTAAATGTCTCTCTCGCTCTCTCTCTCTCTCATACACACACACACTCTCTCTCTCTACACCTATAATATAACGTTCGCGCTCTAAGCTTGTATATCTGCACGCAGATTAAATGTAGGGTGGGATATGCAGTACTGAGCGAATTTCAGGCATGATCAATTTGTTGTAGGTTTTAAATCATTGTATGAAATTTTGATATAGCCTCGTCTCTGTTTTTTTTAATACGGAAAATCTTTGAATTTTTTTATTTCGTGCAATAAAATTCAAACTTTAATAGAACGGGCTATAACTGATTCACGGGGAAAAAAGTTTACTTCATATTAATTAAAACAATCTTATAAAATATATTTTATATGCGAGCATTTAAGGTGTTGAAAGTAGCACTTTTAGCAAAGCTTTTCAAAGAGTAATTAGAGGAAACAAACGTATAATTCATTTTCTTCAGGACATGTTTTTGAAATGCAGTGTACGAGTATGATTTTAATTAAATTCTAAATAGTACACGAATTTTACGAGACGAGTGCGAAAAACCTTCAGTACCTTGGTCTCAAAACGAGCCCCCCCCCCTCCAAAAAGATTTGAGAAAAACGGAAAAGAGAGAGAGGGAGAGATGTTCACTTTAGGCCACTTGGCTCTTGGTAATAAGCACAACGCCGCCAGCGACGAGATGTGAAAAAAAAAAAATATATATATATATATATATGTATACGCCATCTCTCCTTTTCACTCATTCTTGTGCCGACTACTATACTCATTTTTAGGGTTGTATTAGGCGCGTGTCGAACGAACGGGGTTTGAGAAATTTACCAACCGCCTCCCTAAAAAAGGGCCGATTACTGTATTCATGAAGGTATATACGTGTGTGTAAAAGTTACTATTGGAACTTGGTGTTGGCGCATCATGCAATCGATGAGATTTGTCTTTGTTTAAGCTAGTGATAACCACTCCAACCAGAATATTTGGAGCGTGTGATAGTCACCAATATCAACGACTAATGAGCCCTGTTATATTCTAAATTCGTGCTTTTACGAGTAGTGACCTCTATCATATCCTTCTTTTGTAGCTGACTCACTCAAATATTCCAGGGAATTATACGACAATTTTATAGTAAAATCAAAAATGCAATTGACATGTAACACGTAATCGTAATGTTTATGTACCTGAATATTAAATAATAGTGCAAATGTAGAAGACTACTGAATTACCTGTAAAAGAATAAAAAGCAGTGCAATTCTAAGTTTAACAAACTTGTCGTTTAATAAATTGAGCTATAGCATTTAAAATGTTATCGATATTTTTTACGAAAGATAATTAATAATATTAAATGAAGGTATACGGACAATCAAAATTCGAATAGTCAAATTTATCGCTATGAATATTGTAATACTGCCATCAAATTAGTTAATATGCACAATAGTCGAAATAATGAAAACGTCAGTATTAAAAGCAAGGCTTGAAAACGTTCAGGAGCGCTATTTCTCCGCCTCTCTCTCTCTCTCTCTCTCTTACTCTTGTGCGCGCGCGTACGGAAGTCGTAGACAGACGATGGAAGCACGACGGAAGAAGGGAGCTCGTGATTAACTCGGAAAAATCCATCTGCGTGCTCGAGCATTCCCCGGTAGCAGCAGCTCTCACACTTTCTTCTCTCTCATTCTCTCTCTCTCTCTCTCTCTCTCTCTGTTCCTCTCTTACTCGCGCGCGCGCCGCACGGTCTGTGTTATCCAATTATTCTAAGTTGTTAAGGCGAGTTAGGACGCTTAAGGGACTAAATTAAGACATTCCACGCGACAAATCTCCCAAGAATCTCAATTAACTCGCAAGAGCTAAGCGCTGCCCGCTTGCTCCTACTTGCACCGCCTCTCCCCTTCCTCTTTAATTAACTGTTTAATTTCATTTAATTTGCACTCGTAATTACGAAAAGCTGCAAGCTTCCCCCCTTTCCCTGTTCCTAATTCTCTTTTGTATTGCTTTTGGCTGGCTGTCGCCTGCAATGCGCTAACTGTGACCGCGAATTGTTTTTAAATTATAACCGAAACTCATTTTTAAATGCATGTATAAAGTACATCTCATTACGTAACGCTCGTAATTATTTATCTGCATATATTCTAATGGATTAAATGTATTAATTTTATCAATAATATAAGAAAAACTGTAGCTATTAAACGCTGAAAAAATTAGTAAAAAAGATTTAAGTACCGTCGCTTTGTGTTCCTCGGAATTAAAAAATGAATGGTAATTTGACAAATAGTACTTGAAGGAAAAGCTCGCCAAATACATCAATCTCATCAAGGTAACTCATTTATTAAGGAATTCATACACGTAACCGCGGTAATCAGTACCATCGACGAGCTTTCTTTACATTTTCATAGCCGTTCCCTTTTTTCAAAATGAAAAAAAACCAGAAGTGAATGTTGCCTTTGGATTGAGTGTAGCAGTATCGACTTCAATTAAAGGAGGCTAATTTGAATTGCAAACCACTTATATTCCCGCGATGGTATGAAATCGCGCGTGAGACTGCACCGTCAACACGTACATACCTACATACGTATACACGTACACATACACACACACCTGCAGTAACAGCAGCAGTAGTGCAGAGAGCACTTATCGACACCTTCGCGTCGACGTCGGTTCATTTTTTATTCGTCGCCACCAGTGAGTGCTTCTGCATAATATTGTGCACGCGAGCGTAGCGAGGTTAACGCCTATATAGATCGAGTCTCGGTGTTTTTCACGGGCAAAGGCACTCGGCAGCAAGCAAGCCCCTCTGTCGAGAGAGCGAACTCATAATCCGCTAATTTGCTCAAGATTATTCGCTTTCTCTCTCCTTCTCTCGCTATCCCTGTGTTGAGTGTTCATGCTCACACACAAGCGTATACTTGTCGCCTCAGGCATTGTCGCGGTGAACCGTGTGTATGTCATGCGTGCGCGTGTGTGTGTACTGCGTATATGCGTGGTGTTCTGTGGGCGTGGGAGGGAAAAAGTAAGAGAAATAAAGAGCGCGAGGGAGAAGTTGTCGAGTTTGGGCTTTGAAGTACTAATCAGTTGGTATCGACCAGCTACAGCCAACGACACCCACGCCTTCTGTTACGCCTTCGTATAAAACGACGGCAGATCTCACCCTCGTTTCGCCAAGTACAGTATGCCTGTCTGTGTGTGTTTTATGAATGTATGTATTTCTGCACGTCTGCGATTTTTATATTCTAAATTGCCGCAATGAACGAAGTTCTAATTAATTTTTCATTTTTCCCATATTTCAATATTCTTTCATTTTAATAATAACTGTTTTAAAAAAGATATAAGGTCAATTATTCAATTAGTAATACATGTATAAACAGTAAATTACAAATTAATGTGAAATGTAATGGATTTTACCGATGGCCGATAATTATAATGGAGTTTTAAATCGGTTCTCTTATGAAAATCTTTGTCATTTTAAATTTACATGACATACTGCAAATTCAAGTCTGCATTTTTTACAAGCAACTTGCTTCAAACGTGCCGACTGAATTATGATAATTCGGGAAATCACAATTAGGGACAAAAAGTAAGGCAAGCACATGCAAGAGGAATACCTAAAAAGATATCGTCACGCAATACAAGAAGCAAGCACGAGCGTTAAGTGTCATACAGAGAAAGGCTAAGGGTGCATAGGTAGGTGAAAGGAAGAGGCGTCAAAGAAAATGGCTTGGTACCTCTACCTACATACGTTCATACGTAGTGCGCATATACGTAGCTCCGCGCATGTAGGTAAAGAAAAAAAACGGGTGAGTCGAGAATGAGGGTACATAACACAGAGACACACAGACGGGAGATAGACTATATACTGACTCGCGTCAAGCGCGTGCCCGTGCCTCAACCGCGCCTGGTCGTGCGTTGATAGGCAATCCAACTGATTGCCAAGAACCAACTTCAAATGCGCCGAAAGAAAGCCGATTCCCTCTCCTCTTACCTATTGTAGAGTACGTTTTGAGAACATGGCTGTTCGTTACTAGACGCGCGACTATTATTTTTCGTGCCCGAGTTTTTTCTTTTTATGATTTTTCAATGTAACATACTGCGGCTACAATCGTTGTTTTGTGCTTGGCGCCGCTTTCTTGATCGCTCTTTTCCCCTGTCTGTCTTATGATTACGCGCAGTAATAATTGACTATCTTGAAATCGTATACTTATTATTGAAACCTTAAATTATAATTTTGTGGTTTACATAGATTCGAAATAAACATGAGCGCATTATCAAAGAATGATCGCTTTGCGACATTGAGTGAATTGTTCAACTTCAAATGAATATGTAAGTTCTTATAACGTTATTACAAATTTTTATGATGCTAAGATAATTAATCCTCATGGTACCTATCATTGCATTAATACTGCTGGAAAAACTGATTGAACGGAAATTAAATTGCAAGCTATATTATATTCCATGAGTACAGGTTCAGATGAGCAGGCGAAACAAAATCACGCTACATCTAGAATGTCACACATTGTTTCATCGAAACAATAAACGACCCTTTCACGGCGGTGTTGCACGCGCGAGAAATTGTCCCACCGGCGTAAATTTCTCTCACTTTTTCAAAAACAGAAAAGGGAGAGACGACGAAAAATAAAGTTGAAATACTATTTCCAACAAAGAATAGAATCATTTTAAAAAAAATTTCTTTTGCACTGGGACACTCGATTTAAAAAGTAATTACCTACAAACGTTTATGAAAATCTGCATCTCGGCCCAACAACGGAGATGGCAATTAAAAGTGCTAAGGTGACACTCCCCTCGAAGAATAAACTTGCCGACGAGAACGGCGTGCGCGTGTCGGTAGACGGAGGAGTATGAAAAACGTTGCATTCTCCTTACGCCAAAGCTTATTAACGTGCGACGCTCTGCTTCTTGTAAAAGTAATCAGTGTAAGGGCTTCTTCACGGTGAGCTTCAAAAGCTCGAAAATTTCGACGATTCATTGGTAAAATTTAGTAAACGATATTTTCATTTATTCAAAATAAAAAATAACGCATTTATTTAATTAGAATAGCATTCGATATTCTAGATCTTCGAACAAATGCAAACAGACGCATTTATCAAATAAATAGAGTTATTCATTCAGAATATGCTGGAAAGGAATAGAATTACAATTGAAATAATAAGTTAATTATGCGAAAACTACGACTACTTGAAAAATCAATGTCATGCAAATGAGCTTTTTGAATATGCATGGTATTAGCATTTTTGAAAACGTAGATCAAAGGCACAGCATAAGAGGTAAAAAAATATGCAGACAAGTTGCATGAAATATTAGCTGTATAAATTTGCATCTACTGCACCGTCTTAATTATAAAATTTTCTGAATTGATTGAAAAAAATCAACAATGTCAATACCACAATTAAGTAACCTTAAGTAAATTTATATAATTCCATTAAAATTTAAAGATTACATTGAGTGTGGAAATCCATACTATCTAAAATAACTTTGTCGTATAGACACGTTTTTGACGAACTTATAACAGTCGATAGGCTTGATAAAGAATTAAAAAAATGCTTTTTCAACTTGAAATCCACAAAAGAAGATACTTTGTTAAACTTTCATAACAATAATGAAAACCTTCATGAACACAACAAACTTTTTGCTCCAGATTCAAGGAAAAAGATCTCCTTGGTAATGAAATTGTACTACCAAAATTTAACCTTTGGTGTTTCTTCTAAATGACAACAGTTTTTGTCGGACCTATTTAACACTTCTCAATCATAAATGGAACGCAATTGCTCTATCACACGCAGAGTATTGAGAGACATTTGAATGAAAGTTTCTGAGGCCCATTCATTTAGTTCGCCTTCGCACCACTCGGCTGTCCGGATCGATCTAATTATATCGTTTTCGGCGAAATTCATCCAACGCCTCGACTAGCCCACCCCTCCCCGTCTTCTTCATTCTCCAGCTCTCAACCATTCGCAAGTCGAACAATATAGCCTTGGTAATAATGAGGAGGCTCGAAAAAAGGGAGTGCGAATGGAGTGGGGGTCTCGCGCGAGGTGCCGGACTGACGTTTGAATGGGCCTTAGAGAGGATGCCATTGTGCGACTGTGGGCCCGAGGTAATACGACACGCCACCGTAAGAATCGTTCTCGAAATTCGTGGCGACCGCGTGCCACGACGTCCTTCTTTTTTTCTTCTTACGTTTCTCTTTCTTCGAGATTCTGTTCTGTTGTTGCTGATCTGACTGCCGATCATGTACTCTTGACATTCTCGCGAGAAAACACATGGTCCTTGGATGTTGCTCAGTTAAACTAGTTTTTCTTTGCTTACGTCAACTGTTCTTATTTTCGAATACTTATTGCAGTTAATACTAGTACGACATAAAAACACAACGATAAATTTCCAACCTTTTACCAATAATTTTCCGTAATTTCTAGTACGAATTATAGCAATTATTATATTTTTTATTAGAGATATGTCAATTATATACTGTCACTATGTATTAAAATATCTTTTAATCCATTCAAACTTGACAAACAATTTCACAAGCCTTGACATTATTTTCAACAGACGCCAAAATAAAAAGTGACTATGTCCCAGTATTTTTGGAACTTCAACCGAAGTAAATTGGCAGCGACCTTAAGCCGAGAGAACAATTCTGAAGAGAAAGGGATAAAAACCTGAGCTTTAGCTATTCTTACGCTTTTATTGTGGCTCTTTGTACTCCGTCGAGACATTACAGCTATGCCCCACGACACTCGGCTCATTATACCACTAATTATTTAAAGCACTCGCATGTGGGTTTCTGGTTCTGTCTCCCAACGAGAAAATATACGATATAGCTGCCTACAGTTTGTACGCATACTTCGAACTTCAGCCGGCCTCCCACTTTTCTCTTTCGATTTTACTGTTTTCTTCTTTCTTTCTTCTCCTTTTCTCCGTTCCCTTTCTGCACTTATTATCTCACTCGAGGGCGACTTAAAGGTAGACTTGAGACAATTAACTACGATTTTCCTTTATAATGAAAAGAAGGCAAAAGAGCGCAAGGGAACTCGGACTCGCGGAGGTACGATTAGCATGAGCATTTGGGTGTTGAAAATCGAATCGAGCTCGTAGGCGTCAAAGTATCGAGTCATTGCAATACGAATACGAATCTTCCTTAAAACGGAGATAATGGAGTAATAGGAGCGATGGAAATTTCACGATGACAAGATGAAGGGAGCGAATACTCGCTTCCTCCTTCTCGTCTCCTTTCCTCGTCTTCGATCCCTCATTAGCGTCGTTACCTTTGGCTAGCGTTGCACACAAATCAACTTACCCAGTAGGAATGACTTGAATCACGTCGATGAACGATAACAAAGAAAAAAAATCTGAAGCAACCGTGAAACGTATTGTACGGATGGGCGACTGATTGGTTGATGCAGCGTTAATTAATTCATTTGCGGGCATCTAGATAGCTGGGAGTCGCGTCTGGCTTACCCTATAACTGGCAATGGAAGTAATAGCGCCATTATACTCGTCAAATTTAATTAATTCGATATTGGTTGAATTCTCCTGATAGATTAATTGAAATAATCCCATAATTGAGATTTTAATGAATTGACTTTCAATGAGTAGTGATAAGTTGCAATTAAATTTTGTAATAAATGGATTTTTTGGTGCTGTGTATAAGTGACTCGAATTGATAAGAATGAAACAAAGTAACGACAAAGATCTTGAGGATTCCGTGCAAGAAAAAGAGCAAAGCTCGTATATAGGGTCCGGGAGGTTATTCACACCACAGTGCCATTCTCATTTTCGAGTATTTCTTTCGAAAAATCTCGAGCTGAGACTGCAGCAATACACATACACACACACACACACACATAGAGAACGAGAGTAGCTTGCACAAAGGTGTATCGATGTTCGGTAACTCGATCTTGAGTGGCTCTCGGTTGCAGGCAAGCAAGCAAGCAACATGTTAAGTGCTTCTTTCACGTGGACCAATATGTCTATTAATTTAGACTGTGGCAACGAGACACAAGACACGATGGCTGACATCTTAATGGTATCATCGTCGTCAGATATCGCACTGCTGATGCTGCTGTACTCCATTGTGCAGTGGCGTGCCTATCATCGATGTGGCTGCTGCATTCATGGTTTCCATTGGCAATATTGTTGACTGTTGACTGACGCGAATTGATCGTTTGGCACCAATTTGGAAATAAATGCTATAAACGTTGACGTTGCTGATTTTATTCATTGATTGCTTACGTAAACAACCATTGTTGGCCATGATTACAATTTTCTTCAATGCGGACTTGACAATTTTGTACGATCAATTGAAGAATAGAAACTTCCTATATTTTCCATGCAAACCAATTTTTTACAAATCACTTGTTCGTAGTAGTGTCGATGCATTTAGATATCTATATTAGTCATACAAACATTCTTTAAGGTATATTTTATGAGATAACGCTCTGGAACTGCATAATTATAAATATCTATTTTGCAATGGGCTAGGAAAACATTTAGTGGCTTCTTTCCATTTGTTAAACCTTCATTGTAAACAAATTTTGTTTAGTTTTAACCATTCCTTATCTTCATATAAAAACGTTCAACTATAATTTTTATGTAGGCAGAATATACCGGTAAGGTTCGATATTACAGACTAATGTTTTAGCAAGTTCTTTTACAATAATCTTGTTTTTACAGTAAATTATATAACTGTAATTGATTTGAATGATACAGTTATTAATAGTCAAATATTAGAAACTAATAATATTGTAATCTGACTCGTAAATTCCGTAGATAATAAAGTGGATATTGTTCTTACCGTGTGGTGAACTATGCTGGGTGGGACTGCCTTGATGATGATTAGCCGCTACCCCGGAGCCAGGAAGCATGTGCTGCGCGTGTGCCGCCGGATGAACGTTGAGGCTGGCAGCCGACTGGCCGGCTAGTTGTCCGGGTTGATGTATCTGATGATGTGCCATATGATGAGCCGGATGTGGGTGATGATGTGGTGGTAGAAATGCAGCAGCAACCGCCGCTTGGGCATTCAGATAGGCCATTCGTGAGGCAGTAAGGTGAGTAGTCAGCGGTGCCATGTAGTCCCAAAGCTTGTGAGGTGTTGGCGCTGGGCCATAAGACACAGCGCTAACGCCGGCCGGCGGCGAACTTTGCGGTGAACTACGTTCGCTGTTATTATTGTTGTTATTGTTGTTATTATTGTTATTATTGGCGGCGGCGGCAGCCGCGCCAATAGGGTTGCCGGCACCATTGAGGCCCAGCAACTCCTGGATGGCGAAGGTCGAGCGCTGGGGCATTTTCGCGTTCGCGCGCGACCCTGCCTCAGGCCTGCATCCTCCGCTCAGGTCGACCACGTCCACGCTGCTTCGATTCAGGATTGTCGTCGTTTGGGGATTCTTCGTCGCGAACGACGCTTACACCCAATTGGCTATGTGATTAGAATCTGACTTTTTTTAGTTTATTTTACTTTTTGTTCTTTACTTATTTTCACGTTCGTCAAATTATTTTGGACACTGACGTCCTCGTTGTTACTCACTTTTCATTTACATCGATGGTCATTCAATTCTTTTCTATGACAATTGTACTATTGAACCTCGCTTTTGTGTAGCTAACGATTTACTCTGTTTCGTTGCACGATGTATAGAAAATGCCTCTGTAATATCCTGTAGGAACTTAAATTCGTCTTGACTTCGTTGTGTTGTGAAGAACTAGAAACTTTTTAAAATTCTACCAGCGGACGCTAACCGAGTCACTCGAGACGGTTGCTAAGCAATGTCGAGTGTCTTGTGAAGCTGACGACTCGAGCAGGAGCATCTCTGTGTTGGGCTACGTCATCCGACGGATCGCATCTGACGGTTGCGAACGTACTTTTAAGATACTTCGAGTTTTATTCTACTTTTTCTTTTTTGTTTCCAGCTTGGATAGATTCTAAATTTGTTTCGTTGATTAGTTTTTCGATGTGGCTACAGGTATAACGCAAGTATTTAATTGCAATGCTTAAGTATTTTCGTACATCTCCATTTTTTAGTAGATTCTGCTAGATTTTAATGCACTAGGCAAGTGAATAATGCGTTAAGAGCAGTTATGATAGAAGGAGTTGAAACAACGCACGATCCGACGGCACGCAAACCACGTGAATAGTGCGCGACGGCAGATTTATTATTCCTTTATTTTATGCATTTTCTCAATATCGTTCCTCTAGACCTATGGTGTATAATGTTTTCTTTGATTTTACTAACGACGAAAAATTCTGAATAGAGAAATATTAAAAAACAAACTATTCCTCTTTGTCTATTGATTCATAGCTGTCGCGTGGCATTAGATTGCTTGGAAGCTAGAGAAACGAACCCCTTAATTTTTTATTCTTTCTGTCAGCTCAATCGTAGCAACCAGCTAGGTGATGGCGATTATAGGTGAGTTTGCTTACTGCTGGGTGTTAAACGCGTCGTTCGAAATTCTATTGTGCGCACACAGCAACGAGGTTTTACGTTTCACGGTCGCCTCGTTTCTCTCTTTTTCTCTCTGATATATTATATATGAAAACTTTAATCGCAATAGTCCTCTGATGCTTCACACGGAATTCTCCAAGCTACTAATTCTCTTCTTGTTCGCCTTTTCTCGTTCTTTCTCGTTCTATGTAATACACTATACGTTCGGTTATTGTTTATTTGTATATCACGACTGTTAAGACGCGCACACACACTTAGTATGTCAATGTTTATCCCAAACTACAAAGTTGCACTATCGAATTGTATTTGTTTTTATTTTTTTAAAGTCTTCAAAGTTTCCATAGACATATACAAGTAAAATCAATTAGCTCGAAGAATGTTTATTTGTCGTCTCGACAATCGGATACAAGGACACGTTGAGCGCGGGCACGCAAAGTTGATAAAGCGCGAGGGCTCACCGAGTGTGTACGTATACTTATGCGCAGATGCATGTGCACACAGAGCTCGTCGGCGCCTCGCGGTTGGTTCGAAAAAAAAAATGTGTGTCCGTGTCGTAGTCGCGGCCGTGTGCAACTGAACGAGCGCCAAGCCGCGTGACGTTGGGGTGGCTCTTCGTCTTGCTCTCTCTCTCTCTCTCTCTCTCTCTCTTTTTCTTTCTCTCTCACTCGCTCTTTCGTATGACGGTTCCGGGGAAGCCCCGGCAATAATACTTGCGCGCGCACACACGCGAGCCAAAGAGCGAGACGAAGATGTAACGAAGAGGGCGGTGGTGGGAGGGCGGGGTAAGTAGGTGTCATAAGTGGGGATATGCACTATCCCCCACTCCATCGATTTGCCCCACCCCCATTATCCCCACTTCGAGGGGTGCGTACGTGTGTGGGGTGTTTAAGGCATGGACGCTCGCGAACGTAAATAGGCGCACGCGGCCGCAACAGTGGCCGTCTCGCATCGACGGATTGGTCGGTTTTTTTCGCCTAAAGACGGCCGATGGGCTCCATAGCCCTAGTTAAGGAGTGCACTCTGTAGCGGTGGGGAGCTAAGGGAGAATAGGTGGACTCTGTGAATGCACACGCCTGCAATGTGGCGTACCCCCACCCTTCCCTTTTCCTGCATCAGTAATTCGTTCCTTCCCCGCTTTCGTTGCAAGGAATCATTGACAACTTTGCGTTCACGCCTATATGACCGAGTATGTCAGAACTGCTTGGCAGTGATTTCTTCAATGTTGCACCACTGGTACAAATTTGATAAGTTATTTGGTAGTTCGAGCATATTGATATAATGTTGTTTATATATTTATATAATATTTTTGATGAAAGAGCCAGATGTTCTCTCGACATTAACTTTAAAATAATTTTATTTTTTACAGCCATAATGGATCAAAGACTTCATTTCTAATAATAACATTTTTCCGATATTTTTATAAATCGATTTATTTTTTAGGACGAAGGTTTTTAAATGGTTATTTTGTTAATTTTATCATAGATAACAGACACCATATTTTTATTGTTAGAATATAAATCGTATAATTAAGTTTTACTTATTATCCAGATTCAGATAAATGGTTTAAAATTGTATACGTTTTTGTTAAAATACACTACTATATCTTGGGAATTTGACGAAAAAAATATTATACGTAAAGATACGAGAATTCTAATGCATATGATCTATAGGTATTGTTTACATGTCAGTTGAATAATTTGTTTTAATATATATTATCTATCGTGGGTACATTTTCCATAACATTCATCACGAGTATCGCAAACTTGCAGTTGATATTATCAAACTAATTTTTTTCATGTATTTTGTAAATAAATTACATTATATGCTCAAATTTATAACATGTCCATGTATTTATAATTTTTTATAATATTGGTATTTTCGTCATGATTTTGATTTGATTTCATAATAAAACTTATTACGATTTGGAAAATATGTGGTAAATGCATTCATATTTTCTTATAATAATTAGCAAATGCATATAAGAAGCCTATATATATTAACGTTTCTACAAGCCTGTGCTTAGCAGTAACATTTGATGCCGTACAACACATACATGCAAAACCACTGCTAACAAGGTGGGAGTGGCCTGAAGAGGGGAGGCTGGCCAATCGGAGAGCGCTACTTTCGTCTCTTATTGGCTGAGGCACAAATCGATTTACAACTTACTCCTCGGCGTGCTGCTGAGCAGAACTCAGCCTTATGTCACCATGAGCTAGGGTTGCTCTTCGTAACTCCGCATCGGAAGCCTATACCACTAATTTATAACGGAGAGGTAGGTATACCGAGCTAGTGGCGAGGTCCACAGGAGAGTTGCGTGGACTTCACCCTAAAAACAATGAAAATTCGCGAAAAGTAAGAGGGTGTTATATTTGATGAGAGTTCTTTTATTCTTTATTTGTGTGTATGTGTTTTTTAACATATACTGATTATATCGCAAGCTTTGAATTGTAAATTTTACTTTGCTTTATCCTTATTTTCAGATAATAAGATTGTTTATTTGTAGATGTGCTTTAATGATGTTCATTAGTAATGAAAATAAATTATCCGGGATAATGAGTTGTGAACTATCCGAAAATCGACTCATTAATGAATGATAAGCAAATATTGAAAAAAAGTAAAAAAAATCGTTGAGTTGTGTAAGAAGTTTTAAAATTCTAAATTTGTAAAGATTGTAATTCGACAAAAATTAAATTACTATAACTGGATATTATAAAAAATTATAAGGAATGTTATGTTTGGTTATATTAGGCACATCACAAAATAAAGTGAATGTAGGAAAGCTGGAATACTTTTCATATTTACTGTTGTGTCAACAACTAGTTACTTTTAGAATATGTTGATAAAGAAAATAGTTAAATTCAATTGCAATAAATATTGAAGAACAGCAATGTTATATTTTACATCAAATATATAGAATATGCATTGTTGTATTCACTATTTAAATTCGTAACTAATATAATAACCTACTGTGCTAATATAATTATAATTGGCATTTGCTTTTAAGAAAGAAATTAAATAACTGCACTGCTTTGCATTAATGAACCGTAGATTGCAACCTTGACGCTAATTCGTATACATTCATTTATTTTACATTCTAATTTATCTCATATTTTGCATGATATATCTACTTTTCTTTTATTCCATAAGTATGCTCTATCAAACGGACCATACCTTATCAAAACTTTATGCAATATTAGGAAAATATTCTACGCTTTCTAATGATAATCTTAACAAATTCATCAGCGGCGGTCTTTATAGTAGATTAATTTAATATTTATAAACTTAGAGGTACAATACTTAATTGTTGAATGCAATTAATATTATATTAAGTTTGAGATATATTACTTTATAATAATTATAAGAACTAAATATAGATTATTTCACATTAAAGAAAATCACCTTTACTTTGAAGATTTCAATTTTCTTTTTAGTTCTGATTTTATATTTTTGCCGATATCAGCAAGATGCTTTATACGTAGCTTTCCCAATTATAAGCTTTCAACTTTCCTTAATCTCTCTTCGCCAAAGTCAGTGAAATCAGCTTTTAACTCTTTGTAAGCGAAAATACTCAATTTGTTGATTAAATTACTCGCGACCTGATTTACCTGTATAAGAATATTCGTTTATATGCTTCATAAAGTTTATTTTCATTAAATTAGTTTATAATACATACACTTGGAACTACAAAGATTTTTGTAAAAGAAAGAAAAAAATGTCATTGTACTTTATAAAAGTAATAGAACTTTAATTAAATTATTTTCTTAGCGATTTTTTCGTAAACGCGATTTTTTCAAATTAGCTACATTTTTACAATAGATATAATATTAGTCAAATATTTTTTTTTTATTAATTCCAATACTTGTATGCAATACATACATTTCAAATAGTAATCCGTTTGCGAAGTACGTGAAAGCTGATATAAAATACATTAAATATAATAGGAATATGTCCGATAGATCAAAACTTATGATATGAATTATGCGAATATGTAATTGTGTATGGATAATTTTATTATATATGTAGATTATATATAGATCGTACTTGATGCATGAACCTTATATATCGTAAATAATTGACAATTAAATCCGCATGTACGCCTTATATCAAGGTGTACAAATTTAATCGTAATCCAACTATAAATTAACCGAAAAATCACGTGAAGAAATATTTGCATAATGTTAAAGAAATCGCTACATATTCATTGCAAATTGAGTTTCTTATAGCTATACACAGTTCGAATTAATAATATTAATAAATACATTTTTACAACAACGACACACACAATATCATAGGTGATTTCATCAGTTTCATAAATATTTGACAATTGGATCGTGAACCGGGCTGAAATAGATAATAATGGTCCAATCCGTTAATGTATTTACATAAAGCAGTGATTTCGTTAATTATACGTTGAACATGTTCTTATGAATGGATACCCTTTCCTCGAGTCTGTACAGACCACCCAAATCTTCTCACGCATTATTTTCTGCTGCCCAGAAAATTATCAGTTTTTCAACCACGTCGTTCCATAGACGAAAGAAATTACGAAGGTCTGTCTTGTGAGCGCGCGTGCACGTCATCAAAAGTCACAAGTCATTGTATCTAACTGGTCATCTTTCTTTTAATCCGCATCTCTCGAGAGGTGAGCTGGGGCCTTTATTAAGGACTCAGTTTGAGCCACTCGACATTTTCATAATTTCTTCCGACTACCAAGGCGCCACATGGCTGCTCTCCAGAATTCTTTTTCTATTCATCTATCTCTCACGGATATGACGTGCATATTACAATGCACATGACGAAGTCCTAAGAAAATATTATACCTGCAATGATTACCCAAGAAGATGGTGAGAAATCGCTTAGAAAAAATTGGCTCCATAAAGGTATACGTTAAAATAAATAACGATTAGGGTTTCATTCCAAATTAGCAATATCTAATTAGACATGTCAATATTAGCATTAAATCGAAATTTAAACAACATTTGAAAAAATTGACCTTTTCCTCCATTACTACAATTTCAATAAATATATTAGTTTTAAGAGCCATTAACTTTATTTAGTTGTGAAGAAGTATTGTCATAAACACCTGAATATTTGTCGTTCAAATCAGAAATATCCTGGGTAAGCTATAGTTCTAGCCATACAATGCGATGGTAATGCAGTAATTGAATTACACGTCTATTATTTTATCATTTCAAAAATTGTTATAAAAAGAGTTTATTGTGATGAAATTTCCAAAGTGCTTCAACTTTTAGGTAAATGTATTAAACTATCATTTGTCAGTTGCTTTAATAGAACCATTAAGGTACTAAAATAAGAGTCATTGTGTTGTTTCACTAAATTAAATTCATTCATTCAACGCTTACTTTTACACAAGATTCTTAGGCAAATTTCTTTTATAATGTCGCTCCTTTCAATCAAAATAGCGCAAAACTTAAAACTGAAATCAAGAGTTCCTTTTTTTCCAAAAAGATGGCGATAGTTGTACCGTCGGTAATCCTGTGGAGTGGACGTGCTGCCTTCTGTATTTAAAAGGCTGAACTTTAAATTCTCTCATAATGTTAGATATAGGACATTTATTTCCATTGGTAATCTGTAGTCAAAGTGATTAATTATACAAAATATAAGTTATATAAGTTCTATTTAGATTAATTTACACTTTATACTTTATGAGTCATTACGACTTATTTTACATATCACAATCAGTATTGCAAAATTGTCAAATATTTTATCTTTATAATTTATGCACAAAATACTGATATATAAGTTGCAATTATAATGCATATAAAACGTGAAATATTGAAAACCAAACTTTGGCTAAAAATATGTATGGATGAAAATTTTTCGTAAATTGCAACCGTTTGATATTTTTTCACGTGTGATTGGAGTATACTTAATTTATTTTTCTTTCAATTTTAAAATTAATATAGAGCTATCCATAAGTTACTTATTTATTTATAATTCATCAATTTACTGTTGAAAAATTAGTATGAATTATTAAGAACGAATAACGTAATTGTTTGTGTTGAAATTATGTCGAAAATTAATTTGAAAGCTTCAATGATTATTTGATCCATTATATTTTATTCATTACTTATTCGTTCAAATAAAAATCAATAGTATATTTTAAATTTACTAGACAACAACAAACGCTCTATGCGGGCACCGATTTTGTCACATAACAGTATGTGACGTGCCTCTATTTCAACCAATCAAATAACTGAATAAAGAGACTTCACGTTCCCAATTATTTTGTAAGGAAGAATCATATTTTTTAAATCTAACTTACACTACATCATAATTTGATTTAAACAAATATTTCATCAAGTTTATAGTATGATACTTTTAATTTTATTAAATCGTAATTTAAAAAATTTAGACTTTTATAGCATTAATAAAATGTCTATATTGATATAGATGTAAATCAATATTGATAAGATTTTGATTAATAAATTCTTCAGAATAATTAAAATGTTTTATGCTTTCTGGGCATATTCCTCTATGAATACCGACCACTTGCTTCCGTTTGTTCATTATCGGAGCACCACTATCACCCTGAAAAAAGATAGAAATAATAGACCAATGCGTGGAAATACCATTTGTTATCAACTTACACAGTCTCCATGAATCCATGAATCTGCAAAACTACAGAAAAAATCTATACGAATATTAAGTGGCTCGTGTAATACTGATTCGATTCTATCTTCACAATCCTGATTTGACATAACTCTTAAAATAGCCGTTTTCAGAACATACGTTCGTCTTTCATTCTGAGGAAACCCCCAACCAGCAATTCGAACTTTCGAACCATACAAATCTTCGCGTGCAAAGGTTAATAATGATGCCAACTTGCATATTTTAACTTTTTGAGCCAACTAAAAAGCAACTCAAATGTTAAATAATCAAAGAATGAAGGATATCCATGTTCCTGCAAGTTTTCTCAATTTCATACCGTTATTACAGCAATGTCATTTCTCGATGGTCGAAGATCTTCGTCTATATTCATCCATTGATCGTAAGCTATCCATGACTCTGGTTGATAACGTGTACCTTGTCGTAAATCATTTGATCCTACCATTATGGAAATTTGATGTGGTTGCAAGCCAATTAAACAGTGCGCGGCGGTCAAAACACTTTTTGGAGATATCAATGTTCCAACACAAAAGTTCGTACCTATTTTACCTCTCACTTCAATCGATACAACAAATGGAAATTCATTTACTTTTGCATCTCTAACATTTTTACCGTGGAGAGTCATTACGTATGACAAATTAATCAAGATGACTAACAATCGTTAAAGTATTACGTATCAATTAGTTGTTTACATTTTACATACATTTGATAATGGTTACTTACTAAATGATGTTGAATAAAGAGCCACGTAGGAAATTATTATTGACTTCATTATGTATGAGAGTCTAAAAATACAATAGTATTTAACAAATGCTTCTTTCGAAACGTTTGAAAGTATCAAAAGAGGAACATGTTATATTTTGCATTGAAATATCGCTAATAAAACCTGTTTGCACATTTTTATTATTTTTATATTTTATTCACGACACAGTGTAGGCAATTGTAGTGGTGAAGTGATGCATTTACTAGTAAAAAAATACATATTTTATTGTTTCGTCGAACACTAACTATTATGCTGTTCATGCAAACTTCTTTATAGTCATAATAATGTTTTTCTAATCTAACTAAATAAGTCGAAATGCACGCTTCGCGAGTGAAATACGTATGGTATACTGTCAATTTTAAAATTTCACACCATCAAATCTGTGAGACAATTACAATCAATAGACTTCACTTTCTATAATTCTCTTATTGATAAGAAACATCATAATTATTATTATTATTATTATTGTTTTTGTTTTTGTTTATTGGTATTCTTATTATTATTGTTATTACTGTAGGTAATAAAAGATTTTAATAAAATATATATATATATATATATAACCAAGGCTGAGTATAAATAATCGATAGCGTTCACACGCTGAAACTATTTTGGAATGTGGGATAGTCGTCTGGGCAAGGTCTCATTTTACGTTTGGATAATCAAATGTGTAATGTACGTGCTATTCTTGTTGATGGATATATTCTCTTCAATTAATTTTTTTGTAGGTTTTTTATATGCACCATCAATTTTTTACAATTAAAATAAACATTAAAATAATCAAAAATGATCTGCGCGATAAAAATAAATGTCGCGTTATACACTATACAAGCGATCTTAGATATTTCTTATGGTTGACGAAGTTGTCAAGCCACCCAACATTTCATAGGCATATTTCTATTTTCCATTTAAACAACAAATATTTGACTCTATAGAATTTTTTTGTAACGGCTGGTCTTTATGCCTATTTTATGAAATATGTAAAAAAATTATAAAAATGTCAATTCATCCATGCAGCGGATGTACTACTGTATATATGTCACTTAACAAAATACACCTATTTGAAAATGGCCTTTTTAATATTTAAATATTGAAACTGTATTTACGAAAAATGACACTGGGTGAAATTGTTGATGAATTTAATAAGATTTTCTGAAAAATAGGTTATTGTAGTATTATACCATCTCACTTACGAAACGTTATTCATTAGAAAGTATTAAATATATTAGATTATTTTTGGGTTGAACGATTAACAAAAGGGATATGAACCTTAAAAAGTTAAATAATTAGTTTCATCGTTTTCTTGTAGCCACGTGACAGAATTTGATCCGAGAAATACAGCATAATCGTGGAACAATAAAAATCTGTGTAATTACCTAGTATTGGCAAATAAAATAATTAAATGCTGCATTACTTGTACAGCAATCCATAATTTTAAAAGTTACCGTCTAGATTGATTTAAAAATATGGCTATATGACTGAAACGTTCAATCAAACGATAAACCATCAGCTAATAAAGGAGAAAAACTAAGTGATAGCGATGTTTGAGAGCGTCCTTTCCGGGTAAGGCGTTGGTTGCACCGCCTCTTATCCTCAGGCGCGTGCGCGCCATATTTTCGCGCAAAAATTGTATCCCTCGTTAAAAGAGACAGCATCAATTTGTCGAAGTGTCGTGCTCTCGCTGAAAGCATTTGTCATCGATCTCTTGTTGGTAGAACAAGTTGGAGCGTTACATACGTACAAATATATACCAACGCCTTCGATATTTGCCGAGAAGTATTATATATAAGTACTCGCGAGCTAATGGCCTTTCCATTTGGCTCTTGTTATATTTTCGCTTGGCATCCTGTATTATGCAACACTTTCTATTGCGGGCGTTATTTACGCATTTCAACGTAGTTGCATTATACACTATTAAAGTGGCATTAAATTCACATTTCTCGATACAAAGACATAATCACATGCCTGTACTGGTATTTTGGACTGTTATTTATCTTATTTATTGAATTAAAACTGATTTTGATAAGTAAGACATTTTAAATGCGAAGGCAATTCAAAATACAAATAAATTAAGTAAAAGGAGCGGAATAGGACACTGGCTATATTTTTTATCAACAATGTTTTATAATTTCGTGAATAAACTTTATTCATTTCTTTATAAAAAGGGTCAAGTATATCGATATAACCTTGTCTCCGCAATATTTTGAACAATAATAGTACTACTAACTGATTTGTTACTTTGTGTCCAAATAAATACCGGTACATTTTTGTAAATGAAAGAAAATTCTTTATTATTAAGAAAACTTTAATACTTTTTTAAGGAGTCACCGTGAAAGGTCTTGCGTTGACATAGTATAAATGGTTATCAAATAATAAATGAGAATCTAGTTTATAAGAAAATTAGTACGAAAGATTCACAACAGTTGTTGATGGTTTCCAAAAATTTCCGTTGATAATATACAGGATTGTGATATTCTATAGTGTTAATTTTTTAGTTACTTATTGACCAATACAATTTTAAAAAGAGCAAAATCCGAATACCTATTTGTAAAACGTCCATCAACCGTGGCTAGGTATTTTTACTCACTGATCATTTTTGTTTGCAAAATTGAAGCGTTCCTTTATCTTCTTGTACACAAGGAGTATTTACTGTCGAATTGCCTACATTAAATGAGCATGATTATTGCTTTTGTTTTTTTTTTTCAAAATTCCCAAAAGACTTTTTTTCCGAGATTCGAAACTCACAGAGGCAATGTTTATTATGACCCTTCAAATATCGTAGAGTAAATCAGAGAAATCCTGTGTTAGTATGCTTTTTGAATCTCAAAAGCTGTGTTAAAAATATGTGTTAAAAATATATTTACTAACTTCCATCTGCACTTTTCTTCTTGCGAATCATATACAAAGATAATAAATAGTATTTAATGTAATAAACTTACTTTCACTGTGCATTAAATTTATCAAATAATAAAAAATCTATGTATGCGATACTTTTACATCACTTTAATGCGTATTTAAAATAGTTATTAATTATGTTTTAGTTTTAGTGGCTCAAAGTATAAAATTAAAGATTTTACCACCACTTGCATTTTCATCGTATACTATGATCGACAAATATATATTTTTTAAATTTATGCGATTTGTAAATATATTTGTATTCAATTTTTTATTTGTATACAATTCAATACAATCACAGCTTGGATTATGGTGAAGTTTTTAGACTGGTCTGGTCTGAACGGTTCAGCCCCCTTTCATAAAGTGGTGCGAACATTCATACCCAAAATGGCGCTGACATACCTGTATATCGGAGTTATTATTTGAGACGATGGCAATTTCAAAATACGAACAAAACGTCCCAGCGTTGATTTTTTCATACTCTTCCATGCCGTCGCCTCTGCTTTGGACTAGACACGCCCTGAATGAGCGTTAAAAAGACTCAATATGTATTTGTTTGTCAAGTGATTTTGTATGTTTGAATATATTATAAACCTTATCAAATGTAACATATAATTATAAATCAAGTTTCAACATAAATCATATAAATTTAAACGCATATCTATGGAGGAAGGAAGAATAGGTTCTACCAAATTTTGGCAAATTAAGTTGTTTGGGATTTAGATATTATGTGTACATTTGTTCTTCGAGAATAGTCATGTATAAAATTAATAAGTAAAGTTTTATAGCATGCTTCCTGTTAAAGAACGTGTATGGTTTATTTTTATTCAATTTTTGATAATAAAGGATCAGGGAATTACATAAAATTGGCTGATATTATCTGACTGAACTTTTATTATTTTCATATTAAATTCATGTTAATTACAATCAAGGAAGTACATCGTTCTAAGTAGATTGATTCACTAAGGATATTTTACATCTGTCGTTAAAACACAGAATGTACTTTAATGCATTTACACTCAATACTAGTTTATCTAAGTGGAACAATTGAAAATAAACAAACAAATAAAAAATCAAAATTGAAATCTTTTTTAATATAAAATACTCAAAATGCACTGTGCTGATGTTTTCAGGGAAAAGAAAAGTAATAATTCTGAAAAATCAATGACCAAATATAAAGAAAGATTAGGCTAAAATTACATCGTAGTATTCAAAGACTTTTTATAGTTGAAAAAAACGTATTTTAACTTATTGTACGAATAGTCATACACTAAGACCTAAACGATGAATGAAACTATTGGAACGATTGGAAATGTAAACTCCTCACTTTAATTAATAATATAAATTTTAATAGAAGTTTTAAAAGGTTTGCGCTATTTTCGTATTATCGTACAATAATAGAAACTATGAAACTGCTCGTCTTGACACATCTTTTAAACAAAAATCTACAAAATTCTTCATGAAGTTTAATAGTTAATCGCAGTGAAAAATATTGTACCATAAGCGGATTGAACCAAAGTTCAACCTTTATAAGGACAAAACAAGTATGAAAAGATGAATCCAAAATGATGATTGATAAATTAGAAATCAAGGTGTAGAACCGGAAGTTTTCTTGTCCCTTCCCGTCAAACATCGGGAGGCGTGTCAACGAGACAACCATCGTAATAAGTAAATTCTTTTCAACGGTATAGTGCGACTTATCTGCTGACATCACATATAGCAAGCGTAATAGACAAGAAAGCTTTGGAAGCGTCGGAATAATAAAACGCAATTGTGCTTCCCTCAAAATATATACGCTCAACACAAAGCAGCTCACTTATCGAAGGGAATCGTTGGCAGATGTCAGTTTCTCACGTTCTCCGCGGTGAGAGATCCCGCGATGTAATATCCTTCTCGTTTGCTCTGCCCGATCTGAGCAAGATAATGATTATTTAACGCCCAAAATAGCGCAACCACGAGTAATTTAAAAAGACGAAAAAAAACAAATGTACGCATATGAGGTAGCCCTCAGTAATTGATGGTTCAAGTGGTACCAGCAGGCCCTCAGTCGACGTCTTAATAAAAGTCTTCTTAAACATGGCAGTAAGTGAGCACGCTCGACGTGCTCACGCATATGTATATACCTGACTCGGAACGCTAATGATTTCGGGCACCAGCTTTCCTTTTCATTTTTTTTAGCGTCGTGTTCATCCATTAATTTGAGTTATTCTACTGCTGCTCAGTAAACGGTCACTTGTAAGTCAATGATGGTTGATTGGAGCATTTCTCTTTAATAATGACATGATTCATGACGAACACCTGAGAGGAAAATAGGCAGTAAAAGGTAATGAGCTGAAAGTGGATGCTGTATTAACTTTCCATTTTTATATTACGTATTTATTTAGATTTTATACTTTACAGAAACTCATGGGTTCATTAATTTCTTCTATGAATTTACTATTTACATGTACGAATATGTGATTTTCATTTATATCAGGTAGATATTTTTATCATTTACGTTTAACAATTGTCAAATTACAGCGAAAAACATTCTGTATTATGGCAACGACCGACATGGAAAGCGATTCCTTTTGAAAAAGTATAAAATGAGAATAAGATTGAGATTCTAAAGTTCGTACAAAAGATTATCAACACTTACAAAGAATAATATTAACGAAAAGGGGAGAATCTGCTTTATTTCTTTAAATGCGGATTTTTATGTTATATTAATTAACATATTAATCCACAGTTCTGTATTTTACGCGAATAGTAATTTCAATAAAATGGTAGTGGCATTTGAGGATCAAAAAATATTTCTATAGACTTATCATTTTAAGGAACAAAACTTATGAGTATATTATAATGTGCATTATAAAACCATTAAACCATTAAAGAAATTACAAAAAGTTGAAAAAATACTAATTTTATATTTACTTGGCAAATCATTTCAGTGTTGATTCAGCAAACGATTTTACAGTATTTATAATAAAGATGACGTCATATGTGTTACGAGCACAATTGTGGCTGTTATTTTGGCTAATGCGCAATGGAATGAGACAAAAAATCTGACTAAAATTGTATATAGAGAACAATTTTTACAATTTTCATAGATATGCAAGCACTATATAAGTAATAATTAATTATATAACAGATTGTCTAATCTCAAAGAAATAAAAATATTATCTATTTCAAGTAGTATTCATTGTAGTCATGTCTTGTTCACGGCTAAATTAATATCAGCAGTTGATTAGTATACGTATTTCCACATTTTTATTTATGCCTTACGTATACTTTCAACTTATATTCTATAAAAGTAACAACTAATATTAAAGGTCTGTCAGTTGAAATAATAAGCGTGAACCACTCGTTAAAAGAAAAATTTATTGTAAGTACCTAATCGGCTAATTTGGTATCCGTAGTTACTTTTTCATGTCAGTATATTTGTCAATGTTTGATAAATTATAATTATAATTTGAATTAAAAAAAAACTCGTTTAAATGAATTAACATTCAGTATAAATATAATAGGTAGGTAGCTTGGACCAAAAACACCCGTCGGATCTTGTGTGTATTGGAAAAGCATCATTTTTTACTATGAGATTTCTTTGTTTTTGTTTGTGAAGTACATACGCAGATATGTGAGAGTCGCATACTAGCTAGTCCACGGAGTTAGAAAGGTATACTGTCTAACATTTGCCGAGGGTAATATTAGAAGTAAGAGAGAGAGAGAGGGGGTTGACGACGAGGTTTCAAAACGTTAGAATGAGCAAAGAAATACAAAATTACGGCGAGAGGGATGAAGAAAAGGGGAACGGGGATGCGGCGACGAAGCTGCCGTTGGCTGCGGCCCGCCGCCGGCAGAGCGCGACAATCCACGAGGAACGAGGAAAATAATTGCGAGTTCCGTCGGTCTTCGAGCGCTTTTTCACACTCCCGCAAGGGAGAGGGGCAAAAAGAAAGGCACCGCGAGAGAGAGAGGGCGCAGTAAGGAGTCGCGGGAATACGCGAAGGGTATTATGTGGCCGAGTTGAAAAAAGAGAGAGGGTGAGATCCAATTAAAAATATTACACATTACTCACCGCACACGCTCACATACACCGCTAAAATGTGTTTACTATTTAAAAGGCGCCCGAGACACAGAGAGGTCCTACTTCATGAACCACTCTTTTTCATAAAACTCTCCGCCCGTCTTTTCTCTTTTACATCCCTTTCTCTCTCTCTCTCTCTCTCTGTCATTTTTTCCATTTTGTTTCACTTTTGCAAGTAGTCTTTGCATATATGCGTCTGTATTTTGAAATATGTACTACGTGCTTTTTATTGACTAAAGATGTAAATACATAAAGACTCGCATTGCCGTTGGAAAACAGAGTGAGTCAAAGGGGTCATAGTTTTAGATTTTGAGATTAGAAGTCAACAGTTTCTCATTGTGGTCTTGTTGAAAAAACAAATGCATTATTCTTTTTCTTGAGAGTTCGTTCAGATAAAAACTATAATAAAATATCTTATCCTCGATTAGTACATACTATAATAATTTACTTGACTCATTCAATGCGGTTGATAAAAAATATTAATTTACACTTATAATATAGCCCTCAAATATACGCCCATATTGTTGGATGACCGAAAAGTTATTTAGCAGTGTTCGTTGATACACCCATATTTGAAATATTTTGCACCTTATTTAAAAAAAAACCAGTACAACTTGTTTTGGTCAAACTTTTAAGATGTTTTAAAAACCTTTATATTATTTATATTTCTTAGAAATAAAATACATTAACGTAATCACCTAACTTTACGCAATACGACCCCAATACTCTAAACAATTGCTTCATGATTAGATATCTTTCAATATTCATAATGGCATGGAACGGTAATGTTTGTTACATGTGAATCCAGATAAAATACTTAAAACATATCAAAAAAGCAATTTTCATTGATTCATATTCCATCGATCTCCATTGCCAAAATTCTTTATTTTAATTTCTTTGTCTATTTAATCAAATTTCATGAAATTTGGAAACGTAGCTTAATGATATTGTATACAGCTTATTTTTTCGTAGCATAATTAAAATTTTGTATTATTGTAATATTTATATGACACTTTTTAATAATACCTAACGGCATTAGTAAAATTCATTTTATTTCTTTGGATGGAAAAATAATAGTTTTTTACATTAAGACATTAATTAATATAATGTATTTTCCGAAGTATAACAGAATATTATTAATGAAACTGAGTGGAAAAGTATATATATATAACTCTGACATAAACCAATCTTTAATTGAATTTCTTTTGAAAGGGGGGTACATGTTTCAGAACTTTGGAGGTGTTGGTATGTAGAATGGCGGTTCGCATGGCGGAGATACATAAAAAATACCATAATATTCACAATTTTACACTATTTCCTGAGATTATACCTGATAGTTACAGCACTTTTTAGTTTATGAAAACCATTCGTACTTTTTTAGAAACGCATTACTTGAAATTTTACTTGCAAGTAAAAATTATTTTTTTAATCTTAACTTTATCATAGAAAAATGGAAATTACTTTTTTACCGTTAACAGTACAATATACGGTTAAAAAAGTCGAAAGTATTAATAATTTATGTCAATAATAACTGCATTTTAAACTTCTTTTGTTCTTAAATCGGTAAGATGTATCAACGAAAATTATGTGATGTACACACAAGAAATATAATTTATGAATATTCAGATTATCTAATATTAGCACTTTTGAAAATGCACATTTTATGAAAAAAAAACACTTTATAGAATATACATTTATTATGATATGAATTATAGATATACCGAGAAATAAATGTCCACGAGTTAACTTCTCAATTAGTATTCCTATGTCGCTCTTCTTAACAAAATTAGTTGTAGCAGTTTAGTTTTCAGATTGGATTTTACTGTTCATGGCTTTCCTTTATTATCTGATTGATTGATAAGCACGGTATTAAGAAATCAAGGAAGATTTTGTATTGATTTAATTAAAAACCTTAAATGACTAACGACTTCTTTTAAATCAACAAATTAAAAATATATAAATTAGCTACAAGGATTTCTTAAGCCATCTTCATTATGAATTAGACGATTGTGTTAAGTGTATCTGTATAGCCTAAAATAAAGATACAATTATAACAGAAAAATTGTGTGATTAATAAATATTAAAATTATGAAGTTGTTTATTTTACATTTACTTAAAAAGTTCCTTTTTAAACATTATTAGGACCGTAGAATCAGAAATAATTTCATTTATTCTTTTCATAATTCACTTCCACGCTTTAGAATATTTACACTACATATTTTTAATAATAGTTAACGATCATCTAAAATGTCGATTTTAGTTTATTATTATGAAGAAAATCTGCAATGCGAATCGCATACACATATACTTACATAATCATTAATGAACATTGTTAATAATTGAACTTTTACTCACCATTATATAATAGAAAGAAACCAGAACTGCGCAACCATTATGTATCTATTATTTTTTGAAGAAAGTCTAAATCATGAGCCAACGTATTCTAGTTACATATATTTCAATTATTAACGACAAATATTGCATTTTGCGAAAACTTTTATTAAGAAATATAAGCATCTAAAACTTCACTAGTTAGTAAATGAAATATACGGGTGATCTAAAAATATATTTAATTTATAAGATTGAATAATTTAATCAATGATCTGAAATGGTACTGAGTATTGATTAAACTGTGAAGCAAATTCTCCTTCTACATTGTAATGGACTTACAAGAATACTCGTCAGATGGCTCGTAGTTGCAGAATGAGTAATGTAGTAATGGCGACAAATGTACTTTAGTACTACTAGGGCTACTGAATATTTTCAAATATGCGTACATATAAAATAATATTTATATTAATATAAAGAATATATGGAATTTTGACTGTAAACCGATGGAAATAATTTTAAATTGATTATCAACATTACTCATACAGTATAATTAATTTATTCAATTATACAAACAAATCATGGATATAAATATGTTGTCCTTCAAAATTATACCTTGAACGAATGTTTATAATCAGAATGAGAAGTGCTTAAATATGAAGAACAGATGCTGATGTTTTTTTATATATTCTCTTTTTGAAATTAATTGAGTAATTCGTTGTTAACTAACTTTAACAAATTAAAGAACTCGAATATATATATATATATATATATATATATATATATATATTGTGTGGAAATGCGTCATCTTGTTAGCTTATTGGCTAATATTATCTATCTTTATATCGGAGTCAATGATAAAATACCTAAAAGTATCTGCATGGTTTTGTATAAAATATGCATGCATATTTATGGGTATATATTTCTATTAGAAATAAGCTAAATAAATTACATATAGTCTAATTCGAGATTTAGCTATAAATATATGTTTCATTGTAGGTTTTTACGAGTAAATATCTGCCATATTATTCTAAATAACTTCTGATGTAACAATATATTGTAAGAATAGTAACTTTTACATGTAAATTCTAATTATTGATGGGAAATAAAATAATTTACTAAAAAAATCATACCCAAATGCTACTTTGGTATCTATTTGGTATTTTGGTAGTATTTTAACGACAATAGTTAAGCAGATTTTCGATTGTATGTAGTGATTGTAAAGATTGTAATAAAACTTATATAAATAAATTTTAATTGAGAAATTCAAGTATTAGACTGTGCAACTGACGTTTCTTATTTTAATACTTAATTTCAAATTAATACATTTTCCAAAGTTAGAGCCATACTTAAGAATTGCAGATATTTTAGTTTCATCTGATCATCTTCCATGGTTATAATGAATAAATAACGTCAAATTATAACATAGACTTTTCATATTAAAAATCTACTGATAATTTCAAGATTTTGTTACACTAGGACTATTACGAAGTGGATTTTTTTTTATAAATGAAAACAATAACTAGATCTCTTCCTATCACATTAAAAGGTAGGAATGTACTGAGCGTAACGGTGACAGTTATTTGTAAATTGCACGAACGAATTAACTCTTCTACGAAGTGTGGAAGCTGTCAATGTAGAAACATAATGAAGATCAATGAAAAGCTGGAGCTGTATTTTGACAAGGGTCTCGTTCAGTCGGTCCGGACTTCCGGATTAGAACTTGAAGAACAATCGTGATAACCTCGCTTTGAAACTGATCCCTTTTAAATGCACGTATACTCGCAAACGTGTGTTGACATCGCGTATCCTGTACGTGCTATATACCCACACATGTACATGACCGTAGTCGCGCGAATACTTGAATAGGCTAATAAGAAGCAGGTATGAAGTGAGTGTGTTGCTCTGAAAACAATGAATGTCGCTGTCAAATCTAACCAAAATACACGCCATTCAAAAGAGTAAACCTGTGGCAAGCAGCCACCCGCGCGCTCGCATTTTGGATGCGTGCTTACGCATATATACTTAAAAGAAGAAGGAACTAGGAGCCCTTGAAGGAATTGGACTAATACCGAGAAGAACTCTGCGAATTAAGACATTTTATCACGACATATTGCTTTTTACAAATGACGCATCGCTTACTTTACGCTTTTTTCAGTGCGTATCTAGACAAGTCATTTTCATTCGCAAAATAAATTACTCATACATTGTTTGACTTCGTATCTAGGTACTGTTTAGTTTTATGAGTTTTTTATGAACATTTTCAATTCGTGTATTTATTGATATTTTATAGTTGTATACTAGTAATACATCTAATTGGACTATAAATTATTAACTGATGTTATTTCAATGACTATATTATAACGATATGCCTTTTATTACGCGATTATATTTGCAAAGTGTCGTAGGACTGTTGGATTGACAAATTTTTTCACAACTTATGGTAGGCTAAGCTGAATAATGTGCGAGAAATGCGGTGGATTGTTAATTTCAGTCTTAAAACCATCACCGTACGGTAATTTCTTGTACTTATGGTATATAGTTCACCCCCGCGCGAGAGCACCCAAGCAAATGTACGCACGAACTCAGAGCCGCAGCAATTTATTATTACGCATGCCTATGTGCACTCAGATTTGCGAGCGGTAGATGAGAGCGAAAGAGAGAGAGAGAGAGAGAGAGAGAGGAGAGTTTATAACGCGAATCGACGCCATCTTCAGATGGCGCGGAATTTGCTATAAAGGTTCACACGCACGTGATATCATGCTGTTGGCTTAAGGCACTCGTTGCTGGTATTAATTGAAAAAAAAAGAAGGACGTCGATACGTGGCTTCAAAGAAATTCATCATCGCACGCCCTTTTCTTTCTTTCTGCCTGTGAGAGGGAAAGGCGTGCATGTGAAAAATTGTGCTCGCGCGCACGACCAAAACGAAATAATATACCTCCTGCGTGATTCTCTTTAATGGGACGCTTCGCTGCATTAAAAGCCAAGAGTAGAGGGAGGAAAGAGAGCAAGAGAAAGAGAGAAAGAGAGAGAGAAACAGAGACGATAGAGTAAAAGAAAGCAAGATATGTATAACTGAAGCCGCGAATGACGACTTCCAAATTGAGTAATTAAGCTGCGCAATGTGTGTGAGAGAGAGAGATAGAGAGAGTCGCCTGAATATGCACTATCGAGCAAGTGTAAATAAGCAAATATGCCTGCACACGTTATACAGGAAAATTGCTCGTGCACAAATATTCGTATTTCTCGAGTTATTTTTTCTCTTTTATTTTCTAAATTATTCTTTTGGCCAAGTAAACGGTTCTCGTACATTTGAATCACCTGGTTAGCATTCTTTATTGATAGTAATCTCTCTAATCGAGTTACCTTGCGCATGATTGACATAATTTTTTTTTATAATTGAATTTTTCTTTCAAGATCGAATCAAAGTCAGTTAAAACTAGCTCGTACCATTTTAAAATTTTACTCACCCAGTCCGTTGCTTTTTTATAGATTTTTTCTAGTTATTAATCAAAGTAAAAACGTTGTGAAGTTACAAAATATAAAAATTTTCTGGATAAACAATATTTGAGCTTTAAGTGTTTTTTTCATTTTGAGATAATAATTTTCAAAGGTTGGTATTAAGACTTTCCACATGCATAATATACACTGTACGTGCAGGATGTAGATAAAACATATTTTCCAGAAAACTAAAAATCGTAAAAAAAATAAATAACGAAGGATTCAACTATAGGTAAACGGAATTTTCGGCACGAAGATGAATAAATTCAAGTTAATTTGTATTTATATCATATTTAGTTATATGTAGTTATAACTAAACTCATAGAGTCATTTAAAAGAGTATTGTTGAATAAAATATGAAATACAAGAATATTAATTATTGATATATGATTTTTAAATATATTCGTATACAAATAAATGCTTAATGGACTTAACGTTATAACAATATCTTTTAACAAAAATTAAATGTCTATCCGAAAAATCTTTCTCTTAAGCTATACAATATAAGAAGGAACATCGAAATAGGAAGGCTCGAAAACTTGTAAGACAATTTCTCCTTCCTAATGCTTTTTATAGGTCTTTGCAATTTTCAAGACTGAAGTACTATAATCAAATCCGCCATCTGGGTAATTACAACAGGGAACTTCAATAGATGAAAAGAAAAAGAAGTATCACAGGCATGCAGCAGACGTCGAGAACAGAGAGAGAGAGAGAGAGAGAGAGAGAAAGCTCCATCTAGGCGGGTGCTATTTGCGAACAAAGATTTCATCTCAAGACTACTCGTCGCGACGCGCTTGTAGGCGTAAGATATACGCAGGGGTGCCGAAATCTTGGTATAAGCGCGCGCGTGTGCATATCGGAGAACACACATTTACGAAAGTGCATACACGTGCAGTAAGATGCGCATGATATGTACGTGTAACGTAGGTAGCAGTGCATGATTCGACGTGTCTTCGCATACATTATCTCTCGCGAGACAATCTTTCAACTGCTGTTGCTGTTGCATCGGGGGTAGCATCAGAGAAAGAGAGGGGGGAAGAGGGAGACGCGGTGAAGAAAGAAAAAAAATAATCGGCGCGCAAAAAGAGAGGGGAGAAGGAGAGAGAGGTGTAAAGGGAAAATTTTTTCTGTGCCCTCTGATTGGCGGTTGCCGTGGCAACACGCGTACAGAGCGCCCAGCACTCGCAGCCTCTAATTATTTCCAGACACTGAGAATCGAACGAGTCTGCACTGTGCATGGCCACTGCATGTATGTGTGTGTATCTGAGTGCGCATATGACTACTCGCGCGCACTGCATTTTTACACAGCACCCCTTTCTTTTATTTTTGCGCTTGAGAGAGAAAGAGTGAGAAGGGGGAAGGGCACTGATATATCGGCTTTCGGGGAAAGGGATTGGTTTACTCTTTAATACGCGGCCGTTCGATTATCAGCGTTGAGGGTTCGATGCATCGTACTCTGGGAATCGACATACAAATATGGGTGTGCACATGCATGTATGTGTATATGTGAATATGTGCAGTCTCGAGGGTTCAAGAAATACACATTTAATTAATTTTAATATTTCCTTGCTGATGTTGATATGCTGCTTTTGTGACAGGGTTAAGGCAACGATGCCACGAGGGATTCAATTACGACCACGACGAGAGTGCAACTGAGTTTTTTTTGCTGGGAAAGTAGGTGTTTGGATATTGATGATGCCGGCTGTCGTCACTCTTTTATCGTTATTTCGTCGCCAATTTTTTAATTCTATATCTTTCTCTCCTGCGACGAGTAACTTTATTTCTATTTTAATTAATGCGACAATCGATGGCGTAACGGCATTATATTTTCCTTTAATTGCTAGTGTTGAGAGAGAATCGATGTGATTCTTTGAATTGATTTAGTCTTGTTCCTTGTTAATATCACAAAATAAATGAATCAAAGAACACGGCAAATTTGTAAACTCGTTTCCTGAAATAATATTGTTCCCGTATAATTGGTACTTTCAATTTTCTGTATACGTAAGTCAGTTAGTAATTATTAACCTACAATCTAGATGAATACATAGTATTTTCTTTGTTTCCTGTTATCTAGATTACCTAATGAACATTTATACAGTCAAACATACGTCAAGTAAATGATTCACATAAACATTATTATTTATGTATAATTAACTGTTGATTAGTGTCTAATGGGAATTTAGATTTTATGTGAATCATATACTTAATCGTACTTAACAAGATTTTCTGGAAATTGTTCCAAAATGCTCCACTTTATTTCTAGAAAATATGCAAAATAAGAAACGCATATGATGAATATACGAGCACAGTGCTGCTTGAGAATAAGAATAATAAAGAGTAAAACTAAGAAGAGGAGAATGAAACGAAGACAAAGAACTGCTCACAGTAAGTTTCATTAAAACCCCTAGAACTCGTTAAGCCTTCTCATCGCATTCTTCCTCCCTCTCTCTTTCTTTTCTTTCAGTACCTCGTTCCTCCTCTTTTTTTCTCTCTCCCTCTCTAGTTGTATAAGTAGCACCAGATCGCGGCAAAAATTTTATCTGTCGTTACAAAAACTGCAAACTAGCGATGCAAAGAGAGTTTCTTGCTATATACATACGCGCGACAAAGACAATCGCAAACGCCCTACGTGCATGTGGAAAAAATAGAGTATACATAACGACAATGGCTCAGCCGCGCCACAATAATGAGCATTTTCAGAGTTTAACGACGCGCACCCACGCTCTACACGAGAGACGGCCATTGTTGTTGGGCGCCGTGCTTTTTTCGCCTAGAAATGCGGTACAATATGCGCCAGATATGGTGATTATGGTGCACGCGAGAATGTGCATTCAGGCCGCAAGCCAATTTGCCCGAGGCGCTAGAATGAAAAAAATCTTGGCTCTTGACTCTTTGTGCAGATTGCAAATTCACATCAAACTCTTTTACTCGGGTAAAGAAAGAAGTTTATTTTCTTCTTTTTTGCTGTAGATTTCAGTTTTTAAATGTATTTAGAGAAACTGACGATCCGGTAAACAAAACTTTTCAAATACAGAGAATTAAACGAAAATTTACAAGAAAATTGAAAAAATTATAATATTTAGTATTATTTAAAGGAATTATCAATGTTCCTACAGAGGTTTGTCCAAAACTGAGAATACTTTGTAGACTATTTGTTTTTCAAAAGATAAAAACTGGGTTTAGCATCTACAATAATAACACTTTAAAAGCTAGTTCTCAATAAAAGAGTAAACGTCTACGGGACATCTGCTGCTCAATCGCCAAACGTTTATTCAATATAAATACTAAATCAACACCGTGGCATCAATGGAAATAAGATCTGGAGATTTCTTTCTTCGTAACAGGAAAAGAGAGACGAAAATCTCCAATGATTACATAAATACCCAAACACGCCAAGGCTATTGTGCGTGAAAAGGGTCGTATGTGCGAGAGAGAGCGAGAAAGAGAGACGTCACTCCTGCATACCTATAAACTTGTGAGTACAAACATCATTCACAAAACGCGTCAAGATTTCAAATCGAAGAGTGTATAGGTATATGTCTCCGCGAGAAACCTGATCGAGCCTTCGATCGCCGAGAATCACACGCGTTTATATTCCTTTCTCTAGATAAATACACATGTATACTTATACATGCGAGGACCACAAAAACGAAATCGCGAACACACGTGAAAAAACAAGATCGAGAGGTCATCGAGAAAGCATGCGTTCAAGGCTGCTATATTCGTAAAAATGTCAGGTACATGTTGAAAAACTATTCGAATTTCAACGCCTATGTACACGAGAAACTCCTGCTTTCGATGTGAATTAAAAGAGAGAAAGAGATGTGTGACGTATCCTGTGGATTTTTTTTCTGCAGCCTATGTTTCGCTCCAGGTCTCATTCTCTCTCTCTTTCTCTCTCTCTCTCTCTCTCTCGAATTTCAAAACTCGATTCCCCGGAGAAATTAGCTCGGACATTGAAGCGAGAAGCGGACGTGAGGGGATATTTTTGTTCGAAGGGTCACTATGTATACTTTTCGCACTGAGAGCTCGATCTTTTGCACCTTCCTTTTTTTATTTTCTTGTTCCTTATTTGTTCGGCCTTTTTTTCGGCCATTTACCTTCAGCGAATATAAATTTTCATTGGTTTCTTTCGCACCAATGCACAAACTTTTTTTCTATTACTGTTACGTTTAATATTAAACGATATTTCCTATAATGGAGTTCTATTCTTCAGATTTTTTATATGTTTTTACATTTTTTTATTGTATTATCTTAGAACTTTATTTGAATATTTAAAACTGTTTTTATTTGTAATATTTCAAATAATATTTTCTGTATACGAATAATCGAAACGTATTTACTCATTTAACCACAAATATTACACTGTTCGCATTTCAATAGTAAAAGAAATAAAATAAAGTTTGCTCACAATACCAGAGTAACCGCAAAACTTCATCTGATACAAGAGAGCGCGGTATGTAACGTCTTATTTGCTCGCAAATTGATCCACTAAAGCTATGGAAGAGACGAGATGCAGGGGCGACGTTTTACTTCGCTGTTACTTCGCTAAGGCGCCCGAGGATAACGAGCCGCATAACCATGAATTTCAAATTTCATTTTCAACCAGAGTACATAACTGTTTTGATATTGAATTTCCTATAAGTGTCTACCTTGGCGTTGCTGTCGCTGCGGAAAATTTATACTGCACCGTCAGCAAAGTCGCTTTCTATGTAGCTCTTTTTCACATCTTGCGATGCATAAAAAATTGAAAAACCAAATTTACGATAAAGTGAACTAGGCACTTTTATACCGTGAAAAATTGGTAAGATTGTCTAGGGAGCATAAAGCTGCTTATAGTGAGTTTTTCTATAATATTTTTCAAGTATAACTCGAATGCAATTTCTCTTATTATATTTATTACTTCATAAAAAGCGTTGTTAAATCTTTTAAATCGTATGATTTTATTTTACAATATTTTGTGTTGAAGACAATGAATAGTTGGTCATTTTCTACAACTGAAAAACACAATACTAATATCCTTTTATTGTCTCGGGTTAATCGCATCTAGATCAATTATTTATTAGAATGTTACATAAATAGAGTTGACATTAATTTTTCTGAGCAACATTGAGTTAACAATAATTCGGTTCTATTTTAGAACACACTTATCTACTATAATTCATTATTATCTTCTACAAGTCTAATCTAATTTATTCAATATAATTTTAAAATTCCTTAGAACTCCGTAAAGATTCGCAGAGTTAATAAAAGTTAAATGAATCTGTTCTTCATACAGCCTACAGGGCATAAAAGTTATAAAAATGTGATTATTAAGAAAGATTAAAATCACTATAATTTGTATGGTTTATAATTATTTTTAATATGCTAATTTAAAATACATTGAATATAAATGTTAAAAAATCTGCATTTTACGTTTATAGTTATTGAATTAAAATGTCGCGAACAAAAATCTTTTAATTTTTTGGAATAAAATCAAATAAATGAAAATTAATAATATTTTCAATATGAAAATTATTATAAATTATAAATAATATCAAAATTAATAATCAAAATAAAAAATGAGTAAATCAAACGGCGCACAAAAAATTTAAGCAGCTGCAAAAGGGTTGCTAGAAGAACTCTGAGAATTCGTTCCGACGGATCGCGACAACACGTGTTCCGTCGCATGACGCTTCTCGTAGGTATAATTTCAGCAGTCCTTTAAGTTGAAAAATAATAAATAACAACAAAAATTGGTATATTTATTTTTGTAATTTGAAAAAAATAGAATTTTTTGGTACAAGTGACATTTTTTCTTTTTATATATCTTTTTTTTTACGTTTAAGACAGATTTTCTACCTCATGATAAAGATTAGTTGCAAGACTGCAATTAGTTCATTGTGGATAATGTCAAAAGTTATAAAAAAATATGTAAATGGAAATAAATTAAATATGTTTTGAATACTGCCAAAATACCACATGCTAATTCTGAAGAATTAAAAATTCAAATTAGTTCACTTGTAGGAAAATAAATAAACCAATGCTTCAAAAAATTTTTCTAGATCTTAAAAAATGTTAAAAATAATTGATAGTTTTTCTTATTTATCATAGTGTAAAAATTAAAGTCTATATCTGCAGATAGGAAAGTCAACATAATTAATTTCCAAGATAAGCTACTGTGGATTTCTATTCATGAACTTTATGGATAGTATAACTATTTATCTTATCAATCTATTCACAGTAAAGAAGAAGAATTGTACAGTTTGCAATTTCCTTTTTATCCATTTTCTTCCATCCAAAATCTCTGTAAAATTAATACAATGAATTTTTCTTCAACAGATCAACTGTGCGTATGTACACTTGTTTGATACTTTTGCAGTATCATGTTCACATTATGCACAGTTCTTCTAGATTGTTTTAGAACACTTAAAACATGTACAAATACTGTATGCGTTTTATGTTCGTTTTTTTTCTTATGTGATTAAAAATGTCCTGCGAGGCAGGCCATATTAAAATTCTCGGGATAAAAGTTTCCAATGTATCTTTCAGTATAGCTCAAGTATAAATACTATACGAGCAACAGTGGTTTTTTACTTCATCGTACTGACCCGTGCCAAGATTAAAATAATGTATTACGAGAAAAACAGCACGGGTTCGTGGTATTTAGATCATATAGATTATAATTAGATCTTGCAAATTGAGTGCGCATTGAGAGTAACATTTTAGTTTATATAACAATATGCTCTAAAGCTGGTAAAATAAATGAGTATGAAAAAAACCTTGATCATAGGAGTAATCCAAACTGTACAATGTTGACACTTTAAATAATCATTAAGTTATTAAAGCTTTTGGTAAATATCGAAATTGTTGAACAAGTTGAATTTTTTGTTGTATCGTCAGCATTGAATACTCGTTGCCGATAATGGTTCAAGAGATGTAATTTATAGTTCGTAATATTTAATTTAATAATACTTCAGTTTATTCTATCGTTTACATTGTTTATGGTGTCTAATTCGTTTTTTCATTTATCTCGTATACGATACCGAGTGTTTTTTAGTTCATTTCGGAGACTCTAAGTTCATATTTATATATAAATCATTATTATTACATCAATTATCATTACAATTAAGATTTATTGTCATGCATTAATTGTATTGCTTTATATGCTGAAATAATAATAAAATAAGATTATTTTATATAACTATTATAATTGGAGATCACTTGAATGACCATTCTATTTACATTCACTTTCCGTTGATGTAGTTGATCTGTAAAATTTTGATATAGTTACAAATGTCTTTTCTTCGATTCCAGTTCTATTATCGACTTTATTATTTCAATAGAAATTTACAATGAGCTCAGATTTTGGTCTCTTTCAATTCACGCGGCTTAAGTGTAATATAGCAATATGTGTTACCGTGTCTGCATTTTTACGATAGCAGCTATCCAATTCGTTTTCTGTTCAAACTTGCTAAGTTATTTTGTCTTCATGTGAGGGTCTGAGCTTAGGACTGTTGCATTAGTTAGTTAAATGAGAGTTATCAACGAGCTCATACGCTCTCAGTTGTATACGCCTTTTTATTTAAAATAAATTTCTTTATGTTCTATGTAATTTCGTCTCAAATAATTCACTTTGTATAAATTAGGGTTTATTCAAGGAGTAATAAGTTGTGCTAATAAACAGTATGAGTACGTTTTATGAACAATAAGCGCACACGTGACATTATGACAACATTGTTAAGGCTCCCTTTTACTCATACGTAACATATAAAAGTATACATGGTAAATGCTTTTGCTACTAATATCTTTTGCTACTTAATTATTCTTTGATGGAGCAAAGCTTGTAAATGAAAGCATATATTCTAATATGTAATTACCGTTAAATTTATTTTGGCTTATTCTATTTAAACATTTTAGCGGAAAAAGTTAAAAGTTTAATAATAAATTTAGCTGCCATTTATGTTACTAAAACAAATAACAAACGCATTTCTTCAAAATATCGGTTGATATCAGTGATTGCGTTTTTTTAAAACATAAAACGTAGTCATACTAAATGGAAAAACTAATAAGACACCATAAACAATGTAAAAAATAGAATGATCTGGAGTATTGTTAAATTAAGAATAATTATTGGAGTCTAGGCACAGAAAACTAATGTATAATTTAATGTTGGTACTAAACTAATCAACATTAATAATATAGTAATGTAATAAAAATAAAAAAACAAATAATGTAATTCCTGATCTAAAAAACTCCAAACGATCCTATCTTGCACATCGAGTATTGATCTTTAAATAGCAAAATATTCACATTGATCAAACTATGTACATTTACGTCGGTAACAGTTAGGTTTGTTATTGCATTTTCAATGCTTTTCGAATGAATAGAATTACACATAATTGCGCATTAGCATAACATCTTGTTTAAATGTATGCGTGATAGTTTTATCAAATACCCAGTTGTTCTACTAAAGAATACAAATGTGGGATCGCCTATTTACTATATGTACATATACTTGTCGAGAACCAGCGCTCTGCGCGCGCAATTATTTCTTATCATTTACTATTTTTTGAGTAAATTGGAGGCACGGATGTGTTTGATAATTAAATTTTCTCTATTCTCTTTTACGTTTTCATGAAACCATAGTATCATGAAATTCAACATTATTTTGTGATTGAGCTTATTGATATACAATACACATACACATCTAACATATCAATATCTCAAGTGACTCTCCTTCAACCAATCAGATCGGGAATAAACTGACTTCACTTTTAAATCCATCCATTTTTTAGATAAGGATTTATATATGCCATATAGGTGACAGAGGGATTCTTAACAATATAGTCATAATATAATTCGCGCGCTTATTATTCATAAAATGCATAAAGTGAAATTATTTGTTTTTTCGAACATTCACGTGCGTTTTTATAAAATATAATTTATATAATTTGTCAATTTTATTAGTGCAACGTTTGAAGTAAAAATGGTATTTAATAAATTACAAGAACCATGTACAATTGAGGCTAAACCGATCTTCGACTGTTCAACAATCTAGTAAACTAGCTCCCTTGTTTTCACGATAGTAGAAAAGTGTGAGGAAGCTTGAAAACAAGTGTTAAGTAGCATCACATTCGAGTTTGATAATGAATAATGCAAGTTTACTTTAGGGTCTTGAAAAAGCTATAAAACAAATGTATATTAGGCATAACAGTGACTCAGAGTATGAGAATTAAAAAAAGTGGAAATTCCTAGTGGACCGTAAATTCGAGAAAACGAATTTGAATTTTCGAGTTGCTTTTACTGTGTTGATATTTGTTTGATTTTACATTTTTATAACAAAAATCGAATAAATAAAAATTGTAGAGAGCATAGAACTCCATTGAATGAAAGTAAATGAATATCGCTGTAAATGGAAAATTGACTAGATACTGTAAGAATAATACAACGTGTAATAGTCAGCATGAATCTTAGTCTTAATATACTAGAAAGCCATTTCTCCATATTTTCTAGAAGTTGATGTGGATTTATTCATTTCTCAATTAAACGGTTTTATTCATTTTAAAATTTTTTTCTAGGAAATTTTATCGAGATTTTATAGTAAAGAATTTAAAAAATAATTATGTTAATTCTTGGAAAAGAATTAACATCATTCCATAGGAATAGTGAGATTTTATACAATCTTAAATACATATTTTCTATCCATTCATGGAATGACATTATACGTTGAGACCTTGTGCATTCATTAGCATTGGAAAAATCTCTACGATAAAGAACACATAGGAGTTTGTTCCGTAGTTATTTTTAATCTCGTGCTTTCTTCAATCATTACATATTTTGGATCTCAGTTCGATAAATTATACGTATATATAATTATAAAAACCTTCCGGTACAACTTTTGAAGCTTAAAAATTATAAAACTTTGTATAAAATACAGTGAGATGTAATGTATTTTCAGTATTAATATTGGTTGGTAATGAAAAGCTACTGAAAATATTCAGTGGATGACGGCATATAATCTTACAAAAATTAGATGTCATAGTTAATTAAATAATACGCTAAATTGCTTTTTGATAATGTAATAACTACTGAAACATTAAATAATTTGTTTAATACAATTGAACATCGTAATGTCCCGCAAGTAAAAACTAAAATACGTCTTGCTTTATCTGTTACATTAACTTTAGTTCATGCTTAATAACCACCGTTTTATTACTATATGAGTAATTTATTGTAATACATTTTTTATCTTGTAACAGTTATATGTTATTATATTTACTTTATAAATCAATTTAAAATATGGTACACTTCTTTAAGATCAAATATTTTCACGTAATTCTAATCGTACCCTAATTTAGTCAACGTGGTATAATTAACTAAATCACTAAATTTTTTATACAATTTCTTAATAAAAATACGGTAAATCGATTTGTTTAGTAATTATTTGTTATCCACACGAGAAGTAGTAACGAATAGTATACCCTTATGCAGTTTTATTCCTAATTATAAACAGTAAAGAGTACAAAATTCAATGGAATTCATCTACGATGACAATTCATTGAATTAATTTCAACACTTCACTATTCGAATTAAATTTATAATATTCACTAAACTACTGATTAGTTTATGATATCGGAAAATTTACGACTGTCAATAGAAAATTGAGAATATTTTATGAAACATTTATGAACTAATCAGTGTACTTTTTTATTATCCACAATCCCATCAATTTCTAAAAATATAATCTTACAGTAATAAGATGCTATAGTAAATTAAATAATACGCTAAATTTATATAAATATATAATAATTATTATATAAAATATATATGTAAAACCATTACTTAGAAAATCTTGAATCGCTCTAAAGATCATTAGAATTAAAAATAAATGATAATTGCTTTTTGATTGAATTAATATTTAATCTATAATCAGATTTAATTTGCAATAATTTAAAAACAAATATATGTAATCAAAACCTACCGTCTTAGGCAGTGAATAAAATCTTATTGGCGGCTGAGTTTGCAATAAAAACAAATCTTTTAACTGAACTTGTAAAGACGTTAACTGTACCTTTTCCCGGTGAAAAAAGTGAAAGAAACTAAAAACGTAGATTTACAGCAAGAGAATTGGGCTTCGCATCATCAAACACCCAATATATAGCGTGAAGTTTACAAGCTACTCGAAAAACTATAGCTGCAGCTATTAATCCGATTCAATAGTGGGCTTATCCTCGGATTCATAATAATAATAACAAACCTGGATGTCGTGACGACATTCGTGTATATGCGAGTACACGTCCACCCGTAATACGCTAATGCAGTGCGCAGGGTTAGCTGTATTCCGTCTCTACTTTCCAGAGTAAAGGATTCATTGTGCAAAAAAAGAGAGAAAAAAAGAAAAAAGTCTCTAAACAAAGAGGCAGGGGCGTGACTCGGTAGTCCTCAAAATGGCCGTGTAGCGTGATGACGACGGGGAGGCGACGAGACGTTTTTCTCTTTCTGCCTTCCCTTCCCCACCCTTCAACCAAGCGACCGAGCTTGCCTTCTCTCCTTTAATTAATACAGAAAAAATGTCCTAAAAGGCGGGGTAACCTGAGAAGAGTAATTTTTTTTACCCAAAATAACAAACGCCGGCGCATAAATTTGACGTTTCGGAAGGCTTTTGTGCATACCAACACGAGCGCTCAATTATGCTATTTAAAATCTTACACTACGTACATTTGGCGATTAGCAAGTATAATTTATATATCTGCCATTTCTTTTCATCGACAGATATTTTGTATAAACGGATATATCGCGATGACACTGTATACACATTTATCATGAGTATTTGCACACTATTTTTCTCACTTCTTTAGCATATTCAAGACAAATTATGGCTGTAGGTAAAAATACAATCATTGACCAAAGAACAATCGTGCGGGGGGGGGGGGTATTCATGATGATGCTACTTTCCATACGTTAGTTGACACAAACAATAATGTTAGAAATGTACTTGTTAAACAATTCATTATGATTAAAATATTTATGCTTATCGACTGTTTTCATGCGATAATATCTAATAAAGATGAGAAAGTATATAACTGTTGAGAATAAAGAAGTGAGATGGAGAAGGGGGGGGGGGGTCACCCGCCAAATTCTTTTTGCAAAATAACATGGCAGCAGAACGCGCGGGACCATGAGAGTGGGCGACCCCATCGTATTCTGAGCGCGCAGTGGGATCCAATTATCAAATTTAAATGACAAATCAAATTTTATTTCTCGTGCACTCGAGCGAGAAATTGCGCTTAAATGTCATGGCTAACGAGCCGAATTACACGATATTCGCCCACGACTTTCGACGTTCAGTCGCGAGATGATGGGACTGCTGGTTTCTGCCTTGAAATTTGCATGGTGCTTTCTGTCTCGAGCTCGTGAATGGCGCACAACCTCCCAACCGACAATTTATTATTCAAATTTTGCATAATAAGGCAAGCGTTCACTTATAACGCGAGTTTCCTGCGTGAATATTCAGTACAATGACGAGGAAATGTGGTTTTCCTCTACCTTTTTTACCTTTTGCCGAGAATACTCGTTGATTGTAAACTTTTGGTCGGGAATGGAAATTGGGTTTAGATTTGAAAATTTTACAAAGTGGGACATAGAATTTAAGTTTAACTGCTCGTTACGGAATATTTGCAATTCAAAGGACTCTTTGGAAATATGAAAAATCTCTCCACTGAAAATTTCAAAATACAGCTGTTAAAATATTCAGTAAAATGAAAGCATTGTGACTTATTATAGACAAAACTTTCTAAATGAATAATTTTATTTCAATTTTAGCTGACAGTTCAATCTTGTATGTAAGTTGTCGAAAAAATATTTTTTGTAAGAAAAATTTTATCTTTGTACGTGATAGTGGTAGCATATTTATAAAACACAATGGAAAACAATATCCTTTTAATAATTCTACCTAGTACTAATAATAAAGTCATCGAATACGCGAACAATGTCGAATTTTATTTTATATTTATTTATCTGAAGTGAATGTTTACGATTGGTAGCGAGTAGACGTATTTATGTGTAGCTCCGTACATGCTTGATAAATTTATAATTAAATTCTAATCGGTTTTTAAATTATTATCACGTCTCTGAAAAAAATGTAAGTGATCTTTGTATATTATATGAAAAATTATGCTTAAGGATATACTATCGATATAGCTGAGGTAAGTTGAGTATATCAGCCGTAAGCGCTCTTATGAGTAGTTGTGTTAAAACCTGACAAAATTATACGTGTTATTTTTGCAAACAATGAATTCTTGATTATAATTATAATGTTATAATTTTACATCTAAACATGTATTTTTTATTCGTTGCTTATTCAAATTTCTATGTTACAAATAATGTTTTAAATGTAAAAAGATTATTAAAATCATCACATATGTAAAATTATTGAAATAAATTATTAAATAGATGATATGTTGTAAAGAGCCATGTTTGGTACAGAATCGAATTATGTATCGAAGGTCAATTTAAAATTACTTTAAATTAACTATTTAAAGTGCCTACAATACAATGTTGTTAACATTGAAAAAATTATGGATCATACTTAAATGGTGTTTTGTCAAGTATTTGTACAGATCAGAATCTGTACAAATGCAGTTTTTAAAAAGGCCTATAATGGATTTTTACAAGATATAACGGCTAATCATAAAATTCAATTTATCCTTGAACTTTGTATATGTGTTTGGTGACAAAATGTAATCGCAATTATATAGACACTAAAAAAGTAGATATAATATATAGTTTTTCGCGTTGCCATTATATATAATGATAAGAAATATGAAAAAAAAAATTTTAAGTTTCTCTTTCGATGAAATTCAAGCAAAAGTGATGAAAAATTTTTTAGAAGCTGTTGTCAATTAGTTAAGTGAACTGCATTATTCTCAACACAAATCTCGAGATGCATATGAGGGTCGTGGGATAAAGGGAGATAGAATGTTCTACAGAGAAAAGAATAAAAATCACGTAAGTGCGTTTTGAAAATAGTCTGAAGGGTCATGAGAATCTCTTCTCGCTCTCTACTTTTCTTACCCTCCGCGTCAATTCGTTTTTCTTCTCGTCTCTCCTATCTGCAACTCATATATATACGTAGATTCGCAAACGCGCTCTATAATCTATTTCTAGGGGTGCGAGAGCCCAACAGGGTGCAACGAAAAAGCTATATAAACGCTCTTCAACTATATCCGGCATAGACGGAGCCATTAGTAGAAAAATGTTTTTTTTTTCAAAGTCGGCCCCTCAGTTGAGTGGAACTAGTAGCACGAGATGTACACAAACACGTGTGCACAACGATATATAAGTTCCCCTTTGGAGTTTTGCCTGAGGAGGTGGCTTTCACTGGTACCGGGCCTGGCAACTCATATAAATGACTTACGTATCTCCGATTGGGAGATTTAATGACAAAATGGCGACGCCTCGCCCTGGGGCGCGTGTGGAGAACGTTCAGTCCTGTCGTCGGGTGTCGCGACGTTAGATATCAGCACAGAGATATGGATTCATTTGAGCCGGTAGTCGTTAGAAGCGTCTTTTGAAGCTTTTTTCATTAGTGGAAAAAGTCACTTTGTTAATGCTTTTTTTCTTACCCTTTGAGGACGATTACGCGTTCTCCAGACTGACGCGCGAAGCGATCTCACCGTTATTTTAAGCAGATGTTACATTTTATCGACATTTTTCTACGAAATGTAGATAAAAGATTTAATAGTATGGACTTTTTCGTAGATGTATTTACAATAATAAGTTTCTACTTTCTTTCAACATCTAATAATCCGGTAAAACAACGGTATATTTAAACATTTAACATAATGAACAAATATTTCATTCAAAAAGTTACCAAAATTTGTCTGGTTTTACGTCATTAACTAGAGATAATCAGCAATTTTTTACTAAGAAACTTTTCATACATTTAAGAAAACACTATTCGATAATGTACGAATTACATTACCTTACTCAATTGATTCGACGATTTTATTATTATTATGTTTAAACAAAAATTATACTAATATTTTTGTTTTTTGGTCAATTTTTTTGTAACATGTCAATATTAAAATTTAAACGTAGGATTTAATACGTTATTTATTAAGAAACTTGCTATTGTATTTCTGCTTTCTTAGCTCTTTTATCCTCATTCTACAATAATTTTAAAGATTCTACAAAATCTATAATAATTTTAAAGATTAATTTGATAGAAATAGTAGTTGGACATCTTATATTACCTTAAATGTAAAAAAATTAGTTTCACCACCATTATCGTACAAGATAATGGTAACAAAAATATACATGGAAAAATGTAATTACTTTCAAAACACACATTTGTGTAGAGAGTATTGAAGTATCCTCGGAGAAAATGGCTCGGGTAGCATTCCTATTACCAGTATGCAGTTTTAAAAAATAAAGCTTTTGATGTTGAAGCGGCCTAACACGAATCAAATCTGTTCATTGAAACGTGTACTCTTTTGTTGCATTGAGACATAATAATAGTTTGCCTCATCGAGTCGTTACCGCATAAAATTAAAATATCATTCGTGTGAGCCTGCAACGCAAAAAAGAAAAAGGAATAGAGAGAGAGAGAGAGAGAGAGAGAGAGAGAGAGAGAGAGAGAGAGAGAGAGAGAAGTATGTTGAATTGCAGTCAGCGTATGGGAGGAGCTATGAAATGTTTACCACAGCAATAACCGGCGGCGATTGAATGAGCAAACCAAGGAGAGACCACATTGTTCATGCAAGCGCATTATGTAAGTACACTCGTGTGAGGGAGTCTCTCTTCTTTCATTCTCTTTTTATATTTGCACTTCTAAGATGGCGGATTGCACGCGCCCACGCCACTGTGAAGAGGAATATGCACGCGTGCCGTCGCAATGGCGCCGCGAAAAAGGGTTGATGAAGAAGGTATGTCGAGCAAAAAAAATGTGCACGCGCTGCCAAAGAAACTTCTTTCTCCCTCCCTTTTCTTTCCTCTCTCGTTTTCTCGACATCGTCCAAGCGTAACGAGTCGATATTACGATACCCTTAGCTGCAGCTCTTCCTCGTTGCCCTTTTTCCACTTTTAATTGAAATCATTCGAACAACGCCGCTGCAATGGAGATTTCTTTTCAACTTGATGAAGGGCTTACTTCGAGACTGATGAAAAGATCGTGTAGTGTGCGTATGCTTTAAGGACAAATTTCTATTATTTTGAGCGTGAAAAGAAAAATGATTTTAATTGTTAATCTTTAAAGAATATAGTTTGAATAGATAATCAGTAGTTTCGTAAAATGTTTTTCCACCTATTTTGCAATATTACGGTTAACATATACCAGCAATATTACATGTTTACGGACCCATGATTAATATAACTGTCTCAAGTAACCTTACTTGAGAAACTCATTTCGAATTTTACTCTATACCTAGATTGCCCTTCATGTATGATACCGACGGTAATTTCAATTAACCCTTTCCTTAAAAAATATATATTGAACGTTATTTAAACATGTTTACATAAGAACTAATTAAAACTTTTCTGTTAATGGATAAGGTGACGATAAGCGAGATACTTATAAAAATATTATTTCTTTGAATATATCCTTAAATTTCAAACGAATTTTACAAATAGATACAGCTTCTTAAATACAGATATCGCAATATTTGAAGAAGCACTCTAGTTATAAACATTATTTACAATAATGTCGGTACGTAATCATTATTAAGTTGCTTCACGCGGAACAATTATACATAAATAATCTAGAAAAATTAAAAAATAAACGTTTTTGTTGTAATATTTTATAAATCATAACTTACACATATCTATAGAATACCATTTACAACATTTAAATTATAATTTAGAGTTAAAATAATAAATGGCGTAGATAACGAAATAATACAATTATAAAAGTAAAACAACCATATAAATTTATTATATGAGTTAGAAAGTCTTCGTAAGTATTAAACTGCCACATCGAAACAATGAAAAACGGTAAGCATTAGCGAGAGCAATCGATAAACCGTCTCCCTCGTGTAATAAAATCCTCTCCTCTATTCAAAACATGCGGACGTTTTTCAACGCTGGAAAATAATAATGGCGCAAGCTAAACATATGCGCATAAATCTATTATTAAAATTTGAGCTCGAGCCTTTGTGTTGCACCGCAACGGTAGACATTTTTTTTCATCCCCTCATGTGTTCCTGATGCTCACACATGCAAGCGTAAGCTCTGTACGCGTGCATATGGAACCCTCGATGTTGTCTAAAAATCAAGATGCGATTCGCATTAAACATTTTTTGCCACTATACTATCACCCTAAAAATTATATGCCATTAAAATTCCGTCATGATAACCATGAGGTACCAAAAAGCTTTTTCTTTGGGTGCATATGTATACGTGTTCTTGAAACTAAAACTCTCCAAGTTGGATATGTCTACGGGAGTATTCGGTTTTACAACGAATATACTTGATTGAAAATCATATGCATACTGCAGTGCATCCTCTCAATGTTATACAGATATATGCGTCCATTATTCAAGCTTTTCAGAGTGGGTTTGATACGAGACACTACTCATCAAGATTTTCATTTGTTTGTATGCCTCATATGTACAGAATATACATTTCATACATCATGTATTGTTTTCTCTAAATGGAAACGCATCTGACGAGTATACATTATTTTGTATTGGATGGATGTTTATACCTTTTATAACTCAGGTAATGATTAAGAACTGAAATATTTTTAATAAAAATTGCAATTTGTTGAATATATATATATATATGTATATAAATATTTTTTTTATTTTTTATTTATAAAGTCGATTACAATTACGGCAAAGTGTTTTCTAAGAAAATTGAAGCATTGGAGTATTAAAAAAAAGAATGATACCACTCTCGTCCTTTTTCTGTTGTAGCCGTACCGCATCCCTTAACAATGTCATCGTCCCTCGTCTTGTCCAGAGAATAACAGAAAGAGTATATGACGCGCTTGCGATGACTCTTTCATTCTAAAGGCAGAGTGAGAGAGAGAGAGAGAGAGAGAGAGAGAGAGAGGGAGACAGAAGAGCGCGGATGGCACAACGAACAATTTTCCTTGGGCCACTGGTCCCCCTCGCCTGGCGCCAACAAAAGCCGTCTTCTGGCGCTGACAAGCATTCAACGCGCAATATACTCGTAGACTACGCGTCCATCGTTGGAAAGTCGACGGCATCGGTCCGCCGCGGGGAAGTCAGAGGAGTATTTTTCTCTCCTTCGTGATTTTTCCCCACAATAGGCCAAACCCGCGGGACGAAACGACTTTTTCGCGGACCTTTGACGTGAACGTGGCCGGGGCGAAGAAGCAGAAGGAGAAAGGAGCGTTTCTGGCTGTGGCAGCTCGTGAGGCTTTTCTAAAAATTGCCGATGGCGATTTGAGCAATTCCGCAAATGGATCTTTTCTTCGCGAGCAAAATCGAACGGTCAATTATTTGCCGAAGTGACTGCCTTCTTGCAAGAAGCTTCGTCGATGTGCTTCCACGATTAACTTGCTTCATATCGACAGACAAATGCTTTATATTTCAATTATTGATCGATTTAGCATGTGTTTTTCATTATAGTCTTTTTGTTCGAATGTCATGATAATATAACATAACAGATATTTAGATTAAAAGTCCAATCAAGAAATTTGTTTTACTTCTGAAATATTTATCAACGATAATTCCATAGTCAGTTATTTTTAGAAACATCCAAAATTAGTAAAACCAGATTGTTTTTAAACTTTCATAATGAAACCTTTATTAATTTGCTTTTTTATAAAGATTTTCAATAAATAACATTACCCAGTTCCAGCGACAACCGTAAGAGTGAGCAATTAAGAAGTTGAAAAGTCCATAGATGCCTCGAAATTTGATTCTCTACAAGGCTGATAAGCGAGGAAAAATCCATCAGCGCAAATTTCTATCCGATTGGGTGCGCGAAAAATAGAGAAAGAGAGCGCGACATAGAGAAAGAAAATGAGAGAAAGAGGAAAAGGCAGAGCGAAGGAGCGAGAGGTCGTAATGGCTTAACTGTTTGCAAGCAACCGAGCATACACGGCCATTTTCTAGTGGGGAGTTAGCTTGTTAAACGCTAAATGTAATTACGTCACTCGGCTTAGGGACCAGCCACGTGCCCCCTTTTGCTTGTGTTATTCGCAAAAGGGCGGGCTACTGCTCGGCTCTTTGTCGCCGTTCGCATGAGTCACTACATTGGGGATAAAAAATAAAAGAAAAGAAGAACGAAAAAAATGAACGAAATGAAAAAACGAAATTAAAAGCCTCGAAATATGGCGGCCAAGGGGACCATAATGGCTTTTTATGTGCTACGAGACCCACAACGTAATTTGGTGTCGCTATCAAACAATCTCCTGCTGTCATTAGTTTGAAAGCGTGATGTTGCGATACATGACTCGATATAATTCAAAAAATGATCATTAGTATTGTTAACATTTCTTTGTGCCCACATGGTCCGTTAAGAAAAGTGAAATTGTCATTATGTTATAAGGGCAGATATGATTATGACACTCATTTCATTAAAACTGACAATAACGTCATAAATTTGATACCCATCAGATAATTTGATGGAACCAATAATTTTTTTTATTATAGAAAAAATACCGATACCTATGAAATTACATTCGTTTATAAATACTTGTGCATGGATTTATTTTTAGACAAGTCGCCTGTAAATAAAAATATGTTGCTTTATGCAAAAGATTATACGAATACTAGAATATATACGAAAACATAAATTATTGTAGAGATTCAATTTATCCATATAAATGCTTCATTGAAATTTTTTTTTTCTCAAAATTAAAGAAGTATTAGGTGTACTTTTGTAATTAGTTGATTAAATGTCGAATTAACTTTCCTTCGATATTGAAATAATAAGAATTAACTTTGAAATTTGCTCTAAACAGTTAAAATAATATATAAATTGTAGTAGTATCAAAAACTGAGCGTGAAATAAAAATAGTGAATCGTTAAGTATTAAATAATTTGAATGATTTGTTTTCTGTACTCCGTGTGAAACGTCAATTCGAATGAACATATAACAATAAGAAAGATAATTGAGTATATACAAAAATATTTCATTATTTTGAAGAGCAGAATATGTTATAATAAACCTTGGATTTGAACAATGTTCCATAATAAATTATTACGATGATTAAATTATTTAATAGGTATATGATACCAGTAAATCTTTAAATCTCATTAGAACTTCTCATTTGTTTGGTTACTTTTTATTTCGTTCAGTATCTCCATCGATGAAATATAGCTGGAAAATCGAATAATCGGAGGCGAGAGAAAGGCCGAGGAAAAGTATGGAATAGCCTTTGGGCTCGCCGCCGATATCGCTAAAAATTGTGGTATTTTATCTCATGCGATTACTGCGCGCCTTCGAACTGTCTGCAGAGACGCCATTATCGAATTTATTATCAATTTTCGGGGAACGGCAATTTCCCGGGGCATTCTCTTCGAGCGGGGAGAAACGACTTCAACTCGCCGGAAGTCTCGAGCGAGCGGCTGTTCTCAGCCATTTCCGTTTCTCTCTCCTCTATATAGCTTAGAAGAAGAAATCGAATGAGCGATGGAAAACTCGTCGAAGGGGGACCTTAACGCTTGCGCTCATCTTTTGCGCTTGAGCTCGAGGGGCTTCAAAAAGATTATATGCACTATACCAAATAGGCCGAGGTAAAAGTGCCTTGAGATATTCATTTATTGCTGGGTGAGTCCTATAGATATGTTTCATCACAATTTCTAGGAGACTTGTTCGGTAATGACGACTTCAAAATACGTCTTCATCTTTAAAAAAAAGTCGATCACTTTCACGTACTTACGACTATGCCTATTTACTTTCAAAATTATATTTTAGATGTTTTCTGTACGCTAAGTATATACAATTATCTGAAAAATTAATTTACTTTCAATTTTCGTATAAGAGTCGATATCAGTTGGTGTACTATCGTACTGAAGAGTGATATCAGTTGGTGTACATCTCTTCTGTAAATCGCCGCATAACAATGATAGAAAGAGAAGGAAGGGGAGAAAGTCATGGCAAATATTTTAGCATACCATTCTTACTTACACTTGCTGAACTGAATTTTAAATGATAAAAAACACATTGACATGTAGCTAATAGCTTTTCAATTGCGAATTATCCATTGTTTCTGGTCGTTTTCTATTTTATTTTATATACTCAAATAACGAACACAAAACTAAGAAATCTTCTTTATTTTCATATATCGCAACTATCGTCGTACATGGAATGTGCATGTACATCTGTGTTTCAAGTACTTTTCTCTATTTTTATATGATTGCACTTGTCTCTCACATATACATCAAAGCTCTCATTTTTACTCCCAAGAACTAGTGAAGCTATGACTACATATATTTTGTGCAAAGCCTGCATCATACATCGTGCAATGTTACTTTTGATCAACGATATATCTCATCTTTATGCATATTGTTACTCTCATATGTACATCGTTATACTCATATTAAAATGTACGCATGAAGCATTTTCGAGAGGCCCTAGTGAGAAACATTGGGATCTGTGTATGTGCACTGCGCTACCAATGAGTTCTTCTGAAAAGCCAGTAAGACATGAATATTTGCGCAGTCCTTTCATATATGCTGAATCCTGGCGAACAAAATGGGAGTGGGGGAAGTCGAGAGTAAGTCGCTACGTTTGCGTTCGCATGCAAAAAGGCTGGGTGGAGAGAAATCTGAAAGGGGTGTGTGCGCAACTTTAATAACGAAAGATTTGCGTGCGGAGATGTATATAAGACTAGGGAAGTTTTACCCCGCCTGCATTAAAAAGTCACGGACAGAGAAGTGGGGAAGTGAGTATCAAGGGGGATATACAATGCAATGGCAATGGGGTAGCGCGCGCGCTCGCTATTTCAAATGCAGTTGGTCAGGATTGGTGGAGCTTCGGCGGGGTGGTAGGCGTGGTTTCCTATAGCTGCCTTATGATTTTATGTGTAGATACTCTTGATGAATTCCAGGCTGCAACTACTCACCCCCCCCCTCCATCCGTGTTGCTCCCCAGCGCGTAACTACCCCTCCCATTCTTTCTCCTCGCTCTGTACCTGCCACGTACCCACCTCTTTTTTCAACCATACATTTTTTCTTCTCCCCTCTTCCTAGCACGCGACGCATTCGTTTCTTTCCTCCTCTGCTTCCGCGACTACATACATAGCCGCTAAGACTGGCATGGTTGAGCTTCATGAACGATCTAAGCTCCCCTCCATGTATGGATACAGTCGAATCCTAAATGGAAAAAAAGCCAGATAGATAGAGGAGAGGAAGAGATGAACGGGGTTAAGAATTAGAAAGGGAGTCGCTACTCTCGTAGTCGTGTTCTTCTGTAAATCGCTGCATAACAATGATAGAAAGAGAAGGAGGGGGAGGAAGTCATGGCAAATATTTTAACATACCATTCTTACTTACACATGTGTACTACTCATCTAGCATAGGTCTGTCAGCTCTTTTATATCTTGTTTATGTAGACTCTTTAGTAATTTTGTTGAATTTGGGAAAATGTACGGGACACGCCTTGAGTATAGTACACTAGAGAAGTTAAAATGCTTTCTTGCATTTGTTCGAGAAAGGTACAATTCTTCTGCACCTTTGAGTGGACTTTCGCTTTTCATGAAAGTGTTATAATATCATATAGAGTATTTTTTATAATAAATGTCGAAAAAAATGATTATATAATTAGCGTACAATGTCAACAAAACTTATAATATTTTTTCATTAAGAAAACTCCATTTTATGTACGTCATTTTTATGTATCTTGTTGTTTACATTCAAACCGAGTATTATTTTGTGTGCATTTTATAAATTTTCATTTCGAAGCCTTGTATGCTTCATTTTTTTTAACCAATGTGTAATGTTGTAAAACAAAATAAATGTCAATGTGAATATAGCAATTCACGAATTTACAATTTTCCTTTTCGAATTACATCCACTCGAATTTCTCATTTCTATATATCATCTGGTTGAGAATTAAGTCATGATTAACGTGTGTAGTCTTATGGCGTTTGGAAGTAACGAAGTAAGCCTCTTTTTCTATATAGACCAAAATACGTGTTGCTAATTAATACTTGTTTTTTAATTTTTCTTTTGCTTTATTTTTGAATCAAGGTTACGAGTTTTAGCAGAATTGTTGCATAGTCAAAAAAATGACTTAACTGAGAGCTATCAGCAAGTTTTATTCTGCCTGTATTGTACACGTTTTTCTAGATCTCTTATTAATTATTCAATTATTTTAAATGCTGTACTGTTTATTATAAACACCAAATTATATAAATTAACTTTCGTACACTCGCATAAGAGTAGTGCGAAAAAACAATTAGAATATTAAAGTAAATGATTAGTATTAGAGAAAATTATACAAAGTCTAATAGTATCAAAGTCTTTTCAAACAGTAAAATTAGACAAAAGCATGATCGGGATCAAGTAAAATGTGTTTGAGAGTTAAAAATGTAAAATTCTATGATTCATAAATGCCAACTGTTTTAAAATATAATAAAAATGTATATTAGTTTATAGCGTAATTTAACGGCAATAATACTAATTAGATTTACTATCAAGTTTAAAAATGATATTTACTTGAATTAAATAATTCGATTTTTATCAATGTAAGTAAAATGATTCTCAAATATTCAGTGTAAACAGTATCTTATAGGGTAAATCATGATTGTGGAATAAGGGTCAAATAATGCAATACCTGTTTAATTCCTTTCAATATTAACATACAGTTTTTTATATTCTACAAAGTTTAACAAATGCTCATTTATCTCGTTGAAATTTTTCGTTTAACGAATGCGTAATTTGAATAAAAATAAATTGAATTGGTGCATAAATTAACAATTTGTTATATTCCTCACTTATAGTTTTATCTCACATGGACTTTACATTAACTTTCAAACTCTTAGTAAGTGCTCTCATCACTTTTTCGTAAAACATCTAACACTATGTTTTCAAGCGTGTTTGTTTTCACGAAATATTGATTACAGCTTTTCATACAATTAGTGAGTTTAATTGATATATTCTGCTATATTCTTAAATAATGTTATCTATAATTATCTGAGAATCGCTTTTTTTTGAAAGTAATTAATTTAGCATTGGACAATTTTTTAATATATGGGATTTCATAAAATTCGCGATAAAGCACAATGAATAAAATTTTATAATTCTGTAGCTATGATTACGACAAAATTCTATATCTACAAACTGTACGTGACAAAAAAACCACTTGAAAAAAGAAAAAGGAAAATTGTCTTTTTTATATGAACGTTTGAACAAAAAATAGTTTATTAACACAGAAACTATTGCGGTAGTTATATAAGTTGTGCGTATTTAATTTGAAATAAAAGCCAAATGTGGTTATAGCATTGATGAGAAGATTAAAACAACTCAACTCAATTATATGGAATGAGATCAGGCTTTGAATAGATTCAATTGCACATATATAAAGCCCTGAAAATCCCCTTACCCCGAACGATTGATATCCGGACTCTACTAGAAGAAAATCAAATTATACATAACCGAAGCGCAATAATCCGAATGAGCTGAGTCATTAGTTCGATAAATCGCCTCGAGGGCTTTTCCTCCTTATCGTATCTGAGGCGGTAGAGATACGATAACGCGGAAATAAAAGCTCGAGTCACGGCTGGTTCTCAATACTATACTTGGACTGCGCCAGCCCGAAGATTGCAAACCCTGGAATTAACGACAGACGAGAGATACAGCAGCCTTGTCTAAGTGTTCTCGATATAACGCGAACCTCAGCAAACTTATCGCTTATTAATATTCATGTGCGACAAACTGCTCCTTCCGTCAGTTTACTTTTCCTTCTTTATTTTTCGTGTACGTACACAAACATCGCACATATTATTATATTGATTATGCACCCATAACGATCACGTTGTCATTTATGGTATACTCTTTGAGACAAAAAGTTTTAAAATTTTTAATTTTTCACACCTCAATGACAAGGGCACTCGACATAGCTACTGTATACAAATCCCATCTCACAAACCAACAGCCCTGAAATGTGGAAATAGGGAGGGACGAGCAAATGATCGTAGCACACACTTTAGAAACGCAATTATAAAATATATTCATGCAGTTTTTTAATATACGTACATCCCAATATTATTTCTCTTTTTTCTGTTCTTTCTTTTTGTTTTAATTTTTTTGCATATGTTATTGTAATAACATATCTATAATTTTACGCAAAACAATTGAAATGTATGTATAATATATTATTTATTGAATCAACTTTTATCATTGTATAAAATAGATTGCGATTAAAATAAATATTATGTAAATGGCCTTTCTTATACAAAACTGAACGTTTAACATCTTTACATTTTTTGTGTGAAAATAAAACGGCTATGGTGAAAATGATAAAAAATTAATTAATTGCTCTAAATTATTGAAAATGAAATGAAAGAAACGCTGATTTTTTATAAAATGAAGGAAATGCAGAATGCTTGAAAGCTTTTAAAGATTCTGTCAATGAAGTGGAATCTTTTCAATTACCGGAGTCAGATTTAGGTATAAGTAGATCATTACGAGGAAGCTGAAGCTTCCAATAGAACGAACAATCTTCAAGTATTGCATTGAATATATTAATTTCGTTCTTGTCGAATTGGGCATCTTATTTTATCTAATGAGACTAACTCATCAACAATCACATTATTCGTTTTTTCTTCGATATTGCTTAAGAATTAACTGATGAATAAATATAATAATATTATAATGTTTACAATGCATTGATAATTCTTAAATCATGCGGTACAAATATAAAATTGTTTTTATTATTACTTCTTTTACAAATTATAATGTTCCAATAAAATATAAGTCTATTCTGTGAGTAATCATCTGCATTGAATAAAAAGTTTTCAATTAAATTTTAGTCATTAGCATCATTTTTATTATTCAAATGGTATTTTTTGTTTCTCTAATTAGGAAGATGAACTGCAAGATAAATCATACTGTTCGTGTAAGTAGTATTCTTACATGCACGACTCTACTCGTAAATAAGTCGAGGCCACTAGACAAGAAGTGCCGCAGGCTATCTGAGTTTGTTAGTATGAAGGCCTGTTGCACGAACGCTAGCCTAAGGCTAACCTCCAAAAAAGTGCAAAAAGTAACCAAGATACATGCAAGGAGAAGTTTTCTAGTTGGGCAATACTAGAAAATATGAAAAGTGGACGGTGAGGCAGCTTCTTGTTGGGCCACTAGACACTGGAACGTCTCAAGTGAAGCTACTCAGTGTAAGGATCGCATTTTTATAAGAAAAAGAAAACAAGGCATTTTTATCGTATATTTCCAATTTATTCATTTTTTTCTAAATTGACTGTATAATATGGTGCTCTCAGTTTATATTATAAATATGCTACTACTTGTTTACTATTTTGAATATAATACAATTTAGTAAAACTGAAAATTACTATACGTTAGTTATATGGATTATTTTCGCTACATATCAACTTAACCTTAGTTATCATTCCAAATCTGCAAAAAATGATAGTCGAATAATTTTATGCATTCGTTGTATAAAATACATTGATCGATCAATTACATACGGAACAATTAGTTCAAAAAAGTATTATACATCAATGTTAAATAACTGACTCGATTTACAGAGGGTTATTATAAGAGCTAAATGTAATTTACAGATATTAATTTCTGATGATCAGTTGCTTAATTAAACGATCTTTTGAAGTTATTACAATATCAAATTAAAAAATGTTAGTAATAGAATTCTTTTTGCATTTGTATTGTAATGGTATTAAATTCACGTAGCTCAAAATGATTCAACATTATGAGAATTTAGGTTACATTACCTCATGAATGAGAAGAGAGTACATTCTACCATGCTTAGTCAACAGTTACAAGAATTCTCTCTGGTACTCACTTCCTTTTACATCTTAGTTACCAATCGGTAGATGTAACCCTTTATGAAAATCAATCAATTGATTATCGGAAACCCATTCAGTTCACCGAACAATACTGTTAGTTCGAACTACAACAAACATCCATTCATATGTAATTACACGAACAACTCAAGACGGAAGCTCATGTCACAACTCTGCAGTGGCGATCGTCGTGGCAAGCATCAAACAATGATTGGTTTGACACTCGGTTAAAAAAAGCAATTCGCCTGCGCCATTATCGCGTCACCGCATCGTGCCTTTCGGTAGCAGGTATACTTATGCCTATACGTACGTCTTTACTCCCTCTTTTTTTTTCTTGTACTCTTTCTTTTCCTTGACGTATCGAATCGAACGGCTCGTCTCCCTTTCCTTCCTCATTTCCTTTTCGCGCCTCCTCAAGCTGCCAGACCGTAGGAAAGGCATATATGCGAGGCTCAGCCATGTGTGCGCACATAACACACCTGCACTCCCTCGTGAATTTTGATCTTGAACGAACATGGTTGCACTCTGAAAAATTTCATCGTTAAGGGAGGGTGTGACGAGTGCTTACAAGCGTCGTAATAACGAAAAAATCTCTTATTATAATGCTGCTTGCGGGCACTGATTGTAATGAACTAGGCGGGATTGTTGATTTACCTAAATTATATGCGCCATTTTCTTATGTTTGTACTAAGATTTTTCAATCTTGAATTTAATGAGATCGTTCATTATTTTAATGAAAACCAAACAAACGTCATATTCCAACGAAATTTGGTTAATGACGATTATAATAACAAGCTCGACGAATAATTTTACATGCATGTTTTGTTGTAAATTAAAAAATACATCAAGTTTGTATTTATTTATTATTTGAAATAAAAATTAATAATATCAACATAAAAAGTGAATATGTTGAGGAATTTTAATTTTTTTTTAACGAATGATTAGAAATAACAAATATAAGTATTTTGTTAATAATTTAGACTGAATTTTATTTTGGTTCAACAATATTGTTATTTTCGTAATTTTGTAATTGTAAAAGTTGAGTTCATAACAAACGGATTCTACTATTACTACGTTATATTTATAGGCTATATTAATATTTCTAGATCATTAATAATTCTAAGTGATTATTTTTATATTTCATCACGATGTCAATCAATATTGAAGGAAAATATATCTTTTTCTGGGATTCAATATTATAACGACTTTATTAGGGGATGTTTTTATACCAGTCAATACCAATTTAGCCTATATTATAGCAAAAATTAGTGCAGCTGCACGTATATATACGAGGATGGTTATTCTACGTTCATCCCCTGTGCGTAATACTCCGGATCATTATTCGTCATTTGCGCGACGGAAAAATTGTACAATGCCTCGTTTTGTGGTTGGAGAGTTGAGACGCGCGTGTACCACTCTAGAGGAATTTCCGTCGTAACGTGAGACAAAAAAGTCATTGCGAGAGTTTTTGAAAAAAAAGATGAGTAGAGAAAAGAGAGTAGCAAGAGGAGAGAAAGAGGTGTGGCGATGCACCGGCAAAAGGGGTCTGGCTCGTTCCCCCAGTAATGCGAAAGCTTCGTGATTGCAAGGCTGAAAGATGATGCTCTTTTATAGTCTTTTAGAGAGGCAAGCATAAGGTGCGGGCTTGGCATACAGACAGTCAGAAGGGGATGATGAGAGAATCAAACGCCATTATACTTTTCAATCCTATATCTTATATCTTTATCTGAATTTTCCCTTTTCTGGCGAAATTTTTATTCTTTTATGGATATTTTGAAATTCAGTTTTTGACACGAAATACAATTCAAACAGTAATTATATTGGGAAAATATACATCTATTTAACAATTATTAGCTAATACAAACGCGTTGCGCGCGCAGTAATTTTATGTCCATACACATATGTGCTGCGATATAACGGTATTCTACATGACTTTTAGCTAATCTAATCACGAATAAACTGGCTTCACTTTCCAGACAATCGATTTTTTACGGAGGAGCATAACATTTGATTAAAAAATGTAGTTAACAAATTCATTGGCATTTTTATCAATCAATAATTACCAGTTTCAAAATATGTAGTTTTTCCAATGAATCACATTGTTTCTCATTTGCCAATTTCAAATCAATATCTATTTTATTAGTGCCATCACACTTCTAATCGTGCCAAAAATAAAAAAATAATAGCTCGTACGAGTGCGATACAGGAGTGTAACAACGAGACAACGAGCGTAATAGGCGAAGAATCGTGACTTTTGGCAGTCTAAGAGAATCCTGGATATAATTTCGCGTAGCGACACCCGGAGGGCATTCACGGATACGCGATGTTTAGGAATAGAGCCAATTTTGAAAGTGCGCACCCCGTCGCTCGCTTTGTAATTGGATCACGCTCGGTGAGCTAATGTGTCCGGGTTTCGCTTAGACCGAGCCTTTCGACAAATTGTGCCAATCATCTAGAGTTGTCAGCAACGAATTTTTTGTATTATCTGACTGTTTATACGTTTCCATCCTGTTACAATATACGCACGTTACAGTTTGATCGGGGGATTTGTTATCATTGGCGTGTGCGTGATAGATCGCGTTAAACATTTTGATAGGTTTCAACTAGAAAAGAACGGTGGCTCATTAAATACTTCCATTCATTGTTGACGTTAAATATGATATAAAAAGATTTAAAAGATGAACATTTAACTGTCTTTTTATGATTAAAAAAATTACGATGTATCGTCTTTTCACAATTCATAAAGGAAAAATAAGATCGACGTCGTTAGAAATATTAGATAGAATTGAAATACATGGTAGCTCACAATTTATTTATATTTAATATAACTATGCTTAGTGTTTCACGTATTTCAATAGTTCATTGTCGTATAATTAGTATTTCAAACATTGAACTCCGTAAAAATCATTCGTACTCTTCTATATATTGAATTTACTCAATTAAAAACTTTTTCTGAACTATGACATTTCAAAACTGCCTAAGAAAAAATTACGTTATTTTATTTAATTCTTCTATCCGGTGACACTTTTACTATTTTTATTATCCTTGATTCCTGAGTATCATTTTCTTTTTTACCACATTACTTTTTCTTGCTGGCGACTTGTATATCTTTTCCATTGAATTGGCATAATCTTTCAAATATCTCGTTTCCCGCGATCATTGCGGGATGTCGTTATACGAGTCGAGCGAAAAGAGATGAAAAAGACAATAGAGAAAAGTCAGATAAAATAAAAAAAGATCTTGAAAACAAAGTAAACTATGTAAAGAGTAAGAGAGAAAGAGTGAAACTCGTAGAAGTTTAAAGCTTAATATTTAACGAGGAACCAACGATAGTCGGCTTTGGCGGAAGTTATATCGGCTTTCTGCGGAAAACAGAACGAAGAGAAATAAAGAAGGACAAAGGTAGATGGTGAGAGTGAGAGAGAAAGAGAAAAAGTACGCGCTTGGGAGAAAAGGCGCATTACATAATCCCCTTTTGAAGCAGTATTCTGTTCGCCATTAAGGAGCCCCACGCCTTCTTTCTTGCTTCTTTACTCTGTTCCTTAGCTGGTCTCCTTGAACTTTAATAATAAATCTCGTGGTTTTCTACCCAACGGTAAGATCGTGTTACGCCAACCAAGACATCAAGCCGCAAGCTCTAATGTAATGAGAGGAGGGGGATCGCGAGAAAAGTCTTGTTAGTAAGAGCGTGATCTTTATCGAATGATGAGAGATGATATTCAATGCAAGACGTTTTTATCATATAATTTGTATATTCAACTGTTGTTCAAATGCTATCGATATAGTACATCTCAATGTCAGTGTAAAAATGGGAATTGATCCGCGCGTGAAAATTTGCATCGAGTAAAGCGAGATCAATAAATCTGCACGAAGGTTAAATCACTTCTCGCGTCTATTTTTCAAACCCTACTTTTTATATATAAGCTCAAAAAGATAGATTTAATTAACGCTACCGTGTGTATAGACGATTTTTATACTGTTTTGCAAGTGGGTTGTAAATAAATCTATTTTATCAAAATCAAAAGAAAAATATAGGTTTTCAATAAATACAATAATGAATTGAGTTGAAACAATCAAGGAAATATGATAACAAATTGAAAAATCTAAGTACTAATTATGAAAAAAAGTTCAACTTATAATATAAAATATTTTTTTTAACGTGAATAACTTTCACTTCAATTTGGTATTTTATCCACCTACGTTAAAAAACTTAAAAAAAATCAATAAATAGCCCATTTCTCACTTTCTTAATAAATCATATTTATGCCATTAGTTAATATTCTACATAATCCGTTTAACAAAATAGCAAACTGCTAAACTCAATTATTAGTATATAGTATTAGTAACGACATAACACTTTCTTTGGAATTTCAATTGCAATTACTTGCTGAGGTCTTTATTGTAGATAAAAAGTTTTACTTCAGACGCCTGATGGAATATGTTAAATAAAAATACATATCGATAATAACAAGAATTTTTTTAAATCAGCTATGTCACTCGATACCAATAGAAAAAAATGAGGAAGCCAATATTCAATAATTATCACCATTATTAATCGTCTAGAGTGAGATGGTCCGTCTTCATGGAAGGACTCAATCAATTGTTTAGGGCCAAACATTAATAAATTATTTTTAAAACTAAATTGGCACCATGGAACGTCACACGTTCATTAAAAATTGGATACGTATTCTCAATATGTTTTTTTATATAAAATATGATGGTGCTCTTAGTTTCATTAAAGGAGCTACTTAAAAGACCTACCTAGAAGTTTTCCACTAAAATCTTCGCTATATATTTATACCAAAACCTATTTTGTCCATATACTCTATTGGCTCTATCTGGATTAGACTTAATTAATTAGTGTACTTATTCAGCCGGTCTTGCACGTCTTCCTTGATTTTTTCCTTTTATATTTTCTCACGGATTGAGATGAGAATTGGTTTTTGAAAAGGGAGAAAGAAAATTATGATGTATAATTACGTCCTTGAAACATTCAGATCGACGTGACAACTCGACAAGTAAGCCTCACCGGCTTCTGGCCGCCTCAAACGTTTAATATCCATGAGAGGGATCTCGCCAGCTATTGCCGTTATCGGGAAGGGAAGGATAATTACTAGATGTTACCTCTGTATAATTTGAATATGTGTGCTTATAGTGAGTTTTTTCGTCTCACTAGCACCAAAATTTGCATATTAGGCCTAGAATAGTGTAGTACTCATCTATTGCACCACACTATAATCAATTTCAATTAAATAATTATTAATAAATTACTGTGTAACGTCATGGATTCTATTTTCGATCGTAAAGCTGAATGCAGAGCCAGTAATTTAATATTGAGAAATTAGGTGGTAAACTTCCGATGCAACTCAAAGTGAAAATATTGATATTTTAAATTCAGTTTATATAGAAGTGTAGTGTTACTTTTTGTTGTGATTGTCAATAGTGGCTATCCCAATATAATATCAACATGAACCGCACATGTACTACACATCGACATTCTTACTCGATCTCTACAGGATCATCATCCACGATTTCCTCCTATGACGACGTAAGTCATTGCCTTGTCACTGGGGGAAAGTCCCATGTCATCTTTGTGGATCTGGGGGACATCTGAACTAGATGTCCCCCAACCCGAGAAAATGATGAATTTACAAAAAAAATTATATTCAAACTATTATTAATTTTATCCTCTAAATATACTCATTATTGTAACTACACTTTTTTAATTATAACAAAAAATAATATTTGTATTTTTTTTATTTTTCCAAAATCTATTACATAGGAAATACCTAATGTTTTTCAAAACTAAAGGCATAAAAATAAAGCACCATAGCTAAATTTAATTTCACACCTTTTATTTTTTCAAAATTATTTACGAAAGTTAAAAATAATGGACAATCCAGTTTCTTGGTCAGTTCTACAGTTGCGTTCGGTCAATGTCCATGCGTAGTTCTTCAGCAATGAGAAGAGAAAAAATGAGCTGTTTTAAATATGCGATAAATTAACTATATATTAACTAGCAAATATTAGGTAACTCAGAATTTCGCCATTAGTTAGGCTGCATATCAATGTCTTAATACAAAGTCGCACAAGCAATCTGATATGTAAAAAACAAACAAAAATGTAATTACATTTGTGTTTGTTTCCAAATTTGATTTTTTCAAATTTAATACATCAATGGTCCCAGCTGAGTAAGTATATAAAAATACCTTGATTATATTGTGATTCAGACTTCAGAGACCTGTTAGCTATCAAAATTTATGAAGTTACAAACTTTTTGTACGATTTTGTGTTATTCAGGTATTCCGATATATCAGTCGATTTTCAAGTTAGGAATTTTCTTTTACCATTGTAGAGTTTTTAAGCTCTAAAATTTTCTTAGCAAAAATAGTTTTGAAACCAAAATTCAGGGATATTTTTCGTTAGAAGAGTAACAAGTGTGAATTTTTATTTAATTATGTTAGTAATAGATTCACAAAGTGCTATGTGTTATTAATTTTTGGCTAAACTAGAATTTTTCAAAGTGATTAGTAAAAACAAAAAATTATTTTGGAAACCAAAAAATAAAGTCAGAACTTATTGTATAGCTGAACAATAGTTTGGTCTTAAGAATTCCAAAAATATACCTAAAAATTATTTTTTATAATTTTTCTAATAATCAGAAATGCTTAGGAATATCTGAAAGAGTTCAATAAAAGCTAATTTAATATAAAATTCAAATGTAGCCAAACATTATTTCCAAAAATGGATACGTATTTTCGATTTGCTTCTTTCATGTAAAATGTGACGATGCTATTAGTTTCATTTAAAGTAGCGACCTAAAAGACCTACCTAAACACCCCTATTTTGTCAGTGGTTCTTATTATTTTTGTAATTGTTCTATCATGTTTATAAACATGAAAAAATTCATGTATAAATACACCTTGAGACAAAACATATCCCTAAATTTTTTCGAAAATGCAGGTATATATGGAAAGAAATAGTATTAATTTGAAATCTTCAAATTATTCGAAAAATTTGAATTTGGTGCCAAAATTAATTTTGGATTCAAGAACTTTGAGGTGCATGAAAAAACCTACAACTGAAAACTATGGAAATGAATCATATAAAAATGACTGTTTAGAAGCAACCAATCTTACAGTTGAATATAAAAATGATAGTATCGTGTTTTTTGTTATTACTATCTTCTGAGATACGCATTCTTCAAAGCACAATATAAATAATACTTTGATAACATACGATATCAATTCCTTACGAACGATGATTAAAACGCAAAGAACCCTTGGTGAGGATCAAGGTCAATCACTGCAAACCCTAAAGGGGCAAAATTATTCTCTGTAATTCAAGCAGAAAATCTTATTCCAATATCAATCGGTAAACCTACTTACTGACCCTCTAATTTAAGGCGGCTCGACTGGGACAAGCCGTATGAATTCGGGGCCCCGTCGGAGGTTTCATTAAATAGTTATATTAATGACAGAAATAGGTATGATAAACAATACGATATTCAATTAGTTGTTCAGAAATATAAAATTGTATACTAAGTAGTGAAAAAATAGTGAAAAAGAAAAATGTTCAACTTGCCCGTGCTACGTTTCCGACCCTGAAATTCAACGAGTTGATATATTTTTCTGATTTATCTTTGTTATTACCTCGATGACCAATACTTTGCCTTTCATATATAGTTTCAGTTAGTGTTACTGTACATTATAATAGTTTTTTTTAATAATCTGTCATCTATTTTTGAAACTGTTAAAGATTGTGTGAACACGAGACCCTAATCTCCTATCTTACTAATATATAAGAGGAAGTAAGAGTGCGATTTTGATAATTTATTTCTCTTAAGTTAGGTCAATTACTTCAATTCTTTTAATAGTATTCTAAAAGCTGGACCAAAATGCTCTACGTACAAACATTATTGCTCAATTCTGTTATTGTTCAACATTTTGTGGAATCACCTTAAGTAAACTACCTAATTTAATAGACTTTGCAGTAATAAAAAGATTATATTCCAGATGTTTAATAGCCAAATCGTGCCTAGATCTAACTTCAGATCATGTCCGATGATTATAGACTATGATTAAAAAATTATAATTAATATTAAAAATATTTCCTTGTTCAATATCAAAATTAATTGGGATATTTATAGAAGCACATCACATGATAATATTATTTGTGAAATACTATTTAGAGCTTCATTAGACACAGAAACTTCAATAGAAAATCCAGACAAAAAATAATTACATACAACAAATACAAAATTTAACATACGCGTCGCCACAATAGTCTTAAAAAAGACGAGGAAAATTAATGGTAACCAGATATACTTAAATCTAATAAAACGAGTTATAAATCTGTAAAAAAACTTAAATTTGTTTTAAATTGAGCAAAAAATACGGAAACAAAAATCTACCCAGAAAATTTGACTGCAACCAAAATGATCGACTACACATTTTGGAAAGTAGCTAACAGATTATTCGCTTTCAAACTTGATAAATAATATGACGAGGACAACAACTGACATTAAAAAAACGACTTCTTTTGCTAAGAACATAGAATGCGTATGTAATGCCCTAGAGAGTAATATAACAGAAGAAGCCGAATCAATATTGGTTAACGTACATAAGAAAATAATTATTTATTTAATAATATAAAGATTACAACTATAAGTCAAATCGTCAATAATATTAAAAACAAAAAAAGCTTTACATGATAACATAAACAGAAAGTTATGGAAAGAACTACCTCCTGTAATAAAAAGATATATTACCATCATAGTCAATGTAATAATTCGACTATTCTATTTTCCCACACAATGGTAGATAGAAACAACCATCCTTATTGCAAAACCAGTAAAACCACCCGAAGAAATATCATCATAAAGATCGATAAGTATACATCCTATCCTATCTAAAGAATGTAAAAAAATAGTATTTACACAATTAAATAAAATATTAATAGTGCAAAATATAATACCCAATCAACAATTTTGAATTCACAATAATCATGCTAAAATATAACAAATTAATAGAGTAACCACTAATATAAAAAAAACTCTAAAAAAATGAATACTACACTGTAATATTTATCGATGTAGTATAAGCCTTCAACAAAGTTTGGCAGAAAAAGTTACCATTTACTTACTGTAAAAAAGTCATTTATATCTTCTGCATGAATCGTATCTGAACTATAGAACTTTAAAGGAAAAATAAAAACCAAACCTATACTTTGTGCTATAAACGAAAACCAAACGAAATTTTATCCAATAAAAACCGGTATCCCTTAAGATAGCGTTCTTGATCCAATATTATACACTTAATTTACATACATGTTCTTCCAACCATGGAAGATATAATTATCATCTAAATAAAACATACGCCTATTTAAATGTGCAAAAATTACTAAATAGAAAAATTATGGTTTAATAAATGGAGATTAACGGTTAATGAAACGAGATCTATTCAACCATATATGTACTGTAAAAAAGTAACTTTTTATGAATTCATAGTTTGATTAATTCAATAATTGGCATTTCTATTATGTGCTTGTAAAGATCAACTTAACATAAAAACCATTTTGAAATTCATTTTCAGCCCTTAATAGTTTATCAAGTAATATGGAGAGAATTATGTGTTGTTTTAAAATTCCAATTATCTAATACTAAATTCTATCATGTTGACTTAAGAAAATAAATTTTGACCTGAGTTTTCTTCTTAAACAATTAATCAATCCCAGATTTATAGCAGTTCATCTGTCTATTTTTCGACTTATGTAAATAATTTTAAAAAATAAAAAAGACGCAACAAAATTCAACCGTAGTGTACTTCTTTAAGACATTAATTTTGAAAAATATACAGTATTTTCAACGCGATTACTGTTGCAAAAATAAAAAATCGATTAATTATTGTGATTGCTTAATAACTAGAAAGGTATGGTTAATAACTGACCGTGCATAATACCCATCGAATAGCCAACACTAGATCTATAATTAATCTAGGGTTCTTCATATCTGCGATAAAGAATAAACATAGAAAGTTCTTCAGATCTTATACCATAAATTGAGCAATAAACGATTTTTATACAAATCATAAGTATTTGTAAATCTCTTGTAAATTCTACCAACATGAAGCAAATAAAAGCTATACTTTACATATGAATACCACTATCTCCAGTGTGTTTTTTCTGCTCGTTATATTGACAATCGGTTTTCCGTACGATTTGTTTGTAATTTAAATTTTATTTTATTTTATTTATTTTTAGTGACAACTATATGTAAACGTATGCTAGTGGAATGAATCCTCATTCATAGAATCTTAAACCACTACGCCAAATGTATGTACTTATGCACGGCATTCGATGCTACCTCTATCATTAATTCTGCGAAACAAAAAAATTTTACACTTTCTTATAATGCTGAAATTTGTAAAATCATACTTTATGATCTTTTAGTTTTATGTCACTTTGACCACTAGTTTGATTTATTTATCGCCTCAAAATAAATAATACATATGATTTTTTTTATAATAATTATTGACAACAGTTAATGCAGAAAATAGATTTATTTTACGTCTACAGCTAACTTACCATCAGCAAATTCATCAATTTCTATTCTACATACATATCAACAGTTCTCATTCATTTTCTTTTTCAATCGGTAACAGAGAAATCTATTCTCTCTCGTACAACGTCGAAAGACAGTTGCAGCTGGAGACACTCCACCCCTATATGCGCTATATCGACGCGCCACCAGCGCTCCAAACAAAAAGCCCACCGCGATAACAGGCACCCTCCCTCTTGGTTGCTGTGCTGCGATTCAGAGCAGCTTGAGCTTTGACCGCGCATGGTCTTCGCACGAGAGGAAAAACCAACCAGAATAATGGCAGCGAGTGCGTGGCTATTATCGCACGATCAGGATGAGGTCGAGGACCGATTGACTGTTTAATTACGTGGATGGTAAATTTGGCGGCTCGCCTTCTCAGATATCAGCTTGATTATACTTTTTGAGTAAGTCAAAAATGAGTATCTCCCACGATAGTGCTTCCCCAATCGTCTGCAAGGAAGTCTTTGATGAAAACTCCCAACCCTCTGAAAAAGGTATGTTGTTCGATTTATTTTTCTCGTCACTCAATCACGTATTTACATACATTTTGAAAACATCATTATAACTTGCATCTTTTTACACTTTTTTTAACTTTTCTCAAATGGGTGATAGCATTTTATATCCGAATAACCAATGATGAATGTTATTTATCTTAATTCTAGTTTCTAAACACGTGAATATTTATTTGTTTCGATAGAACATTAAATTACTAAAGCATTATTTTAATTCAAATAAATACTTCCACTTCCACAAGTTTGCTTTTCATAAATTTTTGTGTTATGTAAATTTACACGTGCCTCTGAGAGCAAAGTACCCGCTTGTTCGTGCTTTTTGACAGACGATAACTTTGTTTTAAACTTGTGTGGAGGCTCCTATCAATACTTTTGTTCTTTCGTTTACTTCCTAGTTTGTGACTCGCTCAATAAGGTTAATAGCAGAAAAATCAATATACTACTACCTACTACGAAGCATCCGAATTTAAATTTACGTTAAGTATAAGCTGTTCACTATTTATTTTGAAATATTTTGCTATCTTGAACAGTAAATAAATAGCATATACTATACAGGTATTGGAAATAGTATACAGTATTGGTTACAAATTTTGCCAGTCTTGGTAAATTATGATTGATTGCAAAGTATTCATATGCACAATTAATTTTCACATGTAACAACTAACATTTACCCACCAAATAAACAGAAAAATTACAGTAGCAAAGAGAAATCGTAAAATAATTTGAAGGTTGCATACATTTTGCATAATTGAATAGCTCAATAGGAAGTTTTTAGAACTGTAATTGGATAGGAATAGTATTATGTGAATAAGCTGTGCGTACACATGGAAAAGCATTCTTAATGCATTTTAAATATTGCATAAATAACATTGTTTGCACAGTGTATACGATTAAAATGACATTCTCAAGCTTTCACATATTAAAAGAATAAAATAATTATCGATGATAATAACATGTGTATCCACAAAAATGTATTAAATTCTATCGTAGAAATGAATTAAATTGATGCTTTAATGAATTGTGTTACGAGTTAACAATGAATATTTCAATAATTTTTCCATTATTATAATAGAATAATGGTGTCACCCAACGGTTTATTATGTATGAAGTTAATTTAACATACGAATGTATAGTAGCCTGTGCGTGTGGGGTTTGCGCGCGCTTGGCGCGCACATAGGGAAAATCAATAGAGCCCGCAGTGCGGCAAAAATGTTGTCGCCCTCGCGCTGGAACTTCCGGGTTCCTCGATAACGAGGCCGATGTATATGTGCGATTTGTGTTGTTACTATATGCCCTTGTTTACGCTGTCACAACCTCTCGAAATACATCTTATAGATGTAATCTGGGAGGATCAAGTGGGGTTGTGGGAGAGGGACTATACGACTTTATTTTCTAGCTTGATGGATGTTTATTATACCAACGCTAAGATAAACAGAGTTATTTTTCATGCTGAAGCAGATTAGATCAAGGGATGTCTCGAAATTTCATCTGATCGTGATGTAAACAATGGGTCTTTTAGCCCTTTCTAGTTTGTATACACATTATTTTTTAGACTAGTATTACAAATCAAACATTTTTCAGAGAAATGTTTTCTTCAAATATAAAGTGTTTTCCCATATTCGAAAAAAAATGAATATAGGATCCAGTGTTTTTGAAAACGCATCTTGCATGAATCTATAATTCAGAATTGAAAATTTACTTCGACATTATAAATAAACTACTAAAATGTACTTCCGCAATGTCTTCTACTTTATTTTGAATCACATTCATACTAGTTGTGATGTATTTAAATTGAGACTAAATAGAAAAACATACTCTTTGAGATTTTGAATGTATATAAAAATAATTATTAGACAAAGTTTGTAATACATTCTTTTAGAATCCACGGTCATCAGTACTCGTAAATGACACGGATAAACTTAGAGTCAAATTTAATATACAGAAGAAAAATTACATGTCCGAGAAAAAGTCCTTCTCTGTATGAATTTTATGAGTCAAAACGGGTTGTAAGAGGCCACTTGGAAACAAAAAATTGAAAATCCTATACAGGTTCTTTTAGGAAAGGAGAAACGGAGGGGACAAACAAGTATGAGTGAATCCGCATAGAGGGTTAAAAACTGTAGAGTATACGGCAACTGACGCGTCGGCGTTCTCACAAAAAGAGGGTTCCACCTGTCAAAGGTATAGTACTCGGAAGATGGAATTTTTAAGGTGGCTTTCAGACGGAAAATTTACCCCTCTGAATTATTTCGCGGTGCCCTTTTCATCTGTTTTGTATAATAAAAAAAATTTTTGAACAGTAAATGTACGGTAGACAAGCGTAACAAGTAAGACCATATGTACCGACACACCTGGCTCTATAGTACCTTTGCGTGCAGAGCTGACCTATTGCTCAAGGGCAGATATACTATGTGAAACAGGCGGCAAAAATATTGACCAAAGCGTCGTCGAGTCTTTTTCTTGTTTGTTTTTTCTACTTGTTTTCCGTTGTGGTACGATATTGTCCTTTCACTTTCTTTCTTCATGAAAGGGTAGCAGTTAATAAGTTCATGTCATAGAAATCCCTGATGTTTGCGAGTATATATTATATTAATGGTTGTTATATATAAACAATTTGCTTCGAATATGCATTGGATGCAACATTCACCCTTAGATAAATTAAAAAGATGTTTGATAGGCAGCAAGTTAATCGAATTTTTATCCAGAGTTATTACGGATAATAGAATACGTCGTCAAAAGTTAATCAAAGAAATTCTTTCCTTTTACCTTCGGATTGATCAAATGAAGAAGGATGCACATTTATTTTATTTTATTTAATACCTAATGTAACAATTTTTCGTTTACAACGCTTAACTTGTTAAATCTGTTTATAACATTCACAATTTTATTAAAAACACACAATCGTATGGAGTTCTGAAATATTGTATTTTACGTAATATTGCGAACATTTGTTTTAGATAGGAATTATTATACAACAATATCGATTGTAACAACAAAATAAGCGCGCTTTAATTGATGCCATTAGCGTCATTTTAATTAAAACGTAAACGCAAGTCCTCTAAAGTTTTTGACTTATGTCATGCAAAATATGAATTACAGTCGAAACTAGCCTTGACTTTAGCACACTCATAAGCACGCAGCTTTTATTCTCTAGTCGACATTGATAGAAAAACCCGTTCAACGAAGCAATGTTGGTGTACAATACGTTGTGTGTTACAGAGGTTCTGGAATTTGCGCGTCGGCTGGGCATCGATCCGGACACTGAGCCACACCTGCTGAAGTTGGCGCGTGAGGGACTTATGGCAGCATTGCCCAAAGGTTGGACCCCATTGTTCGATGAGAATGCCAAGACCTTCTATTATCATGAACGATCCACGAATAAGGTCACTTGGGATCACCCACTCGACGCAGTTTACAAGGAACTGGTTGCGCAGGCTCGCGCCGCCACTAACCGTCGTCGGGCGAGCGTTGGTACGCTTGTTTAATTTTTATTTGCTATTACTCTTGCTGTATGGTGTATTTGCACGTATGCGTCTGATTTTGTTTATGTGTTTATCAGTTGATGTTTTTATTTCACCGTTGGAAAAACTATTAAAATATGATATGACGCATTTTTATTTTGTGATTACTATACTATATCTATATTATTTATTGACCTGATCACGTTCTATCAAATTAAATGATTACCATTAGACTTAAATGGTTTTTAAATAACTTAGTCTTCTATTAAATCTATATTTTTATAGTTAAAACTTATACATTTTTGAAATAAATGTTTTTCATAAATATGATGAGATATTTTTCAATATTTTTCCATTTACAATAGTAATCATAAATATTTTTATGTAAAAAAGAATTATTCATATGATAATTTTAATATTAAACAAATACGAACATTTTATTTTGTTGAACTTTAATTCAACGCGACCAAAACGCTTAAAATATGGACTATGACATATTATATTTTTCATAAATAAGCCTGTGCAGTTCTCAATAAAATGGTAAAATAGAAATTAAAAAAGGCGTTTAAAGATGTAGCATATGAAAAATATAAATATCAAGTGAAAAAAGATGATTTTAGTTAGAAAGTTTAAAATGGTCTCTTTGGACCAATAATTAAAAATTATCTTGCATTTGATATTAGGTATTTCAAAAAGTAATTATACATATATGTAACCTCTTAAAAAGTAAAAATGATTGAGGAATAAGTCAACAACACATACGAGACTCAATAAAATAAATGTGCCAAAATAAAGTATGAACTGGGCCAAATCGTTCATCTAAAAGTCTTACTTTGATAAAAAGTAATACCTATTCTATAAAATTATTAAATAGATAGAACAAATCAACAAGCCCAGTGTCTTTTTTCCTGATTAGCAACAAATTCGCGTCAAAAATAAAATATTAATTATGTTCACTACAGTATACGATATATTAGTAAAGAACCCAATTGATAAATTATAAAGCTTTCGAGTTTTTGGTGGTATCAGTAGGGAAACGTTCATTAATTTAAGAATTTATATTTGTCTTCTAGCTGTCAAACTATGAAAGCACAAACAATGCCATATAAACTCGTAGTATGTTACAGTACTTTTATTGTGATTTAAGAAAGCTTGAATAAAATCTTTACTCCAAGTAATGCAAACCTAAACGTGTTCTTATTTTTCAATCTTCTCAAACTCTTTCCAGTTGACCAACTTTCCTATTGAAGAATTCAAATTAGTCCAGATATTGTATAATTTCTCTGCTTTCGTTTCACTTATAAATTTATCGTACATTTAATTATGTTTTGATAAATTGTAGTATATATTTTGATTTTGTTTATTTTTAACAATAATTTTAGCTCATGAATATCATTCTTCAATTACTTATTTCAAATGATAAAAATTTCACTAACTTACAATCTATAATTATGATATTTGAAAAGATGTATGACGACAGTTGTTTATCAATCACATTTTTACAAGTGATATCCTATTTTTCAGTTTTACTAATTATCTTTGAAAGACTTTCTTGATATTACATTGCACATAGAGCTCCAAATAATAAAGCGATTTTTAGTAACATTAGCGTATTTAGAAATTAAATAAATAATGAATTAAACTAATATCTATCGAGACACAAACACATCTTTAATTAATAAAAGAGCTAGCTATTATATACTAGAATTTCATAACTATATTTTTTCTCCAAAATTTAAATAAACAATATTTACTAAATTCCGATACGGACAAATAATTGATATTCAGTTTCACAATATTTCACATGTACATATGTAGGTCCAACAGGTCGATCGATGCCGTAATGACATTAGCAAAATAAAATATATTAATTTAAGATGCTCGTATTATTTTTATAAAAAGCTAAAATAGTAATCTCTTATAATAACAACAATAATCAGAATAGTTTTTTCCTTGAACGTTGAGTAAAATCTTCAAATATTTGAAAATCAACAAATTTTGGATACGTTCGTCAAGCAAGTCTTGTTCACAGACGACGAGCCAAAGCCTGAGAAGAGTGGTAGCGATGGATTACCCCCAGCAATCCAACTAAAATCTCCAACGTCAAGAATCCCGATGAAGCTAGCACCGTTAAAACGACACCGTAGCGAATCTCGTCGATCGGAAACTTCGCTCGATCGTATATCCAGAGCTTGGAAGAGTGGTGACGGAGAATCCACTTCTAGACGGACCTCACAGTCGAGCGATCGAACCTCGAGAGACTACACGAATTTACGCTTCCAGGATCCTGAGTTTTACGAGAGTCCTAAGCTTCTTGACTTTGGTATGTATTAAGTAAAGTTTGAACATGTTATTACTAGCTGTGAAAATTTTTCAGCGCTTGGAAAAGTAAAGCATAGTGATATAAAAGTTCACTATTGATCTACAAAGCAGATTTTATTTGGATTATGTTATATTGATTTTGATATAAATAACTTTTATGGATTTATTTATATACATGATATGTCTAGGGGATAATATATGATCACTGGCAGTTATATATAAAATAAAAAATATTTTATTAATAATTGAAGATACTTCAATACATAGAATCACTAATCTCAGTAATCATGATGAAAAATATGATCACAAGTTCATAAAGAAAGTATTCGTTCTGTTCGCATGACAAAATCTGAATCGTACAAATCAAAGTAACAATTGTACTTCTTTCATAAACTTTGATGTTGACTATAAAACCAAATACTTTGGTCTATGCATGTATATCATAATTATCTAATACTTTGTCTCAGGTATGAAAAAACAAGACCTTCACAACGTACTTAAACGATCGGAGTCGATAAGTCCTCGTCAAGAAATGGACTGGAAAAACTTGAGCAATCATATCGGCTCGGATGATAATATTATTGACGTAAATAACCTGAGTGCAACTATAAAAGCAATGACACCTACGTGTCATGGTCCTGCACAGCAAAAACAACAACAACCGAAGGAACTTACTCTTACTGGTGGTGGATCAATATTTCTCAAAAGCAATAGAAGTCGCGATGTAACACCCAGTCAAGATGGGCCAAGATATCTTGATGATAGTCTACCGGGTGGAAGTGGACTTGCTGCCATAACTCCAGGTTCTGGAGAGGAAATGAGTACTTCTGCTGGCGAGAGGCTGAAATCAATTCTCAGGGAAAAGACTAATGAAGATGGTAAGATTCATTTTTATTCTTTGATGGACGTTATGTAATAATTGTAACACTTAACAATAAATTGAAAAATTCCACTTTATCGCGTAAAGCGAGAGAAATTTAGGATAGGAGGGTGGTGCTATAAAATCACGACCGACTTACTTAAAATAAATTGGAAATACATATTTTCATTTTAGTAATTACTTACTGATCATGAGCTGTATTCGAAATATCAAAAATTAAATTGAACATTTCTTTATAAAATCAGTATTTGTATAATAATGAACATAGACAAGCTGAGCTATAAGATTATTTTAAATAATGACTTACTTCAAAGTAATTTAACAATTCAGAATTTAGTAGGAATTAAACAGTTATAATTGTTCAATATTATCATACATTTTGATTTTTAATCCACAGATGAAAAACACGCCGATGAAGAACGTAAAAGTGTGCGTTTTGATTTGGAAAAAGTGGCTATCCAAACAGCTGTAACAAAGTTTAACTATAGTGGCTCAGACGAGGATGAGAGTGATGACAGCGAGACCGCTGAAGGAAGAGTCGGCGGTCTGTCGTCAATTACAGCGGCTAAACGAGCGGCGGCTGTCTTATCGTTGCAACAGGTGCTCAATCGCCAAGGAGGTGCTAAATTCGACGTCGGTAGCTCTTTTGTCAAGAAGGCTGATGTTGAGATTAATAAGCCAAAGGTTGTGGCAAGGCGATTTGTTGTGGAAAATGTCTCAGAAGAGGAGCACAAACAACAGAGTGAAGATAGATCGACTGATGTTGATGACGAATTGATCTCTAATAAGTTTGAAAAGATTAGGAATATCGATTTGGTGTCCAAGAGTGACTCGGAGAAAACGACACCACGAAGCGGCACAGAATCACAATCGAGTTTTTTGGATGAGTTGCGCAAGAGTAAAGAAATTATGCTTGAAAACATGAGGAAGTCTGAAATTAGAGCCAAAATAGCTGATGGAAACGAAACTTCAAGGTCTACTAAAATCTTAAAAACTTTGGAATTATCGACAGTAAACAATAAGAGTCCCGTAATTGAAAATCCAGTTCTGGCATTGGGATTCGTAAAGAACAACATGATGAATGAACACGAACAAGAGCTGCAAATACTCAAACAAGAACTTGATTTTAAAATAGAAAAAACAAAAAAGCTCTTCGAAGATGAATTTAACGAACAGAAATTATCGCTAGAAGCAAGCTTAAAAGAGAAAATAAAACAGTTTCAAAAAGAAATGTCTGAAAAGGAGGAAAAGGAAATTCAAACGCTCGTGACATATATGGATGAAACACGAGCTGAGAATCTGAAGAAAGTAAAAAATGAGCTGGAGGTATGTTATGAAAAAGAACGACAGGATATACTTATGAATTTGAAAGGAGAACTTGATCAAAGGAAACGAGAATTGCTAGAGTTGAGATCACAAGAGATCATAAAGCTCGAAAGTGAACACGAAAAGGAACTAGGTGATGAGAAAGAGATTGTAAAACAGCACAACGAAAGAATTGAAGCGTTGAAGAAGGAACTAGACGATGAGTTTGATCATCTCAGAACAGAGCTTCGAGGACAACAAAGGGAAAAGATTGCAAAAATTACAGAAGAACATGAAAAATGTCTTGCTGATGTTCTCAGAGACTTCAGAGTCGATGTGAGTAAGAAAAGATGAGTTATGTTGGTTGGTACTTAAATTAGTAGTTAATTATGTTAATTAATTAATTTTAATCTTGTCGTTGAATTTTTCTCTTTATTTCTCGTTATAATATACCTTTAACTCTTCATAAATTAAAGGTATATTAAACGTTAGCATTATCGATACATTTAAACATATACAATCGGAATTATTAGATATTTCAAAAGTATTAACACAAATATTGTTGATTTATATTATTAGGAAGGTTTAGCTCGAAAAGTATATAAACAAAGACTAGAAGAAATTCGTACAGATTTTTCAAAAGAGATCGAAAAGGAAATGAAAAACCACAATGATTCAGCCGTTCGACAAGAAACAGTAGATTTCGAGAAACTTCGTTGCGAAAAACGCTTACTTGAAGATAAATATAATACTCTTAAGGAAAAATATTTAAAAATGAAGAAAGATATGCGAGCAGCTATCGAAAAGAGAGCAAGACGAAAAGAACAGCAAGCTAATATGGCAACTTCTGAAACAGAGATGTCTACTTCAACTCGAACACGAACTGAACGCACAGAGTCGTCAGAGCACAAGTTAGTCTGCGTTTTTATTTTGATTGCTGATCCTTTTAATTACGTATGAAATAAATTGTATACTTCAATCATTTCGATCGTATTCATTTCGATATTTGAATGTTAAGTTGTCATATTCATTAACAATAGAAAAAAACATCTGTGTATTGATGCAAGATAATACGACACTGTTAATATTATGTATGATTTAAAATTATATTAAAAAATCCATAGACTGATAATGTATATGTTTATCCAAGAAACAAAAAGACAGTATTAGAGGCCTGCAGTTACAAGACAAAAAACGTAATCTATTACTAAATAAAATCCGTTTAACTCCATACTAAAGATATGCTTAATCATTCTAACATTCTTCATCATTGTGTTACACGCTTTTTTTCATATAAAATAAAATTCATGAATTGAGTTTGCTTTTGTCTTGGAACTACAGAATATTGTCTTATCTTGACTTTCAAAAGACTTTGCTCTTTAATGACTTTTTTGGTAACTAAAATATCATGCTCACATATACAACTTGCTTCATACTTAAACGATCACAATTATTTTTATGGAGAAATATTGCGATAAAGTAAACTTAAATAATTGTATTTTATCACATATTTACTTTATCTTATATTCATTTATAACTTAGATTATGAAAAATTAGGACAAATATTTTGAAAATGTCTCTCTGACGGCACTCACTCATATTTTAAAGAACCAATATTCCCTGTCACGATATTATTACAATTTTGGCGCTCATTTTGTTACGAATACTAAACAAAACACTTACTCAGTTAGTTTTATTGTATTAATTATCACTAGACTATTATCTTGAAAACTATGTTCATTATCACAGTCACATATTACCCCATAGCATAGATTTTAGTATTATATAAGTGTAGTATTTTCAGCCGCACCTTCATTATCTTATCAACAAAACATGGTACTTTCACGGTTGCTTGTTCGTATTTATTAAACAGTGAAAATACAGTAAGCGTTTGCTCAGAATCGTATGTTTCTTTCCCTATAAATTATTATATGTAAATATTCATAGTCTTTATTCGAGCTTAAACTGTTAGCTAGAATCGTTTCAACTTTTACAATAGTTCAACGTTTACAATCCTTGAAAAGTTCCTGTACAACTTAAAATATTGTTTAATGGCACAATTTTTTTCTATTGAACATTTCAATTCGCACAAAAGAAAATTCTCAAATTTGATACTCGACTATATTGTTAGGATCTACAGTTTACTGGAAGAAATAGTAGAGTCAGCGCGATAAAGACAAAACGAAGCGAGAAAAAACCGTGACGGTGCCTCTTTCATCTTCATACTATTTGTCCTAATACACGGCTATAGGCCTTAAACTCAAAACACCATAGATCGCCGCTAACGAAGGCAAATTCCATCTCGAACTCGAAGCCCAAGGAGGTTCTCAGTCAAAATCCCAATGCGATGAAGGCTGAAGTCGACTTACAACAACCGCAACATCGTGTTGTCTTCACAGCAGCGGTCAATCAGGTCGCAACTGCTACCGCCAAAGCTCAGAAGTTTGAATCCGACGACACAACGACCTGCAGCGAGACAACGTCTAATCTTCTGATGATGAGCAAAAAGAAAAAGGTCTTTACGAAGAAACCAAATATGGGAGCCAATAAGCTTAACAATAATCTAGTGGACAATCCAGTTGAAAATATTAGAAAGCAACTCGAGCAACTTGAAGATCTTGGAGATCAGTTGCCGAGTAATGAGACAGCTTACACCGTGCGCTACCCCTTCCAAGACAAGTGTAAGTGTAGTATTAATGTATTTGAGAAAAAAAAATTCATTTTTAAAACAAATCATATTAAGATAAAACTAGATTTACAAGGTGAATAGCTTATTTAATTTTTCGATTTAGAAATTTAATAAAAGACAGAAAAACTTACTATCGCATCAAATATTTCAGCGCCAACAAACGCATCGTCAGAACTAGAATTCTTTAGGCATCGGATCCACGTGGAAAGAGACTCTGTGAAGAGAGCTCGAGAGGCACTGAGGCAACAGAAAAGTGCTTTCCAGAGTAGACAGAGGGCGTGGAAACAACGAAGTGCTAGGGCCACTTTGGAACAGCTAGTCAAGGTATCAATGACCTCGATAAATCTCAATACAAAATAAAGCACTTTTTTCAAGTAGGCTCTTGATGGTTTTTTGTGATATTATTTTCTTCTTTTTCTCTTGAGACCACTTCAAGTGTATCAATAAAAATCAGTGGATGTTTAAAAATAGTAATAGTAATCCATTTTTTGTAATCTTCTCAATCTATCTGTGTATTTTATATTGCTTAAGTTTTGTGAGTATTATAAATTTAGGTGTGGATTTGAAATGAATGAAAAATTTATGAGTAAAAACTGATTAACATATCATAGCGAGTTTTGGTTTGAATTATGTTTAAGTAATACGAAAAAAATTTTTAGGAGGAACGCGAGCTCTCCGATATGGAAGTGAGCCTACACCGAACGCGTAGCCTTCTTGGCGAGAAGATAATCCACTTGCGTCACTTGGAACAGTCTCTAGAGCGGGTGGCAAATGCACGGCGTAACGAGAACGAAAGCGTCGGCGTAAAGAGCGACGACGTGACGTTAAGTGATATGTCAAGCGCAAGCAGCGGCTTTAGCTCGACCGACTTGGGCACGGACACTTTTATTGGTATATTTTCAAAGCTCTTTATGCGATTCTAACATACTTTGATCACGAGTTCTATCGATTTTATATTTCAACTGCTCTAAATCAAACATGAGGATAAAAACGTTATGAAAAATAAGCCAAAAAAGATTTGGGATTGTCATTAATTTTCTTATGATAAAAACTACTCTAAATATTTAAGACAAGTACTGTCATTATCAAGAATCGACGGAAATCATAGCGAGTCTGGAGAACCTTAATTCGGAAATACGCGAGATTTGGGGTGTATTGAACAAGCGCCAAGATGGTGGTATGCCGCCGCCACCACCGCCCACACTCTTGTACACCGATCTCTCATGGTTTCCTTATCATCAGCATCTCACTAACCAACCCACCAGTATTCCAGGTTAGATCGACTTCTACCAATAGATATCTATACATCATCAGTGGATTCGACTTATTCGTATCAATACGTTTTCATATTTACTTCAATTTTTCGTTATGAACATTTTCATGTTTTGCATGAATTTTTATTTCTATCATGTTTTATTTTAATAAATGAGTGTTCTTAAAATGTATGATCGTTCAATACGTGTATCAATATATTGCATGTTTAATAACTTACTATACAGATGATTATACTCAGAATAATTTAAAAAATGTATTTTAGTGATTACCGGAAGGTAATACACGAAACAATGAAACTGCACTTTTCAAATCCGTAGCATGAATATTTTTTGTATAATTAATAATCTGCTTAGCAATAACCTATCACTTTGAAGAATGCAGTCGTTGATAGAAATCAAATCAAGTTGTAGGATTTTTCTAAAATTAATAATTTCTTTTATATTTTAGCTTTTTAATTTATTAAGATTCAATAATGAATCAAATTTATCAATCGTTTGAATAAAGTATTTAAAATAAATGAGCCCTCAGTAGATATTTTTTTAGATCAAAATTTGACTATTAGTATGCCAATTACATATATAACAAATTGTAGTTAATGTTTTATAACAAAAATATTTAATTCAAATACAATTTTTATGCATTTTATTAGAGTAGCAATGTATTTTGCAAAAGGTTAAATATATCACACATTTGCATTTTCCACTGCATGCTTGTAAAATTAATATATTTATAAAAATTCGAGTTCAAGTGAGCTTAATAACCAAATTCGTTTTCAGCGACATTCGGCACACCAAATATACAGTCGAATTTGCTATCACAGCTGACGGCTAACCATCCACCAGGCACGACTCAGAACATAATTGCGCAGTACGGTCCAGGCAGCGGTTACACAACGAGTGTTGGTACGGTCGAGGGCGTAGCTACTTCTAGTCTTACAGAACGAACTCGTAATCTCAAAGATTGGCTTCGTCAAGCGCGTGTCGAAACTTCAGATCTCGTAAGCCCCGGTCAAGCAACTCTGTAAATGGTATTTTAATTTAAATATTCTGACAGATATGAGGACGAAAGTAAGTTTGAAAAAATCGGAATATACAGATCATGGGTTAGGGCCTAAAGTGTACTTGAATCAGTGCAATATTTTTATTTTGAATAAAACATTGAATGTACAGAGTAGATGTCACGATTATTACTGTATGTTAATAATATATTGTTAGATACATTTTCTATAAAGAAATGATAAATTAATTGTTTAACTTTTCAATTATAAATTTAGAAAATTAAATCGAATACTAAGTTATGACAAAATCAGGTAGTCATCAATTCATTTGACTCGACTTAGTTAAATAATATTCAAACAGAATACTAACAGAAAAGAGTTTCAGATTATTTATTTAGAACGTCTTAATTTGGGGTTTCAACAAATTTCTAATTAGGATAATTGAACCATTCAAACTTTAAGAAAATATTTAAATGCATTGTAAACCTATTGATTAGACTGAATGCATAGAAATTTATTAAATTGACTGATACCTTTATAATGGATACACAGGTTCCAATATTTATAATTATAAAAAAAGGCATAAGATTTACACGCATATAGAAATAAAAAATTAGACTATATATCGTTCAAACAATAATTTTCTTTACGAATATCAACGAAATAACGTCAAGAAAGAAAGCTTAATTATTTAACAATAAATCTATTGTGCATAATCATACTCTAGCATTTGTATAAAATAAGCATTGCTACTGAAAGCCGCTACTCCAACAAGTACTATAATAGATCTGTTTTAATTATGTAGAAAGTATTATTTGTATCTTTAGTAGTATCTCGTTAGAAGGTTCGAGTGTGTGACTTTGAGTAATAGTTGAAAGATTGATGAAAAATTATTTTGATGTATAAAATGTGATATTAAATTATCGTTTAACAAATATTAAATTTTATTAAACTAGTTATTTACATAAAATGAATGAGATATGGGTTGTTAAATATATATTGAACTAAAAAAAATTTTTTATGCGTCTACTTTTTAACTTTGTACATACGTAAGTATTTTGTCAATTTTTACCATCTAAGAAGCGATATTTGTATTTATAACGAATATTATTCAAATTTGAAGAGAACTCTGTAAATATTCCATTTCATATAATGTATATTAGAGCAATCGATTTTTATTTATAAATTTTATGTCTCTAAGAAAACAAAAAGATGATTGATGCCAAATGTATACAAATATATATGGTGATAATTTATTTATCTACAGTTGATTGTTGAAAATTATAACCAACTATTATATACCAAGTAAAGATCTTTAGAATAATTTGAAGAATAAAAATCTGTACGTCAAAAATAAAAAAGTATATCGTTATACTTTAAATCAATAAAGTTAAAAATGATATGATACATTACAAATGAATCTGTATCAAAAAATGTGAATTTTGAATATAATAGCTATCTTAACTACTATAATATTAACAAATATATATACATATATAGCAAAGGAAATAACTGTCTAAAATGTATCAGCCTAGAAAAATGGTGTTAGAACTTATATTAACACCTATACATACATTTCAACAGTCCTATGCCAAACATTTTATGAATATTTTCTGTGTAGATGCTCTTAATATTTATTGCATACTCTTTCAAAATATGTATCTAATATGCGATATTGATAAATACAGATAGTAGATGCATAATTGAAGAGAATCTACATAAATAATAATAATAAAAATAACATATGTAATTTATCACGAATAGATGAACTTAGTAGACACGTGAAACTCTAAGTCATTCAGTTTATAAATACATCATTGATATATAGTATCATTCTCGTCCTTAGTATTAATTTATATTATATATAAATGTATCTTATACTTTAAGATTTTACAAGGAAATAGTGCTAATCTAGGGAGGGAAAGTATTGCAAGTCAATATCACGTCTCAATTGACACCTTTCTCTTTCATGCTTAGTATGTACTATTTCTTTTTCTTGGGTATAAAGCAAGACATTTGAACTGTTGATTTACGTGCCCTAGGTAAAAATACATTTACATAAATATCCATATTTCTGAACAAATCAAATGTTTTTGTTATAGATAATTGTAAATAATATATTGAAATAATTCTCAAATGTAAACATCAGAAATCTAAATCAAAAGTCAAGCGGAACAATTTCACATGGTAGTCATCTGGTAATATCGAATCATTTGAATTGTAAAATGAATATTTGAAATAGAATTTATAATGTATTTTTGTGAAAGCGCGTCTACGATTCTAACATTATGTTTGATCATTGATTCCCTCCATAATGTAATTGCAAAGAATGAATCTCACCATTATATCAAGCATTATAATTTTTTAGATGTTTCATCAAAAATTATAATTGTACATGTATTGTATTAAAAGTATGATAGAAACCTTTTACAAGTAAGTAGAAAGACAATCGTTGATCCAGATTATTTTTTGATCTATTTCTTGTATTAATAAAAATTTAATTGACTTATCATCGATTATTTACTGATCCCTTTGTGTAAATACATAAATACTGAATAAAATCAAACAAATAGCAGTTTTACGGTATGTTACAAGTCTAATTTGAGACTACAATCGCTGTATTTCTCCTCACAGTTATCTGAATAATCTTCAAATTTTTCTTTTGTCGGAAGCCATGAAGTAATATCTCTCCGATTAATTGACCCATTTTTTAATGACTTCTGAGCTGCCAAAATTACAGGCGATATTTTGCAAATTAATAACCTTATGCATGAAGAATCTAAGCCGTTAGTACGTTCAATTAGTTGACTTGGTAAACTTTTATCGTAAGCTAGTTTGAGAAGATTTTGTATCTGAAACATATTTTTAATTGATATTAATACCCCATTGGTATTTTCTTTTTGCAATTAGTTTAAAAAATATAAAATATTCTAGATAAATTTAGTTGTTCTAGCATTCAATAGAATTAATGTTACCTACTTTTTCATTTTCGTTTTCCGTTATAAGTTTCATCGGACCTAAAAGATTTATTTCTTCACTTATAGACTTTGCTTGAATAATCTTGGGAGACAGTTTAAATAGTTCACTAATCTAAAAAAATATTTAATTTGTTAAAGTAACTGAAAATGTATATATTGAATTACCACTTACCACTTGTGCAACGAATATAAAACTATTTACTGCGACCGCAGTTATTTTAATAGAATCTAATCCTAAAAGTTTTAAAAATGTGGACACAACATTTATTGCTTCAAGTGGTTTATTTTGTTTTTCGCTAAAGTCAGCATTATCGCCACGTTTCTTAATAGCTTCTTTTGGTCTTAGACTTTTTGAAACCAAATCTGCGATATCTCGGGCAGTTTCTAAGTAGTTTTTAGCATTTTTCAAACCAACTTTAATTTTATCAAAAATTCCTACAAAAAATTAAATTTATTTTTAGAATAATTTACGATATATGTTGCAAAATCGACATTCCATAAACGTATAACGGTGTATATTCCATTATTTTATATAATGTTAATTTTTTTGTCGTGGATTTAGAGATTACTACCCTACATTCAATAGAAAATCTTAATATTACCTCCCCCAGAAGTGGACGAAATTAGAAAAATTAATATTACGGATTGTACAAAAAACGCAGTTGACATCTTTATAGTGCCGATTCTTCGGTAGAACTACAGTTTTGTATGTACTGGACAATAAAAGAACTGTGTCGTAGAAAAGAACAATGAAAATGACCATGATTGTACTGGACGCTATCGTAAAAATCATCTTCTATGTTCGTTGAAAAAGTGCCGTTTCTTGACGTATCCTTGTGTCGCTCGGGTGCTCAAGCGACGATCGTAATTACTTAGCGCCGTTGACCAAAGCTGTTACCTTTGTAGTTTAAAAATAATACTTGCATAGCCAAGACACTGACATTGTTTTTATAGAATGTTTATTTTATATCTACTTTATACTGAAAGTGTTTCACGCAATATACGGAGCGTTTGAATTTGTGTTATTCCTTACATAAATTGAATATGTTCAAATTAAGAAAAAATAAATTATGTATAGTTCCATTAATATTCAATTGGATTTGGATGTGTTGTGCAACAAATACAAGTTATATTGATGATTTATATTTGAACGAGATACGAAGTTTGAGCGAATTGCCGTTGGAAAAATTAGTCCAATTAAAATCTTCTTTTGCTAAGAAAAGTAAGTAATTCATAAAACAAGGTCATAAGACATATAGTTAACGTAGTTGTGGTTATTAAATAAAAATAGATCCGGATGAATTTGTGCTTGAGAGTAGAAGTTCCTCGACATTTGCTTTACCTCCAGCAATGCCTTTGAAAAGAATCGGTAATAAATATCCAATTAGTAGATATGACGAGTGGGATGAAAAAGGAAAGGATTCAAAAATTTCTAAAATATTCCAATTGACTATTTGTACCCTTTCGTTTCTTGCATTTGGCGGCTATCTTCTAGCACTTATAATTTCGGCTATTAGGAGAAACCAAAATCAATCTAACCAAGGAAACAACGTCATAGTGCTTTCGGTAGGTCAAATAATTGTAATGATATATGATTTTGTAAATTATAATTAATCTAAATACATTTTTTAAAAGTAACATAACATTTAAATACAAAAATTACATTATTCATATTTCAGGGATTACAATCTTTAACGAAAGTCAAGAGACCTAAACGTGAGTTTCACGTTTACAATCCGATGGAAAATGATTATGATCCTGAAAGCTTCTACAGAGGAATGATATTATTATCAGACCAATATAATTATCTGCATTGTCATTAAGTTATGCAATTATTTGAATGTTTATTGTAAAAGCATACAAAAATATTGGATTAAATTATTAGAACTCATGATTTTCAATAAATTTAATGATAAAATCACTCAATAATGTACTGTAAAGTTCAATAGTTCTAAATTAAACACTAACTTGCTACAAAGAATGGATAGGTTGAATGTATATATTGAAAATTATAAAATTTAGAATAAATTAGAGAAAAGATATTGAGAGCCGTACTAAAACTACTTATTCTTTAGTATAATCTACAATCGTAATATAAACATCTTAATTTTCATGAACTAAACCAATTTTAAAGAAATTATCAAAACATAACTTTTTGAAATTCTCGATCTTAATGACTGTATGTATAAAAATAGAATGTCATTAGTTTTTAAATAGCTATAGAAACTATTTCATTGTACAGCTGTCTTTCAAAAATAATTTTTGTTACATCAATTTGATATCTATGTAGAAATATATTTATTAAAAAGAGTAGTACACAACTGTAATTTTATCCGTTTTATGGTCGAAATGATCTATTCTGCAACTTGTAATAATCATTATATATTACAAGGTATTTATCATATAAGGCGAGTAAAATAGTATTACTTCCATGCATCTATATATTAATGATAAATCATATAAAACTAGTCAATGATAAGCACACGCACCTATCTTGTTTTTTTTGTCTATTTTTCAAGTAAATTAAAGGTACAAATATGTTTGATAATTAAATTTCGTCTACTTTTATTTTATTATTTATGAAATCGTAATATTACTAATTTAAAATATTATTTTGAGGTTAGGGTTATATATATAGTGCGCATACATATTGCATCTATCGTGTCACTATTACACGTGACTTTCCTTTTACCAATCAGATTATGAATAACTGCCTTCCATTTTCAAGCCATCGATTTTTTTATAAGAAATAAGGATAGATTTATCCTTGTTCAACCAATAAACGAACTCGAAATAGTGATATCAGTGATCATGTCGTCATAGCAACGTCATTGTTTATTTATGTGTTAGAGCGGTCAACAAATTTGATTGATTAGACATTCGTTGGCAGATTATCTGATTACTCATTATAACTATTGTGTTATATTCCATTAAGTGCAACATCACAAGGTTAGTATTCGTTGAAATTGATTTCTCCATAAATTTAATAAGATATTTACAAAAACTTAAAAATACAGAAAATGCAACTATTCCCTCGACTCCTGCATACTTCTTCCCATCATTGGAAGTCAAATGTGAGAGGTATTTTTCAATCTTCGCAAACGCTTGCCAATGCAGCTACTGTTGTTGATAGACAGGAACATTTAAAACTCAACCCTGAAGGTGCTTTAAGTAATCTTTACATAAATAATTACATTGCTATCTTTTTATAACCTTTTTGCAATAAGTCAGTTCGTATAAAATTAAAATGATTTTAATTCATGGTCAATGTAATATTAAAATTTGTAAAATTTTCATTTGTTCCAAAAAACCTGTTAGAACTAAATATGGTTCAATAGATCCTCATAATAATTATAAATTGATAAATTTAGTTAACCTCATCTGGCTAGCTCATCTAATATTAATTTCTGAAATTAGGTTAAAATATACTCCATAACGTTATATTACATTATAACGTTTAAAAAAAATTCCCACCTATTAGAACTATAATAAAAAATCATATTATGCATCGATAGATGCATCAACGAGAGCATGTCAACAAGCATCGCTCACGGAACCAGCTTTAAACGTTACGTTGACAGCGCCGATTCCTCTTCTCGAAACGCTTGACAAGATGACCACACAAGTCGTTGCAGAAGTGCCAAAATTCATTGCAGACGAGTTGAACGGCGCGCAGCGGTTCGAAGACGTGCCTGGTCCAGCGATGCTGAAATTATGGGAGAAGTATTGGCGATACGTGCCGTTATTTGGTACGCAACTGTTTCGCAGTGTGCTTATCAACGGGCTTACCGAGGGTACGCTCGTTCGTTTTTTTTTTCATTTGTAACGCAATGGCTGTGGCATTGAAACATTTTTTATTTTTTTATTTCCGTCGATAGTGTATTTACAATTGAGTTTTTCAGTATCTTTAGCCCACGCTGAATTTTCTTTAAATGTTAACTACATTAATAAGAAATTTAGGAAATCTTATTTTACAAGTAATTTTTAAATATTTTTGCATCGATGAAATTTCGATGTCATTGATGTGAATAAAAAAGATAATTTTATTGAGTTCATTATTAATAAAAATAGGACGCTTGCTGTGGAATAGAAATATTACACCTTTGAGATATCTGTTCAATAAGTATGGTCCAGTAGTTCGTATTAATGGTCCGTTTAGTGGAGATGTGGTATTGATCCATAGGTGAATGTGATTATACTATTATTCCAGCTAATACAGTGCATAACAATGAAACATTGATTATATTATTTTTCCGTAATAAAAGGCCTGAACATATAGCTAAGGTTTTTGAAGAGGAAGGCGATTGGCCAACAAGAAGCAGCATTGATGTACTCCAACACTATCGATTGAACTACCGGAAATATCGATTTTCCGGGCCATTTTGCGCGTACGTTTTAATACACCTGCTACTACAATTACAGTTCGTTTGTGCTATAAAACGCTACAGCTTAATATTTTACAAACGATATCGCATTGCACTTTTTCTACTATTTTCCGCTTTGCCGAGCATTCTAGAGCCGGATAAATAATGAAGCTTCATTCAAATTTTAAGTGTATATGGATTCGTAAAATTTCCACGTCTCTATTTTCCTGAAATCGTTACTTTGGAGTCGTAAAAGAAAAATAAGAATTCCAATTAAAACTAGTTATAGTTTATGAAAATAGCTTCTGAATAAAATTTTGATATAAAATATATAAGTAGTCAAAATAAAAATTGAAGGGTGTTTTTAATTTGTATAGGCAAGGGTCTGATAATATTGAATGGATAAAAACAAAAAAGGCTTTGGAAACTCCTATTTCGGAACAAATTCTTAAACAGTTTCCAAAATTGGAAATGGCTTGTGATGAATTGGTGCTACGAATTAGACAAACAAAAAATCGACAAGATGAGGTATACCTTATTTAAATGCTGATTTCTCAAATCAAAATATATATTATTAATTGTTTTAAAGTATTTTATAAATAATATTTCCTAGGTGCCTAGTAGCTTTCATCAGGAACTTACACGATGGGGAATGGAATGCTTCTGGATATTGATATTGAATCAAAAAATGGGGTTTCTTGATCTTACTACCTACAGTGAAAATTCCGAACCTACTCGATTCATCGAGGCTCTAGCTGACGCACACCTATACATGAGTCGTTGCGAGACAGGTTTTCAAGTTTGGCGATTCATGGAAACTCCATTCAGCAGAAAATTATTTACTTCTTGTGATATTATTGATGGGTAAATCTTTTGTCAGAAATATTTTTATTAACATACCATTTAACATTGTTCATTCTGTTCATACATACCTGCTCATGGTAACATTTCTTCCGACAGTGTAATAGGAAAGTACATTCGTATTGCTCAAGGAAATCTAAGGAAAGATGTTTCTCTTGCGAATGAAGAAAATAAGAAAATTCGCCCAACCATACTTGACCATCTTCTTGTAAAGCAACGTTTGAATCCAGATGACGTGTCAACATTACTAATGGATATGGTCATGCTCGGAGTTCAGGCAGTAAGTAGCTAAAAATATATTGTAGAAGCAAAATTATAGTCTTTTTTGGTAATTTATATAGTTACAAAAAATACACATATAATTATATACATATATAGTGTATATAATTGCCCCTTAATGTTTCGAAATAAAATTGTGAAATTATTGATTTTATAGACAGTGAATTCGCAAGCATTTCTTCTTTATTACCTTGCTAAGAATCCTCGTGTTCAAAGAAAATTATTTGCAGAGATTAATCTGAAATCTCGAGATGACTTACTAATAACCAAGAATACTCTTGATAATATGCCTTATCTAAAAGCATGCATCAATGAATGTTTAAGGTAAATATTAGTGAACCAATAACAGAGCATTACGCGATCAATTTTATAAATTAAAAAACCTAATAAGGAAATATTTTAGATTAAGATCGCCTTTTCCTTATCTAACTCGGTGGTTACCTAAGACTATTATATTACATGGCTATACAATACCTAAAGGAGTGAGTATACACTAACAGCTTTAATTCGTTTCATTGATATTCGCACATAATGTATTATTATACTTGCAGACGTACATCATTATGGCTAATGACATTTCTTCACAAAGAGAAGAAAATTTTGAGGATCCAGAGAAATTTAAACCGGAACGATGGCTTAATACAAATGAAGAATCGTATCCTAAAAACAGTTATTTACCTTTTGGTAAAGGACCTAAATCTTGTATCGGTGAAAGTATGGCTAAGTTAGAAATGATGTTACTCACGACAAAGGTTATCTATTCAAGTATTTAGTATATTTCATTACATAATATTGATATACTTTTCTGTATTTTTTTTTATTTGGTGATGCTCTAAGACATATAGTATTCTAAAGCGATATTGATAAATGTTATTTATAATTGTATAACTTTGTAGATATTGCGTGAGTTTAGAGTAGAGTATGATTATGCAGACGTCGGTAGCCGCTTTCTAATGATGAATGTGCCAAGTAGACCACTTCGTTTTCGTTTCGTTGACAGAGAATAAAACTAGATTACAGCCTTATTCATATTGAAAACAATTAATTTTACAATAATAATAAGACGACAATTGTTCACAATGCTGTTAACAAGAAATTTGTCATTAAACAATAAATAATCTATTATGTAAATTAGATTTATACCTTTATATTTGTCTACTTTTAACTTTACGAATATCTTTCTATTATAGCTCGGAGTGTTGTTAGATTCGATACCGATAAGTAAATGAGCTAGAAAAGTAAGTAATCGTTTCAATGATATAAAATTATTTATCGTTATAATTAGATTACTAACCTTAGCAAGAAATTTCATTGACATTATATTAAGCATTCGACCATTTAAGATAACAATTGGACTTTGACACCTATGGATAAAAACTTGCAGATTCTTATTTTCATTTAGCGAACTTTGAATCCAATATGATTTGTAAATTTTCCATCTTAAACTGTCATTCTAGAATATGCATTACAATTATATTAATCCGATGAAACTGTTTTTGTCTAACTATATAATATTGATTGACAATTTCTTACCAACTCTTTCATTTCATCAATTGTTGACGAGTAAGCTATTATTCGAAGAACAGCTACAGTAATAATCAATGAAAACTGAGATACTACAGTTTGAGCATCGTACTAAAAGCGTGTTTTAATGGTTACCTCATTAATTATATAATTAAAACGATTAAAATTAAATGTACGTACGTATATTAACTGAAGACCTGCTGAAACGATGATAATTGCAACAATTAAAATAGTTTTGTATACAAGCAAATAAACAGTGTTTACTGTGTATTGAACAAATCTGTAAAATAATATAAAATATATTTTAATACCACATATTTTTCTGAAGGTCCAAAATAAAATTGTAATTTTTAAATGATTACACTCAATTGGCATAAATTGTAAGTTAATTCTGTGTATTTTTAGAGTTTCTAATATTTTTTGAACTGTAATTTACATCGTATAGTGATTTTATTTATTTTTCGACAAACCCTAATATTAAATATTTAACAATCCATAATAAAAATGACTACATGGAGCGTAAAAAAAATTCGTCGTTATATTTCTCATAATTTATTTATCTGCTTCGATATAAAAGCTTTCCACTCAAATATAAAATTAAAACATGGATTGAAACATGAATTTTCGAGCAGAACTTAAAACAGTGTCATTTAATTGCTTAAAAGTTATTAAAAACATTGCTACATATGCAAGACACTGTTAGTTTAAAATTAATACGAAGGTTACATCAATAATTATTCAATTGAAAAATCGGGATTTTTACATCGACTCATATTGATTTACTGTTTAGTATTCTCATAAATTTACCTTATGATATCTTGATGTTCTTGGATACATTGTTTGAGTTGGTTGTTATTTTCTATTGTTTTTAATTGATAACTCAAAATATTTAATCTTGCGCCAGAGTACCAAAATAAAGTAATTACTAAGAAATCGATCATAACTAAAGTGGCATTCTGAACAATACTAAATGTTTGGTGAGTGTAAATAATTGTAGATATTAGCGCCGAGTTAGTAGAAAATGGATAAGTAGCATCGATGGGAAATTCTTTTCTCAAAATAAATGCACCACAAAAAAAAGCTAATGCTGCAATAATGTACATTACTATCAGAAATACGTAAGAGCCAAGGAAACGCACGAAATATTCTCTCATTTTAGCTCTTTCGTGACTTTGGCAAGTCTCTATATACTTAAAAACGTCATCTATTAAAGTCTAAAATATATAATAATATGTGTATTATACATATTAATTGCATACTTACTATTTTAAAATAAGAGGAGTAAAATATATTCAAAATGTTAATACTATCTAATATTATAAAACATCTACTAAAATAACACTAATTTTTTCAACTTACACTCAATTTGGATCGATGAATTCTGTAAAGTATTAAATGTGAGCATGAATCGTTGATGATCATTAACTGCGATAAGTTTTTTGCCATTAATATAGGATACTTATGGCAACTACATACTGACATCCATAGAGTTATTGATGCAAAAAATAAATTCAAAATTATAAACCACAATGAAATTTCATGATAAATTTTTTTTGAGTTACTAGCGCCAACGTCTAAAGGCCAAACGGTCCAAATTCTCCCTAAAGATCTCAACAACTGTAGAGCATTTACAGGATCAATTTTTGATCTGACTTTTGAATGTCTGTATGAGGTAATTTTCTCCATCCAGATAATGAATACAGTCATTCACAAAATAGTATCTCAAATATCCAATTTAAAATTAAACATACCTCGATCTTTATTCTAAATGATAATAGTTTAAATATTCTAAAAAATAAAACAGTTTAACGTATGAATATAAAGAAAAACACTTTGAGTTGCTCGTATGGTTCTGTCCATTAATAATTATGAAAAATTAATTACACAAATGAATTTTCCATAATTTATAGTTAATATTGTCTTTTACTTGAATAAATGTCTTCAACAATGGTTGAATTGGTATGGAGAATGTGCGTATAATACATATTGTTTGTACAAAATGAATATCTGATTATTATTTATTTAAAAAAATGTTTGTATCAAGCACAAATTTCACAGTTGAATGTAATAGTAGTGGCTGACTGTTTCTCCAATGTTTTTCGCTAAATTCTCGAATCTCATTTGAGCTGTATTAGTCAAAAGGTAAACATCGTTAACGATAGGGTACTGTAAATATGCTTTGCTCTCGAAAACTGATTGATTGATAAAGGATATTTAGTTTTTATTCTGTTGGAAACGTCAATATTTTAGTAAATATCTTTATTGGCGTTGAACCAATATTGACTAAAAGATTGAATGTAATTTTTAATTATAGTAGTAGGAGAAATAATATGATTTCATAATGAGTCTAAACCCGCCTTTGATTATTGTTCTTTCCAAGCAAATATTATTATAAATTTGTAATGTTACATTTCATCTGAGAATCGGCGAAAAAGACCCGGGTCGACACAGAGATAGAGCCACTTCAGTCACTCTGCCCTAACATTATAGAAAAACGTTGTAAGAGGAAAAAATTAATTCTTTCAAAAATTTTTGTTGTTTAATAAGTCGTAACACTAATGTTTGTAATGATTGGAAAAAAATTAAAGCTTTCAAAAATATATTAGATAAACCTACCTCATTAGATGGCAAAAATAAAGATTTATGCCCCTTTGAAAATATTTCCGAATATATAGAACTTATATATTTTAATAACAGTCAAACATACATTATGAGTTCTCCATAGCCATAGAAACAGCTCGATTTATCCCTTTATTCCATTAATGTTAAGTCGGCCCCAGGTATTGATAAGACCAGTTATGAACAATTATTAGCTCTTCCGGAATTCTATAAAAGATTACCACTTGCCATGTTCAATGACTTTTACAACTAGGGTATTTTTCCAGAGAATTGGTCCAATTATCTCATAACTTTTTTACCTTATAGCAATAGAGATAACATTTGTCCTTTATCTTTGATATCCTGTACTCTTAAAACATTAGAAAAATTGGTAAATTTCTGGGTAATATTTTGGTTAGAAAATAATCAGATTTTTTCATCGACTCAATTTCAAAGTTTATATAAAATCTTGGATTTAACCTTGATTTTCTCGGCAGATGCACTAGTATTATTAATCTGTATTGATAAAATACGATCTGATGCAAATAATAATTTTAGGATATTTACCGCTAGAAAATAAATACAATTTAGATTCTACATCTCTTCTTACATTTCAGTTAAGAACGAAGCTACTTCATTGTAGAACATTGCATAAAAATATCACATTGATCTGGATACCTGTCTGTAAAGGTATATCAAGTAACAAATCTAATGATTCTAGTGCTAAAACGGCGGATGAAATAATTACTTTACTAAATGTTGATTTACCACATATATACCTTATTAATAGAAAAATAAAAATTCGATTGTAATAATGAATGTGTCCATACACTAATGGCAACTAGTCAAACGAAATGTGTTTTTTATTTTGATCATTATTATAAAGAAGATAAAAGACCTTGTTTTTCAAAATATCCCCGATTACCTAGAAAATCATATTAGTAGTCACATATCACTCAATTTCTATATATCTAAATTCAATATAGTCAAATTTTTATATGTGTAAATACGGAAAAAAAATAGCTGACATTAACCATATTTTCTGACATTGTAAATTATTACATATAATTATTACATAAACAATACTTAAAAAAATAAAATTATTAAGAAGCTCAGAAAATACATAAATAATGATCCCTTGTCAACAGTTTCTTTTTCAGTTAACATGGTTGAAAATGTAATACATTTTTTATTCAACGTTATTTTGAAAATAGACATACATGTATGACAGGCACTCTCAAATATGATTACTTGTACAACTTTGCAGCTTTGTATAGTTCACTTTAATTCATACTGCGTATAAGGCTTGGCATGTAAATAGTGAGTTTATTAAAACTAATTTATAATATTATATCAATTGCAAGCGTTCGTAATTCCTGGATCTTCCGCATCTAGGAATTTTGTTTACAAGGTTATTAAAAAAAATTTGTTGTATTTTGAATTGGTAATTTAGCATGCCCACAGCGGCGCAATTATTCTAGTGTTGTGGCTCTATACTGTAAAAGTTTATGACAATACAAAATATACTATATATACTTCGATACTATACTATCATTATACAAAAACAATAAGCGCATCCTGGTTGACTGTCAATGTAAATACTCTACATGTAACTCAAAACAAACTTTCTGACTGTTTCTAACCTGACAATAAAAGCGCTTTTTGCATGCGAGACAGGAAAAACATCAATGGCAAGAAAGAACTCACTCTTTCCACGGTAGGGAAGGTTATTTTCTGGTGGTATAAAAGAATAGATGACATAATAAACAGAGTTAAATTTAAAGTTGACATAAACTACAAAGATAGAGAAGAAACTAACAAAATTTTAAAAGAAAAACATTTGGTTGAACGCAACTTGAAATCCTTTCCCCATGGTTACAGAAAGCTCAAAAAAGGTCTAACGATAATAATCCCACTGGATCTTACCGATGAAAATATTATTGAAGTCATTGACTCATCTGTTAAAGCCATTGTTGTTAAAAAACAAGGGAAAACCCTGTGAAGCTAACAGTGACGCTGATAAGTGGTTGCCCACTCAAATAGCCCAGTTGACCTTTCCAGCCCAAATCATACCTAAACAAATAAAATTAGTAGTTGTGAAAACTGCCATTGAACTATACATCAATTAACCTGTGCAATGTTATAATTGTTCAAGTTCAATCATGTAGCTAAAATCTGGAACAGTAAAAAGAAGTGTATATTGTGCGGAGTCGATGTTTGTGAACATGAAAATAACAATGATGGAGAAAAGTGCGCGATGAACATACATATTTGTGCCAACTGTAAAGGGCCATGCAAGATTATTGGCTCTAGTTGTCCTCTATACTACAAGTACCTTAGAGTGAATAAGTTGATAACTTATGATATGATAACATTTCATTCGCCAAAGCAAAATAGATAATTTTTTCTAAATCGAAAAAACCAATTATACCCAAAAAGAATTATTCTCCTCTTTCTCAACACCAGAACAAGAAATAGACCTATGGTTCGGTAGACTGGCGAGCGTGAGAGCGAGCGAGAGAGCATGTGAGAGTACGCGGGGGAGTGGCTAATTGTGTGCGGCGCGTAAGGCCCAATGAGGGATGCCCTCCCCGGAAAAATGTCACGGCGGCAAGGAGTGATGCGCTGTGACGGGTTTCTATTTTCTTTTCCTCTTTTTTTTTTTGGCTCATTACTGCTTTATTTTCCGGCCTTTCTCACGAGAAGTTATACAGCTCACTTAAGAAAATAAATATTTCTTTATCCTCATTAGATAAAAGTCCAATTATTTCTGCTCACCCCGTCCCTAACACTCATATTCAAGCTTTTTATATTCAAACCTAAAACAAATATTTTCAAATCTACCTCTCAAAAGAATGACCTTGAATCCGCAAACGAATTGCTAGCCAGATCTGGGTCATTGGTATCAACTCTTCCAACTGAAGATATACCCGACAATATCCTTCTGTGAACCGTCAATGCAGCCTCACAACTGTCAATGTCATCGCAGTGGAAATCAAAGCCACTGATATCGCTGAAGCCACCAAAGTACCAACCGCCTTCAGCAATCCTTTCTCCATCAATGACCACCAAATACAACATTTTATTGAAGTAATTTTAATATACTATGACAGATATGTATTGCACTTTGAAATAATTATTACATAAATAATACTCAAAGAAATAAAATTATTAAGAAGCTCCGCAAAGTCAACGATTTGTTAAGAGAAATGGTTGTGGAATTGCAGTGGGCATGCCACTTGGACGTGCCAATATATACTATATAGTATTTAATAGCCATTTATTTATAGAAACTAAAAGTATCTATATTTTCAAAGAATAAATTTATAATATAAAAAATACAATTTTAAGCTTATCAAACAACCTAAATTAAACAAATTTTTTAACATTTTTAACACGATAATCTTGTATTTTTCCTAGAAAATGTTGTACAAGTTATAAAGCTACGCCAACCTTTTTTTCTGTAAAAATCATCGTTTTTTGAAAATGTTCATCTTTCATTAGCTTTCTAATATTAGGGTCTACGAAAATACCTTCTTGAACTTTAGCGTCAGATAAATTAAAAAATTCAGATAAAGGATATTGATAAGATGTGCCATCTTTATATAGGGCCTTTGTAAATTGTTTCATTATTCATAACTTTAAATAAAGAAGTGGTATGAGCATTTGCTTTAAGTTAACGAGATTTTACTATACAATGTTATTGAAACCAATTTCCTACTCTTATTTTATTAGCCATTGTCTCTTTACCTAATGTTCGTCTCGAGATTGACTATGTCAAAGACAACGAAAACAAGCATATTCTATACTCCCAGATTTTAAGCCGAGCAAAAGATTTATTATTTTAAAATTTCCATAAACGAGCCATTTATGTGAACTGTGATAATTTTTTCCAAAAGGAACTGAAAACTTTTAAATTACATAAAAGTACCTTAAAGCTTTTTTTTGAAGAATCTATAAATAGCCTCCAATCATTTTCATTGTATAAATCTTTTTTATGTAAGTTGAAAAGTCCTTTAATGTTATGACAGTATACTGAAGAATCTTTTTTCTTAAAAAAATTCATAAACTCTAATCCTTTTTTTTTGTATGAAACGTTACTTCTATCTCAAATAATAGAAAATTCCCCTCTATTAATCTTTTGAAAGATTAAGTTCATGCATAAGATCATCTAAATCATTTTTATTGTAAAGTATCGGATTTTTGAGAATATTTTCACAATCATTTTCATTTACATTTTCATCTTCCAAAACATCTTGCATTTTCAATATTGGATTATCCGGCAACTGTCTTTTCGAATTTTTCTAATTTACCTTTTTTTTTGCTGGAGTTATACTTTGTACATTATATTAAACAATTTTTTGTATTTTGTTTAAACATATAATGTCACATGCACAAGAATATCAGTCCCGATTGTTATTCGTAGATTTTCACTTACTAATCATTTTCATTGTAATGAAAATCATTGTAATGAGAATCATTGATTCAATGACTACGTTTCAATTTACATCATCCTACTTAGTTACACAACAAAATAATTCGACATGATTTATAAAAAAATGTAGGTACCTATGGTTAATCCAATTTTTTCATAGGTGTTTTATAACATTCTAAATTTCTCTATGATCTTTTATTGATCAGCCTTTTTTTAGATTAGAAAACAGGATATAGTTACAGGGAGCTAAATTTGGACAATATGCTGGATAGGGTAGCAGTTCGTAGGTCAGTTTATAGAGACTTGCTATAGATACTACGTACATGTGCACCTCTGCATTGTCTTGATCGAATGTCGCCTTTTTCTTGCCCAAATTCAGTTGTTTATGTTTCAAATCGATGTTGAATTTATCCAGAAGTTCTAACTAATATTCACAGTGGCGTTCTACCCTTTCCAAGGTAATCGATGTAAATGATACCGGGTACATCTCAAAAAACTATAACCATGACCTTGTTATCCGACAGATCCATCTTGGACTTCTTTGGTGCACCTTCATTTAAACAAACCGAATATTTTGATTGTTCCTTGGTCTCTGGTGTGTTATAATGGTTCCATATTTTATCCATGTTTACGAAACGATGTAAACCTCGTTCGGATTATGGCTAAACTTCGCCAATACTCCGTTAAATTAGTCATACGATTGCACTTACGGTCGAGCATGAGCAATCGCGGTACCTATCACGCGGATAGCATTTTTATGGCCAAATATTGATGGAAAATGTAATGTGCTCACTTTGTTGAGATGCCGACATCTTCAGCCACTTCATGCATTTTCATTCTTCGATCACCCAGTAACATTTCCTAGATTTTATCAATGATTTCTGGCATGACGAACTCTTTTCTGCGAACTGACGTTCGAAGTTACTTGTGCTGGTACGACTACAATGGAATTCAGGAAATCATTTTTTAACCATTGAAATTGATGGCGCAGAGTCCTCATATTATTTATCAAGCATTTATATAATTTCGATGATGGTTCTTCACACAAAAAATATTTTTATTTCTATTTTTGTTAAAATTTACAAAGTTGTCTGCTTGCGATATTTATTAAACATAATTTAAATGACGCAGCTTACTCAATGAGTAAGATTAATCCATTAATAGATGACACTTGATGGGAGTAATTTTACATTTAAATTTGTTGTGCAGGAAATTCAAAAAAATCTCTGACTTATCAAACTGTCCCCATATAATTAAAATAAACAACTGATATGAAAATGTATTACCTGCCTTTCTGCAGATTATATTGAGAAATAAAAAAAACTGAAAAAAATGTTTTCTTTTTTGAACCCAGAGCTCTTTAGCCGACCCTCGTACAATCGCTTTACAATAATGAACTACTTTGATCTCGATTATTTTTTAATAATATCCTGCAAAAGTGAGATTTTATCGTATACAAAAGCTCAAATAAAAAATCTTTTTGAAAAATTATTAAATTGAAACATATGATGAAGATAAATTGATTTGCTTCCATGAAGAATCTTAGTTATCTCAATTATTATGGGATAATTATGGTTCATAAGGACTGTTTTCCAAACAAGTAATAAAATAATAAGTAATTGGATGATTACGAATTATAGAAAACAATAATAAACTTTTCCTACTTTAAAAACAATCGAATATGATGGTCTGTCAAATTCTTAATAAGCTCTTCAAAGGTGTATTGCTTGCAGAGGAACTGTGATAAATTTGATTTAAGAAAGTTTCGTAATACGTGAAACTTTTAATGAACTGTATAAAATCTTATAATGTTATTAATTTGAAAAATAGATATTTATGGAAATACTAAAAATGTATTATATTAATAATATACTGCAGCAAGAATAAATTGTAGAATTTAAATACAAATTTCTTGAAAAGAATACTTGTCATTTGATTAATTTGAATTGAATATGTATAACAAATTTAATTTAAAACTGCTCTTAAATTCACAACGTATTTTACTACTGTTGACAAAAACTGAAACAAGAATGTAAGGTATTTTTTAAAATTAATACATTATATATTAAAGTTAAAATCAGTATTTCACTTTTGTATATGTTTATTAATTATTTATTTAAATATTTTTATATTCAAAAACTCACCAAGCCGTAGTATTCTAAACAATAAGCCTTGATAATCCCAGTGATTGAAATTACAGTTGGTTCCTGACAACGATAAGCTAACATTAATGCAAGTCTTGCATCTGATGGTGAGTCTTGGTTCAGAGCTGTTAAGAAAGCTGACTGAGCTAAGTGTTCGCTCTAAAAATATTTTCTATTTTTATTCAATCTCTAGAAAGATATAACTTAAAAAAAAGTTAATAACATACATTTTCCTTGAGATCATCTGCTGGTTTAGCACTCACATACAGTTTCAATGAACCCGCTACAACCATAAGTATAAACCGCAGTACCACCTCGAAAGGTTCATGCTGAAAAAAATCTATAAGTTTACATATCTATAAAAACAAGTGGAACAAATTTAATATTATTGATTTTGCACTACGAAAATTTGAAAATAATTCTTAAAAAATAATTAGAAAAATAAAACATACATTAATCAATTGGTAAGCTCCACATACAACTGCCATAGTCATTGTTAAGTTTGTTTTCAAAATGATATATTTTATTCCTTTTTTTACTCTCTTGGTAAATCTAGACAATATATACATAAATTATTTAGTAATATACGGAAGTAATCAATATATATAAAGGTTGCTATTTTACAAAAAATTATAATATACGATAGCAGTATATTATGATGTAACTGATTAAGTTATTAATATAATTATTAAAAGTATTAATTTTTGAAGAGTATTATTTATACTCTCCGTTCTATTATTTATATAATAGGATTTTCGAAGATATTTTATAAACGAATAACATGTTATCGACATAAATGGAATTCATCGAATGTTGAATTTTATATATACTTGATTAATTACAAAATAAGCTGTTGATGTCGATAAGCACAATATTTTATGTCGATCTTTCCTTTAGCTTTGGAAATTTGGTTCTTTAATAATTCAGTTTGTACTGCACAGAACCATAGCATAGCGGCGATTATAAAATCAACAATAAAACCAGATCCAACTTGAACAACAGCTATTACTTGAAAAATATACAAAGTGATTCGGATCGGATAAGGTTCTACCGAAAAAGGATACCATCCATCTGCTGGAAGTGGTTGTGAAGTCACTATAGGTAAACAAGTAAATAAGATTGCTGTAAATAAGAAGGATAAACCAAGAAATTGCTGGAAACTTTTGTATCTGCTGATATATTTTTTAATTATTAATTCTTCATATTCATTTGTATTTCGGATAAAATCACCCATTTCATCTAGAATTACCTGTTTAAAAGAGTGTATAAAATATAATATGCTATTGCAGTACAATCGAATAGTGGTTAAATATTTTTCAGTAGTGACTTAAATTGTTGACATCGATTAAAATGATATAAAGTAGTTAATATGGAAATTAGTACATATAATGACAGAAACAGAAACTCTACCAGCGCATAGTAAGTAAAGATTGATAGTTACATCGAAGGCAACAAAGCATATGCATATTGTGGCATATGCCTTTATTCTGCTTAGTAAAAATACTGTTTATGATATAATTTAAACTACAGACAAGTCAATATAAAGCATATTTCTCCAAGGACAATGAAATAATGGTTGATGATAGATGAATTTTACAGTTAGGAATAAAAATACGTGATAAATTATATAATAATATTTTAACCTGAAAATTAGAATTTTGGATTTTGCATTGTATTAAATTCATAAAAAATTCAACAGCAGCTGTTGTTTCTGATAAAGCTTTAGTCATTAAAGCAGAATCATTTCTAAAATAGTATACTCCTAATATTAGCGGTGTAAGTATTAATGTAATACTTAAAAACGACATCCACCATTTTACTTCATGAAGCAATACTTCAATGCCAATTGCTCCAGCTTTCAAGGGCCAAATGGCTAATATTTGACCAGCCAATTTAACAGTGTTGTAATAACATTTAGGGTTCTCGAAGAACTTCATCTTTGTTGTTCAAAAAAAACGACTGTTTAAAAAAATTCTCTTTCAACAAAAACAACGTACTTCCATTTCCAGTGTACGTACTACTACTTTCAGTTCAGATTATAAATAATACATGCGCGAATAGCAACTAGCTACGTATTTATCTCCTAATTGAGAATGATTGACAGATCATAAATAAGTTAATAAGAACATACTCAGATAGCGGTATTCTATTGTATAGACTACTCTATGTTTAGTTGCAGTAAATATATGATCGTAAACTATTTTCTATTAGGAAAGGTTTTTAGATGGAACAGGTCTTTATTTTATCATAAGATCGTTATCTTAATTGTAATTAATTTGTACTGAAGTGAAAAAATCATTTGAAAGAACGTTAAATCATTTCATGGTAATAACAGCAATTTGTTTTCAGTTCTTAAAGCTGGTATTTATTTAATAGTAAATTTTGACCATTAGTATTATTCTGTTGTAAATATTTTTTTAACATAGATATTCTACTAAATGAAGTTTTGATAATTGACCAAAATTACACATATTACATAGTACATAGAATAGTACATACAATAGTACATAGAAACTATTAGAAAGATAAACTATTAAATTGTAGAATATTTTTTATATAGTGTAAGCAAACACTACCTGCTGTAATTTTCAATCTTTTACTAGTAAGTATTTTTTTTATTTATTGAGCATCACATATAAGGCTGTGAAATAAGAGAAAGTGTGTGAAAGCACCTGAAAAAGTAATAGTTTAATTATTTTTTTAACAAAACATTTATTTTACAATACTTTTTTTATTTCGATCAAATTTTCATACACTGAAATAAAATTCTAATGACAGTTCTTTTATTGCTCTAAGTATACTTATAACTATTGGTTTTTGAGCCCTTTGTATTATATTTAACCAATTTTTTTATGATATGTGATTCGTCTTCAATCCATTACGATTAACAAATCACATATGCTATTCGACGTCACTATAATTAAACATGTAATTGTTTTTTAATCTAATGTCAGATTATAGTGATTATTGTTATGGTAAAATATTTTCTACTGCTATAAGCACAATTTTTATGAATACCAAATATTACAATAACCATTAGATTATTGGCGGGAAGAGCAGTGACATATGGATTTATTCCAGTACTGATACAAACAGTTAGAAATTATCCTTTAATGAAAATTGTCTGTGGTTAAAAAAACATCATAGGTAGATTCAATAAAAAAATATATAGCAATGTTTAATTTGTATACATGTAGAAAGCTTTCTGAAGCGCGGTAGAAAAAATTCTTTCATTAAAAAAGTATATCAACAGTGAAAATAATACTTTGTGAAATTGCTACTATATAAAAAATGTATATCGTAACCAATAATTATTTAAAGCATCAAAACAAGCACTTCAAAATAAAAAATTAACCAAAAAATAAGTAAATGAATTAAAAGGTTACCAAAAATTAGAATTCTAATTTATTATTTTATTGGTTTAGAGGTGTATCTTATTGATGTAGTTGTGCAGTTTTCTCATAATTACACTCAGATATCTTCATATAAGATTACTCTGTAGTCTTAAACACTCATTACCTAATTTTTATAAAGTAAAAAAATCTTTGATGCAATATAAAACAATAATTATTTTTGTCAGACGAATAAATTTCTTAAAATCTACAGTTTTGTTTGATGCTTACAATAATTTATATAATGGCTTGCTTAAAAAGTTATTTGTCTACTTCAAAGAATATTTTAATTTGTTGCAATTGCGTATTATTACATATACTTACACTGCATAAGTAAATACCAGTAAATGCTAAACCTATCCTAACGGCTAAAACCGTAACGAAAGTTACGTACCGAAATGTTTCTGATAGTTCTTTACCGTACCTAAGAACTTCTTGATAAGAATTACACTCATAAGTAGACGTCTAATTTAATAATTGAACATACCAATATTTAATTAAAATTATCGGACCAATTTGTGGAAAGTCAGAAAAGATTTGATTAAAGATATTCTTCTGAATATATCATTAGAAGAACTTGAAGAATCCATAGTGTCTCCAGCAGAAATCATAAAAATCAAAAGAATAACGTTTAAAAACAGACAAGCTACAAATTATGACAAATGAGTAGATAGTAAGAGCGTTTTGTAAACTATTTTAGGACAAACATTGCCCAAAGAGATATCATGCCTATGTCTCAAGACTATTATGAATCCTTACATATAGAAGCCTATGCAATGTCCAATTATTGATGCAAAAGAAAAAAGTGTATTATGTATGGAGAAAATTCACATGAAGGAAACGACGTTATGCGTGAAAAGTACGTCGGCATGTACTAAATGCAAAGGACCCCATAAAAATATTGATTCCAATGTAAGCGTTGCAGCTTACTTCTCCGTACTAGGTGACCTGACAACACTCAGAAGCAGAGCTTCTCGCGAGGTTTAACAGTTTCCAGAAATAAACCTGGAGCTGGCGACTTCACAGCCATGAGGACGCCTTTGCGTTCGTGCATGATAGTTTGAGCCTCGAGCTGGGGAAAGAGTAGCTCAGAGCTATAAAAAGAAACACTGCTCAACTTTCAATCAAGCAAATCACTTCACACCTGATTTATCTTATGCAAGTTTCGAAGGTATTACAATTAAAGGAACTTAAGATCACCGCATTACACACATAAGAGATATGCATGAAGGAGATGCGTTACACGTAGGGAACCTTGCTCTTTTTTTCAGGTGCATGGCTTTACAAATCGCGGGGTTTTCCCGGATATTTATGATGGCGCGCAGATGCTCGTTGGCACGCTTAAGGCCGCCCGGATCAGCGTACCCTTGACGTTCAGAACAACCTCCCTCCAGTATAAGAATTCATGCTAATTTTATACGAAACGGAATTGAAAATTTTCACAAGTTTGTGTACAGAACGAAGGAAATCTCTTTTACCCGCGTGAACTTTCACTACTCTTACGATACCGTTGAATTTATTTAGGACAATTTCAACGACTTTTCCCTTTCACCACGTGTTACGAAGTGTTTTCAAATCGACGACTAAGACTATATCATCTAACTTAAGCAGAGGTGTTGGCGAGTTCCATTTTTTGCGCGGAAGCAGAGTTGGCAAGTAATCGCGCAGCCACCGTTTTCAAAAACCGTTAACCATGTTTTATACGATTTCAGAAGCTTTGCGTGGGCTCTCGATTCATACCTCTTATTTCTCGAGTCGCAAATGCTCGGATGACGAACCGATTAAAAAGTGGTTCGGAGTTAACGCTTTCGGGAACGCTTCCGGAGTTCGTGTTCCGGGTTTACCGATACGTGGGTCAAAGGGCGACAATTGACCATGTGCTCGATTTCGATTAAAAGAGTTGAAAACACTTCTTCTATTGACGCTTGGTCGCTGAGCACGTGATAGAGGGTGGTTTTTACAGACCGAATCAAACGATCCCATGCTCCTTTCACATGAGGCGCATTTGACAGATTAAGATTCCATTTAACATTTCTGTTTTCTGGTCGAGGCAAATTGGGTCTGCACCTCGACGTCGATGCCAACAACAGCCTCTTTTAAGTCTTTTTCAGCTTTAACGAAGATAGTACCTTTATCGCTATACATTTCGCGTGGAAACCCTCTCCTATCCGCTAAACCCTGTATTGCCATAATTGTCGAGCTCGCGTTCAATGTGTGTAACTCCACGTGTATCCCTCGTGTAGTCATACGTGTGAGGAGCACACCCCAAAGTTTTTCCATACGATGTCCGATTTTTATTGATATTGGGCTGAAATAATCAATGCCACAATGAGCAATTGGTCGCTGTCTATAGGCTACGAAGCACGGAGGTAAATCAATCATTGGTGGCTCGAATAGTTTCGCCCTATGCAGCCGATACGTGACTCAATGGTTGGCTAACCATGTTAACCTAATACACAATCCTACAATATAAAACTATTGGCGGAATTCGTTTACGACGATTTGATTGTTCGCATGATCATGCCGGCGATGAAACTACACGCGGCTTGGATTGCTCGGAGCGACGCTCTCTCATTTTCGATCGCGATGTCTACGGACAATTCTTTCCCTAAATCGGTTATCTTTAAAAGCTATACCGGCTTCGCATTTTTTGTACGCTCGTTATGATACCAATGATAAAAACACCGACTAAATACAGCATAGTTCGTGTGAGTCTCCTCCACCCGAGCAATCTGACGACAGCCGAAACCTCCTATTTATTTGGATTTGCAATAAATGTCGCATATATAAACTGTTTTTGGGATTTTAATTCATCAATTTTGCGCTTTTCTGACTCTATCAGCGACTTTTATTTCGACCATGCGTCAGAATTTTCGGGAATGTGGGGGGGGGGGGGGAGGTAAGGCACGCTCGCCGGCTCATTGAGAATTTAGCCGTTGATGAGATAAGTTGTTTTGAATTTTTGTTTTGGTTTTAGCGTGGAGTTTTTGTTTTGGTCTAGAGTGGAGTTTTCTTTTGTGATTTGGATTTTGGTTATGTTTCCTCCTGAACCGGTGAGTGCCTTTATTGTTCTTTCCCTCACCCACCGTACGTCATTAATTAAGTTTGATTTATTTTTATTACTGTTGAGCTTCGCTGGGTTTTTTATTATTAGTTGTATTTTCTTTTGTTTTTTGTAATAAATTAAGTTTTGTTTGTAACCGTCGCCCCTTTATTTCGCTACTTCACCAATTTACATACTTGTGACCTTACAAGATCACAGCTCTTTGCGCGCGTAAGGCCGTTTTGCACCTCCTACCTTCCCCTTTTTATAAGGTATACTTGGGTGGGTCTACACCGAGTTGGTGTAAAGGTTTGCCTCCACCGAAGTTCGAGTAGGTGTTAGGGTAGGCCAACACCAACCCTGAGAGAGAGAGCCCGATAAGAGCGCTGACCCCGTACTTATTAGCTAGCCGCTAGAGGGCCGCTTGAGTATTTGAAACGGTCAGTAACGTGATTACTGACCGTCGTCACGGTCATTGATTTTACCAAGACTCCTCTAAGGAGGGCGCAAGTGACGGTGATTAATTTAAATCCTGGGCCCTTCCATACCGTGGGTATTAGCTTATGTCGGGTTTTTGACGATTCTGTCTTTACGTGATTTTAGTTTTGTGGTTTCTTCAGATAACGTGATTAAGCATCGTTTCGGTTGTACGCATGCGTAAAAGCGAGTTTTAGTAGCGAGTTTCAACACGGTAAGTGGAGTCTTCTCCTTTAGTTTGAAAGGTAAATGCGCACCCTCAATATTCATGTTGCACATCAATGAATGAAAATATAATTAACATATTATAGAAATTTATATTATCAATAGATATTAATATCTGCGGTCTACTTATAATTAAATTTTATAAATTTTATTCATGTATATAGTTCAACTTATGGTTTCTGGTCTTTTGTAAAGTGATCTATCTTTCATGACTGTATTTTGCATTTGAAGATTAAGTTGAAAATATGTACTCTTACTTAAATGTGTTCTTACACCTTTTTATACTTAGCTATAATTAAAAAATTAATTTTTTACTTTTAATACATTTTAGTTATGTAATAAAATACTTGTTTGGGATAAAATAAGCAAGAATAACAAGACTCGAATTAATGCAATTTTATTTTAAACGTTAGAAACTCGGAAACCAATTTGACTTTTCGGAAGCTAAAAGCTGAGTTACAATTTTTTCTTGTTCCGTTATTTATACTCCATCTAATATTAAGATGTTCCATTTTGGGGGTTGTTTGTGGGTTGTTTGGATGCCTCTGATTTGCCCTTATGCAATTTCCAAGCAGTGTGACCTGTCCAGGGGTCATAGGTCAATACAGTCTCAGAGATCTCCGAGGAGTAACTCACAAGTCTGATTGCTTTGTAGCAACCATACTCGTTATTAACAATTGCAAAAGTTGTTAAAATAAAAAAAATTTATTTTCTCGCAAAGGTTGAAAAAAACTACCTGAGTCTACGGCCTAATATGTAGGATGTACCGCTACCTAACTTCTCACATATATATATCAGGCCTAGTTTACAAAAAATAAAAAATGGAGAAAGTACATTATTTGAGTGTCTTAAATATGACAATTGATGTTGTGATGTCTGTGTAAGTCACGTGTCGGCTTAATTCCTAACTGTATTTTGGGTTTAATCTATCAGTAACAATACTTACATTTGAAAAGTTTCAGTCCAATCGATATCAGAGCTTGGCTAGATTCCTATTTGGGTAAGTCTGCTTCTTCGTTTACAACAGTAAAATATTCGGTGGCAGAATTTAAGTGAGAACATATGAGCTGCCAAGATGAATATCGGTTGTCTACCATGCAACATAAAAAGAAAACTAAAGAGGAGGACTTACCCTATACTAAGGGGAAGGCTTCGCTTAACTCGCTGAATTAAATAAATAAAGAAACGATAAAAAACGGGGAGGGAGGAGGTGAAAATTGGCCTTACACACGCTAGAGAGTTGCGACCTTAAAAGGTCACAAGGAAGTACGTCAGTAAGATGGCGAAATAAAAGAGCGACGGTTACAAACAAAACGTAATTTATCACAAGAAAAAAAGAAAACCAAAAGAAAATACAAAATAGCTCGACAATTAAATGAAACAAAAAAGAAAATTAATTAAATAAAAAAAACTAAAGGAAAATAAAATTTGAACTGCGGCGACGGTTGCGCATAACGACTGTCACAGAATTCTGGCTGTATTGCCTGTAGAACTAAGCAAGGCCAGGTAAATAAAATAAATCAAAGAGATACAATATAACAAAAGAAAATGCGACACACGGAGGATGAGGGAGAGAGAAATTAAGGGTACTCACCGGCTCAGGAAAAGATTAATCTAAAAGAATTTCATTCAAATAAAACTGTCACTCTACACCAAAACAGTACTTTACAATAAATAATTTTTTATTAATTGTTTTTCTTTATCATTTGATTAATAACATGATTGCATATATTTGACATCTCACACCTATGATTTTTAAACTCTTAATTTATTAAATGATCACTTTCTACAATATTTATATTCTTGTTATATTCACATTAATTTTACATATTGGTGAATTAATGATTTGTAGTTCGTTAAATATGCTGCATACTTTGAATACCTAAATAATTTTTATGGAATCAAAAGAAAGCGAGCGTAGCATAGTCGGTTTCGAAAAAGTGAGATTTTTACAGCGCAGTACTTGAAATTTTGTCAAGCATCATTTGAAAAACTACGAGATTTTATAGAAAAAATTATAATATAAATAAATATACCTTTTACGTGAATAAAGCTAAAATATATGAAACGATAATAACTGTTATCAAATCTTTCGACGTTGCGGTATACCAGATGCAGATTTCATCGCTCGCCTATCGTTCATTGAAAATCTATCTGTAACATTCGTGTGTATTTCGAGCGATCATATGTCAAATGAGCAGTGATGGTGCATGGGAGCATTAGTACGGACCTATAATCACGACGCTAGTATATGCTGAAAATTGTCGTAAACAAGTCACTTCTCCGGTAATCAAAGATATGGACCGTGTTCAATAGCAACTCGATGGTGGTCTTCGTATAAAAATTAATCTGTACAAAGTGTAAAGAGAAGAGAATGTACAAGCTCATTAGTTGTTTTCGATGAGCTGAACCTAGAATACGCAATAATGATGTCGCTAACTACCTTGTTTAATGAAAAAAAAAAAGAAAAAACTAGAAACAAGTATCAACTAGTATAGAATTTGATTCATAACTGAAAAGACATCAGCTCAGCTTGGTTGGTGTTTTGAACATTATAAGTAACAAATGTGGCGTGCGATCGCGGCTCAATAAAAGAGAAATTCAGGTTTCGAGTGGACAATGATCTTTTGTTATGAGAAATGGCTTGATACTATCTTGAATGACTAAACAAGGGGATATGCGAGCCTTCGATGTAAATATCATATGAATTACGAGTAGATTAGTAATATACATAATATAATTTAGAGACGAATTAGTTAGCAATGAATTCTCTCCAAAATAAAAAAAAGTAACGTAACCTAAACTTATAGTTCTTAGTATCGTACATATTGGAAATCCATAAGGGCATGAAAAGCATGAGAAATGCAATCCATACTCAGAAGCTATGAGCAGAAAGAAGGTATAACCCACTCATGCCCAATCATATCTAATAGATGGTGTTGTAATAAAAAACCAAATTAGTTGCTGACAAGTGTTTTTTATTCCTGATTTTCAACCCGTATACATAAGGGAAGAACAAACAAAATATTTTTAAATAAAACGTGTCGTTCATATCTAAAAGGAAGTTATTAAAAAAATACTATTTCATGAATAGAAAGTATTCTTGATATAAATTTATTGAGATGCTAATTATATTTTTATCACTATGTGCCCACCATAATCCTCATGCTTGTAAAAAATTTGAATGACATTTGTAGAAACTGTACGGCGAATAAATATACTTAAGTTCATATGTTCTCATTTACATTTGAATATGATTTCATAGAGCTAGCCTAATAAAGATAGAGAGAATGATTAATACATTTACCTGAGAAAAGAATTGTAGTGATAGTGCTGGGAAAATGCGATTTGCCCTCATAGTTATTGGATCCTGTGATTGAGCAATTAGATATATTATACATAGTTTTGATTTCTTTTCCATCGTGTACCAATTGGAGTAAAATATATTTGTTCCAATTTGGTACCCCTGAAATAGAGCAATCTATTATTTTATAAAAGAATTTAACTTTAAACAATTATAAATTTTACCAATTGAAGTAGTGTATCAGCTGCATAAGAACATATAAAAAGTCCCAAGCTTGCAGTAACTGCCACGATAGCATATTGTCCCTTAATAGCTATTGGCTGATCCTTATATTCAGAAAAAAATTGTTTCTAATTACAGCAATTATATTGTAAATATTTTTTATATTAAATTTAAAAATCGACTCACTACAACGAACTGGATGGAACTAAATAGTACACCTCCAACTGATGTCAGTATTGTAGCCAATATAAATAAATCTATGGTTTTTTTAACGTCGTTTACGTATCTTTGACAATAAAGTGTAACGATTATTGCAAATTCTAATTAAAATAGCTCGTTAATTATAAATTAAATTTACGTAACACAATTAAAGTTATGCTATATACCTATATTATTATATAAATTAGATAAAGTACAAATCTGTAATATAACTATTATGAATTTCCACAAATATATGCAAATAATGTATAATGATATTTCTGAAGTATGAGTATTACATGAAGTAACTGAGGTAATTTCATTATACAGTTAGTCACAAAATAAAAACACGGTCGATCGAACTACTTTTACACTAAAAGTGATCGTTGAATACTGACCGTAGTAATGTTTGATAATGTTGAATATGAATTTTTATTCCATCAAAACGGCTGTAAGTACCAATAGATTCTGCTAATGCTTCAAATCTAGCGCATACGAACCATAATAAAACTGCTACTAAGCAATCAAGTAAAACTGCTGCCGATGTCTGAAGTCCAACAATAGACTGATGGCAATATATAAGGATTTTTATATAAATATTGTTTACAGCAAAAGGATACACTGCATCAGTTGGAAATTCTTGAGAAACGAAAAAAGGCACAAATATAAATGAAACTGATGTGAAGTAAACCCATATTACAGCACCGACGTGTAACATTGTACATTGTGAAATATACTTTTCAAGAATTTTTCGATCTGAATCACTAGGATTATCAACAAAATCCTCCATTTCTTCTAATAATTTCTACGTGAAATTATGTTTAACATATTAAATTGTAGTGTTCTATTAGAATCAAACTATGCGAAATTTACGTTTAATTTGCCAAAAAGTATAAAAACCTGTAACTTAGAGCGACGCATTCGACAGAATAGAGTTTTTACTGCACATTGAGTATAAGCACAAGAAAGACATATAGATTTCGTCATAATTTCTGAATTATTTCTGTATGCATAAACTGCAGCGGCTTGTGGAAAAAGTAAACATAGTGAAGATGTAAACATCAGCCACCATGATAATTCGAAAACAAAATATTCTAGTTTGCTTGGATTGCGAGGTGGCCAACAACGTAATAATATAACGCTATATTTTATAAAATAAAGAGCTGTTTTTAGTTTTGAATTAGAATTCATTTTTATTTGCTTTTGCCGATTAAAAACCATTGATGTTAATATCATTTAGACACTCAACGTTGTTCCGCACACTCCGCGAAGTAGACAAGCTTCTACTATCTTATGTTCGCGTAGTAACGATGTATAGCCGTATAAATTTTACACGTAAAATGTTTAATGGGAGAAGTACTTATTCGTACAAGTCATAAAGTCACGAAATATTTTAAAAAGTTCATTTTCATTGTTTGGATTCAGTACACAGAGAACAGTATTACTTTAGAGTTTCTACACTTTATCTATCTGTATCAAATGACTCATACTTTCTTTTATATTCATCGATAAATTATGAAGCAGCAGGTAAGGTAGGTAGAGAAGTTTCGATATTGTTTCATTTTTAATTAAATTCTAAATTTCAGTTACGACATATCCGATGAAAATTGGTGTGCTTATATTAAAGCCTTCTTGTCGTCTTAAATATTGCCCGCCATTTTAGAAATTCATAACGTAGAGCTATTTTATGCTAAAGAAAATTAATTATTTTTCAGATAAATATGTACGAGACAAATTGAAACTAAGCAAAATGATTTTAAAAAGTTATTTTTCACCTGATTTTTTCATTTTTTTAAGGTGGACTTCAGGTTCTAAATCGAAAATTCGAAATTAATTATTCGATTTTTACGGTATCGATTGTACAATTTTTTTTTAATTTTCAAGAAGCTATCATTTTTTTAACATTTCGGTCATTTTTCTGTGAGATACAACTGCAAAACAATGAAGATCATGTACATATGTACATATATAAGACCTACAAAATATTTTTTGATACACATTTCTCACTTTTTATAGCTGAATATATAAATTAAACTTGATACATTACTATATCTTTGTATTTTATGTTTTATTAGAAGTGAATGTTAGATCAATTTAGTAAAATTATCGAATAACTTGTTATTATCTGTTGATAATATGCATTTTGCTATTGACAGTAATGTAGGAATCTGATGAACCAAGTTATCATGCGATAGTCTTTTACGATAGTCGATAAAATATCTTCATACAATAATAATATTTTACAAACATACAGACAATAAACCGAACTAGGCCGAAATAGATAGTATAATTTATTTTGTAAATTGAATTAATAAATTAACTTAATTGTTTATTTTCTTGTTTCAATAGTTTCCTTTTTATTGAAATATATTACCTTTTTTCCATAACTATATGTATGATAATCAAAGTCTTGCAGCAAGAAAATTTATTCATAAAATCCAATTGTTGTTTTATCTCATAAAGTATTATAATGTTCTATAATATCAACACGATGTGATTTTTTTGACGATATAAGAGTACACACATAGTAGTTATGTAGGTAATAAACATAGCTAGTTCGCATAGAGTTTCATCACATATATCAATTTTCTATGAGCATATCCCTTTCGAAATAAACTTATTAGAATACAATAATTAGATTGATATTATTTTTTTAAATATTTAGTTTTCAGTTTCTTTTCAAATCATATATTCATATCCTATCTTTAAAAATTACTACTGTGGTTTCATCGGCGCTTTCGAATTAATTGGCTAACATTACAGAAGCGCGAAAATGTAATATTTGTTCGAAGATTCTATTTTTGTCAAGGATTAAAATCAAAATTTGAAACTTAATTAAAAAAGAGACATGGCAATATAATTAATGTAAATATAAAAAATTAATAGATCATTATTACATAAAGTATGGCAACACATATATGCCGACTTTTGAGGTAAATATATTTCCTAACTTTATAAAGAGTGAACTTGATTGCGTCGTCGACTTGCAGAATGATTGAAAGGGCGTACTTTTAAGTTTTATGTATTAGCAGAAAATGCATAAATGAATATTTTATTTCTATATTATTACAACGATCTATATCTACTATAGTAAAGGATGGTTCAAGGAAATGAAAAGTAATATTCCAGAATTGTATTTGATTATTTACAATTTATACTGAATAGTTTGATTTCTATCGTAAAGATCAATATTAAAAAATATTAGCGTAAAAATTAAAAAAAATGAACGTGCAAAAATTGAACTCGTGATACATAACTATATTTATTAAATATTTTGTCAATCATTTAGAAAAAAATCTGAATTGATTTGCGTAGTTTTCAACAGAAATTAAATGTTATTATTTGAAGATGAAGAATTGTTTGCTTACTAAATAGGGCAATCATGACTAGTACACAGTAAAGGGTTATTAATTTAATCTACATACACGTGGAAGGACAGCCAATTAAGGAACTGCGAAGTCATTCGATCGGAGAAGTCGAAGCGCGATGAATGGGGTCGCGTGAGCACGCGTAATGTGTAGTACATTTGCCAAGAGATTCATATTGGAAGTTTGGCCAGTGCACCGATAGCTCATCGCAGTTGGCGACGTACTACCGTTAGAGAGAGGGGATAGGGATAGGGTGGATTGTTTAAAACTTAGCTCGTTAGCGTCGATCGCTCGACCTGAAAACGTAGGGGGCGCGCGTCGTCTACTGTGCGCACATAAAATAGGTTAATCGCGCAACATCGAAGCTTCGAAAGAGAGAGAGAGAGCTTGCTAACGCCTCTTGGTTTTGCGAACGAGCGAAAACTTTGTTTAGGTGCAAATTCTACGGGAAAAGTAAAACTTCCGTCTTAACTCACTCAGCCTCGCGCCCTTTACTGCCTTTGCACTTCTTCAAGTGAGTTCTCTTGCGGCATACCTGCACCCGATGCATGCATTTATAGCGACCGCGCGCATTACATACTTGCCCTCATGACTACTTTCTGCAACGTACTTAGTTTTTCCTTACCAGTAAGTTCTATAATACACGTATATATTACCTTTATTCAAACTATGAACTATCCCAATGTCTTTGAAATACTTCGAAAAATATACTTATATTTTTATCAGTAATTCGTTGTACCTATTTTCACGTTCCTCTTGAATTATAATTCTTTGTACATTACCTTGTATATAAATTATATTTCATTTTAAGTATGTACTAAAAAAATTTGTTTTGATATATGGGAACTGTGATAAATATTTTCTGATATTCTTAGTGTCATACATAATTTCTTGATGATACTGAAAAATTCTCTCACTATATGTTTAATTAAAACTTTGATTTTTTTATATTTGGGTTAATTTTCTAGTTTACACATAAAAATCAATAATAGTTAAGTAATTATAGTTTACCGTGCAACCATGTAAAATTATTGCCATTTTATGTTTTTATAAAAAGATTAACATTTGATATATATGTGAAGTATCTGGTATATATATATCTTAATCCATATATTTTGACTAATGAAAACTAATTTAGATATTCAAAATAACCAAGGCTAATTATTTCGTTTGTTATGCCGTTTATTGTAGAGATGTATTTAATTTCTCCAGTAACGACTTTTTACTTTTTTTATAAAAATCAGATAATTAAATATACTTTAACAATTTTTTGCTACCTTATCGCGAGCATTAATGAGGTATGTTTTATTATGAATTTCATATATTTCGTTTTATTAAATGAAATATAAAATATAAATTTTATATATACGTTAAAATTTAATGAATACTAATATTAATGGTATCGATTTCTATGATAATGACATTAACAATTATGTGAATATCGAAATTGTATATTAATGTAAAATATCGTTTAAATAAAAAATATTTAGAAATATATTGAAAATGCCGATTTTCGAAAGCTCTGATTAATATTCTAAAGTAAACTAGTTTTGCACAGAGGATATGTCAATAACTCAGTAAGACGACACATTTGCTTTGGTGAATATAAGATTAGAGTGAGACGCGCAGCTTTTTCATTACGACAAAAGCATTTCTTTTCTTGGGAATTCAAGTAAAAGAATATATTTTGTGTCGTGTCGGCCCTAATGGGACCGGCAGTGCAGGCTCGAGAGCGCAAACATAACAAAAAGTACGTAAAAGAAAAAAAGAAATTCACAAGTGTCAACTCCAACATATTTGTGCAGCAGAAAAGCCGACGACTATCAGTAGAAAAATGAAAGTCGACATCATTCTCGTGTTGCACTTGCTACCCAGTAGATGCGACATGCGGCCGATACTAACGCGCACAAGCTCATAAGTTCCTTGTATCTATCGCTAATCCAGGTAGTCGAACATAAACATGCGCATACGAGAGAGAGAGAGAGAGAGAGAGAGAGAGAGAGAGGGAGAGAGAGGTGGGAAGAGGGCGCTTCGGCATGCCTGCACGCTTCTCTCGTTAGTTAATAATTACCGGCGTGTGCGAAAGCCTGTACACACTCGATCTGGTCATTTAGCATCACTTCATTGAGTCCAACCCTCGTTTTCTTCTGTTTTTGTAAGGGCATCTATATCCTAATTAATGGATTTTGTCGTCTGTTAGATCTATTTCTAGATTCATTAATTTCGGTTGAAATTAGTTGGAAGATATTATTGATACGATCACAACAAATACGTAGTATTTAGGAGACCGTATATAATTGATTTTAATAAAATGAAGTCAGCTTGATTGCGATGTTTATGGAGTTGATATGGTACGGTGATCTGTATTTTCATGAAATAGTAGATGAAGTGAAATAAATATTTATTTTTAAGAAACATAATCTTCATCAAAAGAAAAAAGATACAATTACTGTTGTACGTAAAACTCATTAACATTTAAACTAAATTATTTATTCTCAAACGATTTGCATTTTTAATTGTCATACTCTTTCATTTGTCTCGTTATTCTTAGTTCAAAGAAGCCTCAAATTGTGGATAGCTTTTAGGAAAACGTGGCTTCTTTACAGATTGTTTATAATTTTAGCATAATATTATTTCAAAAGATGAATAAATTTCCTTGCATTTTGAATGACAAAAAAGATATTCTTTATCGTACAAATTGTAAAGCAATTTATATTATAATTATTAAAAGAAATAAAAATAAAATTCTACAATTACGTTATAATCATAAAATAAAACCTAATAATCGAGCATTTCAACAATTCCGCAATGCGCTCTTTTTTTATCGGAAATCTTTAGATTCATTTTATAATAAACTTTGAAATGTTTATATATACTCTGATTTGAAAATACAAAAGAATATTAAATACCCTTTGAAAACAAAAGTAAACTCTTGAAAATCGCGAGAGAAAGGAACAAAGAGTTTAAATACGAGTAGACGTATAGTCATCTGTCGATGTCTCAGAGAGTGTTATACCAATCTCTATTCTCCATCGCTTTTAATTAAGCCTCAGCGCTTCGTGAAACAAAAAGCGCTGATCGTACCGGGTTTGTTTGTCTCTTCTCTTTATTTTTCTTTCTTCCTTTTTCTTTCTGAACTAGAGATGCTTTGCCTTTTATCCTCCTAAAGTGCCGTTGCATGCGTCCGAGAATTTTTCCATCATCGAAGCTTGCATCTTTTGCAAATGGCACCTTTTTTGCTCGTCGTTTTTTCTCTTTTCGAAGCAGCAATTAGGGATGCTGTTCGTTTGAAGAGGAAATGTATTCAGCGGAGAGGGGTGCATTTTTTTGCGGTTGTTCGGCACTAGAAGGGGTTGCGACAGCGCGATGATGAAGATGCGCTCGGAAAGTAAGAATGTGTACCCTAAGATTGGACAGAGATGAGATACTAATATTTTTGCTTACTCTTTCTTTTATCTTTTTCAGTAAAACTTACAAAATGAAAGTGTGAATAGTTTTGAAAAATTATTGGTGACTTTAGTTAATACAGACATCAAGCATAAATTATTAAGATCTTCAACGAAAGACATAATAAATCGTATATTTCATCTTTCGCTTAATATAAAAAATACTTATATATGTATAGCAGTTAAATGTAGAAACAAGTTTGAATTATTTGAATGCCACTGTAAGTGTTCACAAGCTGAGATTAATAAATGAAATTTATTACATTTTCAAGTGGATAAAAAAAGTGACATTCCTATTTAAAAAAAAACGAAAAAGATTAATAGCAAGATGGAAAAAGTCTACATCGAAAAGTAATTATAGACATTATATAGCGAAGGCGAAAAAAGAGACCTCAGTGACGGATCCTCGTCCATAAGAGAAATCGAATTCATTACTATCTCAGTTCCGGTGGGCTATGCGCAAGGTAATTTAATCATTGCGTTCCAGAAAATAAAGTTTCCGTCGCTTCAAGTATTCGACTCGAAGCGACGAGGGCCTTAAGGATGTATATCTTATCACTATGTTACATTTTTTTCATTTTGCTTTAGTTTATCCTTGTTTGTAGCATCTAATTAAGTAACATATTTTGTTTTTCCTGAATCAATACATGTGTAATGTTAAAAGCAACTTTTTATCAGGCAAGCTTTGATTAAAATGCTCGAACAGCTCGCGAGAATTAGCTCGCAAGGCCGATTACAAGCATATATATGCAGCTAAGGAGGGACGTGGTAGAACAAGTCGTTACTCAGCGGGTGGAATATTCTTTAAAAAATTCATCGCTAATATGGAAGAAAGAGAAGGTAAAAAAGGGAGAGCTGGCGCAAAATTGAAAAAGTCATCCATATTCTCGGGGAAGTATTCGCTTTTCCGGTAGCCGTACAACCGCAAGGCGATGCTAATCGGATGGAATTGCTGCCATTGCTCAGAAGAAAAATCGGTGGCTCGTCTAGAAGCAATTTGCGCGACAAGAAAAAAACGCGTAAATAGTTGAGAGGAGTTGCCTAGAACTCCAATTTACGCTAATAAGTAGTACAATGAAGCAGCAAAAAGGCACGTGAAAGCGATAGATAGAGAGACCCATCGAGGTATTTAATTAAATGAAGTTGATACTGGCGTGATTAACAGAGTTTATTGCTAGAGAAATATATTGGCACGAGTTAACATCGACATCGTATGAGGCATAGATTCACTTCTGAACTTACAAATACACCATATTTAAATTATACTCCTGTTCGGATAATGCTTTTAATTCCCATGTCTGTATCGGAGGTTTATTGTTGTATTTATAGAAGACCTGCCCATTATCAATATTTAATAGTATTTTTTTAAATTCATGACCATAATGAAGGATTAGGTCTCTTCACATAAGTATGATTTTGGTCGACTATACAATAATATTTTTGGACTGTGAACAACTATTAAGACTAAATGCAGTCTTGTCATTGAGGTCTAGTAGTCATAACAGTGCAAATATATCAACAGTAAAAGAAACCCTGTTCTACTCCAAGATATTAATTTATATTTTTTATTTACCAATTTTACTTGAACTTAAATCATGCTGACTGTTGAATGGAAATCCTATTATGTTTAATAGACATAGATTGTTAATGTCTACTCGCCTGAATTATGTTACATTTATTAAAATGTGTATTAGGAGGATGAGGTGGAAGTCATATATTCACAGAAGTATCTGTGTTAATCTTATTAATGCTTATATTTATTGAAACACTGGTACGAAAGTATCAATCATATTCAATCAAATACCTGTCACTTATGACGATTAAAGATATTTGATTTGAAAATAAGCGTGTTTTGTAAATAGCTTATTGATAACCTATTGTATTATCCAATGTTGTCTCAATTTTAGCTTTCCGTTGCCATACTATGTATTATATACAAATATAATACAAAGCATCAATTTTACTTACATCTACTTATTTCCAGGCGCATCTATGTTGTTTAATATTATTGTTATTTTTTATTGTTATTCTTTTTCTTGAAACAGGTCGTTTGTGAACGCAAGCATTCGTTGTCTTGTGAGTGGAAAAATTTGATACTATAGTTTTTTTATCTCTATTACGCTTCGCTGACATTGCGTATTTGTTCTCTTCAGTATTAAAGTTTCTCTACATTACGAGCTGCATCTGATTTTATATGTTACAGTTCAATTTTGATTTTCAAATTTTCCCAAATTGACACTGTATCATAATTAGGTAAATGAAGACTGACATTAATAAGAATAGAAAGTCTGATTTCCGTTTTCTTTTAAAGTATTACAATAATTAAGAAATGATAGTTTAATATTCTTTAACGTTGTTTAAATATAAATATAAAATAAAAGAAGAACTATATTCTGATTATAATAGATAGTGAACGAGATAATTTTCTGAATAACATACTTCTATAAAGCATATAAATACTGATAATGTTATGTAATTGATATAATATATATTGACGATTTGTGAAAATATAATCTACAGTAAAATACTATAGTACACTACAGTAATTTTACTTAACAATCGAAGCATCAGATAAGAAAATTAAAGTGCCAAATCACAATGAAACAGCGAAAAAGTCTGTCGACCTAAAAGAAAAACGTAGTCATCTTTCAGTAATTTTCAGAGATGTTTTTTCCTTTTTTATATAGAAAATTGATGGAAAGAAAAGTCAGTTTGTTTGTGAACTGATTGGCTGAAGGGAAGTTACGTAAAATCCTATGAGGCAGAATATATCGGTACATGTGTTGTTATATCACCAACTTTCACCTCAAAATAATATTTTGAATTTGATGACGTTATGATTTCAAAGGGAATATCAAATCATGGATAAATATGAAAATCGAAAAAAGTAGAGAAATTGTAGTTATCAGTCACATCCAATGCTTCAATGACAAACCGATGGCCGAATAGTTACGATTTTGAGTCAGTTTATAACGTCCGTTATAGTTGTTTGATTTTTACAGTAAATGTGCTTGATTGAACGTAAAAGATGTATATACTTTATTTCAATTTCTGTTAAAAAATAAAATCTTATCTTTATGAAAATATTAGATCTTATTAACCTTTATCATTTATCCATATTGCTTAATACACAATTTATTTCTTTTAGTAATAAATTAGAAAATTATTTTTACAAATGTAGAATAATTAAAAAAATGGTGGAATTATAGATCAATTTGACATATTACTGATGGTAATGTGCAATGCCGAGGACGTGATAGATTTTGAGAAGTTTTGAGGCGTTTGGAGAGGTGGATATGAAAATCAAAATCATAGAAAATAGTTACGGTGATAATAAATGATAGAATAACAGATATAAAACGGAATTACCTTTATCTCTCTTTTTTTTTATATTTTATTGCATGTATTTGGTATTAAGCCATTTCCACTGCCCAATCCCAATGGATATGTTGAAATTTGTATGTTTAACTGTTAATAATTTGACGAAGGATAACAATTTATGTTTTATAACTAATAAGTAATTAAGTTGCGGAAATTCCACATCCAAAACGTCAGATTGAATTCTGTTATATCGGCAGTCTTGCAAAAGCAAAGCAGCTCTTAATAACCTCGCTATTTACTAGAATCTACACATTCGGATCAGTGGTATATTATACATAAAAATTAAACGAATCAATCCTAGCTTTCTTGAGACAGTTGGTTATATCAATACTTCTATGCCTTGAATTCTTTTCATTTGTATTAAAAGAATTGACCATCAACTAAAAAGTGCCTAATTTAAGGTATTGCACGCGACATTCTGCAGTATTTTTTTCTAACTCTTTTTTTAATATTCACATAAGCACACGTGTGATGATAAATAAATTTCTTTAGTAATCCACTTATTTGAAAGGAATATAGGCCTTGTCTTAAGTCGTGATCATTGTAGTTCATTATTTGTTAGCACTTGTGTCTTTCTCGCTTTTTATTCAAAGCTATCTCAAAATAGAACAAGATGAGAGTTTATTTATAATCAAACGTCAACAAATAAAAAAACAAAATTATTTACTTTTAATTATAATATCGTTCGTTGACTCGAGATAGGCAGAAAGTCATTGTACATCGTGGTTCAAAAATATTTTGGGTTTTAAAGGTTGTATCACTGCTGAAAATGGTGTCACCCTAACTTTAATTATTCCCCAGATGGATGGGAAATTCTAGACAGTCACAAAAACAAAACAAAAAACCAAGCTACATGTACAAACTGCGCTCATCGCAAATTCAATTTCCCTCTGTCTGAAATATTCAGGAACCTTGAAAGCGTGCGTATATCCACACGTACACTTCCGTTTAAAAAAAGATAGCCTTGGTTGACACTAAGTTTGACAGTGCTTAAGTTATTTACAGAATAGATAACCGGAGCATAGTGATCTGAGATAATTGAGTAACTTATTTATCAGTTTTATTGCAATGACTGAATACATTGACGAAACCACAGTGGGATTAGAATTTTATTTAATTTAGTTATTTCTAGAATATAATTCATGGATTTACTAGATTTAATAAAAGATCGATGCAAAACTACTTCAAATAATGAATAAAAATGTATTTACCCTTAGCTGGAGGAAAATTCAATTTATTTATATACAAATAATGCAATTAAGCACGTTTTAGTTTTGAAATGTAATTTACATTTTAAAGTAATTCAGTAAGTTTGGAAATATCACATAAACGATATATTTTATTCAATGGCAAGTTGTTCTGGAATGTAGAGGTGCTGAATTCCTTTTGGGTTCGTGAAAGGGAATAAAAGTTTCAACCCTAGATACCGAAAAGAGTTCGACTAGCATGTTCTTTCACTCAGTCCTTTTTTGACGCTATCTCTCCACTTTTTTTTTCTTTCTATTATTAAAACTTCTACGAGCAAAGCTGGGAAATTATATGCAGGTATTACGAAACAACTTTTTCTGAGGAAATAAAAATATTGCAAAACACGTTTTTGAGAAATATAAAATTTCTTAAAATTCTCCGTAAAAATCATAATTTATCGCCATTCGTAGAGGTCCTTATTCTAAAATCTTGAAATTTGTCATACCATTAGGAGCACACTGTATCAAACTTCATTTTGCTTGCACGTAGAACTAGCTACACTTCGGCGCTGAGTTACGAGCACGTAAAAGGGTCCGTCCGAGCGTGATTTCAGGCTCCGAGGCGGGATGAAAGAAATATGAAGTGCGCGCTTGAATGTCAAGAAGAGAAAGCGTTGATTCTACCCTATTCTCTTTTCTATCTTTTCCTAGACACGCGGAAGGATCGCTGCTTTCAAGGCAAAAGCCGTGAGTCGCTAAAGCCTATAAAAACAGGGAGTCGACAATCCTGGTAGTGGTCTGTTTATTCGGATATAAATTGGTACTAAACAAAGAACAATAATAAAGTTTTACGAGATGACTATGAACATAAATACTTTTTGTAGGATTAGGTTGTAAGATCTTAACTTATATTTATTCTATTCAGTTCATAGGTCTTTCGACCTACTTTTGGTTTCATATTATTTATGAACTATTTCGTTGGGAATAAACGCTAAAAATGTCGATTGCGAGCACAAGTATTTTGACTATGTAGTATGAATGAAAGGGAAAAATCCTGATATCGTGATAGTTGTAGTCATTGTATTTTTGAGTGATTTTTCTGCTAAATTAGTATCTTTTCATTTAAAAAATGCTAATATGATACAGTCCCAATTATTGCGCTTATGAATCTTTTTTTAAATTAATAAACACTCTGCTTATATGTTGTAAAACTTTAATTCTAACGTTCTTATTATAACCTGCAATCACAAGACTGATTGAATTGAGTGATTTTGAATATGCAGTAATATGAATAATCAGTACCTAATATAATATTCGAAAGCTTTTGAAAATTATAAAAGTCGATAGTAGAATAACAAGGTTTCAGAAATTTTTAAATAGAAGAAAATATGTATGGTAGAATTTTCGATAACATTGTAGATTGAAATGGGAAAAAAGTGTGGTCGACGTTAAGATGCATATATATATACTAATATGACAAGTTAGGTTGAGGTGAAATAGAACAAGATAAAAACTTAATAGACACGTCAGCAATCAAACGAAGAAGAAAAGAAATATATACTTCCTCTGGTCATAAAACTTTATTTTTACGAGCTACGCACTTCCATGATACTATTGTGTATATGCCTACAACGTGCTCTGGTGAATCTTCTTTGTGAGGCCGTCTCTGATCAAAGTAGGAAAAAAGCGATAACTCAAGCAGGAGGTCGGCATAGGGGCCACAGAATCCGCGGTATGTTATCGATTTCGCTAGGGCGTATACAGCAAAATAACGACAAGCGGCTTCGCGTAAATCAAGTAAGAAAATTGCTGCGCGGTAGACTTTTGATCGCAAAAATGCGAAACGATCAGGAAACCTGGAACTTTTTCTTAGTTCGGGAAAATTTCTTTTTCAGTATTATTTCTCTCGGCAACAGTTCTGTTTTGACTCGGATAGAGACGTGGAATGTTGAAAATGATTAAGCACGGTAAACATTGTTGAGATTTAGAAAGTGGAAATTGCCCTCCGTCAATAGTTTACAGATAACACATCAATTTTTAGTCCGTAGTCATAAAGTCAGAAAAGATTCAAACTATTCAGGCTCATTTTAGTTGAGTTTAAAAAAATATTTGTTTATCTCACAACACATCTAATTTTGAATATCAAAGAAAAAATTTTGAAACACAAAGGAAGAAAATATAAAAATACCTACGAATTTACGTACATTAGGGGGTTAATTACTCTATTGATAACTGATACTACAAATATAAAAAATAAATAAATATACGTGTATAGTAGATAGAATATATATCAATAACAGATAAATATCATTGGTTAATGTGATTCTATTAGCGAAAATATTATTATATTGAACGTGATTTATATGTTTTCAGTACTAATTTGTGTACGAATGAAAGTCTTCATTAGAATTTAACGCGCAGTTCACTCAATCGAAATATTAATAATAGTAATAGAGAATGCATTATCTCATTCAAAATTATTATTCTATCATAAGCTATTCAAATAAATTATTATTATAATATTGTATCTTTCAATGTAAATGCTTCTTATGAACATTAGATTATCATTAAATAACAAGTTCATCTTCTACCCTTCATGAATTACGTAGTATGAAATTTATATTTAAATAAATTTCATAATGGACTCGTCAATAAGTATCGTTGAAAAATAAATATTCACAAAATATAGCTACTTTCATATGAGATTTCAATTATAACAAGCGAAGAAATCAAATGTAGATAGAGACAAAAAATCAAGCAGCAGGAGATAAGAATTAAGGATGAATACTTTAAAGTTAAGCCTCTCTCTCCTGTCAGTTGTTTCGTGGATGATAAAATCATACTTATCCCAAGAGTAAAGATATACAGAGGAAAGCAACAAGCTTCAAGATTTTTATGACCCGTGGATGTGAATTTTGACGTTTTGTATTATACACACCACATTAAAATCCGGCTGTCTACTCTTCACTTTTTTTCCTGACGTTGTCTCGTTTCTCTCCCTCATTTTTATCCTCAGTCTAGCCAGGTCTACATCTCACCCTACTGCGCATTTAAAATCTCTGGCCGCCAAGCCTTCGAGTAAACCTTCCTTATCTTCTCGAATCTTTTTTCTTGATTTTTCGACCTCGGAGTAATAATGAAAGGTCGGTTTCGTGGGAGGAAACTTTTGGACAGTTCGCTATGAAAATTTGAGGCTACCCACTAAGAAAAACATTGGTTGTTGTCAGGATTTTCATTTTTGAGACCTACGAAGCTGACTTTTCTGTTTTTTTAAATTATTAAACATAATTTCTTTCGTCACTTTTTCTTCTAATAACTATCTTTAAAAAATTATGAAGATACACAATGGGATTGCGAATAATGTAAGATTTGTTTTTGAAAGAAACATTTATTATTTGCCTCATTTTTTAATTCTTAGAAAAATAACTATTCAATATTATTACAGAATAAAGTCAGTTTTATGAAATTTGTTCAGTATAATTGGAAATGCACCATTTCAGTCAATCGCCAATATTCCGATTTTTATATGTTAAGAATATTAATACATCCTGTATGTTTCAATTTTGTGATCAAATTATAAGAAGAAATTCAATCTCCTTTGAGAAGTCAACTCTGAAATTATTATAAAATTATTTATCACAGGATATTGAGGGTGAGTTATCAAACAAAAAATTATGTAGTGTGTATTATGAGTTTATTTATATTGCTCAAATAAATTATGTTATTTATTGTAGTTCATTTCGTATTTGTCGATCATCTAACAAAAATTGTATAATCATTACGCTTATATTGGTGGATATGTTTCGACGCATCAGCCCTACACGTGTTTGACTAAGTCTGCAGGTCGTGTTTCCCATTCGTGTCGTATCGAGAGAGCGCAATTTCTCGAAAACTGTATATATATATATATATATGAAAAATCTGACCTTTGGTCATTTTTAACTGAAAAATTTGAAAATTTTCTATAACTGTAAGGAAAATATACCTAAATAATTTATACATACAATTCTCGAAATCAACTTACAATTATCGTGTAGTTGCGAGACTATCGTATCAAAGCGTTTTATATCGCTACTCGTAAGGCAAGTAGTAGGGATTGCAGTAAGCACAAGAATTTAATAGAGAATTCGTAATAAAGAATTCATTCTTTCTTTTTATACATACGTCTTTTAAAACTTATCTGGCGAAACTGTCATCATATGCATATATATAACTACATAGTACCTCACCTCAAAATGTGAAGAATAGATGCTCGAAAAATACGGGTTTGCTAACTGCTTGAATTCTTTGAAAAAGTCAGCACTTTTGAGCAAAATAAGATAGAACCAAACAAGCAGAACCAGCAAACAGTATCTTGTATTATCGTGTCGCTGTACTGTGAAATAAATAACTTTTTAACGGTCGGCCAAAAAGAGAGAAAGGACTCGATAGTGTTTTTTTTCTTGAGGATATTCAGCTCTCTTCTGAATGTATGTGTTATAAATATTTGAAATAAAATGGGCGAGTTGCGCTCCATCATCTGATCAAAACTTTGGATTAGATATATACCCACCAACAACGCATGTGCGGGCGTCGCGAATCTGCGGCGCAGTCCTCGGACGTTTGTTCGCATGAAGCATGCCACACAGTTTTACGTCGTCACGAAAATGTTTTGTCGAGATAGGGAACTGTGCTCTTAAGTTCATTTCCGGTTTTAACACGAGTTTTCTCTTTCCACTTTGCTCGATGTTTCCTCTCGCTTCTCCATCAAGGGGATAATCTCCACTTCTCTGTGGTCAATCCATACATATATATGTATAAGCGTACTCTCATGCTATTGCAAAACACAGAAATAGTCATCGACTCGACTTCTTCATATCTACAATTGGATATGTGTATATTTATGTGTGTGTGTGAGTATTTATATATGAATGTAAATATGAATAATATCGATATGAACAATTCGATATCTTCAGAATCCAGGTCACCTGTAATTAACTTTGCGAGAGACGCTTACATTATCAATAAACCCGACTACTAAGGATCGTGCATTACCGGCACCGAGCTAAGTCAGTGTGCGATGAAGCTTCATTTACGGTGAATGTTTCGAGCTCGCGCAATGCAATACTTCATAAGCTGAGATTATTCTAGACGACTGCTTTAACGTACCGATGACGATTATTTGCACGTGATCGATATGTTAATTAGTGCATATTCTTAACGCAGTTCTCTTTGTCGTACAATTGAACGTTTGTAAAATCAAATGATATTATGGATCAGTCCGTTTGCCAATTTAAATAAAAGAATCCCATTCCAGTATTTTTACACATAAACATTGGAAGAGAGTGTTGAATTGCAGTCTGGCATTGAGAACACTTTTGTATGAATATAAGATTGTATAAATCAAGAGCATTGGAGAAGCGAAAGAAAATGTTACTCATTTTACACGTGAAGGCGCAGCCAGAGTACAAAATCCACTTGGGTGGGCCGTGAATAAATTGCACAAAGTGACACGTCGAGATCTCTAGGTAGCAAGCTAAAATATAGGCAGTGAGTGTGGGAGGCGTCGCGCGAGAATAACAGCCTCCCTACAGTCATTAACGAGAGCTAATTTCAAGCGTCCTTTCTACGTTAGCAAGCTTGCGAGCATTCGACCCTTACCAAGAGAACAGTATAGAAGAGAGATAGAGTAACAGCGGTAGCAGTGCGGCAAGAGCGAGGGCCAATTCGGAATGTTGGATGTTAGACATCCTGCCGAGGTCTCTATTAGCATACATCCGTGTAGCACAGCGTTGTTCACCCCCTGACTTGCCGTTGTGCACTGCCCTCAGGGAACTTGAATTAACCTACCTACCACACTTGGCCCCGCCGCAGTCTCTGACTCTGCACTTCGTCCTACTCTCTGCGTATAGCCTTATTCTCTGAGTATAGTCCTTGCGAGAGCCCGCGGGCTTTCGTCTCGGTCTCTCTCTCTCTCTCTCTCTCTCTCTCTCTCTGTCTATCTCTCTCTTGTACTAAATCATACAAGCCAACAGTTGCTTGCCTGCCTGGGCGCTCGCGCGAATCAGAGACATTTACCGAAATCTCCTGCGATTGCAGCGAGCCAATTGTTTCAAGAGCGCAAGAGTTGCCACGACTATTTGGCCATTCATGCACTTCTATATACATTCGGCAATGTCCTCTACGATTATACAATAGACATATATTTTGTACCAGCTATGTTCTATTCATTTTAACTAAACTAAGACATAGAGCTGGGGATCACGTTACAGATAAAGAAAATCTGTTTACAAATAAATCCTTTGCATTAAACAGAAAAACTCTGAAATAAATAATCTAATTTGTGCTAATCTGTAGGTAAACTGCCTTAACTTGTGCGCTAGCACAAATTAAGGTTAACCAATAGGTTAGCACAAATTAGATTGCTTTCCCTTATTCAAAAATGTAGCATTGTTCATGTCATCAACAATTAGTTTATGGCGTGATCTATGGATTTGGTTTAAATAATTTAAATAGAAAATGATAGCCGCAATCAAATTATAAATGTTTTTAAGAAATGTATACTCGCTTACTTATGAGTAGGGTTGAACTTAATATGGCTTCTATTTTGGAAGCTATCAATTTTTGTTAACACAAAATCTTATTCAATATTTTATTCAGCAGCACTTTTCCTCTTTTTTATAAATGTACTACTTTCCTAAGGTAAAATTGAATGTTCGTAAAATCGTACGTTGTTATAAAATTTAGTGGAAAATAATTTACGTATTCTGTAGAAAAAGTTTCTACGTCAATTTTTATGTAACAGGCTATTTAAAATTAACGAGATACATCTGATGAATTTAATTTAACAATTCAGGTTTTGAAAAAAGACAGCAAACTATCAAAGAGAAAGCACCTCTTCAACTAACATTAGAGTCTTCAGCATAGTAAAGAGGGCCAGCTCTTTGCTTCCCGATTTCAGTCTTCGAAAATGGAATCTTAATTAAAATCCAGCCGTAATTTATGGTAATCGAGAGGAGAGAGAGAGAGAAAGAGCAAAGGCAAGAGTGAGAGAGACAGCGGCTGCTCGTACATCTTGGAAGAAAAATGTGCACGTACCTGAATTTGAAATCACTCCAGTTGCCCCGGAAAAAGCACGTATGCGTGCAAGATTTTTCCCTCTCGCTTGCTCGATATTGCGAGCGCCGGAGGGTCGTCGCGGTTACTTGAGCACCGTAAAATTATAGAGCGCATGCATTAAGGATGGGTTAAAATAGTTTTTACTTTGCAGCCTTCAAAGTGTCGCGTCAAAATTCTTTTATTTTAACCTAGCTGGTCTGAATTCCAAATTTAGCTTTCCGTTTTTATCATAGAATATATAGTACCATTCACATTTACGGTGATACATTTTTTTTAGAAACAGAACAGGAAATATAACTACGTTTAAATTCTTTGTTACGAATTCACAGCACGATCATGCTCAATGGTTCTTCCTCATTCCCATCATGAGTGATGACGCAAATAAATATTTGAAACTGCAAACTCAATGTAAACTGTAACATTATAAATAACTTTCGTTTATTTAAAAACGTCAAAGTTATTTTTTCCGAAAGCTGACCCGAAAACAATATGAATTAATCATCGTAATGGAAATGAAAGAGCTTTGTGAGGAAAAGTCAAACATTGAAAGGCAAAGAACAACTTCGGTGATCGCACACGTATGCTGATAAAATAGATTTTGAGAAGATTGATAGCACATAAATTCTAGCAGAGTTTGTGGGCGCAAGCGATCCTAACGGTCACTTCCAGTTACAGAATAGTCAAATTTGATGCATAGTTACCGATAACTTTTAAAATAGAAGACATGCAAATAATACGTGTAGAAAGAATTTTGAAAGAGTTTCGGATACTACAAATTTTACATAGTAAATATGTAAATGAATCCAGTCTAGTAAAACGATCCGGAAATATAAATAGATGAATATATCAATAATACCAGGCTGTGAACGTTGTACATAAAACATAACCGTTTGTATTCCTTACTTCGATCGAAATCATTACAATTAGACATGGTCATTTTAATGAGATGTAACTTTAAACATTAAATGGACTAAGTTTCATGAAATACAATGTATCCAATTAAATTGAATATTCCTATTGTGATACATGTAAATTGTCATGGAAAAGTCGCGATACAGGCAAGATCTATAGTCAAAAGTACAAAACAGTAGTTAATTACACGAAAATATATAAAGCGATCTCGTAAACTCTCTCTCTCTCTCTCTCTCTCTCACTTAATTTTCAGATGTAATTGCACAAAGAAAAAGTGCAAAACTAGAAAAAAGTACGTTAGCCGGTGAGTTAGGTACTAACGAGATCTCGTCAGCGGCGCAAGGAGCTTTTGCAGTTCCCCCTTCCCCTAAAAAAAATACCGCGCCATAACTTTTCAAGATACATTGAGTCCCTTACTCTCCTTTTTCTGGTCTAGAAGGAAAAGTACTAGAGAGATCCAAGGCAAAGAAACAAGCGCCTCGCAAAGAGCTCCAGACTATACACGTACTGTTCAAAGCGGGCGACCTTTTTTCGGAGTATACATTTTCGAATCTCCATGTCGGCCTTTGTGTGTTATACACACAAATAATACAGAACAACAAAATTGACAGAAAAACAAAGTATGAGAAAAAACATTAAAATATAAGGGTTAAGAGTGAAAGAGTGACTTGGTAATGAAATAGCTAATCCCCTTGTGATTTCGTGCCCGAGCCACGAACACACTTACACGTCACCTACTTCGTCGCACAGTCGTTGAATACCCCGTTCTATGAAGGAAGCTGGAATTAACTATTTCACATGGATATGTGTGTATGCATGTGCGTGCATGTGTGCGCGTCAGAGACAGAGATAGAGAGCCCCGAACCATGGAATATGGATTAACTAGGACGAGCGACGCACGGAAATTGATACCGCGTTCGCTTGGTTGAGCTAACGCCGACGCATTTTCAAGAAATCTCATGTGTTTTCTAATTTTCCATTAGCTTTTCTATGCTTGCCAGCCCAATGATTTTGATTAAATAATTTTTGTTTGATCTATACTACTTTTCAATATGTGAAGTGATAATTAATGGTGAATTAAATTCTCACAGTCAGTGACAGTCTAATTAATGTGTTATCATTTTAAGGATATTTTCTATTTGACTGTTTTAAAAGTGTCTCTTGTAGTTTACTATAATACGTTGAAAATTGATACCGTGAGCAAAAGCTTTCACCAATCGTGGCTACTTTTCTTGTTCATTGATTATAGACTCGTAGCGGATGCTACGAAAATGCTACTTATTGAATGATAAGCGATAATAGATGATTGGCTCACTGAACAGAATAATTTGAAATCAACTTTTTAAATGAAGCGTTATCATATCTAATCATTTGACTTTGAATATTCTGTAATATTTATATGCGCATTATAAGATACCACTCTGAACTACAAATTACAGTGATCGTAGTACGTGGTTTGTTTCGCTAAATATAAGGCGACGTGACCGTGAAAATCTTCAACTATACTTGCTCAAATTGGGTTCTTAGACTTCATAGTGCACATAGTAAAAAATGCATTGGCCAATAAATACTTATATATGTCAGTAACGATTTTAATATTAATGTGAATTTCTTTATAAAATATAACGGTTATTTGCATTTTCGGAAGAATACTGTTGCATATTTTGAAACGTCAAAGAAATATGTCTTTTTATTTGACTTTTTAAAATAACTGTCGCGAACAGCTTCCAAAAGTACCATGAGCTACTGACCCCCGAACCTCGTTTTTTGAACTCGTCCACCGGGGTGTGCGAGCGAGTGTCAAACGTGAAAAGACTCGGCAACTAGAACCTGGAGGTGCTTTCGGCTTCCAAATCCAGACAATCAACGCCCTATTGTCGAAAGTAATCGTCGTAGATTGCATAATCTCCTTTTCCGTACTTTCAGTTAACTGCTTTTCAATGGACTTACTCAAAGACGTGATTGATTTTTAGAGTTTCTTAAGATTTTCAACTGGAAGTTATTAAAATTTTTATTTATGAAGCGCAATAAAGTATCTCATTAAGTGAAACCATAGCATATCAAGATACTTCTGTATATCTCAATGCTATTCGAAGAATTTCAGTGATCAAATGCATTTTTTGCTTACTTATTAATTGAATTCTATTATATTCCCGGTTTGTTAGGCAGTATGAGATTTTCTAAACGTATTGCACAAATCACATTTTTCATGTTCTTTTCACTACCAAATGTTCGACGTAGGTTTCTCGTGTTGAGTATTTACACAGCGCTAAGAAGCTTCGTTATACTGAAAACTTTCTTAACCTTATTACGCAAGATAATGTAAATAAGCAAAATTGGAAACTTGCATATAACCACTGATGGTTGAAAAAGAGCATCTGAAATGAAGTTAGCAATGGTAATGGTAAGAGCTTACCTCGTTTTATCGTGATGCCATACACATGAGACTCGTTAGTAGTATTGGAGCATTTCTATATTAAAGTAGCCACGGGCCGTTAACTCTGTGAAGGTGCGTTGCGCTGGCAAGCGCACTGCTGACTTTGCGTTGCGCGCATAAATGATAGATGCGGCAGTAACTGAGTGTAACACAACCACTCGAATTATGGGATAGGTGACCTAAACGATTTTAATATTTAAAATGTTATAGACCACTGGATAAAAGGCCACTGAAGAATTAATTACGATTATTCTGCGGACAATGAATCCCATTCATAGCCGATATTTGACACTGCTTTTGAGAGGTCATATCATACATAGATGAATTTTCAGATTTGAAACTATGTCGTATAGTTATTATACGCTATTCAGTTGAAATAATATTCACGATAAATTTTCAATAATCATAAGAGTAACAATTTTATTATCTGTAAATTTTGAAATAGCTAGGCGAAAAACCCCCAGTTTCCATATTTCATTGAAAATAATCTATTCGGATCAAAATTAACATTTTATGAAATTTATCATTTCAATTACGATATGTTTCAAAATTATGCAGACGCACAAAAGAAAACGCTTGAAAAATTGAATTATTGGTAATACTTTTGGAAAGCAGGAGAATATTTGAGAAAACATTGTACTTTTCGCTAGTTTTGATAGAGTCAATATTCCTTTTTCAATGTGAAATTTTACATCCCCGACCAATTCAATTCCTACGAGTAAGAGGGATCAATTTACATCACCTCTGTCCAAATGGAAAGCGAGTTTTATCATATTCAATATTCGCCCTATTTTTCGTTACAGCTGCCCTTTGAAATCGAGTCAAAATCGATTCATTCACAATTGTTTCGTACATATTTTGCCTTCAATTGTCTTCTATAGACTTTAAATAGTTGAAATTAACTATAGAGTATTTAATTATACGGAGCACAAACGAAAATTAACTTAATTGCTAATTAATCGATGCAATAAAACAATGTTCTTTTCTCTTCTGAAAAGTAGCACAAATTGATAGAATAATCTATTACTAAAGTATCATGCGGCATATGATATTTGAACAGATTTGTATATTCAGTTAATATATCATGAATGAAAAACTACATTTAGGAAAAATTGATTCATTCAGTGATTGCAACAAATAATAATAGATCTCTCAAATTATTGAAAAAGTAAAAGGGATTGAAGATAGTAGAAAATATCCAACAGGATATTACAATCATAATTTTTGTTGTATCCATTTATTTTATTACATTAAAATCAATAAATTTATATCGATGAACGACAAAATTTTTACATTTACAACCTTATAGTATCTGAAATAATAAAAATTTCAATTATTTATATGCATAAAAAAATTGTCTTAATTGAATTCATTTGCTTTCTTTTGATACATAAAACTAGATCTTATTACTTCTCGCAAATAATGTCAGAATCTGTTATTGCACTCATATTTCATGGTAATTCAGAGAACTCGCAAAAGTTTATTAGTTTTTCATTACTTCTCTTTTCATAAACCTCTATTCTTGAAGAATGATCAATATTTGTCTACCAGCAGCGACACAATTGAAAGCATATCCAAGCAGATGTTGCGCAAAAGTGCGCAGCACTTTGCGAGCGTGCGTCAAAGTCGCAGAGTAACGGCCTTTAATCTCGACGCTTATTATGTGCCTTCATAAACACGGGCGCCTCGAAAGTTCTGAGGCATAATTAATTAAGTTCATAAACGATATAAGTTGTACAGTGAAATAATATCTGTAGTGTCTTACTTGCACTTAGCTATTCTTTTCTCTGTTTTTAATACTCTTGGCATTCAAGATCATGCCTCAAACTTTTATTTCTTAGAAGTTATAGAATTACTTTAAGCAACTACATATTTAGTTTTTTGAATAAGATACTTCCAACTCTTAATATTTATCAAATATCTAAAAAATGTTGTGAGAATTAGGAGTTTATATATAATAGAGTAATTTATCATATATTTTATGCAATAATATTTTTCTTTTCTACTTTCTATCAAATCGAAACAAAAGGCCTATTACGTTTATCTGATTTTGCTATCGATCCCTTTCATTTAATCATGCATCTTCCCTGACCCGTGATGTCATAACGCGACACGTCACCCAGTTTTGCTTCTGAACGCGCGTTATCATCGATTTTTCTTGGTATTTCGCACATGAGAAAGGAAGAGACCTGCGAGTGTAATGAACGTCGAGAAAGACAGGTCCTAGACCCATACCCTGTCTTTTTCTCAGCAAAGAAACAAGATCGAGCGCCGAGAGCCAGAGGATGCAAAAAGTCCTCTTTAATCAAACTCAGATAGCAAAAAATTCGTACTTCTTTTTTTACATCTTCTCTCTCATTCTTCACTCATTCTCTCTCTTTTTCTCTATCTATCTTTCTCACTTCCTTCTCTTTCAGTGCTTCTTCTATCTGGTTTTTTTTATCGCTGCCTGCGCATGGAAGAAGAATGCACTCGCAAAATACAATCGACTTTTAATCGAGATGATTAATTTAACCACTTTCGCTTTAGTTCTGTCGATATCATCTTATTTAGACTGGTGGAAAATTGATTTTTTCATTTCTCTCAATTTAGCGCATCAACGATCAGCCAAGTTATAAGGAGCCTCTTTTAATTTTTTAACTTTTATTTGTATGCTACAGTTTCAGTGACTTTTTATGTGTTCTTAGTTAAAACGTAATTATTTTATAATTTTAGGAACTTAATTATTTTGTTTACACTTATTGTCAAAGAATCGTATAGTGAATGCGTTCTCCATCAATATAATCAACCTTTAAAACATGATATCTTACACATGTGGCGTCCAATTTTATTATTTGACTTATGTTTGTTTTACGTAAGTTATTTTACTTATATTATTGCGCTTATTAACGTATGCTACGTACAATTGACAACGTCAACATCAAATAGTAGTGATATCCCATATCTTGCATTCGCATATCCAATTTCACAGCGCATTACCAGTATATCCAGCTTGTTTGAACAAACTTTTGATGGCATCTGTTCGTTGTGCATGTCAATATCAAACCGAGATGAAAGCTGGTCTTTTGTTCTGATTCTCCTATCGCCATTATATCCTGGCCGTATTCGCGTCTAGATCTAAGTGCAATTGATCGATCGTCGTCGCGTGATGCGTAAGATTGCCACTTAAGTGGTCTTCAGATACGTACATCTTTCTTTTCTGTCTCGCCTCCTGCCTCTTTCTCTCTCTCTCTCTCTTTACTGGTCTTAGCCACATCCGTTGTCTGATGGAAACGGGGCAGGGTAAAACTAAATGTAGGTGAGTGAGAGTGCTAAGAGGAATAGATCCCCTCTTTATTCTTGCTTCTCTGTTGCGATTCTACAAGCGTTTCTCACTCTTAAGATCTTCGAGAATAATGATCTCTTTTCTTCAATGTCCGCGTGGTGTTGGCATTGTATCGGGGGAATGTGCTTTCTCTTTTGTTCTTTCCTCTAAACTGTTTCGTTTTCTCTCCCATGCGGGTAAAAAGAAAACCCACTCTGCTTTTGGTTTCTTGCTTCTTCCCCCCGATTCCATCCTTTTTCTTTTTATTCCTTTATTCATTGCTATCACTTTCTTTGCTCGTCTCCAGCCTTTTGTTTCATGATCGTGGAAAACGAGATCATCACATGACTTTTTAACTCCCTCATTTCATTTTTAAAACGTTGTAATGATTACTTTTTCTGCAGGAATGTCACTGTATTAATTTATCGATACTATTTTGTAATATAATATACATTATATTGGGAAGAATATTGCGAAGAAATTAAGGAGAAATAAATAGCAATTAATACTTAGCACATTTATGACATATTATTCTAATAAAGGTAAAATTATAATATCTTGGTTAAATTTACATATTAAGTTGCATTAGAAAATTGTCTTCGTCAGTCTATCTAAAAATGGTCAAAACACACTAAGTGATGATAGGCTCTATTTGCATTTTTTTTCAAATGACACGCATTTCACATGTATTTTCGTTTAAAATAATGTTAAAATAAAACTTTTTAAATTCGCGCAAAACAAACGCAAAAGTGGCCCTCGGGATAAATAAGAAGATCGATGAATTTTTTACCGACCCACGTACACGCAGTGCAATTTTCATGCATTCGTCCGAAAGTACAAGAGAGAGAGAGGGAAAGGAAGAGAGAAAGAGGGCGAGAGAACACACATGCGCACAGATGTAAATGGGTTGCATAAGTGGTAGCAACGAACGCACCGCGGGGCGTTGACAAATCGCCTCGTTCAGTAGCTCGTTGAGCGAACAAAGAACGACCGCTGAGAAAGGCAGGAATGCTCGCACAAAAGTAGGAGCAAGAAGGATACCCGTTAAAGGCACATGGACATGCACAAAAAGGAGGGTTACTGCGTAAAAGAGTACTGGATGCAATAGATAGTTGTCAACAGAAAGAAAAAGATGGTTAAGGATGCGCGTAGAGACTAACACGATTACATAGTGTGCAATCTTTTATACTAGGCATCTTCCGTGGCCTTTTCTTTTCTTTGCTTACGCGAAAACCCCTTGCGCCGTTCGGTCTACGTTTGGCTCTGTCGTGTTTTTTTTCTTCAGTGATTTTTTTACTCTCGTATGCACTTGTAAATCGCCTTCGGGCTTACGTACTTTGTTATAGTGGCACATGCCTGTCCAGAAAAAAAATGATAGCAAGAATTCTCGAGTGCACTAAGACGGATCATCAGCGTCGCTGGCCTGCAGCTTCATCAAGTCTATCGTTTAACAAGGACTGAAAAAAGGAAAAGAAACGATTACAAAAGACCTGGATATTCTGTTAAATGATCCATCACCATTGAATCTCAGATAACTTATATGGCTAGTCATTAATGTTTGTCATTTTGTCGCGAAAAACATACATATATTGCTTCATTAATATGTTATTTATTAGTTTATTTAATATATTATTGATAATTTTATTTTTATAACTAATACTATATTAAATACGTGCTTATTCGAGGGCTACTCGAGTCAAAATTATGAGAATTATTTAATATAATTGACTGAAGATTTAACTTTATATAATAATTGAATACTGTCCTATAAATCATTACTAAATATAATAAAAAATATTAAAAAAAACAGATATTACTAATTAGTCTACGTCCTTTTATTGAAAAGGTTATTACAGAAATAAAATAAATTACAGAAGTTAAAGAATATCTTACATTAATAATATTCTTAAGGACAATACATTATCACTAGTTTGAAAAGAAATTATTTTTCATTAAAGAAACAGCAATATAAAATTAATTATTGAAGCTTTGATTATACTAAGTGATATTTTAACAAACCGATGTATGTCGATCAGTAATGTATGTCAAGTGATAAAAGACGGGTATCATATTAGACACTTGTGTAACGGACCATCCGTTGTTGAAGGTATTGAGAAAGGTATTGAGATCTCATACCTGCGTATAAAACTGAACGAAGATCTATATTTGAAATGATGCTCCAGATTACAAATGTGAGTCAAAAGGCTACGCTGAAAATAGGAAAAAAGTGTGTCAATATTCGCGTATGTTTTCGTTTCAGTGAAGCGAATTTCGTGCTTGAATCACGTTTAGTCTTTCTAACCGATTTTACAATTAGCCAGCTTCTTCGTAACCTACTATCATCATTTTCTGTTTATACTAAGTTTTTGGTGCATTTTTACTGAATGATTCTTTCCTCTTGCCATATGTATTTTATAGTCAAATATTTAACACAAGTTACTTGACTTTACTAGTAAAAAGGTTAATTTATTTCGTCTCTTAATTTTCTATTGTTTTTTACTACTCTTGACCGGGTATGAATTAATTTATTACATATTCTAAGCTTGAGCAAAATTGTTTTTTTGATAAAAGTTAAAGGCCACGATGAGGAGTTAAGGAAAAAGGTCAGTAATTATAGTATAGAAATATAAATCCAATTACCAACTGTACAAAGGACTGCGAGGTCGACCCGGCAATGGCAACGGCTTTGTTTCATTCATTAGTACTACGAAAATAATTATTCATAAGTCTCGTTATATTCCAATTCCATAAATTTAAAGTGTAATTTGTTATAATCTTGGCTTTCGGGATGCCAACACTATAATGTATGCGGAGTAAACAGCTGTGCGTGATTTAAGCTCCGAATATCGTACTTTTCTGAATAACTTTCGAGTGTTTTCAAAATATTAAAAATAACATTTTACTTTATAGTTTGAAGATTATATTGTATGTTGCAATATCATCGGATCCTCCATTAATCGTGAAACACACGTTTCCCCGTACTAACAAAAATGAGTATTTGAAATTCACACGGTGTTTAAATATACAAATACACCGACGTTTAGTCAAAAAAACATTATATTTTGCTTTTATTTTTTTTATGGTAGTGTTTGTCTATATTACCTATTGAAATAAAACGATACTACCATATCATGAGAGCACAAATACACCCAAATTTTGCACAAATAAACGTTGGGAAACTTTATTTCGCTCTTTTTATAATCAATTTTTAATAGACGTTAGCTGTGCAAATATGGATATATAAAAATTTTTCTTTGACAATAAGTAAGCATTATTTTCATTCAAAAAGTACATAACCAGGGTAGTCAAACAAAGAATGGAACTAACGGTGTAAGATTATCGGGATTGAAAAGAAAATAAGTTAATAAACAAGAAAAAGCAACAAAACAGTATTTGTCGAAAACACGTGGGAGCGCAAACATCATAAGTAACGCCCATGCAGCTGCAGTAATGGACCGTATAAATTGGTCCTCAGCGCGTCCCTATGGCGGGCAGCGATGGACTTGAGTATGAGGAATAAAAAGTGTCGCACACACGCACACTTATTGGACGTGCGAAGCGTAAATTCATGAAGAAAGAGTCGCCAAAAACCGAGCGAGACAGAAAGAACGCTTCTCTATCCCCGTTTTCCCAAAATAAAACTGCAATTTTGAGCCTCCTCCACCAGTTACCTACAACACACACACGCTAGCACATAGTGAACCTGACAAGGCAAAGTTGCAAGCATATACAACTACTACTTGAAGCAATTCAAATATAAATCACAGGGTCAAAGTGGATCCCTCGAGGAATAAGGCCAGGATATCCATGAGAGAAAGAGGAAGGGCGTCCCGCGAGGTGCTTAAATCGCCGCTCATTCATACATTAGACCTCGTTGCCACGAGAAAATGGCCAGCAACGTACGTACGTGAGTGAGTGTGGAGCGTCGCACCCGGCGATTATTACCTTAGCTAGTAACGGCTCTAGCCGCATCTACATAATTTGCATAATTTTCATAATGCATTAGTGGAATTTGCATCGGGACCGGGTACTACTACTACTACGGTTGCAGCCACGTACTACAATCGACGCTTACCAGAACTTAAATTGTGTGTGAAAGAGAGAGAGAGAGAGAGAGAGAGAGAGAGATGGAGAGGAAGGGAATTCGTATCGACACCTACTAATACACGAGCTGCTATGTCAGCCAACAAAATTTATGACCTTTTAGACTAAGGATTTCGCAACCAATGAGCATTTATGCCGCTTAACATTGAATAATCTGCGATGGAAACTGCCCTTATATTACAAGAGAAGTAACTCTGAAACGCTCCGAAGGAGAGAAAGGGAGGGGTGGAGCGATTGATATTGAGTATTATATTGATAAGTATCGGTCAATGGTTTGTGATTACTTTTGTTTGGTCATTGTCTCAATTATCGTTCAATATCTCATCGTCCGATCAGGCATTCATCAACAAAACAAACGACTTTTTCAGGAAATACATGTATAGAAGCGGTACAAAACATACAACATTTACACGGGTTCGATTAATGATTGTATGAATATTTTCTGAATTATCAAATTGGTAAGTTGAATTTAAATTACTGAAAATCATTAGTCAAATCAGTCATTTGACTAAATCCTATATAGCTATAGTTTTGACAGTTGTATTTATCATAGCTGATTACAGTATTGCGGCGTATCTTGACTCTGCGGTAAATGAAAAGGGAAATTAATGAGCAATCCGTAGAAAACTAGAACGAGTACAAGAGTTACGAGCGCTGTGGCGTTGCTACAATGAAACATCGCTAAAAACTGTTTTGAGCTTGTGTCCTAGCCAAATGAATATAAGGCTTTCACAGAGAGGCGTAACAATGTAGTTAATGATGACAAAAGGTTATGCATTCTGCAAGCGCTCGAGCCGCTTAGACGGGCATCTTTTTCAGCGCGTCAGTGAAACTTTCTTCTCATATATATAGATAATTCATCGTCTTTACCTGCTTCGTATTAACATTCTTTTGTCTTCTTCTCTGTCTCGCGCAAACCCATATACACTACAATTGAAACACGTTGGAATAATTGCATCGTACTCTTCCCCGGTGAAACAAGAGATAACTTCTATTAGGACCTTTAATCCCAGTTCTGTGAAACCTGAAAGACAGAGAGAGAGAGAGAGAGAGAGAGAGAGAGTGTATACTCCAAGTATCCGAGAAGGTATTCTGAACACGCGAAAGCTTCAAGCGCGTGCTGACTCGAGCTAGTGGGAGTTTTAACTTTAAGTATGGAACATTCCACGCTGAATAAACATGCTCATTTCGCTGGTCGCGGTTTCTATTGTTCAAATCCTTTTGAGCGTTCATGGGCGTGACTATTTGGAAATTCTAGGTGGATTCTAATAACGTTTGTGTCATAAATTATAATTTGTGCAATTCATTTGCTTGTGATGCGTGTGAAAAATACACAATAGAACGTATGAATAAAGATATCAAATGATTGGAAAAATGATAGCAGCAATTACTTGTTTCCAATAATTTTTCAAGTTAAAGTGAAATCAATTTATATAAGCGATACCATTACTTATACATTATCAATCTAGATTACGCGACAATCTTAATTATATTGATTTTTTGATACTACAAAAATACAATTATATATTCGTCTAACTTTCCTCTCTTTCGTAGATAATATATTCTGTGGATAAAATTGCTGACCTACTTTTTCATACGATAAACGCGCTAAAACTGACATTTTTGGGCTCGTATGACCAAGAGAGGATTTAAAACTGTCCCAGCATCTATTTATGGTAATACCTCATTGCCATAAATAGATTATCGTCGCATTTCAGATCGATTATATACACTTTATAACTACGTGTTGAATATTATCAAATATTATTCACAACATAGTTCGGATTAATTATATAATCAGCATAATTATCGTAAAATAATATAACTCAATTTTATCAAAATTCAATAATACATTATGTTTTACTCAAGTAAAATATATTAATAACATATAAACGATTTAATTGTTATTTCTGATACTTAAGAACTAATTTAAATACGAAGTAATTAGAGAACTAAACTTATGATACTGTGGAAAATTGGATAATGGACGGTAAGATTTGTCTTTCTAGGATACACAGCATAATATTATATTGTATTTAAATTAGATATAAACAAATTTTCACAAAAACAGCAATTGTTCAAAATTAATTCTGAAAACTCTGAACATCGTAAATGCTCCTGAAAAATATTTTACAGGATTTATTACAGCGACGAACTATAGAAGAGGGTGCGACCTCAGTCCCAATGGTATCTCGTTGCAAATACAATACGGATATTTCAAATATCACATTTTCCGTACAAATGGCGCGTAGAAACTATTCCAAATTTTCAAGCAAAGTGAATTTTAGGAAACGTTTCTCTACGATCGATAAACAACATTTTTAATCTTTCAATAGATCTAATGCTCGTCTTTACAGAATTTGATTCAAATACGTTTCCGTTAAGTTTATATAAATTTACTTAAAGTAAATTAATTAAAACGTGTTTATGTGTCTTTGTGCGTCTATGTGAATTTTTATGTATTTTTAAAATAAAAAATTTCGCGTTTATAGACCCTTTTTCTTCTCATGAAAATGTACGGCTCCTCTATATTAGTGTAGAGCTACTGAATCATGACTGCATCACAATCACAGCTTAACTTTGCTCTTCCATTACGCGCTCAATCTTGAGGTAAGATAGTGAAATAGGATTCTGAAAATTATGACCTCACACTCTTGCCATCTTCTTGTCGCAACGTAGCACATTTCCATGGGACCATCTTTAAATTTTCATATCTAAAATATAAACTTCAGTTATGTACTTTTGTTTTAACAGGCCCAACATTTACTGAAAATCTTAGTTACTGGATATCCAACGTTATTTTTTAAAATTGAATATTATGATGCAATATGTGATTTCCATTAAAAGATTTGTTCATAACTAAAATATTCATTTTAAACTGTCGATATTCATACAAATAAAATTATTCTTCTCGTTACATTTGTAACATTTTACGTGTATATGTTATAATTTAATTGTATAGTACATTACTAACCTGAGAAAGGAAAATATTGGTAAGTCAACATTACGTGAAAGTTGACAACCCAGGTAAAGCCGAGGGCAAATACGTGCCATGGGCTTACCATTTTCCCTCCTATCTTTAATATACTATTTTTGTTATCTAGGATGCATAAAAGATATGTTTTGAAATCCGATACCAGACGGTAAAGTGCGTGTTTTACGCACTCTAGCAAAGAAAATTTTGTTTGTATTGTATTTCCATAGATCTTCATAGATATGTATAAATTGGTATGAATAGATTTTCTGACTCTTTGATTTACTGTAAAATAAATCGCCCATAATATTGAGAGTGTAGCATCTGTGTTGAAAATCTGACAGTTTAGCTTCGCTTTTTAAGTACGAAAAATTGCAAAAATCAATACATGTGTCAGAAAAAATATAGCGTACTCCATGAATATAAATTGCAATACTCGTTTTTGTATACAATGATTCTTGTGGTATATACGAGTTCAACGACTGAACAGTTGCAGAAATAAATTTTTTTAATTTTTTTACTTTATTTTTCTTGAAATTGCATGAAATAGAATTTTATTTGCGCATTCTTACAGATTTTATATTACAATTAAATAGCTAGAAAAAACAAGAATCGTATATTTTTTATGTTCTATGAACATATCTTGCGAATCTATTTATCTCATATATACCTATTCGTTGAATATCTAATGTATGATATAAGAATTAGGTACTGAAAATGCTCAATAATATAGTTGTTAAATGGAACCGCTATTATGTTTACCGGTTTGTGTTTAGTCTGAAGAAGTATGAATTCAATCATTGCAATATTAATTTAATAATAAAATTTTTTATTTATAATATAATAATTATTGAAGTTTAATAGCCATTGTATCTCCTAAGAAAAGTTGAAGAATTATCTTTAAGTGCAAGAGATAGAAAGAAGAGGAAGAGAGTACTTCCATCGTGCCACTTTGCATCAACCCTTTATTATTTTCAGTCCTGTGGCTCTCCTTTCTCTCTTTCTCTCGAAAAGCTAACTAGAATCTCTGGAAAGCGAGACGATTATACAAGTTAAAGCTGAACTCGAAATCTTCTTAATCATCCTTCTTGTATAAGTCAAAGTGAATAAATACTAGATAAAGTTGCCTCTTTCTCTCCCTCGACTTCTCTGCATCTTTGTCTCTTTCTTCGTTTCTTCCATTTTTCTTATACGGGAGACCAACAGTAAGAGGTGGAAGCGAAAATAAAAGAGCCAGCTTTGAAGAAGATATTCTAGAGAGTAGAGAAGTACCCATAATTCGGCCTCCTGTTACCGGCAGATAATAACTTCCAATTTTATTTGACCCTCGACTTGTTCCTCTCCTTCTCTCTCAGTCTCTCTTTCTTGCTCGCTTACTCGTTCTACTACTGTGCTATACCTGCAAAACTTACGCGACAACTTGGTCGATGGGAAGAAGTTTCACGGCAGCAAGTAGTTCTTGCGATAAATGTACGAGTTGTTGAGAATCGTAGATAGTTGTACACCTATCAAGAGTGATTAAAAGAATCTGAATTGGAAATATCTCACTGAAAATACCGAGCAGAAACCACACATGAAAATGAATGAGTACCCTTCAGAATTTCCAGAAAATTAAACTGACCGATCACACAGCTAGATACGTGATCTAGTGAATTCGATGCTCAATATGTATAGTTTAAGAATGAATTAATTGTAAAATATAAACAAATATTTAAGAACTTTTTGTCAATTATCATGTAAATGTGAAAATTGATTATTCAAAAGCACAATAAATCTCTATAAGTGATTGAAAACATCTTTTATTTTTAAAATGCAGTGATAATTATTTTAAAGTTCAAGTACATAAGATGAACCCATCACTCCAATTCGCTAAAGTATAATTTTTTTTCAAGCAATCAGGAACAGAAATGATTATAGCAGCAAGATGAAGGGTGCGATTATTGATAATTACGACTCATAAAGTATCACGTCAACGAAAAGATAGCATGCTGAGAGTAATTAGTTTTGCAGTGCTTTGAAACACAATCCTAAGAGATTTCATTGGTAACCTCGACGATACTGACAAGTTTAATGTACTCCACTAATCACAGATAAAGATCGTAAATTACTGTAGAAAAGATAATGTCAGTTTATATATATAGTATGCATTTTTTTCACCGTGATTGCTAATTGTCTCTCTAAAATATATGTAATTTAATGGAAGACGAATTTTTTATCTTGAAATCTTATTTCTCAACGTGGTAAATTGTATAAAAAAATAATATCTGTTCATATGTATCCTAATTATTTACAAAAATAATCTTGAAACCAAACCTTAAAATACTTATACAATACAATCCATATAAATTGTTTATTATTAATTTACATTGTCACTGAGAAAAGTAAATACGTAAAGGAGTAAAAGGAAAATTGTGTATTATTGGGAACAAAAAAAAAGAATTAAAAGATTGCAGACGAAAAGAGGCAGGCATAAGGACTTCTATAGGACTAAAGGGAGGAATGGAAGGTATACAAAGCATGCACGCGTACAACTTTGCTCCAGTGAATACAAGTTTTGAAACGGCAGTTATGTCACGCGTGCTAGTAAGCACAGTAAGAGGCAAAGTGAGGGAAAAGAAACTTTTTTTCAGGTAAGTTTTTCCCTTTTTATCATTTGACCGATGGTGTACACATACATGTACACAAATTCACTCACACGCATAAATTTACTCACTAAGTATGTTCTTGCATATATGTAGTTAAATAATTATTTATGGAAACATGCAATAACACGCTTGTGAAAAATAGATCTATAGTAGAATTGGTGTTGGGGGCTCGTTTTAGTGATGAAAAATAGTTAGAAACATGAAACTGAAGTTATATTGGATTTGAAACTCATTAAAAATTGAGAAGCATTCATATGCACTATGCAGAGGATTTCTTACAACTCCTAGCACAATCCAGATTTTCATACTTTTCCATTTTTTCTAAAATACTTTCTCGATGTCCTGTTTTCACTCGTTGAATACATACGGATCAAATGTTGACCAAATGAACTTTCCTCTAATGTCTCCGAAAATCTACGCGCACCTAAGCTTGGAAATATTAAACGATTTCATCATCTCTAATCTTCAATATTTAGCATTATCATTCACTATACACCCCATAGATAGATATTTGAAACGATCAATTAAATAATTATAAAATTAATTTCATATACTTTCTAATAACATAGAGTTCACTTTATAAGGAAATTATTTTCCATGACATTATTCAAATTATACATAATAAAATATAATTGTCAATTGATAAGTTATAAAGTGTGTATTTCAGACAAATATAAAATATGCGTGTTCAATCGATTAATTATAAAATATTCTATTTCATTAAAATTCATACCTTGAGATAACTCATATTGTTTGATTGAAACATAAAGTTTCAATATACCAATTGATACATTTTCAAATAATTTTTTGACAAAGACTGCATTATTGTAACAAAGATGAACTAATGATTGATCAACTTCAATCGATGAATTTTTAATAAGAGACGACGGCAGAATAGCGAATTCATATTAGTGACATCTGCATATGCACGCCTCTCAAAATGATATGCGAATGACAATGACGTGTACGCAAGTAGAGGAATAATCGGCCTTGGTGTTTAAAATTCAATAGTCAGAAACACGAGAACAAGGCTAAAATATAAATGTATAAAACCTATCTATTTTTTATAAACAACGATAAAATATCGATATATGTAATAGGTAAACTTACAATAATTACTGTAAAACGCATAAGCTCTCGCATTCGGAGCATACTTTCCATTCTTCCACAATAAATTGATGAATTGAAGGTGAATTATACGTGTGTAATAAATACAACAGCCGATATGGAATTTCAGATGTATCGATGATGTTGAGTCTTATTAATATTATTATTGGTTATTCATTAGGAGAATTATTGCATTATTATTTTCACTACTTATAGCTCTAATAGTTTTTGCCTATATATGTAATAAATTACATTTTAATGATTATTTATTAACTCGATGTTCTACTTCTGGAATAATACCATCAAATAGTAGCATTGATTATGATAAATAAAAGCTTATTATTCACACTTGTTCTATTTCACGATTTAAAATCTATATTGCATTTAATACACCACAGGTGAAATATAATAAATATAGACAAAGATAATATATAACAACTTTATTAGGTATCAATATTACAAGTACATATTTTGGTTATAGTGTAAATAACTCCGATAAGTTACTTAAAAAATATACTTTCATTACAACGCCGGTATGTCAAAGGTAACTTCATTACATAGAAAGAAAAGTTTGCTATCATGGGACGCTGGGCAAGATGTGAAACATCGAAATTGATTGTTATTGAAAGAAAGAAATCAAAGTAAATGTTCGGAATAAGGTTTTTTTGGTGCTACAAAATAAACACAAAATCACACAAATATATATATGTATATATATATATTTTTTTTTAATGTAAACGTTTTCTACTTCTCCATTATATCACTTCACTTTTTGATAGTCTGAGATATGAGTGTGCCGAAGGGTAAAAACGTCTGTTCGTGAGGCCTCGTGAGCCGTAAGGGCCAACCATCTGCCCCTCCCGACACCCCTCCGAGATGAACGCCCGAGAAATTCCCTCCAGCCTGATTTGACTGCAAAAGTAAGGTAAGTCTGATATCAAGAATATCTGTCCATCTGGGCTACCTTGGGCTCTAACCAATCTCGACCGAGGGCCGCAGCACACCCCATCGGCCCTCAGCGGCCAGCATGGCTCTTTTCCTTGTTTCTCGCTTTCAAACTGGCAATTGCATGCTTTTTATTTCTTTTACAGTATTATTGAGGAATCCTCGACCGAAAGAAAGCGAAAATGGGCTCGCGATACCCGTAATGGTTTACATGTGTTACACGTGCCCGCCACCAACGGACACTTAGGTAACCTGAACAGTAAAATAAAGAATTATTTTGAGTTTATAAAAATACACATTTGGCGATGGCCGAACCATACTGATCCACGTATCGTTTTCATCCTGTTGAGAAAACTAAGGAAATACGCTTGAATTTGTTTTTAAAAAACAGATGATTTGTTATGGTTTAATCTTCAATTGAGGTTTTCTAGCAGAATAAGGTGTTTTTTGTACTTGGATCAGTTTGACGTGAAAAAAATATTTGTTTCCTTTCATTTGTTGCATAAAACTCCAATATTGAAAATTGTCACTTGGATCATTATGGTTCTATCGTCATCGTTTGTCTTATTATATAATATACATGTTTGCGCTTGGAATTCTGGCTTTTTATGGAACGTATAATTTTCCCCCAGCATATGGTACTAACCAAAAAGGGGGATACGTTGACTGTTACGCTCAGCTAGAGACGGGCCCATTAAAACTATGTACAGAGTAATACCGTCCTCTTCAGTGTCCGTGCTGATTGGTCTTCACTCGAAATATTTCGAATTAAGGCATTATTGAATGCCTGAAGGAGAGAGGGACGATTTTTTCTACTTCTCTCCAAAGGTCGGGCAAGGGGAAATAAATCTCATTTGAGACTCCGGTATGTTCAGTCGAATTTCGTCCGTACACTTAGTAACTTCAACTTGTCGATTCGTGCTTTTGGCGAGTCACTGGTTATTACTCTACATGTTATGTGTGTGTATGTCTTCATCATCTTACTGCGGTCGACGCGGACGCACCAAGTAGTTTCGTGGAGTATGATCGCGTTATATGTCCCAGGACATCATAATTACCACCTTGACGTTCCGTTCTTTTTTTACAGCAATTCACCTGAAGTTAGCTGTATGTAACAGTCTTGTGGCAAGGGCTGGACCCGTTTCCACGATGTTGGAGCCGCCAGGATATGCATGTGGTGGACACTTTCCATGGTTAGGGCATTGGTACTACTAGTAAGAGAGCTCTTTCCACATCAACGAATGCATTTGCTTAAGTTAAATTCTTAGATTTTATTTCGAAAATTATACCCGTGTTTATAATTCCATTTTTTTTTGTAATTGCCTTTTATTTCTCTCTGTTTTCTTATTGTTTTTTTTTCTATTCTATCGAATCACGTTCTTTGATTGTATGAAATATAAGTTTGCTTCTATTATTGTTAACCATAATTCACACCTTATTATTTCTGAAACCTGCATTAATTTGTCCACTTTCCCAACTTAGTTGAATTCATACAGTATATTTTTATTCACAACTAATTATATAATATTTAATTTAAAAATACAATATTTTTGTTCATCATGAAATGTAATTTTTTTGACCGATTGCAGTGCATATTTTATATTGTCATTTCGCTATTATAATTACTATCACTTATATTTAAAATGAATAAAAAATTACAACATATTCGGTTGAAAATACTGTAGTATGCTTAACCCATTAACGACCAAAAGGTCGTTTGGAATGAATTTGGAAAATTGTATTTTTCAAGTTTTCCAAAAACTCTAAAATTTTCTCCAAAAATTCTGAAAAAATTTGAGGAGATTCTATGATGAATTTTAAGATATTTTCGTTCCATAAACAAAAATGAGTTATGTTTTTTATGATCTTTTTGCGATTTGGTCACCATTTTGTTGGAAGGAGTAGTTCAAAAGTTCCACCAAAATTTCCTGAGATAATTTAATAGTCGTGATCACCTCTGATCGTATTTATATTATGATTCCTTCAAGGCGACCTTGCTAAAAAAATTGCAAATTTGATTTTTTGCAAAAATTTTCACGTTTTTTTTGTTTAATAGGCTATAACTTTTTTATTACGTAGTGAATTACAATTTTGAGCCTAAATTCCGAAAGAGCATTAAATTTTACGTCGAAAAACGTGTTTGCAAAATGTCTTTAAGGCCTATAACTATGGAAAAAATCGCGTCGAAATCAACAAAACGATCAGGCCTTTTGGTCGTTAATGGGTTAATAGGACGCTATGATTGAAATGAAAACTTGAGGTGATGCCATGCACTTAAGTAAAATAACTATAGCCCACATTGATGATCATATATGTATACACATTAAATTAAGGTTCTGAGCAGTTTAGCTAACAAAAACGTGTGACTGCAGGCTATTGGTCATATCGCTACAACTTTTTTTTGCTAATAGATTTACAGAAACCATTGAGCAATAAAATGATTTCTTATGCTGCAATGTATCTAATGATTTTTGAAAATTGCAAAAATATTAGTTAGAATTATGGATGTTGTAAAAACGCATAATGTAAATTAATCTAATTGTTTAAACTAACGTTTACTTTTCCTAATAGAGATATTGGAATTCTTAAGTAATTATTTGATTCCTTATTTCATAAGCAATCCATTGGTTGTTGATTTATGCAATAGAAATAATTAGAACCAAAGATAATTACCAAAGGAAGTGGAGCGCAGCTAGGTCGTCAATCGTGTAGTCTTCTCGCGCGTAGTCTCTAGGAATGTTCTAGTTGATTTACCATATCTTCAGTTGTAATTAAATTTTATGATTTTGATAACTCCACATATTTTCCATGTAATAAAGGATCGTTTTACCACTTACATGGTCATGTAGTTTGTTCTGAAAAAAATTATTACAAGATAGAATAAAAAATCTATACAGTTCGTTAGGTAACGGTTAGAACAAATGCACCGTACGTTTGCATATCTTTGGTTTTAATTATTTTATTTGTATTAGTATAAAAACAATGGGTAGGTTATAAAACAAAAATCACATAATTATTTATCCATTCATCATATATTTAAAAAAAAAGGTGACGGCAGTTTAAATAATTAGATTTATTAAATTTACGCGCGTTTTTATTGTTACATTGCAGTATCTATCATTCTAGTTCATACTTTTACGATTTTCAAAAAGCGGTGTATTTTTTTTTAAAATAACATCATTTCGTTGCTCACTGGTTTCTGCAATTTTATTGGTAGAATTGCCCACCATTATAGATTTTTATTTGTTAAACTGTAATATCTTAGTTTATAATTAATATTTTTTCAGTTTTGAAAATGCTATTTCTTCGTTATGAAATTGACTATCGTTGTTCCTTACTAATACATGTATAATTTCAGTATTATAACATTTACAGAGCTTTAAGTATTTTAATTTTTTATAAACAATTGAAAGTTATTTCCTACGGCTAAAAACCTTCCAGATTACGATTCGGGAGAATGAGATATATCTTAAAATCTTTGGTGTTTTGGGGGACATCAATCAGTTATTTAAAATCCCCTAGTATATAGCTTGTTGGGAGTCGAAAAGGGAGGGGGGGGGGCAGCATACTCACTGATTGCACGCGTTACAGAGAAAGGGAAGCCCTCAGTGTTGTGGTAAAAAGAGGGGAGCACTAACTTATCGACTGTACCGTGATGGCACATGAGTCGAGTTTACGCGTGGCAATAGAAGTTTCACGTCAAAATTTTCTTTAATCTGATCTCATTCTTTCAAAATCGTGTGAGTAATTTTTATAATTAAAACTAACGTTTCTAATTTTTGTATTTTCTAGTAAATTAAAAATAAATCACATAATACGCGTCAAATATAAAATTGCGATAGTAAACGCCGTTACTATCTGACTAGTATAGGTAAATGTCTTCGTGCATTTTAGAATGCATCGAATTATAACGATATTCCGGATGTAAACATTTTACAATCGTTACTTAAAAACTTTCTGATAATGAGTTCTATATTGAAATTGGTATTCATATACCTAAAATAATATATTTTGTAAACTTGCTTATTGGTATTTTTATCGAGTTTTCAGTAATTATAACGATAAAATTGATTATCGATAAAGGAATTATATAAGTAATTTTCATGCTATTATGTGATCTTAAATGAACCCAGTAAATCCGCTCTTCCATGATGAACGATACAAAAACGGGTCATTTACCATCTCTGTTGATGAAGACCTACACTTATTTCAAGCATACACTTTTATTATTGGTCATCCACTGTCAATGAAGTATCATCAAGGGGAAGTATGCACGGTCAATATATTTTTAGCTAAGGGTAGCGGTGTAGACATTGGAGTTGAGAACAAAAATGATATAGCTTCTTAAGTTGATTTAATAGTATCATTAATGATGGAAAAACTGCACTTCTATATTTTTCACTTTTATATAAACATTAAAAACTAGACTGATGGAATCGAATATCTTATAATATGCTGCTTAATTGATGCATTTTGTAATAATTTTATTCTTTTGATAATAACTTTCAATCGATATACATAAACAATTCAAAGAGAATTTGTGTGGCCTACCGACAAGTTTTCCATTTAAATTTCGAGTTGTACAAACTCAAAAAAAGTTTGTCTCGGCTATACTGAAAGTCAATATTCAATACCTTTAGAAAACTGATTTTATTTATGGGCAAAAGCTTACTCTGAATAATAACAGAGATACTAAGAGGTATTCGCATTCATGATAATAGATATGAATTCCTTTGGCATCTGGGTTATTATTCATATTAATCTTGTACCTATAAAAACAATCGACATTCTAAAGCTATTATATTTCTAAATCACATTGGGCGGATTATATTCAATTATATTGTCGATAGAAATTGTATTCCTTGAATCATATTCTGCTTATTCTCCACCGTAAACTCAATACGCTATATCATCTTGCCGGTAGGAAATGTATAATAACAAGGCAGCCAAAGAAATACCCATTGCATGGGCCGAGAAGAGGACTCTAGGATTAAAATGTGCAATTTAGCCGAGTGTCTTTTGCGCTTCAGCTCAAGTAGTGGGGAGTCGCTTTTTCTCCAAGCCTCGATCCCTTCGGGAAATACTAACGACTCTTCTCTTAGTATTTTGCGAGCCAACAATTGCTTGAGCACATAAACGTGCAAAGCTTATAAAAATTATCATTTAGTTTACTAATTAAAGGCTTTATTATTTGCCATTATATTAACTTTCAATAATTTATTTGAAAAATGTTTGCTTTTAGCTATCAATTACTATAATATATGCCATGCCTAACTACATGTGCTTTGCATTTCTCACTGAGATTTCTCAAATACGAAACTCGTGTGTTGAATCCATATGTTCGAGTAATTAACATAGATGAAAATTTGATATTACATATCGTACTAGTATAGCTATTTTGAATATTAAGCTCGTGGTGGTTCGTTCAAGGATATGAATCAGAAAAGGTAAATATTATCTTTTGACTTGTAAATGTGGAATCCGCCGGAAATCATGCACTATGTATATCTTGATGCGAAGAATAAAAAAAAATACATTACAAGATTCAATTAGTTGGTTTATTCTTTTATCGTTAATACATATAGTTGTATAAGATGTTAGTCAAACTAATCTTCACCAAGTTGTTGGTGAATCGTGTGGCATTTAATTTTTGTACAGGTACAAATTTAATATTTGTAAATTTTGTCCAAATTTTATATTTGTACAGGTTATTAACTTAGTCAAACTAATTTATTTGGCTTCGTGTATTGAGATTAATGTACTGTTCTTTACTATAATTTACTATGTAATGCATTGCGTTCAGAAGGCTTTTCCTCACCTTAGTCAAACTAATATTTTATGAAACAAGGATTTTCAGCAATAATGAAAAAAGGTACGTTCAATACCAACAAAATGCCAAATATAATCCTAGGTATCAAATACCGTATGTAGATTGTAAAATATAGAATGGGGCATCATGGTGTGGGGAGTTGTTACATACAAAGGTTCACTTTCACTTCACTTTGATGTTGGGATCAAAATCCACCAAGTTTTATTTAAATAGAAATAAAAAGTTTATAATGTAATCTTTCTTAGATATCTATTTGAAATATATAACTATCATACGTTTGCAACGAAGGTATGTGAATATATAATTGAATATACAAAATTCTACTGATCAAAATTTTCGGGCCAAATAAACTTGTAAAAAAAACTATCAAAGATGTAATATAAATATTTTCAACATATACGGTAAAATAATATTAAAATTTTGTGTTCGCGCTATATGCGCTTCTTATTTAGAATAGGGTTTAATTGTAGCTCTAGCAGTTAGGAGTCCGGCAATAATGGCTCCATCACATGCCCATTTTGTAAAGGACGAGTGAAAGTAGATGGCAAAAGGGTGAAAGTGGAAGGTCCCAACGTGTTAGTACTCGAACGATTACCCACGTAAACGTTATTCTGAGGGTCTGTCGGGCACGTGTGGAGAAAACCCGACATGTGCTCGTCTCATGTCCGGCATGCACTTCGCATGTACCCATAAACAGAAAAATACGGGTTACATGGTGGACCCTAAATGGCTACGCCCTCGCGTTTCGTGGATTGGACCATTACCAATGGTCTAAAGAGTAGGGAAAGTACGTTGCGGGCTCTTGCTGTCAATCTTTCGTCTCCACGAAAGAGTCTCTTCCGGACCACGGTGAGAAGTTGTATTTTTGTTCCCACTGGACAAGTCGCGCTTCTCTCCGTTCCCGCTTTGATTGTACGCGACTGTGTCCGCTTCATTTACGCGTTCCATTTTATATCGCGACTTGCGCGCGTTTGTGTGTGTATGTGGTTGCATGTGCGCTAGTGCAGACGTGCACTAATTAAATTGCTCGCAACGATCAGCGGCACCTTCCTGGAGAGCTAAAGACAGGGGTGCCTGCTGCCTTGGCAGAAGAAGCGTAGTTTCCTCTGGGGTGTCTTCTGTCTTTTCTTTTGGATTACCGCAGATAGAAACGTTGGTGAGGGCTGTTCCCGTTTGAGATTCGTTCGCGCTATCAAGGCAGAGACACTTCTCTTCCTTTCTACATGCCTACCTATCGGTGGTATCTTGCGTGCGTCAAGCTGGTAAGCGAGCAACTCCATTAATCTATTCATTCATTCTGTCCTACCGAAAACCTATATTTGTACAGGTTAAGCGGACCTTATCGACATCACCGTGTTGCACTGTAACCGTTTTATTTGGCTTCGTGTATTGAGATTAATGTACTGTTCTTTACTATAATTTACTATGTAAAGCATTGCGTTCAGAAGGCTTTTTCCTCACTCAGGTCTGGGGTTTTTTATGCCGGATGAATAGTATATGCAATTAAATACTTATCTCGTCTAACCAATTTTTGTTCTTATTTGTACTATATCACACCCTATTCAATCGTATTGAACTACCTCTAAACGAACTCCAGCACTTTAAGGTGAGACTTACTTCAATCAATTTAATTAATTCACTTCTTTACTTAGTTTATCATAATCTTAGCATCTAAGCTAAACATTTTGTTAATATGCTTTTCTAAGTTATAGCAGAGGTACATTGTCGAGATCGACTCTATTTACGTCTTACTCCTAGTATGGTCAATTTTTTAACATTCCATATATTCTAACTATCAGCAAATTCTACTTTCAGTTTTTATCATAAATGTTCAATAGTATTTAAGTCAGAAGATTGACTTGCCTGCTCGAGAAGGGTAACTTTTTTCGTTTTAGTTAACTATTGACTAAGTTTAGATCTATGTTTGGAGTCATTTTCTTGTTGGAAAATAGATCCTCGTGATATATTTTGATATCCAAAGAAAAGAATAAGATGTACATAGACGGTTTTGATACACGATTTTGTCCACAATGTCTTCTATTATCATAAAAAGGCCCAACATCAAAGTGAAGTGAAAGTGAACCTTTGTATGTAACAACTCCCCACACCATGATGCCCCATTCTATATTTTACAATCTACAGACGGTATTTGATACCTAGGATTATATTTGGCATTTTGTTGGTATTGAACGTACCTTTTTTCGTTATTGCTGAAAATCCTTGTTTCATTTGAAAATAACACTTTTTTCAGTCTTCAACAATTAAATCTTTTAGAAAATTCTAATCTTGCCTTCTGGTTCTTTGCGCTAATCAACGACTTTTCAGCTTTAATGCAAATTTAAGGCATTATGTTCAAAATCATGTATAAAAACATCTTAATACATCATATTCTTCCCTTTGCACACCAAAAATATGTCATGAAGGTGGATTTTCAAACAAGATAACTAGCGTTAAACATCAATCTGAACTTACTCAAGAGTAATTTAAAACGACAGAAGTTAGTGTTTTTGAGTAGCTAAGTAGTTAATTTCTTGAATTAAATCCTATTAAACATTTATAGGAAGAATTAGAAGTAAAATCTCTTAATTTTTCATGTATAATGATCAAGAGACATGGCAAACGATTGACCATATTATCATGAAACATTAATACAATGCACATTATTGGATGATAATGCCAAGTCAAAATAAAGTGAATAGTAATGTTTGATTAATCCCATACTTTAATTTCGCTTGGCTCAGATAAGAAATCTAAGTGCTTTCCTATTATACATTATTAAAACATAAGATAGAAATCGTTTAATACTGAATGAACCATTAAAATTAAATATCAATTAATAAAAAAGATAACTGACGTTCATTTTAGCACGTAATCTGCAAGAACGCATTCCGCACACTGAAAAAATGTCAAAAGAAAAAAGGTCAAGACGCATTACAACGGAATAGCACGCTACTGTTTTACGAGCACTCCAGCAATTACACTCGGCCACCGCAAGCGACCGAACTTTATCGTTGGAATTTGTAATTTATGGCAGGCAAACCCAGCACAAGGTGAGTTTTGGCTGCAATAGGCAATTAATGAAAGAAGAAAACTATTCAAATGCTGTTTTTCTTTTGTATATTCGAACACATTTTAAGTATACATATATTAATAACAATAACTTTAATATTGTATCATACCAATAATAATTGTTATTATCACTTTTTATTGTTTAAAATTTGGACTTTTCCCAAATTAGTTGTTTCTAGATAACTCTAATAATTCTCAATTCGATCATTTTATTAATTTTGGCAATAAATCACAATGTATCTTCAATAATAATATCTATCAAACAGAAAAATAGGAGTGCTATCTCTTGCACATGTTTTGAAAAATCATGTCAATAGCATCGTTTGTTTGTGCTAAAGCCAGCCAATTCTTGTGAAATAGAGTTTCCCGTGAACTGCTTGACCACGTCGGGGAAGTCTCGACTGGTGGCACAACAAAATTGAATTTCTTCTTGCGCAATCAGCAGCACACACCCAGCACTTTTATTTTTTCGCAACAAATCTCCGTGCGTGTAAGAGGGCACACTTTTTATTTTTTCTATATACTTTCTTTCGGTTTCTTTCGAAGTTTTGTTGCCGTAAGTAAAACGGATAGTCTTGTTAAATTTTCGAGATCATATTGGATATGAGAGTATGACATTAAACCGTAAATATAAAAAACCATCTGTATCAAATCATACTTATAATTGCCATCGCATTGTTTTATTTATTTTTAATACATTTATAGACGCGTACATTCAATTGTAATATTATTAGGAAGAATGGTACAAGTATTTTTCTAACCTGAGCTATGTATGAAACTATAAATAAAACATACTAATACATTAGTCCAAAAATTTATTCTGCAGCATTTATTTTTTTATATCACTTTTCGTTCTTGCCATAATTGAATATTTTTCCGTAATTTCATCTTCCTCCTTTCTATTTATACACATAAGTATTTGTACAGTGCATAATGTGTCCTATGAATTTTTCAATAAGAAAGACATTATTTTTAATTGTTCTATTATGGTTTAATACTGTGTAATAACGGTAAATTTATGTTTTCGTCACGTAAAGAACTATGAATATTCAGTCAGTGGCAACTCTCTTCAATTAGTGTATAAAATGTAAAAGATATACTTTAATCATATTAAATTTAGGTATATGAATAATGAAAAGTTAAAAAAGAAAACACTGAGACAAAACGTAACCATAACGGACGTAATAGAGCTTATATAAACAAGAGTACTACCGACATTCAATGTTATGGAATACAAACTTGTAATTAATTTAATCTGACATCAAAAAATATACACGAATAGTTAAATTTGGACTTTTAAAACACATCTAATTATTATTCATAAATTATCGACAATATTGCACTTTCAATCATTCTATAAAAGTTTATAGGCTTGTCAATGGTTTAATGTGTAGGTCATGGGAAGATGAAAGTACTATTTTTATAATTCTTTTTTTTCTATTTATATATAAAAAGGACTATAAAAAATATTTTATAGTACTATTTTTATCTTTCGTTTGTATGAATTCGACTTATTTAAACTTCATTTAGGATTGGAATTATTTTCCAAGCTACATAGTAGATTTGCAAGATTTCGCAACAGTGAATTGGGTATCCTGTCACGAACCCTTGGCGTAATACCGGGACTTAAAATCTCTCGCTTCTACTACGACTTTATGGAATTTTATGAAAGTCAGTATATAATGACGCATATACATGTGAAATACATTTATACTAAGCGAATAATTATCTGTTTTTACCTGTGGCACTTTTCAGTTGTCATGGTTATTTTTTAAACCTTTTTTTAATAAACTAAATAAAAGGAAACTTATACCATTTTCATAACAAACGTCTTTCTACCAGGTATGTGATTTAATTTTTGCATCCTACCAATTAAGATTTCAGCGATTCACGAAGTGGCAGTAAACATATTCCTTCTTTTAATATTATTTGTAAGACTTATCAAATTGTAAGTTACAAAATCAAATTTCATTATTAAGACGATATTGATTTAACAATGTGATAATTTTTCTATATATTGCCTGATGTTTGTACAATTAGAGATGTAGAGATGTAATAATCTTATTTCCGTCGGCAACACTGGCTAACGACAACTACAGTTTTGAGCTCGCCGACGTGAGGTTCATGTCTGTGTTTGTTATATGGCTCTAAAGGGGTTACACTGCGTATGATAGTGCCAGTGGGACGATATGCCTTTGCGTCAAGGAGAAACAGAGCAAACTCGAAATATTCCTGTCTAAGCTTACGTGTTATCAGCGCCTTTGTATAGTTAGCAAATGTTAATACTGAAATTAGCAATAAATATCTGTAATACAACAAATATTCAGATTAAATATGTGATATAAACTTACATTTATAAAATTCTGGCAATTATCAGTATTTTAACAATATTAGAAATTTACGTATCAATTAAAGAAAACATTTAGCACTGGAAGCCTTTTATACAATCGGTTAAGTAGATGAAAGTTAATTCAATAAGACTAATTCTATATAACTACATACAAGTATTAGATGTATAGAGATTTGCTGATCTTTGTTAAGTATGTGTGATTTCTACTCAAGGATACTGACCAGCGTGACTTTGGATGACGCGACCATTATTAGCATTAAATTTAGAATTACAATGAATGCCAAATTAAGTAGTCCTACTAATATGCAGATCTGGTTTATCATTTTTGAACAAATTCTTGTCTTTTCAATGACAACTGACTCTTCGAGAGGACTTTTAGACAATCAATGAAGTAAAAAAAAACCATTTGGCATACAATTTTCAACAGAAAATCTGATGTACCACGACTTTCATTATATCAGTAAATAAAAACATATATGTTTGCATAGAAACTCTTTACTCCTACACGATTCCCCCACCATATGCTTATTTTTACGTTCGAACGGATTTCAATGGATATTTGACTGCAATTTTCCTATATGAACTATTTAATTATTTATTGCTATTTAAACTCAATTTAGAATTTTTAAATAAATCGATGATTTGTAGTACTATTAATCTAGTTTTCAACCTTTTTTCAAAATTTGAATAGGCTAAACGCTGGAGTAAGAATGAAATTTACAATGTCACATAGAAAAGAAGCTTAATTAACTATGTTCTATTTCAGAAACTAACAATCCGATTGAACACAGATTTTGAACATACCATGTACGCGATATAGTCTAGAAAATATTATAAACCCAGCGCTTCAATACTCGAATGTTATGTTATGCGAATGTTATGCATTTTGAAACCATCCCATTTTTAGCATCTTTTTTGGTTTTTCAATTTTTTGTTGTTAATACTCGTTCGATAGACACAGATGGCGGCTCATATAAAGATCTTGGAATTCTCTATAACTTGTTTCATTGGGGTATCAACCTATCTGTAATAATTATCGTTTTATGAGTGAAAAACATGGTTTGGCAATTTTCAAATATTGTTTAAAAATCAAATAAAAATTGTAAATTGAAAACATATACGTTTTTATCTATTAATCGTAATGAAGGTCATAGAATAGCCGATTTACTATTAAAAATTATGTGTCAAAAAAATCTTTACTGATTGGTCTATGTAATAAAAGAACGATTTGTCGACTTGCAACTGTGAGAAAAAGACATTCACATAACAAGAATGAGAGCTGTTAATGGGGCTGCGGCTGAAATCAGATCGCTGCAGGTTGGTGACTAGCCACAGACCAGCGGTCACGCTGTGGTTGCCTTCAAACGAAAACTGGAGGCTTGTTATATTTGTGTGCGGTCGTGGATGGATAAGTCATTTCGGAAGATTGTTACACACATTTTTAAAATCAGTTAGTATTCTCAATTTATAACATAACCTCAGATGGTCACAAAAATTGGTATTAGTTTAATGGGATTTCTCAGATGAGTTTTCATTTGATAATAATAAAATAATGAAGTAATCAGACAAGTAGAAAACTTGTATTTTACATGACCATAATACAAACCTCCGTCAGTACTATATCAGGTCTATAACTGAATTGTTATATAATTCTTTATAAAAAGTATATTGATCATATAGTTGTCATAAATCTACATACTAATTACAACTAATTCTTCATATATAATATGAAAAAAACAAGTAATACAAATCAATATCACAATTTTAAATGGTAATAATATTTTTTTTCATTTGAAAAAACTCTATTTTAATAAATACTGCAAAATAAATTGGATTTTTGCATTATTTTATATCGCATAAAAATACCATATAAAATAAAATCAGTATGTATTTCAACAAATCTTTTTCTCGAGCATTCTCTCCAACGTTCTTTTATTCTCGTTTTCCTCGTTAAGAGGTTTTACGAGAGTTTGTTCCGCGAAATGCGTATAGCCAGAGATGCGGATTTAACCAAACTATAGTCTTTTACATCTCGTATAACAATGTACAAATCCGCGTAAAGCTCTACAAGCTTTTTTGGTCAAACGAACGCTCATCGTAACAGCGAGACTTTGATGTGAGTTTATATCAAAATAATCTAAAAATATAGGTGGAAATTATGATTGTTTGATATGAAATAACCTTAGAAAAAAGGTTGAAATGTTTTCACTGTAATAATGAAAAATTTCAAGTTTGTCCTGCTTGAATTGTATAAATTAGTTCAGCACTCGGGTAGCAATTATTACAATACGTGATATATCAAAAATGTACATGGGATGTAATATAGTCAGAGTGCTAAATGTATAAGATTAGAAAAAATTAAAGTGTCTAATGTTTACGTGTTTGGATACGTGGAGATTTTCGGAAATAATAAAGCAAGGTTGCATTTGATCAGCACTTGATTCGCGTGTGTTCAATGAATGCGAACAGGACTTCGGGAAATTGTCATAAAAAAGGGAAAGCGTGATAACCAGAGCTGAGCGAGAGTGACAACTTCTGTGAAAAGCAGAGCAAGCGTTAGTTATAAGAGAGTCTCTGAATAGTGCTCATGCATGTATCTCATTTTTGTAATAAGTTTCAATTTCAATACAACTTCAAATTCATGTTATTTTTGTAATTATTCCCAACTCGAAGACCAATCCCACATTTCTAATTTATTAATGGGACTTTTTAATCTCGGATTTCGTTATAAATTATGATTTTGAGAAAGTGCCTCGTAATATAATATAAAATTATTTCTGGCTAATAGTCAGATTACCATGAGCCTTTTGATCAGATACATGTTTTAATTTACTTGATAAATATATTTTATAAAGCGAATTATACATATCATGTTGCAGGAATAGAGTCTTTCAACATTTTTATAATAGTCTCGTTTCAATGCTGAAAATACATTATAATGGATAATTTTAATACAAAATGGCAATAATAAAAATATGTCAGAGGCACGGGTTTGTGCTCGGTGAAATTTTTATGGTGCTGCTTAGCAGTAATATGTTAAAATGTACGTGCCAACGATAGATGTAGCGTACGATATAATTGGAAATTAATACCGATCGAGTTTAATGCTAATGTACGATGGTCATTCTACATAAGAGAAATACTTTGGTTTTCTACGCTGGATAAAATGTTTGATGTCTTGATATTTAATTTCAAATTGTATTATTGAATTAATTTGATCAAACGTAAAACTAATTAAATACATGATAAGTTTTACACATAGAGAAGATGAGATAACTCAATGCAAGTAACATTACTTTAAACAATCATTGATCAAACTAAAAAATTAACTTGATATATAATATATATCGGTATCCACTTGAAAGGGTTATTATTTCTCGATTTTGTTTAAATTTATAAATTATTTATTTGTTAATTCAATCTGTAGAAATATTAAATATGTCTTCTTTCGAATTTACATGATACCTGTAATATGACCTGATTAACAAAAGTTTTTGTTTAACAAACTGAAGCAAATGAAAGAGAACTAGTAGAAAGACTGTGAGCTTCTTTAGAACTTTTTTTCGACAATAGCTTTTTCGATATCCGTGGCTAAATGAGTAACCTTAATAGCGTCTCTTGAGATTATCATGCTGAGTAATCACGGTTTCTTTAATCAACATTTGAATGGTTATAAAGATTCGTCAAAAGCAGGATATTAAGAATAGATTGCGATCTTTGACGCATTAGTGAGATTGACGATTGAGTAATGGAAATTCAGTGTAGTAATATAGCAGAAGTTATAAAGAAATTCATAATAAAAGAAAATAATAATAAAAATACCGTCGACCGATACCTTTAAGTATCTTGTAAAAAAATTTGTTTTGTTTTTACATGCCTCATCGCAAGTAAGATTGGTTACTTGGTTGTCAAGCTCAGCGTGCCGATAGAATTGATTCAAGTTTTTCATGCAGCATGCAGTCGACGAAAATCATCCCGACTGCAGCAAGCGCGCGCACGTATAGAGTTGGGGCGGCGAGTATTAGCATAACGAGCATACCGAGGCTCGACACGCGCTATATGCGCGTACGAGAGCGAGGCCCCAGAGGTGATAATGCAGCGGGCGTGACGATTCGTGGAACGTCATCGCGCTGCTACGATTAAGCGCAATAAAATGCAGCCGATGTGTTCTCTCTGATAAATTATGTAAATGCCCAGCGCGCTCTCCTGTTCTCTATCCAAGTTTATTTTGATATTACTATCGTGCCTATGTGTCCACTTTATCTTGATGTTAAAAGTTGTTTATTTGGTTGTGGATACTATTCGTATGAGCGCCATTATGTACGATGTTTTCACTGCTAATTAACACTGCGATGTTTTCACATCGTTTTATTAATATATAATCTGATAATCGTTAAAACAAAGTTATCTTCACTGGTTATATTAGTAATATTATTTAATCTTATCATTTATGCATGAACATTGCTTAACTCAATAAATTACAAATTTTTACAAAATAATCTATTAAAACATACTGTATAATCGATTATTTTCTATTACGTATGTTTATCACATTCAATTGGCTAAACCATGACTATAATTTTTTTAAGAAAATCGAAAAATTGATTCCATTAAAAGGAAAACATTTATTAACTTGAAAAAATAACTATATAATCATTAAATAAGCTACGCAACGAAAATTCTGAAATTATAAGATCATTTAATTGAATATATAGTCACATTTATGAATTTATCAATGAGCATTACAAAGAACTACATTAAATTTAATTGAAAATAAATCATGTTAAATCTATCTCCCGATTCAGACGTTACCCTTCAATTTTTCGATTACGCCATCAAATATATTTTAAATAGAATCTATTTTAATACAAACTCTTGACAAAATTCAAACTTTATTTATTGGTTTGTATGAACACGAAGACGTGCGTCACTTGTCTTTGTCGTAAACTTAATAAATAGTTAACTAGTTACGGTGATACGTTAGAGGACAACATTTTTCCAGTAGGTGAGAGAATGGTCCTCTGCAAAGTACATTCTACTTCACCTTTCCCACGTCCTTGTGTAGTTATCTATGTCTATCCGTCTATCTATCTATATATTATAATTTTGTATGCGTAAATATAATTGTGTGTAGCTGTTTGTAAATATTTTCAAATCTATCATTCGCAAACTGTCAGCTTGCGACTTTTCAATATCCAATTCCGTGCTACGTCTCTTTAAGCGAATGATGTCTTTTGCTTTTGAAGTTGAAATACTTGTGCACGAACGAGAGAACATCTGCGGGTAAACTCAGGTGTTGTGCTTGAAAATTAAACTTCATCCACTATCCTATCAAGAGGCTTCGATGGAAAAGCAAGACGTATAGATGAATATGCGTGGCAAAATATAAATGGAAAGTCCTTGGCTCAACTGTCAGCGTGTGAAAGAAAGTTTATCCAGCGACGATGGGTTATGTGCAATCGCGGAAAATTATTTGATCGAGTTCCTGAGATCGTTCTACGACAGTATTCGAAATCACGTTTTCCGTGCCACTAAATTCAATGGCTTCGAAAGTCGAGATTATAGGAAGTCTTGATTTTTTACTTTCATTTTACGTTTAACGTCTAAAAAAAATATGAATGTACTGGTTTATATTTTAGCGAATTCCATTAAAGTTACTCTTATTCTATTTTAAAAAAGTAAGTATCTATACAGAATACGACAAAAGAAAACACAGTATTTAAAATATTGTTTCATGAGAATAAGATGATCATTTATTTTCAATATTCATCACGTTTTAGTTGACATGGATAATATGCAATTTTAAATTATTTATATGATCTGAACTAAAAATTCTATACTAAGAAAATGCTCAAAGATTCGGTTAATATAAAATTACGCTATCCCAAGGGTAATAAATCAGAGAGTGAGGGAAAGAGGAGATGTAGAAAAATATGCATAATTGCATCACCAACCGTGCAAATTAAGGCGCTACAAAGGATGGCAGGAAAATTGGTAAACGAGAGACGCGTTTAATTTTCCAGGCTAGCAGATAAAGGTTCAAGGCTCGCATTAATCATCCGTCGGCTAGGTCATAACACAGACGCTGTAAAAGCTGCGCGACGTTCGTTTCTGCATCGAATGATGAAGCGTCCGGACTTTTTTTCCAGGGTTCAAGCTGACGGTATAGCATGGGTATTTATGCCGGATCCATGCCCACCCGCCAGAGAAAAATTCGACAGAACGCGCGTTCCGCCGTGTACTGAAAAGCGAGACGGAAATGGGTGGTATCGTTTGCGCGTTTGTTTGCTACACTACTCGCGTAGCACTGCACGTGGTAAATTGCCGATGATTGAGCTTGCTCGCGGAAAATAAACCATATAGAGAAAATGGTTTTGAGCGATGCTTCCCAGCAACTCGTTTTTTTCTTCTTTTTCCTTTATCGACGATATTTTTTTGTCCTCTCAATGCGTTAATGGACGAGCCGTTTGCTCCGGTCTATAGCGTATGGAAATCCCTTTTTAGGTTTATTTTTCGACTCGATCTATCCATGTGCTTATCTTCTTTCATACTGAAGACGCTTCAACTAATTTGAATATATTCTTGTGTGATAAAATGTCCAATAATACGAGTCCTCAACGAAGAAATAGAAAAACAAATATTCGTTGAGTGTTTATTTCTGAATTTTTTTAACAAAAGCTTAATCTTCTTGATTCTATAAATTTAATACAATTTCATTAGTAACCTTTTAAATTCCATAATTTACACTGGATGGGAAAAATATATTAGGGAAAAAATTGGATTGCAAAAGAAATCGTTCTTTAACAATACAGAGAAATTAAGTTTTCCTAGCAAATATATAAATCTTCATAATTGGTTACCTCATTTTATCTTCTGTTAAGATCATTACATATTTTATCAAAAGCTTACAAATCAGCCATTTTCGTGCCATGAGAGTGTATTAAAAACGTTATTTTTTATATTGTTCACTACGTTGACATATTTTATTTAAATATTTACGTTTTTAATAGTGCATATCAATAATTTTATTTAATGGCCCCATAGTAAATGTATTCAATAGCCTTATTTAAGTCTCACGTTTCTACAGCAAATAAAAGTGTATTTTGAAAAATAGTCGCTCAAAAATAAAAGTGGTAGGAAAGATAAACGAAAATGAAACGACAAGGAAATCGTTTTATTTTCGTTTATTACATCGTTAGGTACACATGACTAAGCTGTCGCTTGAATTTATACATCAACACGAGTTATGCACGAAACATCGTCACAAGAGAACATTTTCTGTCATTTATTTTTCGTGCCTACTGCGCAATTCCGCCTTACAACACTAATATTATCGTCTGACTTGTAGCAAATTTTATTCTTAAATGCAAACTACTGAGGCTAGACTGCATTTTGTTTTTATAAAATTTAAAAAAATTACGTAATTAAAAATAGACATTTAATAACGTATCAATATTGTAAAAAGATTACCAGTTTATTATTTTCTATAACGAAGTAATCTACATTTAAAAGTTGAAGAAATTTTCAGCTGAAGTTTGAATAATATTTCAATTTATCATAAAAGGAATATTGGCAATAAAGAAAAATATTTTAGTATTTTGTATTATTCAGCGTCAAGCAAATAAATTTATTTGTTTATATGATTTTCATGATTGTACAAAAATATATTATAATAAAAACGTAATCTTATCATTTAGAATCGTTAAATTTCTGAACAATGCAACTAACATACATTTTTTTACGAAGATTTTCCGAAATAATCAAAACTTTCAACAATCGAAGATAGGATATTTATAATAAATGAAGATCTATTATTATATCATGTAGTTGCAAAAAAGTGCGAACACTCAGTTGAGTAGTAATTCAAAATCAAGATATTTTTAGCCCTGCCATCAGTTTAGTAGTTGAAAGCGGCATTTTGATGAGAATTATTTACTGGGCCAGGAATTACAGTTTTCTGTTTTACGTTTCTCTCTTCACCACGATTCTTCTTTAACCATCGGCGCAGCATCATTTTCCCGTCGTTCTTTTTTCCATCGCTGAACGAGTTTCGCTAGGATATCGGAAATTGCATTTTCCTGTCATCGGATTTTTCTCTGTTTTCGGACGTAAATATAGGGAGCTGCAGTGTGCGCCCACGAAAAATCGATACGTTTTCCGTGCTGTCGAAACTTTCTGAAAACTCTCGTGGTTATGAGAATTGTTTGCCCAAAAATAAATTTACGAACGCTGCTCGAGTGATTTTCAATCTTCTACTTTTTCTGATTAAAGTCAAGTGAATAATGTAGCTTACTATCGTATTGGAACAAGAAAAACAACAATGTCTATTCGTTTATGGTGGTTGATTTTTTCCATTCTATTAAGTTTTATTCAAGTAGAAAAGTAAAGGTCAATTATAACAATTTTTAATTTGTATTAATTTAATTTTGTATCAGTATTGGATTAAAATAAGAAATAGTCGAAAAGGAAACTTTGGTTTCGAATGCATAAAAATAGAGCAAAATCTGTATTAATTTATAATTATTAATTTATTAATTTATAATCACAATCAATGTATCCATAAAATATTTTACATAAATTCTTGAAATTTAATTAGTTATGAAAAGATTAGCTCATGAAAATTCAACTTTAAACTCAACCATATTGATGCAATTTGAATATTGACATAGCTATTAGTATTCAGCAATAAAGTTAGAATTGATAATTACCGTTTAAAACACTTCGTATACTTTTTTTAATTTTAAAATAGACTATAAAGATGTTAGTTATGCGCTAGCTAAGTTTTGTAAAGAAAATTTGAGTATTCGTATGATCGAAGATCTTAGAACTGCATGTGTATATGTAGAATTATTGGTACGAGACGATATATTTTGCATACATCTTTATACGATGTACATAAAGAGATACTTTTATGAAACATTTGTCAATACGTATCTTTTAGTGTCTGTTGTTATTTTAGTAATATCGTATAATTTGATAAAAGTATTCATTTTTGAATAAGTAGTAAATATAAAGTTAGAAAATTCATACATTATATGGAATCTGCGGCGTCACTGAAATATTGTGAAGTTCTGTGATAATTCGGTCAATGCATAAATTAGTGTGTACGATCTTTTCTTTAATACACTGGTTTGAATCTTTGAAGTTTTTAAGTAAGTAACACAAAAATTAATTATTAATAAATTTAAAATACGACTCAAAATATACATACACAAAACAGTTTATATAGTATACAACGAAATAAGAGGATTCAGATAAACTGAAGAGTAAAAAATCTATTCACAAATCTAAAATTACTAGTAAAAAAATCAAACGTGAGTTGAATCATTCTTTATGAAAAAAATTGGTTAAAGTTAGCATCTCAATATTGGAGATGGCAAAGATATTACGTATAGTATGTACGACTCATTGTGTATGAAATACACTACCCAGCAAGTATCGATTTATTTTTGGTAGTACCAAGGTACAATGCAGAGACACAGAACAAGGAAAGAGAGAGAGAGAGAGAGAGAGACAGAGAGAGAGAGAGAGAGAGAGAGAGACAGAGAGAGAGAGAGAGACAGAGAGAGAGAGAGAGAGAGAGAGAGAGAGTACGACAAAATCGAGTGATCTCTGGGGCGAACTCAGCTTTCATCGTCATAATTGGCATTGCCTTCGTGATGATCGCTTCCGTGGCTGTTGTGTACAGTCGCGTGGAAGCCGTCCTCGTCCGCGTGATATTTGACAGTTCTGATGTTGCCACCTGGTTCTTTCACCGTATATTCACCTGCCACTGCCTTTCCTGTAACATTTTACGTTGGTTATTTTGAAGTTCACCCTATTTCTATAAAGATGCTCAAATTGGTATTACATATTATTCCATTTCGGATTTAAAAATTCAGTTTTTAATCAATTTTATCAATCCTATGTTGTGATAACTGCAATCAATATTACCATAGTCTAAAAATTATTTAAAATGTTTGATCCCTAATTCTGATTGTATTAAAAATATTAATTTTTCCTTTGCTTTTTGCAGTACAGTTGTCAATGAATTATTAAATTAATTTGATTCAGTATAAATTATAATGTTATTGCATGATTATAAATAATCGAATTTTCGCCGAAAATTAAAATGTTCCACGTTATTGCGAACGTGCATAATTGTAAATCAATCGAACTCTCCACGGCTGAAAATTATTTGTTGGCTAGTACCAGTGGCCAACCTAACACTTTACAATACTATATTACTTATTTAGATAATGGAAACTGATTAAAAGTATACATCATATTTTGAGATATATATGTATATAAGTATCGTTTTTTCAGGAAAATTTCCATAAAACTTATTATATACATACATATGTAATAAATATGGAGTAGAGTAATGAATAAGAAAGAGTGAGATGCTTTGTTAGTTATTGAAGATTGAGTAGTTTATTGCAGCATTGTGATTTGAAGAAAGCATTCTCATCTTGTCCCTATATGTTAAATATATTAAAAATTGTCATAAAAAAAGGGAAAGTGTGAGAGAGTATATAGAGAGGAGAGCGAGACCCTAAGCAAAAGGGGCAATGCAATTCAATTGTTGTACAATTCTGTAGTCTATCGTTGTTTCTTCGTTACACCACCCACCGATTTCATAAAACCAATCCCATATAGATCTTATTCAAAATATATTGACGTCTAAATGTTTTATTAAAACTATTATCTTTTTCTAATCAACGTAAGTTATAGTAGTTCTCTTTGTAAAGAAATTTACATTATAATTGGACTTTATTTAAAAATATAGTATCCTTTCTTTTGTAATGTAATAGTCTACTAATGAGCTGAATTCAATGATACTCAGTGAAAGCTCTTTCAATATCTTTATGGTTAAGTTAATTGGAATAATTTTTATTAATAAATAAACTCATATCAAGAATAAGGATTATAACCTTGTGAAATATCTCGTAATTTTATAAATTCATATGATATTCTTGTTGGTTAGGTCATTAATAATGCAAATAGATAATACATATTTACCATCGCGGTGTTCCTTTTGACCGTGGTAGTCGCCCGTATGGCCGTCCTCGACGCCGTAGGCAAATTCGTAGTGGGCCGGTGCCGCATAGTCCTGGTGTTGTTGGCCTTGTTTATCTACCCAGGAAATTTCTTTGTCATCACCAATGACTGGACCATGAAAGTGTTGAAATGAATGAGCGTGACCACCTTCGGCATTACTGTTTTTTTCTGCCAAGAGAAGCGCGATCGCTAGGAATCCAATCAACTCAGCTATCTGTGAATTAATATTTATTTAGGTATGACGTTAATACTTTACACGTTTTAAAAATACAAATGAAAAGGAAGACGGCACTATAATTAAAGATAATGAAAGATTTTCCATAACAGCAAATTCACTAAATTAATATCTTTCATATTTTTGTCCATTGTCAAAATTATTTTCTGAGGTTAATTATTGCAAAATAAATAACAAATTAAGTTCTTGTTTAGTATTATAACCAGTTTTATGGAAAATTATATAATTTATGAAGAGTTTTGATGCTTCCAAATTAAAATTGTTATCAAAAGTGGTAGATAAAACCCTCATGTTAGAGCAATAAATTTATGTCACGATAACAAGTTTTGTTTGGTTTTCCATTTATTGAATGTCAATTTTAGTAAGCTGTCAGGTCGTAATGAAATTGTGACAATTTCGAAGCACGTGTATTTTGAATTGATAATTCATTCGACCCAATAGATTCGCAATCATAATTTATTCAAATAGAACTTTCTAGATGTAAAATATAGATTCAATGATCCCTGGAAATAAAATTAACAAAGAAATATGAAAACTTGAAAAAAGATAATCTCTTCATCTGATAGAAGAGCATTATCAATGGAAATCGAATTCGCATATCGTGATCACCTTTTTATTCGAATAAAAGCGTACGTGTCGATGAGAAAGTGAGAGAGAGAGAGAGAGGCAGAGAAGAGAATAGAGAAAAATGAACGAAGAATCGATTAACGATAGCCCGGTGCAATAAAAAGGCCAATTAAGGGAGCTCGAGCGCTTAACGTTTATCTATTTTCACATCGTTCATAAAAGCTGTGTTTTGCACGCTCATTTCCTTCACTGCACGGAGCCACTCACTTTAACGGCCATCTCATTCGACTACTCCTGCTGGTTCCTTCTCTCGCTAGCACTTTACTCTCCTTGAGGCACCTCAAAACTGAACAATTCACTGGGCTCAGGCGCCTCTTTTATAGATCGTTAAAAAACGAAAGAGATAGATAGAGAAGCCGGAAAGACTACCTCTCTGGCTTCCTTTCGCTAGAAGCCCTCTGAATTTCTTTCTCTCTCTCTCTCTCTCTCTCTCTCTCTCTCTCTCTCTCTCCCTCTCACTCCTACTTCTGTGGAGCATGGAGGCGTGCGCTCGGATGTTGTCTTGTGGATCGCGAAAGGAGCATTGTTGCAGAACACAATTACTCAACCAAGCGAACACTAGCTGCGGGCGAGTAAAGCAAAAACTTATAAACGCGCTCAAGCGTACAATCATTGGTCAATCGCTTTGCACCATCGCTGACTTAGATGACCGAGGTTCTGCAGTTTCAGAGTTGATTTTATTACACTTTTGTTTAAGTTAATTCATTCTGTTATTATTGGCCACTACACTGTCATTCTTGTCATCTTGATAAGCTATATAGTCAATGAGATTCAAATACAACGAAAACGTTTATATGAAGTTGTCATTTCTATGGTAGTTCGAAACCCAGATTCTTTTAAAAAGTCGAAAATATGTAAAGAAAATCATATCAACCTAAATTATATTAAAATAAAATGCATAAATAAAAATCTTGAGATAAAAGGAATTTTTTATAAAAAAAAATTCATTAATTTTTTATTCGGAGATTAGGTAATGATATTCAATACATAAATCTCGTTTGCATTATAGAAACTTCTTTATATGAAAATATACATCCTGGTATGGTTACCGCAAAATACGAAATATCGCCTACCTTTCTTTGTTTCTTCTCAATAATCATTTATGACAGAATTGTTTGCCTGCGAAAGCCAATAATATGCGTAACATTTTTTCCACTCGACAAGAGAAAACAAATGAAAAAAAACCCTCGATTACAAAATTCACCTTTTTATTGCTATAGAATTTGAAGCCAAGGACATCGATAATTTTCCTATTTGTTAGTACTGTAAAATACACTATCTTATAAACTAACCGTTTATTACGTTAAACGACAAAAATGTGTTCTTTTATTATTATTAACATATATAGAAATAGTATGATAGAGCAATCCAATATAGAGATTAGTTAAATTATAAGCTTGTGTATATTGTTTTAGTATCTAATAGTCGATATTCTGAATAAATGGGCTACCTTTAACTTTGAACGAATGCATTGAAATTTTTATCTGCTAATTTAAAAAATGGATGGGTAAGCTTTACGTTGGCATATTAATTTACAATATGCAGAATCCAGTTTAGTTTCCAATAGAAGCTTATGTACAATCTACATATTTCACACGAATGGTATGCAAGAGAAGTAGCAAGCTCCCGGAAACTCTTGACAGCGAGCGAGACTCTACACTCAAGAGACTATCGATGCTTGCGACACGAGTCAACGCTAATCTTTGGATTTATCCCAGGAGAACTTTCTTTATCCTACGATATTATAGTTGGATTTGCTCATGACTGCACTGAAGAATATTGACGTCTTTTTTCATTTTTTTTCTCCTGTGTACGCCAGTGATCGACAGAAAGCGAAACTTTATACATACTTTATTTGAGCTTGCTTTACTGGGCGCTTCTGATGGCTTATCGCTTTGTATTTTTATTTCCATGTTGCGCACCCCATACGTAGTCTGAGCTGCGAATACGTTGTCGTATTTTCGTTTTTCATTTTGCAATAACGGAAGATAGACTTTTCAGAAACTCACGGGTATAAGATACATCTTATGTATTTTAACTGAATTTTCTGTTTTCAACAAAACCAAAAGTGAACTTCCAATTTTTACTTGAAGTGCTTATTAAGGTATTTGTAATTATATTGAAAAATTCTTAAATTAGTTACAAACTTGATAATTTTTCAGATACAATATTTTATTTGTGTAAATATGTTACAATAAATTTCAGATAGTTAAAAAAAGTAAAATTTTAGAAATCTTAATTTTAATAAACGAAAATATTAAACCAATTCCTATCATGAACATGATTAACATTTTTTAAAAATCACTATAGGTAAAATTGTTTGGCTAAACAAGTCATGTACCATTTCCTATTAACATAGCGTTGTCGAATATGACAATTTATCTGAATACTAAACGTGTCTACGTGATACTATTAATGATAACCAAAGTATTTAAAAAAGTATCATTATGATAAAATGTGATTGCAGGTAAGAAATTTTTTTTTCTAAATAAATAAGGTCAATTAGTGAATACAGTAAAAACTAATAAATTCATCTTTTAACATATTATCCAAGTTATAAAATACACTTATTATATTTTGAGTTTCATCATCTAGGATTTACTTAATTAACAAATGTTTACAAAATCCGTGCTTAGGAAAAAAAGAGAAGAACAAAACGGGAATTACTTTTAACTTGGTAAATTGTTTATTTAGATTTTGTTCTACTTTATTTTAGAATTATTAGATAATTGGACATCCATAAATGAGAATTTATTCAAAGGTTAAAAATGGCACTTTAGACTTGCATTAATAATTTATGTGATGATAGCAAAATTAAACGAACCAACAAGTGTATGCAATAACAATTTAAATAAAAATAGAATTTATTGTTATTATTGAATAATTTTTACATCTAAAATGAATAAGAAATAAAAATAATACTTATTAGAATAAAATATTTTCTATCCATAAAATGAGTAAATAATTAGAACATTCATTTCTTCGTTGATTAACTAGTTGATTCTAAGATTCTCGTAAATGGTCAAGATTCTACTGTGGTAATTTATAACTTCTGAATTCTAACCTCCAAATGTCATCGTCATCACTGGTTTCCGGCTCTCATGGGTAAATGCTTTTTTATAAATTCGTTACTGCACTCGCCTTTGAATCGTGTCGTAGACCTTTTATTTCACCTTTGCGTACTCATTAGTGAATGTACTATTACTTGGTTAGTGCATTTACAGTATATATTCACTTTTTTTCCTTGAACTATGTTTACAATCATTGACTACGATTTAAATAATAAGGGATATATGTCAATTTCACAAATTCAAATAATATATTAACGTAGTCAACAGTTATTACAAGGTAAACCTCACATTAAATCAATCAAGATAAATAAATCATTGTTAATGCTACGTTGGAACGAACAAAAGTCAAATTAGAATAGCTACAACGTGCGATAGGATAATATTAGTTGTCGAGGATTACTCATGAGAAAAAAAATCGCGACACTGTCGGGAGCGCTCGTGCGTACAAAGCTAACTCCCGCGATGCGAAAATTTGCTCAGCTATTTTAGATCCTCTTTCCCTCGTACGCTGCGGAAATCATACCGGAACAGAGGGAGCTTAAATCGGTCTTGATTTTTTACATCTCATTATTTTTCGTGGTTTGCAATGTGTGCCACAATGTGCACGTGAGACTGGAAATAAAATGCCTAGAGACTTATACGAACAAGTTGGTCTAAGGGAGTTTACTTTCGAGGTTTTAAACTTTCTTTTCTGGGCCGTTAATAACCAAATTAAATGAGGTGTGAAAATGTGTGAAATACAGTTAGCCGTCGTATATACGCTTACGTAAGAAAATTAAATTTGTTCTTATAAAATTCTCCAACTACTGCAGTGAGTTTTTCTATATTTATGTGTATACCGATTTATTAAAATATCTTTTTAATAGTTTAAAGATAAAATTTTATTTTTGCTGTAGATATCACAGTATGGAGATTAAAAGAAGAAAAAATATACATAATCAAATGACATAAGGGCATTTGAGAGCTTCAATTCACGCAGGTAATAGATTTACAAGTAATACAATTCACATAGAAAATTGGTTCAACACAATACGAGTATCGTCTAAAGGGCGTTCGTCGTTACTCGAGAGATTCTTGAAGATAGTTTTGCTAGATAAAGACGAATAGTTTTGTTTGTCCGCGAATTTTGTGCGAGGCTCAAGAAAAGGGACAAAAAGATAGAGAGAAAGACAGAAGCAAGAACGTCTCTTTTCCTTTTGAAACTGTGGTTTGGCGAATTCATTTTATGGGTCACGATCTTTTCTCAGTGTCGTAGACTGGTATAGAAGCGAAAGATAGAGATATATAGCGAAAGAAGGAGTTGAAGCAAGAGAAATTTTCCTCCTCGCGTGATACTCAGAGTAAGGCGCTACTGCTTCTTTCTTCGACTTTACACTCATACTTTGGATGGATATCTTGTTATAGTACATAAATAGACAAGGATTTGGCATACGTGTTTCTCTACTTGAAATTTTACATTTTTCAGGAAACTAGAAAAGTAACCTTTTAATGAAATACATACTTATAAAGTATTTCCTATCAATCACTACAGTTACAACGGCCGATGTTTTCCGCCGTTTGTTTGGAGACTCATTTCAAAGTGTAAGTTAATAAGAAGAGATAAAATTTATTTTTAATTTAATTATCTCTTTATATCAATGATTATAACAATGACTTTTTATATTAGTAATTAATAACAATAATACAGTTGAAAGGTAACTTTTCATTTGAAGAGTTGCTACTTATATTCTATGTCGTCAGATGCAAATAGCTTATCTCCGAGCGTTATCCATATATCCAAATGTAGTAAATCACATCTACAGTAAATATATCGGCCCAGCATACGTAGTGTGACACTTAATTAAAAGTTTATAGAATTGATTAAAATAGATGTAGATGTGTAGTGTTGTACCAGACATCTTTAGGGATAAATTAACCTTTAGGAAAAAATTCAACAAACAAAAATATAGATATGGATGGTAACAAATTTGGACCCAATAACATTCAATTACATACAAGTATAAAACCTTATAGTTGACCAATTTCCTTAGAAAGTAATTGTCAATTGATTGTGAGTTAATGTAAAGAAACCGTTGATATTTTTGCTCTCAACATTTGACAACAATAGCATGGAGTTTTTCGAGGAAACGTCTACGAAACATAGACATAGTGCACAAGATAAGAAGCTGTATATCGTGCGAGTTAAGCGTTTCTTGTATATTCTTTGAAGGAAAAAAGGCAAGAAAATAGTTTGGCTTTTCGCATCTCTCTTTCGCATCGTTGAGTTCTGGCAACCTCTGTGTGCCAGATTGCTGCTACCTGAATCTCACTAAGGCAAAAAAAAAATAATAATAAAAAAATATGAACAGTAATCGGAAAATTCACCATAACTGAAAAGTAATCGGAAGTTTCACCATGACATAATTTTCAGCAAATTTTGAAAGCAAATAATGATTATCACATCTCTTTAAAATTTGTTAATTTAATACAAAATTTACTGGACGAAAGATAGTAGCGATTAAATTGAAAAATGTCTGTCTGTCTCAAGAACACAAATTGTGCAGAGGGAAGTAAATATTAGTTTGTACAATTATCTGAATTTAGAGACAATTCCGAAGCATTCGAGGTCTTCTGAAATTAGATGAAAATCTAATGTAAGCTAAACGGAAACAAGTTTTGGGTTATATAATTTTCTGTAATTACAGGTTCTGGAAAAGGCTTTAAGAAAATACATTTTAGTTATTTATTTATTTGAAACTAGAAACAGGTTACGTTAATATGAAATGTCATTAAAGAATAGTATAGTATCATTTTATGTCATTTTACTGATAGATATCAAAATTTAAAAAAAACAATGTGTCGATTGAATTGTACTTTATGGTATATCAGCACATTCGTATAGTTTGAAACCTTTGAAACTTTTAACTTCTATTCCAAAATAAAACTTTTTCATGATATTAAAAAAATTAACTAAGCTCTCTTTAAAATAATTTATGTTTAATAAGGATCTAACAATAAAGATTTCAATCTAATAAGCTCAAATACTCAAAAATAGTGCATTTAGTCCGTAAAATTTGGCAAAAATTGCATGTCCCTTGTAAATTTTCAGTTTCATGTTCCAGATTCAAGCAACATTTTGTAAGCATACATAATTATTTCAGCAACATTTGCATTTTCCCAGGATTCACATGAACATTTCTTAGGAATATACAAAATATTAAGATAAGTTTCATTATTATTTAACAATTGTAATGAAAATATGAGATCTAAGCAGTTATGTGTTCACGAGCTATTATTTCTTATACTTAATTTATACAGACATTTAACAGGTTCTTATTATATTTTATGTTTCATAGAATCATTTATTAACATATATGTAAAGCCCAGCTATCTTTCGAGAATTTCACGTTGAATATCTGATATATGTAATTCTTAATAATATTTCAAGGTCTCTGTGTAGCATAACTATCCGTTACTTTAATAAAAAAAGAAAAGTCTAAACTCATTTCGTACATTAATGTAAAAAGTATTTGAAGCTATTTAATAAAACTACATATAATATTATTAATTATTTTTTAAGGTATGTAACAAGGACATTTAACAAAAATGTTGTTGTCTTAAGGTTCCGCCTCCATCCTTCATACATCACAATGTTTTTGTAATGGTAGAATTGAAACAAAGTTAGATTAAGCCGAAGAATGCCGGCACAATGAAAGCGAAAGAGAAAGAAGAAGGAACTCGTCGACGGAGACAATTGGAGTCTCACCCTGCTTTTGGGAGTAGGAGCATCCTCGAGCAATAGGGTGACGCGACTTGGCATCGTCGCACCAAACACTGTCCGCAACTACTGAAATGCTTAGTGGGCCGGTCGCGCGAAGCGAATCGGCCTCAGCCTCGTTCCTCTCCAATTCATATGCAAATAGAGAAGCTCCATTGTTCCTAGGGCCTCGCCAATGTCCCCGGACTTGACTTACTATGCGAATTTCCTGGAAAACTCGACGCCGCCGGGTGTTCTTCTCTCGAGAAACAGCCGTGTAATTGATACTTAGCCCTCGAGTCGCAAGTCCCCTCCCCCGTTAGACCCGCGTTCTTTTTGTTTTCAACTTTTTTTTTCTTACACTCGTCCGGTGTAAGAACAATGAGAGGACTTCTGTAGTACGCAAAGCAAAAAGTCCCAAAGGAAGTCAAGGGATGACTTGAGAAGGGGTTGAGAAAACGAATTTCTTCCTCGTGTGCTAATGACGTTTTTAGGTGCAGGCGTTGTCGGGTCAGCTTGGGTGCTGGATAAATTAGATGAAATTAATTTTAAGTTTGCGGCCTTTCATGAAGTACTGATGTTTTGTTTTGGGCTTCTTCCTTTTTTTATTTCTACGATGGGTGTCTTCTTACATTGTTTAAGTGGCTGCACGCTTCTCTCGACACCCTTTTGCAAGAGCTAGTAGAAAAGTGAAGAGGTCGTTTTTGTTGTGCACTCTGCCAGGCGGCGTTTTAATTTCCGACATTCTTCGCATTTTTTTTGCTCCACTCTCGTACAAGATAAATACTTCGAATTCTTCTAAAAGACAGTTTGACCTACTTTGCTTATGTTTGGACAACTTTAACTGTATTGCAATAGGTGAATTTTCATTTCTCGATGAAATACGTTCCTGTCGGTATTGATTTTCCACTTTATCGATTCGATAAATCTTTGAAAATTAATTACTTAGATACATATAACCATAAACATAATATTCATTGGTCCATCTTGTTTATAATTTTCACCAATGTTTTCTTATCTTTCTGTTACTATAGCAACTAAAGTGAATACAAAGTTCAAATTATTATTGACGACAAACTTTTTATTATTTAAAAATAAAAATTAGTTACTTATAGCATAAAACAAACCTATAATTTTTATTTAATTTATTGTCAACTTTATGAAGGACAAATTTTTTCAAACAAATTTTTTGATCAATAAGTTTTTACAATGTGAGACAATTTGATAACAAAGAGAGGGGACTGATTCGTCACATTTTTTAGAAATAACATTTCCTAATTGGAAACGCGCAAAGGTACGTATTCCCCTGATAGAATTTTTTGTCAACTCTTGCGTACATCTATCAAAGCGTCAAAGGTATAGCTTCCTCGTTAGCCTTTTCTTAACCAAAAGGCTTTAACCGTCGACTAAATACGATGTACAAGAAAAAAGGGGAGAAAGTGATATACTGTTAGGCAAGTTTAGCCCATGTCTTTTTTTTGTTAACGATTCTTTGGAATTCTCACTCGACATCTTTTGTCTTTCGTTTTGACTTCTTGTAACGTCTTTTGACGTTTTTTGTTCAAATTAGAACGAAAAAACTTATGGTTTGTTTCAGCTATAAACTCTTGAGAAACTTTCTTAGATACATGTAACTAAAAATGATGATGCGTCCATTCATCTTTATAGCGTCTGTTTTGTGATTCAATTTTTTGTATTTAGTTTTCTGACTATCAGCAGTACTCTGTTTAAATTCTTTGTTAACCTGTAAAATATGTTGTTAGCATTACGGGCATTATTTATATTTAAAATTCATCGATTCATTCATTTTTGCATTATTTGGAGAATATGTATATGTAGTATCATTTTACAAACATAAGTTAGAAATATTTTTGAAAAAAAAAGAGTAAACTTCTCCTTGGTGAGCCGTGACCAAACCATTTTGACACATAAAATTTATGCTTCAAGAAATTTTTCTCGGTTGCAAATATACTGCAGGGGTACGCATTTTTCCGAGTGGATTTCTATGTACGAAAGCAACCTGTGATGAAGTGAGAATTTTATTAAGCTATGCCACGCATATATGTATGTTATGCATTGTGTATTGTTTAAAAAAATATATAATATCAATAATATATAATATATAAAATTAATCAAAGATATAATATAATATTAATTGTAAATGTTAACCAACCATTTCCATAATTTTATTGAAATAATTAAATAGCGATCTTTTTCTAATTGGGCTTGTGATGAATGACACAACATATCAAGATAAAGCTTCTCTGGTGAAACAATATATATTCATTGCATATTTTCTTGAATAATACATAATAGAATAATTGCAAAACTGATTATTACGAACGATCAAATGTTATTCTATAAGTAATGTAGCAAAACTAATCAAATAATATTCTATACAAACTTAACCCTTGTAATTAATAATAACATATGTCTGGCATACCACTGAAAAATGTACAACTAAAAGCAAAAGAAGTCAGAATCCTATGTACGCCAAATTAGTAGATACACTCACTGTCGGAAGCAGCAAAATCGCGCAATCCGATAATAATTTACAAAGTAAAAGCATGTGCTAAAGCAAGCAACTTGCTTTAGTATCGATAAATAATTCGCGACAATGTAGAACGGGAGCATAAAAATAAAGTTTTACGTGCGCGCGCGCGCCGAGTTGTGTTTTGGGTCGAGGGGTGTGGGAGGGGGTGGCTGGCTACCGCTGCGCGAGCTCGCTATGTTCCGTAAAAACCTTTCTTTATATCTTGCTGTCATCTCGTCGACTGTAGGAGCCGAATGTAATGACACACGTACACATGTAACGACGGAAGCGTCTAAGCTACTTTTGGTGTATACTTATACAAGACTATATGTAAACGTAAAAAAATAAGTCTCATCCTATCTTGACCCCTTTTCCTATCCGGACCGATAAAGTAAGACATGCTTATCACGCGCGAGCCTCCTCTTCGTCTTAACAATCGACTTTGCTAATGAGTCCGCACCACATATTGCTTGCGGTCACGCAATTTCCTCGCTATGTCACTGATACTGACCCTTCTTCCTATACCCCTTCTTTTACTTCCTTTATACCATTATATATATATATCGTTTCCATTCGCCTACGTTGCTTTTGCTCACTTATCCAGCAAAAGTTTTTGCATGTTATCTGCACGCTAGTTTTAATTCGATTTTTATATTTTTTATGTTGTTTGATGATAACATCTTATTCTACCTTTTATTGCTCTCATTCTCCCGCAAACAGTCATTGTAACTTTTATGCATTTATTTTATGTTGTTCAAATTATTCATATTTTACTGCTGACAGTGTAATTGACTACCTCATAAAAGCTTTACTAATATATTCGTATATATAAAAATGAATTTGCAAGTAGTGGGTTTGAAATCATCACTACCCTTTGTTGATTTTGTTACTTGAAAAGAAGTGTCAAGAAAAATGCTTTCAAGTCACTACAATATATATATATTGTAATTGTGATAAGGAATATTATCCAAAATATAATGTTATTATTGTTTCTATTTGATGATGCTAAACTATTTTTAGTGTAATATATGTCTATAATATATGTTTATAAAAAGATTAATGCCAAAAAACCTGCAAAACCTATTGAGAATATATATAAACGCTCTTTCGAAGTGATAAGTTTGAAATAAGAATCTTTGTCTCTTCCTTCATCATCATCAGCTTGTATGAGTTTAACAATGAGAAATTCTTCCTCACGAAGTTTACGCCCGTTAATTGGAATCTTCGAAGGCGATCGGTAACCGGATCCGAAGTGTATTTGTCGAAATGGGACGTACGGCGAAGCCATAATAGATGTACTGAGCAGTCTTATCCCTTTACGATCGCTCATGCTAATAGCAATTCCGTTGCGTGTGCTCATCTGTCTTGTGCAACTGAATTATGTCGTTTCATCGCTTTGATTCTCAATAGGTTTTGCAGGTTTTTTGGCATTAATCTTTTTATAAACATATATTATAGACATATATTACACTAAAAATAGTTTAGCATCATCAAATAGAAACAATAATAACATTATATTTTGGATAATATTCCTTATCACAATTACAATATTTTTTTAATGGACTTTATAGCGTTTCGTGTTATATCTTGTATTATAACCCAGGTTTATTTTTAAACATCACGAATAATCTTTTCAATCAATGAGCATACTTACCATCCAGAGATACACTTCTGAGTATCCTCTTGCATTTTTCTTCAATATTATTGATATCGTTGCTCTTGCAGCATACATTATTTATTATGAAAATAATATGATCAAGAAAAAACGAATAAGTTTTTTCTTTGTGCCAATTGAGCGAAGAACTTACGAAACCAATGATTGAGAATCGCTCTTTGAATTATCAAATCATGCGACATCAGTCGAGAAGAATCGCTATTGAAAGCATGATAGGATCCTCAATCTCTGCGTCTACTTCTGGCGTTAGAGACACTGAAACTCGCGATAGTTCTGGGCAAAAAGCAGTTATCTATTCATGCTATATTTGTTATAAATTAACAATTAAAAGACGCAGGAAGACTCGCAAAAGTTGCGAGAAACCTGTGTGCGATGGGTACTCAGTGGCTCACATTACATGTATAAATTGCGAAAAATGAATAAATTTTTATTGCATTTATATAAGAAATTATTATATTTTTTTATTTACAAACCTACATGACCTCGGTAAAACATTCATTAACATTAGCTCTGATTTACAGGTGAATATATAAAATTTCTTTTAGTGGCACCCGGGTACCTGATTGCACCCTGGGACTACCTGCACTTCGAGGTCATTTTTATGAAATGAAAAAAAATTCCAAGACGCCTTATTCGCAAAAAACCAAAATTACTGCATCATATATAAGCTTCTCGACCCTTCGTAATTCAAAAAGCCAAGAGAATTCTAGACAACACGTGCTGAGCTGGCCGATCCTTTCTCAAAATATTCCCCCTATTCTGTGTGTGAGGCCCATACAACACGGGTTGTCTTTTCTACTTTTTCGCTAATGGCATTCGCAACCATCCCACTTCTCACATCGATTCCATACTTGGGAGTGCTTGTTGTTCTCCCTCGCCGATATCCATTGTTAATGATGGGATCGATCGTCCACCGATGAGATTACGGTCGATCATGATAGTGAGATCTCAGCGATCTGCGGGGTGAGCTCATAATGATCTGCTATAGCAATGTACTCATCAATTTTAGCAATGTGCATTCCCGTTGCAATGGTGCCGTCGGTGCCCGCACTTCAGATTAAAAATCATGCATTTAAAATCCGATCAATTCACTCGCAGATTAATTTCTCGCATACATGGTCCCGCTTATAAGTACAAATTAATCCTATCATAAATGGTGAAGCGAGTAAAAAAGAGAAACATTCTCAACATTTTTCTAGCATGTTCTACATCATATCACATAAATGCCTGTCTAGCTTGTTGCATTGCATATATTTTCGATTCTTATTGGGATAACTGCTTTTCCTATCTTACTAACAACCACGTTTCGAGAGTTTCTATTTCTCTATCTTTTTTCTCATGTATTGGATCGCTTATACGATGCACGTGACTAGCACATACGCACCTCTAAGTGTCTCTTTTTTCCGGGATTTCCCAAGTAAATAAGTGTTTCTATCCATACTAGTTGGACGAGCACTTGAGATTACAACGAACCCCGTAGCGAAATAATACCTGCACTTTTATTGAAAATAGTAAGCTCATTGGAAGACTTTGAAACATAAATATTTTTATTTTTCAAAAAATATTTTTCCAGAATTATGGTGGTTTTGTTGTAAGCCATGTATTTAAATATTTCTATTTATCGAAAATAAATATTTCATTTCCACGATATTCGATAAAAATCTTTATTTACCATTGTCCGAGAAAAGAAAACAATTGCTCGTCCAAGATCTTAAACTTCATTTAGTTTCATTGTGGACTTTTCCATAATGACTCATCATAAAATAATAACTTACATAAGTTTATCCAAAAGTCAGTTCCAATAAGTAAAATATTTGATAAGTATTTCAATGAGTTATTTTAAGAAACTTCTATTCGCATACATAAATTTTATAACACATCGTTTTTGTAGTACATAACTTATGAAGTAAAAAGCATCTATTGTATAATAAAAGAAAGTAAGAAAATAAAAAATATATTTCTAAATCTTTGTAGTAGCTTTATTATGTTCACTACTCAACACCATGTGTGCAAAGGAAATGAAAATATGACTTAGACTTGACAAATGTTTCCTTAGCTGACGTGTGTTACGGTATGCAAATAGGATCATAAGCACCGTATGCTTGTCGCGTTGTCATGGCGTTGTCAAGACCCTTTTTCCTCCATCTCATTTTTTTAACAGTTGCCCTTAGGAAAAGAAATAGTTACGATTTCCGTAATACGCGTAGCACTCATAAAAAAGATTTGTAGAGCACGTGGTTAACGCATCTTTGTGTATCCTTTATTATGGCCAAAGAGAAAATTGCTAGGATTTAAAGCTTCAAATGTAAGAAAAAAAGGAACATAAGTAAAACATTTTATTTCAGAGTGACACACACGCGAAGAAGGGAAAAGTTTTATAAAATAAGCAGAACTATTTATGTGGCTCTCGTGCCGATAATAGCTTAATTATCTCCTCGCGGAAATTTCGTTGTGGGGAATTATAATTATGGCGCAGCGCATCTCCTCCTTCACGCTTTTGCCCCATGAAAGTATTACATTGTTAATTTTATCAAAAACATTAGTCACTGATACTGAGCACGCTACGGAAAATTTGCAACGAAACAATGCCTACTGCCATGCACATCCGGTTTAGGTAATATGATAGTGAGCAGTAAAAAATGATGAAGCTGAACGATAATTGAATAAGTTACTTCATTTATGTATCGACAAGCACAATAGCAAATTGGTACGATAACTCTGTCATATTAATATGTGAATTATTTATTGTAAAGATGACTGATTTACAGATGATGATTGATCAGAAAAAATACATTTTATTATATCAGCCTTAAGCATACAATAGTAATTATAAAATGAGATTATTTACTTTAGTTTAATATTATTCAGCAGTGATTTGAATTTCTATCATATCAACAGTGAGAATCGTCACTTTTTGAAATTTGTTCGACGACTGAAAATATAATGTGTTTGTATTTATAAGTGGGACTGTATATGCCTAATTTATGTTTTTTAAGTTTTAATGCATAAAGTTACATTCTTAAAAGAAATTTTTTGCATTTTAACTTCCGAATTGCACTTTTTCCACTTGTTTCCAGCTATTATTTGGAAATATACTGTTCCTAATTAATTCTAAAAACCTTTTTTGACGAAACGGGAGGTATGAGTCGAAGTTGAGGTCAGTAAAGAGTTATACCCGTTAGGAAATGTACTATTTAATAAGTAGATGAAGATATTTATTGTGTGATGACACTGTTGTATCGACAATCAATAAGATATATGTGGTTATAATGGAATTAGTCTTGTTTACACCTATGATTTGCAGATTCTAATGCTCAAATGCCATTAACTTTTGCAAGTTGTATTATAGAAAACAATTATTACTTTTAATAATATTGCAAGTACTTTTTATGTTTGAAAATTAAAAAATCACAGCGTAACAACGCATGTCGAACTGCATCGAAACAAGATATACAATCCACAGGCCTTGTTGGTTTAGGACCATTATAATGCAAGTAGAAACAGAAATAAGACTCACTATCAGTTTGTGCTTTCTACAGATTCAGTGACGTTACGTAAGCATATTATAGACATGAGCAGGTATGCAAATTTTGATGCGACATTTGCATGAACATAGAATTTGGAAGCACTTTGTTGTCGTTTGAAAAACTGTAATTATACAGTTGTCTACAACATTTTCTTGGGTCGGTTTTTATTTAATTGTATGTAAAATTCTACGTAAAATGTTTTTATGTATTGCTTGCTAACAATAGTACTTTACAAACAAGTTCATAAAGTAGGTGCTTTGCATTACTCAGGTGTCAAACTCCGCATGCTTATGATTACCTACAAACGCATGTGTATGGTATACTATTTTTTTGATAAATGATTGAAGTAGAAAAGGGCGAGGATAAAATAGTGGAGTGCAGGGGCTCCGCCTGTAAAATAGATTATGAAATAAAAGTAAAAATAGAAAATTATAACATTTATAATGATATAACAGAATAGAAAGAACAGGAAAGAAAGAAGATCGCTGAAAACAATGCATCTATTTTTCGACATTGTAATTGATTTTAACTCTTTTCAACACAGTGTCCTTTGAGAAGGACATTAAATAAAAAAATCTATGGAATATTTCCAACCTGTACTATCCGAATCAAATAAAATGGATCTAGTTACTATTGTTGTTAGCTAATAGAAACAATTTTAGTGTATATAATAATTATAATACAACCACTTTACTATTGCCAAAAAAAAATTGCTAAAATTTCAGCATCATTAAATTGAATTTTTTTCTGTGTTTTGGATTAACCCAAGATGTTCAAAGTCCGTCTATACATTTTGAAGTACCCAAAGTATGAAAAAAAATTTGTCTTAGATTCATATATATATATAAAATTCTATTAAATAGCAATATTATATATCCCCTGTGGTGGACATACGGTTGAAGTTTCATCAATGTATACATACATAGCAACGATATCAAAACAAACAGTTGCACATGTTTTTCCGAAAACTGGTGCCTTTAACTATGTGTAGATAATACACAAAACAAGTCAATTGTAAAAACCAGTGAAAGGTTCAATTCAAATAATAACGTGAGCGCAGTTACAGTGAAACTATGATTGATTATAGATCGATTATATAGTTTCGAATGGTGTTTCTTCAGAAAATTTCTGTAAAAAAACTGATAACGAGGAAACTCCGGTGCTTCAAATTTCAATTATTATCAATGGTGGTTCTAATAAGTTTTATGAAGATAGTTTTGATCATGGTTTGTAATTTGCTACAAATATTAAAAATATTACATACAAAAAGTTTATCAAGGTGAAAAAACCATTCATTTGTAATAAACAGGTTTGTCCATTCATACAATCTGAATTCGAAAATGGCATTTTTTGTGCACCATTAGCTTATTTTTAAGATTACTTTCATTATTTCAAATGAATTAATTTAATCGATTTCTTTCATTACTAATTTGTATACAGTAGATGAAGAAACGAGATTCAGGCCTACAAATCCTAAAGAGTTATAAATATTCTTAGGTTTACTAATGGGTGATTCTTGGCTATTTCAATTGCTCTAGAGACGTTGGTCAATCAATTTTTTTCAAACTTTCCATACTTATTAAATATAAGGAGATAAACATTTTTCCAAATTTCGATGTTAAAATATTAATTAGGACAAAAATTATTAACAAAGAAAAAAACAGTGATAACATTTTTTCAAAAACCCATGTCTCGAAAACTAGTAAAAATGGCTATCTTTTTCTAAATGCGTGAAAAATCTTGTTTTATAAAAATATGCAATACAAAAAAGTAATATATAATTTTTTTCTAAAAGTTATTAATCTTTTTTTTAACAATTGCACATATCTCAAAATTGTTTAATTTAGATTCTTGGTCCGACGTATTTTTGAGTGTTTTCTCTTGAAACATATTTTTATAAATATGAAACTATAAATCTGGATGACTAACAAAATCAAATGACTTTTTTAACAACCGATTTCATTGTTACCTCGAATACAAATAATCTAAAAATGATGTTGGTGAAATGGAAGCATTCCATTTAATCAAAATAATATTTTGTATTTTCGTAAAATAAATAACGTATTACTCAAGATTAGAAATAATGCAAGTCACACTTGATTAGACTCATAGGTAGTATTTGGGTAAATGCGTAATTATAATGTAAGAAAAATGAATACTCATTAAAGCGTAGGAGAGTTTCTTACAATTATGTTCCATTAAATCTACAGAGTACCTGAGCTACCTGAGAAAGTTTTAATTTAGGCCAGGCTTGTAAGAGCCGACTGTCAAAATAGTGTTATTTCTTAGACCAGTACGCGTGTCCTATTAAAGAGGTATAGCAGTCAATGTCAAAAGCTACAAAATCCGAAATTCATAACATATATACGAGATTTATATATATATATACTCAGATCTTGCCCAATGCTGAATCAAATAAAACAATTCGCATTTTCCATAATGCCACTCTCATCAAGTGATTTGTTTTGCCCCATTACCGTTCGCATGTCTATAATATATTCTATTTTTAGCGTCCAAACTTATGTATACATCCGGTTGGCCTACCTTTGACGTTTGTCCCAAACTTTTTTAAGCGAGGACAGTAGGCCAATTTAATTTCTCGCTTTGTTCACTTTTTAATAAAGCACATTTCTGCACTTTGCCTAAAAACTTTTATTTTTACCTTTCGTTTTTCCCGACCATTTAGTTCTTTTTCTTCTCTCTTGTCGAAGCATTTTCAAAAAAATAATTATTATTAAAAATTGAATAATTGTACGAATATCGCAACATAAACGCAATTTCATTTCGTTAAAACGGCATCAAATAATACGGTAGTGGACATTATATATCTTTGTTATTATCTTCAATGGCTATTCAAACTTTTCACGATTGCCGAATAAGCGAAGTACTTTTCAATATTAGAAAAGTTAGGTGGAGCTTTTGAGATCGTAAATATCACGTGCAAACTTTGAGCATATTAAAATCAAAAGGTTAAAAGTTGTTACGAAGATACACTGATTGTTTCACTTTACAAAGCTATAAAACAAGACAATTCTTTAATTTGGCTCCTTTTGCTTTTGTTATTTTTAGTTCTATCGACACTCGCAAAAACTTGTAATTTCTATAATTAATAGTCGTCAACGTTATTTAAAACGTGGCTACAAAATGTTTACCTCAGTAAAAGTGTATGTACTATCAAATACTGTATTCAACACTTGCTACTGATTTTACGACTCTTTATTCATTTTTCGGATTAACACAGTCAATTTATTATTATAAACGTATTAATATATTTATTAAACGAGTTTGTTTAAAATAATTTAGACATTTGTTCATGTATAATTTTGTGAATAGAAGAAAGTAAGAATACGAATGAACGAGGTAAAGAGAAAGGTGAAGGAGGAGGCAAGGGAAGTCGAGATAGCTAGAGCAAATTGAAATAGGACTTTAATCTGCAATTTAAGTTTGTCGAGAGTCTCTCGCGCGCGTATAGCGTAGCGGTTCTGACTTCGCTCTCGCTATACGCTTTCCTCTGTGTTTGTATTGATTTTGAAGTTGGCTCCGCAATGTCCGTTTACTCTTCCAAATGCCACAGTGCAATGAAAAATTAGCTGACCACAGTTAGAAATTGCAGAAAAAATTCACCTGTTCAGTTGTAATTACGCCCAGTCGTGAATACGTTACAAATAAAAACTAAAGTAGAACGTATCTCTTAACTCAGCAATAAAAAATATGATTTTGATCTAACAAGTAACACATATAAAGTTATTATGATTCTTATATTTTTATATGATTCTTATTTTTGCATCCTTATTTTTTGGAAGAAAGACATTTTTCTTATTCGATAATATTGCATAGTTAAGTTAACAATTGTTGCATTAAGCAACAATTTGTTTGTTGCTTAAACAACAATATATTCCCAATCACAATAATATATTCCCAAAACAATTATACAATATATTCACGAATATTTTAAATAGAGGATTTCGTTAAAAATGTTTTGGTATAAGCATGTCTAGTCCATTGTATAAAATGTGAAATATATCAAATTTAACATGCACAGATAGCAGCTAAAGTTAAGCAACGTTTCATGTTATGTATATTCATAATTTATTCAACAGGAAAATAGAGAGAGTTCTCAAGAAAGACAGAGTTCTCCCTAATCTAGGTTTGTACGCGTTATACCTGAACGATACCGTTCTGTCATCAATGCGATTTCTCTCTCTCTCTCTCTCTCTCTTTCTCCTTCGTTCGCGCATCTAAATTCTGGGCAATTTCTAAAGGGTCAATTCAAATCGTTAATTGGAAACGCTTATCGGCATTCGGCCATGTTGCCCACGAGAACATGGCTGAACGAACGCAACGGAGGATTGGCAGGATGCGCGTCCGAGAGACCGAGAGAGAGAGAGAGAGAGAGAGAGAGAGAGAGAGAGATCTAATCAGAGGATCCTCGGTAACATGTCAGCGGCCTCTCAATCGGCGATGCTTCATTAGTACTCAATTAATTGACACGGAGGTCTCACGCTTAGCACCCAAAGCTTATCTTTACGACTAAAAATTGAGCTTTGACGAACGCCAACTGCGATTGCTATTTAGTATGACTCATTCCGATTAAAGCCTTTCAAATAATTCCGAGAGATTATTGGATCTTTCTGATGAATAAAGGTATACATTTTCTTTCAAAAAGTTTATTAAACTCTATGGATAGATTATTTAAAATAAGCTCGCATTGGATTAACATTTTTAATACCTGAGGTCAATCGAAATAGAAAAGGTGGAATGAAATTACTTTATTATATCTTTTTGTATAAAATATCCCATAGTGATTAATTTTACCGTCACATTACTGAGTATATTTTAGTCAATCAGCTCAAATAAATCGATTTCTAGATATTTTTCCTTATCAATGCTTTACTAATCCATTAACTTTAATCAAATAAATTTTATGTTACTACACGTGTTTTAATGGCATAAAGTTTTGAAGGTATGATATTATGTTTAAGTTCTATAAATATTTTCAGATAAATAATAATAATACAAGACAATTAGGTGTATAACGAGAATAAGAGCTGTAATTAATTAAAAAAGAAAATGCTTAAGAAAGCGTTAAACAGATTCGCGCATTTAGGTAAATTGAGTGAGCTATTGGAAAAATTATCTGAATTTACAAAAGCTATCGAGTATGGCTGAACTGTGTAAAACTTTTATTTTAAGGAAAATCTGTAAGGAGGGGTATCCAAGAAAAGAAATTCTTGGATACATATATAGCGTATCAACTAGGGAAACGGAATGCGCTTTCTCGAAGTTGAGGATGTCTCTTTCAAATCTGCGTTTTCTAAGGTCAAAATTATTAGGTACGGTAGTTTCAATTAATATAAAAAATATATAATATCATTAATGATACAATAAAACTTCCACCTAGTACTTTCAAACATGCAATTTCGTTTCTATGTGCCTATGCTCATTGCTAATTCGATATCAAATATATTCAATACAATTAGAATATTATTGTGCTAACGAGTTATTATCCTCAGAGACAAGCCATGATGGGAACATTATCCGTATTTGAAGTCAGACGATTATTTCATTATTTATTTTTATTTTAATATTTTAGTATATTACGAATTAATTGTCCCAAGAATAATATTGTAGTACTTAGTACATTTATGCCGCAGGTCGCTCCCGCGACCCATGATTTAGTTTAAAAATAACATTAAGTGTACAGTAAATAATCAATTTATCAAAACGGTATTTTGCCTTCAGGAGACTGTAAGTTTTGTAAAAAATTCTTATCAAAAAATAGTAAGCCTGGGATTGAATGAATAATTAAGTTAATCCAATTTCTTTCGTTTATTCACGAATTACTGCTAACTCATTGACAAATAAAATGCCAAATTTTTTATGTATTACAGTCTTTTTCAAAGATAGTTTACTATCCTACTTTTGATCAGCGATATATTTGATTGAGTCATAATGCATAACAGTATATTATGGATCATCTTCATAAATACCTGAGCAGATTTGCATCTTATTGTAAACTCATTATTTCTAGAATTAAATAAATAATACAAAACATCAATACATTAATGAGTTATTATTGACTTTTTCTATTTTTCCATGTTCAATGCTTTCCATTCTCTTAACGAAACAGATTCGAATCCTTTTTATTTTGCAATGCGCTAGGAAGTACGTTTCGGGCCATCTAGCTAAAACCATAAAACGTGGGTGCCAGTAGCTGGGCAAACGTGCCGCTTTACAATAGCGTTAGTCCAAGCCATTCCTTCTCTCATTCTCTCTTTTATTTCGTTCTCGCTTTTTCCTGGCCCCTTGTTTCTTTTATTTCATCTCCATCCTTCTTGGCACCCGAGCTTTTCAGCCACACGGTCGGTCATCTCGCACGGGAGCCATAAAGTCTAAAGCGCAAATAGCGAGATATTCGAGGCATGTACGCCGACCAGCTGGTTCTGAACTGAATTTGTAGTTAACTCTCAAATCTAGAGCATGACGACTGCTCACCCGTTTTAGCCCTGCGTCGTTCATCTTTGACATTCCGCGATTTGTTATTCTATACCCCTGGTGATAAAAACCAACGGCACGAGAGATACCTATACCCTTTAGCGGTTTTGAAACGTTTAAATTATGTTGAATTAAACGCAGATTGCGCGTAATTTATATCGATAAATATAGTTTCCGTAAGCACAAACTTAAATTCTCGTGATCAGTATAACATTGAACAGTTGTTGTACGTCGAATAGCTTCTTTAAGGTCTTGACGACATTAAAAATATTATTCATTGTATTAAAATCTGTCTATTGTATTTTCCATAAAATATATTAGGATTGTTCAGAAATTATACGAATCACTGATTTTCAATTATACGAGCCGAAAATTATTCTGGTTGAAACCATGCTGCACTCGAGTGTTTTCACGGTTGAATAGATAAAGTCGAATGCTTTCTTAAAATTTATTGAAATTTATTCTATTACTAATATAATAAACTGTATTAGTAGATATATTCATTCGAAACATCCAATGAAATTAACAAGAATAATACACCAAAATCCCACGTTGACAAAATACTTTGAACCTTGATTCCATGTTCAATCAATAATAATACAAGTACAATTTATGGTGAATTATTACTAATTTGTATTACTGAAAAAGGAACAAAATCGATTTATCCCTAAATAAATACGGATACAAACAGATGAAATAGATATATTACAAAATTAATTTAGCATGAATATATTTGTTTTATGTTGACGCGTTTAGATATGATAATAAAAACATTAAAATTGCTCTGAGTACTTTGTAAAACTTTACAGAATTTTACAGTAAATAGCGACTAAATTTCTTATGGAAACTGTACAATATTAAAATGTACCTCCCAATGAAAACATCTATTATAATGGGCAGACCCAATGAAAATGCATCCAAATACTTTTTAGAATATTTGAACCATTGCAATCTAAAAGTGTAATAAAACAAAATTTAAAAAGAGACAATCTTGTACAGTGAACGAATCTTCTGTATGCGAATAAAATTTCTATAAGTCTAATGTTAAACATTTCTATATATACTAAAAAAATTTTTTATAAGATTTCATGATTAATAAAAAAAACTGATTCTTCAAGAATATTTTATTTAAAAAAAATTTGAGCGAAAACTAACTCTTAAAAATACATTAATTTAGTACCAAAGTTATAAAAAATACTAGTGGAAAGATACGTGGATTTGGTCAGTTAGAATTATCGGCCGCTCGTTGCATCTTTTAACTCTTGTTACTCATTACAAAATGAATTCTTATACTAGCATTTCCCTTGATAGTTTTCAGAGTGAACCGGTCTTGAAGTTTAAATTGATCATGTCCGTGTATAGAGACTTAATTCACCAAAGTCAACTCCCTCTGATCATCCATACGTAAGTCCCACGTGATTGAGTGCAAAGTCAACCGGGAAAACACGTACATTTTCATCACCAGAAGCCAGAAGCGTCACTTTGACGTCAAAGCCAAGTCAATGCGTCTGGTTCAAAGGATTCCATATTTTCTTTTAACGTACAACCATACTGATTGCAAAATTTCATGTAAACCTCGACTTTTTCTCGACGTTTCCTAAGTAGTACATAATTAAAAGTAATAAGTTTGGAAAATTTCCTATCGATACTTTCAATAGAGTTGTAGTACATACAATTTTACATTGAAGCGCAGTTGATGTATTAAGATTTCTAAAATAAGAATTTCACAAGAGTATATTTAATTCAGTAATTTTACTTTTAAAAACCCTTATAGTCAATAAAAGTAAATGCAAATCTATTAAAATACAAGCAGACTCTAGTACCGTCATCACAATAAATTTTTAATGTAAAATTTGTTATTCGCCTTTTTTAGACTTTTCTAGTAAAAATGATAGAGAAAGAAAAATCACCATATAAATTTGATTTAAAAACAACACAAATTTGAATTTACTTTAATTAAAACGGGATTTAATCGATTTATATAAGATTTTGATGACTAGTCTGTCACAGGAATATCAAAAGAGAGTCTGAGCCAATGTTACGTTTTACGCTCCGTTAATACGTACGCTTATGTCCAATCCCTACTCCTTAATTATGAGTAGTAATTTGAACCGCCTTGGTACGGTGTTTTGAGAATCGCACGTTCATAATGCGTGTGAATTTCCCGTACAGCTTTCGAAAATTCCCAAATTTTCCGATTAACATCTTCAAAGATCAATGTGTTCAAATGTACGACAGCTTTCTAGAGCATGCGCTCTCCCGACATGGCACGGTTTTTACACTTGAACATTGGGGATTACTTTGTGAATTTTCTTCGAAAAATAAGTATTTTCCCACCACGGCACGGATGGGGAGTACAGCCTCGAAATTTGGTCGAGCACGCGAAAAGCTGTTACTTCGAGACTTACACATCAACGGCGGCTGTATTGTTCATTGATGACAATAAATTTTTGTTACGCGTGTTGGTGCTTGATGAATTATTCTAACTCTCCTGTGACAAATCATCTCACATTACTCATTCGGAGATCGTTTTTCATATTCGAGTTGGTATTTAAAAAATGTATTAAACATTTATTCTTTCACTCAAGTAACATCATCATTACATTCGTAAATAAACTGCCATTTTCAAGTCAAACGATTATGTAACTTAATTTAGAATTGATAACCATTTTAGTCTAAGTAAGTTAATTGATCAGGCAACATGATTAACTTTTTTGAAAAAATCATATCTGTTAATTTAATTCTTAATCAGAATTCTGATATTCTTGTATGTACATTATATACGCATATACGTACTTATACTTTTACCGATGTGAATTTTATCTTATATGTCATAAAAGACATAATGTCTCAGATTGATTATTCTATACTTCCGAAAACAAAATACTGAATCGTTTTTCATTTTGTTTTTCTCTTTTCCAGTTAGTCTAAACCCACTTCACTTGGTAGTTTCATTCTTTTACATTCCAAGAATTTCTTTTTTCGTTTCTCATTTCTTCATTTCATTTTGTGTATCTATGTACATCCAGTTACTTATACTCCGTCATGGTACTGTATTCTGTTTTGAGAACTTTTCTTAGAATTGGCTTTTAGCTTTTCCTACATTTGATCTTATTGATGTGGTAAACGATGCTCTGATAGTTAAAATTTACTTTATTACAAAAATTATTAATCATTTCTGTACAAAATCTACAGGACGATGATTTTTTGTACCTTAATACTTAAACAATAAAAAATAATTGCAGATCATTTACAAAAAATTTGAAAATTGATTATCAGAGAATCAGGGAGTTAAATGGATGCCAATATTCAAGTCAATTAAAAAGTTATTCAAATGAAATTCAATTGGTTCTAAACTCTTGTCTGCGGAATATATATTGGCAGGTTATCTATAATATAGATAGATAATATAGATAATATAATATAGAAGATAGGCAGGTTATAGCTTATCATTACAGTATGATATAAAAACTATAAAAACCAAGCTTTTATATGGCCGTCGTAACTCACACATTTGATTCCCTTAATACTATATTGTTATTTGAATTTATAAATTTACACGAATGTATTTATATTTTCATTCGTGATATTTTGAAATATAACTAGATGACAAGTTAACATTTTTATAGTTTATAAAATATGAAACCAATTTTCATTAGTATACTCATTTTCATTACTATATTTATTTTTACGGAGTAGAATTGAGACATGACAGTTTCAACTAAACTAGTCATAAGTAGTATTTACGTAAACAAAATATAATCTCAAGGAAAAGTTGATACTCAGTTATTTTTATGCTTTTTTGGCATCGACAGCGCAATGACACTAGATGAGAAAATTCCGAAGATTCTTTAGCAGTTTGTTAGCCTAGCTAGTAGTTGGTTGGAAGATGGCCAGGCCATTGTTATTGAGCGAGCGGAGGCCATCACGCGCATCTTCTATTTCCATAATCTTTTGCTGGCAGTCGAGAATACCACTGCCAACTTGATGCTACAAAACAGGCTTGTAAAGGAGTTAGCACCAGTTTGACAAATTATCGGTCAATAGCCCCTAATAGACCTATTGTATGGTTATTTGAGATATTCAATTCTATAGTGATTTTTTATATTATTAAAAGTTTTTTTACCAGTAACAGATCCTAACCATCGGTTGAACAATAGTAACGAATCAAAGTATTTTTTAATTAGGAAGATATGATGGTTTTAAATTATGCAAGACGAACAAAATCACAGAAATTTTCTATGATATTGTTAATCTTATATATCAAAATTATAATATTATTTTAGCAGCTTTTATACATTTTCTAACCAGATAATTTTACGATACATGTTTTCGAATGAATACGAACAAAGCTCATGTTACTGAAATCGAGTTGACTCTCTCTCTCTCTCTCTCTTTCTCTCTCATACACACACACACACACACACACACACACACACACACACACACATACACACGCCTTTTGCTCTCCAAATAAAAAATAATCTTGTCAATGCGAAAAGAGCTGACTTCAGCATCTAAATCCTCTTGGCGAGAGAACTTCTCGCATTTCCTAATTTACGTAGTTCTCATTCTACTCGTAATGCTAGCACAAGTATATATAGGCTCGGCGGGATTTCGGAAACGAGTTAGAAGAAAGACCATTGCGAATGTAGGTGTCAGGCGAAAAGTTTCGAGTGCGAGACCGAGCTAATCGAATTTCAAGTGAAAATTCAATTCGTACAGGCCAATGGCGAACGAGCGAAATTCGGAGTTTGTTAGGACGCTGTCGTCCATACAGTTGAATCAGCTCACGCGTTATAAATTTAATGCTTTTGATTTCTTGTTTTCTTTTTCATGTTCATGGATATGAATGCTTTGGTTTTGGCGTGCAAAGTTGATGGCAAATTCTGCTGTCAGCAATTACGTGACTTGTCGAGTGTGATAAAATCGTGAATATCAGCGCTCGCCCAAATTTTAACGCTCGCCTCATGTAGAATACTATATATCACTTGCATTTCTGGCTTTTATTATTGATACATTACGTTATGACTATTTTAAAGTTTTAGTTGTAACGATATGAGTACGGCAGTACTAAATGACGAAATAAAATTCAAGTATGATATATATATTAAATATAGTATGATAAATTAAAAAACGAAATGATTTTCTCGATATTAGCGTGACAAAGATTCTGTAAACGGAATGATTTGGCTGAATAATCTCGAATAAACTCATGTTGCAATTTATAGATTTAAATGTTGCGAAAAATAAAGTCATCGTTTTCGCAATAAGGGCGTTAAGAGAGATCTTCTTGAATTATAGTGCTCATAATAGTAAAATAAAAAAGTTATAAACATGACAAACATGAGTATGACAAATCTTTGATGAGGAATCATTAATAATACATGCAATATTATTAATAATGATCATAATATAAATTATATTAACTTCCTAAGTGTGATATACTGATATCAAAAGTAATACTAGATTAATTGTATTAAATGATATATGTTGCAATTATAATTTCAAAAAGGCAACACAATATTATAAAAAAATAAGTTATTTTATCACAAGTGTCTTCTGCATTAAAAACATATAAATACTATGACCTAATAGTTCTGGGTCAAAGAGTAAATTAAATATAGTTTTTAAAACAAATAGAACAGCTGTTGAAAGGCTCAAAGAAATAGATAAATAGATATTAATAAAGCAAATTTAGATAATATTTCTATAATGCAAGAAGAAAATCTTACTGGACAATTTGTTAAAATTATTTTATTAGCCAATATTTTGCAAAAAATGTCAATTAGAAGCCTATTGATACTTTACATTTCGCCCGAGCTTGATGATTAACTTAACCTCTTAAAGCTTATAGAGCATATTTTCACGATTGTATTCTCTGTCGAACGGAGAAATCTTAATTTAAAAGAAGTACTTTTACCTTTATTCTGAATTCTTTTGATTTGGTCACGCCAGACATTTCTCGATCCAACAGATTTCCCGGGTGGTTACCGTATGAAAAAGACCTTGCGGTTAGTGTGAAAAAAGAGCTGATCTTGGCAAAATGGACCGAAAATTTTCATCTACTTTTCGGCGTCTTGCTTTACTTAAGATCAGCCAGCACTCGAACGCTGATTGAGCTCGTCGAAAGTGTCGAACTAGAGTTTTCTTCACGAGTTCTGCTCGATTATATACTAAGTATAGGTAGTGCACGTAAATGTGTGTTGTAATATTTTTGTCATAAATTTGCGTAGAGATCGGCAAATTTTAATTAATTAGTCAAATGAATACTTATCTTTTTTGCATTAATTTTCTTCTGAATTAAACTATATTATTTTAAGTAACGTCAATCTTCAATTTGCGTTTTTAGTGGCTAGAAATTATTTATAGAAAGAATATATCTAAAGAAAGAATGCAAATTGTGTAAATTTACAAATTGTTAATGTTGATCTACGTAATAAATCGATAATATTTTTAAATGTTTTTTTGAACATGTAACTTATTTTTAAAAGTTTTTAATGTGAGGTTTTTGTGTATTTTTATGTTTTATCAAGGGATTGATGTTGTGTGTGAGTATTAATGACACCCAACAAGTAATATGAAGCTAATAAGTATGTGATATGAAGTAATGTATTTTAAGGTATAAACTTGTACACAGACGGAAAACGTGTTGTGCGCTATGCAGAAACTTCCTCAAAACTAGCTTTACCATAATCAATTCTCAGCGTATATTGTAATCCTTTTTCATTTCAATTTTCGCTTTTCCTTCATATTTACGTTTTCTAATTACATTTCTCAATACACGTTTAGCAACAGCATTCTCATGTCCCATAAATTTCATACTCTTAAAATGCAAACTTTAGACTCTTTTACCGAATTTCCAAACACTATAAATATGCAAATCATACATTTTTCGCATTATTCTAATCACTCTTATACGTTTCCATATAATTAGTTATATAATTAGTTATAAAAAACTACTTCCTGCACAATCATCTTATTAATTTTTTTTAAAGATCTTATTAAAGCGAATAGAGATTAAACTATCTAAGAACGTAGAGACGCCATCTTACTTTATAGATTGTCATCAATAATTACAATAATTTTGAAAATGATTTAATTTTTGTTAAGGTTTCGATTGCTGGTAAATTAATTCTTAAATATTTTAATTAAAATATAATGTTGTTTAGATTAGAAAACAATGATTCAAGAATTTGCAATCGATAATAGAAAAAAAATAAGTTTAGAAGGTAAAATAAAAGCTTGGCGAAAATAGGTTTTTTTTTACTGGATACTTTTCTAACATTTTGTCAATAACTCAATAACATAAGGATAATTTAACGAATAACGACTTTAAAGAAACTTAAAAATTCTTTAAGTAGTTACTTTAAAACTTACCTACGATCACAACGATAACGGACGATTAACACATATCACGAGCGTTTCGTGATACGAATTTCAGAAAATCCTTGTCTCACATGTATTTTTCTTGTTCTTTTACCCCGTCCATGTCGCCATGCTCTCTCATCCCTCGTTTCTCCCCTTTGAATAATTTGATACTCACACTGCGCGCAACGTTTGCTCTGGCCACAATTTATGATACAGGTTCGCTTGCTCTTCCTCTCTCTCTCTCTTTCTCTCGAGCTCCCTGTGTACAGTATCCATGTTTACCGGGCTACGTCGTCGCCCGGCGACGAGGACGAGTGTTGGTGTGGACTACTCGTTAAGCAGGGACGTTTTACTCGGTGTGCAAGCTCATACGTGCACACAACTCTATAGTAACTTTCATGTCCAATTCGCTTGCTTTGAAAATGAAGATATAAGACGTGCTTTCATGAATGTTAATAAATATTGATTTTTTTAAGTGTTCAAAACGGTATATTAATTAAAAAGAATTATGATTATTTAAATATTTATCTTGAACAAACTAAATGAATATAAGTAAATGGAAACTTGCTTTTTTTTGATAGTTATGCAATTAAATAATCAGTGGCTACACGTGATTTTGTTAGTATTTTTAAACATATGCAAGATGTCAGTTATAAAGTTAATATGTAATATACATAATTAAAATCAAATCAATATTTCTGAAAATGCATGATTGTTAATTTAATTTGTAAATAAATTTTTCAAACTTTTTCTAATATCAGTTCACAATGGACAACAATACAATTTCAGAAAAGGAAAATATTAGAATGAAGTTTATCTGAACAGTTTATTTCGTAGTATTAATTTATCGGAAAACTAAGATTGCGATCATTCAAAACTTCGGAAAATTTCAGAAAAATATAAGATTGGCAATATTGATTGTTTTGATAATGAAAAGATCGGAAAAATCAATCTAGGCGATATCGAAATTTCGGAATTTCTATAGTTGAAAAATTGAAATTTCGGAAATTTAACTTTGGAATATTTAAAGTTGGAAACTCAAATTTTCAATTGTAAAAGTGTTAGGGACGGGGTGAGCAGAAATAACGAAACTCATACTGAATGTGAACAAAATATTTTATTTCTTAAGCGAGGTATTAACCACCCCTCGTGAGAAAGCCGGAGAATCAGCTATCCTATGACATCGACGAGACAGACCGCCGTCCAGTACTACGCTCGCAGGCGAGTTTACAAGTCAGTCTTAGTACGAACTTAAAGGGTGTGATTGCAGAAGTGTCCGTCTGTACCGACAGCAAAGATCTGAGTCCCCCCCCCCCCCAAAAGCGAGTAGAAAACCGTCACAGTTTTCCGGGGAGGGCATCCCTCATTGGGCCTTATGCACCGCACACAATTAGCCACTCCCCCGCGCATTCTCACATGCTCTCTCGCTCGCACTCACACTTGCCAGCCTACCGGACCACAAGTCAGCTTTGCAGCTTCCCTGTCCCGTATCTGAGTGACCTGCAAAACCCGGAAGCTGAGCTTCCCGCGAGGTCTAACGGCCTCCAAGAGTTAGTCTCTGGAGCCAGGAATGGGCTTCACGGCCACGACAACGCCTTTGCGCTCGTGCACGTTACAGGGCTTGCGGAGCAAAAGGAGAGAGGCATGCTCCCAAATATATAAATAAACGTTAATCATTTCAAATTGTCTTCCAAATACAGGCATGTCACTCCTGCGTTCACAACTAACTCGTTACCTCTCCAATACAATTCGCTCGCATCTTTTATTGTTGCCGTCGCGAATCATACATTTTTACCTATTTTAAAATTTTTTTTTTTTGATTGAATTATGTCGCGCCCGACAAAGATAGGCTAGTTTTCCGTGGTTCACACATGTTTATCACAGTCTTCTGTAAACCTAATAGCATGCATGTGTGCTTGGGGTTTTCCCGGCGCTATTACAATGATAGCGACCGCGAGAAGAGTTTTTTGTGATATGTGAGCTTTGATTTTTCCAAAAGTGGGTTTTTCCAAGTCTAGCGCGATTCAGCCCTACCGACATTCCGAACAAAAAGCAGTAATAAAGATAAATTTCAATTATAGATCAGCCTTTCAATTGTAAAAGATACAATCTTACATGTTAAAGCTATTTGCTGTTCTGGCACAGTCATACTGGAGAGTAGTGCTATATAGCAAATACTTTATAAGAAATTTGATTAAAGTTTACTTGAATCACTTTCAGTCTTTTTAATAACCTCAATTTTTTCCATTCTCTTTCCGAATTCGTAAATATTCAAATGTTGCGTTTCCAAATATTAATTTTTCGATATTTCCATTTTTCAGCCACTATAATTTTGAAATGTTTGTATCGATTACATTAATCTTTCCGATATTTTTATTATCAAAACAAGAAATATTGTGAATTTTTATTCTTCAACATTTTTAAGTTTCTGAATTTTTGAATTTCTGAATTGTATGCTTCCCGATATAAAAAATTCTGATAATCTTCGTTCCAATATTTTCATTTTCCGAAATGTTAAGGTTGCCCTTTACAATTCGAGCCGAGTTGAGAGTAGTGCCCCTCGAAAACGTTTTAAACTTTCGAGGATTCCTATTTTGCTGGATGAACACTTAACGGAGCGCACGTGAATTGGCGCGATCTTGCCAGGAGGGGCTCGAGTAGAATGACGCCAGTGGCGTTTATTGAAATAGAAGAGGGGCTGTTTATTATTCACTCTTGGCTGTGTGTTGGGTGCTTTAAACTTGCCCTTTTTTATTGTTTCGAGGGATGAATTGGTGTGCAAGGTCCAAAATGATTTCACGAGGAGATTCTGCAGGGATTACGCTGTAAATATCTTTTTTTTATTTTAAAGCTTAGCCGAAAAATTAAAAATATGCTTAGGTAATTTGTTATGCATTACTGAAATACGTGTTGATTTATCAATAATAGAACGAAGGTTATAAAACAGAGAGCCCTTTTTATAATGTATCGAATTGTCCAAGTAAAGTTTACTGTCACCTCTATAAGATTGGTAGATGTAGTATCTTTTATCTATTCCCTACTCTTAGATCGTAAAAAGTATAATTTTTTATTTCAGCACACTTTAATTAAAATAAGTTTTTTCCCACTATCCAATTTTTTTACACGAGAGTTTTCATATTAAAATGTTATCTTTATACCCAAGCAACATTTTTTAAGGCGAAAAAAGCGATGATAAATACCGTATCTGCTAACTTGGCATTTTTTCAGATTGATTTTCCGAAAGTTGCTGGTGTCATCGAGTTCACGGCTTTAAAAAGTTTTACAGCCATATTCTTGAATTTCCCATGGGTCGTCAAAAGGTTGACGAGTAGTATTTTTTTTCTTTGAATAAAGATCTTATGTACTCATCTGAAATAGTAGTAAGACTGTTTTTTAATATCTTATTTGAATTACTATTACGTTACTAAATACAACGTCTCTGGAATAATTTCACTTTTAATTTTTCAAATAAAACCGGTCACAACAACGAAATTGTATTTTTGATAAAGCAGTCAAGAAATATTGATAGGAACTCTAATTACAGTATTTTTACATTGTTCAAAAATATAAATGTCCGAAAGATTAATTTTGATGACGTAGTTACAAGAGCTTCGTACCAAATCGATGTTGAATTTCAGGTAAAATTGCTGAAGTCAATTAAATATGCCTCGTAAATGATGAAATTGTTTAACATGCTAAAGCGCTGAAAAGATTCTCGAGCGGTAAATTATTAAACCTTTATCATTCGCATCGGCAATAAAATTCGATAAGTTAAACGATTCCTAGCAGCCAGAAATCAAACGCAGTAGCGTGTATCTCGGTGGTTATCGCAATAATAAATTTTTCAGTAACAAATCACGTCGCACCTCGGAATTAACGTTACCAAAAACTGATAATAACGTTATTGCAACCTTTCCGCGGACCACTAGACTTAGAAGCCAGCGGTCGGGACGCATTTTCAAGTGGCATTCTGTGCGCATTCTCGCGCAGTTTTGCCAGCATGGAATTTTGCATTGACTCGCTGCTAATACCCGCTTCTTCTCTCGCTCTCTTTCCCTCATCTGTTTGCATAAGTGCATGCTCTGTTTTTGACCATTTTCACGTTTATAACTTTTTAAATTGATTCAGACTTGATACGAGTTATATGCGCACACACTAGCTGCATAAAAACTGATAGATTTAGGATAATGCACTAGTCGGTTATACAAGCGTGAGTTCCTCTTCACATGAGATACGGTAATCGAACTTTTGTAGAAACTATGGGAAAATTGTTACTCTCGTGTTTGGTCTGAATTTCCAAATAGTACTATGCAATACAACTTAATTCTAGAAATCAAGTTTATACAATACACTGTACAACTTGATAGTTACATTTCATTCATATTGGGAATTTTATTTAAGAAATCTCTTAATAAAACTTTTTGAGAAAGAAGTAAACTACGTTGAACAGATTATCAAAATGATTTGATATTAGTCATTACAAAACTACCAACAGTAGAGTTATTTAATAACAATTTAATATTAACATACAAAATGCATTTTAATAATGAACTATGATAAATTTTAAATAACACATTTAACAAACTATCACTTATACTAAAAAATGTATATTTCACCAAAGAAAAAGGCAACTTGCATTGTTGTACTATTCTGGTTATATCTTTTTGAAAACAAAAATTACTGACAAAGAATTTTTTTAGGCATACAACGACCACTGAGAAAGGCACACGCACGCGAGTTTCGTATAATGAGTAAAGCTCAACATAGTATACGCGCGCGTTGCAGTAGCATCAAGCTGTTCTTGTAGTGCTCCTACGGTGCGTGTATGATAGAGAGAGAGAGAGAGAGAGAGAGAGAGAGAGAGAGAGAGAGAGAGAGACAGGGGCTTCATATTACATTTTGCACGACGCGATGCAAGTACCGCCCTCTTGAATTTATTTTCTCGTGTCACATATATAGAGAAGGGGCAGCCGTTGAATATCTCGAACCATTTATCGGCCTGACAAGTGTGTATACATATGAGGCAATGCAAAAGGTGTGACGAGTGACCCCTTCACTAGTCGTGGCACGCGTTAACCTAGATCGTGAGAAGTACTCTGTTCACCGATTAAAGCCTTTTTATGTTCCTCTTATTTTCACTTTGCTATTCGTGCAGCGAGTTTGCAATCACGTGTATTCGAGAATGCGCTGGTCATAAAGCATCATCATAAAAAACAATTTTTTTCCAGCAATATTTTTGTAATTCTGTGTAAAATATTAATACTCAAGAATTAGTTATTAAATTGAAAACGTTTAATAAGAGATGTAAAGTAATACTTATAAAGACATACACAGTTATGATGATGATATATTCATTTAATACAATCATATTCGATATACGAGTATCGAATTAGAATGTATCGAGTATTATTTCATAATGGCTGTAAAGGAACATAATATTTACTTAAAAATATCTTGCATCGCGGCAATAGGATGCTGTCGTTAGGTAATAAAATCTCATAGGCCATCTTATATTGAATAATATTTACAGAGTATTTTGTACGAAAAATTAACTCCATTTATTGGAAGAAAAAAATTGTTTATATAATTTTAATGATTTAACGCCAAACTTTCGATAATATTACTCAAGCAATTAGCCAGCGGGTATTCTAAACTAAACTAACAAGCATCTGTAAGATACTATTCTTGTTATTTTTAAGTAACAATCTTCTATAATTTATCTGACAAGTAAAACCAATGTTATAAAATGATAATTACTAAATTATATTTTCAACATTTTGTAATATAACTTCTTCACGAATATGTTGGTTCGTCAGTTTATTTTATTTAAATATTCATCATGCTGCTATATATATTCAGAATGGAGAAAAAAGATGGGAATACCTGATTATTTTTTAAAGGAAGTGAAGTTTAGTTATCGTTTCTTTTGTCATTTTTTTCTGTTTTTTCGAATGGACCAATATAAATACTTGACTTTCTCATAATCGTATTTAACACTTTTGTATTTTTTCAATAATGAGTCATTTTTCAGGGCTAAAAAATTAAGTATTTTAATACTATTAAGATCATATCCGGATGAAAAATTTTCTGTAGAATTCAAATCTGCAACAAAAAGTAAGGGTTTGTAATGGAAATGTTTAAGTTGGGTCCGATTTTGGACCATTTTTTTAACGGAACATATTGCAAAAGAAACATTGTAGTTTACTTAATTTTACTTTTCTCAAAACTCGTCAGGTGATTCCATTTTTTCTCATCCCGTATATTATTGGTTTGCAGAGATAGCATGTCTAAATTATATTTTAATCACAGTAGTCAATAAAAGAGCCAAATAGAAAGTAACATGCTAGAGGTCGCAATAGATTGAAATTAAGTGAATGTTGACAATCGTTGGAATTGTACGCAAGAGTACTTCTTGATACAAAACGCCTAAAGCGGGCTATCCAAGTATGGTGAAATCGTCCCCGTAATGAGTAAACGGCTGCTGATGCGTGAAGCTGATGCCAATGGGTAATTACGCCGTTGGTCAACGTTTAGAGTCGCAGTCGAAAACAATCGTTCCGACCATTTCAATTACCCCGTTGCGGCATCGAAATTCCATTTAACGGAAAGCTCGTTTACATAATATCTTTGATCAAGATGCAGGACAGCAGTTGAAATCAGCATTTAATTTACAACAATGACTTGAAAATGAAGCTCTATACTCATGTAAAAGTAAAGACAACGATGGTTGTACAATTCACTATAATGGTCTTCAACAAATATTTTGAAATAATTTACTAAAATTGAAATTTAGTCTTCAGAAAATTAAATCACTAAGTCTGACTATATGCATCATATGAGTTGAACGTACAACAAAGCCGAATTTCTAATAAAAAATTAAATAAATCTTTTATTGAATACAGTATTTTTTACATTTTTTCAATGTGATTATCTTATAAAATGAAAATTTTCATCCTTATGTGTATAACTTTTACAGATTTTCATAGTTATATCGACAAGAAAATAAGACACACTATAAGACCACGTACGTGCAAACTTGGTCTCTTCAAATATATTAAAGATTGTTACTATGGGTGAAGTCTGTGCCTTGGAAGATATACAATCTAAAACTGTGCAGTCATTTATGCAGGATGATTTCATTAAATGCACTTAAATTTCGTAAATTTTCTATCTCTTTTTTGATAGTATATTATATAAATGTTTTTGAAGTCTATACTATGTTTTGATTTTTAATGATAAAATATAACGAATTTGATTAATTTGCTTCGTATTTGAAAATAGTGATTTCTTTTCAGTAGAGAAATTAGTGTAAGGATACTTAATTCATCAAATACTCACCTTTCAACGTATCACTGACGTCATAGGCAAGCGGGGAAAAAGTTTCCTCAATTATATTCTGATGTACGTCGAAAGCAGAGAATACGCCAGCAAATCCGGCTTCATAAACAAATCCATCAGAACAATGCGAGACAGCCGGAGAGTGGCAAACTGGAAATATCTGACTATCGATTCGTCGGGCGTTGGTCCCGCAATGGAAAACAGTGGGGAAGTAGACAAAAATTTAATTGACCTCGTTTTCCTTTCGACCTCTTTTCTTGAACGTTTTGGTGACGCCAAGCTTAATTTATCACGAGCGCCACACGTTGACGCTCTGTAAAGGAAAATGGAAAAGAAGAGGCGACGAGATCACGAATTCATCTCATACTACTTGTATTTACTTTATATATTTTCCAAAAATTTTAAGTTTAATAACAAAATGAATTCTGTTCTATATGTTGTTAACTGTTCGAGAAGTACAGACTATTCTCTTGTCTTATTTACTTTTTTGAAAGTTGTCGTTTCATTGTTATGTTTATTTTTTGTTAAGTTATATAAATATTATAATAACATTAATGTGTTAAAATCCGATAGCTAGCTATGTAATGACCATGTTATAAACTGCTTGACGATAATATCGATTGATCCATTAAATAATAAATTGGTAACTCAAAACCAAATTTTCTGTTTTGTGTGTTAGAATTCATTTTGTTCATTGTCGGCACTCGACGGAATATGACGAAACCTACCTAGGAATCAAGCATACATATTGCTCGAATAGAACTTGTACAGTTGTATTACTGGGACATGAAGGTTAAGTAGCCATAATGACAGAATCATGCTACACAACCGCCGATACGTCAGGGAACCGACGGAACTTGTCGGAACATTTTTAGAAACCGAACATATATATATAGTAATAAAACTACGAGATCATATGCGAGAAAAAACACCTTTCAACCACGAACTTAGCTTATCTAGCAGAAGAGTTCATCTTGAGAAAAATTTTCCGTTGTTACCAATTACTTGATTTTCGTGTTTTTAAAAATAAATCGATAGAAAGACTGCGTAGGCATCACTAATTTTGTTGCGATTGTACAGAGTTTTTCGCTAGGATCAGATAGTCTTTGTTGACGTTATTTAGTGAAAAATAGCGGAGTACCATTCTTTGATCACGGCTACTTAATCCTTCACGTGTTAAACAATACATTTGTACTAGTTCTGCTCGAGCACTATGTATGCTACATCCTTATGATATGTATCAGTCGATTAAAAGTATCAAGAAAATTATCTCTTACGAATTAGTTTTGTAAAACCGAACATGACAGATTGATAAGACTGATTTAGCTAGTGTTGAATTCTAAAGAAAATTCTCAAGTCGCTCCCGTAGAATTAAATCCCCATCAAAAGTTTTTCACTAAACATAAATCATTCTTTATTATTAAACAATACAAAAATCATCAGTGTTGTAGAAATATAAGAAACACAATATTATCAAAATAATCGACTTTAATATAGAAAAAAATTACACAGTAATAAAATTATTTGGCTAAAATATAATTACGTACTATAGGAATGTAAATACATAAATCATAAATACGTATATAAATATAAAACGAAAACGTCTAGTTTAACATAATTCAACTAATGAAAAGAACTTCACATATTATTATAAAATCTTTTTTATTCATATACATAGTGAAAATCAAAACACACATCAACTGTTTATATAATCCATTTCAACATTAAAATGTCAAATATTTTTCAGCTTTGTAAAAGAACAAAATATCATAGAACTTGTTGCTTTAATAGACGAATGATTTTGCATGGTACACGTTTATTTCTCTTGATAATATCATTAAAGTTATTTCATATTATCACAATTTTAATTAAGGTAAACATTGGTATAATAATTAATTGAATATAAATTTCAATAATAACATTTACAAACTTAAGTTTCATCCAAAATGTCAGTGATTTGATCAAATAATCAACCTCACGATACATTATTTTTCTTTATCTGAAATATACCATTTCGATCGGATAAATTCTATAATATTTACAATATTTTTTAACAGAAGTCAATTTTCATAATAACATTTTTGCTAAGAAAGATAAATTAAAAGATTTCACATGTCTTTGTTTGTATAATATACTTACAATATTCTAAGATTATAACTAAGTTGTTACGTTTTTATTTACATGTTATGTATACTTAAGATTTCTAAAGCTCCTACTTTGACTTTTTAAATAAATAGAATCACAATTCTCAAAATAACTTATTTTATAAGAATCATGTAAGGACCATTATCAACGTAAGCATTTAATAACGTAAATTTGCCATTATAATTGAATCAGATCATTTTTGTATAGGAATATATAATAATAAAATAAATAGTCGCAGATTTTACGTTTTTGTATCGAGATGCTGAAAAATGCCAAATAATTTGGTCAACAATTTTTTTCAAAAATGAAATATATTTACATATATCAACAATTCATTTATTTTACGCTAAAATATCCCGCTGGATTAATAGAACTTATGATTATTTATATATAAGTTTATTTGACAAATCATGCATTTGCTCAGTCTAATAAGATTTTTTTTGTGTAACGATGTCATGTCAGTATCTTTGAAATATTTACAACTTGACTATCGATTCATTCAGTAGCTGTATTATAAATAAAAAAAATGAAAAAATTAAATTTATAAAATGTGTATACTTAAATGAGTTTAATTTTTCTTTTTGTATATAAGTGATTTATTTCCTTTTAAATTATTACTTTACCATGGTTTCCGCAGTCTTTCTATAGATATATTTGAAACAGTGATCAAAATAATTTTAGTATGAAATTCACACCACAAATGTTGTCGTACATAAACAATTTATGGAGATCTGTAAACGTTAACATTTAGACTTTTTATTATTTTTTTTGCATTGAATTATTATTCGCGTTAATATATGAATAGGTTTACCGTAAATAAATTCAAACAATCAGTGTTTTTCTATAAAAAGACATGAAACATCAACGTCAACAACCTCAACTTTAATAGATTCAATTAGTCATAGGTTTATTTAGCAGTTCTTCAAAAGAACTAAACAATCCAAATAATAGATAATAACAATTCGAATCACGTTGTAAAAACAAAAAGTTAATGAAAATATAGACGGTTCGAAATTTCATAGTTTTGGTGTGAGTATCATGCAAAAAGCAAACTATCGCTGAAATCTAGTAACTTCAACGAAAGTAGAGATGATAATAGAAATAAAAACCCACTCACGCATATTATACAAAAAATATTCTTCATAATGCGAATCCATGCCACATAAAGGCTTTGGAGCATACTATTCTGCTGCCCTCTCAAGTCTTCAACTATGGATACACGATTATGTTTGTAAGTGTATCCTCTATACGACAAGGGGGAGGAGGTGTAAGATGTTATACATATCAGGGTTATCGAGGGATACGTTTGCATGTATGCATAAGTCGGGTATACAGGCGTAGTAATTTAGGCTTACGATTTTTATAAGCTGATGGACCAAAACAGTCACGCCTTTAGTTTCTGTTACGTACTAGCTTGTTAAAACGCCAATAAAATATGAGGCTGCCTTATCCCTCTTGTTAAATGCGATTAACAAGATCGCCTGAAAGAGGTCTTATTCGTTATCTTTATTGGTTTCGATTTTTGTATGTTCAGATTTTTGCGTCACTTTCTCGGAACTCTAGATGCATTTTAATGTTTAAGTCTCACATCTCACACTTTTTAATGTTCATCGGAGTTTGTTAATACTCTTAATTAACTATTAAGTCTTTGACCTTATTTCACGTGCGTGCACACCAGGGACTTTGTTCTAGAATGTTTTCCACGTTATATACTTATCAATAAATTCCGAGTTTTACACCGAGGATATGTACAAAATGATGAGAGACACCAATAAACAGCTAGATGATAGGATAGGTCCCGCTGTGCCCGTCTGCATTGCCTCCGGTCGCTCGCCTGTAAAAGAGATTGATTTTTGTATAACACTCGTTCCTGAATATATTGTTTCACATGATTTATCTCTTGTTTTGGTCATTGTAGCTAAAAATAATAGTATTTCGGAAGTGACATTGACAATGTCTCTATTATTATCCTTATACGGATAATCTTTTTACTTTTTTAACGAATTCGATGTATAAAAATATCAATATTATGTCAATGCCAATGATAAATATTTCTGTAAATATAAATTATAAAAGATTCCAAATAAAGAATATGACCCAATTTTTAAGTATGTATAACAATTATATTTACTTTTACAGAGAAAACAAGAATTTTACAGATTTAGTACAATATTGCTTTTTGTAGTAAAAATTTAAATAATTAAATTTAAAATATTACGGTTTTAATCGGACATTTATTGTTTCATTTTTAAGCATTAAAATTTAATATCAGGAGACTTTGCTATAAGTTTGAAAAAAACTATTACAAATCAGATAATGCAGTTAGTTAAGAGTAGTAATAAACAAAATTTTTTCACTAATTAACGTCTAATAATCTTAATATATAGTGTTACCAAAAACGATTTTCAAATATTTTCCACGATTATGCATATGATAGACGAAGAAAAGAATTTGTTATGGATATAACAATTCTTAACTTTCAACTCTGTTTGATGGAAATTCCCAAAACAACGATATATTATCATCGTACCTAAACAAAGTAACATAATCCATAATAAAGTTTTCTATCTTCCATATGTTTACGTTAACCGCCTTAAGTTTTCTCAAACTTCTAGAAGCCATATACATTCATATAGACAATAAGAAAAAAGGTGGGCTAGTAGAATATATTTAGACGAGAAATATAATAAAAGTCAATAAAAAAATAGAATAACAAGATTCGTCGAAGCCACATAAGCGAGTTGAAGTCATTGAAGTATCGCGATACTTTATATTTGCAATATAACATACATTTCTATTATGCTAATTCGCAAAGCCAGTTGCGAATAAACTTTACCTAACGTGACGTTTACCTAAGCAAATGCCTTGCCCTTTCGAATCGCCGTCAAATCTATTCGTCCCGTTTCTACGTCTCTTTTTTGACTCGGTAACTTGTACTCCACTCTAGCGAATTAATGAAAGAGAGAGAGAGAGAGAGAGAGAGAGAGAGAGAGAGAGAGAGCGTGTGTGAGGTATAAAATGTAACACAGTATTGGGTTAGCCAACATAGGCGATGGTAATCGATATTGCGTGAGATCAAGACATAATAATTTATATCTTGATCTCAAACAATATCAAGATTCATTTTTATGAATGGTCTTAATTTATGAAAGAAAGATAGGAATAAATGTATCTCTAAACATTAATAATTTATAGAAATACTAAAATGGAAACATTTATAATAAGATTCCAGACAAATTTTATTTTTCTGAGTTTACTAACGTTATAATATTGGAATAATTCATATTTAGCTTTATTCTTTATCGAAAATCTATGCATTGTTTTTTTACATTCTCAATTCTCTTTCCAACCGCATAAAGCATTACCTGCATCTCTTGGTTCTGATCATTGAATAGAAAACTGCATTTCCCAGTAAGTTATCTTCTTTCTCAAAAAAGAGATTAAGATATTTGCATTGAAAACGAAGCACAAAGGCAAACAAAGTGGCGTGACATAGACGCGTCAGCTGAGCCGTCATGCGGCGAATACTTTGCAAAGAAAAAAAAGCGACGCTGAAATTTCCTCGTCCGCTTTAACAGCAGCATTCATACCACTTGCAGCGGATAAAAAGTGTACGAGAACAAAAAAATGTGCACACACTCAAGCACATAGTGATGTACTACAAGACGAGCAGCTTTCTTTGGCGAGTGTATTCGTTGTGGCAGCAGCACGTCTTTCCACAAAAGCGAATCGAAATGCAATTTCCGGCGGTCCTCTACTCGCTGTATATATACACGTGCAAACACGCGAGTCTCTACGGCTAGACGTCGTAAATCTAATGTGAAAATTCCGCAACGTCTTCCCAAGCTTTTTGGCCTTTGGCTGAATGCTTGCTCGACCTTTATGCGCGTCATCGAAAATTTTACGAGTCCCTCCGCTCTCTCGCCAACACTAGATGCTCGATAATGAGAAAGGATGCGCTGGCGAAAAATACTATTCTTCGAGGTCGTCGTTGGCATTGTGTCAGACGGCGTATTCATTGATTCTTTTCATTGCGAGATGAGCATGGGCTCCGGAGAATTACAGTAAAGAGTAAAATCGATTGAAAAATTGAATTATGGTTTAGATCGATTGAAATTTATACCTTTTAAAGTCATTTACAATTTTCTCTTTGTTTATTGGACAGCGAATTTACTCTTCATTATTAAACACGATTAATTTTTTTAATTGCAAGTCACATTTTACGCCCTATCTCTAAAATGAAAAATTGTTGCAAGAAAAACTTTGACATGAAATATAGTAAACAGAACGAAAAATATATTTTGCTCGTATACCTGTAGCGTAACAAAATTTAAAACACTAGAAGTATCATCAAAGAGTATTTTCATTTTCTTTTTTTTTCTCATACAAATGTTGAAAAACTAATACCAGAAACTTATCAACTTGTTATATTACTGAAACTTGTATGATGCCAAGCTTGTCTAGAAACAATCACATAGAAATGGAGACAACAGTAAGAAAAAGTTTTTCTGTCACATCTGTTATGCTAATCCTCATGACATGTTTCTATGTACATGCAGGGTGAGGTGGGGAGGGTGTTATTTTCAGAAGCTTGGCATGCACCTAAACTCACAACGTGACAAGTTGGCTACATAAAAGCTGCCGGTAAATCATCGGGAGTCCCAGAGTGAACGTACTGAAGGGGTGAAATGAAGAAAAAGGACAGGGAAAAGGGGATCACTCAATCAGCGTTGATACTCACCGTTGAGAACATGCACTCTGATGGAAGAGGAGTTGGCGTTACTGGGTTTGCACTTGTACTCCCCGGAGTCAGAGGGCTGCGCCGCTTGTATGAGTAGCCAAGAGGTCGTGACGTCATTGCCCTTCTCGGTTATCACAGACACACCACCCCTGGGACTGTCATAACTCATCACCACATCGTTGTAGTACCAAAATATGTAGGCTGGTGGCTCCAAACTAAACTGGATCGCGCACGTTAAGTTTATTGTGCTACCCGCACCTACATAAAGCTCTGGACCACCAAGTATCGTCGCCGTAGGCACTGAAACAAAAACCAAGACTAAGTCTGATGGCGATTCGAGTGTATCTAAGTAACCCTTTATATATGTGTATGCCCTGACTACATGTCTAAACTTTGTACGAGCGACCTGCCTGATCTCTTTACAAAAGCTTGTTGTTCGACAGTTTCCTTCAACAAGGTTGCCCAGACCTCACACAATTGCTTTATATACGTTCTTAACTACTGTTTTTGCTCGTATAGTTTCGAGCAAAGATTTTCTTACTCTTATCTCGTTCACTCTCAAGTTATTAAAACCGTACATAATCATACTATGACAAATTAATATTGCAACGTAATATCTATCTGAAATCAATTTCAAACCACATTTATTACACTCAATAAAAATGAGCGAGGATTACACTAAAGAAATAACTGTAATAGCATTCAGTATAGAAACTGTTTCGAAATTGTGAGAACGGTAATTGATATTGAGCAAATGCGGATACAGTAGCGACTGTCACACAATTTTCAGCAATATTTTTATCTCAATCTCTAAAACTGCTAGGCAATAAACGTGAATTTCACACCTACTTTATTCTATTAGCAATATTTATTAAATCCTTATAGCGGATTTACTTAAAAATAAAATGATCTTACCAACAACACTTAAATGATATTGATGAGATTTAAGTGGGATTGTTGATATCTGGCATTCATAAATTCCAGCATCTCGTACTTGAGTCCACTTTATGCATAAAGTCCATTCTGACCATTCATTGTTCGAGCCTGTGTTTGGTTTGTGCAATGCTTGAAAACGTTGATCACTTGTGTAAGTGTATGCGCCAGCAGTCAGTATGTGAATATCTCGATGTCTCACCCACGATACCTATAAAGAAAAAAATAATCTCCATGATATCATTTGTATAGATAAATATGTATAATATACTTAAAAGAGATTACATTTTTAATTATAATTATATTAGAAATTTTATCAGATCTCTTCGGAATATCATATTGACAATGTGTCAATATCATATATTATAGTATGGGTACTGTTGAATTTATTTTGATTCCACATAATGAGAGCTACGGTATATAATACGTATACAAACAATATTAACATAATACATACTACGAAATATGTTCTCTGAGTATTTACGGAGTTCTCGAGCTTGACATCTCAGAATATAGATTATTTCTTTTCATACACAAATGTACAATACTAAATATTCAAAATTGCAATCCATGAATGATTCGACATCATAAGAAGAAATATGATGATAATTCTGATAATACATTTATTTATAATAAAAAAGTTATTGAATTAAAAATAATTAATTACATATTTATTAAGATAAATTTGTATTGACAAAATGGTTTGAACACTTTTGGCTTGTAAAAATATTCCATAGACTTGGATTATAAGAAATTTCATGAAAATCAAAATGGTCGTTTAAAATTATAGAGACTAAATTATTCTACTCAATTAAAAATAGTCCTAACAGAGCTATAGAGAGTTTGTTTGTCTCGTTTTTTAAACCATCGAGAACTATTGAACTTCATTTGAAGATAAAATAGTGACTACTTTTAAAAATAACCGAAACTCAAAAAAGTTGGAACTTTTCCACTTTTCACTTTAAAGATCGCAAAAGTACGTTACATATCGACTTTTTTCATTTCCTTCAAGACGGTTTGTTTATTACTCGTCCGTAACTTACACGGCTTTACATTATCAGCTAAAATAGCAAGTTCGAAATCACCTACGTAGCGAAAATATGACTTCGAATTCAAGAGGTCACGGGACAAACGAAGTAATTACGACAATGATAAATGTCTTTGTGTAATGAGCGTCTTGCGTTATTCCTGTTTTGCGAAACATCTTGTATTTTGCCGTCCATTATAGATATTACAAGATATCCAGAATAGTTATTTAATTTCAGGATATAGTATAAAGGGTCGATATTTCTTTGGTATATTCAGCGATCGAAAATGTATTAAGGATACAAAATGAAAACTAAAGAAAAACATTAGTTAAAAAAATCAAACTAAAAGTTTCAATGAAAACTTGAATATGTTATGTCGCCAAGAACTTTAGCAAGAATTTTCCATCTCAGACATGCCAGTACTCATATTTCATTCCAACTGTGTATGTTCTTAGTAAAATGAATTTCGTGAAAGTCTAATCCGACAATTAGTGGTCTCGCTACTTTACAAAATAGCACAGTAGAGGAGACTGCATTAAAATTCAAGTTAAATGTTACGCTAAGTTTTAATCTTAATTAAATTCTTGTTGATCGAAAAAAGTAAGCAAGTGAAATAAAAAAAAAATTTTTTTAAAAGGATATATACTTTTGAATACCGTATATCCGGTAAACATAAAAAACTGATAAAGTAAGATAATGTCTTCTTAGAACAGCAAATTCTGTAATGCAATCAGTTTACCTTTAACGGTAACTGATCCTATGGCAAGATTTGCGTACCACCGGGAATACAGCTTTATCAATACATACATACATAGACTATATATACTGAAAAAGAGAAGTAGATTGTCGCTTTACAGCCGCATTGCCGGATTTTCGAATCACTCGGCCGCTTGGACGTGCCCGTTGTACAAACCATTAACACTCACAATGGCCAGTCGCGATTGGGCGTCTATCCTCTCTTCATTGCTTGTAATTTCGCTTCAACACGCGTCCTTGCATATTCAAGTGTCCTGTATCCCTCGTCTTTTTCCGCTTTGTGTCCGATTGCAATTAAAGCCATTCTCTTAGCTAGATCGGCTTAGACGCGGACGTGACTTTAATCATCAAAAGCCGCCTCGCTCGTTGCCGCAAATGCTAAGCCGATTCAGCTCTATCTGTTTAAGTATCTACAGATTTTTGCTTAGTTCGACATTTCCATTGGAACTAGTTATTCAATTATTACATTTTTGTTATTAATATTAAACAATTCTATAGAGTCGATGCTAACAGTTTAAACAGTATGCTTTGTCTCTTCAGAACTAATTAGATTAGCTTGAGCAAATGTTCGTTTCTACTTGGATGAGCAATTACGGTAGTTTTATTAGTGCAAACATGACGTACTTTTGAATCTCTTAAATTCTGAGTTCAATTATTTCATTAATTAGTTAGAAATAATATCTCATTGATTTATATAATCTTAAAGCTAATTCAGTTTACAAAAACTTTGTACCCTGATTTGTTTCCAGTTAATTATAGATCTACATTATTATTTAATAGTGTATAAGCCAATTTGGATGGCAGTCTAACTTTCGGGATAAAAAATGAATTTTTCATAGATTTCGATAAAGTGTTTTACTTGTTGAAATAATTTCTGTGTCAATGGTAAATTTAAACAAAAAAAAGTATCTTAGTATAACGTAGAGGATGCAGTGTAAAATGTCGTTTCTCGATATTCTTTATTATATTAATCTTCATAGAACCAATACCATCGGAATAATGCACATCGTTTTATTTATCTTTTTAAATATACGCTTATATAAATAAAAAATACATTCTGGGATTTTCTTTATCGACTTATCGGTTAAAAACCTGTTACATGAGCTTATGTTGATTAATTAACAATAAGCTTAATAAATAAATTAAATGCGCTACAACTGCCTCGTAGAAAACATTTATAATATTTTCCTGTTGTGATATTTCGATATTAAGATTTCCTAGCGTTTCTCAGCCTACATTTATTGTTATAAGATTTACATGAATGTTCTTATCTGAATTCAAAATATAATCAATTCTATTATTATGACAATTTTCAAACTATATTATAAACATAATAAAATGATAACTCCTAGTCATGTAACTATGAAAAAGTGCATGTATTTAAAATTTTCTTAAAAGTATTAATTACATTAAAAAATGAAAACAGGCATCAATTAAAATGAGAATTAGAGTTCTTATCGCTTTGAAAACTTGAGAATAATGTAGTTAAAGTTGTTTAATTACCTGGGTTGGTTATATGATGTTGGAGTCGTTCTACACAATGTGCGTAGATTTACGGCTCACGCGACGATCATTATCTAATTACAGCACAGCCGATTTTACATGCTGCGATCGCGCTTATCAATCTCGAGTAAGAAAATCAATACAATTATTCCGTCATAAGGTTTATCATTGTTAGAATGATAGCGTCCATCAAAATCGTTTGAAATCTCAACGTCGATTTTGAGAAGACGATAAGAAGAGACATGAAAAATAGTTCGCTCAATTGACTTGGAAATCGTCTATTCTGAGACTTTATCCAGCTATTTAAAATGCGTTGTCTGGTCTATCAGTCATTTTGGGCTTGTGAAATTTGCATTTTTAGCACAAAGAAGACTTCTCACTCCTTTTCTTGGGCGTCGCGCAATTTATTGATCCGTTCGGTCTGTTTTCACGCGCCCTATCTTTCTCAGTAGTGTCGTCAAGACAGAGTTGTCCGGGATGATGAATGTCGATCCCTTGCGCGAGCCAATCTCTCGTTCACAGCCGGAAGGAAAAAAGACGCGCAAATTACTTTTTACGTACGAGCGTCGCTCGACCCCTACGACGTATGTGAGTTCATGTCCCCGTGAGAAAATTACAGATCGTACTCAAGAAATAACAAAAGATATTACGTTTCTTAATTTACGATGTATATAACGAGATTAGGTTTGCAAATAAACTCTGCTTGTTTTGCTTAACGTTATTCCTTGAAATTTACATTTAACATCAAAATGAACATTTTTAAAATTTGTTTCATATTTCAATTCCATAATTTTAATAGACAAAATAATTGTGCATATAAAGGAGAGAGGAAGAGGTAGAGAGACAGAGATAGACAGAGAGAGAGAGAGAAAGAGAGAGCGAGAGGAGCTTCATTTTATTCAACAATAAACTGAGTCATAATCACTTTTGCTTTTCAATAATCGGATACACAATACAAAACATGCTTTTGTATGAAATTTTCACATTTGTATATATGAGAAGTTTTTGTTTCATTGATTTATACGGGCACGCATGTAATATTTGGATGTCGAAGACCGAAACTCATATATTTTGTTAGTGCCATTATACTCAAACCGTCGGGCGCTATTGTGCAAAGTCGTACCGAAATAATGGGATAGCGATAATCCTATGTACTTCATAATTATTTTTTACTTATATAGGCGTGAGTATTGACTTTTTACGCACTTTTTTAATGTCTGTTGACAGCCCTGTGCTAATACTCATAAATAATATACATATTCAATGTTTACATTATTATCTCTTAAATTAGTGATGGTAACTATTACGAATTTAATACCATTTATTTCAAATGTTCTATCACTTCTTTTGATGTGTAAATAGAATAGATAATTCGACAAAATGATGTCTGAATTAGAGTTGACATGGCAAAAATATAAATGAGTTGAAACTAAATCTAAAAAATAAGTTTACATTCTATATAATAATTAAATGTTATACATCCTATAATAAATTGGTATAATTTTTAACATATTCATCATTATTAAGATAGAAATGTATGTAACTTTTGTTCAATCTATTTGAAAAAGATTTATTTGCTAGATATAATTAAATTATATTGCTAGAACTTAATTAAATTTGTGCAATCAGGCCACAAAAAATTCCGAGGAGTACTTACTCAAATAATTCACGAGATGGCTGTTTACTGAACCGTAGGAAACTTCAATATTCTTTCCATTTCCAAACATTTACTCACCCAATTTGCTTGGCAATACGGAGACATAATCATCTTCCACGCGCAATTTAAAAAATGGAAGTTGCGTACTTTAAACTTTTAACCAAGCCTTTCTCAACAGCACCAAAAACGTAGTGGCATCAGCAATAGCCGTGCAGTTGCGCGCGTTTATGATAATTTTTAGCGATATAGGGAAGTTGCGTCCTGCTCTCGGCGGCTGACCTACATCGCCTGTTACTGCTTGCGAGCTGCTGCACCGCTGCCGCGTCCAGCTCTTGACACAAATCATAGCATAGCTACCGAAAAAAGAATGAGAAAGAGAGCAAAAGCCAGACTTTTTTTATTTTTTGGCCGATTTTCCAACTAACGTGTAAATACATATTTTCGCTGAAACATCCAAGATTTACGTTTAAAGCTCTGTTGGAAAGTGCACGAAATATAACGCTCTTGTCTTGACCTTTTTCGAGGCTATAAAAGACGAGAAAGAGATATAGAAAGAAAGTTTATTGTTCACTGTAAAACTTTGACTCGGCAGATGATAATGAACGGTCTTTGAAAACTGAAATATTCGGCTACTTTGTAGTTACAAAGATACAAATAACGCTTGTGGATATGATATCTTTAAAAATTCGAGTTGATTAGGGAGCCTAAATTATTGTTTATTTTGAAAAGAATAAATTTTAATACAAACTTTTTTAATTTTTAACAACATTAAAAAAATGATTTTATTTAATCGTCAGGTTGAGCAAGGTGGGAGAAATATAGAAAATAAAAAATAATTCAATTATACAGATTATTGTTTAATTGGAACTCATGATTGATCGGTATATTAAAATTTAGATTATGTAATTCCCTTTCATTTAGATTGATGAACGTATATCTACGATATATTAGTAAATAAATTGAAGATATTCTTATTAGGTTATCTCTCAGTCACGAGTACTGATCAACTTCATTATTTTTACATCGCAAATGTGTGACAATGTGCTGAGCTTTATAAAGACTGAACACTGTCGGTATAAATATTATCTTTGAAATAAAATAAACCTAACAACATCATCTGATAATGATTTGTATTCCTCTTTATTCATAAAATCATTTGTCAAACGAATTAATTACAACTATTCTTGAAAAGAGTGTTTTTAATTATAATGAAAAACTATTGTTGTTTGACGGGTAATCTAATTAGTTAAATGTGACATAAGTCACTGAAATTAGTTTTGCAAATTCGTAATTTCCTATTTAAATATGGATATTTGACTAACAATCTACGAAATAAAAAATTAATATGGTAGGTTGTACAATACTACTTACTAAAAGGATCGTTTTATATGACTCAAATTTTATATAAATAATTGTGTGACACTTACTAAATACACCATGTACATTTTCTCATTCCCAAATACAATAATTGAAAAGGATTAATGGGTGAAATCAAATTACTACAGTTTATTTTTCGTGATGTCATCCGTCACAGATTAGCTGCAAAACAATGAACTAATACGACGACTAACGGCTATCGCAGGAGTTTCGTAGGTTTCATTGGCACGGCCAACTCCTTTTTGATAGTTTTCCACATACTTCCTTTAATCGATAAATTTGAGATTTCGTTGACGCTTTTATAGGTTGTTATAATTTTCATCGGTCATATCAACTGAAATTTCGAGTTTCACTTCTGGAATATTTGTTTTATAACTATGTAAATTATTTTATTTACTTTATGTTTTATTTTTGTTAATACTCTAAGTGGCTTTTCTATGGTACTTCCTGTAAGAAGTGAACGTTTAACTTTTAAGATATCATCAGATACAAAATAATACAAAATAATACAAAAATCATGAATTCCTAATGTTGTTTTGTTTTTATCAGGAAATTTTATTCGATTCCTTATGTTTTTGCAAAATCTATAAAATGCCTTAAACTCCCAGAATAGCAAAGTAGGCTTTTCAGTTCCGTATCTTGGCATAATAATTATTATTCTTGCATAGCCACATAGCAGATTACTAAGAGATATATCTATCTAATCTACTGTCGAGAACGCATTATGGGTTTATGCGGCTGCGCGAAGAGACTCAATTCCCGAGGGATTTAATGAAATAAGGGGGTTGAAAATTATCGAATCTTGCGCGTGTTCGAAATTTCCACCCTTCCTCCCTTCCTCTATGGTCTACTGCTGTGCGCTTAACGTACCGAGGACGCATATACTGCCTCATTTGTGTTCACTAAGGTTAGTGCTGTTTATTAAGGAGATGAAAAGATACTTCTAGAGAACATATATAAGAGTTCAAACAATTTCTTGATAGAAGTTTCGGATAAATATTTTTATCAGATGATCAAGACGAACGTTGAGCTTAAATACTTAGTTATGGTTAATTTATTATGAAGTCGAATTTGGGATATTAGTGCATGCATATTCATTAGTATACTTTTTTATACAACGCGCATCTGCAAATTATTATTACTGTACGCATTTAACCGAAAGACAATTTTGTAATATTAAATTATATTACATCTCTAAATAAAAAAAATATATATGTAGCACGATATTATTATTATTTCATTTAGTTTGTAGGACATCTACAAGTAATTGCAATGTAGATATGGTACATAGATAGCAGAGAAGAGGCGTGGATAGTGTTCGAAGTTAAAGAAGTGTTCAAGAGAGAAGAGGACAGGATGAAAGATGGAAATCGTCATGCTGAGTCGACACTGGCCAAAAGACCGAGCGGAATCAGCCCGAAATTTCGAGAAGACCACAAGCTCGAGCAAGCCGTGCATTCCAAACTCCCAGTGGCACCGAAAATTCGGACCTCGCGTGTGGGAGGTCTGCCGAGTAATTTTACACCTGGCGAATGTCCCTCGCCCTTTTAGCGCTTTGGAATGTAAGTAGTTCCATCAAAGATTCCTTTGGGAGGTTATACCGGGGCTTCCTCATTCGCTGAGTGCATGCCGAGACTGAAGTACTTACTAATGGAAGGGTTACAGGAATGGAGTGCTCCGATCACGTAAATGCAATCGATTTTTTCCTAATTTATTTTTATCGAAGAGTGAGCAACGTAAATGTCCTTTCTTATTTTAATCTCCGATACTAGTACTGATAAGAAAAATGGAGTTTGAAAATGGCATTGAATCCTTTTTACTGTGTATCGTACGTGTTTTTATTATTTGTTATCCTCGGTACTTTAACACTTAATTTAAGTACGTATCAAATTATGCATCTTTAATTAAACTACCTAGAGGTCTAATAACTTATAAAATATCAAATGTAGCTAGGCACATGTATACATTATTCAATAAACCTATGAGTTAAAGTAAATTAAAAATACTTGGTTAACGTGTTTGATAAAGAATATAGCAGGCGATGACTCATTCCAAAACAAAAATTTTTGTTGACTATTAATGAAGTTTATGTAGTGTTAATAGTAATGTATTTGTTTCAAAGCTTTGCTTCATTAATTTACTACAGAGATCCGAGAATTTATAATCACAATCAACGTGAATTAATTGAAACTGCATAGCTAAATTGTATAACTATATTTCTATAATGAAATAATATACAACGTCACTTGTTTTAATTAAATTAATTTATCGATCATCATCTAATCTCTGCTTTCACCGACAATCTGTTAAAAAAATTCTGTTGAAAAAATATTTTTAGTAGGCCATGTCAAAACCTGATAAATCAATATATGTATCCAAGGCTATAAAACAGGTATACCGAACGATCTAGCGTGCAAGTAAACAGATGCAAGCTGAGATAGTAGATATTTGGGATTTTTCATCGATCTCACGCGATATGAGAGCCCTGGAGAGAACGTTCATAGGCATGACGAATGCATACATATAGTTGAGTACGCGAGACTGTGGATCAAATTGAGTTTGGCTGCAGTTGCAGACGCGCGGCTCGCTTAACGTCCCAATTGACCTCCAGAAAACTCGATTATTCCTCGGCAAATCGTCGAGCATGAACTGCCACTATTTCTCTTCTCTTTCGGTTTTTATAAAGTGGTCGCAACACCCTATGGGATACGAATAAGCGTGTCGGATCCCTTTAGGCGAATTTAATATAGGTGGAAGGCCAACGTAACTTTATGGTTGTTTCTTTCCTCCTGAGCTAATTAACTCCGGAATATAGTTTTTCTTACTCTCTATTTTTTATATTCTAATTAGAATATAATATGGAAGCATCTTTTACGCACCAATATTATGTACCTTGTTCACAAATAAAGCATTTAAGTCGATTATAAATGAACTCCAAAAGACAAGAGCTAAGGCAATTTGTCTGATAACATTAAATGCTAAGTATAGAAGTACGAAATAGCGACAAGTTGAATCCCGTGACAAAGGAGTGCAGGGCTTTTACAGAAAGTAATTTTACGCTTGAAATGCGTAGTACGCATTCAGTACATCACGTTGAAACATATGTTGCATTGTTGGGGAACGTGAAAGAAACTTAATCGAGTGTATGAATTCCAGTATTTCTCTGCTTGAAAGGGCAGTTATTTTCTGTGCTTGGACTAATTTTATTTTCTACGACTGGTGATCTTTTCTGGATTTGATAGAGGCTCGGGGATAACAGATAGATGTAGTTTCAAGAGAATACGTTTAACTACTTAATAAGATATTATTCATGCTGGAAATAAAATGTTCATTTGATTATGCAGTAGAGAAACGCAGGCATAATGTACTTAGAGAAAGTACCAAAAGTGCATGTCAAGAGAATTATTATGCATCGGAATTTCGTCAAAAGGTTTTCTATTCACCGGTACGTTGAAAAGTTTGTAATTAAATCTTAATATTACAGGGAATACATTTAACGAATATTTGAACAATATAAAAAGTGTATTTTTTATATTATAGTGGAGCGACAAAGTTTAATTTGTAACAAAAATTGCATAACTCTATAATAATTGATATCCGAAATTTACCTTCTAATTTGTATTGATATTCCAATTACTTATAACTATCATAAATTAATTCATATGAATATTTTTTAAGACCTTGTTATAATATATTCGAGGACATCAAATACCAAGATAGAAGTTTTTTTGTCAAAATATAGTACTTGTGAAATTGTTTAAATATTACGTTGTATGATTTCCATATTAATTGAGTATAGCATAAATGAATTTAAAATGTAGTATAACGTGTATATTCAAAACCAAAAATTATAAACCGAAAACTTACCGTTTTATCACCGAGATTATGTACTCTGCAGGTGAGATAAGCAGATTTACCGACAAGTGCTGTAACATTAGTCGGTGAACTAAAATCGAAGCTGGGCTCGAGTTTCGTTTTGGCACCTGTTAAATTGTCAAGCAGCTGCTGTCTTGGTCTAGTCGCACTCGAATGCCTCTCAACATTATCCACCGGCCGGTCACCCAGGCTCAAAGTGTCTGTAAATACATATATTCGATAGTCAATAAAAGAAAAAAATTATGCATCTACATAGAGAAGTAGACGCATATAAACAGATATTTTTAATTTATATACAAACAGGACTCATGAAGCACTCTTACTTCTAATCTCTGATTGTTCAAAAGACCTATGTATGTAATATTACGAAATGAAATGTCATTTTTCATTTTTCATATAAAAATAACTGAATTGGTTGGTTAGAGAGAGCATCATATTTATGAATTCATAATATATGATTGCCGAAAACTCTATTTTCCATTAAAGATAAGTTTATCTACTTTTCTCTGGAAGCTACGGATTTAGTGACAAATAACAGAGAAATTTACAAGCGTGAATAAAGAATATTTACTCGTGAACTTTACTCATTAAAATTCAATTTAACGTAAAACTTTCGAAATATTGCCTGATAAACAATTCGTTATCACAATCTTTATCCGGTAAAGTTTGATCCCACGTCAACATACACTATTAGCCCATTGTTCGCCAAACTTTTTACTTTATTAAAAGTTATTTGGTATAAAGCGGAATAATAGAGAAGAGTATTGATGAAGTAAAAGACAAGGAAACTCGGTCGATGCTTTAATTAATATGAATATCGGAAACGGACTGGCTATAATTCGAGAAGATGCTGTTCAACGATCAGTGCTGATTGGAACGACTAGATTAAAAAGTCGGATGCAATGAAAACGATCCCGTTAACGAAAAGCAAAAAGTTTCAGAAAACAGCATGAAGAATACTCGAGGTCGTTTACAAGGATGTTACTTAGAGGGATGGGGAAATGGAAATAAAAGATATATATGTAACCTATGGAACACTATTAGGAATTATCGTATAAATTCGTAGCACTTCATATTAAAAAAATCAAATTGATTCTAGTAATTCATTATTATTATTACGAAAATAAAATTAATTACTGAGGTCTATTACGATACTGTATTATTGACAACAACTTTTATAACAAACTCGTTGGCATCTACCAAGGCCCTACCAAAGATAAAAGTCGGGATATATCAAAACGTCAGCTAGTAATACAACGCAACAATGATTCAATCTAATTTTATTCAAAATTGCAACTGTGTTTCTCTGTTTGTGTATTCTTAAAAGAATGAAAATTGACTGTAATAGTTTATAGCAAGTAACTTCATTGAGGGTAAAGGTCTCGGTTCATTGGTACGATACGATCGACCAGTGTGTATGTGTGTGTGAGAGAGAGAAAGATAGGGATTAGACTTCCCAGGGTACGAGTTGCAAGTTTAGATAACGAGCTCTCGTGCAATGCGTGCACATCTCTTCTTTCTTTATTCAAAATATATAACAATGCGCGATCATGTCCGCTGGTTTAAAGTTCACTGCAGAGTAGAATCGTCTGAATTGCTTCCGTGGCGTTTTTGGCTTTGTCGCATGCTTTAGTGATGGCCGTTCGTCGAAGCATTTCGAGTATTTACCCTCGTCGCGTATTTATTCATATTTTCATTTTCTTAGTTTTTATTGTATGAATGGATTTTCCTGTTCAAAAAAATGTAATAAGGAGGGCTGACGTTGTGTTCACATCTAAGTTTCAATATTCTAGTCCTGTATAAAACTAGGTCGATGAGTTACTGCATTTCTTTTATTTGTTGTTTGCTAAAAACGGAAAATGATGCAAATTAAAATTACTGCCGTTACGGCCTCAATCATCATGAATAAGGTTGGCAACGGTCTCCGTTATAATAAATGAAAAGAAACGTTATATAATTATCAATATGACCACCATGTCCAAATTGAAATTTTAGTAATGCAATTAGTGCGACAGCGCACACTCTTATCCATTTGAGTTAATGAATTAATTTATAAGAGTGTATATACGTGTTTGATAACAGAGAATGAGAAAGAACTTCAATTAGAATCATAATTATATATATTATTGTATGATCAAACTGTATATGATTTAAAATCTATACATGGATTTCTGAACATCATAAGGGTGATTCTTGACCATTTCAATGGCTCTAGAAACATTCGGCAATTAATTTTTTTCAAACTTTGTATATTTGTTACATATGGGTGGGTAAACATATTCCCAAAATTTTAATTAGGACAACAATTGTTAACTTTAAAAAAAAATTATGAAATTTGTTCGAAAGCCCATCTTTAGAAAATTAAAGTAGATGGTGAGGTCTAGTTATTTTTTCAAATACGCGAAAAGTTTTAATCTTTAAACGTATGCAATAAAATAAAGCAATACATTTTTCTCCTAACCATTATCAACTTTTTTTATAAACAATTGAAAATAAAAAACCAGGTTTCTTCATTATTACACCAACGTGTTTCTAAGAGTTTTTCTATAATAATCATTAATAATGCAATTAGTGTGACAGCGTATTAGGGATACTTGCTATTAGAGATGGTGCGATTGGACAGTGCGACTATATTCAGCTTTTAAATTCGGTTAAGTGAACCATGTTCACTCACTGTCGAGCGGAGCGACTTCTTTTTTTCACTGCTACTAATTGCCTAGTAACGGACAGTTTTATTTTATTAATAATTATTATAGAAAGAAAAACCTAAAAAGTGGTTTAAGAATAAAAAAAACGTTTTTTTTATTTTCAATTCTGTGAAATAAAAGTTGATAACGGTTAAGAAAAAAATGTATTGCTTTATTTGATTGTATACGTTTAAAGATAAAAACTTTTCGCGTATTTGAAAAAATAACTAGACCTCACCATCTACTTTAATTTTCTAAAGATGGGCTTTCGAACAAATTTCATAATTTTTTTTTTAAAGTTAACAATTTTTGTTCTAATTAAAATGTTGACATAACAATTTGGCAAAAAGTTTACTTACTCATATGCAACAAGTATGCAAACTTTGAAGAAAATCCATTGACCAATGTCTAGAGCCATTGCAACGGCCAAGAATCTCCCATAAATCAATTTGGGTAACGTATTATATTTTATAACATTAATTTTATTATCTTCTAGCAAAATTTGATAAAAAGTTAAAAATAAATGACATTTTCATGAATTTCAACATATAATAACAACGGTGGGATAAGTAGACAAAAAGTACTGAAATATTAATAATATGGCAATCTGTGAGATTATGCAGCAAAAACTATTCATAAACTTTGTAATAAAAATATACTTTATAGTAGTTCTGATTCACCGGTGTACGTACTCAATAACTACAGCTGTATTTAATTTCTAGACAACATTGTTGAATAGACGATGAGGCCTGTAACCCTACTAATTTTCATCTAGAGGCGCGTCTTCGGTAGACTCATCTGCGTATTATAATTCAGCGCACACAAGATAGAAACACCGCACCAAATTCATCCGTGTCTGATACAGTAGGGTAATCAATAGTCATCTTTGATTTAGCTTTCTAGTTTTGAACCACTACCATTTAATGAATACTAGGTATTGAAGAATAGGACTTTTAATTGTTATCAATTCTTTATAAACCAAAAAGCTATTTTATTTTGTATAATTAAATTATGCAAACGAGTATCATATTTAAGACCACTTTTATCAAATCGCCATTTCAATACTATGAGCGAATGGATGTTAGGTCATCCTCTTGCTTTTTTAAAGTTGGTAAAAACTTAGCGTGCAATTCCATTTTAAATCAACTGAGAGAAGATTATAAGTCCTAATCTGAATCTCTTTTTTTTCATTACAACAAACGCTTTTAACACACGCGATACAGGGAATTGTGCTTTGCAACGCATTTGTTAAAACAATATTAGTTTAGAGAGTATGAATCATACATGCAATGGAGAAATGTATCGTGTTTTTCATTTATATTCAAGAATTATGCATAAAATAATTTCCAATCCGTGGAGTCCTATATTTGCAGAATATATCATTTTCAGTATACAAAATTTCAAGGGACGCGATCATTTTAATAATATGTAAGTTCAAACTATCAAATACTAGGCTAAATTGTTTCTAGAATGAACCGAATCAATCTAATTATTATCGTGACATTTTTAAGCAGAAATGAATTTTTCGTTTTATAACTGAAAATCAAGAAGTTGAGTGAAGTTGAACTTTAAAAAATCGAAGAACTTTTTCCCAAGCCAGTATCATCTCTTTTCATTTCTAGCGGCATCGCCAGAAGGATCAATCATGCAGCTATGGAGCCCGCAGCGCAATAATGCGCGCACGAGAGAGCAGCGTATTTCGTTATCGAGTTCTATGCGCTAGCGAGGCGTTTACGATTGTGACCTGGACGCTGTCGGCAGCAGGTCAAAGCGGGTGTCCGATTAATTACAGTCCAGGTTACGATGGCACAGGACCGAGTTTACTGGTTGCCCGCGCGACTTTAATTGGACACAATCCACGATCATGGAATTGCGACGCACCAAAAGATTGAGACAGAGAACGAGAGAGAATGCGAGAGAGTGACAGAGAGAGATATAGGAAGATAGATAAAAAGAGAGAGAGAAGAAAGTGCAGTTTACTTTCTGGCTTTTATTTTTTCGCCTTCAGTAAACGACCTCAACGACGGGGCCTTAATGAACGACGTTTGTGCAAGGTAATTGCAGCATGGAACCATCGTCAATGTTTCTTGTTCTAATTGTCGGAATGGGATTGATGAGCTCTCTAAAAAGCTTTACCGAATCGTTCAAGGATTTTCGTCGCAAATATACCTTAACTAATCTTATAATTACAAACTGTCGTTATGAAAACGTAATTTCGAGAACAGAAAAGTATTTCTATGCTATTAACGAAAATGAGGTTTAAAAATACTTTAGCAGTTTTAAAACTCAAAAACTAATCAATAAATTCCATACTACATGATGGAAAGAAAGACGGAAATGTAAATGTATTGTTGCTCGAGAAGCAGATATCGAATAATATCCGAATTAATCGGATGCATTTTGTGAGCAAGCGATCCGCGTCGAGTTCCCCAGAGCCCATATAGCTAGATAGACATATTCAAATGCAAATCCATCGAATTGACGCTCGCTGCACCTACGAGTGGCCCCCTGTGTATGCGTGCGAAATCGTTGACGCTTCGCTCTTTCTCTCCGTGTCTCTCGTGACTTATGGCGGAATAAACGCCATTTGCCTTTCAGCTAGAATTCGTTCTCTTATCAATGTCTCGACATATAATCATCTTTATCGATGATTTTGATATTATTTAGACGATTTTTAAGTTTAGGAATTAATTTTTTATAAATGATTATAATTACAGGTTTAATTAATCAGATCCATCATATTATCTGTAATAGGTGATACTTTATGGAAACATAAAACTGTGGTATTTGTGGTATTACTCATTTTAAACTTTTGTATATACAATATTTTAAAATTTAGCAATGTTTAGCATTATTTCGGCTTTGATTGCACATTTTTCATAATTTTATTACTCTCTTGCAGAGCATTTGAAACATTGTTGACCTTAATACATAATTTAATACAATATAACCCAGCAACGCTACCATTACGAGAACAATAAAGTTCACGCTTTGCAAATTGAATCTGTTCATTGTACTTTCGCAACGTAAACAGCACGAAGTTAAATTTATTGCACACTTGGAGTCAATTATTTGTATCCTGCAATTTTTCATTTAAATTAAGTACGTCAATTGCTGCGAATAGACAATTCTTCTATCTATATGTGAATTATTTCCAGAAATGTTTTGTTAATACATATATGAAGAGATATTGTTTTGTAATATTACTTTAATTATGAGTATTAATCAGGACCTCGAGAGAGCAAGACGCACGGCTTCGTACGGTAATGAAATGACGGAAAATTATAAAATATATTTTCGTGTTTCCGTTTTAAAAGTTAAATCATACAAGAAAACGTATTCAACGAAAGAGGTAAACAAAAAAAATAAATAAAAATCAGTATACTGGCTGCAAATATTTTGCCTATTTCGTCTCGAAAGAGATTGGAACTCCTACAAATTGAAACAGACAAAAATCACAACGTTATAAATAAAGAGGATACCGTAATAGTCAAAACATCGTCGAATTTCGTAAACAATATTGAAATCATTGGTCCGTTTGAAGATCTCATTAATAAAATAGCCAAGGATAGTTAAATCATCGTAATATTGAGACAAAACAAAGTAAAAATACAACTAAACAAGTCTGAATAGTATTTACCGATTATTAACACATTGAAGAAGAGGAAACACAATTCTATACCTATCAACGAAAACAAGATAAAGGATTAAATGTAATACTGAAAAGGACTATAGATCACGGACACAAAATGCTAAGTATACTCAATATTTTAGATCGCGTTAGAAAAATATCTTTGCCGTTATTTATTGTTCAAATAGATACCAATATAACAGTCGATATTTTGAAAAAGTATTTCGACTATTGGCAAAAATATCCAAAATATGGACATACGAAAAGTTATTGTTTCAAAGGTCCGGTATGTATCAAATACGTAGAAAATTACCTAATAAATGAATGTCCAATCAAGGAAAAAGTTACAGATTCGTAAAAAATTGCAATGAAAACTATATATAGCGTTATGAGAAAAAAATATTAAGATGACACAATCAAAACAATGAATCTATTTTAACCATTAATTTAAACGTAATATTAAGCAGTAACAGAATAAGGTAAACTCTTTCATATACCCACGTAACATTAAAACAAAGATATCACAGTGCAGCAATAGAATCAAAATAAACATTCGCATAACCTCAACCAATACATGGTAATAATGAAAACAGTAACAAACACGAAATTATGATTAAGAAATGAATGTCGAGAATAGGCGCAATGCTTAACTTATTAACTGTACTTGAATGTAACATTTCAAAAATTAGTGGATTAACACTCGTCATACGGAATGCAAATGGTCTTGTGCAGAGACACCTAGAATTACGAGCATTTTTAGTGTATAAATACATATTATGCTTATTTTTGAAACATATTTCACATGTAAGAACTTTTTAAGTATTCCAAACAACACAATAAATATAACTAACCATCCAAGCAATAAAGCACAGCGGATACAGCTGTAATTATACAAAAAAAATTCATCACTGTGCACACATACAATCAATTAGTATAATAAAATATAATAGTCATAGCTCACTAACAATGGCAGCAATTTTTTGGCTATTTTCTAATCACGCAATATCAACAAAGATGAGGATGAAATTTCTTCAAACATTAGGAAATCGATTTGTACAGTAGGTGATTTCAATGCAAAGCACCCATGATGGGGATCAAGATCATTAACTTGAACCTATCAAGGCAAAGAATTATATGAAGTATTACAAAAAAACCATTGCATTGCAATATTCACTGGAGAGCTAACATATTGACTAACAGATATAAACTAACTACCAAACTTGAAACCAAAATGTATACATAAGTATTATTTTTAGGCATTATCCATTTAAAACTAATTTTAAGGATGGAATACGAAAAAAATAACAGAGTATTCGCTATGGAAAGTCACTAGGTAGGTAAGCAAAAATTCAATCTATTTTACCAACTAGAACATCATATGGAAAATAAGTCAGAACAAATAAAGAAAAAACCACTACGTGTACAATCCATTTATGTCAAGTCTTTAAACCCTATTCAAAAAGGATCACTCAACGAGAAAAACTTGAAGTCTTAAATTCTCAGAAGAGCACATCATCTTAGATATTTACAAGAGCACATGTTTTAAACCGTGTAAAATTAAGGAAGTATTACAAATAATTAAAAATATCAAAAACAAAAGAGTTTCTGCATTTAGTAATATTACATGAAAAATAATAAAAGAGTTATCCTCAATAGAAAAAAGATTCATTACAATGTTTTTAACGCATGTTTTCGATCATGTTATTTTCCTACTCAGTGGCGAGTAGCAGAGATTGTGCTAATAGCAAAATCGTAAAATAAAGAAACCAAACTTGGATTTTGATATAGACCCATCGTCTTATTTCAATATTTTCTAAAAATTCAATATTTGCAAAAAATGAATCCTAATTAGAATCACTCCAATAATAAATAATAGAGAAGGTATTTTAAATTACAAATTTGATTAATTTAGATGCAACCTAGAACACTAGAATACGTGAATAGAATAGTATTTATTGCGAAAAAATCCTTGAAAAAAAAAAATTCTGTGTTGACGTCTTTCTAAATATCACCCAAACATTCAATAAAGCCTGACACGAGGGACTGTTGTACAAACTAAAGAAGAATTTTGCAAGTCACCACCCCGAGTTGTTAAAATCATACTTGGAAATAAAACTTTTTAAATAAAAATAAATAAAGAAATATTGAAACGCTATCCAACAGAAGTAGGCTATCTCATTAAATTCAGACGCAACTACTGCATCCAGAAAACTACGAAATTATTTAAATATAATTAAAAGATGGCTTAAAGTATAGAGAATCAAAGAAACTACCGTAAATCAACTCTTATAACATTTAAACTACGAAAAGATATTTGCTCGCCGGTCATGTTAAACAGAAATATTCTAGAAAATAACCATGTAAAGTACTTAGGTATATTCCTATAAAGGCGGCTAGTATGGAAAACACCTCTATTTATAAAGCGTAAGCAATTAGGTTCAAAATTGAAGAAAATTTATTAACTGATCGGAGGAAAATCGCAACCGATAACTAAAAATAAATTGTTGTTCTATAAAGCTATATTTAAACCAATTTGAAAATATAGCATTTAACTTTGTGGTATCTCTTCAAATTCAAATAGATACAAGCTCTATGGTTTGTAACAAAAGAAATTACCCTAAATGACCTTCAAGTATCTGTGGTTAAAGAAATAAAAACTTTCTAGAATAAATACAACAATAAATTATAAAATTATCCAACCCCGCTAACCAATAAGCTTCTAAAAAAATTTATCTCAAACACCAGACTTAAAAAACAAAACTCTAAATATAAAAATTTAATTGTAATATGTTATAATAATTTTTAATAGTTTATTCGTATTAAAACCTGTGAAAATACTCATTAGACTATTCTAAGTATATCATGTACATTGATCAATGTCTGAGACTGAATAATCACGGATGTTAAAGTCTTTCATGCATACTTTTAAATGTCGAATTTCGACATATCGACAGTCATGAGAGCGTATTGATGTTTTTATTCATATGTCGTACAAACACTTGCTCGATGGGCTACGTTTCGCATGCGACCCTATATCGCTTCGCGCAGTGTGTTACGAACGATACACCAATCATTTTTATTCCGTCCCATTTCTGTGATTAGTGAATTCGACGTATGTGGATGGATATTCCTAAAAAAATGCTTGCATACCTCTCCGCATATAACATCTGTGTATACAAGCGTATAGGATTCATAGATACATATCTTGGCGAAAACCATATCTTTTCCATGTCATATTGTAGATATAATGCGTGAGAAAAATATATGTATTTCTAAAAATATAGCTACTATATATATTTATATAGGTATTATTCCATTAGCAGTTTTTTATTGGTACTGTTTATTTGTATCTTATTAACTTGTATTAACAAATGAAAGTGTTTTTTTTTAATTGTTAATACAGTAATGTAAAACTGAGTTACAGGCAAGAGTGATATTGTACACAAACAATTCTATAAATCAAATCACTATTTTTACTAATTCCTATTATTTTCTAAAAATTATAGCTATCAATCACTGAATTTCTCTTATCATCGTCGTAATTACAGCTGTGCCACGATGAATTAGAAGTAATCATTTCTATTTTATAAAAGGTTGTGTGAGTATACTGTGATTTGTTCTGTCATATTTTTGGTACAAATATGTAGTAGTTAATACGACATAGATATGAATGATAGAATTTATGTGTCCTTGTACACGTTCCATTATTTTTATAAAGAATTTTATTGTGTTTAAAAGTATATAATACTCATAAAGAAAACAATTACAAGCATAAATGTTACATTATTTTTGAAATTTGAATGCAATGATGAGAAAAAATATGGCTCACGAAAAATGTTTATATTTATAGCGTACTAGTCCATTTTTCTCGATTATAAAAAGAAATTATAGAGATGTATTCGGATAAAAATGGTTGCTTAAACTAAGATAGAAAAACGTGACATAAAATAAAGATATCAATTACTGGATACTGCGTATAATTTTCAGAAAAATTGTTGAAGAGTGAATTGTTCAACAATAGATAAGTGTACAAACAACATTTTTTTTGCATTATGGGATATATAGGCATGATAATGAGAAATATGTTTAAATATTTTCCATTTCTATCTTTTTTTTATTATAAAGTATAATTTTGTTAGCACACGTCAAATTATAATAAATTTCTTAAGACATAGTCATAAGAAATCAGTACATCTCTACATTATTATCTCTACATCATTAAACACATAAAACTATTTAACGTCATATTTTACTGAATTATGGTAATAGATTTCTTATCCCTAGGAAAATCTGGAGGGATCTGAAAGAAGAAATTTAATTTAATACGTCTTAGTCGTAAAAAATGCCCAGTAATCCTTGTAATTGCAAAATTACTCAAATTCAATTATTTTAAAGCTAGAGCTTACATGAGTAAACCTGTGACTTTTCGAGTAGGCAACAATGATTTGTATTAAGCATCGTTAGGAGATCTTTTAAAACACGATTATTGTTTCACGGTTAATGAATTTGGAAGTAATCCATCCATCTATTCTAAAGATGAGATGAAAGCGAAGCTTGAAAGAGCAATGCAATACGTTGATTTCATGGATTCTAAGGAAAAGGTCAAGTTTTAGGAGGATTCCAATTTTCTACCGGTGCTTATGCTCGTGAGTTTCAAGTTTTAGGTAGGTAGGTTAATTTTGTGGAAAATATAGCTCTATATTGCATTGAGATGTTCTTGACAGTTTCCAAACTTGAAACAGAACGTTTGAATGATATAAAAGTTGAACAAAATATAAATATATTATTATGCTCAATCTCAAATGTTTCATAGTTTAAGCGCTTATATACAAATGGATATTTTGAAAAATTAAAAACAATACTGGATATTTAAGTACGATAATAACGTTTTATCATATTTTATATGGATTAATAAAATATAAGTACATCATTTCAGTGTCGTATTAAACTATAGACTATATTTGTTACTGGAAACGGGTGACATGGGAAAATAAAAGCAGATATGGCACGATTACAACTTTTTATGTTGCTTTACTTTATTTTGTATGTTTTATATTTCTTTATAAAAAGTCATGATTAGTAAATATGATGTTATCCCCATGCAACCCAAATGCAGAAAATCACATAGTCAACAAAAGACTAATAATGCTTTTTAAACGATTTAATTTCGAGCCATTGAAATCAATCAAAACCAAAGTTAAAGAAAAATTTAAGTTTCTGCAAAAATAATATAACCAATAAAAAACTGCTATGAAACACGAAATTGAGATGTTCTTTACAGTTTCAAAACTTAAAATGAAACGTCTGAACGATATCAAATTTGAGCAAAGCATAAATATATTATTATGCATAACTGCATGACCGTGAATTTATGCATAATAATATATTTTTTTATTTTCTTTGATTATTAAGTTTTTGTAATGCAAAAACTGCATTCCGAATTGATTCAGCAGTACATACGTAATCGTCGGGCGCGTACCTTATACCCAAGTAATGGCATCTAAGTGAATTTTCTTTCCAAAGTATATGCTTACGTATTTATCGCGTGATTTTATGCTGCTCATATTTATGCAAGCTTCTCTAGAGTTCATTTCGTCTACTCGCACATGAGTTATGCAATATCTCGCGCAAAAAGAAAAGATATCAATCGAAATTGAATTCAGTCAAGTGAAACGTTGAAATTAAAAGAAAGAGAGAAAAACAACTGGAGTCGTAGTATAGACAAAATCATTTTTACATTTAAAATTTCTATTTAACTTTTTAAGGTAAATCGATCCGGGCAGAGATACTCTAAATGCAAATCGTCGCGCTCTAGTATTTGCGTGGGCTCGGCTTCTCTATTTGCTCGGTACAACTTTTTTCTCTGTGAGCGTTTTAGAACAGTAAAAATTATATTTATCTTGCTAGCTGCGCGTTCAAAGAGCTGCACACTCGAGTTTTCCTCGCTGATTATGTAAATATTACGTAATAACATGTAATCAGCCCATTCTGAAAAACACTTCTTGTTTAAGCGTTGTATTAAGCGCCACGTATTTTGCTGCTTACCATATTAATGGCTGAAAATGTTGTTATTTTAATCAAGAGTCAGCTAGACAAAAGTTAATAAACATGTAAATTAGTTGGTTATAAGCCAGCTTACCGATTTTTTCTACTAATTAAATAGACTGATTTAACGAATGCTGGATTATATTACGTGTATATAAATCCTACGTGTTTTATATGTATAACTTTGAAACAGCCGGCATTCAGATTAACTATACAACTACTGTGAAGGTCGAAATTAGGTGTTAAATTTATTTATATTTTAAATAAAATTAATAAATGTCGTCGAAATAAAATGTACTAGTGGAGAATTATTTTTAGTGTTCGTTAAAAATCTTTACAATTACAAAACAGTTCTCACTGGCATGAAGAGCCCAAAGGAATATAATCTACTTCGTTGCCATAACAGGTGAAATTCACAACAGATCATTCAATAGCGAACAAAAATTTTTCGATAAATTTTTCTCACGATTTGACTATACGTACGTTGAATTTTTTGTGAAGAAGCTTATTCGTATGCACATATGTTCATATACGCGCAAGACGTTCGGTCGACAGATCGTGATGGATAAAGCATCGTCGCATGCGTCAATAGTGCGCCACGGAAATCTAGCGGAAACGCAAGGGAACCCAGCTTCACCGAACAGGATATTGAGACAGAATTTACGGCTGAAACTTTCTTACTGTACGAATCTGTATTAACCTGAAGAAAAAGAGTGGATCTAACCAAAAAGACGACATACCAAAGGATGCTCATTTCTATATGGGTGTGTGTGTGTGTGAGTGCGCGCGTGTGTATGCGAGAAGAGAAAGAAAGAGAAAGAGAGGATTCGAAAGAAACAATATAATATAGTAGCTTTTTAGAGATAATGGAGGAAACTACAAACGTTGTTAGAAAAAACATGACTTGAGATAAAGGAAGGGACAGAAAACAATGAAACGTCAGTGGCGTGCGAATGACCGAGAGTGGAAAATAAACTGAACAACGGATTCTGCGGGTTGTGTTAGCTTATATATTGTATCTTGCAAGACTGCCGGCACCGACAAAAAAGCTGACATTTGGAAATTTAAAACGTGTCGAGCTATTTAGACTATCAATTCACTTATTTTTTCGAATAAACATCTATTAATACTCCATTTACACGCCATTCTAGTAAGTGATTATTTTTCTAATAGTGTCAATCGAAACAAAATTATGCAATAAAATTCTATACCGATTTTGAATAACTTATCTGGTAAAATTATCATTTTTTATATTTTTACTACACTAAACGTGTCCATATTTGCGACATGTGAAGCCAATGCAACGACAGCTATGTATACATGAAATTTGTAAAACTGTACAACCGTTCACGGAAAATCGAATAATAAAAAATGAAAAAAAATATACGTGTGCAGTACGTCAAAGCATTGTTTGGGCATAAACTTCTTTTTATGTAAAACTGAGTATTTGTTTGTTGTAACCGTCGTACAAAAAATTATACAAAAAAAGCTTTATCAATTACTATTCATGCATAGTGCGAAAAACTAACAAAAAAGTTTATCGAGGAACTTTTGCTATTGATCCGAGTTGACAATCAACAAAATTACTACAGAAACGGAAACTAAAAATATGAAAACATGATCAGGAGGTATGTTACTTTTTTAAAAAAACGTTGTTGGAAATATATACAAGCCTTCTTGCTGTCTCGTGTCCTGTATAATTTGAAAGTAGGAGAAGGAGAGTAACATATGCATATGTGTATGGCGGTAACCAATCCGGCATGCGACTCTCCAACTGGGTTGGACAGTATAGCTTTCGTCGCGCGAGCGAATGCCAAATTTAATCCTGAAAGACATGGGGATCAACTTTTTGCATTAGCCCGAGTGCAAGTTCGCTCTTTGGCCTTTCGGCTGCAAAATTTTTGAATCTTTTGGCTGTGCACGAAAAGCCGCTTAACTTTTAAAGAATGAGTGCAGGTATCTACGCTACATGAGGAGATATACGGTTATGAGCTGCCATGAGCACCACCGTATGTTATTCCATATTCATATGGGTTCGAGCTTCAGAAATAAAAGATTTTTTGAGGATGTATGTAAGAAAACATGTTTTTTTATATTAGATTTTTGCACCACACTTCTCCTAAACATCTCAGACTAGATCAATCAATTGTGCATATGTTTTTATAATACACTAACTAATGAACGTTCAACAGGCACCTATATTCCTATAATACATCTTCGTTATTATGACGAATATTTTGACGAAGTTTAATCAAATTTATGATTACATTTAAATTAAAAATTATAAATTGATTAGCTTGATAAAAATTGAATGATAATGAAAGTGATTTAAAATATTCTGAATATTTTAATAATAGGATGATTTAATTAGCATTTTTGTAACAAATAGTTTACTAGTTAGCTTGATTACTCTGATTACTTTGATAGCATGAAAATTATTCAATGGTTACATTAGTATATCTATGTACAACTGTACTATTCATATGCACATTACTACTATACAGTTTAAATCAAATGCGTTATTCTCGATAACATTACGAGCAATTTCTAATAATTGCGAGATCGACCAGGAATATTCTGTATCATATTAAATTATTCGAATATCTAGTTAATTTGTTACTGCTTACATTATTAGTTGAGGTTTTAAACCTACTTAAGATACTCAATAATGCTCTTATTTTATTATTAATGGATAAAAGTTATTACACATTCCAAACAGTGTTAAAGTCATAACGTAGATTAAAAGTATTGTTAGCATAACAAAATTCACATAGTTACAGCTATAATATCCTTTATCTTAAATATTTATGTTGTCATAGTCATAATATAAACATCCGTTTAATTATCGTCACATATTCAACTTTTCGAGTGAAGAGGAATAAAGAATTATTTTCAAAACGACCAAATCGTCGTATTTATGAAATAAAAATTTAATTATTGAAAAGTTATTCATATAATTACAAAATGTAATAATAATAATATATATAACGCATTATTATTCAAATTTAAACGATGTCTGACTATAATTGATTAATACTACTTACGCCTAATTTTAATGTTTAGAATCTGTCGCAAGGAAAACAATGATATTCAAGATTTTTCCTAAAATATATTTTGTATAAAAACAGTACCATTGTTTGGACATATGTAACAAATTGAAAAAACGTTCAAAAAGGACATTAGTTTGGATTAAATGTTTTGAATATTCGAGTATACTTAAGGTACATCCGTGGGTATAAGTGATGAAAACTTTTATCAGTCATAAAATACTCCGTATACATCTACAAAGGGTAAACCTCATTTTCATTCGTAAAGTCGCTGAATCGCAGATGTTCACACTTTACCGAATTAAGTTAAGTGCACTGGAGTCTGCTGCTATAGGCGCTCGCGTGATTATGTTTAGCGGCGCCGCGAAAGTCGTTTTCTCTCTCTTTCATTCTCGCAACTGACTGAACGAGGTGCAATGAAACGAAGTGTAAAGTGACGCGGGATGACTCTCTTTTTTTCCTAGTTCGCTGTGCGAGATTGCCTTCCAGTTTATAACCAGACTCGATCTCATTCGCTCTTTTCTTATTGCCCTGTAATTCGATGAGACCGCAAAAAAAGCAAAACAGCAATGCACTTTACGATTGCAACCTCAGAATGCATTTCTATATTTTCTAGCAATTTGCTCCATTCATTTATGATTTTTCATTTGCTGAAACATCGGCTCCACTGGAAAATTGAAAGCCTCATTGCGATTCTCGCGTCGTTGTAGAATTTCCAATTTTTCATTCCATTTTATGTTCAGTGAATTGAATGTAACGGTTTTACCAAGAGGCCAGGAAATGGATGAAGCTTCTCGACGAATCATGCATAATTTAATTTTGCATTTTGAACAGGAAGAATGATTTAAAAGCACGAGAAAATATTGGAAACTGAGCGAATGCGCGATAGAAAATGATAGAGTATTGGAGAAATAGTCGGCGTAGCTAGGAAAAAAAGTACAGCTAGCTTAAATATTGAGTTTGTTTGAAACACTGTGAAGTGTAGCAGTCTTTGAAAGCTTCATCAGAGACAAAGAATTTTCACGCCTGGAAAAGATGTATTGCTCTGCAAGAAATATTTAAAATTGAATTTACCACTTTATCAATTTGGATTTTTATGTTTCAAAAAATATAGCTATCATATAGTCCTATAGACTATAAATATTCATATAGTCCGAACATTGAATATATATGTACACTTTTAAATTATATCTTTACAATTCGGATTGTTAGTATAAAAATTGAAAAAATAAGTTAAATTATTTCACAAAATGTATTGCGATTCAAAGCAATTTATAAATACTGTTCTTTGAAATCAATAAACTCAATAGGATAATTAGATTGTACATCTTTGTATTGGAAGGCTTCTTTCGGCAATGAATATCAAATAATATTTGATGCATTTATTAATTGGTAGTTCAATCAATAATCCAATAAACTTTATAAATTTTAGGACCATACAGCTATGACTGTGTATATAACATTGGTATAACAATCAGCTGTATGTTGATCCAAAATAAAATTCCATGCAACTATATTCATTTAATCGTTTGATAATAAATTGAATAAACTAAACTATTTCTTCAACTTTTAAAAACTTCGGAAAGTTAAAACTTTTCACTTGTCTTATTGGATAAAAAAGTTGAAACTTTCAAAGCATGTTTACTGTTTGCCCGATTGGTACGTTCCGAGGATCAACAAAAAAACTTTCAGGTGACAAAAAAGTAATAGCAACGGTGTAAGTATAAGAACAGTACAAAAACTTTGAATGAATGCAAGGGTACACGAATTGTTCGTAACAAAGCGGCATGCTTTGGTAGCTGTTGTCGCACTTTAAGCCATTTAGTGTGATCTGGGTAATTACCTTCTGTGCATATGAAGAGTATGGCAGCAATGGAAAGTTTGGCCTGCCATCTTAGTGCCATATTTCACAAAAAGCTTAGTGCTGTAAGTAATCGGTTACTCGCTGGCGAGTCTTTGGTATCTCAGTTGTAGATCATCGACTAGGCGACTTCTTGTACGAGGTTACGCGGATAAAATAGCACGTGGCTGTTGCAACTGCCATATCTTTGACTGCTAGTTATGGGTAACAACAAATCAGCAGGACGCCAAACTTTGCTCCGACGGTCCTCCGTGTCCATGGGACAGAAAAGTCGTAACGATGCAAAGCAGCACCCGACCAACAAACTTTCAGCTCGGTCAAGTTTCTCGCTTTATTTACCGCTTTTCTTTTTCCTTCTTTCGAATATCTTGAGCTTCTTCGGAGTGGAATGGAGGAAGAAACACCGACAGATTTATACTTGAGTTATCGTTCTGCTAAAACTCGGCACTCATTTCTAACCACTTTTCGAACGTCGTTTTATAATCCGATTGAAATGATATTAACACGCTTGGCTCTTATTAGGCGAGGCCCACTCCAACTTCTGATCCAAATTTATCGCACTGCGCTGTCCCACTAATTACAAACTTGTAAAACTTTCAAGGTATCACCGCACTCCCTCGCTCCAGCGGTCTTAGCACTACGTTTATTTTATAATCGGCCAATCTCTCCAGAGCACACTTGATCAGCAATCTACGATTATTATTGATTAAATTTAACTAAAGTTATGCATGATTAATGATGAAATCGTTGATTCAATAACCACACACTAGTGCAATAGACTTACTAGCACATATAACAACACACAGAGGAAGAGAGAACGCGAAGAGGATAGAGATGGGATGCGTCTCGATACGGCAACGGACTTTCCCTGACTGGGCTGATTCTCAGTCGTGGGAGCATGCGCCCCATCGGTGTTCTCGGGAGAGGGAGGCTGCCACCACCTTCGCGCCGCACCACACCACCAACACCGCCGCCGCCTCGCGCGCACGAGTGCGCACAGACGGTACGAGCATGCCACTCGCTCGCCGACCGGTACTCATCGTCTTTTCTGTCTCCTGGCTGTCCCTCTCTCTCTCCCTTTTTCTCTTGTAGACCATAGGATCGAGCCTTCTTTACTTTCCAGTAAACCAAACCACTCATACACTTTAATTTTAGCAATTCATTCAACATACTGTTATTAATTAGCTTCAAACTTATTTTCTTATATTTCCGCCTGAAAAAAAGTAAGCTCAGTGTAGAGGAACTGAATAAATTAATAACCATTTTGATCCGATTTGCTTATGAAATAATGATAAGAGAGTTTGCATTGTACTCTAAATATAATATCCAAAGGCATCAATGTTCCCTTTTTCTTTTATTGAAAGAGAAAAAATTGAATTTGTAGGTATTTGAAACTTTTAAAAGTATCTACTTATTGAAAGATTATTTGCTTTCTTCAATGATGTTGGACGGTAAACTGACTTCTACTACTTAAGCTTTAGTATGTATTTAAAATTAAACGCAATCGGTTTAGGAAAGTTTACAAAATAAATTTATTTTAAAAATAAATATGTCTTAAAAATAAATATATTCAATCGTTATTAATCTTTTTATAAAATTTACTTGTCAAGAAACTAATACCAGTAACAGTACTAACAGAGCTAACAAAAGAAACGAGAATAAAAAAGTATAACGTTTATTTTTCTAATACTGTTAATAATTTATTTATGAAATTATTCATAGATATACATAGGTTCATACAAAAAAAAATACAAATATAACATTTTCAAGTTCGATCCAAGGTTATATAAAATATATTTTGAAAAACAGATCCTATGTTCTATATCTTTACAGAATTATGAAATGGAAAAACATAAACAAACAAATATAAACAAATTTATGTTGTTCACTGTTCACCTGATTTTCTACCCCTTCTAAGTTTCTGAGTATTTCTACATCCGTAAAGAAAAAAAGGAAAAAGGGCGACAGTCACATGTTTGAAATAATCAAAGGTTCGTTAAGACCGCAGAGCGTTCAGTAAATATAAGCACGAGTCCCGACCAAGACATATAAAGTACTGACGCCCACCTACTTGCAGCCTACCAGCACGATAAACTCGGCTGCAATTAAGATGGCGCCGGGTAGAGTGGTATAGATATAGTGATGGCAGTGCAGCACGAGTGCGCACGTGTATACGGTTCCCCTCTTGCGGTCACACATGTTCACAAGCCGTTTTCGCGTATCAGGAAACGAAGCTCTCGTGTAAACGCTTGTCGTCACGACTGTACACATACATATACACACACGTACATTTTCGAGTATGTACGATTGCCTGGCGCGTATACGCTTCGACCTCTTTCTTGCAATCAGTATAGCACCGCGACGAGCGAAACTTTACATGCTACATTACAATGATTGCGTCTCGAATTTGTTTTAGTTAAAATCAATTCGGAATACTTAGAAAAATAGGAGATTGTTAAAGTTCATATAATATTTTTTTCAATTACTTGTAGATTGTCAGTTTAGTCTAAGTCAGATTTACTCGATCTACTATATTCACAAGTTAGTTACTGATCTATGGCGTTTAGTTGTTTAATTTTTTGTGAGTGCATTCTTGATTAATATTTTGCAAAGAATATTAGAATTAACGAAACAAGGAACGAACACAATACTTATAAAGAATTTGTGTCAAACGAATTTTTATAAGAGCACACGTTTTAACGTCAAAGCTTCTTCGACAAGGGCTCGATAAGGTAGTACATGAAAGCGTACGAAAAGAAATAAGAGAATGAAAGATGGACAACGTAAAGGCGTTCAGGAGCCAAGCACTGACGAGATCAGAGTAAGAAAGAAGGTTCAAGATTTGTGGCACAGCCGTCTTGGTTGTGCTATCGTATCTGACGCGTGTCTGTAGTAACGGTCCGAAATCGGAAAACAATTTCGAGTGAAAGAGGGCTAAAGGTAACAGTAGAAAATAGAGAAAAACGAGAAAAGCTCACGACTGCAAGAAGAAAAGCAATGAGAAAATCAAAGCAAAAAATTGTATATACAGTTACAATTCAAAAGAAAGAAAAATGTACCACCGAACGAATCGCAATAAATAAATATATAATAGCCCACGGCTGATTTGCTACTACAGAAAAGTTGAGAGAGCTGAGAAAGAAGCTCGTGTTTTCTGAACGACAAGCATAATGGGGAAAAAAATTCAATCCTACGATGCCGTTAGATGCTGAGAAAGAGAGAGAAAGAGAAGAGATAGAGAAGGAGAGAGAGAAAGCTACTCGATCTTTTTCGAAACGAATTACGTTGGCTTACAGATGATGAGAACCTCCGCAGAGTAATAGAATTCCGCTTTTTCACCCTTGTCGTTAGGAGGTATAACGATTTTGATAGAAAGGAAAAACGCTCGCGATTTTCTTAGCCAAGTGGACATTTAGTGGTATTTGTTTTTGTAAATGAATCTGAAAATTGCAAATTCATTACTGTTTTGAAAAATAATTTCGTTTTTATGATACTATGTGGCTGTGATTCTTGTACCCCGACAACATATAGTCGTTATCATTGTCGAATTCAAGTACTTCAAATGCATCGATTTAAATGGATTTAACTAATGCAAGTAAACTAACAAACAAAAGAAATAACCCAGTATAAAAGTAAGTTTTATTATCATATTATCTCATTTTAATAGGTTTGGTGAATTTGTTTCAATCTATATTACTTTACAATTTTTGGAAAGGAAAGTATTCATTTACCATTTAAGTTTTACAAAATGTTTCAACATCGCACTCGATACGTATTTTAAAAAAGCTGTTGATGCATTCAGGATATCAATTTCTCACGTCTTCTAGCTTCAATGACTAGGTTTCATCTATCCTTGGGAGATTCCTTCCTGCCTGCAAATTCATCTCTTATGCTCGAAGAATTTCTCGTCTCAGTGAATTAGAGCAACGATATCTCTCTTCTTCTGACTATCGCCGTGAAAAATAGTTTTTGATATCAAGATAGTGAGCGAACGTAATAAAAAAGGATGGAATCCAATCAGTCACATACGAGAAATGTTAATTGCACAAATAAATGCATTCTGATACTATTGTTAAAGAACAAGTAAAAATCTATACGAATAAATACGTTTTAACAAATTCAAAGCAGAAGAAATATCAAATGTTTTAATTGTCTTACTAGAGTCAAATACATAGCCATGAAGGAATTAATATCAGTTGTAACACTTGTTTTCATTAATCTGAATAAAAAAACAAACGATTCGAAGAGAATGAATCAGAGAACTCGTATACAAGTTCTCTGAAAGACGTTGCAAACAGTATTTGCCATGGTTGAAATTAGGCTCACGCTTCTGCCTTGTCTGGAAAAAAGAATTCTCTCGCTAGTCGGCAAAACAAGCTAATGAACTTATCCAAGTGGCGCAGCAGATCAGCGTCTGTCTGAATAAAAAGAGAATGGGAGAAGGCAAAAGAGCTGAGAACTTCTCACAAGTAATTTGATAAAAAAAGGTTCGCAGTCTTACCCATTCATCTCGTTGAACGAAAAAGAAGATGCGCACGCGAAAAATAGAATGAATACAAGAGTTTCATTTCGTAGTTTTGAGATCAGAGCTTATATTGAAAACTTGGTAAAAAATATTGAAAATTGCGTACAAATTCTTCGGTCTGAAAAAATATTTTTTATTTCCTAGATATTTCCTTTGCGCTTTTGATACAATTATTTGCAATGCTTCGAAATATTTCAATATTCGACAGATTTTCAACTAGATCGTACAAATCGGAATAATCTCAGAATAACCTTTTATTCACTCATAAATTCATTATTACTTGCGCTTTACTGTGTTTAATCATAGTAAATAGCCAAACTATCTAATGATAATTCAAATTTCAATTAATACTTTGTAATAATACAAATTTGTATTACAATGTTATATTCAATAAGAGTTAAGTGAAATTAATTTCTACACTTAATCCTTTCTAACCAACGATATCAAAAGATGTGTAATATAAACAATGTCAATACAAATAAATAAAAATGAATTGGTTTTTGAAATTGAAGATGACTAAGCTTTAGAAACATAAACATATCGTATTATTTTGTGGACAGGATAATTTGCTTGGAGCATAATAAAGAGTGAAATGACATATCGTCTCAATTATATGCACGTATCATTTAAATCATTCAATTATTTTCTTATTTTCTGGCTTCATTCAATATTACATTGAAGATGTTACTTGAAAGTCATTAAAATTATATATAATTCTATACGTATGTTTCCAAAACCCAACTAATATCTTTATTAAGTGTTTTCAATCATGTTTCGTAGTTTTTAAAAATAGAATAACCACTCATCGTAATATTTACTTAATTCATCGATTCAAGTCCCTTTATTATAGTTTTTTTCAACTTTTCATTTTCTAAATTAAACTAACAAGCTGTTCTGGTCAGCAGTTCGTACCCACTTCAATTAAAACATTTATGCATGAAATAGGCCAAACAAACCAAATATAGTGATTGGCTGAAGCTTCACAAAAACATCCGCTCACGAAAATATTTTGATACTCAACAGATTCTTAAATCGAAACAGTCTCAAAATAACCTTTTTTCATTACTTCAGTTTGCAGAAAATATATTTAATCAATTAGTCTTATCGTTCAACTATACATTTCTAAACAATTATTTTATTGTTTTCTTACCTAAAATCAAAAATTGAAAATCTTTGTATCAGATATAATTTTAGAATTAATATTGCCTTTATTAATTATTTGTGCAAAAATAGATACATCAATTTCACAATCAAAATACATCAAAACTGTTTACGGTACAAGTTTCTATACATGACAATTGTAATTATTACAGAAAATAAATAACAACTGTAAAATTTTATTCCTAACATTATATACGTCATAATTCAATTCATAAGTTTAAATCTTTGCAGATTACATTAATGTCATATTTTTTATATAAATATATCCTCTTGTTTCTAACTTCGTTTGTTGACACAGTTTTGTTAGTATACTAAAGCAATATCTTGGAAATTCTATATCAACTTTTTTCCATTCTTTCATTTGGGGAATTTAGAAGGAAAACCCATAAGTCTAATCTGAGCTCTCAGTGTTAGTGAGACCAGGTCAAGAGGCAAGCCACCTCGATTGAATGGATTCATAAACAAATGGATAAAAAGGGGGAATGGAAAAGCGAATCCGACCATATACTGCATTGAAACAGTCTGAGTTTTATCAACCCTGTCGGCAAACATAAAAAAGCGTGCAATCGAATTTTCACGCGCAAAGTTTCAAGCAAATTATAAAAGCGATCGTGTTATAGAACATTCCACAAACTTTCAGCTAAAAACAAAAAATATTTAGAATGTTTATAGGACTTTAATACGTTAATCTAAATGGAGATCTTAGAGACACAAAAATATATAAATTTAAAATCTGAATGGTTCCACTCGAACAAAATGTTATATGACCTAATCTAATTCAATTTAATGTAATTTTTTAATTCATTATCAAATTAAAAATTTCAATAATTATTAATATTTTCGAAAACTCAAATATTACGGTACCATTGAAATTGTATACAAATTGAGCTATTTATAAAAATATTACTATAAAAATCGACGTGAAACGAATCTTTTACTGAGATGATATTCCTAACATGATGGGACAAAATATTAGCGACTTTACCAATTCCAAGAGATTGCAAGGCCTTTATACAAAATTCACAAACAATGAATTTCACCCCTCTGAAGAATTAATCAGATCGTATTCAAACGTGTTCGGCTGCGATCAGAGTTGAAGCGTAGAAGAAGTAAAAAAGTGGTATGAATAAAGAGGAAATCGTCAAGATCTTCCCATCGAAAACAGAATTCGCATGACGTATTGGCCGCTTGCCAAACGAAGATCGCGGTTTGTCAGCGTTGTAGCCCGGAGATGAGAGAGTAGAGAGCGAGAAAGTGGAAAAGAGGACGAGGACAAAAAGAAAAGGCACAAACGATATAAAATAAAATGAAGGAGTTGAGGCTCGAATAGAAAGTTGCCATAGAAGCGTGTAAACATATAAATCTTGAGTTGGTCGGAGGGCGTTAGAGAGATGGGAAAGGGGAGGAAGAGAGTGCAGTGAGAGAAGAGGAGAGAGTGATCCACAAAGTTAGCATTTCTTGTGTACTATTTCCCCCGATTGTTTTATTTTTTTTCTCTTACAGCCTACGTGAACCAATTCGTACTTTAACATCCAAATTAAATTAATTAGTTTTGTCTCAGTAAATTAAATATATTATGCTATTTTTCAACTAATAACGAAAACGGTTCTAGAAAATATTTCACTACTATTGAATAAAGTAATAGTACACATGTCAGCAATAATATCATCTTTGTTTCTCTGACACTGTACTCTAAATTTGATTAATCTTGTGAACAGATTTATATAAAAATGTAATAGCATCTAATTTGAAATAACCTTGTGTTTAAGAATTATATTTAAACGTACAGGACTTCCATTAAACTCTTCCTCTTGCTATATTGATAGCTCTACTTTATGTTCACGATGTATATATAGTATCCCCATTCACCGTCTATATTATTTTAGACTTCTTGGTATGCGATTTTATAAGATTTATGAAATCCCAATGAAGAAGTAAAATATCAGATTCATCGATTATACGTTTCCGAAGTAATGAATTATTAATTTTTAATCCATCCTGCATTTCAACCGATTCAATATCTTCCAGCATTCGGAATTTCTAGCTTGCCGTCTTGAATTGATCAGAGTTTAAATCAAAATTTCATAGAAATGAAGAGTAATGAAAAAAATTAAAATGCGATACGCCCAGATACCGCTTGCAGGAATATTACACGAGATCTCGTTAATAACTTCAATTTTAGAGTGTGTGATAGATCCTATGGTAAATCAAATGGCTTTACTACCGCTCTGAATATTTTTTTACAGTTTGATCCTGCTAGCTGTGGCACGGTTTATTCTATTGACCATTTTTCATTGAATTTAAGCAAACACATAAGTACATTTGTTGTATACATTTGAATATTAATACTTTTTTCAATACATTTTACTTAACATTAAAATAAAGCTAAACAAAATTATATATTTACATATAGTTATTTTGTTTATAACTTGTATTCCGGACAACTTAGCTTGATGAAACTTGGCTTTCACACGTGGGAAAGAGCTTTGCGATGCGTTAATTAAAGAAAAAAAGAATTTCATTGAAATTTAACAACACAATTGAAATTTTATATGTCAATGTTATCATTATCATCACTTAGCGAATTCTCTGATAACATAAAAAAGTTACAGTACTTGTAAATCTGTCATATTTTTACAGAAACTATGGCAGTTGAAAGTGCATAGTAGTACGCTATTTCTTAAATTAATGACATTTTTTATAACTCGTGGAAAAGTGATAAGTATGTTCACTAACAATCCTTGAAATTCTTCTAACTAAGGTGTGAGTGTCACAGTAAATTTTCTTCCGTAATAAATCTGTAATTCATTATTTTTGATTTTTATACAAAAAATCTTTGATGTTAATGACTCTAAACAAAGAAACATATACCAGTAAAAGTGAACGTTCTTTTGGGATATTCGTAAACAATTGCATCATAATTTCCTCCTTGAGACTTATGAATTGTCAGGGCACATTGATATGTGCTATTATTGCTACAACGGTTTTATTTTTATTAAACGGTAGAAACATTAAAACGACAACGGTAAAATGATGTGTTGACAATGTTAATATTCACAAGTACAGGTGATTTTTTCTGATCTGGATGCCAACTTTTTGATCTGGGAATTTAAGCCATATGTGAACGATGCGATTCTCTTCATTGAGTTCAATGTGAACTAGTGTATCAGCAGGTCCATTGCCAATCCATTACCTACATCAATGTTAATTGTAATGATGTTCGGCTTGGCTATAACAGAAGTACTCGTAATGTGATGAGACAGACTATCTGTTTGACTAGCGTTTATTACATGCAATTTTTATCTGAATGACTGTGGAAACAAAATTGCGTAAGGTATTTACCTTCGAAAAAAGGAGAATGTCTCTATTTTCTGTAATTGTAGAAAATAAAAAAATGAATTCAAAATTAAATAAAACTGTCATCACTTAACTATATTCTGATACAATTTAGGTAATAATTTTTTTAATTATAAATGTTGTATTATTATTATTATTATTATGTCAACATATTACTATTTCATGTTCTATCTATCGTAAATATAAAAAATTAAAAATAGATGATTTTCCTTCCTCGTGTTCACTATAGCATTATAGGAGAGCAGTTTAATAAGTCAGTGACTTTTTTAATTTTCCGAACAGTAAATTAAAATTAAAATTTGCTCCCAACTGTTATCACTTAACTATATTCTGATACAATTTAGGTGATAACTTTTTTAATTATATTTAAAAAAGTATAAAATATTTGTACATGAAGGAATAAAAATGAAAGTTCCTTTGTGAACGTTAGCGAAAACGTATCTACTAATTTCGAGTGATAATGTAACGCAATATTATTAGTAAGCTTGTAAACAAATATGTACCGCTCACAGAAATTAGAAATTAAATTGTTAGTATATTAGATCGTAACTTGAAGATAGCGAGTTGTTATATCGAGGATCTTTAAGCGTACATTATTTGTTTGTTATTTGATTGGCGAGATATCAATTTGGCATAGCTGTTAATCGGAAATATACTCCTCTCTTTCCCTTATTTTTTACATAGCGTCTAATGAGTAGCTATTAACCGAGGCTAGAAGCAGGGCTCCTTGGAGGTAGTCACCTTCGGCTCGGCATCAGTAGAGGGCTGCACTAGAATTGCAGCCACATCGAGAGGGGAGGAGAGTAATCAAACGATTAATCCTTTGGACCCCCGCTATGTGAGCAGGGAAAAAGTATCAAACGGAAAAATGAGACTCAGACGGTTTTCAGACCATTGACAGACAAATCGCCTTTTTTCCCTAATAATAATCGCTAATTTCATGAAATTATTCTTTGTATTTTCTTACGTTACCATTTTTTTGTATATTCATGTTATGGGGTTGTTATTATTATTCACGATCGATTTCAACTCGTTCATATTTCGCTTTTCATTCGACAACGCACAATTTGATCTTTGTCAATAAATTCAATTGGAAGCCAAATTTGTTCGAACATTTACTGCCCATTATCATTCCTGCTCGCCTGTCCCATACAATCAGTAGTAAAATATTATGCCTACTTTGAGATTTCCTATTGTATTATTTTACGGAGACAATATAGAATGGTTGCATTTTGTCGGAATGTGTTCAACTTTATTTTTAAAATAAAAATAAAGTCCGACGCATAATTCGCATGCTTTGAATATTAATATTGAAATGGTATTTTTGCATGAGAAATTTTCAGGAAAACAATCAATTGGTTATCAGCTCGTAGAGAATGTGCGGAGAGTCGTATCTTAAGGGAGCCACAACAGAGAGCGCGCGAGATAACGTTTAATATTGCTCGCATTTCTGACCTCGGAATTGTCTCACACTCATATGGTCGCATACATGGGGTCTGACTGCCGATGTGTGGATGAAGCAATGAAAATTGTAAAATGCACTGGCTATTCGAGATCATGGCGTGTGGCGATATTTTCTCGGATATATGTACTTTCGGTAGTATTTAAGACCTTTAGTATTAAATATATATATATATATATATATATATATATATATACAAGTATTCATGCATAATACTAGTGAACAACCGAGAACTCGAGTTTATATTCGAGCAATGCACTATGTAAAATCTCATAAAGCACTGTATAATGTCGAGAGTTAAAGATGCGTGCATAGCTCCAACTCAAAGCCGTAATGTTGTGCTTGCAAAATACACACGTATAAATGGCAAAATTGCCGCGATTAGCTGTATAACATCATATTAAAATAGATACTTTAAAACTTCAGACACTAATGAAACTATTTTACGAGTATATATCCAATTTGTGAAATTTTTGCAGACAGAATTTTCTGTAGGATTCGATTATTAGTAATATAGAGAGTAATATAGAGAGTGATGAATATTTAAAATTAAAGTGAATCGAAGGGTCTAATATTTACGAGTTTTGATGCGTAAAGATTTACGGAGACAATATAGAAAAGTTGCATTTGGTCAGCAGTTGGTTCGCATGTATTCAACGAGTGCAACCAGGATATTGAGAAAGTGTTATAGCAAAAAAGGAAAAGCGTGAAAGTCCGAATGGTCTCACGAGTGAAGCCCTACGCGGAAAGGGCAGCATACTCGAGTTGTAAGAAAATCTTTACATAGTGGATATACAAGCTTTTCAGTTTTGTTATGAGTTTAAATTTTAATGTAATTTTAGTTTCACATAATATTTCTAGTTATTCTTCATCACAAATACTAATTCCAACAACAATCCAGCATTATATTGTAATAATATTTAATAGTGTAATACGATTGAAATTATTGATCGACTGGAGTAATCTTCAAGTTCTACTACAGCCAAGCAATGATTATCTAGTTGATATATTTTAAAACTATTTACTTCCAATAAAAAAATATTATAAGGTAATTTTTTTCTCAAACGGCATGTTGAACTTCAAGATCACATAAACTGGTACACACCCGACTCAGTTTGGCATGCACATGATGAACCATCCCATCAAAAATTAGAATGGACTTCACGTAGCGAAAGCGACCGCTTGGACCTTCAACGTGATTTCCGTTAAATGAACTAGAAAAAGAGGCAATATTTATAGCATTTTCTTCAAGCTGCATGCCTTCATGATACAGCCTTATTGAATTAGATTAGGTTGAGGTTATAACTTGGATTCTCTTTCCCTCTCTCTCTTTCTCTCGCTCTCTCGCATCCTCGCTTTCTCGATAAATTTTTCTCTCTTTCATTTTCAAAATATTGATGTAAATACATGCTTTCATTCACACATATATACCTTGAAATATCGCGACGAGTTGCTCAGTTAACTCTCAAGTTACGAGGTCTTGCGACGTTTTCCGTGACTTTCTCATATCGTACATTATCTGCAGGTCATGGAATCGAATCAGTAAACTTATTCTGTTGAACTGTGAGTGCACACCCAAGTATGGGATTATTGTCTGCATGAAAAGTTTGCGCTACATCTGTCAAAAATGTTTGGTAACCTCTAATCCAATATGTTCGTGCTTTTTCCTTTGGCTTTCTCATTTTATTTCTTTTAATCATCAAATTCATGATCACACCTAAACTTTAAAGTTTTTCTCCACATTTTTCGTAATATTTAATAAGATAATATATGTATACTGAATAAAAATATATAGTGATATATTCTATCTGAATTACCATTATACACTCAGTAGATAAATGTGATTTTGGTCAGGCACAGACTAATTATAACTCTTATTTGCTAAGATCATGTTTAGTGAATGAGAACAAACAATTTTGTTTGATAAATGATAAATTAATTTATTAATTTATTTTTTATAGAATATTTTTATATTTATTTTTAATTTAAACAACAAAAAAATAACATTTTTGTACTTCAATTAATGTCTAATGTTGATTAATTTTACTTTTTGAAAAAAATTAATTAAAAGACAAATATTTTTATGTAATAATAGAAAATATTTACAGAATGTTTTATATATATGTTTGCATAAAGTATTATAACAAAATTAATAGAAATTTGTAAAATTAATTAATGGTTAATTATGCTTAAGGATCCTCGACACATACCTAGCGCATCAAAGTACATACGAGTACAGTGACTAGAGATATTTATATTCCTAATTTAATCTCGAGTAAGTATAATAACACGGAAAAAATGCTATTCGATGGATGCATTTTTTAAAATTGCATTGTTTTTTTTTAAATTTGTTCAAAAAATAACTTTCTATTACAATATTGATCTGTCATTTATTGTTTAGCATCGAAATGATTTATCATTTGTAGTAACCTAGTTTGTTATTTTTTATTATACGTATATTACAATCTAATTTATAATTAAATATTATTTATAATTTTATGCAAGTGCAATTATCTTTTAATGAAATATTCTACCACAAATTATGTAAATAACGGTGCAATGGCGAGTTGTGTGCACAGGGAATCGGATATTCGTAACTAAGCTTAGGTCAAACGCCGAACACTTTCATATAAAAAGAATATCTGTATATTTTATGGAAAACAGCATCCGGATACTTTTCTATTATTACCTAAAATAGATATATTATACTTGAATATAATTCAGAGTGATATATCCAATATAGTAACATCATAAACGTACTAGTTTTTTTAAATAGAATGACCTTTGAGTATCTCCTTAGTGTTATGAGTATTCTGTAATTGAAACAGAGCAGCAAATATAACTTTACCTTCACCACGTACTGCCATAACTAAATTTATACTATTGCTACCATACCTATACGAACAAAGCTCATTTTTCGCGGCAGTTTTTTTATTTTGTTTGGAAATTAATTGATGAATAAAGTAATTATATGAATTTTTTGTTTTTAGAAAATAAATCTTCGGTACACAATGTTTTTCAGGTTTATTAACAAGGCTAATTGAAAAAAAACGCTTAATATTAAGATATAGAGTTAATTTAAACAAGATTTTTGTTAAAAAACACGGTCTAACCAAATGCACCGAAATTGATTCAATGCAATTTTATAAAATAAATCTATCGAATCATATTTTTATAATCCGCGATTAAATCATTATATTTATTCGAGACGAAAACAGGCAGAGGAATTTCACCATTTTCCATCTCCTAGATGTATTAAAAAAGTAATGTGAATTTGTAAATTTCACGGGCTACACTTATCCGACTGACACAACTTAATTGTTATTTTTTTGGCAGACATGTCTAAAAAGTATCTAGACATTCTGAACTATATTGAATGTTTAGTTTTTTATCAACTGTTAAAAGGATAATACGTGTTTTGATACAGTCGGTAATTTTTCATTTATATAAATCAAAGATTAGAGAATAAATAACAAAGTTTAAAGAAAGTTAAATATTGCTTTAGGTGAATCTATAAATAAAACAGGGATTTGCTAATGGTACAATAGTTTTCAAGATGGCCGTCAAGACGTTGAAGATGACGAACGTATAAGTCATTCTAGTACATTAACAACCGATGACAATGCAGCAAAAGTGAAATAAATATTTACGATTAGTCGCCGAATCACAATGAGAAGTTCCTGATAACGTTAGCATATCATTTAGCTTATATCATGAAATTTAATTTCTCTACTGTTTTGGGTATGAAAATGGTTACACCAAAAATAGTTCCAAAAGCGTTCAGTTTCGAATAAAAACAGCGGTGAATTGAAGTTGCCCAGAACTCGCTAGATGAAGCCAATAACGATGTAAAATAATTGAAACGTATTATAACAAATGATAAAACATGGTTATAATGGCAATTGAACTAAGGTTCAATCGCCCCAATGGCGACGTTCTGAATCTCCAAGGCCGAAAAAAAGTTCGACAAGTTCGGTCAAATATGAAGGTTATACTTACTGTGCTTTTCGATTTTAATGGTATAGTGCAACATGATTTCTTCTCAAAACGTTAAACGAACGATAAAAAGTACTACCTACACGTTCAACGCCGCTTGCACGAAGTTTTCTAAAGAACTCACCCGGATTTACGACAAAACAATACATGGTTTTTGCATCACAATAATACACCTGCTTACACATCTTTGCTTGTTCGTGAACTTTTAGCAAAATCGCGATAAAACTAAAAATCGGATTCTACGTACTCATCATTATTGCACATGTTTCTTTCTTTTGTTCTCAAAAATAAAGAGAGTCTTGAAGGGTTGTCGTTTTACGGTATACGTCTATATAATATTTAATGGGGACTATTTTGAAGGAGATAACGTTGTAGACAAATAAATAGAACTCTTCACAAAAAAAATTTTAATCCATCTTATTTTCTGAACATTCCTCGTAGGTATTTTGGTGTGCTATATTTATTTGTCAAGACCCCTTAACACCCGAAATGTTCGTGATAATTGTTTATATTAAATAAAGACATTTCAGTTTTGCGTCATTGTTTTATATAGTTACATATTAATCTTACAATGTTAACATTGTATGTTGATCTGTACGAATGTTAACATTCGACACAATCCCTTAATAAATCTTTAGATTTAAACAACAATCTTGTATATAGGTGTATTAAATCATATCAAACAATCTAAAACTTCAGTAGCAGATGTTGAAACAGTTAAGTGAAAGCCTAGTGAAATTCATTCAATTAACGTCAACAAAATTATGACACTCGACTTAATAACACTTGAACGAAATTTTCTGTCAAAGAAGTTATTAAAATGACATTGCCGTTCATAATTAAAACTCAGCAAGCGCCCTTACATCGCGCTAAATCCAGAATAATCCGCGAGCGCTTGATATAGAGAGAAAGAGAGAGAGAGAGACTAGCGCAGTGGCATTCGGTCAAGTGGGCGCTCTTGACTCTATATATGTACGTGTATGTGTGTATACAACGGTCTTTTTGTCACGCTCGCGCTCGCGTGATTATTAATTACCTCTCGGGTGTTCGCACAATGAGAGAGAGAGAGAGAGAGAGAGAGAGACAGACAGACAGAAAGGGCGCGAGGTATGCACATCGACCCTTATAGCAATACACTGGCGTATATAACATGGCAGGCTCCAGCGAAATAATTACTCTGCAAGCTTATGATGCCAACGCGTTTGCGCGCCTACGCGAAAGCGCCCAATCGAATGGGATTACCCGTCAGTTATCCAGCGTTCGCTTGCTCGCACGTACGAGTATTAGCTTTTCGAGCTGCGTCGAGAGGCAGCCGTGCCGAACACCCCCCAAGCTTAGCATAATCCCATGTCTCTAATCCTCCTCTTGAATTGAATTACTTACGAAAATTCGTGTCAATTTCGCTTATTAATCGGTCTCAACGCTTTACTTTACCTCGCGTGTATTCAGCGCGGATATATTTTGAATCTGACTTGATGACCTGATTGAAAGCCATACCACTGATAACAACGACGGATTATTATTGTTCTCATTTCACCTCTTCGTTAATATGTATGGAAAATTCAACTCTAATTCATTGGATTGACGTGCGTTCAATCTAATCCATTATTAGTGATTACAATCTATAAGCCGATGTTCAAAACCATATGTAGTAATGTATTATCCGAAATGTATTACAATTAAATTTACTGTTTATATCCGCTTTACGAGGTTTCGATTGGATCTGAATTGTGCAGTCATTCAGACAGATTTACATACGAACCCTAAAGTAAATATAACAATGAATTATAATTTTGTATACTATTCATGATAAACATACGATATGGTTTCATGCAAATATCAATATCAAACTAGTAGCTATTGCGGAGTTCGATATTTCTCATATAAACTGATACAAGTTCAATGTTCTACTATCCTCATGAAAACAAATATTTTATTCTTCTGAATTAATTATTGGCATATGATTTAATTATTGGCCTCGTATTTGTCTAATAAAATCTGTGCAGCTTGACAATATTCGTGGTGATCAAGGAGAATGAAGAGAAATCATAATTTTGCGTTTCTAAGGCTCATTCCGAAATTGGCGATCGTCAGGCCAAGAATTTATGTGCTTCTCACGTCAGCGCGCGGCTAAAGCTTCTAGCAGCTATTATTAATGAGAACGGCCTCCGGCCCCTCACGGGATTCTGTGTATGTCTGCCTGTATACGGCAGAACCAATCAAAGGGCGAGTCTGGTTAGCTTTTATCTGTACTAATAGATCATCATTTTAATTTAATTTTGTTTTTTTCTTTTCTAATTTGGTACTCAGATTCTATTTCATTTTCTGTTTCATTGAATGATAAAACTTATTTACTTGCACTCATACTCCGTTTGATAAATTTATTAAACAAAATTTCAACTGAAATTTATCGAAAAAAAGAAACTTACATTAAAGTAAAGTTGAGTTATAAATGATGTACAAAAAATGTGTAAATTTCATATCAGGTAAAACTACTTGAATTTTCATATACACAAAATGTAAACGCTATTGCAAAAGTCGGTACAAAGAATACGAAATCAAAGAAAAAGTGAATAAAAATTCTACAAGCGTGAACTCTCTATTAAACACTTACGCTTATCTGTAATCCCTATTTCTTGTCTTGTGAGTTGCAATATGAGATGCCTGGATACGGTGATCACGCAGCCCCAAAATACTAGAAAATTGATTTAAAAAACCGCATGTTATGAATTTTCCTTTCGCAAATTCAAAAATTGTTCAGTTAAAAATCTTCAAAGATCAAAGTATTCAAATGTATTATAGCTTTCGAGAGCTTGTGCTCTTTGAGCATGGTAGGAATATAAATTTAACCATTTGGGGTATTCTTCAGAAACTTCGGTATTTTCCTATCTCGGTAAAGATGGAGAGTACGGCCTCAAAACTTGTTCTCGTTCTTTTCAGCATAGTATTTGTGCAATTTTCAATGGATGAATTAACGAAAGAGAAATTCATTATACTAAGTAATATATTTTTCATGAGTAATGAAAATGATCCCATGATACATATAACATTATTTTCTGCTTGATACCTTCTTCTAAATAGCTTGTGCCAAATAATCATACAATAACCAAATGACGCATTGACCAAATCGCGAATTGACTTTCATATTGCCATCGAAGTGGGGTTGTTAAAGACGTATAGATATTGCGAAATTGCAATTTACATGATGTTTAAATAGCGATAATCGTACCTTTTTATCATTGTGAAGTAAATTACTTTTTATTAAATAAAAACGTAATTTGATGAAAGTTAAAGTGAATCACGAATTATTCATTTATATCAAACGGAAAAAGCAAATGCTCGTTTTATCTTGAAATGTTATTTGCTAGAACATTTTCGTTTTCTTAGCATAGAAAAGTTGTTATAATATTTATTTCATTAAATATTACGCAAATCTATTCTTCGGAATATGTATTTTTTGTGTTTAAATTAGATATAAAATTAGAATTAAACTCTAAATGGAATATTCATAGAAATGATGTGATGTGATAATCATTGTATAAACAATTGTACATCAAAACTTTCTTGATTGTTCTATCGTGATAAGAACAATAGAATTTTTTTCATAGACTTCGTCATGAAACTTCTTATAGTGGCAACTATTCATTAAATAATATTGCGACTGTAATCTGAATATAAAACTTGAATGTTTGTATCGTATTTCAATCAATTTGATGGTGTGATTATGTCGTGGCTAGTGAGCGACGCATTTATTTTTTAATAGAGGATAACTTTAATCCCAATGAACTTTGCAAAGAATAGTTAATTCTTGAAGAAACGAAGGATGTAGCATAGCCTTGGTGAATTTTCGGGCTTCCTTCAGAGCGTGCTTTCAGTAAATTAAATTAAATAATACGATCGCACAAGAAGAGTGGTACAGTCAGGTTAGATTGAAGAAAAAGTTTTCATATTTTTAGAGAAATATCATGTGATTCAAACAGAAATTACCTTATAATAAGATTTATTGAGTATGGATTTGTCAATCAGTAAACATAATTTCTATGTACAATAAGTAAGCTTATAAGTTTTCAAGTTCAAGTAATATTATCAACAACATTATATGATTTATCTAATTTATCAAATTGGTTAAACGAGAAATACGAGAACGACGAATTCGAAGTGTCGATGATCAAAACTAATCAACAAAACAACGAGTATATTCAATTACGTAATATTAAAACAGTTAAAAAGACAATATTGATGTAAATATGCTATCCGTCAATTGAGAAGTTAATTTTCAAGTAAAAAACAATAACGAATCAAAGTTCGATGTATAAATGGCACAGGTAGAATTTAAAGATGAATAAGCAATTGCTAATTTTGTAAGTTAATTTTTCAATATTAGTTACTTAATCAAGCTTATAAAATAACTTTATCGTAATCAATATTAGGGAACATTTTTTAACGAAAAATCGGTATTTTTCAGCAAAAAAGCAATCTTCACTTAGAATATCCCTCAGGGAAGTAAGCTGGCTCGGCCGACAGATCAGTTCTCCAATATAGCCAGGACGCAATATTAATTACCGTCATTAATGAGCCGTTTGCGCGGGGTGGGAAGGAGCACAAGCAGAGAGGATAAGCCTCGTGAATTCAACGCGGATCGTACTATGGGGATTTCGTGGGTCGCTCCATTGGCCAGCTCCCACGCCTATATATTGACCGAGTTTCCAATCTTATGCCGTTGGCTCCCGCGTCACGAGTCTCGGTTCTCCAGAAACCACATTCACGTTAATTGGAAATCGACGCGTACCACGTTACAGAGAACAGGCTAATTACTACTTAATTATTGAACGCGTCGCACACGTACACAAGCAAGGAACTTGTTTCTGTTTTGGCCACCAGCTCGATACTATTTGATTGACATTGACATTACTTCTCTATTTAAAGCCGTAATATGCGAATTTAATATTAAAAAATTATGTGGCTGCGTTGAAAATATTAACTGGTTTATTATTGATTCATTTGCAACGCATTTTCAAACACTGTTCAAATAGAGGTAAACATTGCCGATATTAAGTCTGATGTTATTGTAATAATGTTAATTTTTTAAGTTTGTTTATCTTCACTCGTACCTACATGTACAAAAATGTGTAAAAATCACAAGCTGCAATAGATGAATCTATGATTTGTTATATACATGACGAATAACCACCAGTTCTTTTATATCGGGAAGCCTTTTTATTATAAGCTATATGGTCTAAATTATAGCAGAATAATTATTTGAAACAAGCTACAGTTGTTCTTGTATAGAGCTGCCTACAAAACAAACAAACATTAGTACAGTTAAAGATACAAAACAAAATATTTTTTCATCCGCACATTTAACATGTTTTTCAAGCAACATGGTTATTCCACAATAAGTTTTACCACAGAAACATAGGTACCTCGTTGCAAAAAATAAGTTGTAAATAGAAAAAACAAGTGTGGAATTCTATTTAAAAGGCAAGCCATGTATTTGTCAGAAGTCTGAAAGAAAAGCAAACTAAGCAAACCCACTGAGAGCAGTTTAATGGGTCGTTCTACTTGAGTTACCAAGGTACCAAGCTATTTGTACTTCTTAATATTATTTTTCTTGGTACTCCTCTGCTCAGTGCCGACAACGCATCATCTTCGGTCCAGTCGGGTAAATAAGAGCCATCGCCACGAGTGCCATAACTTCTTCGAGTGAGACTGTAAGTAAAAGAAAAGACACGAAAAGCGGACAAGTTTTCCGAGTGCGCCTTACGCCTTCTTCGAGCTCCTATTCCAATTTTCTCATCCTTTTTCTTAAATATATACCTTTGCTATCGAGGTTTAGCTTTCGCTTAACCAACATTCCATTCGCGTCAACGGTTTGTTCTTTTTTATATGATTAACTTCAACTGATGGCTTGGAGACCCATTATATTAAAACAAAGCCTTTATCAAATTCGACACTTGAATATTGTTATTAAAATTATTAGACTTTTGTCAGGCACACATTATTTTGTACATTGTCAATATTATCTTCGAATGTATTTTTATATTATGATAAACTTTCCTCAATCATATATGAAAAAGGACAATACAAAATAATCTAATTAAGAAAATATTTTATTGAATGAATCTATATGAACCTTTATAGCAAGTAAAGATATAAGCTTCTGGATTGTAGTATCAATATCTATAATACTATAGTTAGCCATCGAAGTTTAAATGATATTTTTATTCACTAAATAACAATTACATTTTATATTTCTATTTCGTTATTTTATTATTTCGTTTTATTTAAAACTTTTCCTGCGACAAGCAGGTCGAAAAAGATGTAAATCTGATAAAAAGTTAAAGGTATTTCTACCTGAAACAGAGAATTACCTTGGAAATTATTTTAAGTAGTAACCCTTAAGCTCTTAAAAGATGTTTCGCGAGTTTCAACTAATCCACATAGGATAACAAATGCGCAGAACCTGTGTGGCTGTTGCATAAAATAGAACGTCAACAGCAAATCTCCATTTTACATGCTAAACTACCTAAAGCACCAGCATTAAAAGAGTAAACCGTGCCTAATCCACACATTGCACAGTATTGCACAACAATATCTTTACAGGCATCGGAAAAAAATTAATTCACCCTACGCTCCTTATAATGGCCAAGATGCACGGAAAAGACACTCATTGGATTAGCATAAACACTGACAGAGGACCTTTGTTTACCTTTCATCGAATTTAAAAGCTAGATTATCCCCCCATAGCGTATCGTGTAAACGATCTACGTTTCTCACTCATCCATTGACAATGTTTTATTATTTTTTACTTTAAATTAAATAAACATATTTTGTGAGCATATAATCGTATCAAAGTGTACATTATAACAAGTGATACATGTCTTTTATTGTGCAAAATGTTCAATATTGTAAAAAAATATATAATTAAGTGAAGATGCATGTCATTCAAAATATTTATTTGTCACCTCAGTTAGTAAAAGTTTGTCTTTGTTAAATAGTTGCACAGGTTAAGGGAAGAACAGTCATATTAGTTAATCATTTTTTAAATAAATTTAAAAAATTACAATGCTTTTCCTGTCTGCAAAAGGTGCTCTGTTACAAAAACAGTCAGTGAAGGCACAATGAGCGAGATTATCTCTAGTAATGCCCATAACCGTACTTTGACCATATTATAGCTGGGAACCGCTCTCAAGACGGTTAGCAAGAAATTAATTCCCGTTTAATGCAGTATCTGGTTAGCATTGCAAATCTCGGCCGAGCTCTTGGTCCTTTCCACACCTCTCTTTCTCCCTTTCGTAAGTTTCGTTCTTTTGCAGTATTGCTCGACTGGCTTGACTTGGCTTTTAAAATTCTTGCCTCTTTTGCTTTTAAGCATTTGGAACATTTAATCAGTTTTAATAATCTCTTTAGTACTTAAAACTTTTCTCAATTATTATACAGAAAATAATAGCTCATACCGTTTCTTTAGTAGAAAGACAAATAGAGCTGATCATTTTAATTATCTTATTCATAATTAGATTATAAATACAAACTAGTAAGCAATTTGTCATGACGAAAATATGGCTCATTTGCTTGTATTAAATATATGTAGGCGAAAAAAAATATTTCAATAGTAAAATGATACATCTGACTTGACATTTTTGAAGGTGGAGCTAATTTCTGGAAGGTAATTGTACGTTACATTAATAGTTCCATTCTGTGTACGGGAAACTCTCTCATTACACTACCTTAGATGGCCTAATACAGGACGAATAGTTTCGTTCCGATATAATGCACTTCATTGGCCACATATGCATAAAGAGCATACCCTCGCCTTGAGCTATGAGTCGTTAGTGAGATGCAGGCCTATAGGCCAAGGTACAACACTTTAGTTAACTGTAAGTATATTTCGTACAACTACTCTTTGTATATTAACATTCATATTAGATGAATAATATATTTATTTTTATTTTTACATGAATTAAAATTATCTAGGTTACAAGTGAGAAAGGGAATTGTGTATTTTCGAGAGTCATATATTCTTAGTGGCAAACGCTTATCAGATGAATTATTATAGTTTGAAACAGTATAATATCAGTTTAATATAATATGTGTTATAATGTCAACAATTAACTAATGAAGCGAAATATATAATCGCCTTAGATATTATATGTATTTGTGAACAGACCTAATACAATATAATTATTTAATAATGAGTTATAAATATCCTTGTAATAAATTAATTGGGAAGTAGACTATCCGCTGTGTTAATTTATTTGATTGTTGTAATTAATGAACAGTGCAACAAAGCTAAATATACGTAATTAGCAAAGTGTTTATCGAATTTCAAATCTATCAATAATTTGGAAAAAAGTTTTTAACTGTTACTAGATGACTCCTGTTAATAAAAAATGATTGCATAAAGTTAAAAGTAAATAATAATTATAATTTAAATTCTACGAAAAATTACTTTGTTTTATTCGTATAATACTTTTTCAAATATTACATTTTTCAGTACACATCTTTAAAATCCATATAAAAAAGAATAATAGGATTTCATTTATTATGTGGCCTTTGAAATAATTTATTTAATACTCGTTCAGTAATGTAATACCAACATTTATCTAATTAACGTACTAATTATTTATCTGACTATTTAGATATTAATAAAATCATGTAAAACAATATCATTATAAGAGTAATAACTTTTAACGAGCATCGAATTTTATGAGTCAATAACATTTTCGACATTAGCTGGTTTTAGTGCACATTCAGATAATTTGCTCAATGCAAGCGTTTAGTGCAGTTCTACTCTCATCTACATTCACGATGACTATTTTATGGAGTTTCGTTGATAAAACTAGCTAATTATCTTAAAGTCCAGTCGTGTTAGAAGCTTAGCTTACCAAGTGATTACTGTGCAATGGATTGAAAGATAACGGATTTTCCAATCAATGAATACATTGAATAATGATTTGCGTATTGTGAATCCTTTAAAAGAGATAGATAACATTTACAAACAATTTCCATACAATTAAACACTTTAAATTGTTACTGTGTCAAATAATTATAATGCAATCTTACACCAACAACCAATTTGACACATGAACTATTTTCCATTCGCATCCAAACGGAGACGAAAGCTTTTCACAATAATGTATTAATTACAATGATTCTGAAAACACCATTTCACATGAGATATTTATTTTTAGTTTAACTATTTCAATCGACCCACGTTCCAAAAAACAGACTGTCTCTACTTTTTTTTCTTCGTAGTCTACTATCTATTCCAGCGATACTCTAGCTGAAAGTAAGCAGGACGAGACAGATATCCCATCGATTCATCCGGAAAAAAGTTCTACCATCCGATCTCGCCGCGAGAAGTGTAAAGTTTGTCGGTTGGAACTGTTCCAGTCAAAAAAGAAAAAGTCAAATACCGCTAGTTGGTAACATGTACAAAAGAAAAAAAAGAAGTGATCAACTAAGAAAACTATGCTAAATGCATTAGCAATTTAACAAAACTGATAATGTTTAAATCACTTGATGATTGGATTTAATTCTGTATATTCACAAATTAATATTTACATACGATTGCTGAAATTAATGCCATCACCGAAATGTCCATACAGTTATTACATTTTTAAGCTAGTAAGTGATTAAGTAGATCAGGGTCGAGTGGGGTAAGACAAAGTACACTTGGTGAGAGTTACGTGAAAAGAAGAAGCGAGAGGGTGCACAAGGACAGCTAAAGTGTTAAACTTTGCCCGGAGCAACGACAATTTTTTCCGCTCTCCTCTACTCTCAGAGCTCTTCGTATAGCCTCTTCTCCTCTTTCTCTCTCGCTATCTCTCTTTCTCCATCTTTTTTCAGCCCAGCTGAAAACGAGCGCTCGTCACCCAACGGTAATTTTCATTTACGAGGCTTCATTATCACCACCTACCAATTTACGTGCCCAACACTGCTGAAGCTTCGTCCCTTAGGTGGCCGCTCTTAACCTTTTGAGACTTTCACCGTCTTGTTAAGCTAGCACTAGGATTCACTGCGAATATCAGTCATTCATTACTTTAGAAATCTTATGAGCGAGACTGTCTACAAATGAGATTGGCATAGATTTACATTTTTTAGATAAATTATGATCCAATTTTTTATATTTCTCATTGTAATAAGAGTGAACCTGAATAAGTATGACATTTTTCTTTACAAAATAATCCAAAAAAGAAGTCCACATGTAATGTACGTATTCATTTAAAATTCTAATAATATATGAATAGAGGGAATATATGAAAAGGAGATGGGCATTCGTCTATTCTAATTTGTGACTAATATTTATGTAGAGCAAGAATTTGTTAACAAATATTTTCTAAAGTTACGTTTAATTTGTGGATAAATTTAGTGAAATGATACAATATTTACCAAATAAAATTATTTTTAATAGAAATTTCTATTAATTTCTTGAATAAAAGTTTTTATGATCTTATCATTACAACAGAGCACCGAAAGTTTTAAATCAATTATTCTTCTTTATTATTATTATTATTAAAATGAGACTTGTTTTCCATCCAATGTGAATAAATCATTAAAGCTGTCTAAAAATAATTAAATGCTTGTACCATAAAACTTTATTTGGACAATAACCGAACTAATAATAAAAGTAATATTGTGTACCAATGAACCAACAGTTTCTTTGCTTGAGTAACTTGTGATTGTTGAGATGAAATCAGATGTAGGTCTCTCTATATGATTTATTCAGGGATATGTGACGTCTCGGCAAGTCAATGAGGCGAAAAGATTAGGAATGTCACAAGCTCGCGCGCAATACAAGGCCACCAAGCGCGATTATACTGCAGGCTCGCGCAGTCGACTGCATGCGTGGCACAATTTTCCTCACTGCCTAATGGCCCATGACCTTTGATTGAGCTGTGTTTACGCGGCAATTTTACCCCGTTGTCAACAGTCTCGCTTAATGAGTCACTGTTATATACCAGAACTTACGGCTCGCTAGCTACCGTGTATGCACGCTATTTTCGCAGTATAGCTAGCTTTTTATTTACCACTCATTTGATAATATTCACTTGGATAGCTTGCTGACTCTAATGCTAATGGAGTGAGATGTTCAAAAAGTGAAATAATTGATAATATTCACTTTAATCATGTACGGTTTCCGCATGCTGATTAAGAGCTATTTAAAAAATAAGATATTTGATTTTATGCTTGAAGAAAAGTACCATGTACTAAGAATACGTTTTACTTACATTGCAAAAGTCACGTATTTAATATTCATATGAAACGCCACGCAACTAAATGCATGAACTAATTAACAACTTGCTGGAATTGGTGGCCTATGCATATGATACCACAGTAGCTTATAACTATTTAATATCCATAATGCTAGTTATAATTTGATTGTAACACTAGTGAATAGAATTGAATGTGGATTAAACAAAGCATTACGATATAGATATATGCAAACTGTACCGGTAATATTCTGTTAACAAACTTGTACAATCTCGACTATAGTGCGCTTTGAAATAACAATTTCGCAAAGGCAATAATCGCGTCCGTTCCCGGGCTCTAGGCTCGAGCTTTCGGGTATACATGCGAGATTGTGAACGACAGAATAACGGATGCCAAGTGTACTCGTCCCGAGCAATTAATCAGGACATACAATTCGCATTGTTGCCCGACATAACACCTGGACGTGCACTGTGCTCACTCGCTCGCTCGCTGTGGCCTCTACTGAACTTCGACCAAGAGAGAGAGATACAGCTAAAATGCCACACCCGAAGTACAGATCCCACGATCATTTCGAGCGTACGCGGGGTAATTTTGTTTTCGCGCAGTTCGTTCTGTCTCAATGTGACCCTTGGTAGCGCGCTAATCTATTAGAGCACATTTTAAAAACCTCACTTTTATGCGAAAACCCATGTGAAAAAATATACACAGGATATATCGAACATGCAGTTATGTCAATTGTCTTTTTTTTTTTTTGTTAAATAAAGATCTTAATTTCCGAAAACAACTGAAGTCATTCAATTTTGAATGATTCATAGTCTCAGCTTTTTGATGATAGAACTTTATTGTTATGTGATCAAAACATTCATTATAATATATTAATATCTTATCAAATATTCAACAAGTAAATCAAGCAGGTAAAACTGGAAATGACATGCATGTATTTAAAAATATATAACAGCTAGAATGAGTAGTTGTTGTTTCATATTAAGTTGTTAAACTACTGGTGATAGTGTTAACTCCTTATATAGTAAGTAGTAGTCTCATCATTTATCATTTACATGCAAGATGAAAAAATGATGTGGTGTCATTATCTAAAAATTAATACATCACAATTACAACGCATTACGCACGTAAATGTTGTTATAATAAATAAATATATATCTCTAAAACCTTGAATAAGCAATAATAATCTATTGTTTGCAGTTTTTGAGTTTCAAAAAAACCAAGCAATGTTAATTTATAACTAAGTAGCAATAACTAAGATATTAATAATTATTTAAAAAAACATAGATTACGCGTTTATTATAGTCGGTGCGTTCTTACCGAGAAGTGAACTGAATTTCTTTATATTATTAGTTAAAAAAATATATGATAATAATAATGGCACTGTAGAACAAAGAGCATTTATAATTTTAGCGCAGCCATATTGCTGATTGTGTAGGTTATTATTATCAATATCAACAAAAGTTAAGCATGCGCTTCATAAGATTGATGAATTCTTAGTGAATTTTTTAAATATAAGAAATGTTTTTCGAGAATAAGCTATGCGGAATTTTTAATATCTTTAACATTTTATTCCTATCTAATACAGTATTCAAGTTCTATTAAACTATCTAGCTTTCAATATTTCAATTTCTCCAATTTATAAAAAGTAAACATAATCAGGTTTGCAATGTCATTATTTTGTCCAATTTATACTTTTTAGGATTTTTACTAGTCTCATTCAAAGAACAATGAATCTATTAACAAAATCTAAAACTATACTATTATAGTATAATGTAGGAATATATAGTTATACCATATAAAGTATTAATAATTTAAAATGAACTATATTATAAGCAAACACCAATACCTAGACAATATCAAAATTATTAAAAGCTGTAGTTGAAAGATGTTTCCTATTATTTATAATTTTGAAATGTAATATGCAGAATGTGTACTCAATATTTTGCTTGTTACACTGTAATATTAGCAATTGCCTAGAGGAGCCGTCGCTGGGTTGCAGCTCGTGTCGCTACTCGTGATAACGTAATGGTCGACTTCCTGAGAGTCTAACGGTCGCTGGTTCTCTCCTAGGCTACAATATCCTATGTATATACGCGATAATCGCGCTGATTTAGGGCCGCATGCTTCCGACCATGCAGGAAAACCCTTCTGTGTAGACCACCTCCTTCAGGTACAAGGACCGCATTTACCTTGCAATTGAGTTTACCTCGACAATCTCAGTTAAAGGAGAAACGGCTAAGACGAGGAAGTTCAACATTGAATTCTAATGGAATTGACTTGTAATAAATGACTACGTCATTGAAATATTGTTTTCTAATGATTATTTATATTTAAAGAAGTTTATTTACTTAATGACGGTGATGAATCCTTATCGACGACATATAAACGCAGTAATCCATAAGAATCTGCATGGTTTTATTTAATTTCAAACGAAAGCTATATTGTTTATATAAATAATTTTCATTATAACAAATTGCTAAAAGCTACTGATTTATGCTTATTACAATTAAAATTAGAATGTATCTATATACTTCAGATACGTACGAATATGTACGAGACACAGTATTCTTAATAAAAGATGAAAAAATTAAGTTGTAGGATATAGAATAAGATTAACATGACATATTGCAAGATACTTTATCGGTTTATCATACTGACATAATTTCCTTTTTTCAAGTATGGATGTGTGATTAAACACATGATGTAGTAAAGATAAAGCCCTAAAGAATAACCATTGCATATATTATGTATCCATATCAAAAAATCAAACTATTCAAACGCAGTATTTTAAAATGAGATTTTTAAAAACCTATTTATCTCCAGGTATTTTTATTATTACGAATACTTCATATTAAAGGCATCCGTGATAAGTCGAAAGTAAAATCCAATGAATTTGGTCAACAGTAGTATCGTATTGGATTAGCGTGCCTTCGGGTAATATTCGATAATTTTAGATAATTTCAAACTTCCTGTCCTAACGTTCGGGCTCCTTTATAGCGAAACCATGCGCTCACATTGTCGCGTGAGCTCCGAAGTTATTACACGTCGTAGAGTGTTTTTTCTTTCAACTTTGACGCCCAACAACTCACACCCTCGTTAATTATACCTTGTTTGATGTTCCACATTTACATCGGTCGATTGATTGGTACTAGTTTAAAATTGCCCTGGCTTGTTTACCAGATAATTATTTAAATATAGCACTGTTATTATTAACGGGCTTTACATATTGCGTATTTTATTCAGAAAATCTTTTTTTATTATTTTAGGTATTACTGAATTTGAACGGATATATCTTATCACAAAATAAATCAAATATTATCAGTATTGAAGAGTTGATTATGGTGAATATTCGCATCTTCTATTTTCAATACGTCTCAATTGGTTTTCTTACTTATTTTATTCCATGCGCAATCTTTTTTTCGTATAAATTAATAAAATACAACTATAAGCGTTCAAAGTATGTTACAAATTCTGTCGATAATGAGATTCTTAGAAAGTTTGGATGATGCAATAAATTCTAGAAGCTTTGAAATCTTCATTGAACATATTTATGTGCAATTCTTCGGTATTGTGAATGATGGTAAAGTATTTAATTTATAGATGTAAAGGGATTAAGACTGTGGGATTGTTGTGGGATTGATGTTGTGGAATTATTACTTTTATTTTTAATGTTGTAAATCTTTATTCAAATTATTCGTTCGTTCAGTCACTCTTCAAAAATGTAATATTGACAAAAAAGATACTTCGAACTTTGTAAATTTTTTGAAATAGAATTTTGGTGAGATATACAACCTTAACGTACAATTTAACAGAGGCCATAAAATTTACCTATGAAATAGCAGAAGAAATTCACAATCGGAATGTAGGTCGATATAGTGAAGGAATTGCCTCTCGACCAACTTCCGCGAGTATGAAAAATACATTCGCGTTGAATGGCGCGAGTAAAAGTAACAGTCATCGCTTGCTCGATATTTTGCTAGTCATTGCGAAAACTCAAAACTGAATAGAATAGAAACCACACATAAAAGCAATACTCGAGGTAACCTCGAATACATGCTTGATATACATGCTATGCATACGGTTATACTTCAAATTCCCTTTTATAAAAATATTACAATTTTTTTACCTTACTTTACGTCAAAAATGAGATACTAGAAAATAAAGCCTCTGTGTCATTTTTCTTGAATGTATAACATTTAAAGATTATAAAGTTAATAAATGGTCAATTTTTCGTTAACACGAACTATCACGGTGCATTATTTCATACCTGTGAAGTCAAAAATAATTACATACCGATCACGTTGTAGTCTATGTGTTACTGTATTTTTCGAAATAATTTAATTAATGTTTAATAGTTTTATAATTTTAAAACGTACAATAGTGGCAAGTATTCAAATACTTTTTTGTCAAGTTGATGATCGTGAATTCCATCGCATGTTTCACAGTGTAATAAGGGAGAAACAATCGATAACCCATCCATCGGGGATGCCAGATAACGAAGAATTCGAGAGTCGCGCACGCTGGAATTCTTCCCTTCGCCAATACGAAAACTCGCAAAGAAACGATCTCGTATGTACAGTTCCCCTCCTACCACTCCCCGTCTTTCACTCTACTCTGAAGTCGTAAAAACGATACGAAGAAATATTCAATTCGTATGCCAATCGCGAAAATATCACTCTCAGTCACGTAAAGCCTGATATAGCTCCACCAAAAAGCTAAGTATTTTCCATTATTTCTTATGCTTCAGACATAGCGAATGAAACTTGTCCAACGATTTGACGAACTTTCCTTCGAGATTTGTTTAAAAAATTTGTATTTCCAATTTACGTAAAGGCATTTCTCTATTAGTATTGATTTAGATTCGATAATAAATAGATTAAATCTATAGAATAATATACAGATTTGTTTTTGGCCATATATTTAAATTTAATACTTTTCTTTCAGTGGGTATATCAATAAACCGTATCATAAAAACGGATCGATGTAATACGGCTTAGAATGTTTAGTGAAAATAATAATAATGTACCAATCATAATATTCTACCAGGAACTCAGGTCAAAATGTATTGGGTTTAAAAAGCAAATTTCATCAGAACCGACTAGATCAAATTGCAATTAACCCATCTTCAATTAATCAATGATTTGAGTATCTAAAAAAACTTTGTACAATATTATGCAATCTCATATGAATCTTCATGGCAAATTGTATTTATTCTGAAATCGTTATAACTAAACCATTATGTAGGTCTCGATTACTGTGCTTCGAGTATATTAAAAATTGGCATGCTTATCGTAGTCCTATTAAGGATTTATTGTTCCATCTCGAAATAATCATTAATTAAATACGCACCATCTCCGTCTCGACCCAAATTTCTTTTTATAAAACGCGGTGTACTGCTTGCATTATCGTTTTTTAAGAAAAGACGCATTAATTGAATGTTGAAATATGGTATTTTATTTTTAAAAACAAATTCATCTACCTAATTTTCCAAAAAACATTTAAGAAACTCATGTTACATAAATCTAGTAATAAGCTAACTCATATATTATATAAATATACAATAATGAAATATTTTTGACATTAATAAATTAATTAATACAATTTCGCAAAGTGTAAGGTTATAATCCAACACTAATGTATTCAGAATAGAAAAATTGTAATGTGATCGGACCTGTTGATTTAGCATATTCGTAATCTAATACTCAAACTATTATACGGGGTTGTGAATTCGCAAGTATTCCCAAATGCATTGATGCCTTACTATCAAATGGTCTATCACACCAAAGGAGCATCAAATGGCACGGGCAGATTCGCCGCAAGATTCGCATCATGCGCAATAGGGAGAAGTAAGAGGCAGGCATAAGGGAAAGGCATACACAGTATGAGGGGTAGAGTCCTCGTGAGAGATGGGAGAGGATCGGCGACAATAGACGAGGCGGGAAATTGAGTTGGCACTGATTAGACATTGCGGGCATGCCGTCATGCCACGATGCTCCGCCGGAATTCACCGACATACTAAGCGCACCCCACATTATTACGATCGGCTATAAGAAAAGAGGTCGTGCGAGGCAAAGTGAGGAGGATTATTCTGCATACGCGTTTAGAGGTTGAATGAATTATCAGAAGTAAACAATGAAGTGTGTATGTACATAGTGAGTAAACTCATTAATTGCTATCGAGGCTTCGATTGTATGTATTAATACCAAACTACTGTCTATGTGACAATGCAGCTCCAAAGATTACAATGATAGAATTGAAGAAGCATGCTATTCCAGCTATGTGCAAACTATTCAACGTAATTGTAAATCAGTTCTTTATCGGGTCTTTCAAGTATCGTGGTATTCCGAAGATTCGTTTAATTCCAATTGAGTCTTTAATAGACCAACCAATAAAATTAGATGGTTGTATTTTTCGAAATATAACACATCAACAGAGTTTCTGAAATTAACACATTTGTACATAGAAGTACGGCTACAAATCTCAAAAATATGTAAATAGATTTAAATAAAAATTAGTCTTCACTATTTTACTCTATATCTTTGAATACATACAATAGAAAAGTAACTGATATTTTTCATCGCATTTATAATTATTAGATAATCATATTGAATAATCTAGATTTATATTGAGAGTAATCTAGTTTGTTGATGGAAAGCATGAATTGAAGTGAATATCGTTTGAGATCACACACTTTCTTAACAAAGAACTGGAAAGACTCAATAATTAAAAAAATTGATTACTCATAACAAACTGTATAATTTAAACAATATTATGTAATCGAAGAATATCATATATGAATACATAATAAAACGAATTATGCTAAAAAAATATACATATACTACTGATATCCCTTCGAGACACTCTTTGCAGTCAATACGATTAACGCCTAAACGAAGGCTTACACGTCGACCTACTAGTAAGTTGAGCGGTGTACTCATCTCTCTTCACTGACAATGCAAAAGGAGAGAACTTCGAAACAAGATCCCTGCTGCACACTTCAATCGCGACTTAGCTACATGTACGAAGCGATTATAGCGATAATGGAAAGTGCGATGGTGAAAGCTTTCCAATCGGAATGCGAAATAGTTCAGTTGATTAATCAGTCTAAACTTTTGTTTAAGCCGATTATCAAGCATAGTATTATATAAGCTATGTCGAAAATTACTTCAACTTTTAAGGTACAATACATTATGAGTCAGTTTATATTAATCGAGGGAATTTCTTAAAAATTAATTTCTTTACAAGTGAAATTTAATTACGGTACAATATTTTAAGAAAAATGATCCAGTATTTTGATAAAATGTCTATAAACTCTTATATTAGATTATATTGAATTATTCAACGTAATTATTATCTCATAAAAATGTCTAAAGTCAAACTCTAGCTACTAAATAACTTTTCTAGAAATAAATTGAGTACTTTCTACTGAATCTACCTTGATAAAAAAGTAACAATTATTTTCGAAGCGAAGGGCTTTTCAGAAAAAGAGGTCACCTTTATGAGGTATGAATTCAATGTGGTATGGGCAGACAAATATGTAATTATCGTACTACTAAGGCGATTTGATGTTCAGTTGACTGATTCGGTCAAAGACATATCTAACTTGTTTCATGATTATAAATTGAAACTATAAACATTCTTAAGTAATAAATAGTAATTACAATCATAAGTATTCGTTTATTATCTTTTAAGTTCCGAATTATCTTTAATTAAACCATATGATGCGTTACTTTAGAAAAATAAAGTCCAACATGTATGCAGTAAAAACACTAGACGAAGTTGAATCAATACAAAAATTTGAAAATATTATCGCGTTTTTCGTAAGTCTCGACAATCTATACATAATGTCCAAGTCACACTTACCCATTTTTCAATCATCAATGGGAGAATCATGCTCGGGTTCGAATTGTTAAGTTGGCACTAGCATCGGCATCTGCATCGACAAATGAATCCTTGCTTTTGGCTCACATAGCAGCAAGTTCAGTGCGCAGCAAGCACACGTGCGATCTGATACGTGCAGCGCGTTATGTACACATTGACTGAGGCTAGGGAATGGCTCGGCTTCCAATTTTTCTGCCTATATGGAATTCGTTGCGATTTTAAATCGTCGGATACAACGATGTCAGATACAACGAATCGATATAGCAGACCAAAAATGGAAATTGGGTGACATCGGCATAGAATCAAGGAACTGGTTGTATTTTTGTCTGTTTTCGTTCGTTTCTTTGTTGTTTATTTTTTAACAACTTTTGACTCCCCTTTGTATCCTCCAGTTTAGTGTATGTATGATGATCGATAAAGCGTGAAATATTGTTTATCCCTGGCTGCGCAGTCATGTTGACTTTACTGAAATGTAAAAACATGTACGATGAAACTGACGTTCCATATTTCCATTTTAATTTTTTTCCCGTGAATTTAAATTTCTCGTAATATTTTAGATAGAACATATTTTTCTTCTTCACTTTTAGTTCAGACCTCCCCAGTTTTTCCTGGACAACTTTATTTTTTAAATTTTATTATAATTATTTCAGGTATCTTTATGTACAGTAATAATTATGGTAAATATATTAGTAGATAATTGATAAAAGACTCTCTATAAAGTTTCATAGAAAAAAAATTGTCACAAAATAGTTTTTTATTATTCCGTTAATAAATACACTTATATAATTATTAAGATTCATCAAATTTTTTGCAGATAAATTTTTTTAGTATGTGAGAAGATGTACTGATATTCACTATTTATATCAACCAAACTCAACTTGTCGTCAATGTTTAGTGAAATAAATCGCAAACTAAAACTTTTACCTTTATTAAATACTCTTCGAAAAGAACAAGTATTTTTTTAATTACCCGTGCGTTCAGTTTACGAGGTTATAAAACTCGGTGAAGAGCTCTTTTATCGTCTTGTCTTAGCGTCCTTTTTAGGAAAAAGTCATTTTCTCGCGCTGCTTTTGAGAAGCTTAAAATTTAATGTAAAACTTCTTGATCCTACAAGTCCGAGCCTTCCGTTACTTGGATCTTAGAATTGGTGAGAGTATTTGTACGTGCCAACAGAAAAAAAGGTATCTGTTTTTTTTTCTAAATTCGTAAAAGAGTAAGAAAAATTTTAGTGGACCCCATCAATGTTCTTAAATTAATCTGGCTCTTAAGCGGCTGCAAAGTCACTGAAACATTAACCAGCCACGGTAGTTGGAAGGCTGGCAATACGAACGAAGGGCAAGGGAAAGAGAGAGGAAAAGAGACAGTACCATCTTCTACACGAAGAAGATTTAGTATTCTGAGAAAAAACAAAGTGTGATTTATGCATTCACTTTGGAAGAAAAAAATTTGTCCTTTTCACGAATAAGTAATCGAATGATGTGGAATTGCACTCGTTTTGCTTAAGCACTAATCCCCTCATGATAGAATTACTTTCTCATACTAGTGTCGATGTGTATACTATTATGTGACCAATTTATTGACCATCAGGCTTTAATGAAAATATGTGCATATAGATCACTCTTTTGCTTTGCGAACAAAATAGAATATTATCTCATAGAGGAAAAATAACCTATTTATCTTAAGGGCAACTACATTCTTTATTATCGAACATATTATATTGAGATTTTCTGGATAAAGTTTCAGTTTTGACAATCTAACAGTCAACAATGATAACCTTACTTCAATAAGACGTAAATCTTGTATATATTCTTCCTCTAAATATGAGTTAAACAAAATTCATCAATAGGATATTAATTTGAAGTTTATTGAATAAATGATAAAACTTGATCATACAGGTAGCGAACGATCAAACATTTATTGTTATCCCCATCAGAATGGGCGTATCAGAAAATACCGAAAATGAAGCACTATATTTGCTGTATCTGTTTACAATTTGATTATTCTGAATTAAAACATGTAAAAACAATTTTCTTCATAATACACAATTGGTACAGATTTCTTTACAAACAGTTATTTATAACCTTAGCATAACTATATTGATGTAGCTTGCTATCAGTGTTTGCGATTAATTCATTGATCCACAAATATACCGCTGTTTCATAAATTAATTAACTCCCAACTCTCTGTGGTTGCATTCAATTGATTCAATTTGTGCGTTTACCATAGGTTCACATATTTGCCCGTAATAATCAAACCTAGAAATTTGAAATTATTATTACGAAATGCAATAAAACATATTTAAGTATTGGTAGTTATTACGTGTCTTTGGTTTATAAATGTTCAATCTTCGTTGAAAGTAGTTTTGAACTGGAAGCAAAGCGCTTTAATAACGTCCTTCAATCTGATAACGTCTTCTTGTGAAAGTGGTAGTTTCCAAAGGTTGTGTATATTTAACGATCGTGCAGCCAGTAAGTTGCTTGGCAGGAGCGAATGGCATAGTTTGAAAAGAGAGATAGACGACTTGGCGGGGTTCTCTGTGCTGAAGATGACACTTTGCGCTAGGTAACTGCACCGATGAGTTTTGGACACTTGGAGGGCTATCATTTATGTATTACATGAATATAACAAGCCCCTCTACTACGACCCGTATATGCCGACATATGAATATGGGCGACATTCTCGGACCGCAGATTGGCACGCGAGTGCGTCGACTGCTAGTAACTTGTTCCAGCGCTGACAGCTTCGCCACTGTTACTGCTACTGCCACTCGGTATTAGCTTGTATAATTGCTCCCGAGTTAGAAGTAATAATACCTCATTTGCTTACATATTTTGGGACAGCGAGCTCGCTCCGTGAACAGATTCTCTCTCTAACCCTCTCATCCCCTCATTCCTTTGTTTTCTGCCTATTACTACCTTATTTGTGCTCATTTTAGAAGTTTGATTCATCTCTTTCAGTTATTAGGTGTTCCAGCATCTCTACTGAGAATTCTAAATTAGTTTGTTATGCGTTCTTGTTTCCTGTTAAAATTATTCAAGCAATTATTAGTTATAATCGCATATTACGCCATGTAAACCCAAACAATACCAATTACTTTTGTTGTAAGAATGGGTCCAAGTACATATACGCCATCCATGTTTATATACATAGAACTTTGATTTAAAGAATTTTTATATTAGGCATGTAGATAGAGAATATATACCAGTCGCGTTCATAAACTCGGGGCAATAGGACAAAAAAATAAGAGGAAAATCATGATATCTCGGTAAGAATTGATCGTGCGAAGATTTTGAAAAAAAGCTTTTGTAAGCTTTTAGTCTCTACTTACAAATGCTTTTCTCCAAATCTTCATACAACCAGTCCTTACCCAGATATCATGATTTTTCTAATACAATTTTTTTTACTGATCCCCAATTTTTGAACGTAACTATAATAAAACTAATATTTCAATTCAACAATAATTTATATACAGATACAACATTTTAAGATTATCGTAAAGAGCAATTTTCATCGAATAAGGTTTATCCTGAGTTGCCCCATGGAACAATCGATATTCGTCATCATAGGTATGCGTTTCGTTTCGACAATTTCTCTTTCATCTAACTGAAACTCTAATTGTATTGAAATAATAATCGAGAAGTTCAGAGCCGATCATATGAGTAATACACAAAAAAAGATTCGAAATCATTTGATCAGCATTTTAATTAATCCGTATTATTTGACACAAAATTTAATTGTGAATAACGATCGTATACTGCTGATATTTATAAACATTTTAAACTATACCACATAATATACGAGCGTGCTTGAGTACGGTTCTTATGCAATCAATCTCAAAATCGTAAACGTCGCGGAAAAAACGACGATGCGACAAAGAGGACTGGTGGGATGGGGGGTCAGGGATTCGACATGGCGTGCTCAAAGGTGTACGCCACGACGTTCAGAAAAGTGCCAACCAATCATAATCAAGAAGAACGGTTAGAGACGTTTATGGATTTATGAGTCAGGTTTACGACTTCTGGTGACATCGCATAAATGGATTTGTCGATTCGCGCGGTGCACGCACGACTTCCTCCTCCGGATATCTATCGTTTGAGAAATAGTTTCTCTCTCTCATATTACTACTACTACCTCACGTCTTTCTATAGATACCGGAAATTCAACTGCCTCTCTGCGCTTGGAAAATTATATGAAGAGAGGATATCGTACTCTGTAAATAGGTCTTGTTAATTTTTCTATATTGCTATTATTTGTTTACTTGAATGATTATTATTTTTTTAATTTTGACTATACTTTAATGTTTTAGTTAAGGCGAAGAATTGGCGCAACAAGTTCATAGCCAATGATTGATAACCACAAGAATGTTCTAGGGTTTCAGAATCCTAAAATGTTTAATACTACTTTTGCTCAAAAACGAGAAATTATTATTTTTGTCAATAGATGTTCGTAATAAATAGATACCCGTATAATAGAAACCTGAAAAAAAAATATAAAGTGCGTACTTCTTTTTTAACAGCGGTGGTTCAATATAATCATCGCCTTATCTTCTGTGCTCTTTTACTGACGCCCTATTTGGCGAATGTTCATTAGCATTAGAGTTCGACTGATCATCTATGTGTATGCGTGCGCGTGTAGACTCATTATCGTGAAAGCAGCCAGAGGGGCCGATCGATCATGACCGTTTTTCCTTTCAGTAAGTCAGGTGTGAAAACACGCCGTTTATCACGTGTAACGTTGTCACTCACATTTTCCTTCGCCGCATCTTTTTCTGGCATTGTCTGCTAGTACGTATCTGCCTTTACCCATCGAGAAAGTTTGCGCGACCGAGAAAGCCACGCGTGACGATGTGCCAGCTATAAAGTTGACTTGCTTTCGAAACTTCCGCTGCGTACGTGCTCGACATATAGCGTGTTATGCGAACAAACGAAAATAAAGAAAAAAAAGGTGAAGATCTAAAATCACTTTTGTTAAATGACATTTTACGGCTGAATCATGCAATTCCGTATGCAGAAAATAAATTTCATCAAATTGTTATGTTTAGAATTTGTTAGAGTATCCATTAGCATAGGTTTTTTAATAAATGGTTTCACAATTTGGCAATTTATAAATATATACTCCAAAATATTTATGACATTTTTTTTCGTTTTTTTACGAAATGGAACGGTAGAAAAAGTGCAGTTATTGTCGATAATTTGGAAGTATTGCGAGCAGAAAAATTATACATCTATCCTTGTCCAATTGCAAGTATTGTTGTGAAAAATGTGAGCTATAATCTAAGGCTGTAATTACAAAGGCATTTTTCAAAAATTCACCTAACGTGCCAGGATCGCTAGAAAATCGATACGTGAAATAAAAACATACATGATAAACTCGCTCAATCTTTTTAACTGGCGGTCATCTCTTGATAAATCGTTGGTAAAATGAAAGAGAAAGAGAAAGAGAAAGAGAAAGAGAGAGAGAGAGAGAGAGAGAGAGTGGGCGCATGAGAGATGTTATTTAAAAAAAGGTTCATGGCTGTAGTTGCTGTACAAAAGGAGTAACTATACGAACACTGGCGCGTACGAAAGAGCGGGCCAGGATTATCGATTTTTCTGGGATGAAGCTTATAGGCCGTTTTGGAGCAACTTTCCTTTTTGAAATATTCATAGGAATCCGCCCATTTATAGTGGTATATATGAGCCAGGTCTGAACACGCGTTCACGAGCGATGAGATTCTCCTCGAATAGATTATTTGTTCGCGTTGAGATATACAACAGGAGGATACACGTCTTTATATCTACACGGGAAAGATATATTTTCTATAACTCTATTGTTCGATAAATTGTAGATCTATCGGATCTATGGAGAAAAACTTCGCCGATTATTTCAGCTCATCCGTTGATCGAAAATACCATATTGAGTCGATAATGTTTTTATGAGTTTTGAGCTATTCCTTTGCTTATTGACTCCAAATCGTCAAATTTCAATCCGTGATATTTTATTGAAAAATACAAACGATAAACTTTCCAACAGTCATATAGCTTATAACAAAATCTGCAATTTAACTTTGTCATAAAATGGCATTTAAAAACTTGAAAGCTGTGTGAAACGTAGGGAATTGAATCAAAGGGAAAAAAGGAAATAACTAAGCGTCCTCTCTGAAAGGCTTTAATGAATGCACGCTGTAACAAAGTGGCGAGTAAAAACGTATACACGGGCATACATTTTCATCCAGCAGCGGCAAAAAAAGTCCTCTCTCGCTCTCAAACTCTTTTATCACCGTAATCTTTTCAGCGTGAACGCGGCCCAGTTAATTCAATTGCAAAAATCCCGAACTGAAATACATTATCGCCAACAAGGAAAAGTTTTCTCGCCTCCTTCTTCACCCCTCCCCCCTAGGTTGCGCGCGATATATCAAGTGTAGCAGCAAATAAAAAAATGAGAAAGGGGGAGTGGAAGCGGAGATGCCATTAATAAACGGCCGATTTCAAAAGTGAGAGAAAGCCAAGACGCGCATCCTTTGTGAGAGTACAAAGGTGCGAGAGGAAACAAAGTCCTTTTATTCAAGCCCAAGAGTAGCCACTGTCTACTTTTACTTTTCTTTCTCTATTTTTTCTCTATCTTTGTCGTATATAGGTATAGACCTATAGCTTCTTCTTTCTCTCGTGTACAATTGTCGCGTTAAATCGAGCAGCTTATCTTTGTCGCGGCGACTATACTGGAAGCGTGAATTCCAAAATCGACAAAGTCGATGTTACTGGTGCCTTTGCGTAATGAGCCGAAGCATTAACGATGGTTCTATCGCCTGCTTATTGACAAACTTGTCGACTTTTTGCCACTGTTGCTATATGCCTTTTTTAATTTATAATATCGATTTAACTTATTATAAATTAATTTTATGATACTATGTAAACAAATCGTGAACATGCAATACCACGCATGTTAAATTATAGAGAACGAGGCATATAATTTATAATTACATGCCAAACAATTATAATTTCGATCTATAAAGTAAATATAATTTCTATACCTTCCAATCAGTATTACACACAACTCCAAAGTTTATTATTTATAAATAAATAAAATTAGAAGTTGAAAATCTGTCTTCAGTTGAGTTAGTTCAAATAAAAAGACGAAATAATATTGAAACAGATGGGGGATATGGAGAAAATAATACATTCGATACTGAAAATTAGGTTTATGTAAAAAAGTAACAAAGTATAGTTGTAATTAGCGTTCCTTATGTTCTTATCTCAATCGTAGCGTAAATAGTGTAGGTGGTCTAGTGACTAATGTGACGAATAAACAGGGTTTAGCTTTAGCGTAATCCTGCGTCACGTGCTTTGGGTCAGAAACTTCACAACTTACCTTGGCTAGACGCGCGTATGTCGTGTACGTGGTACGTGTTGGCAACTGCCACGTATGTATATGTTACATATACAAGAACCCAGTTCGACGGCTCTACAAGCCTTCATACATTTCTCAGAGGCAGTTGTCATGTAAGAACACGGCTTTTTCTAATAGTTCGTTTAAGACGATTAATATTCTAATATTTCTATGCAGATTCTTTTATTTGTGTAAATATCAAGCTAATAATAAATTTCATGAGTAATGTGAGTCTTTACGATAATCATTAAAATTACGGACATAATATTGATCTTGAATGCTAATGATTCTTGTTACATTACTGGAGATTTCAAGTCACTTCAAAATCGAAATTCAACTTGAATTGAAATTACAGGAATTCGAATGTTGAGGAAATCCAATTATAATTTCGATTCCGTAAATTTCAATACCAATTTCCATTATCAGAGTCTACACAGAAAAAAAGAAGTACTACTTTCTTCATTGAAATAGTTGTGCTAAAAAAGGAAAGACTTTTTACTGACCTAATTTAGAACTTTTCCACTATCAAAGATATACTAAAAGTCAACCCTGAAAGTTTTATTGACGCTACCTGCCAACCTAGACTTCATACACTTACATTGATGATCAACCGAGCTAAAATATTTCATCACAACCAAATTTGTTATTCTGAAACATATTAATGATAAATTATGGATAATATAATTATCAATTATAGAGAATTAAAAATATAAAAAGTTAAATTGTAGTATTTCCACTGTTTTTACACTTTCTTTGAATATCGAAAAGTGCTTAGCTAGACGTACTTTATTCAATGGTATAACTCCTATTTTGCATCTACGCAAAACTTTCCAATCATAATAAATTTGATTTTTCATTTTTCACACTCCTTAAAATTGACTTGTCAACTAGGCCATACTCGGAAGGAATTTACGTTTCAAATCAGACACATGAGAGCGCATGTGGACAGCTGCAGAAAAAATAAACAAAGTGTGAGAGTCAAATTGAAATGCAAAGAGAAAGTGGGAGAGAGAGAGAGAGTAAGCGAGGGGTCGTAGCATTCGAGATGAAGCAATGAATCAGCGTTAGCGAAACGATTGCGACGAAACTAATGATGTTTCCGGAATAATTAGCGCGCCCCAATTTGGTTTAGCCCCAATGAGAGTAATACTCTTTTCTGTTTCTATCTCTCTCTCTCTCTCTCTTTTTCATTGTGTACATGAGCTTCACTCCGTGGCGAACTTCATTTTGACCCTTGCCTCTATACATACTCACCTACACACACACAGTGCGTCACAGGAGAGACTCTGTCGTTCTGGAATGAAAGATCACACTAGGGAATGCCGCATTGCACGAGGGAAAGAGAAAAAGCCAAACGCAGTAATTCCCTGCAGATAGAGTCTCTCTCTTTTTCCTTTTCCCTCCCTTTTTCCTGCTCATAATCTTATTCGATGTTGTACGAATATCTACCTCTCCGCTAGGCTCAACTGCATTAGGTGTCTGTGTATTTTTGTTGAACGTGTCGCTGTAAAAAAATGTCGAATGTCGCTTTTTAGGTCAGTGGAGAATGGCATACTAGTTTTATGTGTATCACAGGCATATACGCGAGGAATCCTACAGAGCTTTTTTCGTAATCTCGCTTGCTCCGCTTTGTACTGTACAGTACATGTATGAGACCGCGTGTTTACTTATCTGGTCTTTCGGCCTCTATTATTCAGTAATTTATAAAATATCATCTCGTTTCCGATTTCGAAAACAATTTTCTCCTATTGTTAGAGTGCTTTATAATGCTACAATGCTTTATCATTGACAGTTAAAATCGTAATATTAAAGTTCAAGTATATATACATATGTTTTACAATTAATTATATTTTCTTTTTTATAATCTAAATTGTTAGATATTAACATTTTAGCAACATTCAATCTGAAAGTCAGGAAGACAAAAGAAATTTATTGTATCAAAAATTATTAAAAAGAATAGAACATTAAAATGTATATGTATTAAAAATATTTTCATGAGAAAATGGATTTTTCATAACTAATTATTTCGCAATAAATTATTCTTTTTAGTAAGAACAATAATGTAGCTAAATTTCAGAAATTCGGCAGCAAATAAGCTAATACTAAAAGCAAAGGGTGAAAAATCTAATTAATTAAAGGATACGCACGAAAACGCAGCTAAATTATCGTGAAGGAAAGCCTAATCCAATTACCTAAGCCAATCTTGCTTCATGCGAGTCTCCTTAATTCTCCCCCATCCATCCAGTCGACCTTTGACCCTCGCGGTAACTTTCACGCGCCAAAGGTCTTAAGAGATAGTGCTATGGCCCTTGTTTTTCGTTGTGTTGCTTTTCGAGAAGATTTTCATCATGGGGCTAACGACGATTACGCAATCTTTTGATCATTCTAGCACGCAAGCTAGAGCAACAGAATATATTCAGCGACTAACACATGAAAATAAATACACACCCATACACTGCAGTTGTCGCAATTCACGATGTCACTGCTTTTATACCAACCACCTATTAACGTTCTTCAGCTCTAGATACTCTTTCACTTCCAACATCTCTTTGTGTATAATTATCTTTGTACTGAATGCATCAGTATATACATATATGGCTGTATATGATAAGCATACAATTTTAACATACTGAAAGAAACAAGTGAGAGAAACGCTTCTAGCGCGATTCCATAAAAAACCAGTTACGGGCTCGGATATCAGTATCACTTGTCATCTATACAATAACCCTGTCATTTGTGTTAAGTTAGTCTACGTGGAAATTTGTGCTGATAACATTATTCTTTACTCACTTTGCAATATACAGATATATTACACAATAGTGGAGTGAGTCAAGTGAATAAAGATATCAAAGCTTAGCGCTCAAATATATATTAAAGCGATGAATACTATTATTCGAGTAGAAATATTATGTAACTTTCAATATATACAAATGATTATATTAAATTACGAATGCGAAATGTCCAGTTCATGGACCATTTATCTCACAGAAAACTTTATGAAATTTATTTTGACTGCAACAATAGATTATTCCACTCATACCTAATTAAAATGACTTATTGTTCCCATTATCAAAAAACGAAAATGTAATTAATTTATTTATTTGACCAACAAGGAGACCACAAGATTTGTGGAAGGTCAATATTAATGGTACTAAGGATTATACCTTGTGAAAGATAAAAAATTGTCCATTTTCCAGGACTTTTGTCAGGCTTTATAGGAGCTTTTACGTATACCTAGTTTTAAAAAAGTTTAAATAAATATTACTTCCTGTTCAAAATCTGTATCGCAACAAAAATTTTTATAATAAATTACTACTTTTAGATTTATGTAGTAAGTACTACAGCAATATTCACTCTTATTTCAATTTCATAAAAGATATCGTGGTTCAAAAAACCTTTGTCAAAAAACACTTACGCTACAATTGAATATAAATAATCATGCTTGAATAAATATTTTACAGATAGTGTTTATCTGAAGATCAAAGCTTTTGACATGAACGCGCGATCGCCAATCCATTGTAGCAGCTGAATCCTACTTTAAATCCCTTGACCCTTCACCCCTCCGTGAGAGGGCCATGCGGGCGGATCTTGCGCGCATGGCCGAGCGATAAAAGGTAAGTGAATGGAAAGTCGATCGGATATACATATATCTAAGAAAGTAAATAGCTCGTGGCATCTACGTATACCGCCTTTAAAGGCCCTTTTCTTCCCGAAAGCAAATTGATTTCAACTTTAACTTACAGTCCGCTGAAAACACGAGAGGTATTGCGTGTAGGGATCTTTTTATCGCGATTTTTTTCTCCCGATACGAATAACATTTCACCTTCGACTCTTCATCCTTTTACTGCTTATACGATGTACGTGAGCCGAATCGCTACTAAAGCGTTTAAATATTTTTTTTCCGTTTTGTTCATTTCACTGCCTCGGTTTTTCTACGTCTCTTGCTTCTTTTACTCGACCCTCCCCCCCCCCCTCTTCTCTCGCTTTCGTGTATTTTTGCTTTGCCGGTTAAATTGTTTTCTACGAGTAGGACAAGGGGAGATTTCTCGCGTGAGTTGAATATTCCGATTAAGACCAAATGAATCATTGATATTACCAAAGTATAAGGACAGAATATTGAACTATTGCATGTGATTAAATTATGTTGATTTCTTTTGACCTTTATTTAAATATTATATAAGGACTCATTTTTGCCAAAATCAAAGATAATATAATTCGTTTTAACTTTTTTTTACTGCACATATACTTTATAAAATCATTGTGGTAAAGTACTATAATATATTTTATAAGTGATATGGGAACTAAAAATTATATAATACATTTAATTATTACATTTTTCTATTGAGGTACTCAAGGTAACTGAAATAGCTTCAAAGGACCGAAAGAAAAACATCATTATTAAAAGATGTTACCTGAATATGGTTTTTTCAAATTTTGTAAAAAGAAATAGACATTTTCAACAACATGTAAAGTGAAGTATCACAGCTTTGTACATTTTGAAAGGTTTTCAAACTTGCATTTTCGTGTTGCTCTTCTTCATACAAAAATAAAATATCTTGTATATGGCAGTTCAATTGATGCGGAATTATTCCCTATATAGACTTATAGAATCGACCACAATATTGCCTATCCTTTCACACCATTACTACTGATTTATAGAAGGTAATTCATTCAATACCATGACATGTATTCAAACAACAAATATCATAAGCGTTCTCTCTTATCCCCAACTTCATTTTGTCACCTTTTTAGTCAGTAAATACATTTGTGTAAAGACGGAGAAATACAAATTATCTATATAAGTCAGAATATTGATTTAAATATTTTAATAAATAAAATTCAATGTAAAACGAAATATCTTGCAAGAAATCATTAAACAACATAGTGTAAATTGTAAAAAACATGTCTGTTAATTTGTATATATATGTTGATCAACAGTGTTAGGCAAATATTATCCATTGATTGTCAATAATACGATCATAATAATCCTTAAAATATACCTATTTCCGTAGTCTGCATCCGATAGCAGCTTGTTTGCATCAACAATACTTGCGTGTATATACGGAGCACTCGAAACTCAATTCAACCAGAGTAATTGGCTTATCTCGATCGAATAGCAACGATGACGGATGCATGAATGAGTTTCAGATTGGAAAGCACTTGCTTTTAATTTTTTTTCCAATCTAAACTTTAATTGACAATACACATTTTCATTATATGGATATTTGTACTCGAAAAGAACCATTGATGACTTGTTCACATTGACGATACTATACTCTCTGGATAGCCACAGTTCCAATAAAATAAATATCGTTATTACCTGTTTTGTCGTTAACGTAAAATTATAATAAATTCAATACTTCATCTTTTCGAGCTATAGCTCGATATGTGGACTAAAAATCTATTAATAAATCATGCACTTCATAGTCTGTCTTTGCTTTAATAATCGCTAGTGAAAGTTTTTGGTTGATTCTCTCTTGAAATGTTACTTTTTGTACTCAAGTGTATATTATATCACACTCGATGATATCCAATCAAACTTTTTGTTAGCCTTATATATGCACGATCAGCGAATATAAAAGCTAGCATGGCAACATTCAAAAGCCAGCAAAACATCAACATCGTGAGAAAGCGATAGACAGTTGCGATTCAATTTTCCGGGACACCAAACTCACTTATCGTTCGCAAACTAATAGATTCCAAACAAAAACGCTCGCGTCGTGGACGCGCAAGCGCGTGCATAACTGCATCAGTCGGTGACGCGCCAGTTATCGGTTATAGCATAAAACAAGAAGTTAGCTGACGTTCGCGCATGTACCTATAACTTTCTAGCGCTCTTATCACGTTTGTAATACAACACACGATGCGTTTATCATGATGAAAATTGACGATTTACAAATAGAAAAGTCATTGCAAATCACTCAGGACTAGCAACTACTCAATGTAAAAGAATTACTCTCTTTTGTCTTCTACACTGATTACATGTTTCTCAACGACAAAATAGTATTTCTCGAGAAATTTCGTAATTTTTAAAAATCTTCTATAATTTAAACGTTCTTTTAACAATAATTCATATACGTTAAATAATCTTTACTTGTTGATAAAGGAAGAACGAGCGTGTTTTTTCAAAGAGTATAATCAAATACTCGAATGCATGATGAAATATCCATAACATTATTCACTTTAATATCGATTAAAAGATAAAATTAATAAAAATACATTTACATATGTTAACTCGAGGTGTAACATGAAAATAGGAATACTCTATAAAACCAATCACACAAACGACGCCGAACTGCAGCTGTGCGCTACCTTTTGAACCCGACATCAGCGTGTGAAATTCGCAATTGTAAAGGGCGATCGCAAATATCCGCAAGATATACAGTGTGTGATAACGAAAATGGAGCGTGATATGCGCATGAGGTAAAAACCCATCGACGAGCGATCTACTTTCCAAGATAATCTAGAATTCGACACAGATTTTTGTTATTGTTGTTTCTGCGAGCCTTTTATTTATTTTCATTTTTTTATTATTCCGTAGCTACTAGCGCTTTGTATAATGTGAACGAGAGCTACTGCGGCTGCGTACTGCAATAGTGGCTATAAGTGTGCTCATGAATAATGCACAAGCGCAAACAAAAGTGTTCGCCGCCACAATACTTGTGTATTTTACGAACGCTCAGACTAGCGCGTATATAAAACATTACGCCCTCCCCCCCGTGCTATGTATACCTGCAAGCTCTCTTTACCGAGGCTACGTTGTTGGCCCCTTTTTCGCTTACAGCTATTTATACGCGTCGAGAGAGAAAGAGAGAGAGAGAGAGAGAGAGAGAGAGAGAGCGCGCGAGAGAGAGAGGGAGCGGTAGAGAAGGAGAGGTTAAAGGGGAGGGTTGCTGATGCTTTCGCTCTCTATACACCATTTACATTACCGAGGATTTAAATAATGCTTATCATTTTCATTTGGCTACCCCGTTCGCTCGCTTGGACTTGGTATTTTTTTAATTCTTTCAGGTTTACATTTTGTTTGGCTAACTCTTTTTGTTTTTTGCTTGACACTGTTGGAATGAGCGATGAACTCGAGATGTATCAATTTTTCCGGAGCCGACAGTAATGGTGTTAAATTTTTACTTGCTTATTGCGAACAGTTTCTAAATTTAATTTGGACAATGTTTTTTTAGTCATTTTTTAACTGAACGAACATTTTGTAAAGACTATTTTTTCTACTCATATTATTCTAGTAATGAAGATAGATTATATGTATGTTAAACCTTTCGATGTTTTATTTAGTTATTTACAAGTGTTGTTTGAGGATAGGATGCGTGGAAGAAGGGCGATGAACACTATCAAACTGTGGTGGAGTTCAGTTTGCTTAATTCTTTATTTTATACACCTGCATATTTGTTCGGACAGTACTTTGCACGCGAGTTCACCGTTAGGCTCTTGCACGGAGAAGCAAAGCGACTGATTCGTTCGCTGGTAGAGAAAGCGCCGCGCAGGGTCGCAGCGACACATGTTGGGTCTTTCCGGCCTGAGTCAGCGTTTCGGTATTACCCTACTTGTGCACAGACCGGTCGATTCTGATGATTGCACAAACAAGTGTATTTTATAATCAGTCTTTAGCAAAAGACAAAAAATAAATTTGTTTTATTTTGATAAAAGTACCATTTACATGTTTTATAGTAGAATACCGCAGTAGGAATTTCAATGTGTGATTAAATCTACTATTGTTGAAGTGAGAAAATTCGAACAAATTTTTGACAATACTACCGGACCTTTTAAACTTCTCACTGGCATATTTACCTTCAAAGTCAATTTAGCATTTTTAATTGTATCGCCGTCAGTTTCAAGACTTAAAAAAAAACAAAAATCCGCTGATGAAAATCCCCAGAAAATCATCAGTACAATGAACAAATAGTAAAGTATCTTGAAAAGATATAACATCTTCTTGTAGCAGCTTGACGTTGCATAGTAGCCCACGTATGAATAGCAGGAAAAATTGCGTGACTGTAAACATTCCTGAAATATCAAAAAACTTTACAGAAGAGATAGTGAAGAAGATGGCAGCGAATCCTCTGAACGTGTAGAAAAACTTGTGAAAACCCAATTCATCTTGATGTTCTTAATTTTTAATTCTAAGTACCTTTCAAAATTATACGTAGATTAATTCGTAAATTAAGAGGAACAAGCAGTAACGGATTGCACAGCAAGAGAGACCATCTGACAGTGAAGACGATATAAAATTAATTACAATAGGCTATAAGTATAATCTTATGAAAATAAAACAATAATTAAGTTACATTTCATTAAACGCTTAAATATTATTTTAGATTTTCAGACTATGTGAACAAAAAGTGGCGAAAAAAGCCTCATCCCATCACAATACACTTTAGTTGTGAATTTAAAGTGTAGTTTATTGCGCCATTCAAAATAATTTGATTTCTACTTCTAGTTGTAAAATTGTAAAAGGAATAATAAATTGAATTAAAGTCTATATTAAGATCAACAATTGTTGTAAAATAATATAAGAGTAGTAAAAATTGAGTGAGTCTTTCCAAAACATCGTCGATAACTTTTAATTTAAACTATTTCTAACATATTATCGAAGCATTAGGGATATTAAAAAATCGACATTGACAATGTGTTACCAATAGTTAGTAAAACCAAGGCTCATTTTTCAACTATTGGCAACCTATTACTAATCATAGCCAAAGCAAATTTTAACAATTGCATCGCAATTATATTGGTAATAATTTCTATATTTACGCGAGTTGTTTGTAGAGTATTATATTATTAATCTTGTTTGTTCCAGTTACAAAACAATTAATTCATTTTAGTTACATATTTAACTTGACCCCAAAATAAACAAAACACAAAAAGGGCCGAGCTAATTTCTAATTATGCAAAAGGTTCATTTTATTAAGCTGATTAGGTAATCAATCAAATAAACGCTTGAGTTTTCGTCTGACCATTATAATACATTACGAAGGACTTCTGATTGACTGACTGCGCCTATCAGTACATCTGTTTCATTATTGGTTATGCAACTAGCCAATACTAGTTAATAAATCTACTTATGTTCAAAAAACATTACATTCATTTTTATGTTTGCCGTTTAGCTACGCAAATGTACTTTTATTTTATCATAAGGATTTTCTGTAAAAACTAGTGATCAGATAAATGAATTGCAATTTCAAATATCGGAAAAAACTGGAAAATACAATCAGTAGATTATAGACGATTATCTAATTCCTGCTAAGCGACTAATATTATTTGCTGTATCATTTTTGACCATTATAATATATTTATATACCTTTACAAATAATTTATATACTGAATATTGAGAAGCAGTATAATCTTATTCAAAGAAAATTTACAGAACAGTTAAGCTTATTACGATATTTTTCATAAGACTCATGATTCCGCACGTATTTGGCACTATTTTTTTGCAATTTACATAGAAAAATATATTTGGATTACTTTCAACATTTCTTTATTTGTGAATTATTTTTAATAAATTTATAACACAATATTAATTATTTTATACGAGTATTTACATGCCATGCTGAGTAAGTATATCCGGGAATAAAACATTATTTATTTGAATTGCGATAAAGCGTAAATACTTACATTATTTTCAATATTCTATGTGCCTCCCGTATTGAAGGCAGCTTATGATACAATAAACACTTAATAATTTCAAGTACGTAAGTATCCAAGGATGATACGATAGTTGCTGATTCGTATATGTAGTAACTAAAATCTTAATTAAAATAATATAGTCTTTTTAACTCAATTGATCTAATATGAATACCAAAAACAGTGTTTTCATCAACTTTTTTTCAAGAAACGAAAGAACATTTTTAAACATGGGAGAAATTTAAACAATGAAATATGTCACCTAAATAATGTTATACTATTAACAAACAAAAATAAAAATAAATGAATTTTAATAAGTATTTAATTAAAAAAACGAATACATGAAAAATTATCACAAAAACAAAACTTTAGAGTAATGAAGAAGAAAGCGTGTATGAAGAAGAAAGTGAGGTATAGAGAAGTCAACACAGAAAGCAGCAGAAAAATCTGAGATATTTATGAGGAAAGTTCAAAGTGCTTTTCAAGTTACTTTAACTCAATGTATTATCCCCGCTAACAGTGGCTTCTCGTGAGCACTCGCTGAGCTGCAACCTGTACGGTTATTATACTAGAACGTGATAGGGAACGTGAGGTAGGTATAGTAATATTAAACACCAAATCTACCCTATACTTTTCAACGCACTATCTTACACACTTCTTTCCTTGCATTACTTTTCACATACATAGTTTTTCTTAATGTCTGGTAATTTTACCTTTTGTTACTTATTACCATTAATGAAATTAATATTGTTGGAATAAAATTCCTTGTCGCACGTCCAAGGAGATATCTAGCCAGAAAAAAGTATGCGTAAATGGAATGCGTCAGAAAAATGCTTTACGGAAATAAAAGGTAGAAGAAGGAATATCAGTTAACTTCCACAAGGATTCCCATTCTCATTCTCGATATTTATACGACCGAGCGTCGTCCATCTTCCTCCCTCTTTTTTTTTATCTCTTTCTGTTAGTTTACTTTGTACAATTTGTGACGCGTGCGTATACGTAACATTTTTCGCGCGCCATCATTTAAAAACTTTACATTTCAATAAGTGTGCATCACAATTTGTATTTTTTTAATTTTATACAAAGATCGTATTATGCATTTTTTTAAATTAAATTGACAAATAATTAAAATAAATAATATTGAGAATTCATACACAACAAAACATATTCATAACACATTTTGTACATAAAAATAAAAATAAAATAAAAAAAGTAACATAATTTTATATTTCGTTGAAAAAAAAAGATTGAAATTTATCGTAACTAATTGTATATTTGTTACCAAATCGTAAAAGGAACTTCATTTTTAGCGGGTGTCCCGTGACACCACGCGTTTGACTTTTCTTACAATCGCAAGTATTCTTTAACAAAAAACATATTTCTCTTTCGCTTCGATACAGTCAGCATTTGTTGACAATAATTTCGTTAAGGGGTTGCTGGGACTACCTTTTAAAATATATTTATATTATATTTTGCAACTGATATTTTGCATGATTCCAACAAAGCACAAACGCAAGTGCGAGTGTTCCGGTTAAATAAATTATGTGCCTCTTTCTCTCTATTTCTCTTGATTTACAACAGTCTCGTTGAGGTTCGTAAGTAAAAACTCGTCTACGAGGACAATACCCATTTAATTATATGTAGTATGATATTCAACTAAAATGATTAAAGTATTAACATAACGAGAATACAATATCATCCTACACTTCCAACGGAACACTGCGCGGTTATTTTAATAAACGGTTTTTGGCATCAGTTTTATCCAATTTAGAAGACTCTTGTAAACAAGTAATTTATTGAAGCGAAATAACTGCCGATCACAGCAGAATAATTCCTGTGATGCTCTACAACACTCACATTTCTATTCTTATGCAAAAATGGCGATTTTCTGACAAAAAGAGAATGAAAAAGTCATTGTCAATCGAAGCTTGCAAATTCACAAGGAGAGAACTTGGTTATGTAATGTACAGAAAGACGATACTTATATTTTTGGCAATCCATTCGCGTGTAATAAAGCCGAGACCAGTCGTTTGTTATTGTAAAAAGATAAATATATAAGTAAACCAATTAGTTTTTCCTAACAACCAAACTCTATGTCAAACACATGAAGGGACTGAGTTAGCTTTACCTAAGCTTACACTGACTCGGATACTTGTAAAATGAGCAGTGTGGAATTGGAAAGTATAACAAGAAAGGTTTTTGTGTATAAAGAATAGAGTAGAGGTTCCAAGTATTTGGTTAATTATTGACTTTCTTTTGTTCAACTGATATTTAAGTTGACACATACTTTAAAAATTCAAAAAATTGAAAGTTCCCTCCAAAAGTAAAACCTAAACTTAGAAAAGATTGCGAGAATCCCTTTCGAAAAACGAAAAGTTCCGTTATACATGGTTGATGGTTGTGACAATGACGCATATAGGCATGTATGGTCTTTTTATCGATGAAGAGAATAATGTCCTACTCTTTTATCTATAAGTTCATTGTGAAGGGCTAGGAAAATTTAATTAGTTAATTAATTGTTAGTCAATTTCCTCTCCCAAATATATTAAACGATTTCAATATCGATTTCTAATTTTCTGGAAGATTATTTTTATTATAAAATTATTATGATTTTCATATATGGAAATAGCTTGACTGATATTGTATTGTGTTTCAAAATTATTAATTAAATTACTATAATTGTAAAAGTTCATATAATTATATAACTTAAAACCGTATTGGTTTTAATAATAATCGATAAAAAAAATTGGAATTTTATGTTTTAATAATTGAAATGATTAATTTGAAAATGTAAGAGTCACCAAATACAAATTAAATTCCTAATATTAATTCCACTATCTATAAGAATAATGAATGAATGTCGACTACTATAATTTTATTGAATATTTTATATTTCGAAGTTAGTGACGTACATGAAGAAAGAGAGATGTCATGCCGTTTCCCACGGTACGTAAGTGCTAGTGTCATTTGTTTATCTTCATCTGATTTTAAGAATCATAAATATTGTCGAACTATAAACTGTTCGTAGAATTCATTCTTATGGGTATATATACGGATAAAATTGACGTAAAGCAAACAAAGGGAAAAACATCACAGTTAATTCGGTAATAAATGTAATAATAATGATTATGAAAATCTTTATCATGATGAATAATTCAATTGATAAGATGCATTGTTTTAAATATTACTTAAGTTGAAAGTTATGTTTTTCGTGTATTTACCACTTCTTCTATATATTGAAACAAGCATTTGTAAGTTAAAATGGGTTCTCTTCACGAAAATAATACTTATTACGTATTGTTTAAAGAAAGAGTAATAAATGTTTAAAAAAATTCTCTCTAAACTTAAGCAATATTTTCTTAAAAAACTTTATGACTAACGATGTATTTTAAAAATAAAATAATTATCTATAGAAATGAAAGTATACGAATCAGTAAAATTGTAAGAAATGTGTGCCAGAATAAAATTTGTCAATTAAATGCATTTTAAAAGTAAATTAGAATTAAATTTGTAAACAAAATTTAAGATATGCTTTTGACAGATTGTACCAGCTTTTGTTGCCTGAAGCATTTTCACAAGTGTGCCCTTTTTTGGCGTAGAACAAAGTCTGCGAACCGTTACTAGGTTACAACAGAACTTTTGCATGAAAAAGTATTAAGATTTAATGCTCTCTCTCTCAAGAAAGAAAGAAAGAAAGAAAGGCAGCTTTCGAAACAAGAAATCGATCCATATAGTTTTAAATAGTATTATGAAGTAACTTTCCGAAGTTAACATGCAAAACGAAAACAGCTGAAGATGGATATTTATTTTGAAAAATGCATATTAATGCTTGGATTATTCTCCACGATTTCATTAATCTATTTCGTGATACTAACGTAACAGAATTAAAAATGATATTTTTGTGGAATATAAAACGCAGAGATTAACAAAAAGTGATTCGTAATTGAATATCACGTATTTTGTTGGATTCAAGTACAATAATATAACAAAGACGATTAATACGGTGACATGCTTCATTAGAGTTGTTACTATGACGGTCGTTCAAATACAATTGATTCTCTCGCGTTTTCACTTACTTAAAAGAGTGAGGACAAATTTCCCCCTTATCCTTTAGCTCGTGCTCTTCTCAAGGTTGCTAACGTTTCGCACATAAAATACATGTGTTTGTAACTACTCATTTACTCTATTTCTGTTTAACCATAATACTTATTCATACATGTTATATGTATAATAAATAAAATCGGCATATGTCTATTTATACTTTTATAGATACTTTAATTATTAGTTTCATGTCGGAGTAAATATAATATGTGACGATTCGAATGTTGATATTCGTTGAATTTGTAACAACGATAGATTGTAATTATATTTTAATTATTATATTCGTATGAATTACCCTCATAAATCTTTAATGACAAATTTCCTTATCCATTTGATCGATCTAGCGACAAAGTTAGTAATAAGAAGCAACCAAAAACAACGTTTAGTACTAATATTATTTAAGTGATGCAGTAGATTAAAAATCACTACTTTAACTTACTGAGTATTCTAACATGACAGATTGGTAAGTCCAGCTGCAATCCGTCCATCGGACACTGTTGCACGGAAACAAAGTCCTGTCGTATCTTTGTGACGTAGGGATACTAGTGAACACAAACGCACGAAAGTGATCTCCGCGTGCCAAGTTCATTAGTGTTTCCCTTTGGGTAGAATAATTTGAATCGCGCACTCAGTTATCAACCTCTATCGAAGACACGTATTCACCTTTGTAAACATACCAAACTCTGCTAGCAACAAAGGAATTTAGGTTACTTTACAGTGTCAATAGTCGTCAAGTAGCTCTAGACTGCGTCGCCTATTGCATAAGACTGGATTGATCCTGTAATTCTGATTTACTTGTGAAAGAGATATTTTTTGTATCGCTTCTTCTTTGTAGTTTAGTATTAACGTCTTTTTCATGAGAATCGTATGCTTATATATTAGAATTAAATATAATCTCTGTTCAGACCAAAGTGCATTCCATCATTTTGGGCGATAAAATTACAATAATATGTAGATCTTGTACATGTTAAATATTTACTTTATGCTGACATAATATTAGTATTATTGAAATCCAAGCATCTATCGAATTAAAAACTCATGAATTTGATAGTCTAGTTCCTATTGTACACATCGATAAAATTTCCATCAATATTTCAATTGATATTATTATCTAATGAACAAAAAACTTATTAATTACATAACTCATTGCAATATCAACATCTCGATAAATTCAATATGTTCGAAAATATTTCGTATTTGTTTTCAAACTTAAATATGCTTAATCAATATTGCTCTCAATATAATTCATCAAATTTCTGTCAATTTACATAACTCAATTGCAAAGACATGAATATACGCTTCAAAGTTAATTATTTGTAGTGCAAGCGTGAAATCAGAAGCGACGAATATAGAAATATAATAATTCAATATATAAACGTACATGAACGATGTGATCCGTCGATTTAATTTTCTATGTCTATCAGAGTTATGTATTCACCTCGCATAGGAGTTATAAATTAGCAGGTGACTAATCGATGATATGCGTATATAAGAAAAGTAAAGCTAATATGTGAAAGCCCGATGACGTGCGGTCGTTATCATATCAATCGCACATGTATATGTATGTATATATTTATACAAGCGTATAACGGAGCTCGCAACTGGCGCGAAATACAGGCGTGTGCTACTCGCTGCCATGGTCAATAACAGCATTATTATGTAAATGTTGACAGAAAGGTGCAGGAGATTTGCAATTATCGAACGGAAGAGATCAGTTATTTTGCATTGTTTGAATATGAAAATAAGCTTAGTTTTATAATATTTGTTATCAATAATTATAATCTAAGCATAGTTTGTGCTTGCTCAAATTAATTATTTTGTTGATTTATTTATTATATTATATTATAGTACGCCTTTTAAATACATGATTTTGTTTAATTAATTTATTTATTTCCTTTTTCATTCTTTACAGTTAATTAAGTAGTGTCTTTGATATCACTAATGTTACTTAATTGACACTGAAATTTAATTGTTCAATGTGAAAATAATTGTTTTCTGTACAGAAAACAGCCTGTTATTCACGTGATTTTTGTTACATATTTAAAAACGGTCGAACTCGTAAAATATTAATGCTTATATGAAATTAGTAAAGAAATAAACATTAAGTATTACTTGATGAAAAATATACGTATCTATATTTAAGCGTAAAATCTAAACTCCATCAATTTACAATAATTTCTTTTAATAAGAAAAACGATTGCTTTATCAGTAATTATCTATAGCTATATATTTTTACTCGCAATAATTGTTAATGCAAGAAATAAGCTGGCGTGTGAAAAGTTACCTCTGAACAAGTTATGCAGTTGAGCATCTGAAAGTTTTATTGAAAACATCATCTTAAATCAAACATTTCAAAACTCTATCAACACGATGTTACTATCGTCGTTGCGTTCAATCTGCCATTACTTACTATAAAGTTACTATACCCAAATGAAAGTGCTAATTATATAAAATACGACTTTAATATGTAGATGAACTCTTTCCTATCTGTGGTGCCATAATTTGTATACATTCAGATTTTATAAATTGTACCTCAGATATCCAATAATAAACCATACATTTTTTAAATGAATACATTTACTATATTTTAGAACATTATTTTGTTTTTTTTTCTTCGTTACATGAAAATTTTTGACTGCATAAAAGTAAAGAAATAAGAAAAATCTATTGTTATTTAATCTTAGAATATTTTATAGAATTGGTAGGAAACAGTAAATATACAACCTTCTGTACAGGTGATATGAAATAAATGTTCTGATAAACGATTTCTTGTCGTTCGATCAATCTGATGTAAAGGAATAGAATTTTCAAAAAGTCATCAAGTTTCGGAAATATTCGCTTAATTTTATGGACTGTACGCTATTTAATATGGACAGCATCAATCATCACCCCTCAACAAAATACGCTTCCAACTGTGGGAACCAATTAACTGCTTCCTCGAATTTGGCTGATTGATGAAATGCGATGACAATTGTTTGTGACAATTGATAGCAACCTGACAAATGCAACTTAATCACACGACATGTTTGTGGATTAGAGATATGAGTGCCCTTAAAGAACGCGGCCACCTGCTAGGAAGGACTCAGCGTTCAACGGTAAAAACAGGCTAAAGGATCTCTTCAGTAAAACGATTAAGTTTTAATAATAAGGTTCAGAACGTCAGTACCAGAGAATGGGGAATGGAAGAAAAATTTTCGATTCCTTTATAAAAAGCGGGGATTCGCAGAGGAAGGGCAGTGTTCAATGTGACGTTATTGATGATGCAGTGCTCCGAAGGTTAGTCATCAAAGAATCCACATTCATAACATCGGGAACGAAAGTATTATTAAGTGTAAAGACTAAATAAAGAGTTTTAATGTCTAAATTTTTATTTATATATCTTTTTATTTCTCACATAGGATATAAAAACACACGAATTTCATTTTTTAAATTAAGTCTATCAGTATTAATACTTTAAAAATAAAAAGATTATAAATAAATCACTAATACTATTCTAATTCAGTACGTATAACATGGTCTCTTAATTTTGTAGTTAATGAGTGCGAAAGTACGAAATTACTTGTCTCTGGGCTATAGACAGAAATTCTTTGTAGCATCTGTTTAATATCAATGTTATATAAAATTTTTACGTGAAATTATTGTAGTCCATCAAGTATTTTATTAGTTATGTTCAGGAGCACGTAAGTAACTAGATTTTTCATTCGATAAAAATACCGGAAGTTTAGTTATAAATTAAGTTTTCTTACTTTCAACTAGATCGTAATAAACTCGTTATTACCTGTCTGGAAATTAACAATTCAATTCTGTTATCATCTCAAACACTGCATTAAGATCGAATACGCTAATAAGAATTGTATTTATTTATAAGCAGAACACGCAAGAATTTTTCTAAGACCCTCACAGCTCCATCGGTGCATAGGAAAGGGGAAAAATTCCGCTTTTACATTTTCATTAATATATTTGAATAAAATATTCAACTTTCACTTAAGCAGTTTCCTGGTCGTTTCTTTATTTATTTTTCTCGGCAATTCTTTGTCGTTCCCGTTCCTAAATCACGAGTATAGCGAGTTGAGTTCACATCTCATTTCCTTGAATGTCACGCGAGCGTAAACGAGATTTGGGGACCCGGAATTTTAATTGAGCGCGCGACAAGTCGTGCAGAAAAAAGTGCAGAAGAATGCCAGCTTATCGCGTCGGTTTCATTCTCCTACGCTCTCACTTCTATTACACTCACACTACTTTTCTCGACCTCGTACATAATGCATCGGGCGTACGAGGCCGGCCCTCACTCTTCCTATCTAGAGCTTCTTAGTCGGTGAATCCACCTTTCACGCGATTGCCGCCAAATGCCAGTCTTGGATAATGTAATTGTAAAGAGAAGTGACAACAAAAGATACGTCAAGTAATAGATTTTTTGTTTATCATATCAATGGTTAATGCTTTTGCTCTTTTAGTTCAACCATCATCAAAATATTAAACGCTATTTTTAAGTCCCTTTGCATGTTTTGTAAAAGTAATGTAAAAAAGAGATATGTGATCTGTTATATCCCAATTTCTATTTTAAAATTTTTCTCGAAAATAATTAATTATATTGAAACATATAATGGGCATATTGCTGCAATGTTTTACAGAATTGGTTATTTACACAAGAAACGACAACGAGCGGAGGAAAACGTCATATTACGTACATATTATCCATTGCGACCAATAACTTGGTTATACTTCTGTCAAGTTGCATCCATTTTTTTATTTTTTTCCAGCGCGAGTGCGTATACAACGAGTCCTGTAATTGGTTCATTTGGAGCAATCGAGCGTTTAACTGATTTTTCCCTCGTCGACTATGCGCTTGGCTGGTTGTGATGCGCTTACTCTAGCGCGCCGTGACAATCAATTGCACTTTATTGTACATGAAAGCCCGAGGATAAATAGACAATCATACGTCCATTGCGCTCTGTGATTGTCAGTTAATGTGTCAAATAATGTCTCCGTCTCCACTTCGCAACTGCTCGACAAGGTAATATAACTCATTGATTCGAAGAGCTTGTGTTTAACATGTTGTATAATTCACTTTTCTTTTAATGAAAGTATCTTGTAATTAGAATCGCTAAACAAACTTGGAGTATGTCAATCAAACAAAGGAAATAAACAGTGATGCTTAGCATCTAATTTCTAGTTTACTGACGAATATTCGCTTTGAAAGAAATTGATATACTACTCTGCAACTTTCGCAAGACAACGATCATTTTATTAAAATTGAGTGCGGAGAAGGAACAATTTGAGGTATTATTTTTATGAGAAGTAAGACCCTGAAATAAACATTATTTTCATGATCATGTGAAGTTACGCTGTTTGAACATTTTTTCGTGCGTTAAAAAATAATTAGAAGCTTGCCGAAAATGTTTCCGATTATCTGCTATCGCATTGCTTTAGTGCGAACATCTTCCCTGCAAGAAAATCGAAAGTCAACAATTACGAACTATTCTGGAGAAAAAATGAAAATAATTATAATGTCAATTTCATTCCCATAAAATACGGAACGGTTTCTTGCTTGGACAATAGTATTTATTGACTAATGAATTTGATTATGTCTACATATGATGTTTGAATATTACTCTGTTTATTAGATATCTTTGTATTGTTATCTATAGTAATATTTAATATAATTTAGAAACTACTTATAAGTTAAAGCTTTTACGCAATAAATGAGCGTTACTACGAATGTTTCGTCAATAGCGCCACCTTTTACATAATATATTCAAATAGCCATGAAGGTAAATACAACAAAAACTAAAAATTGAAAAAAAAAACTAACATCATTGCTAGTTCCTTAAGGGAATTCGTTTAGTAGTGGAGTGGCCACTGACCCAGTTAGAGTACCCGCCTGCAATTTGCACTTGACCAGGTACTTGGGAATATTACAGATAGCGTTGACTTGACGTTTCTATCGTCATGCTTACTTTTTTGTAGCGACAAGGTTTTTTTCGAACTAGCGAACTATATAGTCATCTTTAGTGAAAAAGAAGCAAAAGCATCAGAGCAAACATTTACTATGTTGTACGTTGATCGCAGTTTAATTGCATCTACTATGATTTGTTCAACATGACAAAGGCAGTTTCATTGGAGAGTGCTACGCGAGATTATGTATCTTTCCAAGTTAATACTTTATTCAGGAATATTAGGTTTAATGAAATGATTAATTAAGCATTTAAGTAAACAATTTGAATTTAATTTAAATGGTCGATAATTTATTGAAATAATGTAAATATCACTTTGACAATTCATCATGGTATTCTATACCTCATCCATTATAAAATAATTGAATATATTATTATAAATAAATTTATACTCTGAACTGTATAATTTTCATTAAACCAATAAAATTGACGTTCGCTTTCTTTTTCGAAATTTAAATAATTAATTGAATGCTTAAAGAAAAACATATTACGGAGGTTTGCATAAAGCTATATATGTTTTATCAAGTACTTCGTGATTGATATTTACTTTTTTGTGAATACTTCCTTCAATCATTGTACTTTATGCTCACGTACGAGGTCTGTTTTGATTTTCAATTTCGTAGTTGAACTGTACATTCATAGCACGTCGGATAAACTTTATTCAATACCGACCACACTTACACGGGCTCACGTGTTTAGTGCAAATAATCAATAGATACAAGATTTTGTAAATGAATTTATGAAATATTTTACAAATTGTAACTCACGTTTTCGATCATAAAATATTAATAGTATTTGCTAAACATGCAAAAAAAAGTCTAACGTTATATGAATTTTACTATTCGGTGTTATAGTATTACATTATTAACGTTACTCTAAATCAAATATTATATTATTTAATCCATAATTAATTTGTGGGTGTCTTGCAAAAATAAAATTGCGAAATGTTTTATTTCATATTTAGTTTGATTATTTCTTAGAATGTATAAAACTTTTCATAAGACGATAAACTGATAAAAATTGAAATATAAATAGGTAATATTTCGAAAATAGCGAATAGAAAATGAAGCAACATTCAGTTTTGAATGTATTTGGAATACGTCATCTCGAATGTGTAGTTGAATTTCAAACAAATCACTTGTTTACATTTTACTTTTCTCCCACCTTTTTGTTTTATGCATACTTTTAATACTCTCTTTAAAGTTGCACCTCGTAAAAAAACTTGTCTTTCATTTCTTTTCTTTCGTGTTGAACAATGTCTTTAATGCCGCTGAGAATTTCCATATTGGATCCGGTCTGGCTTGCCGAAAATGTTCTTTTATTCGGTTTTGCGACCGATATCGTCGAGTTGCATGAATTATTATAAGCAAACTTGATATAAGATCTCTTTCGCTTTTTAGTATCACAATCAACACTATATGTATCAAAAGATAAATAAGATTTCATCCACAAACGAATAGCGGATAAAAAATCCATGTTTTCGCAATTTCATGATTTTTTGACGACAGTTTATTCGTATTGCTTATTTTAGTTTTAGTATCTGTTACATTCTCCATTTTAATGAAGTAATAAATATGTATGAAAGTCTTTTTGTCTTATTTAAATGATTCCCGTTTCTGAAGTTCAATATATAAAATGAGGTTTATCAAAGAAATATTCTATAATTTATTTTCTCTTAAAAAATAAAATAGATTAATTCCCCTACAAAAAACAGCAAACTTGATATAATTATATTTACATTTCAATACTTAAATGAGTTTTTATAAAATAATGAAATTATGCTAAAAAAATTATTATCAAATGGTTGTTGTGCCAATTGAAGTGTGTTAATCATAGAACTTAATTGTAATCAAATATGTCATTATTCGTACATCACTATCGCTGAAGAAATGATTCTTCTATTCGAGGAAAGAGAGAGTGAAAGAAGGCACACCTCCACCTGGTCGACAGTAAGAGTAAAGATGGGTTGTTGTACGTGCGTGCATATACTCAAACTACACATATGTATTCAGAAAACACGTAAGGAGGTATTACCTGGTATAAAAGCCTAGGAACATCGTTGGAAAGTTGCAGTTGCTACTTGAAGGCCGCTAATGTTACACTTGAAAAGATGACTTCAAAGGTATTGAATATAGTGCTTGTTTCTTTCGCTATTATCTTGGCAGTTTTATTAAAAGTGAAAGCTATTGTTTCAGTACAAAATAGATTATTTAGCAGGTTTGCTATTATGAGACATTCGTTTTGTGATAAGACCATCCAATACCATTGTTCCTATATTATAGATTTGAGGTGAACATGATCGATATTCAAAGCTATATTGTTTTTTTCAAACTGAAGTAAATTAATTAATCAATTATTAGCTAAATTTCATTTATTATACCCGTTTGTATCTCGATCGATATTATATAACACTCACAGTTATACATTTTTAATTTCTTTTTCTAAGAGAAACTTTCGTAATATTATTTATTCACACGTATAAACTTGTCAAACGATTTACTTTGAAAAAAACAGCCTTTTTCTGCAATCCGAGTCTCAACGAACAACAGTGCAATCAATATAAAAAAATTAACGATATCCAGGAAAGTATCAATTAGCAAAGCAATGGGCAATAATAATGAACAAAGTGAAATACAAGAAGAGCTTCGAGTTCTGTGATATTGGATTAGTGATTTGCGCCCCTGTAAACAAGTACTTTTTAATTAACGGCTCATGCAAAGAGCAGTACGCATGCTGCTCGCGCGAATCGTGTTCATAACGTTAGCTTCCCCTCTATCTCGTGCTTTCGTATGCCATCGAACGGAAAATCGGGGCGCAAACAGGCCATCGTGAAATACGTTTCGCTCCATCCGAAACGGGTCATTTTGGGGCCACGTAATCAAAAACTGCTCACACCGTTAGTTTATTTCCGTACATCGGCCCCGCCATGTCACGCCTCACTATTTTCAACGCCCACTGGATATTTAATGAAGTTTCATTTTGTCAGCGTTAATTTCGTTGTTCGGTGCATTTAATTTCGTGCAAGCATTCAATTCAAACGAAATTTTAGTGAATCTATTGAAAAAAGCAGAAAAAATCGGTACCGTTCATGCAAAAACTCATCAGTACATTAGTTTATTACTTTCTCAATATATATTGTGACTAAAATAACATGTTTATTTTGCAGACAAATTTATATTTTAAAGAAATTTAGGATAATCGTTTGCATTTTGTTTAACCATAAACATTAAAAGCGCTGTATTTGGGAAAATAAACTGATTTATTTAATGATTAATTTACTCAAAGCAAACTTCGATGCCAACAATATTTCCTTGATTTGAACTTATCGTGATTTTACACACTTTATAACAAAGTTAATGTAAATAAATACATGATTTCAGTGTTTGAAGCATTCGTCAATTTTTGTTCTCCTCGTTGCGAATAGTTGTCACGGTGCTTTTTTGACGTCAGTTGACGATCAACAACAGCACTACCAGCATCAAGTGGCAAGTTCCTTCATGCACTTTCAAGGTCCAGTGGAAGGTCCAGAATATGAAATCAAAGTACCAGAGCATCAACATGAAGACAATCAGCTGATCCATGGTCAAGAACACCATTACACTCACGACTATATGGCGCATCCCAAGTACCAGTTTTCTTATGGTGTAGAAGATCATCATACTGGTGACTTTCACAGCCAAAAGGAGACGCGCGACGGTAAGAGAGATCACATGCTTTACAATACTCGCTAATTACACGTACAATGACGGTGAAATTGTCTAGATAGTTTTTTTTTCTCGTCGGAACAATGTTAGTTTTAGTGACGCTTAAAATAAAGACTCTTTTACTTTAAACAGTTTTGAACTTTCTCCAGCGCATGAGCCTCTTTTCTTAATTAAACCCAAGGAAAAATTCATTTTTTTGTTCTTACGAGTTTTCAAAGTTCTTCCTCCCCCTTACAAATTAAGTTGAAAATTTTACAAAAGTGAATTATTTTACTAAATCGGATTGACCAAAAGAAATTATATGAATGTGTCAGCTTTTAAAAGATTTTAACAAATGCAACATGCTTTAATTTCACCTTTACATGGTTATTACACTCGTGCTCTAATTAAAGCGTAGAAAAACTTTATTCGACGGTCTCTGTGTAAATCCTTTGTTATATTGCCTTACCTGCTTTTTAATTATATGTACGTATTTTATTTTATTAAAATTTTTCCTCGGCACGTTTCAGTAGATTATGGAATATTTAAAGCACTTTGACTAACTATTTACAAACACAAGTTTGCGTCACAAGATTATTATTTCAAAATCACGAGAGCACTATGATTTGTAACCAATAGGTAAGTTACATGTTACATTAAAAACGGTTTAGTAACAGGTTATTTTGGAAAGGACTCTTGATTAACTTATTTTCAAATCAGCAAGTTAAAAAGAATAAGAATGTCTACCAGAATAACGTTTCTTCTTTGCTAGATTTCTTATAAGTATACCTTACACTTGAAACATGTGCATTTACAGGTCTTACAGGTAGTTTATGTACAATGATCAATAATAGTTTATCAATCTATAAAATATATTCATTTATTAGTTAATAATATTCAACCTTTTATTTTTGTTCCTAAAATATTTATTGAATTCCAAGAACCATCTCTAACTTTGATTATTCAATCATGCATTTGTATCATTTGCTTACAGAAGTGCAACTCTAATAAGAGACATTCATATAATTCTGATTTTTTTATTTTTTTATAAGTTTTTCTTTCTACCGAGGCGTGTTTTCTGCATTACGAGAAAAACAGCTGTAGCGAAAAAAATAAGTATAAATTCTAAGCGAAGTCGAAAGGGCGTAACAGAAGCGGGATTATATCGTAAAATGTATCGGCGAAACGACGCCTAGCAAACTTACAGCTTGAAAATAAAAGTGAATGTGAATTAACGTTCTCATGATATCGTAGGCAACAGCGTGACGGGTGAGTATAGTATAGCAGAACCAGGCGGTGGATTGCGCGTAGTTAGTTATCACGCCGACAAAGATGGCTTTCACGCGGTCGTCCACACTTCCGACAAAAATGAGCATCACGGTTTCCCTCAAGATCATCCCGCAGCGACTACTACGGAAAATCAACAACTTCTTCAAGATTATCCGGCTTCGTACAATTCTCAATATAAGGAAGCCACTTATTGACACCGACGAGTTCATTGTTTTATCCTCTGTCTTACCCATGAAGAGCTGACACTCACAAACCAAAGTCCCGCATCACAAATTGTTTCCTTTCTGCTTTTAAAGAAGGAGATAGTTTCAGTTTGTAAATAATATACTATAGTATGTAATTTTGAAATAAATATTTCTCATTGATAAGTTATATATCTTTTTCTATCTTATTAGATTTACGAGGCAGCGGTAAGTAAGCCTTACTACAGTTAAGCATATTAAAAAATGTGTCTATTGTTATACTGCACATATATTAATCGAGTTGATAATAAATATTTTATTATATGACTGATTTTATTGATATTTTTTATCTAAGGCAATGTTGGTTCATTTTACTTAAAGTATGCATTCATATTTTTTAAGAGATTCAATAGATATTATTTGATCATAGAACATTGTTAATTAATGATAAGCATGAAGATATTAAATTATATTTTTAATTTATTTATAAAAATGATGCTTTCAAAGAAGAATAGATCCATAAAAGTACAGGATAATAAGAAAAAATTGAAATAACACTTCTGAAAGAGATGAGTTGGATAAGAAATACAAATTTCGAAACCAGTTAAGTCGTAATGCGTGCATAGTATGAAAGGATTTAATTAATTCAATTGTTACTTAAATATTCAAATTGTTTAGAGTAACAAGCTCTTCACGCAAAATTTGAATAATCGAGGAATGGACATTTTCGTTTATCTGACGAATATGGATCCTAAAAAAGTCATTGAGGGTTCCAAGAAACTTACCTAAAAATTTAACTATTTACTTACACGTTCATTTGATATAACGTCGAAAATGCAAAAGTCATTAAAAGCAGATGATCAGCTTTCAACATTTCAAATGAATTCTTCAGCTATGCGGTAGACACTTACGATGCAAGCAATTAGTAAGGATAATATCTCTAGGTTGTCGTAAGCGCGTCCATCTCCGTATGCCACGCGCAGTTCAGTTAAGTGGGTCGAACGTCACGAATCTAAGGAGCTATTTGTGTGCAATACCTGTCGCTGACGCGAGACGATGGTTATGATTGCTGTATCGAGTTATACTATCGACAACTGAATTCGCAATTTCAGCTTGAAATGCCACATTAAGTTTTTATTTTGCTAGATGCCGAATTGATGAGGAATAATAGTTGCGGTTGCGATTAATTAATTGATTGACTCAGTATTCAATCAAGGCTATCCAATTAATATCATTGCTTCTACTATTAGATTCAATATATAAAAATGTCGCAAAAGTAGTACAGATCAATTATAATTATAATGTACTTATGTTTCTTTTTCAATTAATGTGGGATGGTTTGCGATTAAAAAATGACATAACATAAAAGTTAACTTTGCACCTTCAGGAATTTTTAATAATCATAAAAGGGTAGATATACATTTTATTTTCAAAATTTAAACTCAGTTTAAAACATCTGATATTCATACAGCGCAGTTCTAAATTCATTTATTACACTTTTATATACCTACATATGATTTTTCAAGTAGGATCAAACCTATTAAACAAATTACTCTCGCTAATTGAAGCTTGTGAATAATGTGTAAAGTTATGGGTTTCTACATTTTTATTTCCTTACGAATAAAAAATATAATCTACAATATATTAACTATCTGAAAAATAGAACATCTAACCAAAGAATAATGACAAAACCAGATTTGATATTTCCATCTTTAAATATAATTTTAGTAAAACATTATGGATTTGCTTTTAGCGCTCACCTTTTACGGACATATAAATCGTACATATCTATGAGTAAAAGGAAAACAGACAAATTACTCGAGTGTTTATAATTTAGTTCCGAAAAAAATTTTTGAGAAAATTTCAGTAACATTTCAAGCCGCCAAGTTAACAAAATATTCAAATCCAACATTAAGAAAATTACTAAATGCTCAACATCGTGAGTATGTGCTGCTCGATAATATCAGTGCATAAACAAATGCACAAACAGCGGAATGAAAATCTGTAAATGAAGCAGAAATAGTAAAAATGAAAAAAAATATACAAAGAGCAGACAAATTCAAATCAAGGACTGCTGGCTTAATAAAACAAACAATCGCCATTAGAAGCAGAAATATATTTCGTTGTTCTACAAGAAGCCATAAACGCTAATCCAGTCAACCAAAATTCAATAACTCCAGCAATGATTACCAAAATAATAAAATCCTTAGCTCGGTTACCAATATCCAAGGTGTTGTGCAAAATGATTTTCCTTAAAAACCCTTTTGAATGAAATAACAAAAAATGAATATATTCTAAAGGTTCTCAGTAGTAATCAAATAAAAAACCCGAAATTATTTAACGTAATCATAAACAAATTAGAAAAGAAAAATACTCTATTCTATACATTACAAAGGAAATAAAATAAACCCTACAAAGTCATTCTATAAAATATACATCCGTCGATTGATCTTAACGAACTAAAAATTGAAATAGAATCACAAACATAGTGTAATCAAAACCACTAACGTAAAGCATAAAATTACCACATACGTATTGTCTATATCTTTTTCACTAAACTAAAAATAATTGACAATTATAAAAAAATGTGACATAGATAAACTAATGAACCAAATAAATAATTTTGAATGACCGCCTAAAAAACCCGATATTTCCCAACATATACGTTGTCAAGAGGTAAGTCCTACAACAAATTACTGCCATAAAATCGTGGTATGTGTTAAATGTGCCGAAATCTATTCCAGCTCTCATTGTCGAATACAAAATAAAATTAACGAAGTTAAATGCGCTAACTGTGGCGGAAACCATGTAGCCAATTATAAAGGCTGCAGTACGAGGAAAATACTTCAACAAAAACTATTTCCTACACTAAGACCAAAGAAAATACCTCAAGAAATTCAAGTAAATGTAAATAATGTTATACCAAACACCACCATCGTACAAGTTGCAAATGGTAATGCTTCTAACATACAAGAAGAATCAAAATAATAGCAAATTCAGACGCAACAACCATCAGTTAACCACAGACAGTTAGAATCCATGATGATTCAACTAATGAACAAAATGCATACAATGCTAACTTTACTAACCACATTAATGCACAAAATAAAATATTTGAAAAAATAAAAATTGTAATTTGAAATGCAAACGGTTTAGCCCAAAGAAATCTTGAGCTAAACTTTTAAAATAAATAATAATACTGACACTATATTAACATCGGAAACTCTCTTTACAAATAAACATTTTTTGTAGATTCTACGATATTTTATTTATAACATTAATCACCTCAACAACAGAGTACATAGTGAAACTGCAATTATAATTAAAATCATAATAAAACATCATGAAAATGAGCCACATAAAAATAACTATTCATAAGCAACTAATGTTACAGTTGAAGATAAAAATGATTCTATTATATTCCCTGGTCGATATAGCCCTCCGAGATACGCTATCTCCAAAAAACAATATAAACAATATTTTGATAGTCTTGGGTATCGATTTCTTTCGAGTGATAACTATAACGCGATAAATTCTTAGTGGGAATCAAGACCTGTTATCCCAAATGCTAAAAGGGCTCATTTGTACGCTGTAATAGAAACTGAATATCTCAACCAAATATCAACCGGCTAACAAATTTACTAGCCGTATGATTTAAATAAACTACCTCATTTAATAAACTTCGTAGAAATAAAGAAACTTCATAGTCAAATCACAACCAATATGGACATTAGTTGTACTTTTATAAAATTTACTTAATGTTAGTTACAACAGATTGTAAGTAAAGAAAAAGGAAATAAATGGAAGCATTACAACCCTAGACTTCTATAAAAAAGAGATCGACTAGTAAGTGAATAAAAAAAATTCGAAGGAATGTTCAATATGAACATTCCTTATAATGAAGGAAAGTTATAAATAATCTGATTGGTTTGAAGGGAAGTCACGTCACATACTGATACGATATATATGTACATGTACACACACACACGCGCACGCGCTGTATATATATATACATGTATATATATACACGTGTGTATATGTGTGTGTTGCATATATATCGACAAGCCTAACATCGAAATAATATTTTGAATTTTTTAACATGAATTCATGAAAAACGAAAAAAAAGTAGAAAAAATTTGGTTATCAAACCGATCTGTGGCTACAATTTATTAAAAAGAAGGAAACGAAACGATATTGATGCGCGCACCAGACACATATTATTGACTAGTGCAATATGAATGTAAGATAACATACCGATATGCATACATAATATGCGTATTCAGAATACTCGTGATAATTTATCAAACGATGAGTTTTGCTGCAGGCTACTAATTATCTTGGACCAAAGTTTTAGATTATTTTTCAGTAAAATGAATTGGTTGCGAAGCCTTCGAGGCAACAAACGACAATTGAATTATAAGGGCTTTTACGGATGGTTGCCGAAAATAATGAGAGTGCTCTATCTTCCTTTTCTTCACCCGCGGATTTTTCACGTGGTCGAGTTCTGGAGCGTTTGAACCTTTAATTTTCTGCTAAGAAGCTTTTATTCAACTAAATTGTAGTATTTACAATTTTAGAATGTATGAAAAGTTATTGAAAATAAGTATTTTCGTGTTATATTTCGCGAATGACTCATTATAATATCAACTACAAAATCGATAGATATCTCATCAAATTTCTATATTAAACTCAAATTGTCTGTATAAAGCTAAAGTATAACAAATGTAAACAAATCCATATACACATTTTATCAATTAATACGTAATATTATTGATTATATTGTTCTAATCATAATGTGAAAACTAAAATACTTTTAACATTGAATATATCCTCATTATAAAAAGATACGCTGTAAAAGTTATATAGAAGCAATTACTCGTGATAAATCGCTAACGCATGTACGTCTTATATGTGCCATTCATCGGTTGGCGGTAAATTTTCTATCAAGTCATCGAGGAGCTAGAGTTTCTCTCGCGTGCGTCAATCTGCCCGTCTTATTCTAGAACTCCTTGGACTAGATACAGACGAATCGCCGTGGAGGATCTCGTCTAGTGAGTCGCGATCTGTATCATCAATCGTTTTGGAATTTATTTATTTCCTTATTTTTCTTACTTTGCATCTATTTTTACTGCTATTTTGTTCCCTAATACTTATCTTCCTCTTCTATTGTCATTTTGAATCTATACTCATATCATGATTTGATTTCCCATTACAGTAACATGTCACAATTTTTTATTTAATATACATATGTATTTACTAATTTCTCTTAATACTCATGTAAAATTAAACACGTAATAGGGATCAATTAATTTTCGAATTTTCGTAATGTTTCTCACATATTTTTGAATGGCCAATCTAATAAATTTAAACATCATGTTTAAACTAAAAGTCCTGAAATCCTAATTGTAAAGCAAAGAGAACTTGCTGCATTAACATCCGATTCCAAAAAGCATTTTGACGTTTCCTCTAACGTTTTATCTCTACAGTCTCTTGTATTTTTTACCGTTTTTCTCGAACGAGAGGAACATTTTGACAGTAGGCGAGCCGCAATTGCGATCGATCGAGCGGCACGGGGACACGTACAGACCAAATCGATATACCAAGGGCTATCGTCGTCAGCGCAAGCATAAGTATAGTAAACCCACAGATAAATTATCGTCGAGACAACTCAGCTAGACCAACGTTTTATTTTTCTTTTGAAGCCCCGTTAATTTTTTAACTACTAATTCTTATACTTATATTCGAGCCAGCTCTCAAATTTAACCTAGTTTTGTTTTTTTTTTGTCTTTTTTCGGAAATGAATGAGATGCAGAGAAAAGAAAATAATTTACTGATACGTCATAGATTAGTGTGCTATTTAATGTATCCGTATAATTCAATTCAAAATGCCCTTTTAACCTATTAATTTTATTTAACTATTTATGATTTCTACTGCATTAATGATAAACCTTGAAAAGATCAATTCTTTAAATATAAGTATCACAAAAATGTTTATCCAATGATATTGCGTAACTATCAGAAAGATAATCACAAATTTAAAGGCCAATTTAATGAAATACTGGAATTATATTACCTTCTGCGTTACCGAAACACATAGTGTTCTATTAAAGTAAGAGTTAAAGTAAAGTATCTTTTTAGAATTATAAAAAAGTAACAATTTAAAACGATTTATAATGGATACGAGAAAGTAAATTAATAAAAAAACAGTCTCACTTGGAAAATGAAAAGTATTCAGTGGTAAAAGTAATTGAGATGGTCGGAGTTACTTCAAATTGGCAGCCTAATCACTTGAGTTCCGATGGAATTGCAAAGTTTTTTACATTAGTTAATTTGTCGGACAACGATATTTTTTTGTGCGGTAACTAAAAAACAATGTAGGTCAGGACTCAGATTCATTTAAAGGATTGAATGCCAGAAATAAGAAAAGAAGAGGACCAAGAAGAAACAGACGGAAGACAAAAGTGTCGAGGAGCAAGCTTTCTCGCAAACTGTAGATAGAGCAAGAAAAATCTATTAACGACAAAACTTATTGCCTCACCAGGTTGTAACTCAGTGTAGAATACAAAAAAGAAGCCCCCTGGCGCACAAAGAACAATGCTAACTCTTGGTTTTGTAAACTAAGCAGCTGCACTAGTCTCAGAGTCATTCTAACAAATCCATGCCGTTGTTCCGTAGCTTCCTTTTACGTTGAACCTTAGTTCATGTGAACTACGTATTTTAAATCTCTTCATTCGATAAACTAATTATTAATAATCCTTAAATACCATATTGTTAAAATAGTGATAATGTGGCAAATTCGGAAATTATGTAACTTAAAATTTTGTGTACATCGCATTTTACCAATATTGATTTATTACATTTTTTAAAACGTGAAAGTGTATACTGAGTGCTTTCGTTTAAACAACAAAAAGAAATCAATCAACCAACAGTTTTCATTGATGAAAATGTTCTATATATGCTATCAAATAAGTACTCTCAAAACTGACAGAGTATAAGAGTGCATAATATCGAACCAGCGTCAAGTGCTTGAAACGCAATAAGTACGCACTCTAATGACCTGCGCAAGTGCATATATGTAGCAGGCGCTGGAATGTATATCGCGTCGCTCGATTATTTGATGAGAAAAGGGTTGAAAATGCTCAATAAGCACACTTTAATCGCTAGTGAATGCGCACAAGATTCGCCTTGTTTCTATACATTATGCCGGAACTGCAGAGAACGGATATGCGCCATCGACGTCCGGATATACGCTTGTAATTTCATTCTGCCAAGCAAAAGGCAATAATACGCTTGTTATTTTATTTTCATACTCGTATATTCTTCTTACATTCGTATTCTTACTATCTTTTCCAAATTTTATAACTGCAATGCCGATTTTATCTGTATTCAAATCATTTGATACCGGTCTACGATTGTGATACATTGGTTAATAACAAGCAATAACAGATAATATGCGTGCACTAGAAAACATTTAAGCTGATAACGTTACAAAAATCTCTATCGGCAATAACGGTCAGAGTAAGAAGCCGCGCATGAAGCGACTACTTACGCTTGAAAAAACATAGTATACCATGTCTGCAAAGAAAAAAGCTGAGCAAATAAGTATTGTCACAGTGGCTGTATCAGTTGTGTCGTCGTATAACATCGAAGTAGAGCTAGGTAATGCTACTGACGGTCGGGTACTTGGCAAACTAAAATTCGAATGATTTAACAATAAGAATCAAAAGATGTTTTCAAGATGTTGAACGATGAAGTGGTGATCAAAGAGTAGACACTGTAATTGTAAAAATTGTTAAAAGCAAAGAAAGCACTCGACAGAGATTTGCACAATTGGCAAAGGTTGGGAAGGCATTGAGGACGACGTACTTTAAGCGCTTCAAGATTCTTCTTTTTTCTTTCACTCCATGCACACATAAAATAAACCAAAAATGCGAGAGAGAAACAAGATGACAATACTTAAAGCAGATCGGTTAAAAATATCAGAACTTGTGCTCCGGACAATCCACTTTTTACGTATACATATCTAAGTTCTTAAATTGTATTCACACTTTGTTCGCTACTTACAAACCAACGCTCAAATAAGATCATTGAGAAACGCAGGTATATAATAACATATGTTACTCGAGTTTAGGGCAACTATATCATTATGACTGCGAACCGTGAAATATCAAGCGTTCACGCGAGAATACGGGCGCTTTCTTTTTCTGATGTTGGTGCGTCGAAAGAGAATTAGCCGTAAATGGCATATTTTAATAGCTTTCAAATTTTGGGGAAATGTTCGATTAGATGATTATCCTTAATTGTTTTTTCGATCTACGTATAATGAAAATATTTATTAATACTGAATTTAAAGAAAGAATGCTAGGCGTAAGAGTGAGTGCGTTGGTGTCGAATTTAGATCGCACACGTTACAAGTATTATAGGTCGCCTAAAGATAGACGACACGTCAAGATCGATCAAGTGTGCGATGTAAAGAAAGCGCAAGAGTAGTATATTAGTGATTAGAGAAAGCAGAAGCGTTGAATACATGAAAACGAGTGTTAAATGTTTATGACTATGATTACGCATAAATATTTAAAGTAATAATAGACAGTCCATGAATTCGGTCTGCATCTATTCTACACGTGTAAAACGAATTCAAATAGGATTTCGGGAAATGTTACTGTTCGCGCCATGTGCGCTCCTTATATAGAAGGGTGTCAATTTACAATCCTAGCCATTAGGAGTCCGGTAATAATGTCCCATTACATGTCCAGCTCGTAAAGAACTTGTGAAATAAGGATGAACAAAAGGGCGAAACCGACAGGCCTCGAAAAGTTCGTACCCGAATGAATACCCATATAAACGCTATCTTGAGGGTCTGTGGGGCACGTGTGGGGGAAACCCGATGTGTGCTCGTCATATGTTAGGCATGCTCTTCACGTGTACCTATAAACGGCCATTACGAGTTGCACGATGGACCCTACATTGTTTACACTTCGCGATAGCGGATTGGCCCATTACCGATGGTCCGAGTGGTAGGGAGAGTACGTTGCGAGCTGCTGTTGTCGATCAGTCGTCTCCAGAACACAGTCTCTTCGTGGCCACGGTGAGGTGTTGTGTGTGGCTGCGTCCGCTACTTTTACGTGTGTTTTGTGTGTGTGTGTGCGTGTTGCGTGTGCGCTAGTGCAGACGTGCACTACGTCCGTTGCTCGCCCCACGTTGGGCGCCTTGGAGCAGCTAAGGACAGGAATGCCTGTTGCCTTAGCAAAGGAAGCGCAGCGTCCTCTGGGGGTCTTCTGCCTTTTCTCTTTAGATCACCGCAGCTAGAGACGTTAGCAAGGGCTGTCCCTGTTTGAGCTAACGTCCGCGCTACCCCCTCTATTGGATCACCGCAGCCAGGAACGTTAGCGAGGGCTGTCCCCGTTTGAGCTAACGTTCACGCTACCAAGGCAGAGACACTTCTCACCGCTCCCCATACACCTATCCATGGGTGGTATCGGGCGTGCGTCCAGCTGGTAAGCGAGCAACTTAATTCTTCCATCCGCTCATTCTGTTCCAGCGAGAACCTAGACTTGTACAGGTTAAGCGAACCTAATCGACCTCACCGTGTTGCGTTGTAACTTCGTTAACTAGTTTCGGATTGCGATTAACGTACCGTCTTTTATAATCATTTATTCTGGAAGCATTGCATTCAGAAGGCTTTTTCCCACTCAGGTCTGGGGTTTTTTATGCCGGATGAATAGCATATGCAATAAATACTCATCTTCCAGCTAACTTGTGTTCTTGTTTGTACTGTACCGCCCTCCCCTCACTCGTATGGTATTATTTCAATCGAACTCAAATACCTAAGTTGAGACTTATTACAATCATCCAATTCCCTTACCTTCACAACCTTAGCAACAAGCTAAACATTTACAAAAAGAAAAGAAAGCGTGGGAGCCAGAGTTGAGCGAAAGTGTGTCCCTCCGCGAAAAAGGCAGTTAGTTGTTAGAAAACCTGCATGGTGTACATATATGTTTTTCAGTACTATAACGAGATTTGTATTTCGATATAACTTCAACTTAAAATATCCTCCTGGTTCATTCGTTGTATAACAAACACCTATTCTAACACCAATTCCATAAGTATGTTATAACGTAGACATTAAACACATTTTTAATGGTTCTGCTCCAAAAATGTGTCTATATCTAAAAAAAATGTGATAGTACTGTTACTTTTCGTAGTAGTAACAGTAGTTTTGAAAACCTTATAAAGTCTCTGGAAATTAGAAAACCGGATTTTAAAAAGAAAAAGGGATGTATCATAAAACGAAATGTGGGTTTTTGTTAACTAACGCTTGCAAAGCTTCAACTGAAAAGTTTTATTCCATTACCAAATAGAATTTATGATAAATAAAATTGTAATTAGAAGTATACTTCATTTAATTAAAAATTTCTAGTAAAAAGCGCTATTTACATCTGATTTTGAAGTTATTTCATGTCAACGAAATTCAATTACAATTTCATACTCTAATATTTTTCGAATTAATTTTATACAATTTTCAGGTTTCGACGTAATAACAACAGAAACATCGTAGACATTTATTGTATTTTGATGTGAAACATCTATTGCCACACCGTAAACTCAGCTCTTGATGGCATCACGGGGTCATAGGATGACCGATGAGTCATCGTTTCACTCTCTTCGCAATACCGTCGGCGTTCCCGCCCTTCTGTAGATGGCTGTGAACGCTGTAACCAGTGAGTTAGCTGGCAATTCCATCTCGCTGTTCTCAACAAACTATACACTAAGTGTCAAGGGACAGGATGATTTCCGTGGGCGATTGGTGCGATGCTCTATAAAATACCATTTTTGAAAGTGTATCTTGATCTCCAGAATCTGAATTGCGAGAATGTTTAGATTTAGAAAGTAATTTTCTATTGTTTATTAACAATTTAAATGTTTAAAACGCTATATATTTTTTTACATTAAAAGTTTGCATCTTTTAGTAGTCAAAAATTATTACTAATTCCATAACGAAAACATAGCTTTTTCAAAATTGAAAAAATAATTATTGGAAGCAAAGATATTATTTTATATTGACTAATATAAAACACAAGTTTCTTGTTAATAAAGTTATGGCAACCTCTGAGCAAAAAACGTTTACTATTTTTAAAGGAATCTATTGCTCTTCGAAAATCGTAAAAATATTAATCAGATTTAGAGATATTGCAATTTATCACTAAAGAACGCGTAATTTCAATGAATCCAATTAATTAGAATGCCATCATCTTTTTTTCTAATAGAGATACAAGATTGGTTACGTAATAATCTGATTCTTGGATTCATAAACAATTCATTTATATTTTATTGATGCCACTAGAAAATAATAAGAACCTAAGATAAGACAAAATTACGGTGCACTTGTTCTAACTGTTACCTAATAAACTGTATAGCTGGTACACCTCAATTGACGCTTTTTTTATAATTTTTATTTCTTTTAGTATTACATTTTAGTACAATTTTTTAATAGTTTTTTTCCTAATAAACTGAATGACTCTGTAATTGATAAAACGATTTTTATTTCATGATAAATGTCTGAATTTTTCAAAATTAAAACCGGAGTTATGGTAAGTCATCTAAAAAATTGTTAACGTCTATGTGCGAGTGGACTAGTATATTGTAATAGTAACTTTGCCTTATCTTTGGTTTTAATTATTTTTGAGTTGCATCAGTTAAAATCCAATATATTGTTTATGAAAACAGAAATCAAATTATTACCTAACCATTCCTGTATCTCTATTAGACAAAAGGCGATGGCATCATCCCAATCTTCTGATGTCAATCAGAACGTCCTTTTGAGTATAATAAAGTATTTGCAACAAAATATGTTGAAACTTTTAGTTTATTTTAAATATCAGTGATAACGAAAGTAATAGTTATAGTTATAATTTAAAAACTTGCATTGCAACCGACTAAGACCATTATATTTCAGAATGAAAATTACAAATTCCAATAATATTCTTACTATGTACTTTACACAATACATTCAAGTGATATTTTTATACAAGTCAATAACAGTCAATTTCGATGTTTCATGTCTGCCAAGTGCCCCGTCACGGCTAACTTTTTTTTGTGTCACTTTTGGACCTGAAACGATATATTATACCAATTATGACAACATGACAACAATTACATTTAACCAAGGCTGTACACAAATGCATCATCAATTTAAGGGCAAATGATCATAAAAAACTAATCTTACACAGTCAAACAAATAAGATGGAATCTATTATTGATAAGTGATGAAAAGTATCACCGGAGAAAGATAGAAAGAAAAAAAGGAAAAAAGAAAAAGGAGAGAGAGAGAGAGAACGAAACCGTATAGACAAGCTGTAAGAAAAAGAGAGAACGAGTGATCATACAAACAGCGTGACCTAGATTTGGACCGCAACGCGCCTGGGCTATCGATTCACTCTACTCTTAAACACAGCCTCTATTTCATTTCATTCGACCTCACTTATTGCTTAGTACCTCCCGTTTGACCCTTTACCTTGCTTGGCGTTCTTTTTCTAGTTTCGACCTCATTGTCACGATAGTTTCTCTCCAGTAGTTTCAACGTGTATACCATATTATCTACGTATGGCTGCGTATATAGATTTATTTTTTACTAATTATTTTGTTTTAGTATTGATAAACTGTCATTTTTTAAGATTATTACTGAGGACAACGATTGGTGCTTTGATCGTAGTAGGTATTGAAAAGTTTGAGGGCATTTCAGAACTGTGAATATGATCGGAATGTTTATGCAAATAGTTACGGTGAAAATAATAGCACAGAATTGGTGATTTAATTTATTTAGTACCTTTACACGATCTGTGAAGTTCGGCGCTAATTAGACAGCTCGGTAAGATTCATTAAGGGGCGATACTGCACAAAAGCTATTTCTACCACTGCTTGTCTCTCCTTATTGCTCCATAATACATCTTACCGATCGAATTAACGCCGAGTTTCTCAAATCGTGTCAAGGGCCTTAGAATTGATGGCTAGCAAGGATGAGCGCTGGCAACTACAGGCCCATAAAATAAAGCCTAGCATTTAGGGCGCTAGAGAGCGTCAGCGGTTCTAACAAAACAAAACATGTTCTAATTTTTTAATACTTGAAATGACGTTTATGGTTGTTGCCTTCATGCCATAGCCATGTTAATAAGTCCTACAGACACGGGACAAAATGGTGCTTCTTTTTTACGTAGCTTAACTTGTGTTCCATCTCAATAAATACGTTAAATATTACAGGATAAAAAAAATTTAAATAATGTCGTATTCATTTACTCGCACCATGTTTTTTATTTAATAATGATTATGCTTCAAGCTATAAAAAATTTATGCCAATAGATTCATTTAGATTGAAATGTATAATAGTTATAGTGTTATAACAATATATTTATAACAATATAACAATCAATATTGTACATATAAATCAATAAAAATAAAAATATGACAATATACATAAATAGTACAAATGTATTTTCTTCAAGATTATTTTTGGCTTTTTTTAAAATCATTACTAACAAAACACTGCATAATCAGCTTTTTCATTGAAATTTCGCTGAGGCAATGTGTCAAGTACTGTTATTGTAGTTTATAGGAATTGTTTCTGCTCTTATAAAAGATTAATTATTTCAATATTTCTACTGTCGATTGTTAGATATGTATGCTTTTTTCTAACTTTTTTACTCAAAGTTATTTTTATGAATTTAGAATTTAACAAGCAAAATTTGTTTACTTGAGAACCTTCATACATACTAATGTCAACGTCAAATTAAATCATATTATACTTGAATGGACTTACCCCTTGGGAATATACAGAATCTTTTAATTTGGTTATTTCATCGATCGATATTATGGTTCGTTGTACGACATGTTGATGCGTACAAGAGGAGAAAAGGGTGCTCACAGGTGAGTGTAGGAGAAAGAGAAACAACTGATGCATAGCTAGTTCAACTTAAAAAGGCTCGTTAGAAAAATTTCCGTTCCAACGAGGTTAAATACGTTTTCGAATAACTTTAGATCGATCAAATGGAGAATTTATGATAATTCTCTACCTCACGCGTTTTTCTGAAATGTCGGAGTGCAAATTTTTCTCTGTACTTTATTCAATTTTGTGGAGGTAAAGCCGATGATTTAATTCAGTAACAATAAATTGAAAAAATTAATTTTTTATTTTTCAATAAAAATTATAATTAAAAATATAAATCAATATAAGTGTAGATTGTTGGTAAAAATTGGCAGGTTTTCGCTGTAACTTTTTCAAGTTTGCTCACTTACACTAGTAACAGCTCTTCTTTAACGGGTAAGCAGATGAAAACTTTGGTTATCATTTCTTGAAAAGTACAGTTTATTAGGACATCCTTCTGTTAAAAGTCTATATATGCTGTTGTTAATTTTTTGGATGTCCATTCAATTACTAACTGAAACGTAAAGTAGTAAATATAATAAACATATTATATATATATTTAAATATTTGCATTATATACTAGAGGAGTCGCTAACATTCTTTTCCTGTACGCTAATGAATTGTAAAAATGAGTATAAGGCCGATACAAAAATAATTAGTTACGTTTGTTTTTACTTTATAAACAATAATTGAATTAAATTTTTGTTAACAATTGTGGTAATCGAGCATACAAGCTAGAAGTGAACTTGTGAACACTCTTCTGCACTTTTCCTCGTAAATTGAATTTGTCTTGATCTAATCCGCTTGTTATTTCATTTCATTAGTAAATGTTCACCTTCCGTAATTACAAAGGCATTATGATAATTTCACAGGTACATGAGAATTATTGGTAGTCTATATTCAGTGACAATGAAGAAGAAAAATCCTTGTTGGTATTCAATATTTTATATTATTGCATTTAATCTAAAATTTCAGAAACCTTGGTAATTATATGATTTGATTTTAGATGATACGCTGTTTTAGATCTATAAAAAATGACTACCGCTTGCCACAAGCTATCACACTAATTGTTTCGATTGATATATCAGATGAGTATTGTAGGAGTAACCACCAAACCACATTGAAATTTCTAGTTCAAGAACATAGTGTAACATTAGTTGTGTTCTGATAAATTTCAAATCACAGGTTTAAAAAATCATATAAATTTAGAATTACTTACATTAAATTGAATTCAATACTTAATCTTAATACATTTATTACAATTCTATATATTTATAAACAAATTTGAATTATCCTCGTATTTGCAATAAATATGTGTAATATATAATAAATATTGCAATAAATAACTGATTTACGGTATCGTTTGTTTATATTTATTGTATGATTTAGAGAACTGAATTCAGTTATGGCCAGAACCAGTAAAAAGTGCGCTTTAAACCAAATTTAATGAATAAAACCAGATAATTATCCATTATTTTACCATGTTGCGGAGATGATCGTATGTAAGATAAAAAATATTCAAGGTAAGTTTCATCTAATTCAAGTAAACTTATAGATTTGCGATATGGTCAAATAAAGTTTTCTAAAGTTGCTGTAATTATCGAAAAATTAGTTCAAAGTAATAAGAATGAATAATCTGTTTTTCTGCAGTAGACGTCAAAGAAAAAATTGAAAGCGCAAGGGTCATCCATTGTTATTGGTTGTCTTTCGCTTTTTGTACTACCCTCGCAAAGCTCGATAGCTCGAATATAAGTGAGTGATGCTTGAAAATACGAATTCCGTGACGCTAGCATTAAGTGGATCTTGTGCCGCGCAATATTGCGTAACAGTATCTTGTGCCTACAAACATACAGTTGCACACATGATCACGCATAGATATACACATATGCAAGAAAGAAAGGTCCCATGGGTACTGCGAAGAAGATGGTGAGTGCATGAAAAGCGTACTATCATAAATTCTTCACGAGCTCTTCAAGGCCCTTTGCTGCAGCCTATGTCTCGTACGTGACGCGGAATATTTAATGAAGTTTACGCATGTGAACATTTGACTGTAGCTATAAATATCAGTATGTCTTGTATTATATAGACACTATCATTTATATTTTCAATGTATACTGACGTGTTAACAAGATAAAAAAAAACATATATACATTGTTATGCGACCAAAACTTCTTGTAAATCGTTAATATTAGTCGAGACGCACGTTTATGTATATTCATCTCAATCACTACTTGACCAGAGAAACAGTGCGAACGCAAGCATCGAAATTCATTCGAATATTCTGACTATACCTCAGGCACAGTAGGAAAAATAAATAAACGCCAGCCCGAGTTGTAGCGAGTCTGACATAAAACGTTCCGCGCAAATCCACTTTCAAACAGGCTTCGTTGTACGTGCTTCACTTTGCTTTAGATAAGTTCAGTTAGCCCCAGTAAAGGGAATCATCGTTCCACTTCCAATTGAGGTTTAACGAAAGTTTTCCTGTTAAATTATTTTGTTAAATTTAATAATTTTGTTAAATAATTATTTTTAATTTATTGATAAAACTAGTTATTTTATATAATGCATATTAATACAAATGTCCTTAAACCTTGAATAAAACAAATTTAAATTGCTGCTTCTAACTTGATTAAGCCTACTTAAATTGTGAATAAAGTCAATAAGTACAAAAATAAAAACAAACTACAGACATACTATTGTATTCGCTATAACAAGTTTTTGAGATATTGTCTGTGACTTGGAAATCTGCCAAGTGAGAGGAAGCTAGGTATAACATTCGCCACTCACTACACTGACACTGCAGAGCATCAACTTTTCCGGTGTGAAGTGGCAATTGAATTTTCACACCTTCGTCGCTGTTGAGTCCGTATAAGCGTAAGAAAGAGAAAAAGGCAATATAAATGAGTTGCATTTTGCTCATAAAACCATCGCATGCGCTATATTGTGAAGCGAGCGAAAAGAGATTCATTCTAAAATATCGTTGTAAATTTACATTGAGCGAGATTTAATCATAAACCGAATTTCACGTATATTTAAAATATAGAGTACAGCTTAAAAAAAGATTTGAATAGTACTTCCATTCACGACTCTTTTTAAGATTGAGTCTTAGTGGTTTACGACAAAATAATTTGAATTATAATTTTTATCTACAGTTAAACTTTAACACCTATAAAAACACATAAACGCTAGAGAAAAATTTCATTCATTAAATGACAATCTATAAGATTATTGGATTATTATTTTATAATGCACGTCAGGATTTGAATATAATTGTTATACTTTTAAACGTACACACCACTGTTCTCATACGTTTTCATTAACTTTTATGTCTCTTCGTGTATATGTATGTTGCAAGTGAGGGCAAATCGAACGACGTACGAACGATGTCCAGTAAGAGTGATAGCCCAGCGAATCAATCGGAATGGCATTCGTCCCAGAAAACGTTGTCCAACCTTTCCGTTTTACGTTGGTTCGACTAGCGCATGTCCACATTTACGGGGTGCGCGGAAAGCTCTACAGAGTAAAGCTTTACGAGCCTTCATCCACCCAGCGAGGTCACTACACTCACACATCGCCTGTAAATTCTGCTTTATGCCCGATTTTATACGGTGTGTATTAGAAATAATACAAACGGCCGAGGTGACTCGTGACTGCCATATGTCAGACATAAAAACCAGAGAAGCAAGGTGGTGGAAAACCGCTGAAAGAGTGGACTATCTTCGTTATTGTATATGAACTGGATTCTTTCTTAAGCGCGCGTGTTTATCTGTGTGGATGGATATGGGTGTGGGCGTGGGTGAAAGAGAGTAAAATCGTCCTACGTTGCCGTCATAAAATCAGTTATTACTAGAGGTCATAGCACTCGTTATTATTGCAAATCTCGGGAATGAAATTTTAAAGATCCTTTGGGATTCCTCGCAAATAATTAAGACATTTTTCTCGAATCATACCAGCTAAATATAAAAATGATGCTGCCATATTTATTTTTTAATGGAATAAATAAAATTACTGACAATATTAAATTTAAATTGGAAAAATGAACGCATACAAAGAGTAGTCATAATAAATACTTAAAGTAGTACCTACATGAGTGATTCAAAGAATTTTAGACAAGTTTGAAACGAGTTAACGTCCTAATTAACTTAATTGACGCAAGCGTAACCTCAGAAAAACATGAATAAAATAGTAAACTACAATGACTATATCAGTAGTCATTGGAAATGACTACAGGACTACATAGGAGCGTACGCCGTTGATACGTAGCCTTACAGACGTAATGTCGCCGACAATCGCAATTTGCAAACATCCGAATGAGCCGAGTATGCTTCCACCATCTGTGCGTCTTCGAAAAGACGTCAGATATCGGAAGTCGTGTGGTTATACAACCAGAAGTAGGAGCAGAACGATATTGGCTATTCAGATTCAATCATTAGGCATTGCGTGCACAAACTCGATGTACATGTACGAAAGTAAAGCTGCGCCAGCAGACGATACAAATTGGCCTGTTTTACATTGGGAGTTGTGTAGTTACCATCTCGGTATGTATGTATATATGTGTATGTAACGGCGCCAATTTCCAATAGAGCGGAGGTATACTACAATTCGAAGTGACGTATGTGTCGAGATCCATTCGTGGAAAAAGGGTGCGTTAGTAGCGTCACTCCGTGTTCAGACGAGCTCGCCAATAAGTGTGACAGTGTAATGTGATTACCGATTTTCTGAAACTATTCTTTTTTTCTTGTCACTTATCAGCAGAGAAATGGCTTTTCGCGTTCTCCTCTGATTTCTTTTCTGCAAGATTCAGCGTAGTTTTGTTGAAGCTCTCGTATGTGATTCACTTTCAATAGGTACTTTTTACAATGGGTAATTTTTGCATGTTTTCTATGTCAACTTCCCAATTAAAACAGAATTCATCCGAATATCATAAAAATATGTTTTCTAAATCCACTGTATAATAGTCAATATTTGAGACCACATTGTTAGAATTTTGAACATTGTTAATTAAATTATGTTACAACTGTATAAGACTAAAGATTCTTCATCATATTCGCTTCTTAACACGTTTGTAAAATATATATATGGATGAATGTAAGGAAATATTAATTACAAGATATATTATCATTGGAATATATACCATTACATGTAAAAAAATTATCTAGGAAGTTTTCTCGGAATCAAGAGGCACTGAGTTTTCAACAAATTATCTTGTTACAAAATTAATTATCATTATGACCCGAGAATGAGTTCTCGTAACCATATAATTTTATCTTAGATCAAATAAAATTCTCTAAAATTAAAAGGCATTTTTTATAACGAAAGGAAATAATTTTATAATTATATATAATGGCAAATCCAATGATTCTGAGTGAATTCTTTTCATTTAAAAAATCGATGTTTTTTTTTAATTATATTAAGAGTTATACAGAATAAAATACACGACTATAACATAACTTACGTTAGCTATATTAAATAGCTGTATTTGACAAGATATGTTTTATGACATTTTTTAAAAATGTTATCTTTTTTTTCATTTTCAAAACTTTTTAAAATACGCTTTAAAGCTTTCGATGAAAAATAAATATGAGTAAACTATCTTTAACTGAATAATGCTTTGTATTTGAATATAATCAAAATTTGAAATAATAAAGTACGTATTTGGATACACATTATGTAATAGTTATGTAGGTATATTACAAGTATCCCTATAAAAGACAAAATTAGGATATAATATAAATGTTACATTTTTTTCATTTTCAGGTTTTTCAACACGTTTTGGAAAATCTAACTCGATAGATCTTTATGATACTTGTCAAAAACTCTTTCTTCCATTTTATTTGAACATTTTTTCTAAAACTTAAAAATTAATCATTTGATTGCCCGTAGGGATGCAAAATTATTGATTTGTTTTTTATATTGTATATTTTATTACTTTTTACAGACCGTTCATTAATTTAACGTATTATTTTGGAGCATAAGAAGTTTATATATATTTAATTTATGTAATACGATTTGTCTGATCGAACGTCGCACGATATATCGGTGAGTATTGATTATGTCTGGGTCATTGTACGTCAGATTCTTCGGATTTACTGAAAATAATTCTTGTCGCATTTGTTGATTCAATTATTATTTACGAAAAATTATGTTTACCGACTACGTCATCTATAATTTTTATTGAATACAGAAGCCTTATTAAAAGTACATGACTATTTCTCATTTTTGAAAACTATATTATATGCATTACTATACAATATGAAATTTGATTAATTTTATTCATTAACCAATCCAAAATTATAAAATCACATTTTTTGCTATAAAATATTGATACAAAAGTCTACTATATCTTGATTTTACAACCTTTATGCAATCAATGTACTTGTTGATCGCAGAAAGATAACAATTTGAATTTAACTATTATTTTGTTACGATTGATACGAAGTTGTACCTCACACTTTTGATCGGATAACATATGAAAATCAAGTTCTCATTTTTCTTCTTCATATATATAACATTTACGCCTTGTTCTATCAATACTGATTTCTTCATGTCCATTAAAATAAATGTTCAAAAAAGTTTTAATAATACAACTGGCATTCAAAGCCTCTTATAAAAATAATAGCTGAAAATTGGATGAGAAATGTTCGTATACCAATTACACCTGATTTCAGTTTTGTAATAGTAGCACGCAAGGCTTCTTCGGGGGTAAACTTCGTGCTAAATCCATCAAAGTACTCGGTAATTGTATATGAAATAGCGGAATCCATATTTCTACGTTGTGCGAATGGCTATATTGATGTCAATTTCGAAATGCCACAATTTAGCACACATGATGATGCTTATAGTGCTTATCCATATGTAATATCTTTCAACTTTCAAACTCATTCATATAATTGTATGGTATTCATAATAGAAATAAGGAAAAGTTTATATTACCTTCAATATCGATTTAAATTATATACCTAATATTACACAATTAAATTGCACATAAAATAGAAATGGTAAAAGAGAAAGAAGTCTTTTACAAATCCAAAAATTTACATAAACATGAAATATTTTTTCTTTATTCAAAAATGTATGATATACAACTAAATAAGAGATGTAAGAAACGTTGGAGGTAGCATAGCTACAATGTCCACGAAGCAGTGTTAACTAACATACGCATGATGGGATTTTTATGAATACTCGTATGTAAAGTAACGTATGTCGAACAGTTTTTACGTCGGTCACGCGTACACATATGTACTTTAGAAAAAAATAGCGATGAGTCAATTTTCAAGTTGCGTTTTACAAGTGTTTCGTACAGTCCCGGATCAACAGTAAAGAGACAATTTTTTAAAATAAACTTATGGATACTTTTTCTACTGTATTTGCAAGTTCATTTGTACAAAAAATGAGATATTTAGTAGAGTAGAAAGTATTTTAAATTAAAAAAGCAAAATGCAAACTTTACAATTACTTAGTTATGAAATGTAGTTTGCATTGACATTTTGTTTTCATGATTTAATAGAACAAGCCATTTTTTAAAAAGCAAAAAATTGTTTCTGTTACAATTTTTGTATATGATTTTATGAACGTAATTTTCTTAATATAATGTAGAACTACTGCTCAAATGAATTTAAATTAGCATGTCAAATTTCACGTTCAAATATACCGTGTAGAAATCTACCTCATCTATTATAGTATTAGACTAAGAAGGGGTTTTCAGTATATTGGTGGAATTTATTTACTACCGAAATATTGTCTTTTGTACGTTACAGGTCAGTAGTACACTACCAATAATTTTATTTGAATATTTGCCTAAAACTGATATCAAATAATTAATAAATTAATATAACAAATAATACAAAAGTGAAATTTTTGTTAGTTGTTAATAAAGTTAGCATATCTGGGCTCATTTTGGATAAACGTTATTACGTATACGTTATTTATAGAGTTTATGTATAATATTAGAATTCATTTAACATAACATTAAAACATAATATGAAATATGCGTGTATAGTTTATCTATGTAAATAGTAACTTGAAATTGCAAATTTCTACTGCAAAATCAGTCGTCTCTTTTACTGTAAAATCAGATTTCCGGAGAAGTAAGTTGAGCATGTAAGCATAGGTGTAAATTTTGCCAAGCAAGCAGCCAGTTCCCCTTTCATTTCTCGCAATTTCACTTGCACCTCGCGCTTTCTCGCACAAGTGAATACTAGAAATTTTGCATGACGGTAAAGCGACAAGTGTGAGCGAAGAAAATGTCGGCCTTTTCCCTTTATCAAGTTCTGCTGAGACTTTGTACTTGCCAAGAAACGTTTCAAGGAAGAAGTGCTGAACGTATTACTCAGTTTCAGCAATGTGCCTTTAAAATCGATGTGAGACCCGCGTCCTTACTGAGTGTATGCAATATGAATGCAAGGTTGTCTTTCTTAGAAGTGTGAACTATATAGTTGTATTTTTAAATTTTATTTTCCTTGCAGAAACTTTTATTCATAGTAAGCTTATATATCGCTCTTCCTCGTGTGACACGCTCAATATAGGTTATTTTTGCTACACTTGGCACCTTTCGAATTTTCATTTGCTATTTTTTATTAAAAATGGATAGGTGCAATTGAAATAAGAAATATTGTTCACAAATTTGAACTACTGCAGAAATCTCACAATCAGCGGGGAATTGTGGATTACGATTTGAAAAATGAGATTACAATTATAAATTACTGTAACCTATATCTGATTTAATTCAATTACTTTGGCGAGAATATCGCAAACTTCTCACTCCCTTCGAAGCCATTCATGGAATTCTTGAGTAGCTGTGGGATCAGCGGAACCACTGGAGAGTGCCTATGTTCCCAAGCAGTGCAATATCTGGTCCACTTTGAGACGACCGCAGGACGATCAAACGCGCATTTAGATACGCGTCGCTTCAGAAATTATGCTTGTGAGTGCACTTGTATCACCGCTATCCTGTAATTCACGTAATTTTAATAACCTTACTATAATTCGTCCGTAGTATCACAGTTCAATATAATTATCTTTTAACTATTCATAATATTCAATACAATTTATACAATTTTATAAATACATAGCTAGAAGTTTCAATATTCCATCTAATACTCATACTAAAGTGTCATATATTTTCGTTCTCATTAAATAAAAAAGGTAGCATGGAATACTTTGTATGCAGTTGATAATAATCGTTACATGAATAATCACAAGCTTCATAATTGAAGATTTTCAACATGAATAACAATGAACCGGAAATTGATTTTCAAAAATAATTATATTACTTAGCTAATGAAAATTGTTGGTAAAATTGAACCTGAGTATGAATCCATGCAAGTAAGTGTGTGTGTATGTGTATGTGCATGTGTGTGTGTGTGTGTGTGTATGTCCTAATAACTCTCTTGATGGATAATTAACGTATTTTCGTATTACTAAACCTAAAGGATATATAATCCAATGCCACAGTTTCTTTATTTTTCAACATAATTCCTGCGAGCTGGTACGATTATCTATAACAGACCGATATTTTTTATATTGACTATTTACAATAACAGCTTGTCTTTTTAGAATATAGAACATTAATGATGCGCACTTCGTAAATGAGAAAAAATAAGTATAATCTAAAGAAAACCAATACATTATGATCATCAAACTTGCAATGGATACACAATTAATTTGCTAAATGACTATGAAATTGTAACTGTTTTGATTTTTTAATAAATTGACCATAGCAAAAAAAGTTTCTTTATTAATTTCATGTTTTTTAATCATTTCAGAAACTATAATTTCTTCAACAACTAATCTAGCTAAGTAAAATAACATCTGTTTATCGGAAAAATGATTCTCACCTACTCATATTTATTACAAAATATGTTTCTTTAAATTATCTCTTTGCACGTCTAAGAAAAATCTCCCTGAAACCATTATTTTAAGAGAACAATTAATGAGTATATCTCAATAATAAGTGTTAACAGTCGAAAAAATTGCTCGTACAACTGTGGTAAGATCTCTCCTTATAGTTTCGAGAAAGTCATTTTGGACAGGTGCATCACTGCTTACAATTAGTCGGATGTCTTGCATTATATCCTGCTTCCTATCCGGAGCGAGAAGGCAAATATCCCTTTGTTTCCGCGTCGGGACAATTTAGGTACTCTCGTGGAGTGGCGCGAGTTGCACAAGCGAGAAACGAGTTTGGTGAAAACGGGTCGAGCTTTGTTTCCGTATTTATGATTTTCCCTACGAAATCAAGACCGCTATGCTTTATTTAAATCATATCTTGTCACGTCGGTCTAGATAGATTATGTACTTTCTATAAAAAATATCACGGTAGGAAATCTTATAAAGTTTATTGATAACTGTGAAAAACAAATATTTATTTTGAAAATATTATACCTAAATACAACATAGGCAAATAGATTTTTACAAAGAAAACATCTACAGTATATAATTAACGATGGGTGGCAACGAAGTTACGAGAGTATCTATTCGAAAAATGTTATTTTCATCATCGCTTAGAGCATACTCAAACCAAGGAAAATTGAATTGGTCCAATCGATACGATGGATAGAGGATGTGCTATAAAATTTCATAAAACCTAAATATAGATTTAATAAATCAAACTTAATCTGATATACATAAGCATGTAGATAGATATAAGTAGTTGTTTTCTTCTAGTGCTAATTAATTTCTATTAATTACATTTATAATTATTTTCTAAGACAGATATTTACATCATTTAATAATATAAATAAAGTTTAGCAACGGTAAGTATGAGTAAACTAGCACTCATAAATATAACATTTTGACTGTAATCTATAGAATCATACAATCAACGTTTATCCAACCATAAAATTAGGGATCATTATTAAACCACCGTATATATTACGAATGAAAAATATTAATACCTTTTTTCATTATGTATACCTAAATCAATTGCTTATAATTCTGAACATTAAGTCATCACCACAAAGCTTGGCGTTGTAAAGTTGACTTTTATTTCAAATATATTTTTATTGCATATTAAATACTTTATATGTAATATTAATCAATAATAGATTATAACTATAAAACAATGATTAGCAGTATTTGCAAGGAAGAAGTAAAGATTGGATTCGTCGTCGTCATCAATACTCTTATGCTCGACCATCTTTTCCTGAGAATAGTCTAATCTTCTATTTAATTTTCACTTGGTAATAGCTCGTACTTATCCAGATTAGGTTGTAGACCTCTGATGCTCATCTGCATCATAGATTGTTAAAGAAATGAAATAACAACTGGAGATTTTCTACTTTCGCCGGGTGAAGATTGTCGCCCATAAGAAAAACGCACAAAATCGCAGCATATTAACATTTACAAACATACTTCATACAACAATAGTATTATAAAATTATTTTTTGTACAATTTAACATAAAATTCAGCTAAAAAGAATAATTAATCTAAATGTCAGTTAATTTTTTTAACGTTAACGAAAATTGCTTGAAAAAGAAATACACCATTAACACAAAAGCTATTTAATCATGTACTTACGCATCGCTCTACTGTTAAACTCTACTTAACTAGATTGCTTTGGGCTTTGTATTTGGGATTGTATTCAGAGTTAGAGCTTTTGAGTAATTAAACAAACTGAACAATTGAAAAGTTCTGTATCAATGGAAAGTTTGATCTTTTATTTAGATAAAAGTATTGCATTATGTGAATCAATTCAGTGTATTTAAATATGTTCAAATTTAGAATTCCCTTGAAATTTAGAATTCCTATTTCATTTTCATTTTAGTGATTTTTTTATAACTAAATATTTAAAAATGTTGAATATTTATTGTCTGTCTTTTCACGTCGACAAAATTAGTTTAATTATATGTGCTTCTCGGGAGCTGACAACAAACTTTTAATCGTTTACAATTTTTAATAACTTGTAATACTTACTTTAATTAATACAAATATAAATTTATAAAGAGAGTATAATCATATAAAACTAATCTTTGAGGCTTTCTTCCTACTTTAACTTGTAAATGGTGAACCTGTTGAAACAGTCGAGACAAATCGGAAGAAGAATGACAAACCGCGAGTAAGAGATAGTGAGGGAGGACGCGACACACGTGGTCTCTAGACGATACGAAAGATGGAGTTTCCGTAGTTGTGTGAGAGGAGGATTCAAGGGATTGAGCGTATAAATAAGCTTTGCGATAGCCAGGATTTCGGAAAAGCCGTTGTCAGCGTATTATCGACCTATTTATGGCAAAGCATGACGCTCGTGTTGTCGAACGTCATATCGCTTAGCCGTTCGCTATATCACAAGTTTTTTTGGACAAGTTATAAACACAACCTTTTTCCCTTTTAACGAAGATAGTAACTTATTGTCACCGGATTTTTATATTTTATGAGCTCGACGTTGCGTTATATTACCCTTATTTAGAAGTTATGAAAAGATTATTATGTACGTGCTTTGGACATTTAACACTACCATCTTTAGATAGAAAGTGAATTGGTGCATTTTCATGAGCTCATTTATATGTAAAAATAGGATAATTTGTTAAAACTTTCCAAATTAATCTATACGTAGTAATAATCTTGTGACATCCAGATTTAAGAGACGTATTTTCAACGTATATATCATCATTAACGTAATGATACATTTCTCAAACGGTAAAGCTGAAGGGAAATCGAATTTTTTGCTGGCTGTGTGGAAAAATAATACATAAAATCATCGATTGGAATGTTCATATGTAAGATATAAGAAATAGTAAAATATTAAGTTTTCTACAATCAAGAGTGATTACTGTATTTTTTTGAAAAACTTTTTGCAAAAATGGACTGTTGTATTGATTGAAAAATGTTATTTTTAGATTTCTCGAATAAAAGGTATTGCAACATGCCTACAATTATCACGAGAAAATGTATACAAATTTTAGAATACGAAGATTCTTCTTTCGCATGCAAGCGCTATGAAACTTTCATTAGCAATGAAAACGATGGATTAAAAAAAATCAAATGACTAAATAATCTCTAGAAAATTATTCTAAAACATTAAGTACGTTAACAATAAAGGTACATCGCAAGAACTAATTCAAAACAAATAATGTAAAAATATACGTTTTTTCTATTTATATTTCTAATAAATAAACAGGTAAATACAAAATTCATCTAAATACAAAAAATGAATAGAAGCAATTTAAAATAGCTTTGATTACATATAGCCCTACATCTTATGCAGTTAAGGCGTTCGAAATGAGCTAGTAAAGGGTCACGGAAATAACTTCTAGTCGGAAATCGATTCACGAAGTTTCTCACTCTCTTCCTTTTCGTCCCTATCGCATTTGCCTTTTACGATTCGTAACCGTGTCACGCGCGCCTCTTGACGATTTTGACTCGCTGAATGCCTCAGTCGGCAGTGGTGATGCACTGAATTATGGAGAACACAGCACAGAATGCAAGATTTGGCTGCTCGCCTCCTCCGCAAGATTACGAATTATGGATGTGAGTATGAAAGTGAAAGCTCTTAGGTTTGGAATCATTTTCTCGCTAGGAGCTTTTTATGCGACGTGAACGCCAAATTTTTTTGTATTCTGCGAGTGTAAAGCAGGTGCGCATGAAACGTATTCATTTGTTTGCGTATAATATGGATATCATCAATCACGAATAACATTTTTTACGAATTTTTTTCCTTATTATATATTATTGAAATATTTTTGACTATCGCGCACATCAATTAAATGACCGAGTGCTCGTGAATAATGTATTCAATATTTAAAAACAATCACGAATAATATGTACGAATATATATTTTTTTAATTTTCGATATTAATTTTAATTTTTCAGTGTAATTTTACGTCATTGAATTAGTTTAAAGATATCAGCTTATCAAATGAGAATCCGTTATTATTAATTTGAAAACTTCGTTTATAAAAACCCAAAAAAAGAATGTATTCGGCGTGGTTACTATAAGCATATCTATAGAAAGTATACATGCTATCAGATGATAAAACGTTGGACACAAGAGAGAATTGTCATCCCGGACCAGGAAACGTGTCGCATTGTTTCGATGAACAATACGAAAGTTCTGCTGGTGCAAGGTTGGGTGCCTTAGAACTACCCTATCCAGTTCTCCTTTGAAATCACCGTAACCTTGTCTCGTATATTTGTTCAACAACCTTACGAGATAGTTTACCAGTCACGGCGAATTACATTCTCTATGTATATTGTTTGCAACCAATATACCTACTCGCGTCAAAGATCGCGCCTAACATTCCATTATGTACACTCTTAAGTCGTAAATCAACTAATTATTAGATGGATAACCATCCAAATAGTAAGCATTGTTTGTAATATACATACACATCATTTGTTAGTCTCGCGTCGTTGCCTAATTATCATATCAATAATATTCGAAATAAATGTTAATTTTTACTTCTTCATGAGTTTTTTTTGTGAAAAATTTTATGAACAAACGAGAGTATCGCATAAATATTGCAGGAACATTTGAAGAGCAGTGTGTTCCCAAAAATAATCCAATGCCATGTAGTACTGAAGTGTATCGCAATGAATAGTAGATAAAAATATAAGAGATCATTATTGGCCGGCGAGAGCGGTTTTGTGTGCTTGAATTTGTTGACCTCGTTGAAAAACTGCAAATTGAATAGAGCCAAGAGGCCAAGCGAGAAAAAGCAAGATAGAAAGATGCAATTATACATACAGGATAAAATATTTCTCGTAATACATTATCAAGCAACGAGAGATTGAATTTTTATATGGCTATAATGCACTGGTATTGAGTTATTGATGTAATTGAACTTAGATATGTTCAATATTAAATATTGAAACGTATTTCTACGTAGAATTATAGCGAATAATTTTATTGGATCAAAAACATTATTTATGGAATAAAATAAACTAAATAAGATCAATCGACATTTGATGCGTTAGGTACCATATTGATAACTTCTAAAAACAACGTCTCACAATGAGTTTTTCTTTCAGTTTTTTACACTGAGTACAAAAACGAAATTAATAAAACTTTAAATTAGTGATAATATTTAAGAAATGTTAACCTAAAATAAAGCTAACAAAACTGTAAAAGTAAATGTAGCGTATAAGCAAATGCTATTATATGAAAGCGAAAGAGCTGACGATTTTTTTTCATTCGTTCGTTCCACCGGACTTTCGTTAATAAAATACAGTGCAAAGAGCTTCTCTGAACGAAACACTCTTGATCCGTCCTTTTACCGGTTGTCCACGTAGTAGCTGACTTCAATAGCTCCAGGTTCCCTCAACCCTTGTTACGTTCATTATATAGCTACTACACTTTGGCAATGACATTACTCGAAGCAAAGTGTTCAGTGAATGGATATTGATCTATCTATACTTAAATAGACGATAGTATTTCGTACTTATATTTTACCGGAAAAAATGTTATACACCGTACTGGATTTGATCAAGTTTAAATTATTATTTATTTATTCCACAAAATTAACGAGATGTTCAGCAAACTTGCAATAAATAAGGGAGTTTATGGAAAAATAGCCTTTAAGTTATGTAAAAATACGTTTATGAATTAAATTAGAAGAATCTATCAATGAAGACTCAAAATCTGTAAATAATATTGTTTTCACTTGAATACTATACAGAAACAATACAGAAACTTGACATTGTAATGTTATAATATTATTATAATATTATAACATTATAATGGCGAGGGGGGCGGGGGGGCTGAAAATCTAATATCCCCTATAAATTCTGGCCAATCCCATCATAAATTGATTTTTGCGCAAGCTTCTTTCTCGGAGACCCTCTCAGCATGTAGTGAATCCACACAACCAAGTAGAAAATCGCTAGAAGCCGCTTGGCCTCGCAAAATCACTAGCCTTCTATTACAATGTGTATGTGTGTGTATGCGCGTGAGCATACACACATACATATATGCTCACATACGATCCACTCGTTTCGTACGAAATTCAAATACGATTCCAATGCAGTGTGTCGAACTCTCAGGGCGCGATGGAGACTCGATCTACTTGTGATACGGCGGATTCAGCGCAATCATGAATTTCAAATTCCATGCCAACCTAGTCCTTTCCGCCCCTCGGAATTTTATGCAAGCGCCAAGCAAGAAATGAGAGCGCTTTTACAATTCTACGGACACTTTTCTCCCACCTCTGCGTTTTACACTCTTGTGCGAACAGTAATTGACAGAGACAAATGAGAATCACTTGAAGATATTGATTTAACAACATATCCTATAGGTACTCTAATCTGTAAAAATTACTCATTCCTATTTTCTCATTGATAGTATTTCAAAGTTATAAGAAGAGATGTCCATCTTCACAGATGCACATTATCAAATTAAAAATTTAATGTTGTTGTTGAATATAAATTAAGTATATTTGTTAAATTTTTATAATATTTAGATACCAAGTAAACAAAACATTATCAAATTAAAAATTTAATGTTGTTGTTGAATATAAATTAAGTATATTTGTTAAATTTTTATAATATTTAGATACCAAATGCACATTATCAAATTAAAAATTTAATGTTGTTGTTGAATATAAATTAAGTATATTTGTTAAATTTTTATAATATTTAGATACCAAGTAAACAAAACATTATCAAATTAAAAATTTAATGTTGTTGTTGAATATAAATTAAGTATATTTGTTAAATTTTTATAATATTTAGATACCAAGTAAACAAAACATGAAACGGAATTTTTGGAAATTTTTTTAGCATTCTTGATATAAATCATATATTACTTATCAATGTAGAATTGATTAAAAATAAAATTTATTTAAATGTTTGAAAATTATGGTTTCACTTAAAGGCTGATCAAAATTATTAATAATCTCACCAAAACATCTTCCAAGTGAGTAAACACACTGACTGAATGGCAGTTCATTTTATAGCTTATTCAGATCCATTATCTATTATTTAATTATTTGTTTCAATAAATAAACCTGAGTGACACGATTGGCCACTTTTACAATTTATTTCTCCTCCTCTTCAGAGAACAAAAATGTGCGTTCGTTGATTTTTGATAGCAGGGATCAATTGGATGAGGTTATATAGACTTGCTGCAACTGGACAGAGCGAAAAAGTTTAACTTTAATCGGTAGGATATAGAACTATGTATATCCATCAATATATACATATACGCACATGAGGAGAACGTTGGAGTTATGATTGATCGAAATTCGCAGGCCACGGAGCTTTTGCTCGAATCCCTTTTAGGTAACTTTTCGATGTCAGCGTGCGTGACTACGCTACAAAGAGTCGAATTTCCCACTCCTCTAGTTTGCGCGTTATACGCACATAAAAGCCTGCACAGCAGAAACGTGCCTTTGTTATCGCCCCGCAAGATTAACGAGCAGCCGAACGTGGCCATCGCCTCCCTCCCTCGTTTGTCTGACGAAGAAGACGGATTTTCAAAGTCCCAAGACATATAAGCTATATGACAGTCTTTGAGGCCATTGTTAGCTTCCCTCTCATAATTACCCCGCTTTATGAGAAAATCGAATACCTACGTTCCAAGCCTTCTAAGTGATCGTCTTAATTCAACCATTAGAAGATCTTTATTTTCTACTTAATCGAAATCTTTACTTTTTTGTGTTTGTTACATATCTGTATTGTTATCGACTTGTTTTACTATAAACTTTGAAGTTGCGTAAATTAATTTGGTCACAGGCCTGGGAGTAACTCACGCCCATTAGTTAAAGAAAATAGTTCAGCTGCAGAAAAAACAGGGAACTATCGAAAATATTTCTTTCACGTGATGAATGCCGGGCAGATGGGGACATACGAAGAACAAACCGCGGAAACCGAGTATGTATTATCGTAATTATTGTTACGTATCGAAAATTACTTTGATTTAAAATTACGTTGTAATGCATCGTGTTTATAGTAGAATCTATTCGTTAAAATCAAACTAACGAGTCAAGTAGATAGATCTGGAACTAAACGCTCAGGTTTCACATGGTTTTGTTGTAATCATTTTTATGCAATGTTCGTGTTCTTCTTATTATTTTTATCTTTGTAATTGAACTCTAGATGAACAATGCTTGTTTCACCTTTAAAAAAATAATTATAGAATATGTTAATATTGTGGAAAACAAACAACAACGAGCTTTAGTATAACGGTTAAAATAACCATCATAAAATTAAGTATAATTCAAATAGAAATCTCTTTTGAAAAATGTTAGTAAAATACTGTTCAAGTGTTGATATATTTGTACGATCAATAGAAATGATTTTTATGAAATTTTTTACTACGTGAGTGTAAACAAATGATAATAATAAGATAAAGAAAAAATATATAAAGACACCTATAGTACGTAAAGTATAGATATAGTATAACCAAATAAAAAAAGAAAGGGGGACTGTAGGTCAAATGGAACTGGAGTATAGAACATCGTTGTGCATGCAAATCTAGGACATACATATGTGTAGAAGGGAGATCAGTGGAATGGCCGTTGACTTGAGCGAAACGAAAAAGAGATGAGATTTCATAGGATAAAAGTTGATGGAGCAGAATATCGGCCGAGCGAGGACAAAGTGTTGCAGTACGCATATGTGCCAATTCCATTCAGCGGATATATACCGAAAAAACATAGAGAGACGAGGAAACGCAAATGTGTGCACATACAGTTTAACACGGACCCGAGATTTTTCTTTGATGGCGTGGTGCTCGTGATTCATACGATGGTTTATATACATCCTCTGGCCTTTACTTTGTTTTTGTAAGCGGCTTTTCATATTCTCCCGCTATTCAAAGAAATCAATACTTTTAAATCCAGTAAGCAGATGGATTTTTATGAATAATAAATAATATAACTCACTAGTTATTCATCACTGAAATATATTAAATAGTGTTCATCCAATAATTAAGTATTTGTGACACTTTCATTTTCACGAGTGGTGGATGACGACATTGCTTCGAAGACAAAAAATTATTACAAAAAAATTAAAACAAATAGTAGCCGAACATGTTATCGAGAGAAAAAGCCGCAATTGCGTCTTTCGACTTGTTATCGCATGAAATTGCGACAGTGGGCTAAATCAATAATACTCTGGGATGCTGCACACGAGTGTTGGGATGGTAGAAGCAATTTTTCGGCACTAAGAGCACTTTACCGCATTTCAGTGGAGAGAAAATGAAAGTAAAATTGAATTTTCGGGTGTGCTAACGACCTCGCGACTTTTGCGGCGCCAGAATGGAGCATGAGAGAGTGAAGAAGCCCCCCTGGAGAATTGCCAAAGAGGCATCCAGTGCTTGCGCACATTGCTAGATAAATTTAATCGTAGCAGACTTCAGATAAAGCGTTCGCTTCGCTTGCTTGCTTCCTTTACGCGCTCCAAATGTAATCTGATTACAGTCTCAATTACCGTTGTAGGCAAAGTAATTGCACTAACATTCACTGACTAATAAATTTACATTCTGTCGGGGGCCATCCGCTCTTAGAGTTCTTTGCTTTTTATAAGAGCGCCACTTTCAGGAAATGCTTGCTTCAATGCATCACTGCTATCGAGGTTAAGTTTTGACGCTGAACAAATGCGACTCATATTTTTAGAAATTCCTACTCCATTGCTTTATCAAGATAATCCTTCGGTAAGTACTATTCTTATTTTTAAGTTTTAACAAAATTTATTTTGAATTCATCTTTATATGCGTGTCCAGATACTGTCAATGCCGTACTCATCATTATTCTTCGATTTTGCGTCGTTGTTCGGTCCACTAAGACGTTGACATCAGAGGCAAACGTTGTGGCCTTAGATTTACGCTGGCTTAAGAAAATAAATCAATATCATATTTTTTGATTAATGACTGTACAGCTTTCGTTTTATTTTGACATCGAAATGCCTTATCATCAATTTCTAAAGCAAATAACTCATCCTCACCATCCATGTAATAATAATTTATTTTGTAAAATAGAATATGAAATTTAACTATTATGTCGTTTATTTCCAATTATATCTATTGACCGATTAGAACACAGAAGTGAATACATACTTAAAATGAAATATAATGTATTCTTCGTAAGCAATGCATTTTTCAGAGTATCGCTAGTTATAAAATGTTCCCTGTATATAATCTGAATGTATAATCTAAAAACTAATATTTTATAAAATTATAAGTTTATTTTCGTAAATAATACATTGGTAAGGAGATAAGTGGGTTTGGATAAATGAAAATATCAACAACAATTCTAAAATATCGATAAATGAAGATTATAAATAAATGGTTTGGGAAATAGAAAACGTTAGGCGAAATGATAATAATAAACATGTAGAGAATCCCGGTAAATTTGATGATTACAGAGATTCAAGACTGGACACCGTAAGTTCCCGGCCCTGTAATCTGGGAAAGTGAAGTAATAGCGGTCCCGATAACAAAATTTCGCCTTGTAAATCTACGAGGGGATTCTCGTAGAGCTGGCCTAGCTTCTCAGGGCCAGAGTGGGTGGATCCTTACGGCTGTTTATCTGCAAGCAAGAGCCTCCATTGTAATAATCTCTCGCTTGACTATCTATGCGTTTATCCGCTGAAACTTTATCCAACATCTGTACCATCTAAGTAACTATTCTTTTTTTATTCTAGTATTCGACTGGAATATTATCGCCTTTACTTCATAATTCATGTCGCTTTTAAGTTTTTTATTTACTGCTGGAATTGAACAATTCATTCACACATTTTTTATATCTATGTAGATTTCTGATTAAAAATGGCCACGCTCGAAATAGTATTATTCCGAGATGGTCTCATTTTATTTGCAAGTATGTATACTTGTTTAGAGTGATTTATCTGCGAATACAAGTGTATTTGATACTCAAAATGAAAATACATTATTTAATGCTGTGCAACATGAATTATCAGTGAATTGTCGCATCGCGAGATCTTTATATAATACGGTCAAAGGAATCAGTACTATTGAAAATTAACCAAGAGAGTTAAAGTTCAATGTATTTTATTATAGAGCAAATTTTTCAACTTTAAGTATAAATTATCACTAGCAGGCTGCGGTCCTTTTATGTAAATTTCCAAAAAATGCAGATAAAAGAAAAAAAACGTGGGAATTTTCTAGGTGGTCCAAAATGGACGATGAAATACTCGCTAGTTAGTCTCAAGTAGTGATAACGGAAATTGTAAGATAGATAAATAAATAAGAATATTGATGTTAGTGGCGTCATGAAGTCGGCGACACTGTATAACAGACAGGTGAAAAGTATTTGATAGGAAAATCGACAAGTGAAAATGATTAACGGGATGCTCGAAAAATGATCGAACTTCTTACATTTAATTATTCTATTTCCAATCTACAATAAGTTGTCCCGTTTGCTACGAATACTCATTCTTATTGCACTTACCTACTCTACCACGTCTCTAGCGTCTCACTTTACTCATCTTTCCAAATTGATTAGTTCAAAGATTTTTCAGCCCTTTCTTTCTCTCTCCGTCCCCCTCTTTTGAATATGCAAGTTGCCTTTTCTCATACCGTTATGAGATTTGTCGTGTGGTTACAGAAGGAGAGAAAGAGAGAGAGAGAGAGCATTGGCCTTCAGCCAAAATAGTTATGCCAACTCCCATCGAAGTTATCGTGGTGCGTGTAGCTGATATCGCATTTACCCCCTGTACACTTTTAACTTTTCCAATACTTCCGATCGCGTGCCCTCAGCAACATCTCCTCACTCCCACAGCACGGTATAATTTAAAAATCGTTTATGTTTTAATTGCTAAAAATATCAACTGCAGAAGAATAATAATTTTTAAGTAGCGGAAAACAATAAAATGATATTGCTTACACTTAACTAATTTTGGTAAATTACCAAAAGATACATGTTCAATCGTTTTCATTGCTATTGAACTAATGTTGGATAAACCATCACTTTACCTTTATAAAATTAGAATAAGTATATACCCTATTGTAAATCAAATTTATAGTTCTGAATATATTAAAAGAAGAATTATCCGACGTAAATTTAAGAATTGAAAATAATATGCCGCAATATGATAGAAAATTTTGGATTAAGAAAATTCGATTTGTAATATTAATACAAAAAATAATACTCTGGGAACATTCATCATTCCGTTGTATTCAGGGCTTTCTGGAAACTGACGAGACATGAAACTGATCGAATATCAGATACAAATTCTGAAAAAGAATATAAAAGTTAAATTCGATAGTCTTCGCGTCACATTTTTATTTTACTTGCATAAGTTGTATGAAGTTAAGTTTCCGATATTTGGGTAAAAACAAAACAAGCAATGAAATGTAGGGGCCGCGAACGAAAAACAATCAAAGTTTGGAGATGAGTAACACGATGAAACCACGCAACTTCATGCGTGCAGCTTCTCGAATCTTATACATACACGTAGCGCTAGCAGATTCCAATGGAAGACTCGTTTTCTTTTTATATGAACCCGAGTGGTACTTTCAAACTACTTTGCCGAACAAGTTTCCAGGTCGATAACGATCGGTGTACTACTACGTTTGCCACCGCTGTTCCCTGAATATATTTGTATGTAGTGTGACTCATCTGATCTTACTATTTGCAACGAAATGTCAGGTTATTTTTTTGCATCTTATAACTAGAGTTTTTGGAAAATGTAACAATATTTTGTGATGGTCTAGTTTTAAATTTAAAAGAAAATGAAATGTTTGTTACAGTTAACTTTCGTTCGTTTTTCAAAAAGCGAGTGAAACTTTTACATGACTGCTTAATGCAGTAAACAATTTACAAAACGTGAAAGTTATTAACTTATCGAGATTTTCAACCGTTATTTTTGTATAGAATTCGTAATGGACTTTTTTTGAGTTGAACGCTAATGTCGAAAAATTTTGGATATGAACATGAACTATGAAACAATTAAAATTAAACACCAAAACATGAAATATATCAAATGTTTAATTTTGTATAAACTCCAATTACATGGGAAATTGTTAAATTGAAAAAATTTGTAAAGTTATTTATTGTGATCAAAACTTGTAATATTATACTGAAATTATGCTTATCCACTACGTAAAGACTCCTTAATAAATTACGCACGCTTCTCTTTTTGCGGTGTAGATACAAACCAAGTGATAACCGTGTGCAACCATGCTCTATTGTCTCCAAAAATCTACGCCCATCCAAGCTCGTAAACAACTGACATGTTCATTTTTTCTAATTTGAAACACTCAGGTTAAAAACACTGTGTGTTTCAAATCCTCATTAATTCCACATACATGTGTGGGTATACATGTGTAAGGATGAATAAATGTGCATGTACAAGTGTGAATAGATCTGACCGTATCAAGGAAATTTTTTTCCCACTTCTTTAAGTAAGTAGAACTGAGAGAAAGTAAGTCGTGTCTAGTGAACTGTTTCATCAACAACACAAGCGAAATGGGTCATCTCATTAGCTATTTTTATATAACTATTGTTTTGGAGTTAATAAAGCATCAAGTATTCATCAATAATCCCGTATTCGACTCTTTCCACAAATGGGATCTTATGCGGAATAAGCAAAAGAAAATAAGGTGAGATGATTTGCCGACTGAACGATCAACAGTTCGTCTATGTAGCTTTAGCAGAGAGGTTGGCTTTCTTGATTGCTCCCGGACCAGTGTTATTTACTAATTCTGATGTAAGATGTATATACATACTTAATTGGCTAAACACAAGTGAGTGATCAAATTCCAAATAGATCACTGTGTAAAAATTAATACGGCCATCTAAGCTAGTATTCAAACCGATAAGGGAATTAGAGATAACCTTGAATCGTCTTGAATATTCCGACTTCGAATGTTCCAAGTGAATGCTGCAATTTTGTTAGCAATAAAGCAGCAAAAGACCTCTATAGTCATAAATCACTAAAATAAGAAAAAATGCAACGTTATAAGAATACCCTAGAAAACTAAGTTAACCATTAAATATAACCAATAAATTTAAAAAACTATCCAACATAAACAATAAACTATATCTAATCCTTAAGGAATTAATTGAGTACACGTTTACTTCTAACAACACAATAATTGTAGAACAGGGAAAAATCCAATAGCTATACTGTCAGAATAGAATACCACTGAGAATAAATAACGTGATAAGGTAGAGTAACACAAGGCAACAAAATTTAATGAAAAATCACATCCAAAAATCAGAACTCACTAGCCCAAAGGTTTTTCATACGCACAATCCGAATCCGGCATCAAAATTGCTCCTGTACCCTTCATTTCTGAGATATCCTAACCTGAAAGTGCACAAAAAACGTTTCTTTGCTACATTTGAGCTTATATCATAGAGAGAAACAAATTTTTAAAACTAAAACTACCACTCTTAACCTTCAAAACGCGTTTTTCAGGTATGAAAAATACTCGTTACTCGTGGATATATAATTCGATAAAGTTAGTAGGACTCACAGGATATTGTGTACTTGTATTAACCTCTCCGGGATGTAGCACTCACAAGACATTATATACTTAAGCTAAACTGTTGTGGGTGTAGTATTTGTAGATTACGTGTTTCTATGTTAAATGGCTCCGTTTAGTTATTAAGGTTTATACTGCTATTTCTACCTAAAATCGTTGATTTTGCAGTTTTAGGTTGGGAAATTTCGGACACCAAGGAGATAAGATAATGCGGAGTTCAGATTGGGATTGTGACCCAAAAATCACAGAAATATATTACTTCCACTTTTTGAAAAACTTTTATCAATTTTAATCCTCTTGTTATAAAAACGCTAAAGTATTGAACTTAATTTATAGATATCTCCGCAAACAATGAAAATTTTTCAAACCTAAAAAGCGCGTTTTGAATGGTAAGAGTAGTAGTTTTAGAAAAAATTATTCGATTAAAAAAATTGTTTCACTCTGTTATATAAGCTCAAATGTAGCAAAAAAATGTGTTTATGCACTTTCAGATTAGGATATCTTGAAAACGTAGGGTACAGGAGTAATTCTGACACCGGATTTTGATTTTGCTCACCAAAAACTGTTAGGCAAGTGATGTCTAGTTTTTGGGTGTAAAAACTATTTCCCTGTATAATTAAAGAGTTGACCACCAAAGTAATCAGATACATTACAATCATAATGAACTCTTTTCCGCTTACCTTCGACTATACTACGTACTCTCTTAATGAAAAATAGTTCAAATAATATTAATTCCCAAATCTGGAAAAAACTTAGATAAGGTAACGTTTTATAAACAGATAAACCTCATAATAATACTTTTAACAAATTTTTCTTGCAAGATGACTCCAGTAATAGAAGAAAGAAACTTGATAGCTAATTACCAATTTTGATTAAATAGTAAATATTTTACAATAGAATAGATTGGTAAAGCGATGATAGACAATAAGTTCTTTACGGCTGTTTTTCTTGGCATTCAACAGGTCTTCGACAATGTTTGACCCGATAAATTAAGGAAAAGTTCACTAGTTAATAAGATAAAAAATCTTAATTTTTTTCTTATAAAAAAAATAAGTTGTGCAATACGGGTACGATGAAATTGTGGAATTCGACTTTTTCCCTAATTAATCGAGTTTTTAACGCCAGTGTTTAAATTAAGTTCGAATTTGTTATTTATTGAAATAATTAAAAAAAATCCTGAACAAAGTCTAAGATTATTTGCTCACACTTACTCCTTAAAACTATTAAAGATGAAACGACAATATTTTACACGCCGTTCAAAACCAGACTACAAAATCACCCACACCGACTGCAAAAGATATTTTACACAAATGTATAAGATACTTACACCTAAAAAATGATAAGCAATTACAATGAGGTGCCTTTCATAACTCAACTTAAATCTAACTAAAAATGTACTGGAGTTTTTAATGAGGAACCCACATATCTCATAGCTTCATAGTTACTATCTCTTTGTTTTTTCTTTTCTTTTTATATATTCCTATTTTTTTATTTTTCATTTAATGGCGAGAAACGGTTTTTGAATCTATTATTAGATGATTGTAAATGTGTTCGAAATGTCGATAGGTATAAATTGCGCTAGGTTTAGAAAAACCTACTTTTGTAGAAAACCCGAGGCCCACGCGTAACTAAGGACCCGTCTCCCTGTCACCGTCATTGTCATAGTGTCCGGAAAAACCCTAGGATAAAAACCCTGTCCTTGAAAACCAGCCGTCTTCTATCGTGCGTAACATAATTTTAAGAATAGATTTGGGTAAGATTAGAATAAGCAAATGGCTAATTCCAGACTAATACGATTAGCCAAACAGGGGTAGGTAACCGATTTTTATGAAACTTGGTATAAATATTGCCTGTATAGTAGTGAACTTCTGTACAAATTTTTCGATCATTATTATTGCCGGATCAAAAGTTATAAACAATTTAAAAATTTTATTAAAAATTTTTCAAAAATTTATATCTCTGTAACTGTAAGAGTTATAAAAACGAACTAATTTTAAAAATACATGTAAAAATATAAACTTTTAAATTAATAAATCAGAAATCATTGTTAACAATTTTTCTAAAAATTATTAACTTTTGTTTTAAAAAAATGACTATTTCTCAAAAAGTATTACTCTTATTTTCGAAATTTTTAGTTTATTAGATTCCTGGACTATTTATCTATAATAATGAGCAATAAAATTCATAGAGCGGATATTAGTAATGGTTCAGGGAGTAATTATAAACAGCGTCCACTTGAGCTGCTCGTGGAGGCTCTTCAGCCGCCACGCGCTATAACCTTCTGTTTTAAATAAATGACTGTATCTCAAAAAGTATTACTTTTAACTTCGAAATTCTTTTTTTATTGAATTCCTGAATACCTTGTCTCTGCTTAAATAATGATCTACAAAAACGTTCATAAAGCTGATGTCGTTAATGACTTAGGGTGTCATTATAGACGATGACCTGCTGAGCCGCGCGCAATAACCTTTTGTTTTAAATATATGTCTATATCCCGAAAAGTTTTATTTTTATTTTTAGTACCTAAGAAATAGAAATTTCTTAATTTCTGTTTTAATTCCTTAACTACACATTCTACCAACCTGCTCTAATTGTTATTATTAGTATAAATACAACTAAACCCAAGCAATACTTTCACTTAACTTTCAGTCTTCATCGAGTCCAGTTGAATTTATTTTGACAGTGAAAAGTGACTGTTAAATATATTAAAAATGGGTTTCAAATATTGTAAAAATTTTTTCCAAAAACATAAGCATCGATTTGGAAATGTTAAAAACCCATCAAAAGTTATATGTGACAGTTTTTCTGCATTTGTTAAAAAGGAAGAGTTTTTATGTGAAACGTGTAGAATACTGTACAATAAAATTATTCGTGAACATAAAGAATTAAAAAACGCTGGTGGATTTCCTATGTTATTTGATGATTATGTAATTAAAGTGCGTCAAGAAAAAAATAAAAGACAAAAAATTGAGCCGATGGAAGTAGATGAATCTGATTTTGACTCGAACGAGCTGCATAATCAGATTAATAATAAAACAATAGATCAACAATCGGAATCAGAAAGCAGTGATGAAGAACACCAGTATACTGATGATGAGTTTTTTGATACTTGTACATCAGGTAAATCTACATTTATTGCCAACGGATTTCAAAAAGAAATATTGGAATCTGTCAATGTGCTATTGACGAAATTACAAATAAGTCCAATAACTTTTAATATTATCCAAAATCAAGAAGCTATGACAGAAAAAATTGGTTTTCTGTCATCAAAATTGAAGAATCTATTTATAGACGATAGTAAAATATCTGATTTCAAGAAACCAAATAATATGGAACTAAAGTTAGTGGAAGATTTAAAAAAGAAATTCAATCAAACTACGAGTTATGCTGAAAAATTGACTGTTTTAACGGTTCTCCCTGAATCCTGGAGTGCGCGGAAAGTACAGAAGATGATTAGCTGTTCTTATCACGCTGCTCAAGAATCAAAAAAGCTACGAGAAAGAGAAGGTATTCTTGCTAATCCTATACCACGTACCAGGATGCGTATTTTTAGTAATGTATTAATTGAAAGAATACAAAAATTTATCGCGAACTTGACATAAGTAGTCCTTTTCCTTCAGCAAAAGACTACAAGAACATTCAAACTTATTTAGGAAAAGAAAAAATTCAAATGCGTTTAATGGTTGTCAATTTAAGGGAAGCCTATACCATTTTTAAAGAGTGGTATAACGAAAAATATTTATCAAAATTGAATTCTCCATTTTTTGTCAGTACCGACCGGAAGAGTGCATATTAGCTAATGACTCTAAAAGAGTTCACAACGTTTGCACTTGTGTATATCATCAGAATAATAAATTATTTTTAGATGGGTTAAATGAAATACCAACGACATATAAACAGATTTTCAACGTAATTTTATGCGAAAGTCCCACTGAAGCTTGTTTTTACGACGAGTGCTTTGAATGCCCTGGTTTTAATTTAGTGGCCAACTATTATAGTTGGCTCATTATTATAGATAAATAGTCCAGGAATCCAATAAAAAAAGAATTTCGAAGTTAAAAGTAATACTTTTTGAGATACAGTCATTTATTTAAAACAGAAGGTTATAGCGCGTGGCGGCTGAAGAGCCTCCACGAGCAGCTCAAGTGGACGCTGTTTATAATTACTCCCTGAACCATTACTAATATCCGCTCTATGAATTTTATTGCTCATTATTATAGATAAATAGTCCAGGAATCCAATAAACAAAAAATTTCGAAAATAAGAGTAATACTTTTTGAGAAATAGTCATTTTTTTAAAACAAAAGTTAATAATTTTTAGAAAAATTGTTAACAATGTTTTCTGATTTATTAATTTAAAAGTTTATATTTTTACATGTATTTTTAAAATTAGTTCGTTTTTATAACTCTTACGGTTACAGAGATATAAATTTTTGAAAAATTTTTAATAAAATTTTTAAATTGTTTATAACTTTTGATCCGGCAATAATAATGATCGAAAAATTTGTACAGAAGTTCACTACTATACAGGCAATATTTATACCAAGTTTCATAAAAATCGGTTACCTACCCCTGTTTGGCTAATCGTATTAGTCTGGAATTAGCCAAATATATATGTACTTACGGGGTCAGCTACAAGTATGCGTGCGAATTATATATGTGTTAGGGACGGGTTGAGCAGAAATAACGAAACTTTTACTGGATGTGAACAAAATATTTTTATTTCTTAAGCGAGGTATTAACCACCCCCTCATGAGAAAGCCGGAGAATCAGCTATCCTATGACATCGACGAGACAGACCGCCGTCCAGTACTCCGCTCGCAGGCGAGTTTACAAGTCAATCTTCGTACGAACTTCAAGGGTGTGATCGCAGGAGTGTCCGCCTGTACCGACAGCAAAAATCTGAGCGCCCAAAAAAAACGAGTAGATAACCGTCACAGCGTATCACTCTGTGCCGCCGTCACAGTCTTCCGGGGAGGGCATCCCTCATTGGGCCTTACGCACCGCACACAATTAGCCACTCCCCCGCGCATTCTCACATGCTCTCTCGCTCGCACTCACGCTTGCCAGCCTACCGGACCACAAGTCAGCTTTGCAGCTTCTCTATCCCGTATCTGGGTGACCTGCAAAACCCGGAAGCTGAGCTTCCCACGAGGTCTAACGGTCTCCAAGAGTTAGACTCTGGAGCCAGGAATGGGCTTCACAGCCACGACAACGCCTTTGCGCTCGTGCACGTTACAGGGCTTGCGGAGCAAAAGGAGAGAGGCATGCTCCCAAATATATAAATAAACATTAATCATTTCAAATTGTTTTCCAAATACAGGCATGTCACTCCTGCGTTCACAACTAGCTCGTTACCTCTCCAATACAATTCGCTCGCATCTTTTATTGTTGCCGTCGCGAATCATACATTTTTACCTATTTTAAAATTTTTTTTTTTGGATTGAATTATGTCGCGCACGACAAAGATAGGCTAGTTTTCCGTGGTTCACACATGTTTATCACAGTCTTCTGTGAACCTAATAGCATACATGTGTGCTTGGGGTTTTCCCGGCGCTATTACAATGATAGCGACCGCGAGAAGAGTTCTTTGTGATATGTGAGCTTTGATTTTTCCAAAAGTGGTTTTTTCCAAGTCTAGCGCGATTCAGCCCTACCGACATTCCGAACAATATGACAATAGTGAATTGGTTGTAAGCGCAGAAGTGACATGCCTGTATTTGGAATGCAATTTAAATAATTAAATTCTTATATTTATACATTTTTGATCATATCTCTCTCTCTCTCTCTCTCTCTCTCTCTCTCTCTCTCTCTCTCTCTCTCTCTCTCTCTCTCTCTCTCTCTCTCTTGCGCTACAAGCCCAGTAACGTGCACAAGCGCAAAGGCGTTATCGTGGTCGTGAAGCCCATTCTTGGCTCCAGAGTTTTACTCTTGAAGGTCGTTAGACCTCGCGGAATGTTCGGTTTCCGGGTTTTGTAGGTCACCTAGATATGGAGCGGGAAAGCTGCAACGCTGACCTGTGGTCCGGGAGGCTGACTAGCGTGAAAGCGAGCGAGAGAGCATGTGAGAATACGCGGGGGAGTGGCTAATTGCTGGCGGCGCGTAAGGCCCAATGAGGGAAGCCATCCCCGGAAAGCTGTCGCGGCGGCAAGAAGGGATGATGCGCTGTGACGGTTTTGACTCTTTTTTGAACGGCTTAGAGTTTGGCAGTCGCGACATACGGGTCATTCTTGCCATCGCATACTTGAACCTTTATCCACAAATAATTCGCTTTTTAACTCGCCTGTGAGCGTTTTTTTGGTTACGTTTGGCTTGTTAATGCCATATTAATATTTCGATTTCCGGCTTTTCCCCCATTGGGAGTTTGTACACCTCTCACTTATTGAAATAAATATTTCCTTGTCCTCATTGAGTATAAGTGTGATTATTCCTGTTCATTCCGTCTCTAACAAAATAGTAACAAAGAAGTAAAAAAAACCGGAGTATCACATCAAGAAGATGGGGTAAGGTATGTAGCCACATCAGCAACCTAGAGGAACTACGAAGAAGAGGATGAAGCTGGAGTGTACCGTTAACTATCTTAGGTAACCATGGTAGAGGAGATGCGAGCACAAGAAAAGAAATTGCGAATAAGCATGAACTCTTTAAGACTCGAAGAGAGAGTGAAAAGCTGCGGCGGCCAAATAACGCGATTACCAGAAAAGGTGGTAGCAGCAAGAGTAGCCACACAACGGTAAGAGAAAGAACATGCTATAAAGTCAACAGAAACAACGTGGATCCTGAAATGAGATTACTGTTGGACTGATTTTGCCAATAGGTGGGACAAGCGGGGCGAGGATATCTTTCGCTAAATGGAGCCGTGGACTCATTAAGGCCTGCTTCACTAAGAATATTGAGAGGGCTTGGTTTACAAAAGAGCTACTAGTGGTAAAGTTCCCTGTAAACACACGAAATGAATGTCAGAAAGTCCAAAATTATAGCAACGAAGGATATTAGACAATGAATTGTCCAACCAAGAAAAGTGAACCGATTTATTTTAAGTGAGACGAATCAGACCATATCATAAAAAATGGAACATCAATCACTATTAAATCACTGCCAAGTCAGAGATATCAAATGAGAATAGACCAAAGTGACGCATAGTAGAAACCGAAGGAAAGAAAGATCAACAAATTTTCAGAAGGAAGATGAGAAGACGAAAGGAATTTTGTTTTATAAGCCAAAAAATTAATCAGCAGCAATAGAACCAACCACTGCGGAAGAAGAGCAGAGCATGTCGATGGAGATGATTGAAAAAAATAATAAAGAGATAGAAACTTAGGCTCTAAAACCAAACCTACGAGAAGTAAACGGGTGTAGAAAAAACGTACGATAAGAAGCATAGCTTCAATAAAATGGTTATTATTTTGCAGAAATAATTTTGAGAAGAAAATTAAAATAAAATAGAGTCTGTATATAAGTATTTAAACTCGTATAATACGTTTTGATACTCGAGAAAAAGTAAAATTCTGCAAATTACAACTAGAATTCTTGGCTTGCTGTATATATCGCCGTATCTTTCACCGTATTTACTGGATCCAAGTGCTTGCAATGGTTCGACTGCAATGAAGCGTCATGCCAAGCTTAGTCAACGATTTACCTGAAAACGTCGAGAAAAAGGAATCATTACGCATTCCATTAATACCTTTGCATTCGGATGGTCTGAGACTTTAATTATCCCAAGATACGTAGCCTTTTGATTTGATAGTAACTTTTCAAAGTGCACAGCATACATTACTGGATTAAGAGGAGCTCAGAGTGTCAATTACGAACGAATTTCTTATAACATTTTGATTTTGTATGTATAATATCGTCTGAATGATTTTTAAAATAATAAAATGGTCTTACAAATATGACTACACGAACTTTTTCGTGCTATTTTAATAGTTTCTATACCTTTTTAAACATAAGTCGTTCTTTGACTGAAGAAGTCAAAATTACAAATTGAAATGAAAGATTATAGCATCATTGATAATTTGAATGTTTAATAAAATATAAGGTTATTATCTATAAATGAAAAGGGTGTTCAAATTAATACTATAATCGAATTTAATAAAATGATTACATAATATGGATACAAAAATGGTGATATTCCAACCACTCATTATTTTAAACTAGTGGATCACTTAAAGAAAGTATAATTTGCTAGTGTGCATCAATATTTTTTCAAGTAGTAAACTACGAAGGAAGTTTAATAAGTCACTGATTTATTAAAAAGTTTCAAATAAAAGATATTTTTCTCGATAAATAAGCATTTTATTTTTCAACATAACCTCCTATTAGTTTGATACATGTAGTCCAACATTTTTCAAATATTTTTATTCTTTCCAAATAATAGGTTTTTACAAGCTCTCAAAATAGGAGTTTATTTGAATGATGATCTCTATTAGATACAAATCTCTTACCAACCAGACATTTCTTCAAGTTAAAAAACAGTATATAGTCGGAGGAGGCTAGATCTGGAGAATATGCTGAATGGGTCAGCAGCATGTAACTCAATGTATAGTTACTACAAATGTGTGCACTGGTGGATTATCTTGATAACATAGCACATTTTTCTTAGTTGAATGCAATTATTTTTGCTTTAAATCAATATCGAATGCATATAAAAACTCTGAATAATATTCATTGGTGATCGTTTTACCTGTTTCGAGATAATCGATATGAGCGATACCGCGTCTATCCCAAAAAACTGTAACCATGACCTTATTGACTGACAGGCCTATCTTGGTCTTCCTTGATACACATTCACTCGAAGAAACCCACTGCCTACATTATTCCTTTATCCCTGGTGTGTTGTAATTGATCCATGTTTCGTCCACAATTACGAAGCCATACACTAAATCGTTTTGATTGATAAACATCACCATGGTCCGACCGAAGCATTCAAAAGTATTACGAGAAAGAAATTCTCGGTACCCTCCTTCATAATCCCACTTCTCAGACTGCTTCTGTTCTCCTTTTAGAATAATAAATGCTGATGAAATTATCTAGTGAGTAGTCTACAACTCTGAAGATTCTGCGATTCTATTTTTCTAAGATTCCAAACGATGCGCGCAGACTTCATCCACTCTTCATTTATCTATCATGTCTGTCACAGTCATTTCAAGAGCCAACAAGAAAAAAAATGTAGACAAGAAGGTAGCCTGTTTACGACAAAAATCATTTATCACTCGTAAATAATTCGTAAATGATATTATTTTAGATATCTACGCCTAAACTATTATTTATATAAATATATTTTATGCAAAGCTGTTGGTATCTGACCAAAAATAGCCTAAAGAGAAATATTCATTTTTCACGATTGTTCATACAAGAAAAGAACCATCGTCACTGTAGTGTAACTGTGTGCTCCGAAACTATGAAATAATTAACCTAAAATTAATCTTCGATTTTCCATACTCAAAACTTGATTTGGTGACGCACACTATGTCAAAGAAAAATATGCACATATATTGTTTAAGGTTTGATTCGTGTTCGCGACATTTTTACTTCTTGTGTGAAAATTACGAATATTGACTATTATGATACTTTCATAAATTACGTATACTTTTTATTTTGTTATATTGCTGAAAGGATTCTCCCAGTTTTGTACCTAATTTTGAAAATATTACTAAAATATTTTTGTGAAAATTCTAAAGTAACAATAAACATCCATGTATTGGCTACTCTGCTTTCATCAACTCCGTAAAAACTTGGGAAAACTCCAGATTTGCTCGCTGAGTTAAAAAAGGGTCGTGACGCTCTCTTTCTATTCACTACTTTGACATCATCCGAGGGCTTAAATAAGTACAGAGGGCGTCTCGTCCCTGGTTCTGTCCAAAAAACGTATAAAATTAAATCAATTTTTTCCAGAAAACTGTTGCTTTTAAAATCTTCTGCAAGACAACTGACTGTATGACTTGTATATTACACCGACTGTTCCTTGTCGTCGATTTACGCTGACTCCAAGTGTATGATAGTGAAGCACAAATACTTACGTGTATACTTAATCTTATCTTTGTGACTTCTGTACTAATAAGTAAATTCAAAATATCTTTTATAGAGTAATAATATAGGCTAAACTGCTGCCTTAATAGAGAAAGTACTACTTTTTCTGGGGACTTTCAAACATGCTGCAATTCTGCCCAGATGAGTTTGTAGGCAATGTATGGGTTGTACCCGTTTCCGAAATATCGACGCTACGTTGTACCTTTTTTGACTGGAGACATGTTTCGTCTCTCATTGTACCTATGTCCGCGTTGACTGGCAAGCAAACTCCACGCTTTAGTAAAAGATTATTGCACCTTGAGCTATCTACAAGCTAATCGAATCTATCTCTATTTTACAATCAACTTTTGGAACCTGTATTTTTTCATTATTTTTTAACTCAACTTGTATTATTATTATTTGCAATCGATGTCCGCCTGTGTTTAAATAACTTTTTTCTGATTTATGATTGAATATTTTTATATCAAATACAGATTCTTTATAAAAAATGTAATTCTTTTAGCTGATAAATTTAAGAATTGAATTTATAATTTGTACAGTACACACATTTACCCAAAATATTTATTGACTATATTTTTCATGATCTCAATTTCAAAATGTAATTTGTTTATTCTATCATATAATATTTGTTAATCAAGTAAAGAGTTATATAAATTCCTTGCATTAATATTAAAATACAATTTTGTTATTCTTATTGTTTGTAGGTTTTTAGTGCTCATTTAATTGATTGAGTTGACAGTACAAACCATTGATTGGTACGGTTTTATTTGATTGGTAAATGCATTAAATATATACAATCCCTGCTATGTCAAATTGAATTGCGAATAACAGTAAATTAAAATCTGAAAAATCCGAGCTGATTGCAGTTGATTACTATAGAATGTGCCAATATCTACAAACCAAATAAAAATTTCTGCAATTATATTACGCGCACACACGGCAGACGTTTGCTCGTGAATGGATTATATAGGCGATTTATATTCCAACCAGGTCCATTGGGGTATGAACTGATATTGAAGAAGTGGGTTCCTCGTTGTGAATGGGTTGCCTAATGCAATAAGAAAGTGATTCAGGATCAAAATGGTCGTCGTAAGCGCATATGCCTCAAATCCAATTTGTGCTTTCTCCATACCCAACGCCTGTCCATAGGCAAATATACATGATCTAATATGTCCATCGTTGTCAGCTTTAGGCGTCGACAATTGGGCAATATCTTTCTAGTTCTTCTAACGTTGAATTCCTTTGGCCCTCTTATAACTATCTCAGTTTGTTGCCTTATGACCGTTTCTTTCACGTTCAACTGTTGTTACTCTTTTGTTTTGACACAAATTAGACGCAAATTATCACATTTAATTTTTCATATGTGCTACTGATTACGTTATTTCAGTTGAATTATTATAATTAATAATGTTTTATGAAGATTGCGATTACAAAATTTAATATACTACCTTTTTGTCACAACACAATATAAGTGCATATTTTCTTTTTTAACCACGAGCAACAAAGCAAGGGATACGTTTGATGGAAACCCGGCAGGCCTATACCTATGTTAGATTCCTAAAAACAAAAGGGGTCGCGCAAGAAACATTCGACCAAGATCTTAAATATTGCTCCTGTACAGATATCTACATTATGTTATAATTTATGATATTTTGCGTTTGTTTGACGAGGGCACAGCTTTACCCTAAAATTTCATACGTTTAAAAAATATATCATTTGTGATAGGAATCTAGCCGTAGCCATCATAATCATTATTTCTATTATCATTGTGATAAATTTAGGAAGTAACAGTAATCCCGTATAATAATCATTTTATATCTTTTTATGGTGACTATGAACCGGCCCATGAAAATGCATGAATGAATGAGCTTTGCAGTTCAATCTATAGAACAATAAGATAATAAAATATGGCATTTCAATCCAGCTAATTATAAATATTAGTTAACTCTTGCAGGTATAGCAGCTGGAGTCGCGAAGTCTGTTCGAAAGCTGGTTATATTGTTTACGTTGCCTGGCTACCTGAACCAGCAAAAACTGTGATATCAAAAGCTCATTTGCCAGTCATAAGTCAACAGCGTTATTTTGATTTAGTTGTTTCGTTTGAATCTCACGGTTGTCGGAGATGGTGAAGTGTCCCCGTAGACAGCAGCTAACTTTTATTTCTTCACGTGTTTTATTATCTAAAAATAAACAGCAAATTATAGATCGATATTGTTCTTTTTCCATTATATCGAAAAATACCAGACACGTTTAGTAAAAATGGCTGTTAAATCAAAATTAACATATAAATCACTTTGAAATTCTGTTCTACGTCGTTTGAAAGATGGCAGTGGACGATCGTAATGCCTCCTATTCTTAGCAACGTCAACTATCTTTCAAACACAGGCACATATTTAACTTATTTATCCACCCTTGTGTGTGTGTATATTTATAATGAATAAGAGTTATTTGTTCAGGAATTGAAAAGAGACAAGATTTTCAAACATCCAAGATTAAAAGCACCACGTATATAAAGTTTTTATTTAATAATCTATCATAAAAAAGCAATCAGTTTATGATATAAATTTTTACAATATAAGCAGTGATCGATGAGTAAATAGGTATTTAAGCGGCAGTCTTCAAAGTAAATGAGACTTATTTTGTGATGAAAATGAAACAACGAGGCTCAGTAGTATCTCAGTAGTAGCCATGGCCGTGATGTTCATGTCCATGACCGGCATATGTACCACCAGAATGATCGTTGCCACCACTATTGTGCACATGGGCAAAGAAGCCACCGTGAGGGTCAGCGTGATATTTGACCGTACGCACATTACCACCGGGCTCTTTAATTGAGTACTCGCCTGTCACATGTTTACCTACGTTCAAATTATATCTTTATGATATTTGTTTGGCTTAAAAATGTCAATTTTCAACTACATCACTAAATTTTGTATCATCTAAAATATTTTGAGGGACATTTCGATCAAAAGGACGAATCAATATCTTTCATAAATTTCTGGATGCCGTGAAAACATTTTGTTTATTCAATATTTTCTTCGGTTTCGGTCGGAAATTATAAATATTTTCAACGAAACCATTAGAAACAAATCGTCGAAAAATACTACTTTCGAAATGACTCGATCACTGATGTTTTTTTCTCAATAGCAATGACGGTTTTAACAGTAACTGCACAACGATATTATGCAAATAAGCCATCGAGTCAATGTCTAATCAAGCGTTACCATTATTGTAATTACATATTCATGAAGCAATCGATGGAACGGTAATCATATTGCTCGTTGAAATTTAAACCGTCGTCAACACTCCCGGGCTTTTCATTAGCGCCACCCAACTCTGACCTTTGTTTTTCTTTCCAAAAATAACCAAGAAAATAAATTGAAAGACCATTTATCTTTCAGTAATGTACCGTTTAATCAAAATATATGTTGTTAAATATTTCATGCTTCGCGAGCTCGCTCAACATAATTATGATCCAGTAATTTTAATCGGTTTCCACTGACTGATTAGGTATGTTCGAAAAACCAGTTATTTTATTACCCTTATGATAATAAAGTGGATCGGTACAATCCACAATCGGTACGATCAAATAAAATATTTTTACCTCCGGGAATAATATCATTTATCTCTTTCACTGAATAGTTTTAACACATTATTAAAATGTAATATGACTTGGCAATCGTAAAAGTATTAAAAATCATCCTTTATATGAATCTCAAATTGTTGATGAATTGGTGTTATCTTTAATACGTTATTATAATATTCATGAAATTATAATATTATCTACCATCACGATGTTCTTTCTGTCCGTGAAAGTCTCCCGTATGATGATCTTCTACACCATAAGCAAAATTATACCTTGGATGTGCAACATAATCAATTGTGTGATGCCCATGCTTATCATGGATAGTGACTTCATGTCCGGGACCTTCTACGGGACCATGGAAGTGAGCAAAACTATGTGCGTGTCCAGCTGATGTCCTTTCGACTAATGCTAGCCACATTACTGCTAATGACACTACAAAGCACTGTAATACAATGTCGATTAACTAAAATTTTTAATAATGATTTATCATAGTTATATTATCGGGGATTAATGCAAGTACTAGGTTCCAGTCAAATGTAGGTCGAAATTTTTCAGGGTTGTGCAAACTTAGAGATTTACAAATTGACTTCAATAACCCTCTCGCGATTTTCTATTTTTAAAGTTATTAAACTTTTGCATATCACAAACAATTATAATACCAATTTTGAGTTTGATCTTTTTAAATAGAATACTATAACGGAATAAGCTTTTCAAGTACGCATTTAAAACAGTAATGAATATCTTGATAATAATATTATGATACTTATATTGTATAGTATTTTCTATAATTTTCATAAAAGTAGACGAATTGATGATATGTATTGTTAAAAAAATGTGAAAACTGATGCAAGTGATCACTTAATTAATGCATATAAAAATCAGTATAAATCATATTCGAATAAAAACCTTGTAAACCATTTCGTTCGATTGTAATAATTCTTAAACAGTCGACGGCAGACCAACTTGACACTTACGTTGTGTATCGAGAGCAGTGCTTATATATCCATTGGTAGTTGGACGGATGGAGGTGTTTTGCGAAATTTCGAAGGCGTGTACTGCGAGCAACCGTTGACAAAAAGACGCACGGTGACTAATTTCGCTTGCACTCGGCACGTTCAGATCATGACAAAGCATGTACACATAATAGACACTTTAATCAACAACCACCTCGTTATGCTTATAATTTTGAGCATTGCTGCATACAATGTCGAGATATTTAAACGCGTCAAGCAAACAACAAGGCTACCGTTAATTGTGACTCCTTAAACATTCTCTATTCGTAATCATCATCAATTGTTACGTACTGGGTACGTGACAAAAAAGCGTATTGTTTTTAATTTATAGGTTTTTTTAAAAACCTTTTTTATTTAAAATATATTTACAATATAGAATCTTAAACTTCGAAATATCACCAAAATTATCTTAACATATTAAATATAAATAAAATAGATAATTATTTCGAAAATACAACAATACTATGTTAGTTCACTTGTTACAAATAATGTTATATCACTAATGTTTTATAAATGCCTTAAAGCTAAGAAATCTCTAGATATGTTTCTTAGCAATTTTTATAACAAAAAAATTCTAACAAAATATTATTCCTTTTGAAGAGACATTACTACATAAAAGTATCTTGAGCAAATAGGCTCCATGCAGTTAATCATTGCCACGTAAATTCATTCTGAGAGACATTGATATTTGATTGCATCGTTATAGTCTTGATTCACTTAATCGTCGTAATTAAATCAGATGCAGCACCAAAAATTTAGTTGTCGCCGGTTTCAACGTCGTAGGAGCTCAAACAAATTCGTAGAAGATTCAGCCTCAAGTTAAGGCTTAATTAAGCCGGAACCAATATCTCATATGCATAACTCTCTCGTATAGCGAGATTCGAGCAAATACTTGCTACACGAGCATATTCAAAGGAAACCGGAGCATGCGTTTTCCTCTACTCGAATGAACTTTAAGTAGACGATTACGTCAAGTACTAAGCAAGGTTTATTTACAGTGAGAATGCTACAGCTTGCTACACACTTTATTTCAATAGAATTCAGATAAATAGTCGACAACCACCATAAAATCGTCTATTATGATAATAACTAAATACAGAATTAAATAAAATCATCACTTTCTGTAAATGACCTGTATGTTTAATATATCTATACATTTTGCAATTCAATAAACAAAATTGAACAAAATATATTTACGAAAAATACTGGTTTGATAACGATCGATAAAATATAGTAAGGATAAAATTTAGTAAAGAAGAATATATAATAGAAAATGTATTTCTATTATATATTCCATCTAACTTTCACGTAAATGATTGGTCAAATTTAAAAATCCTTTTGGGATAATTTAGTCGATATCATGTATTTATAGTATGAGGTTCATATTACTAATCACTTGATAATATTTCTAAAAATTAAAATAACAATTTGTTTATTTAATAATATAAGTTTCAATGGACGAAGAAAAAATCACGGCAACTACGTGACTGCCGGAGTACATTGTACAAGAGTCAAACTCTCGCAACACACAGCTCCTCCTTGATTTTCCCCTTACTCTTGCGAGTGTAGCGGCTGGCTATAGCAGTCAAGTATTTACTTTTGGAAACGACTACATTGAACGAAGCAATTAGCGAGAGAAATGCCGAAGCTCGTGTCGAGAGACGGAGAGATATAGAGAGATACGAAGTGAATGCGGAGAGTAGTTGAAAACGGGTACGGCGCAGCAAGCACGATCTCTCAAGCTAGGAAAGATGAGTTTGTTAACGCCCCGAAGACGCTGCGTTTACGACAGAAATTGCGAGCGAGAGGAATCCAATTTCCCTTTCTCGCTATTTCGTAGCTGCCTCCAATTCGTTATTAAAGTTCATAAATGTTTATAAATGTCAGTGTAATTTTTTCTGTCCGTCTAATTTTAATTGGTTGAAAAATATATAGTTATGCAAAATTATGTGCATGTTTTTATTTTATTTGTAGCGTTGATACACAAGTTACCTTTAACCTATTAGCATTTTTAACGACTTGTAATTTTAAATGAGTTCTATTATCTTATTATTTTATAGATTGAATTGCAAGTTTTCATCACCGACCATACCCTGAATGATCGTTCCCACCGTGGTTATGAACTTCAGCAAAGAAACCTCCATGAGGATCAGAATAATATTTGACAGTTCTCATATTACCACCAGGTTCGTGGATATGGTACTCTCCATGTAATTTCTTACCTGAAAGTATTTCGTGACGTAGTTAGAATTCTATAACAAATTTCGTATTTAACAGAAATACTACAATTATTACAAGTCCATCACAAACCATCTCGATGTTCCTTTTGTCCATGCAAATCGTGCGTATGGTGATCATGAACACCATAAGCAAACTTATATTTGGGGTATGCCACGTAGTCATGATATTTATGCCCATGCTTATCATGCCAAGTAATCTTCTTATGGTGACCGTGAACTGGCCCATGGAAATGCATGAATGAATGAGCCTTGTGATGATGATGGCTTCGTTCTTCGCTATTATCTGCCGTTTGAAAAAATATATTATCTGATAGTTTCTATTTTCAGAATATTCTTATCGTACATTAATATATACTGATTCTAATGGAATAAATTTCAATCCAGCTAATTATAAATATTAGTTAATTTAATCTACATTTGGATTGTTTTGACTTGACAGTTTTTAGTTAAATATAAGAATTTAGTTATTAATGAATTACATTTCACTGAAAAGGATTCTTAATTAACTTGTGCAATTCATCAAGAAGAAAATAATTACATTTTATTTTTTCGGGAAATATATTTAAATTGTTTGAATGCAGTTGTGGTTGTATTTAAGATAATTTTGTGTAAGAAAATTAGACGATCAAAGAAAATTTTATTGAAATACTAATTCTGAAAGTCAATCCTGTACGAATCACAAGATAAAGACTGGACAAAACAATGGAGAAAGTATTCATTATACTGCATACGCTGACAAATTTCTTAATAAAACTGTTTTTACACAAAGTCAATTTATCCTACTGTGCACGTATTATCTATTAAAATAGTGTGCTGTGAATAAGAGAATCGCTGATTATCTAGACCTTCGTCCGGACTGGCACCAACGCATACACATGCTACTGCAAAACAGATAAAGAGTACCTGAAATCAATATTTTTCGAAAATGATACTACACACATTATCTATCTATAATGCAAAATATATGTATGTAGGAGTTAAATAAAAGCAATTTAGAAGAATATTTTTATCTGATAAGTCTTTGTTTAAAGGGATAATCCTTTAATATTAAAGGAGTCAATTAGTTTATCGATATTTTTCTCTATCGAAAAAATAAAAGAAAACAAACTATGAGGCAACGAGTATCTGTACCGCGTATTTCATTCATGTGGGTAGGTACACGTTGTAACGAATTGGCGTACAAGTATTTTTATTACACTCGTAAATGATAACTCGGTGCCCCTGAAACCATCACCATGTGCTTCTCTTATACGTATACACATGTACGTGAAGCAGGACGCGGTTTTTTCGTATATTTTACGAGGCTTGCGTAACTTTTCTGTTTATAGAGTTGAGTATGTGTCTCCAACTCGCATTTTGTTCTTTTGTGAGATGACACTTTAGTAAAATTTACACAGAACTTTAAAAATAAAATAATAAATAAATATGTCCAGTTTCAAATGACGGTTCAAAAGAACCTTATTAATCTATGTCCTTCGTGATGAAATATAATTTGTACTAGTAAATTATTTGTAAAGTATACGTTCGTATTCATTTCATTAGATTTCATCTAAATTTATAATAAATTTATATGTGGAATATTCATACGTCATTTTAATATGATGAAATACGAACATCTAATCAAATCTACCATTTTCACTCAAAGAATCAGTAGCATTTATTATTAAAAAATAAATCGAAACCGATAACCAGTACCTATAATTATAATATACTGATAATAATTGATCACCTTACCTTATCCATGATAGATCTTATGTTTTTGAGAGTCAAAACACAACTATGGACCGATAGTAATGACAGTGTTTTATATAAGTCAATGTACTTAGCATTTATAGATAAGTCAAGCGGAAATTTACCAACAGATTATTACTTTTAGTAAACAGCTCTTTGCAAATTGAAAATAACGAAATTACGGGTAACCTATTCCGTTGTAGTAATAAGTTCTATGTTTATTAGGCAATTCAATAATTCAGAACGAAACGAATACTTGCTATTTTCATTAATAATTCTTAATAGAAATAAATGTATTTCTTTGAAGAAATATTATTATTCAGTAATATTATTAAGTAAAATGAAACGTTAATCTTTATTTATTTGTGAATAGCTTAGCAACAAATAACAAATAGATAATTTAATTAAATAGTTGTACTGATTGTTTTAGTCTAAAAAATGTACGGAAGTTACATACTCATTAAGACGTATCGAAAAACCTATAAACTCAATACAATTCAATTCATTGAGATTAAATACTACATTTTTCTATGTATTTTTACCATTTATGGCTGTCAATCAAACGATTTCAAAAGCTAATATTGTCACATTAATTTGAATAAAGTATTTCAAGCATTTTAATAGCTAATTGGTTACTATTGTTATTGAAATGGTAAGGCTTATAGGAGAAATAGCCTTCGAGTATTTGAGTGTCATAATTCAATATTGCCCAAGTAAAGCACCTAGTTTTTGCTTTGTTATTTGTATAAGTATATTGAAGAGAAAGTATGATAGTAACCGCATAAATACTTCTTGTTTTCTAAGCGTATAACGTACTCGTATCAATCTACGTTTAAAACGTAAATTCTGTGCAAACAATCTCTTATAAAAACCTGTTCCACATAGTCACCTGCTTTTTGTAGTACTTAAATTCAGTTTGTTACACGCATATATCAAGCAAAGTAAAAATTACAAAAGTCATGAAATGTACAATGCAATTTTAGTAACGTACAAGTAGGCGCGTATGCTTGTCGCATTGATTTCATAATTATTGTATGCTGAAATGTAATATATATATGCGTATTTATAGAAAAAAAAATTCGATCATAAAATGTATTATATAATAGAAACTGATGTATGCAATAAATATGATTGTACATTTATAAAAAGCCAAGTGATATTTAAAATAAGTACAGACAACGAAAAACGTACTCTACTAAAAAATCGTATAAAGTTTTTTATTTTACACGAAGAAATTGTATGAACCCGTATTTTTTATAAAATTCACTGTTCTACAGGGCTCAAATTTGTCTTTTTTGTGTATTTACAATATATTACTAAACTGTTAAAAATGTTTCTAGTAATATTAATTACTTTTTATACGTTAGTGTCAATGTCCTAAAAAAAATATAAATTAGAGAGTTTGAAATATGCTTACTGTCTTTTTAAAATATAAAGATATTGTATACAAAATTACATAAACTCATTTTAATTTTGTTCGAATCTATTAGCATTGTACTATTCAATCTGAAATTACAGATAAACTTGGCATGGCGATTGCTAGGAGGTGTAACTTGCAAGCTCCATATTGGTTTATCACGCATACGTATATTGTATATAATACCATTGTTCTTATTAAAGTGAGGATGCGGAATGATATAAAATTATGTTAGCGGTACTAAATTGTTTAGAATACTATGCTACATAACAGTAATAAAGGCAGCTTATGTAGTCGTAGGTAACATGTTAGAATTTAGAATGAACAATAAAAACAGTAAAATTCGAATCTAGAACGTAAAATAAATCATTAAATGATTAACTAATTTCTGCAAGCAATAATTTAGTAATTCAATATATAAATTATTTGTATAACACACAAATTAACGTATCTAATCATATTTTAATTAACCGTCTTTAATTTGGAGTTTTAGATATTTTTGATATATTATTATATAACGTCACCTTCATCAGTTTAATAGTAATTAAAAATAATTTATAAAGTCATTCTAAAGTGTTATAGTTTCATGACTTATTTTTTATACTATCTCAAAATGCTTATGTATATATATAAACTAATAAATCACTGATTTACAAATATATATATTTATAGTTTTAATGATTTGAATAAATATTTCAAAATTATGTATATTGAGCTATAAAATTATAATAAATTCATTATAATTATTCCAATATTTTGTTAGTAATGTATATTTTATTATGTACATCAACAAATTCGACTAAATGTCACTTACATGAATTTCTTTTAATTACAGTCAACAAGTAAAACAAGTGTATATTATAATAGGGATTAAATTGATCATTTATATTCAAGACCATTGATAATTCAAAAGTAATTTTTATAATCTGGAGAATTAACTCACATAATAATTAATTCCATAAACATTTTTACTCATAATTCGTTTTATTATGTAATATATGATGTAGGAATAAACAAAAATCTACGAAGATACTTCGTTACCATATTAGTATTATTTATATTATATAACAGTTACACAAACCACAAAATGAGTATTAGATACAAAATTATTCTATACATAATTACATATGTTACAAACATTTATTTATAACATTTACGCGCGATCATTATATTTAATAACACATGGCGTTGAAAGAATAATTTTCTTTTTCAATCGGCTTATCGACAAAAAATTCCAGATTTCTTGTCCATGTTGTACGATTTGTACGGACAGGTGGATGTAAGCGCTGGTATCAGCGAGGACTTGACTGATTGAGCTGACAAGGGTGCAATCCAAGTTCCTTCTGCCGAGGTCACCCCTTTCTCCACATCAGCTCTACAATATTTACATTGAATTTAGTTTGTATGTGTGTCTATACGTGTGCGTTCTCGTGTGTACATGTTCATGTATATGCATAGCACTGTGTGTTAATAGTGATGTTTTATCAAGTCTGTTGAGATATTCTTTTTCACGAAAAGTTTTTATTACATTTAGCACATATAACTTTTGTGTTACACTGAAATGACACAGTTTATTCAGTACATGTAATGCAAAAAAAATCAATAAAGTATGAGCAACTATACATTTTCATTGAAATCAAATTATTATCTAAGAAAAAATAAAGTCAAATCAACAGTATCTCAATTAAATTTTCATTCTTACATTGTGAGAACAGGCGCGGAATAAAGAACAAGAGGATTGACTGGTGGTGGTTTGAGCAAAACAACGTCAACGTCAGATGCGAGTAGTTCAGCCCTAAGGGCTTCGGCTGCACCCTCAACGGCTTTACGCGATGCGCTAAATGCAACTAGGCCCGCGCCGGTCTTTGCACCAAAACTGACATCTGAGTCCCCCAATAAAATTATACGACCTGCAAACAAAAAATAAATTAGTATAGTTCTTAATAATATATTTCCATGTGCTTAAATTTTCTTACCCAAATGGCAATGTAGAGAATTAGATTGTAACATCATAATATTTATTACAGATTTTTAACGCTTTAAAAAAATTTATTAATTTAAATTTCAATAATGTGATCTACATTTTTTTTTATTTTTATGAAGTATGCACAAACTATTAATAATACTAAAAATAAAATGATGATTCATTTGTCAAACCACATACGATTATTTCTTTGACACGGTAATAGTAGGAAACTGAATCAGACGAAATAAATTAATTTTTTGTATTTGCGTTTAATATTTGATCTCGAATTTTTCTAATTTTAAATCTCAATTAGAACTGACATTTTAACTATAGTTATAGTTTTTGTTGTTTTTAAACTATATTTGAAAGCTGAACTTTTACAAAAGATTGCATTCTGTTTTAAACATGTTTGAAGCGTTCAATCAATTTATAAACAAAAAAGCTCCCAATCGAATTCAACACAATAGTACACCGATAGCAAATGTATTCTATAATAAATTATTATAAATATATTCACAGTTTTAAGCAATAAATAAAATTTTAGAAATACTAGTGTCATGTAGTGTAATAATACAAAATTATTTAATAAATAACGTGTAGTGATCAAATAAAAAATGTAACCTCTTTTAGCTCGTAATAGTGGAATGAATACTCGAGCAGCTCGCAAAGGTGCTACTAAATTATGACGTAACATTGACTCCCAGGCTGCACTTGCTTGCTTTTCGATGACTCCGGGAAGGGCCAATCCACCAGTATGTACCACTGCCCATAATCCTACAAAAATATATACAATATGTCAAAGTTAACTTACGTTTCAAATATTTCTATCAAGTTAAAATAACTAGCTTAAAATTTCTAATTGTGCGTCAGCGTTCATAGTTGGATTAGTATAAAAATATTAAATCATTTCTCATAAAAAACAATTCTTTTCATAAAACCATCCGGCAGTCGCAATTATCAGAGAAATTTCTCTTTCTGTTAAATTCAGTTGAAAGTTGAACGAAAGTCGATGCTGTTCAAGGGTTAATTCGCTACAGTAGCTTTGCCCCTTTTGCACAGACGAATCGCGTCCATAGTTCGCGTGAGAGTTGGTTCACGGCTTGGAAAGCGATTGGAACTAAGGTTATTAGTTCAGCGGGCAAGCTTGCACGGACTCGACGATTTACGGCGCTTACCGTGGAATGCTTTGATCAAAGCAAAGGCTCGAGCAATTGTAACAATTGAGTTCCTCGTTATGTGCATGTGGCCACGATTAGTATAAAGTTTTGTTACAAAAACGTGCAAACTATAGCCAACTAACATTTTGAGTTTTTTCATTGTACACTCGTTTGCAGGGATTTAGTTACAATTTTTTTTTTAAATGTCACGCTTCTAACGAAGTAATTTCATCTTGTCGGTTAAAGTTATTTGTTATTCATTACTCGCAATAATCTGAACAATTAATGAATCTAAACGAAAGATAATAATACTTACTAGATAATTATGAACGAAAAAAAATGGAACTAGAATATAGAACTACATACTAACCGTCTACGCCAGCTGGCAGTTTAGCTCTGACTGCATCTAGGCAATCGCGTAAACTGTCCTCGCGCGTTGAATCAAGTTCTACAGGCACAATCTGACCTGGACTGTGGCGCGTTTCTTGCTCTTCTGCGGTTGCAGGTTCCTTTGGCCTCGTTCGTTGCTGCTCCATTGCGCGTAGGATTCTTGTTGCATGTGAGCTACTCGACGGATTTAATAGTCCAGCAAATACCTGTCAATACAAGAAAAAATAATGTAGAATTTTTTACAACACATTTTTTTGGCTAATATTTTCGTTAATACTGGATTTATAAATGATAATCAATTCGTTTACTAATTATACATAATAATAATCAAATTTCTTTTTCAACTAGTACTACTTTTCTAACCTAAAATCATCATAAATATTTTCTTAAAACAAATGATATATCGCAGATTTAAAAACACTGTAAAGGGATAGTACTGGTAAAAATTAACTGTAACATCGCATCTTGTTAAGTTTTCGTATCTACAAAAGCGGTTATGAAAGTTACAATGGATGATTATTATCTATCCATTCATAATAAAAGAAGTTAATATTCATAACAAAACAATAATATTATCTGTTAATGTGGTAATCGTGAATATTCTGATAAAAACTAGATAAGTTGTCTATTTTAATACGATTTTAGATATTCTACAAAAATTTTAAGATAATGAACTTTTGAGACTATAAATCGGTTGATTACATTAAAATAAAAAATATGATTCCCAGTGCTTAAATAGTAAAAATCTCATACAGCTGTACGTTTTTAACGTAGGCAACATAATCTCAATCCTATTTTAAAACTCCCTAATTACGTCGGAGAGTACTCTAAAATCCGACTAATAATGTGAAGGGTAACGAGATAGCCCAGTATGCAAGCTTTATCGTTCTCAATTTTAGCTTATCATTCGCGCATCAAATAATGCCAGGGAGCTGCGGGCGCATCAAAGTCATGATTACTTTTCATTACGCTTTGAAAAATGCATGCGGAGTTATTACTCTCTCTCTCTCTCTCTCTCTCTCTTTCGCTCACTCTCTCTCTCTCTCTCTCGCTCGCTCTATGAAAGCAAAGCTTCAGTGCACACTCGATGCATACGGCCTCGTGCCGCACTATACAGCCTCTCATGTACAATTTCGAAATTGCGTCTCGATGCACTGTGCTATTTGTTAATGGCATTAGCTGTGCCATCAGCTTTTTCATTAATAAAAATTAACTCAAAGCAATAAAAAGAAGGAAAAAATAGAAGGACAAGGGAGCGCCAACGCGACAAAATTAACCCCACGGAACGCCTGACAAACTTTATGGCATTCATTGTTATTCAGCCGCGACAAAAATTATCATTGTCCCCTAGCAAGCTACAGCAGCTCTTACACCGTAAAACTTTACGAGGGTGTATAGCGCCGCGTTCGCCGCGTATTGTCTGCTTTTGAGGAGAAGTGGGAAAATTATAAAGCTAGCCAGGCTCTTGCCCCTTTTCGAACAAATTTCTTTTTCAACGAGCACTCAAGTTACTGTCTTCGTCGCGTTATTCAACTTTTTCGAAAGTCGATCATATTTCTTTACGCTCTTTCAAACTATTTATTTGATAAGATTCCTCTGCTGCCGAATTACTTATAGTTATTATTTACATACATATAATATATAATTCAGTTGATTTATGAATTACGCATAATTTTTTCCAAATAGACCTATATAGCGAACTCACAATTAACATTTCATACCTTATAGCCAGCTTCGGAGAGAGCGAGGGCGAGTTGAAGGCCGATACAGGTGTCGCAGCTGGTGACGAGTACATGACGCTTGCTGCGCATCTCAAACTCCTCACTCGCATTACGCGATTGACGCATCAGATAGGCCAACAAAGCGGCCACTATTGAGCATAGTGCCAGGATTTGCAGGGCCAGGATGGCCCCTGTTTCGACGTCCATTCACACTTTTACTGTGAAATTAGCTGAACTGAATTATCTGAAAATAAAAATACCCAATCACTGCATTGTTTGATATTGTAGGCTTTATCAAAAAGCTCTACTTTATTTATTTTCATTCTGTTCAATATTTTATTATTCATTAATATATTTTTGATGAATAATAATGGCGTATGTATAATTTTTTGTTAAGAAAACTTTTATGACAAAATCAGTGTATTTTTAAAACGAAGAAGTTACTAAATTGTACAGTATTATAAAAACAGCATAGTAATCATCTAGAAACTCGATCCATTTCTGAAATACTCATAATAAATAATAAAGCTAGTTTTAATTAGAAAATACATGTATTTAATGAGCCATGAATTATTTCGTATATGGGGACACGCAAGCTCGAAGTAGTGGTTGCAAATAAAACTAAGAAGAGCATTTCGTAGCGTTATAGAGAATACATAGTCGTGAATAGAAAGCGGGCAACCGACGGAGACCAAGAGAAGGAGGGAAGGGGATTCTACAAACGCGAAATTTATTAAGCCCTCGTTAGGGGCACTTGCCCCAAGCATATAAAAAATATTGCAACCTCATTTGGCCCGATCTCCTTCTCATATAACCCGCCTAATTATCGTTAGTCGTACTTTTTTTAACATTTACTACAGAAACGTGCGTATGGCTGTACCACTTTTATTCTCCAGCCTGTAGTAATAGACGTTTATGGGATCGAAGTTTTATAGCTATAAAGCTTCGGTCAGAATAATTTATTGAATTTTTTATGTACTGAAAAACGTATATGATCTCATCTATGTCATCAACATGCAAGAGCAAATGTTCATCCTCTAGTGATTTTTTCAACTAAGACATGGCTTTTCTTATATGCAAAGGCAGTTCGGTAAGTTAATAACTTTTCGAATTTCCAGCAGTAACATCAAATGCAAAACTGTTCCCGTTAACTGTCATTTTTTAATATATTACTGTCAGATTTTTAGCAAGCTATCTCATTTAGTTTGTATTTGACAACCAAGAAAAAAATTATTTTCTAAACCATCAACTTCAATGGTTTAGAAGCGGTTTAGTGAGTTTCATTTTGGTTATACCAGCACAAGTAACGCCAAACGTTCAGGTCTCCCAAAAGAGGTCTTTACACTAGAAATCATCGATAACTTCCATGGAATGATATTAAACGATCAGGGAATAGAAGTGCGTGAGGTGTCTGAGGTAGTAGGCATCTCAAGTGAAAGGATACGTCACATTTTACAGTAATATTTGGATGTAAAAAAGTTATCCGCGCGATTGGTACCGCGATCGCTCAAATTCGGCCATATGCGCAACCTATTGAGTTCTTGAAATTGGTGATGTTCAGCCGCAGTCTGATCGAGTTTTTTTACTGAGTCGTAACTGTGGACGAAATATGAATTCATTGAGGAATTAGTTCGGGATGAATGAACTGGTGTACCGTTCGCGACATCGGTTCGTGAGTTGAAACGCTTAAACGGAAAAAGTCTGTTATTCTCTATCCAAGTGAACGGTTGTAGACTTTTTACGTTTCTACAAGAGGAAGGAATCATTCGCCTTTCTAAAACCACTAAGTAGGTTTCCCAAAGGTGTGCTGCCATATACGTCGCGTACGTAGAATTTTTTATTTGCTTCTTCAGTCACGTCCGATTTATCTTTTGAGCTCACAGACGGAAAAAAAACTTGTATCTTATACGCTCAGACCCTAATTTTTTTCTTTTCTGTCAATGGTCAGAGAGAGAAGATGTGATCTTTGTTTGTTGTTAGATTATTCAAGTCATGCTTTCGTAAAAATATGAACCGTTCAACAATTATCTGCCCACAATACGCTAATAAAAAACATTACTTTTAGTTTGCAAAAGTTTTTGATTGTTCTTAAATATGCGTTGTAAGCAATTATATTTATAAAGTAATCATTGTTAATGATCTGTCACGTTTATAAAAGAGGCACGTACAGTTATATGAAAGATTCACTAAGCACGTGCATGACGCGTTCTTATAAATAAATCAGGTGAAAAATGTTCAGTCTGCGCTTCGCGTGATTATTTTGATTTTTGATAAAAGAATTAGTTTTGTCATTCAAATTAACCTGCCGAATTCCACTATGAAAATTTACGCAATAATGAAGGTGTAGTTCTATTACATTGTCTTTGTAACTGTATTTTGGAACTTAGATTATTTATGGCTTAAAGATGACTACATATCTTACAAACAACTACGATAAAGAGTTTTCTAAATATTTCGGTATTTATTAACCTGGAAAATTATAGGAATTAAATTTGCATAAAATTTGTTAGTAACTTTGGCAGTGCTTTGACTCACAGGCTGAATAAAACGATTGCCTGAAAATGTTGTTACGATACAAGTGCGCGATCTCTCGAGCATCTAGTAATTTATAAATGTGTCCTCTACAGCGCGTTCAAGAAAAGTTTTGCGATGAAACGGCAAAAGCCATGCCCATGCGCTTGGAAATATCCTCTCTCTGACTACCCATATACATGACTTTCAATATATATATGGAGCGTAGGTATATATAATTCGGCCCTTATACCTAAAAGAACTCAAGAAAATCCTCCAGTTTCCGATGTCTCAGCAATGCTCTAGACTACTACTCATATTATCTACTTGAGTTTACTTTCGAGAATTGTTGAGAACACGGTGCCGAAAGATTTGCTCTAGGAGTCGCGCCTTGCCGACGACAGTGCTCGCCTCGAACAAATCTCAATAATGGCCCACTCGTCTTCTTTCTCTGTCTTTCTCTCTATCTTCCTCTCTCTTTATTCTCTTTGCCGGGAACCTTACGAATGATAAGTGTATATGGTTTGTTGAACCACTTGGGAAATATTAGAAAATGGAATCGAATTTAATGTTTAAGTAATGAACTCTCAAGAAATACAAATATTTTTTCATTTCCAGACTACTTTGAATATAGTCCATTGCAATAAATCACCTTTCAAGGTTGCTCTTAAAATTAATATGAAAAGGTACGATTTCTATCATAAGATGTATGAATTTTTATTAGAATAATGATACTGAAGCAGGCTTGTTATTAATTTTTCTTAATTTTATCAACTCATACATACATATTATATAGAACTGATTGAATATACGCAATCATTTTTTCAAATCTCATCTTTGCTTCACCAAAGAAAATTCATGATGCAAAAGATTACCCATTTTCTAATAAATGTTACTGTATATATGTACAGGGGTCAGGACCTCGAAATATGACAAGATTTAAAGTGAAGTTGTTCATAATATTTGATAAAAATTATCAGTAAAATTAATCTAAATTCAGATAGTTGACAATGATAAGAGTCAGATAGTTTATTTAGCTGTTGTCACAGTTTAAGTAGTTTGTATTGAAAATTGAAAACTCGATATTTAGCCAGTTTTGTTGACGCTTACCCTTCCTAAAATTCGAAATCCGGCTAAAGGAGTGAAAAATGAAAATTGTTCGTGCTCTACATAACCCGATATCACGCAACTGCAAACGGTGATGCCTCGTGACCACAAGTCCATCAATCAATTTTTTTTTTCAAATTGCGTTATGGTGATCGTATGAACTAATATAGATCTGAAAAATATTATTTCAGTCATTTGATTAAATAATTCTAGAAAAGCAATGAATGTACATGAACATTTTCGGAACAGATTCATCAATATTATTTAGTATAAAAAATGAATGTAATGATCTATTTAAGAGATATTAATTTATTTAGCATCTGGTTTTGCAATTCCGTAGATTTATTTTTCATTAAAAATGTTGAATGTTTAAAACCAAATCACGTTAATTTTAATCGTAAAATGGATTCTTTTCCGACATATTTTATGAATATTTTGAAAAGAGTTCTGTATAGAATTAAAAAAAATGTTTTGAACGTAAATCCATAATACAACTCTTATTCTAAACCTCTCATTACGTGAGGAATCTTGACAACAATCGTTTCATTAAAAAAAATTAAATTCAACATCAGAGTACTAAAACCAAAAAAATCAAAAGTTTAAACGATGTTCTCAGATAATATTTAATTTAATTAGGACACGATTGTTTCAGCTCTCTTTCGTATGGTACCAACAACGCAGTTCATTGGTGAATTCTATGTCGGGAGTCAAAGCTTGGCCATGTGTGTGCTAACGGCATTGAAGTTTGCGCAAGCAACAGAAAATTAGCAAATTCGTTAGCCATCGGCGCCCTCGAGGCAATTTCGAAATCTCTTTCCGAGTTTCGAATTTAACGTGTGCACAGGATTCGTCCATGAGTTAAGTTATACTGTGCTCTCCACACCAGCTTACTTTATTTGGAATGCATCTTAAGCGACTTGGCTAATGTCGTTATTTCATGTGCACTGTCATGATTACTTTGTAATAAAACTACTTATATTCATTTTAAATTATTGTAGACATAGATTTCTGTAGTTATTTTCTCTTATTATTACATATTTAACGTTACTTTTTATTTTTTTAACAAGATATAGTAAACAAAAATTTATGTCAGTGATTTAGAGTACTATTATACGTTAACTTTTTTTTAAAATAATATGACATTGATAAAAAATCTCAACCAATATATTAAGGTTTGCTCAGAACTTTATTATGCCAGTTTATATGTAACAAATTAGTAACTTCATAATTAATTCAACATTAACGTATACATCACTTGATTGAGTTTTGAAGTATTTTGTCATCAGTTCGATAGCTATTGCTGTATAGCAAGCATCTATTTCGTCAACATAGTTTATCAAAATAAGCGTAATTTATTACTACTCGTATAAATTCGAAAAGTATGAGTAATGTTCAAGACATATTATATACATAACAGCAGTTCAAACGATATTAATAAGTTACTGGTATAATAAGACATTGGTATAAATATGTTATCTTATATTTAGAGTTGGTTCATCTATTTCAATTAGATCTTCTCTATGTAAACTTTAGAATTCCAAGTATGCATTATAAATTCTATTTAAGATAAAAAAGAAAATTACGGGGATTATTCCTTAAAATATAAACATAACACTGTATGTTATACTATTTGTAGCACTAATTATTTTAACGTTTAATAAAAGTAAATCAAGTAACCAGTAAAGTGCGGCATTTGAAATCATTAATCTATTTCTGTACAACAGCACAATTTTTCAATTCCTTTCATTGCAAACGGTAAAAACAAAAAGCAAGGTTGTTGAGGTAAAGTTACGCAAAATCATTGCTTTTTTATTTTACAAATATGTGTTACAAAACGTTTATTCATTTTACAACTGCGAAAACAATGTTTTACATCTCAAGTGTTCCGTTGAAGGCAAAGGCAGGAAGTAAAGAAAATTTATTTAAACTACATTTTTTTTAAATGTCGATGATAATGTTTATAGATCTACCATATACATACATACATACACATCGACACACGTGAACACACATGAATAAGCACACATCTATAGAGTGCAACATACCTAGTTTATGTCACTAACAATTTTGTTTTCAATCTAATTGATTCAACAGTTATTATTGTACATATTACGACTATATAACAATAATAAAAAGAATGAATTACAAGGACAGTTGTGATTTGTATCACTTACATAACATACATCTTCAAGTTATAATAACAGTGAGAAAATCCTGAGAATAAATTACGGTTACGTAAAAGGTCTCTGTTCTATGGTTACAATGATTTTGTGATAGGATAATAGAAAACTTATATTTATTTTTGTTTCCATTCAACTGCAATTTAATTAAATTGATCAATAATTGAATTTAACAAAACTTTGTTTATAAAGTACTACATTTTCATTCCGTAACGATGTACCGAGAAGATGTCTTTGACTTCTCTTACGTCTGATAATGACAGACATAATGAATTGGCCTTTACGCGTACATGATTATGAGTTAGATTTTACTAGAAAATACAATATTTTTTCTGCAATTTTTAATTGTTTTAGAAATATTATCGTTTATAATAAAAATAACTTAAGAAATATTAATGTAAGAAATAATCCTGTTATGGATATATAGATTTATTTTTATTATGTCAGATATAAAGTTGGCGATGTCATTGAAAATAAAAATGTCAATACACTTGTACTTCAGAACATTGGTACAATAAGATTGGGACGCAAATTTATTACAAGTTTTTATGAATTATTTGTCTCTCTTCCTTTAAATGATGCGCGTCAAAGAGCTTTAGTAACAGTTTCAACTATGCATCTATTATCTTCTTAGTTTTAGAATTAACATTGTTAATGCTCTTAAATACTATGAAAAATTGCAATAAAATTCAAATTAACTAAAAATTGTTAAAATCTACGAATTATTTGAAATTGTAAAAGTAGCAGGTTTCCGATTGTGCTCGATAATTTTTTTTAATGATCATAAATAGGCTGCGCTAATTGCTGTATGCGTATTGCTAAATGCGGTTATCTATTAACATCTAGAATTTGCATACGACCAAAGGAAAAAACATATATAAACTACGAGTAGTATTAAGTTAATCTGACCTTGGCCGTGGAACAGAAATTGTAATATCCCACATTGAGCACGCATCAAGTGAGGTTCTATATATGAAACATAACAAAACGCTTGGGTTCACATAAAGAAAACGTGCTGTACTGACATATACAGCATTGCGCACGAAGATAATATTATATACGGTCAGCCACGGACGAGTGATTCTATTATCGTTGTTATTAGCGAAAGCGCAACAAATGGTTATCAAAGCGATCGCTAACTTTATGTATATAGTTATCAAGTATTTCAATTTCTCAAATTGGAAGACAGTCCAAATATGATTGAAGCAGTTTCTACGAAATGTCTATTTATTCGGTTTTAATTACTGTTACGTAACATATGTCATTAAAAGCAATAATGATACCTATTTTGTAAGTTTGGAAAGCCGAGCAAACTTTGCGAGATCAGCATTCTTAAGCGAGCAAGTATTGTTTCGAAAAAAATTTGATGATTCACCTTAGGTGAAACGTAAAAATGCACTACGCGCGCACGTGCAGCGCATTCTCAGAATAGTTTCCAATACTTGTCATTGGTTAAGCTCTCACGTATATATGACACACCGAGGTTGTTTTTCGTTCTTCTTTTTCACATTGTTTTTATACTCGTAGGTCAACTTTCCTATTTTTACGTTTTTTTTCTAAATGAAAATGAGAAGTGTATTATTTGTCGCTAAATTTCTGCACTCTAAAAATACATTTTAGCAAAGGTATGTACATTTTTGATGTGCGAATGATTGGCTTTGTCTATTCCACCTATAGTCGACTTTAATTATTGATATATTTATTTGTTCATATAATGCATATCCATCCATTGGATGTATATTTTAACGAACGTGCAAAAACTTTGAAACGATAACAATCGCGTACTTGAAACCTTTTAAAACATATTTTCTACTTAAAGACATCTTATTCTACCACACTGTATTCCGTAAAAAAATATTTTTTCAAAAGAACTACTACCCTCAAAAGAGTTATTCTGTAAAAATAAAACATTTTTGTTTGATTTGTGTATGTGTTTCTAACTGAACGTTACAAACAAGATCCCTAAAAAAATTAGCGTACAATAAAAAATATGTAATGAAAATGAATGTCGTCGCTTGAGAGCTTATTTGAGTCGTAATTATTTGAAATATCTTAGAGCAATCAGGTACTGAGGAATTCATCAGACTATCTGATAATTATAAATAATCAAAAATTAACTTGGGCACCAGAGGTTATAATTTAAAAAAAATATAAGTCTTATGAACATCTTACTAAATATGTTATTTGTTCAAATCAACTCCTACTCCGCCAATTAGATAAATATACAGCTTTTATTCGATTTTCTCGAAAGAAAACTGTTTTAAGGAGTAGTTATTGCATGCTCCCCTGCTCGCATTAAGCGAGAGCCCTGTTCTGTACGTATATATGAGAAGAAAAAAAGAAAAAAATATATGTATACATAATCATGTTTTTCGTATCGTATATACCTGTATATACCTCTGCTTTTTTCTTCTTATATATATATATATATATATATATATATATATATATATATTATGCGTTTGGAGAAAACAGAAAACATCGTTAACGAAGGCGAAACATCCAGCGAGCGTTTTAAGTTAAAATTGCTCCGTTAACGGTTCTGCGCCAGCCAAGGCGCCTACGTAGTTCTATCTATCTTCCGATAATGGCCGCGAGTGCGCTCATCTCTCGCTGTATTCTTGATGGCGCGAACAACTGAACTGGCCTTTATTCTGCGTCACGTTTAGCCTCCCGCGCTCGTGTGCGAGGACGAGAGATCGCAAAATAGAATAACAGCCTCTCTCTCCTTCGCGCGCGATTATAGTTTCCTTTTCTTCCGTGACATTTTACGAGGGGAGAAAATAACAACGGCTTTCTTTTATAAACATTATACACGTTTCCTTTTTTAAGCTGTCGCTATGAATTTCTATCTTGGATAACAGCAAACGATTGCACTGTTTTATTAGGCTGTGTCGGCGTTCTTATAAAGAAAAATTGGACTGGATTTAAGTAGAGGTTTACGTGTTCCGACAAAATACATACAGTTGTATCAAAAGGCTCCTATTGTTCATATTCATTTTAAGTATTTCATAATGAAAACCCCATTCATTATACACTATAAAATGTATAAAATTCGGAGCCCTAGCTGCTAAAACTATTTCCAATATCCTATACACATTGATATTAAAAAATAATAATATTGTCAATAAATGTCTTCTAGACTATTGAATTTATTAAAAAACTTTGCTACACCCGTCGATCTAATGGATTTTGTTTATTAGGATAACTGTAATTTCTTAATATTAATGGCTGCAGTCTTTTTAACCGGTGTTATAACGTTACACAGTAGTCTGTTGTACTTCCGGTCTATGAAGATAGTTTCAAGCTATTAACAATGCTAAATGCTCCTCAGTTAATTTGTGTACTGTAATACGATAACGCGCACGCTATAAGCGTGTATAATGATATTCATGTACAAAAATATCAAGCATCCTTAATGGACAACGAAATAAGTAACTCAACAAAGCATAGAAAATTGAGTTAATCATATTATTATAAAATCGATATTATAGGCCATTCATAGAATTTCGGAAAATATTCAAAATTTCATAGTGCAAATTAGACTTCGTCGAGGGATTCATTCAAATACGCGTAAATACAATGCAAGCAATTTGCGTTCGAGCAAAGTGAAAACGCAGCAAACGATCTGAAGTAAACTGAAGCCAATAAGAAAGTGCAGCTGTAGCAAAAGTGAGAGAGACAGGGAGAAAGAATCTTCATCTGGGAGATTGAAACCAGAATCGCAGGGTAACGAATGATGCTTATATATATATATCTGTAGAGTATAGCGTTTACTGGAGCCGCGGGATTGGAGTGTACTCTGCGGTGGTTCACGTCTGTACTATCCTCAGACTCCACTGCAAACGTCGAGGCAACGGTATATATATGGAGAGAGAGAGAGAGAGAGAGAGAGAGAGAGAGAGAAAGAGAGCGAGAGCAAGAGAGAAAGAGAGCGAGAGCGAGAGCGAGAGAGAAAGAGAGCGAGAGCGAGAGAGAGAGGGAGAGAAAGAGACAGAGTTGACCGCGAGTGACCGTGCGCAGAAGGTAAATAGCTAAGGCTTTACGCGCGCCAGGTATGTCAAGAGGAATTTGCATAATGATTGCGCACGCGCACGATTATGTCGCTGTGCGTCGATGAGTCGGATGTAAGAATGTTGGTCTTTTTTACAGAAAATCGTAATGCAGTAGGTAGGAATTACGTGATTTGTCGAAGGATGCGACTTAATTAAACGAGATTGTCGTGCACGACATATTCTAACACGGTTGAATTATTGTACTCGTGGGTAGCATAACGTGTCTCCAATTAAGGTGATCTTGGCTACGAGAGTATTGATCGTTTTTTACATGCAAAATAATACAATATGTACACTGAAACGCCCATAGAAACCTCGTTCACGTAAAATCTCACGAACATTTTGAATACGGGAATATATTGACACGCAATTTTTGTTGCATTGTTTCGAGACCGTCTAACTCAACGTTACTCGCGAAACCAACAAAAACCTTGAAAATGTTGAAGGAGCGTTGGGAGCTCTCGCGTAAATATCTCTTGTGCAGCAGTAGTCGAGTATACAATTATTGATCAACAGAGAAAAAACGGCACTCTCCCAACCAGGAAAAACGGTGCAAAAGAGTTATGTGTATTCTTTCCTTTTCATATAAGCCCTCTCACGGAAAAAAAGCTGAAGCGTAGCGTATCGGTTGGACTCACCGTACCACTAACTCGAATAATTGTACATTAGTGTTCGTATAAGGCATATCAGTCGCTGTTATTTCGCTTCTGCTGTTGCTGCGTCCACTCTATTGTTAAATTTCACCGTTTTACACCATACGCAGCCAATTGCAAAACTGTAGGTACGTGAAAATTTTCTTCAATAAATTCTGCGAAATACTAACAATTGCTAGTATGAAAAAAAAATAAAAAAAGAACCGTTCAAGGAAAATTGTCTCGCATGTAACTACTACTACGCGATAGAAGATTGGGCTACGTAACTTTACTGGCTGCGCTAAGTGCAGCGCACGCAGGCAAGTCTAGCCCGCGCGATACTACATTTGATGGGACGTGAAACGCTTAGAAAGTTTAAGCCGCTGGGCACTTTTACTTTGGTTTATACTCCTGCTTCCACAGAGCTCCCTGGGAACTTTGCCGTGGTGCAAAAGAATGCACTTTTGTTTACGAGCCGATTACATTCGCGACGACGGGACATTTTGTCTTGGATTTTGCCGGCATGCGATATTCCTGCTTAATGTCTCTGTCGTTCTCCCGCCTGCCTGCAAAAATAACGTAGTTGCATTCTTTTTGATTTTTATCGAGGATGTTGATTTTCACAATTTTCGAATGGAAATTAATGAATGCTAACAGTATGCTGTATGAAATCGTATGTATGTTCCACGATTCATCAGTTATTCTAACAACGCTTATTATGCATCTTAGTACTAATAAAAATAAAATTCGTTGCAAAATAAGTGTTCAAAGCACTCTAAAGTTTGTAGAGAAACGAATAATTATTTATAAATAAGTGAAGCACGTTAATAGTTCGTTAAAAAGAAGTATACATCGAGTTTATCTAGATCAATTTTTCTTTACTTTTATAATATAAATAAAAAAAGAACATAAACCAGGTAAACTAATATAACAGATCCACATTTTGATTTTTATTTTCGTTCTTTTATAATTTTATAATTTATGCGTTACATTGAAATTAATATGTAAATTTCGATTAAATTATTAAATTTTTACAATCTTTCTAAACTAAGACTTTTACTTCGAAAATATTTCAAATTAAAGTTATTGAATGGGAAATATTTTTAATGTACATACTTTGCGAATTTCTATAACATGTCAATTTATTGTATATTTAAAAAAAACTAACAAAGTTGAATAGAGACATACATAACAGCATATCACAGAAATGTAAATCGATTAGTGGTATGCTATATATAAACTATAGATACAAATGTGATTTATTGGGCTTTTCGCTCTATATTCTTAATAATTTCACAGGAAAAATAAAATAATTACATCGGTATATTATAAATGTACTATACTAATATAGAGCACAATATTGTTAATTGTTTACTATTGTTTGCATAGTTGGCTTATTGTTTACGCCTAGGAAGTTGAAGCTTAAAAATCATTATTTATTTTTCTTTCGAAAACTTTTCATAACCAGTAAACTTTTTTACAATTTCTATTCTACTATTTATAACTTTGGAAGTAAGGAAACGGAATCTGCTATTAGATTATTGATCAAAAATACAATTTTAGTATTTTTACGTCTTACTGCAGATTATTTCTTAAAAATAATTTTTATATAAACAGTAGTCACAATAGTAGTCATAAAATAATTGTCGCAAACGCTATTCGTACTTATTTTATTCTTTCCTATACCAATATTGATCAGCATATTTTATCTTAACAATAAAAATTAGTTATTGAGTCAAAATTATAAATAATCACAATCCCAAAACACAGCTTTTCGTTTCCTCAAGTTAACGTTTGTTATTTTAGACAACACGCCCTGAAATTATGTACTTGTACATTCATTATATTTTAATTTTTTATAAATTGAATTTTCGACTAAAATATAAAGTTTAAACGTGTAAACTATGAACTACCTAATACATATATTCGAAATGAATTATAAAAAAATCCAAATGTTTACCCATTCTTTTTAAGTTAAAAATAAATAGAAATTTATTAATTATCTAAAAATCTGATGTGTATATATATATATCTGAATCGTTCAAATATGAATCATATGTTATATATATAACATACTAAAAAGATTCTAGTTTCTAATTAATAAATTCCATGACTCTTATATCTAATTAGAACGACAAGTCAAACTAATGTTTGCATCTCTCGGCTTTTTCTCATACGTGCAAATAAAATTTTAGTTTGGAAATAGCGATACATACATACATCATTGAACGGATAACGATTCATGTAGAAGTTGGTCAAATTATAACATCAACTAGGATACAGGCGTATTATCTTGAAGCTCAGGCCCCAAATACATAGTATCATCTTTTGTCCTCCTTCTACCTTTTCCAACTTTATACCTCATCACTCGAGTTTCCGCCATAGGATCTTTCGATTATTGCCACAAGCGGAGCGTAACATTGCGAATGAGAATCAATCAGCGAGTTTCCGGGACTTTCGTCTCGATCATTCGCTCGTTCAACGAAGAAAACGCAGCGATGGCGCAGCGAAGCGAAGGCCGACGGCAACCTACGACCCTGACTGCAATATGGCGACCCGCACACAATCCCAGAAGACTGAAGATGAATTACACGCCAACCGCAACAAAACACATAAATCGCACTCTGCGACTGCTCGAGCGCTAAATCTCCGAAAAAACTATCACTTCTCTCTTGATGCCGCAAAAATTGTGTTATACATGACTAGCTGATAACTCTTTGGAAATGTAAAAGCAATAGAAATGTTGAATAATATTTAACAATACTAAACGTTCCTATTCGTCGCGGAAGAGTCTTTATGAAAGTCAGTGCGTGAGCTGATTTGCGTTTCATAGAGTTTTGAATAATACATCAAGATTTAGAATATCTTTTAAACACTTTGTTTATTATACGTTTGGCGTAGTTGCATCGTAAATGACTAAGTAATTTACATAATCTTGAAAGAAAAAAATTTTTAAAAGTCTAAATCTCCTTTATTTTCAAGTGAAGTCGTATTTACGTAATGAACATGTAACTTTCGAATATTCAAAGCTTGGTCACTAAACTGTTGGAATTTACTGTTTCTACACAAGTTGATTTTTTATAATACTTTATCTAGTTCATCTAAATAATTTTTGTTAATTTTATACTAGCTTGCATAATGTTATCTCTATCGATATATATAAAAAACAGTTTGTTAATCGAAATAATATTCAAAATTTGAATAATCTTGTTGGAAATTGCACAATAGTACGAAGAAAAAATATTGGCAAACGATGTGGAAAATGAAAGCTTGTAAAATGCAATTAGAAAGTGCTGAAAGCAACGAACTGTTTCGATTGTGCGAGAAAAAAAATTATATTAGTGTAATTAAGTGCACGTAAAATTTCTATTTCATAGCGTCTAATTTTAAAGCATCTAAACAGGTATCGTAAAGTTTCATCGGGTTTTCTTTTGAAGATTTGCTTAAGAAAACGAATTAACTTAAAAGTTAAAATATAATCCCTAAAATTATTAAACAAAAATTTTATATATAATTTTGTTGTTTAATAAATGATAAAAATATAATTTATTACAGTCAATGGTGTGCTTTACAAATTATCCAACATTTATTAGTAAAACTAATTATGAAGAGTATCACATAAACAATTAGGTAATTCTTATATTTGTTGCTTAAAATATACGATTAAGGTTATTTGAATTAAATAATAAATTCTGATTCTAAATGACTACATGGTTACAAAGGTATATAAGAAAACTTTCATATTTAAACTCTGTCTCGTCTTTAAAATGTTTGGTTTTCGACTCTTTTACCGTATAATTAATAACTCAATGATATTGATACCTTCTTTATGATCAAATACTTGGTCAACTCGAAAATGCTAAAAAAAGGAAATTTATGCCAAACGCTCAAGCGTCACTTGCGGCGAAATCAACACTCACAAGCAAATTGCATATTCCTAGATGTTTCAAGCTTCGCAAGCTTTATTGTATATCACGAACAAATTGTTGTTTGTTTTTCAAAAATAAATTGTCACGTCTGAAAATCCTAGAAAGCAAGTATAAATAAATGTATTCAAAAATAAAGTGAGAACACGACCGGAATATTACAAAAAATGTAAATGTTCGAAATTTCTCCGTATAAGATGAAGTGGTATAAGATGAAATGCAATTTCACATAAGGCACAAAGTACAATTCGACGGACGATATTTGTATGGTAAAATTAAGAATAAACCTATAGCAAAACACACAGTTGTTAACAGCGAGCTCGAGTGCGAAAGTATGATCGCCCGAATCATCGATATAATTCGCGAGCAACCTGAATAATGTGCATTAACACAACTAGATTTCAAGCTATGATGACAGAAAGAGATGCCATTCTTCTACTGTCACATGATAGGATTTAAAAAAATGAAATCGAGAAGTGTAATTCTTTGAATTAAAATTTACCTGAAAAATATAAAGTAAGAAGCCACTATTCTAAAACTTATTAGCGCATGTACATCGTTATAACATATGAACGTGGCTAAACATAAGCAGATAGAAAACGACTGTTTTCTATTTTGTTTGATACAAGAAAGCAGGTATGAAGAGTAGGGATCCATATGGCACCTCCGAAACCAATCGGAACTCTACAAACCTTTGTGCTTCGAGAGAGAAACAAATAGAAGAAGAAAGGAAAAGAGAAAAAAATTAACTTGTTGGCTTGCTTAGCGGAGATTAATTAGAATGTGTTCGATCCTCATTTAGGGAAGTGCTCGTATTTCGCGTCTTCTTTAAACTAACTCCGAAATATTGTAAGAGTAAATTAATGATTTACTCATCTTGGTGATCTGACTGTAAAATTATTCTTCTCGATCCTCATCCCGAACAATTTGACATCTCTCTAATACCACTTTAATTACGTCCGTCAGTGTCATAATCAAAAAGCTTTCGCGATAGATAACAAATGAAGGCGCGGCATTATGCGAGTAAAAATAAATGTGCATCTTGCCAATTATATATTTCGATTGCAGCAGCATACTGCGCACATGGGACGCATTCGTCAAATAGCTTATTTTCATTTCAAACGGCAATTGCGCGGCACCTCTCATACCCACGTGAATGCACTCACACGCTCGTACTCATATTCAGCGCATAATTTTCGCTGAATTTAAAATCGAGTAACTTAATTGAATATAGTTTCTCGTAGTTTATTTGTATTTTCGGTATACGTGTGTACGTTTGTAACGCGCCTCTATTTTCGATGATGAAAGTTAATTAATACGCGCATGACATATCCAATCAAATTATAGTGTGGTTCACGCGTGTGTATGTATACTCGGAAACTCTCTCGTACGTGTTCATTGATTGGCGAATGACTAGCAAACAGGTGTCCACTAACCTTTAAATAAATATCTCCTAACAAAAGAAAGAAGAAAAATAATTTCAAGATTTAAACATTAATTTTTTTAAGAAATAGAAAAATAATTTTCGAAAAAGACAATATAAAACTATACGATAAACAGTCAACTATGAATGCCATTTACCACTTGACCTACATCTTCATTTATTGTTTCTGAACTGTAGCGTGATAAAAATAACTGATTATTAAGAATGACGCATGTTTATTCTATTTTTGCACTTTTCAACATATCCATTGAAATGTGAAATACATCATAATATAATTGATGTACATAGATATTGAAGAAATAATATCAACTTTTTCCTCTTTTAAAAAGTCTGTAACCACTGTCGCTGTAAATAGAAGCACTTCCAGCCTCTTGACACTTTTTAAAGAATTCGAATCAAACATCAAGAAAGGTATACTTTATAAAAACGACGGCGGAGAAGTTTCTCTTAAAATGCAAAACAGAAAGAGATTTCACTGTTTGGAAGTCGGCTATACACAGCCTCAGGCGGCATGCGATGTTAAGCGATTCAAAGTCGATGCCTTGCTGTAATGGCATCAAGCAGCCCTATACTTAACAATCAATCGATCGGACGATCAGTAAGGTAGTGATTTGGTACTGCCAAAACTTTTCTTAATCTTTGAACAAAAGGGCATATATACATAGTTCGACAGGCTCTCTCACTCTCTTACCCTTTCATCAAATAAGACCTGAGGAGGGACACTTTAAATCAGCAACGTGTAAGAAAGTTCATCATATGCTATATAGGTTGTCTAGCGAATCTGATACTCACCTCGAAGAACGCGACGACAAAGCTTTGAAGCGGGCTAATTGGTGTTGAAATTTAATCTTGTACTGGAAATTCCTTGATATTGCACTTTTGAAATATACACACATACATATTTACACATACACGTTTGCACGCACCATGAGAAAATAGGGCGAGGGATGGATAAAGAGTGTCAAAAAGCACAAATTCGAAAATCTTGCGAAGAACTTGCGCAGGAAGCGCGCTCACGCTCAGCCCGGTAAACATTCACTGTGCCTTAGCAAGCGCGTGCACTTGGTAAAAGGAGCCCACTCTCCACAAGACGCTCGTCCACACGCGGAATTCCAGCTTAAGGAATGCGAGGAGCGGTGAACGACGTCTCTCGGTACGCTCAATCTTTTCTCTGTGTATAGATGTTACGAGCGAAGTCGATTCACCTTTTTTCTCGCTACGTGTTTCTTCGCTTAACGGGCTATAATGACTATTAGTAATCTTAGAATATATTATTTTCACTCGAATGAGGGGTCCAAATTTCATCGTTATTTTTTAGAATCGAGTTCGTAACAAGTCAGCTAGGAAAAGTGTATTTTATCAACTGAATACACATTTATCAATATTTGTTATGCAGAAGTTTGTAATAAACAGAAAAACATTCAAAAGTTTTAAATTACGATAAATTTTAACAAACGAACCTATGGATCTTGCAAAAAATATTCCGTTAACAAACCAAGCTCTTACATCAAAATAACTTATTAATGTGATTATTAATGTTTAGTCTATGTTAAATACATGTGTTTTTTTTATTAATTTTTCCGAGTAAGGTAATAACTAATTAATGATCAACAGTAGCCATTCGTGCAAGTGCACTTTAATTAATTCCAATTATTTATTCATGCATCTCCTAGAATCTGTTGAACAGAGCACAACTCTTTTCTTACTTATTATTAATTATTGAAGCATACAATGGTTTTCGACTTGCATAAATTTTATTTACAGCTTTTAAAAGATAAGTCTTTTAATATTTTAAAAACGGATTTTAAAAGAAACTTGATTTATTTTATGGTAAACAAATGTTATTTTTTGCATTTTTAGTACTAATACCATATATGTAATCGACATTTTTATTTTTTATTTAAGAAGTAGTAATATGTATACAGCTTCCTTTTTTACCATCAATAGCTAACTAATTTTTTAAATTTCAAGTACCATTTGTTTTTAAACTTTTTCATTGTTACAATGTTGAACTGGATTTTAGAGGAGAAGCTAATATAAAAAATTGAAGGAGAGCAACGTTAGATACTCACTTCCATATCTCTCGTGATATGTCTAATGTGTATCAACAAGCCTTACTTCAAGATGATGATTTGGATGAAATAATATTATGATGTTATGAAATTAATGATATGATCATTGCTTCGATTTACTCAAAAGATAAACAAGGAAATGAAATAGATGTGAACATTGTACGCTGTTATTAACTAGCGTAATAAAAAGGATATTGCGAAATTATAATTCATCTATTTATTTCAATTAAGATAATGAATAAAACGTTAAATATTACTTTTGCATCCTGGAAGATGACTCTGACTACATTGGATTATGTGTATTTGTCCAATATGTGACTATAAGTTAATTGTCATTAAAAAAAGTACCATTAATAATAGTTTCAAATTGTTTTACTTGTATAACTGTTGTAGTAGACTGAGTAAGTAACACTCAATAATCGATAAAAATTAGAACAATCCATAACACGATTGCTTATTCAATACACACTTGATTTCAAATCTACCGATTAAGGCACGCAGCAAACTAGATAGAACTTGTATGTCCTGAATTATAATCGTGTTCGGGTTTCATTTTCTTCATTCATTATTATGCCAGTGCGTTGTCAGCTACCGATAATAATCTGTAAGTTATTGTAATCAATATACATAAATGTCTACATCACAAGAAACGAACAAAACTGATAGCAGATTTCATTTGAATAATATAACTATCTGTAATAATTACAATACAGTCCATATTGATCAAAGCATATAGTGTTAGGAAAAACTCCGCGACAGAATGTATACTAAACTATTGCGACAAAATTATTGAAATTCTATTTCATAATTCAATATACATATAAAATGTTAATTATGCTTAATAATTTTCTTCGTATCAAATTTGCAATATAGCTTTTACTGAATAGTTTCTATCTGGTTATTTTGTTGATTTTTGAATGTAGATTTTTAAATATTTATATATTACCCTGATTTGTGTGTATATATATACAGATACGTGCAGAAGTTCCGGACCAAATAATTTTTACCAATACTTTTAATACGAATAAAAATAAAAATATTTAAGTATTATCATGTAAATTTTATTAAATATCTATTTGAAAAATGCAACCAACAAATATTTGCAACGAAGGAATATAAATATATAATTAGATATGTAAAATTACATTGATCAAAGGTTTCCAGGCTAATAGAATTCAAACATAAATTATAAAAGTAATAACAAACACAATTTCTAATACGCCAATTCGTTCAAATAATATTATCGACCTAATATTATACTAGTTCTTCAAAGTTATAAGAGAGATATATTTATTTGAATAATTAACAGGTCCTATTGTTACTTTTAGTTTTTTCTCTAAATCTTTAATAAGACTTAAATCAATAAGTTGACTTAGGCATACAAGACGTAAACTTTTTTTGACTAACTGATGAACGTGTCCAGATCAATATACGGTATCATTAACTTGTTGGAAAATTAATCCTCGTTTCATATTTTGATGCGCAAAGGGAAACAGATGGTGTATTAAGACCATCTTTTTATACATGACCTGGTCCATAATGGCTTCTGCTTGTATTGGAGCTAAGAAACTAATGATAAGTTCAAAGAACAAGGTGTTTTATCAAGAAATTCAAATTTGCTGAGGCACAAAGTCGGTTTCGTAGAAAACAAGAAAATGTTATTATTTTCAAATGAAACTAACGTACATTTTTTTGTAAATAATGGAAAGAGGTATCCCAGGTATTAAGTATCGACTGTAAAATACGGGAAAAGAAGCATTATATAGCGTGGCAATTTTTTTCGTACAAATGTGTCGATCAGTTTAATGAACATAGAAGGTATTATGGAAAAGTCATGCATAAACATTTTCATACATCATATACTTCCGTTTGCGCATGAAAATATGCCACGAGGATGAATTTCCCAGGACAACAGGCCCAAACATCGATCTGGACTATTAATCAAGCGTTATTTAATTTGATGCTCTTGGGTGGATAAGACAATCCACCAACTTTTGATAAATGGAATTTAATATATTTCATTATTATATAAAATTATTTAATTATAAAAGTATATTTTTATTCCTACCTTGCGAAAATGTGTTAATTGTATATTTTAAATAGATTTTTAACAGATATCTAAAGTATATGACAATACCCGAATATTTTTATCTCTTATTTGTGTACAAAATATTGGTGAAAATTAATTTCGTCCAGAATTTTTGCACATGATTGTATGTATGTATAATAATTAATGATATATATTGTTAATTACTGTGTGTAGACATGGAAAATGGAAAATCTAATTTTACAAGCCTGACATTATAAAGTGAATAACGTACTATCTCGTTTTTTGAAAACTTAATAATAAATAACGTTAAAATAAAACGTTATATACTTTCAAAACTTCATTATAATGCACAACACGACTGTATAATGTTAACATTATTATTTTGTATGGTATATGAATCTGCATAGACATCTAAATGTTATGGATTATGTAAGAACTACAAACACATTTCTTATATTATTAAAAAAATAAACATATGACATGTATAATGATCTTTACAAATAACAAAATTCGAAGATCGCACTAATAAATGAAAACAGCAACACTGTAAGACTTGTAGCAGCTATCAACGTGGCAACCTCGGAAACTCTAAAACATGCAAAACTATCCTTTTTTCGTTCATTTCGTTGGAGCGGTTCAATGTCGCTGGCTGACGCTATTATTGAATATAGTTTCCGCTATGAATACCACGAGGTACGATTTTCAGGTTAGAATATATTTAATTTTGTACAAATAATTTTTTTAATTATAACAAATTGTAAATATTTTAATTTTTATTTACAGTAATAGATTTAATAATAAATATATAACATAATGAGTAATATATCGGAACAATCTGATACGTGTATCGGCCACGTGGCGAAACAATTGAGTTCGGAGGAAATTGATAAATTGATAATACAAAACTCGCGACTAGTTTCTGATTTTCAAGCGATGCAATTAGAAAAAAATGCAAAAAAGCACTGGGATATATTTTATAAGAGAAATGAGGTTCGATTTTTCAAAGATAGACACTGGACTACACGTGAATTTCAAGAGTTACTGAGGTTAGGAAATGTAGAAAATACACAAACTTTACTGGAAATTGGTTGCGGTGTAGGAAATTTAATTTATCCCTTACTGGAGGATAATATAAATTTTAAGAAGATATATGCATGTGATTTGTCTCCAAGAGCTATAGATTTTGTAAAAGTGAGTATCAGATTGATCATTGAATGATTTGGTCATACTGTGATTACTTATTAGGAAACACTTTTGTTTAGGGACATAAATTATACAATTCAGAAAAAATCCAAGCTTTTCAAACTGATATCACTGTTGAAAATTGTTTTGAAGAAATTGATTTACCCATTAATGTTGCTACATTAGTGTTTGTTTTATCGGCAATACATCCAGATAAACTAAAAAGGTATTAGTCTTGTAAGTCAATAAGATAATATCATTTTTCTATGATTGAAAATCATTGAATTTTAATTTTTATTTATTTATAGTGTTATTAAAAATTTACAAAAAGTTATGGGTGTGAATGGAATAGCATTGTTTCGAGATTATGGGAGGTACGATATGGCTCAATTACGTTTCAAACCTGGACACAAAATATCAGAAAACTTCTACATGCGACAAGATGGAACAAGGTTTGTATGCCTTTTAAATTATTTTATTTTGATAACCTAATAGACAATTTATATTTGTACAAGACTCTTAAAAAAATTAATGATGAATTCATAGTTCAGCTGAATTATATTTGATGTAATACTTTAGTATGTCTTTCGCTCCTATCTGAAATTTATTTATTTGACATTTTTACTATTTAATTTTCTAATAGATATATAATAGAATCTAATATTTTCAGGAGTTATTATTTTACTACTGAAGAAGTTAAGGAACTATTTGAATCTAATGGTTTTGAAACAATAACTTGCTCATACATACAGAGGCGAACAGTGAATTTAAAAAAAAACATTAATGTTCCAAGAATATTTGTGCAAGGGAAATTCATGATAAAATCACAGCAGTGGTAAGTTACATAAATACTAAAATAGTGTTTGTTATCAATAAAATCATGAAATTTATAGTATTTTTATGATGATTTCATAGTTCAACTGAAAATCGATTGATGACATATTTTTGTCTTTCGCTCCTATCTGAAATTTTAATATATACATCATGAAATCATGAAGAAGAAAATCTGAGATTCTACAATATTTTTATTCTTGTTTCAGATAATATATAGACATTGGAACAGATTAAACTTCTATGGTCCAATTACTGAGTTTGTTACTGTAAATGATAGATAAACATGGTAAATTATCTATTTAATTTTAAATTATAAATCATTTAACAACATTTTTTTAGTGATGATTTCATAGTTCAACTGTAAAGATCATGATGACATTTCATACATGTCTTTCGCTCCTATCTGAAATACTTACTAAAAACTATTTTGCTGAATGTTTATAAATATATAGATATGTATCTATGTTGGTTTTATTTCAGAAGGCAATACTTGAAGCAACAGAATCGATCCTATAGCATACAGTTACATTATCTCAAAATTATACAGTAAAATGTTGTACAAGGAATTTACGTTGCTTTTTCAACGTGTAAGTTAATGCCAATACTTTCTTTATCATTTTATGAAATCATATAGCTATTTTAAATCTTGGATATGGGATTATATTATAGTCGTTCAATTCAATTAATTGTTAATTGTTTTTTTCTTTCAGAGTTGTAACTGAAAAGGAAGTGGAACAAAGAAGAACTTTGCTAAAAATATTAAGAATATTGAGAATAAAATGCCAAATACTGCAGTTGTGAAGGGTATGTTAGTTTCAAATTCATTATCAATAATAAGAATGTAAATATTAAAAATACAAATAATTCTAATTATTCTATGATGAGACTCAGTGTTTGAATAAATAATGATTTGCACTATATTTCGTCACTACCACTGATACAAATGTTTTGAGTTTATAAACATTCAATATTATTCGTTTCAATTAGTAATATGAATAATTTTGTTTCAGATGGTATATTTCCAAGTGATTATTTGAGATATGGTATTAAAAAAAATTTGGTAAGTTTCTAATTAATTTCATTATTTGCATTCCCAGTTTCAAATTTTTCAAACTTTCATGATGATTTACTTAATATTCATATATATCTTTCGTGAATGATTTACATTAGCTCTATCTGAAATTTCACACAAATAAAAATCTATTTATATAGTATACATACATTTACTAATTAATATCTTTCTATATTTCAGATAACTACAGAAGACATTCGATATCATCCTATGATATACTCGATAGTTATTTTAAGATAGACATGAGATTAAGTAATTTATGTAAAGAAACTTTATATAATAAAACTATTTATTAATTAAGGTTTTAATATTTTTGATTTTTTAAATGATGAATTTTGAAGTAGATATTAACAGTGATATTCTTTTTAAAAGATTAATGACACGATATAATTACAATATTAGCTTAAAAATAATTTGTAGAATTTCAATTGAATTGTAATTTGGATAACGTAGCCTCATAAAATGATTTCAAGATACTTTATTCTGAATTTTAATAAAAAATGAAAGAAAAATGGTTCGCCAGTGTCTAAGGTATCACGATTTTTATTTTGATAATTTGTGATAAATCAGGTTATATTTCGTCATATTAATATAGATCCTTATTAGAAACTAACGTATTTTCAATTCATCTGTTTCTCAAAGCTAAATGAATTAACCTTGGTCATACTCTTTTCATTAGTAGAAAATAATTAGTTAAGCTGTCAATCGTAAATAATAAGTACGTTTCAATTAATGTATTTGTTTAAAATAAGTAAAATGAACGATTATATTTTTATTATATTAATGGTATTCATAGTGTGCATTTGCATACACGTATTGAAATCTTAATCGGTTTAAAAGTAAAATATGAAATAATAATTTGTTTTACATATAACTATAAAATTATTATTTGTAAATTATAACATTTAAATAAACAAAAATTTTCTTAAAAGCCAATGTGACTTATAACAAATAGGTTCTGCTATGAAAGCTGAGATTTAAATAAATATGTGATTATGAATATAGCAATTATAATGTTTACTCTTTTAAATCAACAGTACAATCAAAATTCTCACCGATCTATACAGACGTAAATCATTGTAATCATTACAATTAAAAAAACAACTAGATATCTGATATATTTGGTCAACAGTATGTTCAAGTGGGAAATTATACTTTATAATACTTATTGTAACTATAATTATAGGATAAATTTGTGTTTTACTGTTCATTAGATAGTTGCAGATAAATTGTAAATCGTAACAAAATATAATAAACCACATATACCCACCAGCTGATCGTTCGTGGATATTATATAAATGCATGGGATATATATAGGGCTAAAAATGCACATTAATTATTATATACACACTTGCGCAACAATATAGGATGAAGAACCACGATAAACTTTCAATTTGTACCTCATAAATAAACACAATTGTGGAAAACTAAATGCTGTTATAATTTAAAAAAGATATACATTTTCGGAAGGCGCACCTTAAGGAGGTTTAAAATATTCATGATTGCCATATGATCGGCGTAATTATTATTCCTAGGATCATATTGCGTTGTCTATCTATTTGGCATCAAGGCAAATATTGTAACAACGTCCGTTTAATCGTTTACCTTCGCAGCTATCAATGCCATGTAAAGATTGTGAAATTGATTTCGCGAATTAAATCTAAATTATAGAGATGTTGCTTTTTAACGAGTTAGCGCGTCATGTATTTGGGTTTTATTTTTATTTTTGTTGGTGACAAGTTTGAACGTGATGCTATGTCAATCGATTTAAATTACAAGTAAAACGTAATTTTTTAAATATTTTGGTTAAAACTATCTTTCCATTTATTACTAATTCAATGGCTAACTTACTAGTGATTATGTCGCACTTCTGACTGAACTATTATTTGTTTTTCTCGTAGTTTATATATTTAAAACAATACTTCTGATTAGATATCTATATTATCATTTAAATAAATAACAAGATATGAACTTGTTACATTGTGGATCAAACGTACCTTGCGTACAGCTTACAATAGACGATGTTATGACATTTATCAAAATTAATTTTAAATAATATCTTACTTGATATAGTGATCGACATGTATTAAATATATACGAAATCTAATAGTAATCAAATGTAGTCTGATTATTCTTATATATTATATACTGCAATAAAAAATGTCCCGGGATTGCGTTTCTTTGCCCTATAATCACAATCTTTTGTATTTATTTACTCAAATAAGTAGTTAAGGAAAGACGTATTTCAAATTAAATATACTCAATATATTTTCGAATCTGAACTGACTTTTCATTATACGTAACTACTGCAACAAAATCAATGATAGTCAACAAAATATTCTTACCAATAAAATATATTATTATGATTATTATTATACATATCACGGTTGAATATAATAAAATAAGAAAATGGTTGCTATGTCGAAAGACAATTCAATTATTTGTAGTACAGAAAAACACTAAAATTCATATATGTGCCAAAAAACCAATTCAACTACTATTCGTAATGACAACTCACTTGGTGACAGTAATAAATCCTATACGTCCGTAGTATATGGTTTACTATTATTAAAATAATTAATATTTTTGATCAATAACAATAATACGATTGCTATTGAAACGATTTACTTATAATTTAAAATTTGATAAAAAAAGGTCTGTTTCGTAAAAAATATTCATAGAAAGCTTTAGCTTTTTTTCGCTTGTCATTATGCTCACTTTATATTACTCTTCAGAAAAAAATATATTTTATTAATTTAGTAAATTGTATTTTCATCTATTTAAAAAAAATTTTAATATTGTAACTTAGTAAACAATTACGAAATTCGTCCAGCGCAAACTGATTATGATTCAAGAAAAATAATATTTCATCGTGCTATTTCCTGTTATACTATGTATTTTATTGGAAAAACAGCATATATTCTTATCAGAATCTTCCACATTGCAATGATACCAATAAAATTGTATTTTTGTTAAATTTTATTCACAAATCATAAATTTGTAAGATAATCACATAATTTTCAATTATCGATAAACTGCTGTTGAAATAAATTTATACATAAAATAATAAAAACCTACATGAACAGTTAGTAAGACTTACTAACAGTTATTTACAATTTATGGCCATTTATAACCGTCAGGTTTCATTCGGGCACATATAACAGTTATTCGTAATTCCATTCACTTCAGCTAATTTCTGATGAGACAATTTAGAGGAATAATAAATGCAAATGACTAAGTAACAGTTAACAACGATTAACAACTGAAAATGACATCTATTGATAATTATCTGCAGTTACTTACAAAAATTAATAATCCAGTACTAGATATAAGAAGAGTACTTATATGTGAAAATATTATCTACTAATAATAATTTGTAAGAGTTTGAAACAATTCAAATTGTTAGTTACGATAATTAACTGTTTATTACAGTTGTTAACAGCTATATGTGGTTAGATCGATGAAAATATTTAATTTAGCATATGTTCATAACTAATTAAAGGCAAGTAAATTATATTACAAAAAACAACTACTTATAACTTGTTATACGTGTTCAAAATATTACGTTTTAAAATAGTTTAAAATAATGTTAATAATAGCTATAGATATACAATATTCGCTAAGCAAATATTGGGATTCTTCGAAACGTAAGATACAATATTAATTCAATCAATAACAAACTGGCCAATACTTGAATGATTATTTAAAATTATTTAAAATGGGCTATAATTTAATTCAGTAATGTAACTCCTATTTATTCTCTGATTTGCGTCACAGCCAAGCTTTTGATTTATTTTTCGCTCTTTCTTTACTTCATAGTAAGTGTTTTGAATTCTTAAATATTTTGAAAGAGATTTAAATCTAGGCAAAAGGTTCTCTGCATTCCTCACGATGCAGTCACCCAAAGGTACTATTTTTCAAATATTCTGCTATAACTTATTTAATTATCTGAATGTTATCAACTATATATTGAAAAGAAAATTGTAAGAATATTTTGTAATTTTATAACATTGCTGATTTTTAAGTAGATTACGTAAATTACAAAGTAAAATAACATATGTATAATGCTGACATTTTACACAAGCAATGCACGTCATTTTTTGTGATATGCTGGTGCACATTTAAACTCCCTGATTTTAAATTCAAACTACAGAGTCGGTCAAGGATCGGATTTTTGAAAATTCAAGAGACGACGAATTATGTTTTAATTAGTAGACACACAGTTTGTCAAATAAGAAAATGACAAAAAATCTCATACAAATACTTTTATTTGATGGCCGAGCAGCCTAATAATTAGTCAGGCCGTAATCAAATGTCTCGACGTAGGTAAAAATACGTGACTGTTGGGCATCGTAGCGTAACATCAATTTGCATAAGCATCCTCCATACCAGAGTTGCTAGTAACTAACATATATATCTGAAACTGGCTTGCTTGCTCATTATGACAAGGTTTAATACAGCATGCTTGAGCGCATTGTAAAGAGCTTTAGTCCATGTTTGGCTAACTGCCAAGGCTTTCGGTGTCGTAGAGTTCCTTGCTCAACTGCCTCGCTAGGCGAATCCATAAAGGCAAGACGAAAACGCGTGGCGAACACCTTGGATAAACAATGCGAGCATATGAACACTCCTCTAACAACCCCCACGTCACGCCGCCACAGTGTCCTCGTGCATTGATCAATTCACGCATTTTATTTGCGAGCGACGCACGCAAGGATCATTTGTCGTCTGTCTCTCTACCTATATAAACCAGACGAAATATCCGAGAAGTATCATTCAGCTCTCGAGCCTCATCAAGTTATCTGTGAAAATAAAGCAACATCTACCAACCTACCAAACCTTCAATATGAAATTCTTTGCCGTAAGTATATTTTAAACCAACGCGTCTTGCAATATTTACATTTTTCAAAATTATATTAATATACCATATATTTACTTGATTTTTACTATAACATTTATATTTTCCATTTACATAATTTTGAAGAAAACAATGATCGAGAGACGAAATCCGAACGGTATTTTTAGTAGAATAAATGTTATTAAATTTGCATCCGAATATGAATATCAAAAGTTCTGTTGTGACATTGAATAGAACGGTACTCTGTGTACCAAGCAAATAATTACAACAGCGTTACGTAGTGTGTATTTACACTCCCTTAAAAAGCACTGACGTTGTTTTAGTAGCAGCTGAAATACTAAGTAGTCAATCAGAAGTTGTTTAAAAAAGTTTTAATTGTAGAATTTTGTTGTTGCATTTCTTATCTTCTTTTAGATTGAATATTAATTGAAGAATTAGCAATTTCGTAGGAATGTTAATGAAATCAAGTAAACATTTGAATGCAGTTATATAATTACTATAATATATATTTTATATTACAACATACTATTAATATAGCTTTAGTGGCGTAATATACGAAAAGTATACTAACAATGTAGTATAGATAAAATGATAAAATATCCTTTATTACAACACTTGATTATTATATATTCTTATTCATCTTGAAATCTTAATGTATTGAACTAAATAGAATACTAAATTAAATAAAGAGTATTACGAATGACCGTCTAATTCACAAGTTGACACAAGGTTTTTTTGCATTATCTCTCACGTTTAAGTTATGTATGTGAAAATAAAAGCAAAACCTTAAAAGATTCTTATATAATAAATTTTTAAATATTATTTATTAGAATATAAAATCATAGGAATGCTTTATTGAATGGTAAAGTAATCAGTATTTGTAAAACAAAAGAGAAACCGTAAGCGTGATTGTGATTTTGCAATAATTAGGTAGATATATTTTGCAATCAAAAGATATATTCAAATAAAAATAAAAATGGAGACACTATTTAATTTAGCATATTTTGTTAACTAATTAGATAATTTAAAGATAATTTATCTAATTAGAATGCATCATCGAGTATACAAATCCACTTACTTGAATGTAAGATAAAATGCATAAGAGTTATTAATATTCCGCAGGCTATCTTTTTGCTTGCCTGCGTTGCTGTGGCATGTGCCGGTAAGCTGCCACTCGATGAGACGGACAAGTTGCAGCCAGAGGCTCACGCCGAAGAGGAGTCTAAGGTTGCCGATCCAAGAGACAAACGCAGCCTTATCTATGGCTACGCCTCACCCTACGCCGCGGCTTACGCTTATCCTTATGCTGCTACTTATAGCTACCCCTATGCTTACGCTGCTCCAGTAGCGTACAGCGCAGCCTATTACCCGAGCTACTACAGCTCGTACTACCTTGGTTAGGTGCCGAACAGAAGCATCGCACAGAGATTAGATTGTAAGTTGTTACCATCGTGTCTGACGGCACTGATTTGTACATATACAAGCGACGAACACGATGTTGATGACTACTTATTAATAGTAGGCAAACCGTTTGAAAGTGTTCAATGAGCCTCACTCAATACTTTTTAGTATTCGTTTTTCCAACAGCACCAAACTTGTATTATAATGTAAAGAATCTTTAACTTTGAAAATATAACTATATATGCATAATAGGTTGTTTGTTATTTGCATATCATTTTATGGTATGCAATGAAGAATATAACTGATAAATAAAATTGAAACATTTATATCTCCATATCTCATTTAGAAATAGTTGATTCTTTAAATGTGTGTAAGGTATATATACAGATGAAAACCTAGCCTCTCTATGTAATTTATTATTGTGAAAATCATTTAGTATTTATAACATTATCTTTTTTGAGTTGTCTGACAATATCTTAAAATATTTAATGAAAATATCTAATAATTGAATTCTTCAACTGTCAATTATCAAAAAAAATCTTACAAAACTTTGTATATACATAAACTTTTTTATAATGCTTGTTAGAACGGAGTAGAGTTTTGACGTTTTGTATTACTGTAATTATGCTTTACGAATAAATACTTATTCCGTATTCTTAAAGACCTGGAGACACTCTGAAGACTTTCACTAAGAGACATACACGACTCTATGCGTGACCAGAATGAAGCTCCGTAATTTACACGAGTCACGGATGGAAATGAATGGTGTATCATATGCACGGAAATTCCAATGACTTTACTAAAATATATTATTAAAAATATAAAGTTATTATTCACATAAATAGATGAAAAATCACAAGGTTTCAAGTGTCTGCATGCTAAGTTATCATCTAATTTATGCAGTTTTCAAGAAATAAAATAAAATAAAATTAATTAAATATTGTACAATGTTTTAAAAATATAAAATAACTTTCAACATTTCTATATAATACTTATATAACGTACAAACATCATTTCTCCGGAAACATTAAACGACAATTTTTTATTTTTAAATTATTCCAAGCATTACGCAATCATTTACACAATTTTTGAAACGTAGTATTTTTATCAAAGTATATATTTGCTGTGTAAGTAAGTAATGGTATAAAATTTTGTTACTAAAATTCATATATAATTCAACAGTCATACATGAAGCATTGAATATACTATATCTTATTATTACTATACGTATACATGATTTGTAAATAACTTTTATTAATTGTTGCTTTCGAAAATAATATGTTATAACTTTAGTTAATAATTTAAAGAAAAATATTTTTTATCAAAAACAATAATTTCTTATATAAATAAGCTGTTATTTAACCCAATACAGTTGTCTTTCATGGTCTTGAAACTTGTCTGTATTAGCTTGTCTATGATATATGTTCAAAATATGTTCTGAAAGCTTCCGTATAGTAAGACAGCTAACGAAATTCAGTAATAGAAAACGCAGTGAATTTGACATTCACGTGTACAGCTTGTAATGAGTACGTGATTTCCAGATAAAGTATGTAACCGATGTAGTTGTAGAGTGCGACGATTGTAATAATGAATCAACATAATGTCCGAAATCCGGAACTTCTGTACTTTAAGCCGTCGGTATATCGTGCACGATGACAACGATATATATGTAACCTCACGAATCTTCCACGGTTTACATTGCTCAAGTTTGAACCGATGAAAGCCGACAAGAAAGTCCATTGTAATTCGTAGATGGTCGCGACCCAACTGTATTTATACATGTGCCACTATGCCCCCTGGTCTTAGTCAGTAAGTAAACGTTCTTCTTTGCGGAAAAGACTTTTTGTTGTTTGTCAGTGTACACTGTGGCAAATATCAAGTTTGAGATATATCATAAACTGTTTATGAGAGTGTATTTCAGAATTCAAAAGTGCTATAAAATATACGTGTTGTGAAAAACTGCCAAAAAAATAAGTGTTTTCTATTGAAAATGAAGACGTACATAGTAAGATTAAGACAGTATTCTTATTTCATAATATTAAACAAAAACAATTAATTCTAAACTTTATCTAAATTAAATGAAAATTTGATAAAGTAAACTTAATTTCGTTTTTGTTTTCATTTTTATATCTCTATGCGTATATGCCTACCCCATTTAATAGTTTTATAAGCGAATGATGCTCCTTGATCTTTGAAATTTTCTTTCCTTTTTTCACCAACTTTTCCAGCATTTAATTTTCAAGTTAGAAAAATTATTAACCGAATTTACATTTTGCATGATCAGAAAATTTGAAAATATTGAAAGTGAATCATTAGTTAGTGTCCAACATTAATTATTAGATCTTTGGAATTATTGTTTATTATTAAATCCTTCCGAAATGTTGCATAATGACTGATTTTTATTTTGTTAGCGGGTTTTGTTTAGCTTAAACAATTTTTCAAAATATCTACTTTAAAATATTAAAATACATAAGTATACAAAATATAATTGTTAATAACATTGTATTTTACAGGTGATCTGTTTGATTGCAAAAACATTCCTTGTTCAGGCACTTTCAGACGTCAGTTTACAGGGATCTGAGATAAAAAAGTTAGGTAATTGGAACATCGATGACATTGATTTTTCGTTAGAAGAAACGTCACCTGATTCGCAACGAAAACGAGATCGAGGATATTACTACAACAAACCAAGCCAAATTAGTTCTAATAATTATTTACTCCATTCAAGACATGGGTATAAAGGCAAAGTTGTTACTAAATTACAGAATCAAGTAAACCGCCCATTCAATCAATACGGTCCTCCAAATCATGAAAATTCTTTGCATAACCGTAATCGACCTATAAATAGTTTTCTTAATCAAGATGTACCTATTCCGATCAGACAAACTGAATTCATTGAAGAAAGTCCTATAGCTAGCCAAAATAATTTACCATTCGGTCAACACACAGCCAATTATTTGCCGCCAAGAAATCAAAAACTTCCTTCGCATATTGCACCCGATTTATTTTTAAATAAAGATAACTTGCCCAGACAACATTTTCAACAGCAGCCACCGCCAGTACAATTACAGCAACAAAAATTTAATCAAGTGCAACATCAAAATGTTAATCAAGTACAACAGCAAGAGATACAACCGCAAACTAATGATCAGAATTCATTTGGGCAAGACTTTAGTACACCGAATTTCAATGAACAACAAAATGACATTAACAAACACCAAATATCAGACGCAGCATTGTTTTTAAGTCAAAATGCTCCAGCTATTTCTCAACTCTACGAAACTCCAGCACTTAATCAAAACTATGCACCATACAATCAAGAATCCCAACAAGAAAACCAACATCAGATACAAAATCAAAATTTACAGATATTGACTCCAAATGAACTTCCGCAATTTTCGAGTCAACAGTTCCCATCTTATTCTTCAGGAATAATCAATGCGCAACAGACTCTTGAACATGTCAAATCCCTAGAAAAAGATAAATTGATAAGTCAATTACGGTTAGAATTATCTAATCGGGAAAATGCCGCAAGATTTGCAGAAAATAATGAAGATGTTCGTAATACACAAAACGCAGATTCGATATCATTTATTTCACAGTTTCCTCCAAGGAATGGACAAGTAGCAACATCATTTAATCAAAGAGGATCTTTCTCTTCGCCGTCATTACCAGTCGTCTCATCATCATATCAAGAATTTTATCCCCCACCAGTAGCTGCCCCACCCGCCCAACTTCCAATTGTGACGACAACGAGTCCTCCTGTTAGTACAACCTTCCAATCTAGTCACTTTACTAGCGAATCTGGAAGCGGTCAAATTGGATTGAGCTTACCCGGATCAGAAAATGTGAAGCCATCAGCAACTTCTACGTATCCTCAGTATGGAGGATTTGTACCGACTTTCATTTCACCAGCAAACTCCGATCAAAGTATTCCACCGTATGATACAACATTGTTTCACAGCACAGCCATAAAATCAGCAGAAAATTCCCCAACACATTTTGGAATTCCTATACCCACATTCCAAGATGAAAGACCGGTGCATGTATTACCAAACCCACCAACTACTTCAAAACCTACAAGTATTTCTTTACATTCTGGAATATCTACGGTAGTATTACCTTTAAGTTCAATTCGTCATTTCCCTTCTCATCCTCAAATAGGAAAACCTAGTCCGGTTTCAATAATTCCCGCTGCTGCATCTATTCATCCAACATATGGAGTTCGTCCAGCAGTTATAAATCCATCTTTTATCTACAAACCTGTTAAAATATATCCAGTGTATCAATATCCTCATTTAGGATATTCTTTACCAGTTCGAAAATCGGTATATTCAACTGCTTTAACACATCCATGGAGTTATGCTCCATCGTATGCTCAAACAAAACCAATCTGGAAATAAAACGTTGATGTAGCTAAGATTTACGATAAAAATTCAATCTTATAGCTTCTATAATTTTTGTCTATTGCTTTCCATAATGTGTGATGATTATTTATGTACAATGCGTGTTAAACATTCTAGTTGATAATATTGTATATTGTGTGCCCTACTTTTTTATAAATCATGTAAATATGAAATTTTATTTATTTTTTTTAATAAAATTGTTCGATTAGTAATATATATATACCAAACCTTTACCATTCCAAATAATTGTCACAGTAACATTGATACATAATTATTATGATACAGAAGTAGCTTATGAGTCTGATTTTTGGATACAATGATTACACTTTATATTTAAAAATATAAATTTGATGTCTTTTTGTCAAGTCTTTATCAATAGATATAATACGCATCATAAAATAAGAGTAAATTAAATAACTGTTCCTATTTTTTAGAAAAAATATAACAAGTTAAGTTCAACTTATTTTAAAATTGTAATAAAATTATAATTTTAATCTTCAACCTGCGAAGATGACGTATATATGAAAAACTAAGTATTTGATATGAGCTTTCGTACAAGTTAGTAGGTTTACTTTACTCCAGCATACATAAGTGAAGATTTCACATCGTGACATAAAGTTTACAAGTATACAATATGGGTCGGCCTAGAAAAGAATACTCTCGATTTTGACCTAATTAGACTTTTTGTGAATTTAGTCACGTTGGTGCAGTCGATTTGAAGTCAAGCGATCTATATCCAAGTTAGGTATATATAACATATTGAGTGCATACGTATATTGCCAATGTATATTGATACACGCAATTAACTTACATGGTATTCGTTTATATATAAATGTAAATGTTTCGTAGTAACAACTTTTATACAATTTTTTTACCCTACAACATTTTCTGTTGTTTATACGAAGACAGTTTGTGACATTTTTAATAAAAAATATTCTTTTTCGGCAAGTAAGCGTTTTATTTTCCAACACAATCTCCCTCTAACTCGATACATTTAGCTCAGTGGTTTTTCAATATTTGTATTCTTTCCAAATAATACATTTTCTCAAAGTCGTTACTATAGACATTTATTTCAGTGATAACCTCTTCATTCAGTACAAATCTCTTACAACCAGTCATTGTAGGTTTGGAAGCAAGAAATAGTCGTAGAGAACTAAATCTTGATAATATGCTGGATGGGGTTCGTAGTCCAATTTATGGATTTTTGCAATGTTGACCACACATGTGTACACCTGTGCATTGTTTTGATGGAATGGTACTTTTTTCTTCGCGAAGTGCGGTTTTTCATACTTAAAATCAATATCGAATTTGTTCAAAAGTTTTGAATAATACACTATGGTCATAACCTTGTTGATCAATAAACATACCTTGGGCTTCTTTGGTGCACGATTACCCGGAGACACTCACTATCTTTATTTTTTCTTTATCTTTGGTGCATTTTGATGGATCACAAAAAGTCATTCGGATTACGTCTGAACATCGCCAAATACTCGTATGAAGTGGTCACTCGGTTGCGCTTATGGTCATGTGTGAGCAATAGCGGTACTCATCGTGTGGATAGCTTTTTCACGTTCAAATATTGATGTAAAATGTGTTTTACGCGGTCAGTTGAGACGCCTATAGCCCTAGCCACCTCACGCACTTTCATTCTCCAATCGTACGATATCGTCCATGGATTTTATCGACGATTTCTGGTGTGATGACCTCTTTTAGACGACCTGACCGTTCGGTGTTACTTGTGCTCGTACGGCCACAACGGAACTCAGTAAACCACTTCTTAACCGTTAAAATTGATGGTGTAGAGTCCCCGTAGTATTAATCAAGCTTTTCCGTGGTATAGATGATAAAATTTGTCAGTAATCTAATCTATTAATAAATTACAGTTTACAGGAATAGTATTGCGTTTGAAATGATTGCCTGAAAAATCCAAGTCACTGACGTATCAAAGAAACTGCCCTTGTATGATCAAAGTGAAAGTGAACAATTACGATTTCGACACAGTTCGAACTAGAAAGCTTTTGCTGTAGCGGGAAATTGGAAATTTTAAATAGATTGCATAATTCATGTTTTCATTTTTTTTTAATTAACAACAAATAAAATGTGCATTAAAGTTTTCACATATTTCGTTTGTTTCTTCGTGTTATCTGGTTATACGTTATGCCTACAAAAGTAAATATTTCACTTTCAATTATAGGCAATACCACACTAACTTGAACTATTTTCATACATAGACAGAAGTGTCTCTTGCACTTTTACTGTTCTTGCAGTTACACCAGATCCTGAAAGTCAAGATTCTTTGATTCATCGATCCTTATAGGCATTGGTCGTGAAATCTTATCGAATGTCCCGCCTTTTTATTCGAATGACTGTTCAAAAAACTTGAATAAAAGAAAAGCGCAGGCGATTGTACAGGCTAATCAATATTCGGATTAGTGCACGAGTGATAGTTTGAATGCTCAATAGGTAGGTTCTTTTCTTAATTTTTCCATAGTCCAAAAACTTTGCGTTTTCCCTTCATATTTTTCCTACATATTCACATTAAATATCTCATGATATTGAATAATGTAGAAGTAATAATCGTAATAATGAACGTAAGAAAAATTGATATTTATATTCTAGAAAAAGTGTTATATTATTGGATTAATGTTACGGGTTAATTGATGTGATAGGTAAAGTTAAGGAAAAATTACTTATAAAGTTGTACATTGAAGTCAAAACTTGAATTACATAACTGAAAATATATACATATGCACTATACAGAGGCTTCAAAGTAACTCACGCATGCTGCTCTTTTTGTGGAGGATCTTACTCTCAGTGAAACACTGGCTCCCGCGCTTTCCCTTTTTTATCATCTTTTTTCGATGTCCTGTTTATACTTATTGAATACATTCGGATCAAGTATTTTGAAGAAATTCAATTTTGCTTTATTATCTCTAAAATCCACGCACACTCAAGCTCGTAAACATTAGACATTTTCATTCTCTCTAATAGTAAACATAAAATAGTAAACAATTACATCTTACGTTATTTCATGGAAAAAAAATTCCAGGTATACCAATTTTAATTTACATCAATACTATCATTGAATTAAGAATTTAACGTTAATGATGTTGAATAGTATTTGTAAAAAAGCAATATTCATACAAAAATTAGATATATATAGATTGAAACCATGGTTTGATAATCAAATATTATTTTTTAGTATACATAAATAGTGCATTTTTTTAGAAGAAAATATTATTGAATGACTGTATTACAGTTATTTACTGTTACTGTGATGCGTAATTTGTTGTTTTATTTATGCTACATTATATCAAGAATAAGAACAGTCATTAGTATTAATTCTATTTAAAAATTGTAGAAACTACTGAAAATTATGACATAAACTTTCTTAATTCATAAAATACTTTTCAATCAAATTAATACATTTGCATATTGTCTTTACCAACCAACAATTTCGACACTTTCTTTCATGTAAGTTTCCGCTGCAGCGCCTCAATCGAATGCGAGATCGTACTTTAAACGTATGATCGGCATCTCGCGACAACAAGCCGTGAATGCATTTTCAAAAGTGCACATATACTGGCTTACCTTCACCTAGACCTTTCGTTTCGCTAGAGTGCGACTAATGTTTGGTTAGAGGGGATCGCGATATATAAGGTTTCATCTGGTCAGCTGTGGCATCAGAGACACTACATCACTTTGTCTCGCTCCACCCTCACCAATAGTGCAATATGCGAGTTTTAGTGAGTACATTATTATTCTATTCGTTCTCGATTAATTATGAAAATCTATCAATAGTTCGCATCGAAAATCTTCGTTAAAGTGATTATTAAAAAAGTTTCTCACGACTTTTACGTCATTTATTAACGAAATAATCCTCTTAAATATCTACAATTATTGATATTTACTATTGTTTACTTTTAGATTATTTTCGGATTCATTGGGACATTGTCTGTCGTGTTATGCAGGGAGTATCGCTCAAATCATCAAGATAATGCACCTATTAAAATATATAAAGATACTAAAAATAAACGCGGCGTGGGCGATTATCCTTTTGGTCTTTCTTTTGAGGGTCCATCATTTTCAGCATTTCAATCGCCACCTCCACATTCTGCAGGAGCTTCATTTGCAAGTGGTTTTACGGGATTTGGTGGATTTGGAGGAGGTAGCCCGCTGAGCATAAGCTCCAATCCTTTCGGGATTTCATCGCCTTCTCCATCATTTTCTTCCTTGGGATCTTCAGGACTAGGAAGTTTGAGTTCTTATGGCAGTGTATCACAACCTTTGAGTCTAGGTCAAGGTTCTGGATACTCGCTATCAGGATCTGCTTTAAATTTACCTAACTTACTAGGAAGCCTAGGAAGCACTTCAACTTCACATTTTTCACCAAATATTGGATTTTTTACTACCTCAGATAAGAATGGACCAGTCACTTTGGCTGCTCAAAGTGCCACTACCGGTCAAACGCAACAGCACACTCCTGTGTATGCAACGACAGCACAAATAGGATCCAATAGTTACGTTTCGCCTACGGTCTCAAGCTCATCGCAAGCGCCCAGTATTCAAGAATATAGTCAACCATCTTCAGTGTCAATCAGTTCATTACTTAGTGGTAACGGGTTAACGTATAGTTCCCCATCCTCATCTTCATTATTTTCTTCTTCTGCAGACTTATCATCTCACGCTATCAATAATAATTACGTTATAACTGCTGCTCCCCAATCAGGTGGCGGATCGTCTCAGAGTTACAGTGTTCCTTTATCTACTGTATCATCTTCATCTTCACCAACGTATTCAATTGCCATCCCGACTTCTTATGGTACAACGACTACTAGTTCTGCTAGCTCTTCACCATCTTCTATGTATCAAGTGTCTATAGCTCCTTCAACTTATTCAATACCACCAATGAGTTCTACGCCCAATCATTTTACAAAATATATACCAATATCTTCTGATAGAAATACATATTTGCACAAGAGTCCTATAAATACTTACAAATTATCTAGTTATGCAAGTCCAGGTATGATTTATCAATCTTCATCAAAACCAGTCGTACAGCAAACAACTTCTACTGGGATAAACTATGCTCCATCTGGTACATCAAGCCAATCGGTGACAAGTTATGGAACACCCGTAGTAATGTTTTCTATTCCATCTACTAGCTATGGTACACCTAGTCAACGTTTATCAAGTTCAAATGCACAATACACTTCATCAAGTTCCGGAAATACAAGTCCAAGTATAGGCTATGCAGCTGCTTCAAGTTATTCAAACCCTAGTTCTACAAGCTCAAGTTCCTCTCATCAAACTGAATCTTTACAAAAAGGCCTAAATAATAAATATGGATCATCATATATATCATCAAATTCAAATGATGGTTCTTCCACTGGTGCCTCTGTAGAATCGACTCCTATTTCCGGATATAAAATTCAATCACCTAGCTCAACATCAACTCTTATAGAAAATTATTCATCAACCGCCCAATCAAGCACTCGTGACGACGGAACTGATTCGAGTAGTTCATATTCAAACCACACACCACGATACATTAGATATCCAATTGGCAGGCCATCTCCATATATAGATAGTGATGAAGAAGAATCTATAAGTAGTTCTTATGATACAATTTCATACTCTGTACCTAGTGAAAAATACTAAATTGGAATTCAACCGTATTTATAAGCAATAATCCGATTTCATTTTCTAAATCCCGCTGAAATGCTAAGGTGTTAATGGAATAAAATGAATTTTAATATAGGTATTTTTATAATTAATGTTTTATATTGGTACTATAATGATTAGAAATAATTAAAATTGGCAAGTTGTATATAGTAAACAGTATAATTCTCACTGTTAGTTTTGTAAATTTTTTTATCTTTGCGTTTATGCACAAAGTTGATATTTAGGTTAAATTAGTAACTAAGGTAATAGCTGTAACTGTTACTATCTATGCTTTCTCTTATGTTATTGATTCCAGTACTAAACAATTTTTAATAATTCACGTAGCTTTAAATGAAGCTTGTCAGTGACAAGCAATGTATTACATATTAATTTTATTTAATTTTTAATAAAACTATTAATTATTATTAGTAGCAATAAAACTATTATTCAAGGTGTTTATTTCATAACAGAATCAATTATACTTCAATAATCAATTCTACTTTTCTACTTTTAACCCAGTTTTGTCCATAGACAATGACATTTCATTTCTTTAACTTTATTAATTATGATCCAGATATTTGACGAATCAAGAAAGAGATTTTATTTTATATTTTCTAAAAGTTTTGCTATTGCTAAAAATGATGAATTTATAAAATAAATAACAAATACAGACTGAACAAGTATGATGAAAATTATTTGTGTTCAACTATCACTTGAAAAAAATACTTTTCCTCTTTTAATTTTTCCAGTTTTTTAGAATTACAGTTTGAGCTCTCGTGAAACATAATATTGAGCTTTCTGTTTCATTAACCTCACTGTTGATTAAACTCGATTGGCACATCTGGTTTTTGAATGAAATGATTAGGTCGATGCAGTTGAGTTAAAAAAATCCCTATTCGCTTATGCTTATTATTCTCCGTACGTCCTCCGACTCAAGTGCATATAAACATTCTTCTCTTGAATTTCATACTTGTATGAGAAAGTGCACGAGGATATGATTTTAAATACTTAAAAAACTTTTTAAACAGACGCTGAATATACCTTATTGTATAATGTAATTGTTTGACACATTTTCATAAACTCTGAATTATCATATGGAATTATGTAAATCTATAAAAATCTGTGGGCCAATGAAATGCCGGTTTATTTAATTTTTTTCAAAGTTACGAAGATTTATCAAAATTTTTTAAATGAAGTGATAAAAGTAGATATTTAATCCAGACAATAAATAATTTTCTTTATTCATTATCCTCTGCGTTTATGTTGAAATGTCGATCAGTATATTTTTGAGACATTAACAAATGGTATAAAAACGGACTTAACAAGCACATCAACTATTTTTTATAAAAAATGTTTCATTATACACTTTCACTATTTATTAACAAGGTAATTAGTGAGAGCACCCGTACGGACGCACAGCTTAAGCATGTTTTCAATTAATTATATCAATGCTTTCTTTTAAGTGAAATATTCTTTTGCAATTAGTTTTGTGCTGAATTAGATCAATTTTTTGCATTGAATAAAATGAAATACTAGTATTTGTTGAGGTAAATTTTACTTTATTTAATTTTGTATCATTTTCTACTATTATTTAATTATACAAATAAGTAAGTTTCATTAGTTCACATAAATTTACAAATGAATGTTCATACAATTTTTTTGTAATGAAGTAGATATTTGTTCGAATGAGCCAATGTATAATATATAATGCTATTTACCCTGCAATATAAAAAAATTAATTATTTTAGTAATTCATAGCTACTTTATTTGATTTTATTAAGTTCTATTTAATGCATTCTAAAACTGCTAAATATTTCAAATATAAATTTATTGTTTTTCAGGGAAAATATCTATGAAGTAATATATTCGAACAAACTATTGAATGCCAATGAAGTCTATGATCATCATTACTACGATCTACTATGAGATATCTTTTTAGTTTCTTGTGACTTTCTTTGGACGTATTTATGCAAATGAATTTATTTCGCTAAATCAATTAGTATAGTGACCAAGTTCATTACATATACATACTCGTTTATATGTGGTTATAAGCGCGGTTTCTCTCTCCGCACGTCATATATGCACATGTATACATGCATCTGACCCAATTTCCCTGCCCCGGCTGCGGCGAGACTTGTATGTGGAAGGTTCACGCACGAGCGTGTACGTGCGAGGCTTATTGCTCTCGCTACGGTTTACGCTTGAAAAAAAAACGTAATTTTCCATGATTTCGCACTCTGTATATCACTCTGTTGCAAATGTACGATGTTCTGTTCGTCCCAAAGTAAATTTGAGCGATTTTGAAATTTCTTTAACTCTTTCACTTATGTTATTGAATTCAATTATGCATTTTTTTGCTTTATATATACGAGGAAAGTAAGCAGTTGTATCATAATATAGTTTTATTTATCCATTATTATGTTTATTTGCTCTTGCTATAAATATTTACAGTATTTTATTATGAATACAAAATATTTTATGTAATCATATTTGTTTATTTTATAGGGTAGTTTAACGAAAAGCACGTTTTTGTAATAACTATGAAAATATTTTATTTTTCATTCTATTCCTTTTTTGTAAATATAGGATGTTGACGAATCTACGATACTCAATAGTTTATTGTACTCGCAATCACATAATAAATAAAACGTTTTTACGAGCATTTATAAATTCATTTTGCGTAACAATTATAAAAAATAAAGCTCAATCATTATATATGAATAAATAAATTTCTATAGCTCTGTATTTCAGCCTACCCTTCTTCTGATCACCATTTACGCAGAGTATAAGCATCTTCTTATTCTATCATTTAAAGATAATCACTTCATAAACAGGAATGCTATTATTGTGATTATAATTAATGGTAAATGGATAATTGAATTCACTGAAATGACAATATCGAGACTTGAAATTCCCATGGATTTTTCAATGATCAATAACGTATATCAGAAAAAAATAGCAATAGAAAAAAGTAATAACTTTCCATTTTGTTGTGATTTTTTTTTAAAGCATACAATTAGTAACAAATTATTCCAAACTACTTCCTCTATGATCTGTAACTGTTTGAAATAGATATCTCTATTCTAGGAAGTAATTATTTCTAATCACTTCTTAGTGTATACTAATTATAAGTGTTGAAATACTCTTTCACTCTACTTAATTTTCAAACATTTTAATTAAATCAATTGTATTAATTTATAAAGTAATTCAAGAAATTTTCTTATGTAAATATTTGTGTTATGAAGATATATTCACATTCGTTCTCGTTTTATATTTGGAAAGTTACAATACTTTTTACCCACAATGAAGGCATGTAGAGCTTTCGATAAAAATAACGCTCTTGACATTAACAGTGCTTGTCCTTTAACATTGCAAAAAGGCGCAGTTGGTTGCTCGTCTCAATTGACTTGTTTTTGACGTCAAGTGAAAGTAAAAGCCGCCAGTTCTGCAGAGAGCGTCTCCTTGAGTGTAGTGTCACCTCTGGACGGAATGGAGATAGCGAACTAAAAAGAGAAGGAGTATAAAAAGAGCGTTAAACAAGAGCGTAACTGTTTTTTTGGTACCAGAGGAAGACGTGGTAGGGAAGGTGGGGTCTCGATCGGCTGCTTTCGAACGCCCGCTGCCTTACAAGGAAAAAGGAAGCGGGAAAGTGATTTCAATCGGTTCGCGTACACCGACGCCAGGCTGCAACGCGAATATTGTCTTCAAATCTTCTGGGAATGGTATTGAGGGGGACTTTTATGGGAGACACGGCGAACAATGCACAGAGGGGCCTTATCTCAAATCGAGTGGTTTTAGTCAATCGGAACTGTGGATCTGTACGCGCACGCATATACGCTACGCGGCAATATCGGCAACGCCCTGCGAAAGGAAACTGGAAGCCATTTACTCTATTGTTGTTCTGCTCTACAATGTTTTTTTCCAGCTAGCTTTTCTGTTTTTCTTTACCTCGCGAACTGTTCATTCTATTGTTCTATAGCGAAAAAAATTGCCAATTTCTGCAACGTCAGATGCTATTGATCTAGAATTTGATTAAAAATCAAAACTAAGCAGTTTTTATAAGAACAAACTTATTCATTAATGTCAATATACGAAATAATTGATAATTAACAATTATTAGTCGCAAAAATAAGAAATCTCTGTTATGTGAACACACAATAGTTACTGTTTGGGAAATAACTCTACCGATGCCGAAAATGATTACAAAAAATTGTGCATAAAGTATTTAAAAAATTTTTGTTCTAACTGTTATGAATTATTAAAATAAATTTGATATATTATCTTTTCATTAAAAGAACTTTTACTTATCATTACTATTTTTAACAAACGATCTTATGTTTTAAAATAGATTGACAGATAAGGAATGAGTAAGAACTCTCGCGATACTCTTCTTTTTATAAATAGATCTTTTTTATTTTATCGTTATTTAGCATAATAACAAACTCGATTCATTTTTCAAAAACAAGCTTTTTCGTATCATTGCCATATTACTAACGTGAATTCACATTGTGTTTGAAATGCGATCGCTGATACTCTCTGGTCTATCGAATCTCAAATAAATCGCAACAATCGATTAATTTGCTTCTATTATTATTAATCTTTTAATTCAAAGGAGAAAAATATACTCATGCATAATCTTTCATGATCATTGCAGTACAGCCTACTCTGTAACATTTTATCGAGGTGAGTACGCATTTAACAACAGAACCAAAACAAATTAACAGAGTATCAATACATTATTATTCCTTTTTTTAAACAAATTAATACAATCAAATCCATAACACCAACCGACTAATGGTTGTTCTAATAAAATTTTAAGTTTTAAAATTATGAAATTATGTTTCCATGATAATCACAACAATAATTATTTTTTGTAATTTTTACTATAATATTACAATTCATATAATTCTTTATAAAACTGGTTTAAAGTCGAAGCGTGACATAAATAGAAATTACGATATAATGCAATAAAGTTTATTTACTATCTTTATTCATGAAAACATTCAAAACTGTTTCAAATGACTTTTTCCTACTTTTATGTAGTCAATTTATTTATTGGCTCGAGACTCGGGAAAACGCGTGTTTCTTCTTTCGCGAGAAAGTTTACAATTTACGATGCAGCTAAAGAAAATAGAGATTTACGCGAGTAAAATCCCTCTTTTTTAGATGACAGAATCTGCTAAACGCTAATCGCACATTTAGCAATATAAATTTTTTGGCATTTAAATCATTGAAGAAATAATTTATCTGTGAATGCAATGAATACTTTCGATACATATTGAACATCGAAATAATATATGTTGTTCGTCTCAAAAATATACAATTCTTTATTACATTAAAAGCGTCATTTGTATAGATAAAAACATGGAAAATCTAATTCTCTAAAACAGGAATTGAGTTTTGTTATTTGCAAGTAACCTCATCAACGTCAACAAGGCAATGACGTCTGATCTTTTATTATTACAAGTATTCTTAGTAGGTTAAACTAATAAAAGATTAAATTAACAGTACGCACATAATTTTAAAAATAAGAATCCCCCAAGGTCTTTGAACCAATTGTTAGTTTAAAGAGTTAGTTTAAATTGTTAGTTATAACAGGGGGGGGGGGGAGGTCTCGGTCCTCGTCATGTGAAACGGGAAACGTACATTCCTTGACGGACCATCATAAAAAATTTTTCTAATTTTCCACGGCGTAGTTTGCTGTTTCTGAACAGCGCACGTATATATATAATTCGCCGTCATTAAAACGTTCTCGGTGCGACGGGCTCCTCTTTGTACGTGTGCTCTTCTAATCCAGCGAGTGCAATTTAGCTTTAACGACTGCAAGCCTCTGGGACGAGATACACCGGTCTATCTACGCGTTTTCACTGTCTCTGTGCGCAGGGCGTGTGCTCGCGCGTACGTGCCACATGTAGGAGCAGCAGTAGCAACCGGTGAAAAGCCAAACTAGTTCTCGCTAATTTTTCAAGCGACTGGGTATAAAGGAGAAATTCAGTGTCGGTTGATCTAACATTGACCGTCGAACCATACAGCCGCGAGGTCTGAAAGCGCAAGTGTGGCGTTTTCTACGTGGGCTCCAAATCAATGACATTGAAATCCTAAGATAACTCTTCTCTCTTAAGGTCATTGAAGTCACAGGCTATTCATAATGAATATTCTCGTTAGTATAATTTTTTTTAACAACTTTATTTTTGAGTCCTGGCTTGTAAGTTTCAATGCAATAAAAAATTGTAAACTATGTTTCAGATTCTTTTTCTACTATCCCCAGCATTGATATGTGCACACCATCATCGCAAGAGTACAAATCCCAATGATGAGCCGTTTTTACCCATTCATCCAGAGTACCCTTACAATCCAAAGCTGATGAAACGCGGACTCGAACATCAGCAACAGCAGCACTTGCAGCAACATCAAATTCAGCAACAAACTTTCGGTCAACCAACTCCAGAACTTTACTCTCCCAAGGTTGACGCACGCGATACCTACACATCAAGTTATGCGCAAAGTCCTTATTACTCCAACTACGATCCATTGAGTAAAGTCGCTGTGACAGCTACGTCGACGCCCAATGCTTTAGCTACTTCACCCTACTATCAGTCAGCTTACTCTTCTTACAATAACAATCCTTACTCTCTTTTGAGTTCCTACACTCCTCCATATGGGCCTATAGCTATTAATTATGCTGCTGCTACCGCTACTACTCCAGGTTTTGGAGCATCTCCGTACGCTGGCGCCGGAACCTACCCTAATTACTATTACCATCCACCTTACTACTATCCTAATTATTATGGACAACCTTCTTATCCGCCGCCACCACCACCAGGGTATCCCGATAATTCATCGAAACACTCATATGATGACGATGATGATTACGAGGAAGATGAAAAAAGTCGTGCAAAAGGCAGCAAGAAGAATGGAAATCACAAAAACAGATTAAGGAACTCTAATAAGGATAATCAGTATATCGATGGGACCAACTACATTATTTCCAGCGCAAAAGATCTGGATAGTGAATCAAGCACCCATCGTGCGCCAACTCATTACAATCAAATCGATGACTCTGACGTTCAGCCACGAACTGCCACATTACCAAAAGCAAGTTACAGACTCATTGGGGTATCCAATCAGCCGTCGGATTATAATTCTTCACCTCTTGGCTACATCAAAGTGCAGCAATTGGAGCAATTGATGCGTCAGGCTTTGACGAAACTTTTGGCACAAAATGCAGTACAACAGGCTAACCTTGCACAAATCCAGCAAGAAGCAAATCAACAACGAACCCCTAAAGAATCAGCTCAACAGTTTGTCTCTTTACCAGGTATTGCCAAAACTGGGCTAAGTTATGTTGTAAATCCAACGATTCTTAACAGAGTCAATCCAGGGCAGTACAACCCGAGCCAATTAATTCAACCCCAATCAAATAAACTTTACGCTCAGAAAACATCTACTGTTACTTTGCAACAGTCACCAGGAATTTACATTCCTCCCATTAAATCTGCTACTGATCAGTCTGCTCCTCTAGAGTACGGGGATTATGACTCATCTGATAGCGTAACTATCAAGAGCCCATCCACCGCAGAGCCAACACATTATCCTTATTCAACATACCGATCGACACAGCAAACGAGTCTCGAGGACGTTAATTTTGGTACTAAACAGAAGACGAAAAGTTAAATAAAAAATAATTGTCCACGATAATTTCAGGTTAAATTAGAATTAGAATTATAAGATATTGGATTTACTTGTGATTTACGTTGTATGTGGCTAAATCATTATATCGAAAGAGTGGATATTTTTTAAATCGTGCCTTTCATAGCAGTGCTGAATTTTTTAATCGCAGATATAATATTTTGTTTCATAATTATACATGTTTTTTTAAAAAGACCGTCGATTGAATTATATGTTGAGCCATAAATAATCTGTGTACTTTGTAAAAACTTGTAAATAAATACATTTCTCAAAATAGACCTTTATGGGGTTTCACTTCTCTAGTAGAGAGTACGGTAAGTAAACAAAATATGTAAGGCAATCTTATTAAAAAAACGTTTGCACTGAGTAATATTCACTTTGTCACATTTTGCTTATTTATAAATGATCGTCATCAAGAATTTAAAAATTAAAATTACATATTGAACTGTTCTTTAAAATAGGTTTAAAAATTATGAACAAATTGAAGTTGTATAAATTTCAAAAATATGACATTGAATTGGCTACTGAAAAAATGAATATTCTCTCAAATCTGATTGAATAATTTAAGACAGTACATCAAAGTCGGAAAAACAAACTGTGAGTATATGCATAACAGTTTTAAGAGGCAAAGTTTTATAGTTTCATTAGTCACCTAGCTCGCCATCCTTTATTTTCTCCACCGCTGATTAATGAATTGGCTGCTCTCCTTTTTTAATTACCAAGTCTGATTAATGCGCATAGCAAGCGTTCCGAGCTGGCTACGGAACTCACGGACATTCATACTGCTCCTATCTTCTTCCCGTTTAATTAGATGTCATTCCCAACTCGAGTTATCCGTCTCTCTCTCTCTCTCTCTCTCTCTCTCTCTCTCTCTCTCTCTCTCTCTCACTCACTCACTGACTCACTCTCACTCACTCTTTCTCGCTCTCTCTCTCTTTCTTTCTCACTCTCTCTTTTGCTCAGAAGGTTTACGAAAAAGATCATCTTGTTTTTTTCTTGTGCGGTCATATGAAAAAGGAGACGAAATGAATCACGCACACGGCGTACGAAAGCGTACGAGACATGGTACCGCAGAGAAAGGTAACAAATGGTAACATGCAACAGGAGATGTTTCTTCGGATTTTCATAAGCTGCAAGCGAGTTTCTCACGATGGAACGATCAAGAATAGAAGTGAAAAACGAGAGTGAGTAAGTGTACTTTCCGCAAGTGTTGAACATAGAAAGCAATGGATATACAAGATATTAATAATATATATGCCTTTTTTTTACTTTTTTTGCAACATCTACGAAATAATGTATATGCCTTGTAGCAAATAAAAATTACTTAAAAAATTAAAGAGAATTGAAATAGTTCATGGGTTTAGTAATATATAATAATTTGTATGTAGTTAAAGGAAGAGTACATAGATATTATTTAACAAAAATTATAATCTTAATAACTTTCGAAGCTCCTAAATTCATATGGTACTATGATATAATATGCAGAAATTTCATTTATAGTGAAAGTTTCGAACGAAATGAATAATAATGATAAATAAATTGTTTAAATATTGATCGTAATAAATCAATCAAATATCTATTAAATCTGACTATTAGATTATAATACCGAACGATATCTACTATACAGTTTTATTTAGAATCCGTTAATCTTCCAAACTTCGTTATATGAAACGATTAAATATGAATAAAGAAAATATTTCAGCACAATACACAAGCTAATATATTGAAAAAGGCAATAAACAATCAAAACTGGATAAAATTAAATTATATGAAAAGATTTGAGACCGTTATGATCAAATTTTTTCTTATCTCACAATATACACTTACATTACTATATTCGTATTCATTTCACGAGGGAATAAATATGTAAAGTAAAAGCACTCTCAAATAAATTGGCTGCTGGACCGTAGCGAACGAGCACTCTTACTTTCTCGCTGGATTGCGTTGCGCTGACCAATGTTAGTAAGATTACGGTCATGTGAAATGAGTAAGAGGACTCGGCGTTGTATATATTCTTTGCTTATCGATTATCCATTACTTTCATCCTAGAATATATAAGTCTTGTGAATGACCAAAGAGCTTATCATGACAAAGAACTATGTAGAAGATTTCTATTATCAAATGTATAAGAATTTCTTGAAAATTGATAGGATTGATGGAAATAGACTTTAAGATAATGATTAATTTGACAAATCGTAATAAAAAAACAAATAAAATACCGTGTAGCCTATAGGTAATTAAATGATTAATTAAACTAAAGAAAGTAAAAGACAGGTGTGATATGGTAGCGATATAAGAAAACCATGCTATTCTGACATACGAGCATGGCGATTTTATAAATTATACGTATTCCAGATTTTCCACTAATGTTCTTAAATATTATTTGTGACTGTTTCATAGTACGATGACATAAGATTTGTAAAATAAACAAAATAACAAAAGTATTCCGAGATAATATTTTGTAAGTTGCATCTATAATGAGAGCTATAATAGAAGTGCATTAGTTTATTACAATCTAAGAAGAATCAAATATTTTGAAAATGAACGTCATCATTCTACTATTTACGAAAGTAATAAACGGTAATCTAAAAAACAAATGATAGTACAAGCGTCGGGTATTTTTATGAAACTCCTGTGCCATCTATATAGATTGCGTAAATTCTTGAAATTTAACGGTTCATCATACCATGCAAAACTTTTCTTCTTTCAAAAAATTAACGACGTCTTTAGTAAAGTTCATACTTAATTTATTAAGGTAAAAAGCCTTTTAAATCTTAGTAATACTCATCACACGAGATATTGACCATTGTTATCGACAGAAGGACTGAAGTGCTCTCCTACGAGTAATGAGCAAGGCAAAGGTAGGTAATGCATGGGATCATGAAAAAGGATGTTTGCTTTAGACAGCAAGGGGAAAGTTTCTTAATTAGGTTAATTCTGCGTCTCGGCGGTCATCCACTCTCACTCTCTATTAATTCTCGTTTAATACGCCAAGGCATCCACACCCATTGACACACAGTTTCTATCGGCCTAATGAAATCATTCTGTCTCTCTCTCTCTGAGAAAGTCGAGGATGCAGATAGCCTTCATCGCGACAATATTCTGTGTAACGTTGTATGTATACGTCAACCTGTTTAGAAAAAAATAGAGAGAATAGCTTTTCCTTCGAGAAACAGATCAAACCGTTTGATGACGATGTTGATTTATGAAGAATGGGAGCTTTAGTCTCTCAACAGTGTACCGCATTTCTACAAAGATTGGCAGTTACGGAAGGTAATTTACAACAGAAAGTTTTGTATGTTCTCTTGATTTTCGAGTTGATAGTAGTGCATGATGAATTCATGTAAATTATATCTTGAGAAATTTGCGAAGCGATTATTATATACATGATGATATTAGTTGATTAGAATCCATGCGCAAATCATAATATATCTTCTTAAAAAAACAACAAAACGTATTGTTCAAAATAAGTGGTTAGGTTTCTCAAAACAAGTGGCATATTTTTAAACCGCAGTATGTAGCAAATGCATCGATGAGTATTATGAAATAACTCATCGTATAGAAACAGCTTTTTATTTTGCGAGATGATGCGTATGTGCATATAATTTTTGTAGAATAATTTTGTGTATTGATTTTAATTAAGTAAGGAAAAAAATCATTTAACACTACAGTTGGGTTATATTTAAACGCCAATAATTTTTTATTCAGAGGAAGTTTGCATAAATAATGGTTACATTAAAAGTAATCTTAGTTGTTTGACATTTTTAATATATTTTATTATACTAATATGTAATTGTAATTATCACAGCATTGTAGTATCTGTAAAGAAACTCAACAAGAAATGTTAATTTTCGCGTTTTGCATTTAAATATTGATTTATTGAAAATTAGCTTATACGCTATGAATATTTTGCAAGTGAAAAAAGAAATGCTGGGCTTTTCGAAAAGAAAAGCCCAGAACGAAACTCAGCGTCAAGCTGCTGAAATGTTGTACATTACAATGAGCGACGAATAAAATAATCTTCAACTTTACCTCTCGTGAAGTAATCTGTGTATAATATTACGCTTTCCTTATCTACGCATCGAGTGGAGGCCGAAGTCTGGCTCATCCGCGATGTTGAATTCGCTAGCGCAGCGTTGCTTACGTATGTATTTTCGCAACATCTCTATTCAAATGTTATAGTTTTCCGCTTTTTGATATCCTCGCTATCCGTTCGAGATCGGTTACAGTTGTAGATCTTCTGGATAGCCACACGCGCGTGCACGTATTTTTTCTTTACATGTGAAGAAAGTCGTTCACCGAAAAACCCTTTCTTCGCAATACCAAGACATCTACGTACTTATACTGCATGTTAAAAGTTAATTTCTCCAACGTGTTGATGGTGTTCAATTTTTTATGTCAAAAACTACTGGAAAATTGAATAATTTGAATGGCAGATGGTTCGCTCTAATTTATTAATATCTTTAAATATGTTAACAAATATCTATTATTAGCTATGGAAATTTGAAAAAATTGCCTCTTATCCAATTTTCTATCAAACAGTTCGGAAAAGAATTTATGATCGGGAACAAAATTACCTATGTATTTTCCAATTTTTCTTATGTGAAATTTTTAATCATTAAATGGTATAATACTGAAGTTGATCTAAATGCATATGAAATTAAGATTTCAGATAAGTGAATAAATTAAGCCTTTAATTAAATTTTATTTATGCTAGAAACTAAAATATTGATTATAACAAATAGTTGATTTATTATTATATTATATATCTCTAATAAGGATCAATTCAATAATTTAAACAGAACATCCAAAAGGTACTCTGAAATGACATAATGTATCATTATTTTGACGTAATGACAATTATTTACTACAGATATCTACGTTTTACGGATACTGGATTTAAATAAACAACTTGCATTCTCTAAATCAGGACTGATACTCAAAAACGTAACAATAACGTTAAAGCGATGTTAAAATCCGCCACTATTCTCAATTCTTATGATCTGTTTTATAAATCAATTTTTATAAATAGTTAACAGAGCATAGTTAGTTACTGGATATTCTAAGTAATTTCATAGCAAGAACTTTGTTTTATAATGAAAAAAACATGGAAATATTTAAGTTAATTACATTGATATTTATTTTCTAAAGCCTTTAGGATTTTTGGTAAACCAATTTACGAAATCTACATTTATATTACTTGTTTACTTTGGTTATTTCCCCTCGAAATCTATTACCAGCATTTTTTTCCATTTTTTTAAGCAAATTCAAATCGATCGAGTCATTTCGGAGTAAAGCATATATCTGCACATATTTTAGTAAGAGCAACGATTTCTATATTCCGTTCTATATTCCATTTTATGGTTCTCTAAATAAAAGATCTTCAGTTTAAACATTTTTCAACAGTTAGTAGTCTAATTTGATTACACAAGTGCAACGTTGTTCTATTGTTATGTTCCTGCTTTTAGAACACAAACAATACTGACGAGTCTCGACGAGTTGTTGATATTGCTATTAATTAGCTATAGATTACCTACGTAGATTTTATTCTTAAAAATATGTAGAGCAACTGTTCAAACCATATACGTCATTAAACCGATACGTATACAATTCATGCATGAGCACGCGTGCTGGTGTTTATCACGCTTTATTTTTACTGTTGATAAACTTATATTTCTCAAAGTTATTTCACATGTAGCAAGAAGAAAAATGAAAAATCTCAAATATACCTACACCTCATAATTGCCGAATGCGCGCGTGCAAGTGATGGAACCATTGGCTCATTAGCATGCTAATGAACCAAGTAATCGTTACGCACACGCCCCGCGTACGATAATCACCCAGGGATTTCATGCTTTTGTCGTCTTGGGATAGTGCCTCGACAACTTTGTGTATTCGTCGAAATGTACGCGAGTCAAGAAATTTACACACGAATTATGAGATTAGAGCGACGGTGACTATGTATGTTGATTTTGAACATAAGTTTGTTCAACAACATGGTTTAACTTTGCGAGATATCGTTGACTACTATATAAACAAATCGATCGAAATCGAATTAATTTAAGACCAATTAAGAATGTTTATTTTATCAGTTACTTTTTATATGGACGGATATGTATTTTAAAGCATTTATGAATTCAGTTTCATGCTTTGAGCTGGTAGGTGTATCCCCGCGTGCATTTATATAATCCAGCAAGTTCAGATGCACCGGCACTATTTCGTGCAATAAGTTAACTATTTGACCATTTTGTTGAACTTCAATGAACTAATGATAGATAATGTGAATAGAAAATCTTAAGGTTTCCTCTTTGTTGTTACATTTTACAACTGTTATTGCACTAATATAATTATCGAATATCGCAAAGACAGAATTTTGAAACTTCAAATTAAACAGATACTCAAATTACTTTTCTAGTTATTGAATTACAGCGAATTAGAGTAAGTAAATTTTGGTATCTCGCCAATAGACTGAAAATGACTATTGCGCTTGACTATATTTAAAATCAGAATGTAAGTCCATGGTGGATACAGTAGTTTAAGAATGAATTATCTTCAAGGAAAACAATAGGCTTAACAAGCTATCTAATGAGTTATAATTACGCTTTTCTTTCCTAAATTCGCACAAATTTTCGCAAGCACGATAGTGCAGCCACGAAGAATATCTATACATAGGTAGACGTTGTAATAGCGTAGCACTCTAAATGGCCGTAATTGAAGGCACATTTTCGAACCCAAGCCGTCATCGATATCACAAATCATCGTTCAATAAGTTTCTGTAACGGTCGACGCTCGTTAACTCGCACTATCTCTTCCTCTCTCTTTCTTTCGTCTTCTTACTTTCTTTCTCTCACTTCCATCGAGTAGACGATAGAATTTAAGCTCGCGCTCGCGAGCGAATAGTTTACGGCTGTTCTCGTAAATTCCACCACGTGAAATCTCAATTTTCCAGCGAGCCGCTTCGGTTATTATCATTAAAACTGAACTGTCTAAGCACTAGACCTTCTCGCGGCTGGCGTACATTCGGTTTAACGGCACACGCATGATTTTATGAATGTTAAATGGATTGTCTGTAATATTGCTCGTTAAGGAGAAAATTGCATTCATGTGGTATCGAACAATTTCGTTGCACTGCTGAAAAAACTTCACATCAATGTATAATTCTTCTATATCTGAGTGAAAGTTATTTAAATCATATCGAGGGCTTGCTAGAAAAATATGTGATTGCAACGCATATGTTCATTTTATATCAAGACCTAACAACAGACAGATTGATCCCCTTTTTAAATTTTTTGAAAACAAGTAGTAATTGTTTAGAAACCATTATTATAAAAGAATACTCAATATAAGTTGCAGGTTATCCTTATAAAATATTTTAATCATGAACTTGCTACGTTCTGGTTGATTCGTAATAGTCATTCTGAAAAGTTGATTAATCATTCACATAACTCGCAAATAACGAAAAAAAACATAGGCTACGCAATTGTTTAAATTTAACAACTTTCAATCCTTATAAAAAGATTTATATCATGACATAAAATCAAACATTTCAAAGAAAGTACGTAAAATTTTACTTATCGCAATTTTAAAAACTAAAGCTATTGTCTCTCTCTCTCTCTCTCTCTCTCTTGCTCACTTTCTCTCGCTCAATAAAAGCCATTATCTAACAAACAAATTCACTTATAGTAACACTTTTCTCCATTGGATTAATCTAGTAATGACACGTGGGTGGTTGTGTATACACGCATATAGATTGAAGAAAATCAATCACGCTCACGAGAGACGAGGTGCAGGTGTAGTAGGCCGATCCTAATCGGATCGTAAGCGCCTCATCTCGTCAGCTCATCACTGCCTCGCAAACTCTACTTGGCGTTTGATTTACGTGCGGCTAAAGATTAACTGGATTCTAGTTGGCCGAGAGAGGTGACTCGCCCTTATAATGGATGGTTGACGAGCCTTGCGTAAGCCCATTAAGGAGAATATATTTACTATTTAATATCCGAGACCAGATTGGACATTCTATTTCTAGTTATACGACTTTGTGTTTCTTTACATTTTTGTTCGTTTGTTCTGTTTCTTAATCCATATATATATGTAACGGAAAGAAAGAAGTTTGCTATTTCGAAATATTATGCTTTATGATAGTTATTCCACATACGTGAAAGAGTGTATGTATCTAACAATAGTAACAATATCGATTTAAATTACTGTATCAAAAAGTGACGCATGTTTTTTTTCCTTTACTCGAAATAGTAAAAAATCATTCTGTCCAGAACATGTTTACTTCTTTGTTGGCTCATTCCAGACTAATACGATCAACTCCATAGGGGTACGTAACCGATTTTTATGAAACTTGGTATAAATATTGCCTATATAGTAGTGAACTTCTGTACAAACTTTCAGATCATTATTACAGCCGGATTAAAAGTTATAAACAATATAAAAATTGTATTAAAAATTTTTCATAAATTTATATCTCTGTAACCGTAAGAGTTATAAAAACGAATTTTTTTAAATACGGGTTAAAATATACACTTTGAAATTAATAAATCAAAAGTCTATGCTAACAATTTTTCGAAAAGTTATTAACTTTTGTTTTAAACAAATGACGATATCTCAAAAAGTGTTATTTTTATTTTCGAAATTTTTTTTTTATTGGATTTGTTGTCTATTTTTCTATAATAATCAGCAATAAAATTCATAGAGCGGATATTAGTAATGATTCAGGGAGTCAATATAAACAGTACCCTCCTGAGCTGCGCCGCCATACCCTTTTGCGTTAAATAAATGACTGTACCTAAAAAAGTATTACTTTTATTTTCGAAATTCTTTTTTTTTTAATTCCTTTTCTAATTTTTAATAATTATCAGTAATAAATTTCATAGAGTAGACATTACTAAATTTCTAGAGCAAACATTAGAAATGATTCAGGGAGTTTACATCGTATACTAAAAATTTTGGCAAGTTCATCAGTTGACTTTGTATTAGATATAAAGAAACATGTATATATTAAAAAAAATGTATGAATTAAGGTGGAGTTATGGTAGAGAAACGTCTGAAAAGCCGACTCGCGCGGCTCAGGAGGGCGCTGTTATTAACGTATATTGACTCCCTGAATCATTACTGTTGTCCGCTCTATGAATTTTATAACATTATTTGTTTTCTACTCATTAGTTCATTTAATTAAATCTTCAAATTAGACATCTGATCAATTAAAAGCAACAATTGCTTCCTTCGATTTCTACTTTCTTTTTGGTCAAAATAAAAAATAAACTAGTTTTCAATGAGCCATACAAAAAAAAGGAAAAATGTGAAAGATTTTCACGCGATGTGATATATCAGCTTATGCAAAAATTTTATTGCAAGCTTGGCGTATCACTTAAGTACCATCAACACGTAAAAGATTATCTGATGAATTTAAATAATATGTAAAAGTAATTGAACTCTCGATATTCCAGCTACTAAAAAACCTGAATATGACGTGCAATATCGTTCATGCGTATACCTGCATAAATATGGGTAGGCGTTGTGAACGGTGTAACCTTGTAAAGAAAGCAGTTCGACCTTGCGTAACAGCTTGAGATTTCCTCTAGTGCAAAGTGAATGTGACCAAGCGCGCACTGAATGCCGTACGGTACACCACCGACACGGCAGCATGGCATTACGCGGCGTGGGTTCATCATCGGGGAGCATATTACACACACGAATGAGTATCGTTCATGTGCGGGGATGTGGCCCAGTCGTTGCCTTGCCAAAGGAAGGGGTAGAGGCTATATAACATCGCGGAAGAGTGCTTTTCGTCTATAGTGTTACTTACAAACTCGACCCTGCGTGTAGTGCAACACACATACACACGAGACTGCTTATTATAAATGAACGCCAAGTCACAGGTGTCAAGTGTCTCAGAGATTTTGTCCTTATCACCTTAAACATTCGTAAATTTGTGCAAGATGGTGAGTCGATTAATCCTGCTGTCAAACTATGGGCGTTATTTTTAACTTGTGTTTATTCCTTTTCAAACACGTACATTTAATCGTAGGTTTTTATAATCTAATTAATATATTCGCTCTCATTGTTTTTGCTTACAGTCATTACAATATCCTGTTGTTTAAGCTTTTATGTTGGATAATAATTAAATACCGGTATGATACTTTTCTGTGAAGTTTTAAATATTCTAATTTGCGGAATAATTCTAAAAACCAAGGTTTATATGTATTATCACTGTATATATTTGTATGTATGTATTATTTCGCGAAAAGTTATTAGTGTATCTCAGAAGTGTAATGAATATGAACTGACATTTCGAACACTGAAATTGTTATCAGAACGATAAAATGTTTTATAATTATTGTATATTTTCTCCAGCAATAGATATAATTTCTTGTTATAATCAATTTCCCTCAATTTTCTAAATTTTCGTTAGCCCTTAAAACTAGTTCAAATCATTTCTTTGGCGTATTTCAAATAATAAGTTGATAATATTTTAGCATCAATTTTTCTGTTCTTCAAAAACATAAAATATTATCAATACATCAATTTTGTATAAATATCTGTATTATTAGATCATTGGAATACGCTTTTTCTAATAAGTACCAATTTTAAATAGTTATTATCTTTTAAATAAATTAAGCTTTGACGCAATAGGTGTGTACGAGTAGAATAGCTTTTCATTAAATAAATATCTTTTATATGAATTTATAATTTAAATGGTTCCGAATTGTTACTAACACTTTAAGAAATTTCTATCACTTGACCTATTTATACTTTGAACGTATTGGACAAACCATTAAACTCGATTCATCCTCGTCATTTATAATAAGTTTTAACACTCATAACTTTTCAAATTTTATTTTCAGCTGTTTTCATTTTAAAAATTAACTGATACAAATCAATTTTAAATTTATTATTTGAAAATGACAATAATATTTTTTTCTAAAAATCCATCGTATTTATTTAGAGAACAATATAATAATAATAAAAAAACATTAAGATTGCTCATGCGTAAAATTCCGTTCAAACGATCATAATTCAGTTCGAATGATTGCTCTTAAAATTTGCGAAAGTTAAAATTATTATGAATCAAGATGTATAAATTATATCAAAGCTCAACTTTCTTTCATATTACTTACAAAATTTCAATTCATATATTGAAATGTAAAGTACCTCTTAAACGGTATCACCATATTTACCAATAATACTGAAATACTAAAAATTTTGTGGAGGTCAGAACAAAGCAAAGCTTAGAAAATGGATCATCATTGCTCATTGTATGCGTCTTGAATTTTTACTTAAGGTATGGTAGCGGGGAATATCCGAGGGACTCACCGGATACTCAAGTTTATTGACCCAGAACTTAGCTTAGTAGTGAAAGTGAGAGTGCCGGACTTTAAATGATAATACTACAGTGTACTTATCGTTCAAAAATTCGATTAATCATTTAAAAGTTCCAAAAACAGAGTGGAATTGTTCGTAATTATGTTGTAAATTTATTTGACGAACTCGGGTTTTATTGTAAATAATGCTTTCTTCTATATAGTTTAACGATTTCGTGTCAATGTTTGATTTTTTCTTCATTAAACTTTTGATCTTCCAATTGTTCACGGCTTTACACAGAACCTCTTTTATACAATATAATATGAAAACTCGTCGCTTTGTATCGTTCAACCGGGTGAATAATTAATGTATAACGTTAACATCTATAAAACTATGAAATAACTTTACAATTATTACTATATAATGTACTATACGATATTCAATTTTGAAAATCTTGACTTGATTATGTAATGTTGAAAAAAAATTTTTTAAATTTCAATGGAAATTACTTTTCTGTAGAAACCAGAATGTAACAACGTGACAAGTGTTTTAACAATTACAGAAGTGGACATATCTGTTGTCGCTGCTATTCACAGGAGTATTATCTGAGAAGAAACTCAATTTAGAAGACATCGAGACAGATCATCTACGTTCCGAGAATCGTGGAAAAAAATCGCCCACACCAGAGCAGCTGTTCCCTGACGAGTTGAAATATTCTGCGAAGGCGGAAGACGACCAGCAATACTACGCTCCAACTGGCGCTACTGCTGTTGCTGCTGCTTCCCAGGAACTTGGCAATCAAGTCGGAGATTATACGGAACTTCAGTCTTATGAAAGTTTCAAATACGCGGTAATTACCTTCACACTGTATATAGCTAATTTATGACACAATGCCGCTCTGATGACTAAGATGCAGCGTAGCAACATACAAAATTAAATTGCAGATTCGCGCGAGCTCGCGCTGATAGTACATTTTATAATGCGGGATGGTTCTCTCACGTGGACTTCATTTTAATATTGTACCCAAGTAATGAAAGTTTCAAAGTTTTATTTTGCGCCTGGAGAGTCTGTATGACAGACAGCAAAATGTTATCTAGATTTTTAGCGCGTTGGAGTGGTTAATTTTCAATTATTTTATATGATCAAAACCCTATTTTCTACGGCAAAATTAATAAAAAGTTATATTTTCAATATCAGAAAACTTCCGATTAGCATTATTAAGAGCGTAATTAATCAACGTTACATTTTTTGAGCAATAAAATAGAGTACGATTATCGTTTTATTTCAAAGTTTATTGAGATATTTTTTACTTATAAAATAAAGAGCCAACTGCAGCTACGTAGATTTTATTTACAAGTTAATATATATAGAAAATAATATATATTTGACAATACGAGGTCTTATGAGGAATTTTTACCGAGCAATTTGGAAATTCATTCATGTTTTTCACTCGAGTTATTTACTAATTCTGATAATTTGATCTATTCCTTTAATTTTGTATATTTGGCGCTTAAAAAGTTTATCAGGTTTCTCAAAAAAAAAATTTAATTAGTTAAATATATATAAATTCATATAACTGGTGAATATTTTAAAATTAAAACGCAACAGCCAGAAAATCAGCAACAAGATTACATCAAAGAAAACATTAACCCATCAGCGTACTTACGACAAGACCTGCTTGCAACAAGTGCAGCTCAACAACAGCATACGCCTCAACACTATTACATTCAAGAAAGCCAAAGCCATTCTTCAAGCGGCATCGACGCACAGCAGCAGCTTTATCAACAGGAAGTGCTGGTGGGAAATCAACTCCAAAGTGTACAACAGAAAGAGGCCGCACAAAAGTACACGGACGGAAGCGACGATAAAGGTACATATACTTCATGAATCGTTTTGAAATCTTTTCTCATTACAAGAGACTACGATTAATTCACGCCTTTATGTAAAACTGTACTTCTGTTTGCAAACATCTCTTTATTTTCCTATAACTATTTTTTCTTTGAATTTATATATATCTACGTTGTGTACATAGAAATTAAGATATTATTATACGTTATTATTTTTTCTAATTTTATTAATAAAGAGACATACACAACAATGTGTAATATAAGATTCGTACTTTATTGAAACATTTAATACGAAATAATTTTTATATGTTTTAAACTCGTATTATAGATGCTTACGTTAGAATGATATACAGTCGAATACATACATTTTTTTTAAATTTATCTCTAAAATCAATACTACTATCTGAAATTGCATACTCGCATGTGTAATTTATGTGTTTACTGATACATTACTGTTTTCCTTTCTAGGCATTGACTACATAAACATACCGATGAGCCAGTTACTCGCTTATTACCAAAATTGCGGGATCGTCCAGTCGAAAAGCAAGAATTCAGAGCGGCAAGTTTCCATCCCGAATTATACGCCGACTCTGACCCAAAATCAAGTTTATGCTCCTACCAAAGTCACATACCAACCTAAATTGCAATATGTCCCGACATATCCTAAACATACACCAGCTATAATTGCTAAGGTGATAAATCTATATGTATATTTATATTACTTTATACAATTGACTCTTATTTTTCGAATGAGCTATAATCTAACAATTGATTATATTTATATTCGGGTAACTTACTCTGCAAATACTAGTGTAGTTACAATATAGGTAGTTGTACCACTTACAACAATGATTGCGTGTAGTTCTGTTACATTTAGAAAAGAATTGTATTTAATAACATACCATCGAAAAGTAGCTTAGAGTAAAACTTGACTTTTTATTTTTCAAAACTATTTTAAAACAATGGAGCAGTTATAATGAGAATTTAATTTTTTACATTTGTATCATTACAAGTTTTTGAGACGTATTTTATTCGCTGATGATGTTTTGATAATTTTTGGAAAATGATAATGTATTTATCCTAAATGCAGCTTCCTTAATGCAATTACAGTAAGGTATTTCATATTACATTTACTGTATCGCAATACTTTTTACAAACAGCATTGGCCTACACCATTCATAATCTATTAACAGCAATCTTTTCAATATATTTACGAACAAAATTCAATAAACTCAATAATATTCTCTATATTTTCAGTTGCCTCCAGCTTCAACAATTTTGCATGCATACTCAACAGCTACAGTAGCAGCACCAGTTCGCCAGATTCCTTCAACAAGTCATCAGCAATATACTGGATCAGTAGAGGCATTCATGGTTCCTACATATGCATCTGCCTATCAGTCTGAAAGGTATGGAACAGAGAAGCGACCCCAACCTCATCAGTATACGCATCAGTACCAGGAACAACAGACAGCATACGAAAATACTCCAAACTCTTATCAAGCCAACACTTATAACGAACCTGCTACTACTTACGAGCAGGATAACTTTTTGTATCAACAGCAGCAACTTCAACCACAGTCAAAGCAGCAGCAATATTATGTACCGACGACTGTTGCTGAACAACTTATGTCGCAATTATTGCTTCAAACAAGTTTTCACAATTCCATTGAGGCGACTCAACCACAAATTATGAAGGTGGGAATAAATAAAATTTATAATACACAAATTTTATAGGAGATTAGAGTTTTATTCTATGGTAAAATCAATTGTTTAAAAATGCATGAATGATAGTAATTCAATTCGCTTAATACATTATTACCTCATAGCTTTTATTGTTATTCCGTGATTATATTATAAGCTGATTAGCAGAAATTAATATCCTTAATCATCATTTCCCATGTTAAAAACAGTTTACAATATCGTGATGAAAGTTAATGCATTTAAGTGCAATCAAATCAAAGACATCAGAATTTCTAATAAACCGCAATCACTTGACCGCACTGAATTATGTAAACAATTATTCAGTCGTGCGTGAATCTATTTTTTTTTAGCAAGAACCAGTCGAGCAACTTCATACAGAATTTACACCGCCACGGTATAAAACGCAAAAATTCAGCGCTAGTCAAGAAATCACGCACTTGGTTCCGGTTCTGAATGCACATGAATATTACCCATCTAAGTCAAGTCATTCATCTGCATCATACTCGATTCAGCCGAAAACGCTACTGGACACTTATGTGCCAAGTCATGTTATAGCTGCGCAAGATACTAATCGGTACGAAATTTTTTCTAATTTACTTATAGTTCGCTTGAAACGAACTCTTTCTTACAAGCTTTTTCTTAATATTTTATAAAATAATGATAAAGTGTATCGTCACCTATCACACTTAATTTCCCACTCAAAATGTATTTTATATTTATAATTAATACTTGTTCTCCAGTTTTCCATTTCATTTGTTATAGCATATTATAAATCATACTTTTTAATTAAAAAAAATATTTTAGTACAATGAAAATCATGATTTTTGAAAAGAGCCAGTTTTATAAATTAAAATCAGAATTGTGAAAAATGCGGGATAATCCAATTAAATTTGAACTGAGCTCAAAATATTCGTGACTTGAAATAAAATAAATATTAATCAGATATTTTCTTTTCTGAAAATGTATAATAGTCCTTATTGAACATTTCAATTATTTCAAACAATCGTAAAATTAGAATTCAGATTTTAAGCATGAATGAATATCAAGTGAGAGAGAGAGAGAGAGAGAGAATAGATGTTACTTGCCGTGACAATTGAATAGTTGATTGTTTTTTTAGGTACAGAGAAAGGCCAATTAAACTCGAGAGTGGTTTCCTTCCGTCGAAAATAAACTTCATAGAATACAAGAAACGTAAAACCGAGTAAAATGATAGTGTCATTGGCCCAGAGTTTCATTGTGAAAAGGACGAAAGAAGGAAAGAGAGAGAGAGAGAGAGAGAGAGAGAGAGAGAGAGAGAGATAGAAGAGAGAAAACTAGAGACTAAAAACAAATAGGTCACATAAAAGTAACAAGAAGGCAAGGATTATCCAAATACCACTAAGATTCACGAAATCGTGATAAAATTAATGGTGTACATGTTTGTATCATTTCACATCTATCTATATTTTGTGGCTATTTGTTGTTCAATTATTTCAATTAGTTATATTGTATATCTAGTCGTTTTATAAAAATCAGATACTTACGTAACAGTTCTTGCGTCATCCATTCATCATATTATTAATGTAGTTTATCAAGCTTTTTTTATACAAATATTTTCTTTTTTAATAAATTTATTTATAAAGTAATGAAATTATTAATCTTTAAGTATTATGTTCATCTTTAAGTATCGTAAAGTAATCATTCAGATAATGACTTTTCCTTTCATAAGGATTAAAAATTGATCATTTTAACAATTTACAAACACTGAATATAAGGAATGATTAACAAACAAAATGCTTAAATTGGAATATTACAAAAAATATTATTTAAAGTTAAATAATATAATTATTAAAGTTTTTATAGTAACTTTTATATTTTTATTATCAGGAAATATTTTATTTTCATGTAGAACTTTCTATTTTGTATTCGATTGAAGATTCTAAAAATATACTTTTTTTTTTGCTTGATTCAAGTTTAGATGATAATTCAACCACTAACAATTCTGTTAGGAATTGAATCTACCGTCCTAAAATTCTATACTTAGATGTAAATGAATTCGAATATACATAATTATGTAGTAACTATATTCAGTTTTGACATTTTTCTTCTAATGAATTATATAAACTTAATTATACAAATTATTTACATGTACTCAAATTAATGACAGTTGGTAGTTTATGCTATAAAATTTTGAAAGTTGGAAGATTTATTTGAAACTTTTTTTATACATTACTGATTAATAGTAGCAGTCTCATACTGTCAGTCAACAACCGAATCTTTCTTCCTCTCAAAACATTTTTAAAAACACTTTAAAAATGCTAATATTTTTGAGGTAAGTAGGTATTTAAACAATCATGATTAGTACATGTAGTGCATTATCTTTTTAATAGTCAAGTAATCTGATTTAAATTGATATGTAATTGAAAATATAAAATATCAATTAATCTATTGGAGCAGATAAAATATTTTTATGTTACTCATATTTTTTATTGTGAGGGATTGCTTCAACTAGCCTCGTCAATTTCTTTTGAGAAGGAATATGTTATATACTATAGAAATATCATAGTATCTCAGAACTCATAAACTTTTTAAATATATTGTGTTTTCCTTTTTATTTATCCATGTAACATTTATATATAAATGAAGTTGCTTATTAATAAACTTTAATTTAATATCTCATGTGCAAAAAGATAGAGAGAACCAAAATTACTTAGCTATATCTCTTTAACATATCTTTTTAGATATCTGCCAAAGATAATCAAATAATGTAAATAGCGTGATGAGAATAATCTAATGAAAAACGTACTTTAAAACAATCTAAAATAATTAATAACTTTCTTAATCGATCACAATGAATATTTTTTATATAAAAGATAATAATCTGGGGCTTTCAAATTCACTAATAGAAATACCAATATGAGATGCATATACGCCCAATATATTCTATTCGCTTGCGGCTCTCGACTGCAATCTTTAGTTTAGGAAAACTGATAATTCATTAATTTTTCCATTGCATAAAACTTTTGGCTTGGCCACTCAAGAACAAACTTTTTTCGTTTCAAATAACTGTGAAACGAGACCATATTCATTTGAGACCTTTATCTTGTTGAATAGTCCACCATCCTACCATATTTTTGTGATCAAAGGGATTACTTTTAAACCGTAATTTCGATTAATCGAAATAATAATGAACTTACATATGTTATATTTTTTATGATAAATTTTTATTAAAATGTTGTATATAAAACTTACATTTTCGTGTAGATGTATATGGAGTTACAGATTCTATAAAAATTTGCGCCACTCAACCTCCCACTTTTTTATTTTAAATTATAAGTTAGTATGCAATGTTTAAACTGTAATAAACATGTTTACCTAGCCTTTCCGATCGGCTATAAAATTCTCTGATCTGAAATCAAACCCATTAGTAGTGGACCGTCGTTAAAGGACCGCATCGGTTTATTTATGAATATAATAGTAAGAAAAATTTATATTGATAATAGTTGAATGATTGGAAATTAGAAAGAGTGTTCTAGTTAAAACAAAATGTTCTAAAATCCGAATTTTAACATTCTTAATTGTAGCTCGTTAAATTTGTGTAGCTAAGGATGGAGGCATCAATCACTTTCTTGTCTGTTTGAACAGTTTTAGGGCCCCTATATAGAATGAATACATGCCAAAATGTTTGCTAAAGCAATAGTAAAAGTAACAGTCTGCAGGAAAGCGTAAGCTGTCAGATTTCATGTGCATAAAATGGAAAATCCAATATTTTCGCTATTGTTTTGTTCTCTAACCATATATGTGCACAGGAAGTAAACCGTATCAACCTAGTTAACTGCACATCGCCAGCATTATACTGCGATGCACTTCACCATCTTAGCGGACCTTGCTATATAAAGATCTACTTTTTCTTTCATGCATTCAAACTGCCTTTATCTCCATTTATTATTAAATCTATAATATTCAATATGTTCTATACAATACGTAACTTTATATACAACACTTTCATTTATATATTTACTCTTGAACTCAATTTAAAATAGAATCAGTCTTTATTTGAAATTGTGAGTTTAGTTTTGTAACTACTATTTCCTGAAATGGTTCATAACTTTACCGGAAGTATATTTCATCTTGAATTTTATCGTTCAGATAAAATGCTTATGGTATCCAATCGATGTCAAAAATAGATTGCTCTGAAAGTAGAATCATCACACATATGTATTAAGTTATATAACAAATGCTAATGTTTAAATAATATGGTTCTCCGTAGTTCTCATAAACATTATTTAAATTTATTACGATAATTAATTGAATACATGATACACGTATAATATTTATCTTCCTTGTAATGTCAAGGATAATTTTTCTGCCAATTCAACCTTTCATTAGTTAAATAAGTAGGATATGATCGATGTTAAAAATAGAATTATCGACGATTAATGTAAATAAATTAATGTACTGAAAATAAAATTGGAAATTATTTTTGGGCATATTTAATATTGTTATTAACTAAGTTAATGGAAATAAAAACCAAAGAAGCAATATCATTGACTGTACTAAATAAGTTTTTTTAAGAGGATTTAGATTGGGTGTCTCAAAAATAGTGCCGAAGAAAGAAAGTTATACGTAAATACACATGAATAAAGGAAAACGAACCGCATCACATGTTTTGTAGGTATCTCCACAAAGAAGAGAGAGAGAGAGAGAGAGAGACAGACAGAGAGATTTGAGAAAGTCATCGAGATAATCATAAAAGCTGAGAATAAAGTAGCCGCTGTCCTTTCAAATCGTTGGAACGTGTTGCTGTAAATTGATTGGAGAGGTCAATGACAAACTAGTCTCATAAGATTCATGTACCTAGTAATCTTGGAGTGACGTACAATATGTTCTAGTCAACAAGAAAATGGTTATTAAATATGGCTCTTTTCCATATAATATTGTCGCTTTCAAGTACACCAATTAAATTCCATAAGAATCTTGCAAGTAATTTCATGATTAGATGTAATTTTCAACTGTAATTAAAATTCTGAGCGTTAGTTAAGAACATTATAATTTTTGAGAATTAGTGATTTAAGTGAATGGCTATTAATAACGGAAGTGATAATACACGTTTTGCTAAGTTCCAAACAATGCAGACGAGAACTTAATAGTGTACAAGTACCTCTTGTCACATTATATGAAAAGGAAAATGAAATAACTGCTAGAAGCAAGAGTTTCCATTTCTATTATTCAATATAGAGCAATATTGCATTATAAAGATTTGCGTCATAAATTTAAAACTTCGGTGATTAGTAGTACACTTTATATTCAAGGTCAGATAGAACATGAAAATAAAATGTACAATAATATAAATAGAAAGTATATTCACGTAACGTTTGAAAAGTATACAAATGAAGTCTTAGTAATTAAAGCAGCAGTAGTTTTTGTCGAAAATATAATTATTTGTACAATGTATTCATAATCAATATTATAATGTTGAATAAAATTACCCGAGTAGAATAAAAGCCATCGTTTATTATAATATCGAATTGTATATCTATAATAATTAAAATGCTATGTTATATAAGATTGAGTATATTGCGGTGACTACGTACTCCGCATCTAATAAGATCAATATATTATAAATTCATCATTACTTACGAATCTAGTAAGAACTTGTCGAATACCTAATATTTTCATAGATATAAAACATTATAATTTTCAGTTATTAACAGAATGATCAACTAATATGAAAGTTTTACGTAAATGTAGTAGAATTTCTATTGTGATAAAATTGCTACTTTGATAGTTTATTAAAGTTGGTGTCGTAGAATATATTCAAATGAGTTCCTGCGCAATCAACTTTCGTTTATAAGTTTCTTAAAGCGGTAGATTATCTCACAATGTGTGCAATGTTTTGATACAAACACAAATCGGAATTCATTTGTCCATAAATTGTATTTTATAGTGCTGCATGATACAAGCAAAAGTTTCTATATTTTATAGATACTTTTAAGTCTTCTTTAGTTAATTTTTGACTACTTGATTTTAAATTTAAAATAATATGAACCTTTATTTTCGTCATTTTTATTGGATGAGTTCTAGTATTTATAAACATATAGTACAAACTTGTTACAAAAACCGCGACAAACATGATGAATTTATCGATGTATTTCGTTACAATAAATTATTGATGTTATCGTAATTATATTTCATGAAGTAAATATATGCGACTGTGTATGTACCACTTACAATCGTGTTAGGTTAGATTTTTAAAGGTGATGTTTCTAAAGTAGTATTGTTACATATAGTAAAAGGAATCTACCTTTGGAATTCCTTTGAATAATTTCTTTGGAACAAATATTTTTATGACACAACTGTTATAGCGAATACCAAAAATCCGAACTGCGCTCATTCTGTCCTGACTAATATATTGTTATTGCAAGCGCCTAAGTAGGATAAGACAACCCTTTCAAGCAGACTAATCGTAATTATGATGTTAGCTATCTAATTACTTAATTTAATGATCTTATTATATAGCATGCGATATATATTTTTAAACATTTGTTTTATTATTGTTTAAGAATCCAAAATGTATTTAAATATTTAATATTTAAAATAAAGATTTAATTCGTTTTTATACGATTGCTTTTAATTTTCAGAAAAATAATTAAAAATATAATCTGTTAGATAAAACCATGACGTTTTAAAAGTAATAATTTAAATGCTAATATTTGTTTGTGAGAAGTTGCAGGATATTGATAAAAGTTTAACTTTTATAAGATCGTAATTTATGTGTTTTACACTATACTTGGATACTTCATGTTCTTACTACATTTCAGTTATCTTAACTTTTCTCATTGTTACATATGAATGGTACGAAATACTTGCATATACACCTGGTATTGAGAAAATCGGTATTCGCAAAAATATTCTTATAAAAGTATCCTTATCAAAATTTTCAGAAGTTTGCATTAGTAACATACGAATACATTCTTATTTAATCTAATTTACGTGTCTTGTACGATAACGATACAGCCGACTAACTTTCGGATAATGTTTTTTAGAAAGAAAGTGACTATCTATAAAGTTGATTTCTCAATGGCTCATTTGTAGAATAATATAAAAAGATGAATTAATTCACATCTGACTAAAGAAGTCAAGTATCAATCGCCAACTTTCTTTATTTCGCTAACGTAGTCAATATTCTGAATAGAAACCACTTAATTTATAAGTCGTTTCTAGTAAATTATCATTTGAGAGAAGACAACATTTCAAGTAATTATTTATCAGAAAATACAAGTGTTAGAAGCTCTAAAAAACAAGACCAATTATAATTGGATTCGGCATGGTTCCTAAAATACTCCAACAATAACGATAATAACTGAAGCGTCCCAATCATGCATCGTCCACCTCTCTTAGTAACCTCTCGATATCCGAAGTTTAATTGGTGAGTGTTAGCGGATATCGACGCAGCTTCCGCAAACACAGTCTTTCTCCAAAGCATAAAGACGGTTGACAGGTAAGTAGTAGCGTCTGCTGCGAGCGATAGGAAGCAAAAGTGGAGGGCATATAAGGTGGGATGCTGCTCAGCCTCATCAGTCGCGGACCGTCACATACGCGACCTGTCTTTCGTACCGATAGCACGCACGCACTGCCAACATGAGGCTTGCCACATTGACGGCCCTTCAGGTAAGCTATACCATATATTTAAGTACCTAACACAGTCCTTTCTGATATCCATTATTCTATTGCGACCTTTTTTTCCTTTCTTTTTTTCTTGTTACTTTTCCGCTTTTGTGGTTCGGGTTTTAATGAGATGCTGTGGGTCTCAGAAAGTTGACTGTACTGCGACAAGTTGTACAAGCGATTTATCTTTCTTTTTGCGGATGCTTTGGTAATAAGCTTGCGCATTTCCTTTTTTTCTCTATGAAAAGTTACTTTCTGGCTTGTGTATCAAGTTCTGCTGTATCGTATTATGAAATTGTGCCGTGCTTTAGTTTTTATGTTGATATTCAGTTATGTTGAGTGCAACTTGTTTTGTGGTAAATTTGCCTTTTGTGTAATTAGTTCCGCTTAGGAGAGGTTAGTTTGGGATCCTTGATACATATTTGGTACCAAACAGTAATAGTTCAGACTTTACTAAAAATTACCTATTAAAAATCTATAACGTGTAATTTCATTCATTTTCTTCAATTATATATTTAATAAATTCTCTAAACAGCTGTAATTACATAGAAGACGTTATAAGAAATTAATAAAAGTTATATCTATTCCACATATTTCCTCAAATATTGATTACTCGACATAATTAATCTAGATGGCGTAAGACAAATTCGAGGTCGTAATTAACACAAAAATACATTTCAATAAAAGTTTCAATCAATGAATTTGATTTCTGAAACTTAGATCACTTCCAAATTTATCGATTTTCTAACGATTTAAATATGTGAAACTTTCTAAGTTTCGATGAAAGCTATGAATTCAAATTATTATATAATACTTCTTTCATTATTTACACATTTCCCCGGATCGAGATGAAAAACTAAAATGATTTCTATCTTAACTAGGAATGAATTTCACAGCCTAAAACACATTTCGAAAATCGATACATTAAAACTAATGAGATGAATACACCGGAAAATGGTTAAAACACAGCACTTTCACGTTCACAGATGTAAACAAGTTTCTATTAGCAACATCAATAGTACTATTTCAGTGAAAAGGATAGCAAATCTATCGATTTTCTTCTCACTTCCTAGACAAACTTGAACGGATTCATTACTTACTTGTCATTTACAATTCATGTTATTGTGTTTTAGGGAAATCGTGTTACAAGCGTACGTCACGGATTTCTATTTTGAAACATTGTGGTCTTCTCATTCGAATTCAGTAACACTTTTACTAGAATATTGAAATGCCGTTTTGTATAATAATTCACAGAAACCGTACGCGTGTAATCGTTTCTCCATCTAATCAAAATAAAATCTTGATGCTTTTCAAAATAGTTATAATAATGATGATTTCATCCATTTCTTTTATCTGGTGAAATTTAATTTACTTACATTTTACTAAATTTAATTATTTATTATATATTTTTATAAAATTTACCAGGTAAACAGAAAGTAAAATAATTTATTTTGCTGCACAATCATCAATCATTATCCATCTCGATAGACTTTAAAATTCCTGGTACCCGCAAAGAATCTCATAAAAATCTAGATTCTTAATTAATTTTCTTTTTCTCGAATGGCGCATTTACATCTTAAAATCCGAACACCATCCGAACCTTAATTAGAGATCAAGTGCCGCCGCCGGATGGTTGTGATTAGTAAGCAAATTTTATATGCATACCTTAATCAGGTGCCCGATTATTATCAGGGGATTTGTTCGCACATTTTAATATAATTATTCATTGATGTTTTTTCGAAATTGAAGATAGTATGGTTATTTGTGCAGCATGTCCGTGACAAGATTACAGTAAAAAGCTCTTTTCCTTCTGAGTTTGTTTTAATGTAACTTCATAAATTAATCTATTTCTCTATACTTATGATCTTTAGCCGTGAAATCATGAAATAATTGTTTTACGTAATTATTCAATAGCGCATGACCATTACAATGAATCATTAAAAAAATTTTAACAACTAGCTGAGATTACAATCGTAAAATTCAATAATTGAATAATGATCTCGAGAAAGCTTCAATTATTCTGTAATAAAAGAATGCTTTGCGCAATAAACTTGCTATTTAGCACTTAAAAAAATAGCAAAATCACAAGTGAACGCCTTCCTGAAAGACAAACAAGTTGTTTTACCGTTGTCCGCTTATACCGAGCACATTATTTGAAACCAATAATACCGAGGCGAGATTAGTGGCAACAGTTCATCTGCAGAAAGCCACCTGACAATAACTATCTGGAGAACGGTGGCGCGGCGTGCCACATGCGAATATTGTTTTTCGGCCGTTCGCGCGCGCGCGTGCGATTACTTCCTGGAATCGACGGTCCGTAATTGCACGCGCGGAGAAAGTCCCACGTAGCTTACGGTACACATGTACGTGAGCTCAGCCAGGTGTACATGTGGTGGGAGACGGATAGAGATTCGCGCCGATTAAATGTCGCGCACGAAGTAACGTTCTACGCACACAAACACAGGTACATACCTACAATATCTTCGTGTGTAGTGAAAGTCCTACTTCAAACAATATCATCGCTGCGCTTGTCTTATTCAACACACGCACTTCATCATACATGTCGATATGTATGTGTCAATACGTACCATCTGGTCAATTATATTTTGTCGTATATTTACAGAAGAATGATAGCTCTGTATTATCTTTTACTTGATCTTTGTTTCTAGTCTTATTTTTTTCAGTTGATTATTGGGTAATGCGGATTTAATACCGGATACTAGATTTTGTGAAACCTTTGAATTATAATCGGGTGAAAACTGAGACCTCAGAATTTCTTGTATGTTTCGCATTATATTGAGTTTTTTCTTTTTGTTTGGCAGATAAAGAAATTGAGCACTAGAGTTTGATTTATGATTTTTGAGTGTTATAACCGCGCATAATTAATAATTGAGCATACTTTTGTGATGCAACAGTTTTTTTTATTAAACTTAAACGACCAAATTGAATTGTACTCTTACATAAGATAATATTTGTACAATCATGTTTTAGACTAAGTATTCTTATCTTACAAACCGCTGCTTAAGTCTACGTTATTAATAAATGCAATATTTTATCCCATCATATCGTAGTAACGAATTGTGTGACGATAACAATCAAACAGAATTATTTTTAAAATTTATAATATTCCAAAATTCTGTTAACTACTTCGTCTTATGTCTGAAGGAGAATGTGAGAATATGGCTTAATATAGAAATCGAATTTAATTTAAAATCACTTTAACAATGATGTTAACAATCGTAAAATTCTCTTTTCCTGTACATCAATATACAACTTCCCTCTTTAATCACTATCGCTCTGTCTTTTTCGGCATATGTAAAATTTATACAGCTAAACATAAGTTAATTGAAAAATAAATCAGTGTTATAATAGTACATATAAATATAAGTATATATCATATTACAAGCTATAAAATAATATACAATACTTATGATTTGAGGGATTCGTTATAGCATGACATACAGTGAATTCCCTTGCTTCATAGTACTATAAATGTTATAATGGGCCACTTATATCACACGTATCGTAATATTCTTTGCCTATAGATTCTTACATCAATTTGTATTTTGAAACAATAATAAGTTATAATAATTTTGATTTCCAGATAGCATGCTGTATTTTATTTCTCGCATCGCGTGTTCTTGCTGATCCAAAAATAAAGTCATCACAACATGACCACGATGAAAACAGTGAAAAATATGCAGACGAAGAAATACCAAAAAATCATAGAAAACAATTAAACGATGAGATTGATTTGGATGAAGTTTTTGATGCTGAACGGATAGAAGATGAACAAATGCCAATTCTACCACCCATAATTTTATTGGATTTTGTGAATGGCACTGATGATATCTCGTCTAATGCTACTTTAGAAGGAGATGAAAAATCTAAAAGAACTATTGACGGTAGTTTAGGTTATGGTTTTGATCGCAATAATTTCTTTTCGGGAAAGCATAACTTCTATTTACCAGGAGGTAAAGGGGCTACCAGTGTCAGCATTGAAGAATCTATAAGTCCTTTCGAACCTAAGACGGTAACCGAAATTGAAAAGCCAATTACAGAAAACTCTGATGCAGAGGTTGCTCAAGTACAACAAAAGACACGTAAAAATTTGTATGAAAAAATGCCCGATCCACTTCCACTACAAAATGGCCGAGATCCTTTACCATTGTATCCACCTTTTCCAGCGTATGGACAACGAACTAAGCTTCATAAAACGTCGTCTTCTGAATTAAGTCATCAATCTCAACGTCCACAGACGAAATTTACAAATTCATTCAGTGTTACTCCTGGATCTGAACATTATAAAAAATTACTTGCAAGTCAAGCATCATTAAAACCGACAAGCCATCATACTCACCAAGTCAATTCTGCAAGTTATTCAAATTCAGCAAATATTCAGAATTATGCTAGACCGATGACGACGTCTTATGTAGCAAATTATATGTCCGATGTTTACGGTAGTAGTAACCAAAAATCATCTTACAACCTTCAACAAAGTTCTACTGGTACGGAAACTCCTATAAATCCACAGGATATAGCCAATTATCCTAGATATACTATCGAAAACGGTGTTAAATATGAACATAAAATAGTTTGGAAGTACCCAGATGGAAAAGTATCAGAAATGCCACCTACATCATACATGACTTTGCATTCTGAATATACTAATTCCGCGAATACAGGTGGTTTTCGTCCATCATCACCTTACCAGCCGCGTCCAACAAAACCTCAACAGTCTTCTGGAGCTACTTCATACAACCAATACACAGCCGCTGGGCAAAATAATATATACTCCCAAAGACCTGTTCAATTTCCTAATGACCAAGAACAGCCTAGTAATAGTCAACAGAAAGCTTCATCTGGGTTTGTTTCGTCATCGACAATGCATGTTGCACCTGTACGACAAAACAGCGCAGTTAATTCTTATAATTTACGAACCCATCAGGGACAATATGGTTTAAAACAACATCCTAAAGTTAGTAGTTATAAACCAACGTCGAATAATTACGATCAATTCAGTGCCTATTCGAATACCTATCAACCAACTTCGTCTTACAATATCAACAGTCACAACGCTGAATACGCTTATAACGGAGGCAGTCAATCTACTGGAAATCTGTTTATGTCAGATGGTCACCTCAATAAACAAGTATTATCCAAATATACACCACAGGCACAAGAGTATTTGACAAAAGTATTTAATAATGGTAAAATGGTAACTAAAACTGAGTATCAAAATGATGAATCTAAAAACTATGCAAATACAGATTACTCTAGTTTATTGAACTACAATCCATCTATTTCACAATATATAAAAAATCCAGCATCAATATTGAAAGCTCAACCGACTTTTATTCAAGCTGGTAATTCATTGGTTCCTGTCATTATCCTTAGAGTTGACGGAGCACCACCTATTCAACCACATAGTAATTCTAATATAAATTTAAAATCGTTACTTCGACAATACTTGACACAGTATGCCAATAATGTTTCTAAGGCTACACAAAATGTAAATTATAATTTAGGAAGCAATTTTGACAGTAGTGAAGGTTCTATTCCTCAAACGAATCCAGTTCAGGATCTTAAACAACTCACCGAAACGTTGGCTTCTCTGCGACAACGTGGTTATCAAGATCCAGATTTTTCTAATAATTTAACACTCGAGTACACTCAACCATCACAGCTGATAAATCAGCAAAATAGTCAGATTGGACAAGAATATACTGGAACAAACTATAATAGTTATTATCAACCATCTTATTCGGAGCAGCAGGACAAGAAACCGAAGAAAGTTAAGAATGTTCAAATTGTTGAAGATTCCAGATATCCATCATACAAAGTTGATAATTGAAAGACTGTGTGATATTAGTTAATGATCACTTTAAAAATATTGTAGGTAGTTTATTGCTAATACATTAATCATAGGCTATGTATTTTATGTTGCTAAAACAATTACTGGAGTTTCAGAAATTATATTCACTGGTTGATAGATATACTGCTTCTACAAAAATTACTATAAATTAATTTTTTTATTTGATCTTTCGGTTTAGAAAAAGTGCACATTTTAATTTTTCATTATTGTTTTTTTAATGATAGTGCAATTTTTTACAACAATTATCAATATTTTATCCGAATCATTTCATGATTAATTAATGTGCCACTATACCTAGTATTTTAAATAAACAGCAAGTTTGTATATTGTACAATAACTTCCTTTTCCAATACTAGTTTTCTATTCTTGTTATCTACTCAATTTGATTAATTATATTTTAGATCGCTTAGTACTCGTAAATAAGAGCTTGTATCATACGTACTTTTCTATAGTACAACTGAAATGTGAAATATTGCGTGACTAGGTATATATTTATACTCTATAACAAAATAGATACCGAATAATTTGAATTATATTTTATTTCGACGTAATCTTCATGATTGTGCAAGTGATCCAGTTACGGGTGATGAACAAGACTTGCCAAATTTGTATACTTCACAAAGGTACCTTATTAATAACGCATGTTAGTATTTTGTATCAATTTATAATACAAAATATTAAATGTATATTATTGTATATCTGTTACAATAAAATCATAATAATGTGACAATGTACTTTGTTTTTTTTCTTGTATTTCTACTCATCATATTAACTATTCTATTCGTGAAATTGAAGGAGCAAATAATTTTTTTTTTAAAGGTATAGGTTCAATTGATAAAGTATTGAAAAATTTATTTGAGATTCAAATTCAGCAAGATTTGATCAAGTGGTTAACTATGATACCCCCCTCCCTATCTTCGCCCTACATACCTTACAAGAAATGTAAGATCTTTCAAGTAAGTAGACATTGAATAATGCTAACCTAATGAATGTAATTAAAATCCTTTTCAACAGTCAAGCAATCCCATTTAAATTCGTATTAAATTGGGAAATAAGAGATACCAATTAATATATTGATTATATACTAACTCATAGTAGATCTTGTCAAGTTTATTCGAGCGTCGTAAGAAATTAATATATGGCTAATTCCAGACTAATACGATTAGCCAAACAGTGCTAGGTGGCCGATTTTTATGAAACTTGGTATAAATATTGGTTATATAGCAGTAAACTTCTGTATAAATTTTTATATTATTATTACTGCCGGATTAAAAGTTATAAACAATATAAAAATTTTATTAAACATTTTTCAAAAATGTATATCTCTGTAACCGTAAGAGTTATAAAGACGAACTTTTTTAAAAATACATGTAAAAATATAAACTTTGAAATTAATAAATCAAAAGTCATTGTTAACAATTTTTCAAAAAATTATTAACTTTTGTTTTAAACAAATAACGATATCTCAAAAAGTATTACTTTTATTTTCGAAATTCTTTCTTTGTTCGATTCCTTGACTTTTGATCTATAATAATCAGCAATAAAATTCATAGAGTGAATATTAATAATGGTTTAGGGAGTAACTATAATGACACCCTGAGTCATTTTCGATGTTCGCTCTATGCATTTTATTGCTGATTATTATAGATAAATAGTCAAGAAATCCATTAAAAAAAGAATTTCGAAAATAAAAGTAATACTTTTTGAGATACAGTTTTTTATTTAAAACGTAAGGTTATGGCAGCGCAGTGTCTCTAGAGTCGACGCGTGCAGCTCAAGAGGACGCTGTTTATAATTACTCCCTGAACCATTGCTAATATCCGCTCGATGAATTTTATTGCTGATTATTATATATAAATAGTCAAGGAATGCAATACAAAAAAATGTCGAAAATAAAAATAACACTTTTTGAGATATCGTCATTCGTTTAAAACAAAAGTTAATAACTTTTCAAAAAATTGTTAACAATGACTTTTGATTTATTAATTTCAAAGTTTATATTTTTACATATATTTTTTAAAAAAGTTCATTTTTATAACTCTTACGGTTACAGAGATATAAATTTTTTAAATGTTTAATAAAATTTTTATATTGTTTATAACTTCTAATCCGGAAGTAATAATGATCTAAAAATTTGTACAGAAGTTCACTTTTATATAACCAATATTTATACCAAGTTTCATAAAAATCGGTTACCCACCCCTGTTTGGCTGATCGTATTAGTCTGGAATTAGCCATATTTATTGATTTTCCGGATAGCACTGCACATGCGACCTTTTCCCAACTTATGGGACCGGTTATCAGGGTGCCATCTCTCGTACGGGTTTCCCATCATGTGAAAACCATTGAAAATTTAAGTGCTTGTCGTGAATCCTCTCTCGACGCGCGGGGAGAAAAGTGCCCTGTTACTTTTGCTTCGTTCTTTCTTGACAAGATACCACCTGTATAAGCGGCTGGGCACGGCAAGGAGGGAGGTAGGGAAGGTGAGTGGCTGACCCTTACGGCACGCGAAACCTCTTTTTTTTTAACTTACTTATTTGTTGTCCTCCGATTCGCTCACACCTCAGACTGGCAATGAGCAAAGCGATCTAAAAGAGAAGATACTCACAATAAAAAACATGCGTTTGTTAGTGTGATTGTTACTTTTCCTTTTCACCAGCTACTTCACGACTTTATCCCAAATAAACGTATTTTTATTCATTTACTTGAAAAATTTTACTTATTCTGATAGATGTATTGGAGGGAGACATATTTCCGTACATCTATCATACATCATTTGTTACATAAAATCATGACTCGCGTGTTGTTTCGAAAAGAAAAAGTGGGCTATGCATAACAGTAATCAATACTATGACTTTATTCATAGTCCTGTTCCAAATTAAAGTAATATCACAGCTTATCGCATAGCTTGCATGTAATGATAACAAACATTAAAGAGTAAGGACGAATATAATTCAGAATATATGAAAATATTGTCAAGTTTTTGAGTGTAGTAAGTAAATCTACACTCTAATTCATGGAGAAATTACTCGTGTATTTTCTTTACGATATAAATCTAGCAACTTCTAATTTTGACTGACTCCATCAAATTCAAGTGTATAACGCAATGACTGATTAACAATATATACGATATATTAGTCGCTAATTAAAAGTAATTGCACTTTCCGTAAACACTCAACCAGTTATAGTGTGAAAACTGTGGAGTACGAGGGCGAAACGGAGTAAGGCGTGAATGTACTCCTGGTTTCACAAATGAGTTTTGATGGTATCTCGAGAACCTAGGTCAATTAGTCGTTAACGATTTCTACGCAAGATTAATGCATTAAAGAATAATGTTTACATCCACATATATAGGCATATTTACTATATACTATACATATACTATGTAATGTGCTATTATAGCATATTTCCCACTGTTAAATGATTATAGGCTCTTGTATTTTAATACTTACTGATCAATTTACATCAAAGGTATAGAATCTAAATTATTCGAGCCATTTTCCATTGTTCTTGTATTATTGCATATTTGAAATGCCTTAAGATTTGCATAATTTCATCTTCAAAGGAATCTATTGGACAGACCAAAATATTTTTAATGAAAAGTTGTTATATTTGTACAAAAAGTTGGAGAGTTTGGTTAATTGTAGGCTTCGTAATATAATATTCCAACTTCTTCGATTAAACTTGATAGAAATAAATATGTCTTTATGGCTTGACAAGCATAACTTTTTAATAAATCACAACAATTCATAATAGATAAATCTACACTTTACACATATTCTATACACTTTGAGTAAATATAAAATTAATTAAATAAATATATTTGTATACGTACTATTAGGATCGAGATATTAGTAATCTGGATTTTAGCCGTGCCTTGGAATGTCCTTTCCACGTGCACTTGTGGAGATGGGCGGAGCGCGAACATTGAGCATAATGCGTGTGTTTTAGAGCGCATAAAATTGCGATTGGAAAAGTAATGTCCAATAAATTTTGATTTTCTTTAACGCATATTATATATTCCGTGTAAAAATTCTGCATATTTTTGTTTAAAGTAGAAAGTATTCAACCACTCCTTATTTTTTTCTAGCGTATAGATTATTGTCATTATTATTATTATTATTATTATTATTATTATTATTATTATTATTATTATTGTTATTATTATTATTATTATCTTACTCTTCCAATCGATCTAACTGTTTGAATTTGAATATTTACTGAATACATATTTCAATGCGTAATAAAATATTGGGATTAATTTTTCACAGTAATTAGCCTGAGTTAAAAAAAAATATTATTACATTTATTTTGATCCATGCGTACAATATTTCAACAATAATGAAATATTGATTTCCAATTATTTCCAATTTATATATTTATGTTATTATCAATCAAATAATTTCAAAATACTAAATCCATTCATATTTGTCAGCTAATTTTGATCTCATTCATCTCAGAATTGTTATTCTCGTAAGCTACAATTTAGAAGCCAACAGAAGTAGGTAACGCGAATGAGAGCAGTGAGCAGGTAGCTAATAAGCAAGCTCATATCTACGATTTCCTTGCGACAAATGAAAATGGAAAGTCGAAATTATCCCGCATCGACACACGAAGGGAAAATCAAGGAGTCCTGTATAATCATCTCTCGTGAGTGTGACATGAAAAGTAGGTAAGACGGTTCTCGCAAATACCAGTACTAGGATCTTCGTTCTTTTTTTTGTTGGCTCCTTTTTTCCTTTTTTCTTGCAGTTTTCATTTCATTGAAATTCCACGATATCTATTGACAGCGCCGCTGATATATGTATGTATGGGAAGAACATCTTAGCAGACAACATTTATCCAGCCTTGCAAACACGGCTACTGCTCGCGTGTCGTGAATGAAAGTATCTTCTGTGTGAGCGTACTCTGGCTCTCTTCCCCGAACGATGGACTAATATTTAGAACGATATTTTTCACTTGCCTACCAGAGTGTATAAAGAAAATCGTGCTTCCACTTTGTAGCTCAGTCATCGCATGGAGGCTCGCCACGCACTAGGCTCCTCCTTAGTACTTCAGTTTTAAGTGAACACGGGTGTTCAGGCTATCGTTCATTCATTGGTCGATTTTTTTTGTGAGAATCCATTTGTGAGAATCTAATGTGCTCGCATAATTGTAGTGCTAATTATCTATCTGACAAATGAAGAAATAGTCAAGATTGCAGTTTATTGAGTTGAAGGCTACGATGATTCTTCACTTTGTAAGCGTACAATCATTTTATCTTCCAAGCGTTCTTGTTTTTTTACAAAGGTTATTAAGTAAGACAATAAGACATAAATATGTCTTAATGTATTTAATACGCTTGTAAAAAGTACGTTAAAATCAATTAAATATTAAGTGTTGGAAAATATATAAATAAATATCTTTTATGTTATAATAATAAGGTTTAAAGTTATTAAGAACAAGTAAATGTATTTGTAGTTGATGAATGTATAAAACACATGACAAATGTAATAACTTAGTCATTCAAGTTACAGAATTGGAATGGGAATAAATTATTTATACAATAATGATTTTTGAGACTTCGTTATCAATAGTAACAGATTATATTGAAAATCATTGTAAATCAAGCATTTTAATGCAAGTATATGTGCATCAAGAGTGACCGTGAATCAGTGAGAAAGTCCATGAAGTTTTGGTTCTGTGCACATCCAGTCCTTATTTGTATAATGTGTGCGTTTGCTCACATTTTACTTTTCTAGTCTGCTTTTCTCTTAGGTCATTTTTAAACTTTCCACAGAATATTTTTATTTATTTTAAAATCCTAATCTAATCATCGGAGACTAATTATCGAATCATTGTTACTATGATATATTTCTATTTGAAATTCTAAAATATAATTTATTTATATTATTATAAGGTTAAGGTTTTTTTAAGTATGCAATAACATTCCAAATTGTTTAAGCTAATGTAAAAAATAATTATGATTTTAGGTAATAGTTTTTCTATTCAGTCAAAAATGTATACGGGGAGAAGATTTAGAGAATATCTCTATTGAATCAGTTCTTGATCAAGTGGCAATTCCTACAAAGATTATTGAAGACTTCTTACAAAAACCATTGAAATATTCTACAACAAAAAAGTTAGATACAAATGAACATCTTAAGAGTTCTACTGTCCATTATGAAAATTCAAATGGGTTTGTTCCTTTGATTTTATCATCTGAACAGCAACATGAGCTAAAACAAAAAAACAAAAATGAACTAAAACCAGTACATAAACATAAAAATGAAACGTCTGTTAAAAAAAGGAATAATATTGAAAGTGATACGTCTTTTTCATCAGAAACTCGAATTTTTCTGAATTTACCCATTTCTGGTGAAAATAACCGAAGATCATTCAATGAGAATGAAAATCGCGATGAATTTGAATTGCTAAAAGTGAATAATAATACTCCTGCTGTAGCTAATTATGGTCCACTATATAATAGTACAAAATATTCTTTTAAACCAGATCATCAAAAAATCAATGAAAATAGTAAAAAATCTTTAAGTAATAAAAATATAGAACGAGGAAAACGAATTCAAAACTACGCTAATATTTATGATGGAACTAGTAATGGAATAAGGCAGTATAGTCATACTGAAAGACTTGAAGGTAAGACAAATTTTGAACACCAAGGAAATTACGAGAAAGATGCAACTAAAACATATCGTTTAGAGAAAGCATCCTTACCTCAGACTAATTATGCTATTGGTACTTCTTCCAAGTCTAAAGGTTATTCACCAAGTAAAGACAAAAATGAACAAAACAGATTTAAAAGTCCTATCATGGTTGAGCCAAGCAAATATAAAATTGATATCCAATTCAATGGACAATCTATTAAAACTGCAGATTCTACTTCTAATCCTTACCTTAATGCTAATAATCAATTACAATTGGCACACTCCGAAAAAGTGGAACCTGAAAGATATATGCAACATGAAGAAACAAGTAGAGCGTATGATTATGCTGACGCGAGAGATTTTTCTGGTGAAAACCCAGATTATATCGATGAAACAGAAAAGCCACAAAGATATCAAAAAACAAACCGAAGACGACCGTATAATTTTGACTCCTCTAGGAAATTACCAAAAGAACATAGAGAATCATACGATGATTCATACGACGAACAAGGAAGAAAACATTTCAAATCGAAGCTGAGAAATCGCACGAAGACACGACCTGTTCAAATTATTAACGAAGACGATCGTTTTAACGAAGAAGATAATACTGATGAGAATAGTAATAACCAAAATAATCAGGACAATACCTGGTCTCAAGTAACTCCAAATGTTGAAGTGTCACATTCGAATGGCTTTGAAGTGAACCAAATCGAAAAACCAAAACTCCATATTGTACCTGTTAATATTTTATCCAATTTTGATCATGCAACAGCTTTAGATAATAGTCAAGGTTTTGATATTACCAATGCTATGATTACTGGATTTGTCCATGATGGCTCACTCAGTACAGCGGCACCCTTGTTAAGTTCTTCTCAAAGCTACATTGACCAAAATTTATTGCAATCTAGTTCATCAAAGCCTTCAAAAAATTCGGTTCCTGAGGTAATTGTTGGCCAAAGTTCTTTTAATAACCCAATGCAGGCAGTATTAATGCCGAATAAATTGCAGCAAAATTTATTCAATCAATACATGCAGAGTACGGTCGCTCCTGCAGTTTTTGCTGTGACTTCTGGTCCAAGCTTTTTAGCATCATCAACTGTTTCGCCGAATTTGCAACAAATACTGAATCAAGCCCAATCATCTTTAACGATAAATCATCAGTTAAAATCGGCGCCATTTAGCGCAAATCCAGTTTATTTAAATTCCAACAATGGACAAAGACTAAAATCTAATTCATATCCAAATGTGCAATCTACAACTAACAGACCTAGATCTGACAGAGATGATCCTTATCATAAAAAGAAAATCAATATCAATAACAGTAGCCACCTTTTGGCATCAACAAACTTATCTGTAGAAGAAGATATTCATCGTCATTCTAATTATAAAAATAACCGTAATACCCATAGTTATCAGCGACATAACGGTAACCACTATAACAATCATAATAATGATCAAAATATTAATTCGCAAAAGAATCAACAAACAACGAATCAAAATTTAAAAACAATAGCTCAGCCAACTATGATTCCGGCTATTCTACATACAGGCATAGGTTTGATTAATGGACAAAATCAGTTTGTCCCAAGTTCGATTTTAATAGCGAATCCACAACAAAATTCGCAAGTTTTTCAGTCAAGTAATGTTCACACTTTCTTTTAGTAAACTTTAATGTAGATGGGTTAATCGAATCTAAACCGATTTATTTTATTTTATTTCACAGATATCGATAATATTGGAGGTGCTAGCACAAACACCAACGCTATAAATAATCTTATAAATCCTCTTCAAAAAGCTCAGTTACCTATTCTGGGAGCTAAGAATGTTGAAATCGTTAATCCTAATCTTAATGCATTAGCCATTAACCAAATTCCGGCTGCTCTCGTTACGACGCCAATACCAATATTCACAACAACTGGTTTCATCGCTTCGAAGCAATTTTCTACAACTTCAGACCCATCTGTAAGTTTGCCTGCAATGTTGTCGATTTCATCATATAAAATGAAATGTTATTTTACCGAATACATGGCAGCAAATATATTTTTTTCAATTTCTAGGGTGCAGACAGAACACTTTTCAATCCAATTAACTTTGTACCAAATTATGATTTAATGAAAAGCCAATCAATATTAAATACAAATATAGTTCCAAATGAACAATTTTCTCATCACAACTTAAATTTAGTACCATTACTCCCTGGTGGTAACTTCTATAAACATACGCAAGGGGCGCAAATTGATTTAGCCAGCAAACCAAAACTTACCTCAGACTTAGAAAAGTACGCTGAAGAAATGTTTAAAGAATCATTGCGGACAATTTATAATTCACACAAGTGGAATAATGATCCACGTTCACCGACAAATATAAGTCTCGTCGACGACTCGGAATTAGCTAGATTACGAAATGAACTACTTCGAATAAAAAGTAACATGCGAAATTCAAAGATACCTAAAGACGTATTAGAAGCTCATCATACAGAAACACGTTATCGTACAACGAAGCCTGGTAGCGAATATAAACGTCCAGACTCTTCAGCTGAGCAGTCTCATAAAAATCATCATAAAGTTCATTCTAAAACACATCTTTCCCACAATCACAGGCCTAAACCAGAACTTAGTGAAATCCTGACACCCCCAAAACCTAATTCTTTTATTTCTAAAAGTCCATTTCATGACAAGCCACCGAAAAAACGCCCATCACATGGCCCACGTTTAAACTTCAATCATGAAACTTCCAGACCGAGACCACGACAAGGAATAGTTTCTATAAAGCCGATAGGCCCTGAAGTACAAGCAAGTTCTGTTATAGATTATAGATATTCTTTACGCCCACATCCAGAAAAAACACATTACGGAATATTAGACTTTCGACGCTCTCAATCATACAATAACTATCCAACATTTACAACTTCTTTCCCAGAGAATGATCCATTTAAATCATCAGCAGAATATCGGTCATCAGAAAAGGATTTTTATAATACGAATAATCAAAGAGCTCATAATTTAATGGGTTTCTTCATGAAAAATCATCCCATTGGAAATCAAGGAAACTTTTACACTGATAAGGATACAGTCAATAAATATTTTGACGAAGAAAATAAACGAACACAATCACAGGCGTATGAAGATGTATTGCGAAGTTTCCAGAAAAAATCAGATAAACAAGCTCAAAACATACAGTTGAACCGGATTGTAAAAACTACTTGAAGATACATATATATATATTTAACATGTAAAAAATTATTGATAATCAGACATTATTAGTTAACTCCAATTTTGATACTACCGGTATTTATAAGATCTGCGACGATATGTATTAATGTTTTATGATCATTGAAATAGTCTCATATTTGTTAAGTAATCATGATACGTAATATTATTTCTTTATTTTGGAAGTCTGAAAAAAAATTAATGTGTTGTGTGAAATAATTGTTTTCTAGTTTTAAGATTAACAATATTTATGGGTTTTCAGTAATAAATGTTCAAGAAAGTTTTCTATGTCTTAGTGAATTTATATAAACTTGCTTCAAAAGTTAGTAGATATATATAGTTACTTATACTAAAGAACATTTATTTTTATCAAAATATTATTTCAGTAATAACTGTATTAGATGACTGATAAATTTATAAGTATAAGAGTTGGCGTGGTCATTTGACCGTTTTCTGTAAATAAAATCGATAAAGGAAGAAAAATATATGATGGACACCAAAGACTTCTTTTTTGTTTTAATTGTAGTAAAAGAATAAAATGAACAAATATTCAACTTGATATGAATAACGAAAATTTAATGAAAATTTAAATTGAAAATTATAAATGCTGATAGGTAACATACAACAAAGAGAAGGAATTGAATTTCGATATCTTATATACAATATGGGTAGATGAAATATTATAGAATTAACTACATAAATAGACAAATATTTGAGGCAAAATAAGCCATAACCATTTATTGCGTCTAAAATGTTAAAAAGCAAATTTATTTAAATATAAAAAAATAACTTCCATTGTTTATTTTATTTCTCTCTTAAAATGTTTAGTAATAAAAATAAAATGTTGTCATATTATCAGAACTATAACATTTTATTCACCTTAAAGAATTTGATCATGATACTAAAGTACGCAGTACGAGAAACTCGAAGAGATAGTGGTCCGTAAAGATATTTAGCTTGGTTTTTCTTCAAGCAGTTTTTATCGCTTTTAGAAAAGTGTAATTTGTTCCGTTGCCGCATCGTTGAACGCAGATTATAAAAGACTCTGATCAGGTTGAGTCGCCGCAGTTGGAATCATAATCCGAAGTCCGTCACATCTAACAGATGGACAAGATGTTGGTATGTGGTGTTTATTGTTGCAACAAATTAACAGTTTTTTTAATCAGGAAATCGTGGACCATTCTACAAATTCGTGTTAATGTGCAAAGTGTATAAAAAGTGAATAATTGTGAAAACGAAACTATGGAAAATGATTCACTGACAATTAAACATATGAATATTCCTTATTTAGAAAATATGAGTCTTAAATAAATATTTAAAATCTGAAAATAAAAAATTATATTTATTGTTACATTATAATGACTCATATAAATATAATAATATGCTTTTTAAAATTTTTCAAATATTGACATTCAAAATTTTCAATTCCAGGTTAGATGTTTATTGACAGTTTTTGGGTTTGCTATAGGAATTAATTCTTTGAGTATTAATGCTGATTTGTCTTTGTCAAAAAATGATACATCAGATTCATTGTTGGATTTCAAATCAATACCAGTTGCGAAACCTAAACGTCAGCTTGATAATTTTGAGTTTGATCTAGGATCTTTCGAGGGGTCAACTTTCTTTAAAGCCGATAAAAAAGATGATACAACTTCTCTTGATATTCTTGATAGCGAGAATTTTAGTGGGTTTTTGCCAACAGTTTCAAAAGCAACTCGAAGTAATGCACACGATCTTGGAATTCATAGTGCCAATTTTGATTCATCTAGTTCATCGTCTGAAAATTATCAATCTGATTCTGAGGTTACCAAAAAGCTCCCAGAAGTTAATGTTGACTATTATTCAAACGAAGATCAAAGTGCTTTAAGCCAATCGCAAGTTAGCACTACTATTGATAATTTAGGAACAACGCTTCATAGCAGTAATGTTTCTAATGAATCGCAATTTATTCCTACAAAACCAAGTCCGTTTTTAGACGATCAGAAAAATCTACCAACATTACAATATAATACATATCCAACTTTGGCAGAATATGCTTCTGATAACCCTGTCTACAGTTCGTCAAATCAATTACCAATTCAAACTGTTAGTCCAAGCCATCAAACACATTCAATAACGTATATACCCTACAAAGCTCAGTATTCGCATCCGTCCAAGACATATGCACCATTTCATAACCTACAGCAGCAACAGTATACTGCACCGTATCTGAATACCTATAACAATATCCGGCTCACGACAGCACCAACGGTTGAGATCAACGGCAAAAAATTAGCTTTACCAATTCTACAGTTACAAACAGAAATACCAAATTACGTTAAAACTCTAGGAAATTCTCCTGGTATTTTCGGTTCTGAGTCTGGCTTGCAATATAAAACTAAGCCCGGTCTTGGAGTATCCTTTGATTTTGCTAAACCGAAAAATAACAATCAACGATTGGGAACAAATGCGCCTTTTCTGGTCACTCATAATTCGAGAACAACACAAATTTTACCACTGAAAACATCAGGTAGTACACCACAGTTTCCTCAATACAAAGGGGCAAGCCTTTCACAATCTCCAAACAGAGGATTTTCAGTAATTCCGAATGATTATCAAGAATTTAAGCTACAGCCCCAATTGCATTTCAACAAACATGTTAATAATAAAAATAATGCCTATGACGGTCTTAAAAACTATCAAAAATATGGGATTTACTCAAATCCATCGCAAATTAGAACAGATGTAGAAATTATAGATAAAAAGAAAAAAAAACCTCTACCACCTTTAATAAATGACGATGGAGATGAAAAAGACGATGATATCAGCGATGAAGGTAATTTTAAAGTAGATAGTGACTATTCGTTATTTAATACAAATCGTTTTTTATTATTTCTTTCAAGAATATATATTTTATTATATTGATTTATTTATCTATTTTTTGTGAAACACTTAATAAAGTTATAATATTTAAAATAGAAGTAAATATTTAGTAATGTTGAACTGTATTAAAAGCATGGATTTTATAAACCTAATCCTCGTGTCGCATTCTTGGATAAAATACGATAAATTACGACAAACATTTTTTATGTCGATTCTCTCTATGAATCAATCATATTGGCATAGATTCATGATTTCATTGAAAGTTGTTTAAGTACATTAAAAAATATACGTGAAAATATGGCCTGAAAAAAATTTTAATATTGCAGCGAACTAATATTTCTTTTATAATAGATTATATTGGCAGAGACAGTTATTTACCAAGAGATGGAGATGATGGTGATAAAACACCAAAAAAGTATTTTAAAAATTCTGAGCTTGATGGTGATTTTATTCCTTCAAAATCATATTCGTTCAAAGAATATGATCAAACATTTAATGAGCCGAAAAAGGCAAGTTTTGATAGTGACGATGATAACGATGGTGACGATGGTTCAAATGTAAATTTAGCTACTAAATATCGTTATTTATCTAAATCTAACGGTGATGATGAAGATGATAATAACGGTAAAGATGCAAATAAAAGTCTGGAAGACAAACGAAAATCTAAATACAGATCATATAAAAATCACTACGAATCTGAAAATGATGAAAACGAAGAAGGAACAGATATTAAACACAGGAGAAATCAATTCAAAAGTTCAGAAAGGAATAACGACAGCAAAAAAACACGACATTCTCGAAAAGAGCGAGAGTATAGTGGTGAAGAATACGAACAGCCGTATGACAACAAATATCCTAGTAAGATCTCTAGTAAGATTCATAAATTTTAAATTAATAAATATACGATAGTGAAAAGAGCTTTTGAAATTGAATGTTTCCTACAATGTTACAATTCATTTAAATGGATATGAACAAGTCATATTTTTTTAAGAACATAATATTTTCTATTATAATTTTGAATTATACTACATATATTTCATGAAGAAATATAAAACAACTAAAATAAGACACATTTTTGTGTTTTGATGAAATTTATTAAATTTACACATTATAAGTAGCTACTTGCTACGTAATATAATTATTGAAATCTATATCTGGTGATATTCAACTGTGTGTATCAATTTAGTATATTGCGTACCTAGAGAGATAAAATTCTTGCAAGCCATTGAACATGCGAATTGACATGGCAAATTTGGACTATAGGCCTATTATGTTTCCTCCCGTGATGCATATACGATTTTTAGCGACCATTATTTAAAAAATATCAATTTACCAAATATTATGTTCTTAAATTGGATTTTATGTGTTGTTTACTATATTTTTAGCTAAAGATAAAAAAAATTATTTTATGGCTGAGTGACGAGCGAGAGTGTAGTACCTTCTACAGAGAAGTGGCGAAAAAGCTCTTTTCTCTGTGATTTTTTTCTTGAATCATTCAATTGTAACATGTTCGAAATATCAATTTAATACTTCAGCCAATTTTGATGTGAATTATTCGAAGTCTCATCCTAATCATGGAGGGTCAAACAATTACGTGAACAAATATCGTGCATATCGTGATGAAAGTGGTGAACCATCTAGAAGACCAATATCTTTTAGTTCACTGCAAAATGATGCCAATATTGACTCTAAGTCTACGGAAAAATCCAATTATTCTAGTAAAATCAAGAATAGCAATATTAAATTGCCACAAACCATTTGGAGAAATTCCTACGGGAAAAGAGTTAGTGATCCAGATGATGACAGTAATAGATCAAGTTATTCACAAGAAGAAGTTGCTGGTGAGAAATCTGCTGAAAGATATATCATAAAAAACCTCGAAATTTTTGATTATTAAATTTTGATTGTAGTGATTTTTTTCATTAAAAAATTATATTAACGTGAGAATTTACAATCAAAAAATTTATATTATTTGAATGAACAGTTTTGACCATTCGTACTGCTCATATTAACTGGCGGTAATTCAAACTTGGATTATCTCATAAATACAAATCTGATTTTTTTCTTGTTTTTATATAATAAAATTAAACGAAAAACAACATAGAGTCATAAAATTTAATCGGTTGAATTAATGATCAATTTTCAATATATATTCATTCTTTGTTTCGAATTAATATTTCCATATTTGTTTACTATATTTTTAGTTAAAAATAAAAAAAATTATTTTATTATTGATAAATTGATGTGACACCCGTGTAAAAAATGTATTCCTTAGATAATAATAATAATTTTATTATATTTTTTAAATTGAATAACTAAGAATAAATATAAATTGAATATACTTTTGTATATATTTTACAAAAACAGAATTGATTTTCTATTGTTTCTAAGAAAATTTCAATGCCTCAGCGATCAGCAAACATCCCATTTCAAGAAGTCCTCTCGTTACGACTCAAGAGTATACAACAAGACCAGCTCACAAGACATCTACAATTGTATCAAAAGGACTGGTTAATTCATATTTTTCGAAGACTACTGAGTTGCCAATACAACATCGTTCTGCATGGAAAAAGGAAGATAAACATAAATTAAACTCTGGTACTCATAACAGAAAACCTAGTATTGGAGTAAAAGGTTTAGTTTATCCGACGCAAACAATTTTTAACCTTGACTTTGATTAAAGCAAATTCAATTATGTTATTCGAATATTTCAGTTCTGGTATAAATTATGACTGTTGTATCATATGAATTCTAATTGTATAAAAAGTTCATATAACTTTATATTAGTACGTATAACATGATTTGAGATAATGCATTAAACATATATCACATGGATGAATCACGCAAAAAAAATCAAAATACTGCCGTATTTTATAATAGAATTTAATAGAGTTTGCTAGATACATACTTCATATATAGAAAAGTTATGAAAATATTGGATAAAAACTACATGTTATGATATAGGATTAGAGCATTGGCATAAGTTAATTTGTAATTATCCATATTTAACCATTGTATTTCTTTCATTTTGAATTCTCATTTTCTCAAAAATGTGTAAATATTAAAGAAAGTTATTTGTTTCAACATCAATTTCTTATTATTAGAATCCATTTGTGTATCGGATCATTCTTATTTTTAGCATTATTAAAGAATGATTATAACTTTTATATCACTTTCATAGATGATTAAAGAGGTCAGTTAAAAATATCACAAGTAATATACTATGTTGAAAGTGATTTTAAATTGTATAATAATAATTATGTGAACGGTGCAAATTGATTATTTATAATTGGAAGTATCGAATACGATATTCATTATGTTTTATTCATTTTAAGAATCAAGTTTATTTTAATATCCACACATAGAAACCTGTGCAAAACTTAAGTGTAATAAGTTTGGATAGAAAATTAATACTTCTAAAAATATATTAAAAATGAAACGTTTGTATTAGTTCACAATCTTAATTTAATTGTTACCTTATTTAACAACAAGCTAGTTTGCAAATGACATGAATTGGTAAGTATACTATTTCACTCTTTTAGAAAATCTAGTTAGACAAAATTTTCAAAATTGATAGGTTAGAATTAAATAAAATAAAATTGTTATTGGGTAAAATTTAACAATTGCAATTGATAAAGTATTTTCTATTTTGTGAATTTTAATTTGTGTTTAGCATTACGGGATCTTTTATAAAGGGCAGAAATCTAGTGATTCATTAAATGTAAGCATATATTTGATAACATTTTTTAAAATAGCGTTAACTTCTAATATCCATCCGATTTTTTTGAATTATCAAATGCACATTTACATAGTATATCATTTTTAAAAAGCTTCCAACGATGTAATTTCTTATTGATGTAATTATAAAATAGTGTAAATATAGTAACTTTACAAAAAATAAATATTGTTAATTTAAAAATGTATTTTTAGAGTTTGCAGATTATTTTGAGATATTAATACATTTTATATACCGTAGCGATATTATAGAGGTTGTTTAAAATAAAAAAATACATAAATAATACAGAACCAGACAAACTTATTTAATATTTTCGTTATTTTTAAAATTATTACTACTCACCGTTCTTATTAGAAACTATTATTTTCTTCTAGCACTAAAATGGAATATTGACAAATACTATATATACTACAACATCAATTATTGTTACGCGATGATAACATCCAATTTCCTGCACAATACTAATATGATACGAGATCGATACATACCCCAATTACATTCTTTCAGTTCCTTGAAGAAGTAAAAAACTTATACTCTCTTTGTTTTTGAAAGAGGTATATAAGGTCTATCACTTCTGTAGTGAGCTAAATCACCAGCAGTTTTAATTCAAGAAACATGAAAATCCTTTTGATTGTAAGTATTTAATGATACATATCGAGTAAAATGTCAAATTAAAAAATATATGTACCTAGATTATGTTTAGTCATTTTTACCGGGCTAAAAAAGTTTTAAAAATATGTGATGTTATCTCGCCAATATCAAAATAAGAAAATATTGCTGAATAAAATGTAAAATAATTTTGTTATATTAGTATTACTTGCCTAGATCACTGTAGCCTTAATTTGAGTAAATCATATTTTCTTGTAACAGTTTGATCACATGTGTTATTAAATGGCCACCTGGATAAACAATCTCTAATCGGCTCAAAACTAGATGCTCTTTCGTATGACCTTTTAGTTAAAGATGACGTGTATAAAATGGTATACTCTTTCTGACGTGTCTAATATGGCAATATTCTACATGACTTTATATTATGCATTCTCTTTGAGGTTTTAAATTGATACATAGTTATACACTTGTGTATTATATTATATTATGTTATGTACATAGTATATATACATAGTTTATATACACATATATATAGTTATATTATGTATACGGGAATATTTTTGTAGCTGAACAAAGAAGTGTAAAATATAGCAATGTTTTTTAATTTCCTTTTCAAGGTCGTTATTGTAACAGTAATTTCGGCTGAGAGTGTGCAGCCAAATACATTACTTGATAAAAAGGATAAAAGAGGGATTAGCTCCGTTAGTTCGCATGAATTCAATTTAGGTCCATACGAAGGCTTGCCAATCATAAATACTCCTCCATTATGGAATCCACTGCCATTAGTAGCAGCTCCTTTTTGGGATCCTGTGATCACATCTGATGTAACCCTTGGACAGATACAATTGCAAGCTACTCACAATTTAGCTCTGAAGGTAATGGTTATTTTTTAGGTTTTTTTTCTATTTTAGAAAATAAATAAATTATTATTTCGAATATAAATCGTTCTTTAAAAATTTTTCTTCATATTTTATAAATATTTAAAGTGAAAAAACAATGTTTTTCTTAATAAATTGTATTTACATTTTTATAAGAAAATATCAAACGTAGCAAAATTTTATTTGCATTATAAAATGTATTCAATGTAATATATATTAAAAGTTATAACTAAATGCATCTGCAGGCTCTGCATGATCCCCACGTAGGAACGCCAAGCATATCGTATTCTCCAGATGTTTTGAGAGCTATTCAGTATGCTAAAGAAGCAAACAACCACGTACAATTGGCTCAACATAGAGTTGATGAGGCTAAACGTGCTGCATTAATTCAACAAAGAATAGCTCTGGCTAAAGAAACGGCAGCTCAAGAGGCTGCTCAAAGGTAACTTAACGTATAAAATATTATTTTAGTCTTTTTAACTTCTCGAGTAGACAATTGATAACTCTTTGTTCTGTTGTTTACTATTTTAGAAAACCCAAGTGTTATGAAAATTTCAAACTTGAACATTAATCATAAAACGATGTTAGATAAATTTTAGCGATGAGTTTATGAAGAATTAAATAACAGCATAATTATAGGTTTCAATTTTATTTCGTTCAAAATCCACTGAATTTAATTATTTTCTATCTTAATATCGTTAAGATATTTCTATTTTCTATTATAATAAAAAAATGTTCTGTCTTAATAGTTAATATCGTTTTGATTTACCTTATCAAACAATCAATTCAACATAAGCCCGTGAAATGTAATCATTATATCCTTTGAGATTGAAAAGTCGAGATTCAATAGCAGAATAAATTTCTTTGATTTAAAAATGCTTTTATCGCCGGTTCGAATAATACAGTGCATCTGTTTGGGACAGGTCTGCAGAAATAGCAGCTCACGCGGAAGCAGAGGCGCGTGCCTCAGCTAAGCAACTAGTGGCGTTGCAACAGCGACTGGCGACACTCAAGGATTCGGTAGCTGCTGCTCAAAGGCTCGCGGCTGCAAGAGAAACGGCAGCTGCGGCGGCGATTCAAAAAAATGCTGCGGATACTGCAGCCGAACTTAAAAAGCAGGATGTTGACAAGCAGATCTCGCAAACAGAACGCGAAGCCAAAGTGAGCTTTAAATTTACATAATTTTTATTTTCTATAATTATTATTTGATCGGAAATCCTGTTAGTATTTAAATTGATATTAAAAATATAGGATTTCGTATTGAATTCATGAATATTATTTTTTTTATTTGTTTTTATTAACGAATATTGTTAATATCTGTTATTACGGCAATGCAAATTACTAATATCCGAGAATGATTTTTGATAACTCAACATTTACTAACTTTGTATTTTATGTATATTCAGATTAGAGATTTAATAGCAGCAAAGGAAAACGCAATTTCGCAAGCGCTACACAATAACGCGCTACAAAGTCAGGTGCCTCTTCATCATCCATGGGGCTGAGCAAGTTGATTCGACCTTTTGAACATCACTGCAGAATACAAGTCACGTCTCAGCAGATTATTAGTGCATTTGATGTTTATCAAATTTTAAACCGAAAATGAATTGATGGTGTTGGTATTCTACTTAAAATTCACAAGAATGACAGATTTCAAATATAATTTGTACTTTTAAATTATTAATAAATATTGCTTTTATTCGACATGGAAAATTTTTTTCTCGCACCGTTCAAGAGTTGAAATAAATACTAATTCTGATTTTTTTAATAATGTCTAATGTCTTATAATAACTAATAGTAATACAATATAGACGAATAAACAAGAGTATTTGAATCTAAGTTTAATTCAAACGAAAACTTACATTAAATATGAAACTCCTTATCCATATCACCAGCGTTATGTAAATCTGATATTTGTTTCCTTTGGGTAGGTTTGTTGATTTATAGATAGGTACATAATTTAAACAGTACGAATAAAAAGTTTTAACAATAAAAGAGAACAGAAATACAATGATATTATTGTTTTCGTGATAGAAGATCTGCTGTTACAATGAAAGTGCTTCACGGTCTTGTATTTTCGTGTATACAAAAAACTAAATACTGCAAGACAATGTCTTGTCATGGATACAGACAAAAGTAGAGAAAATCAGGAAAGTGAATTGAATAATACATAGAAATTTTTTAATTTTTAACATCCTCTGTGACTTTCCAATTTGAATAAAATATTAAATCAATTGAGATAAATAGATTTTAAATCGAGCTAAAACGTTTCCTCTTTCTTCAAGTAAATAGTTTTAAAATAATTACTACTTTTCATAATTTAACGATGTAATTAAATTTTTAGTATTGTTATATTCTTTCAACTTTAATTATATGATTAACAAGACCAGAAAATATAATTAATGTAAAATGAACTTCATGTTCTCGTGACTAAAATACAATACCATATAGTAATTCAGCAAATTATCGGAAATATTGCATTGCGTAGTATCGTCTATCACTTCCTTGTACGTACAGCATGCAATAATTTAAATTTCGTTATCTACCATCTGACCAAATGTGTTTAAATCACGTTCGACTATCTCTCTATTTGGCGATAGCGATCGATAGAAGACAAAAAAGTGATCTCTTACTCGACAAACGAGGAAGCGTTAACTCTTGCAAGTATAACCGGTAGACGTATAGGCGTGTATGGAAGCGCTTCCCTCTATCATGATGTCGAGCTGCAAATCGATCAATCGGCTTTCACGGTCCATCGACTCGCTCGCTCGATCCCTCGTACAAATTGCCCGTGACTCCGGCGAAATTTACGTTGATCTAGCCACTAATCGTCGACTACACATAACTCGCGGGACTCGTTTGATTTCCGGAACAGGCCCGCTCATCTGGGAGAATATACTTGAATGTAGTTTTTAACTCTCACACAAGTTGTCGATCTTGCTTCTATTCCTATAAAAATCTATCGACACCACTTGGTAGCGCGTAGTAGTGCTCGACCATCGGTGCGTATGCCTCCTATAGCCTGCAAATCGAACAGTGCAATGCTGCAGGGTGTAAGTGTTTCGTTTCGATGATCCATGCGTGTCTTTTATGACACTGAATGTAGTATAGAACGTAGGCTTAGAAATCTTGCATTTGACCAAAAGTACTAAGCCAAATGAAACTATCGAAACGGAAATTAATCTATATATAGGGGCAAAATGTTTAATAAGTTTTCACATTGTACGGCTGTGTATCGAATTTGGCATGAGCAGCATTGAAAATGAAATTAACGAAAGGGAAAGCAAGCGACCTCAAGGAAGTAATTCCGTTAACTACACACAGTATTGATGCGCATTGTTTTCATTTTCTAGGCTACTGTCACTCTCTTACTCTCACAATATTTACTAGCTGATTATGCAAATGCCAACGACCTAGGAGGATGGCAGTAAGTAATTTTATATGTTGAAGACAAACGAAAATAATCAAACTCTATTGTAAGATCTTAAGTATTTAATCCGCAAATAATAATCTTTCAGTTATTAACTATTTTTTTCAGGCAATTATCAATAAACGATGTTAATATTAAAAATAATCAGCTGGGGTATAGGAGTCAAATGAAAGATTTCTTTTCTCTTGGAGATGAAGGTTGGCATGAACACGTCACTATTGAACACGGACACAGTGATTGGCAGCATAAGGGTCTTGGTGATGGTAATTGGAACGATCATGGTTGGCGGAAACCGGAGCATGAACATCACGCACATCACACACATGCGATACCGATAGCTGCGCATATTGAAGTATCGAAACCTATAGCCATACCCGTCATTAAAAATATTGGTATCTATTTCAATTCTTGTTACATGAATTACGCAATTCTGTTGCATATGCTTATTTTCGATTTCATAACTTTTTAGGAAAATAGTAAAATTGACTTTTGTTATTGTTCTAGGTGTACCGTTAGCGCAACCGATTGGAATTCCCGTGACCCACGTCCAAGCTATCGGAGTTCCTCAGCCTTACCCAGTACATGTACCAGTAGCTCATCCGGTAGCAATTCCAGTGATCAAAACCATCGCAACTATAGTCGAAAAAAAAATTCCATTACCGATAGAAAAAATCATTCCAGTGCCAATTATAAAGCACGTGCCAATTCCAATTGAAAAACACATACCCGTCCCTGTGGAAAAGCATTATCCAATTCATACACCCAGTTACAAACATATTCTTCATAAAAGCCACGGTTGGGACCGCTAAAATAATTAAATTTCGAGACCATACAAATTAAAAAAAATTAAAAGAGCAATCAATTGACAAACTATTCAGGATACTTGAACCAAAGTAAAGGTGTAAAAATGATTCAGTTCGAAAGTTGGGCCAATACAGGTTTAATAGAATTTAAATGAATGAAGTAACTACATATCTTTGAAAATTGTATTTAGAATGATGCTGAATGAATGTAATATGTTTGTTATGCCACAAAGGCTATGTGGGACTTCTTGTCTGCTTTAATAGAATTTATGATTGCATATTTTTGCAAGTAATACCATTTCTACTGCGTAAATATAGTTACATATCTAAATTAAGATGTTAAATGATTGCAAGCACTCACATTAATAAAATACTACTAAGACTTCAAATTGAATCAGAAAAATCTTCAAAATTTTGATTTCCATTAACGAATTTCAGCACTAATAATAAAAGTACTTTCAAAACTGGCCATCAATGTTTTTATGGAGGTATTAAATGCAAAGCTAAAAAAGCTTCTATAGATGAACATTGGATTACAAATTTTCATAAAATATGACTATATAAATATTTTTAAATAGATTACATATACGTTAGAAACTGTGAATAATTAACATATTTTTCTGCAGTTATTAACTACTATAAAATTGATTTAAAAAAACAATAAAGATTACTTTAGTGTTATCGCGTTAGAATGACAGCGTTAGTAAATTATGGGCGGCAATTGGACAATTCGAGAATTTTTAATGCAAAATCTTGCCCTAAGAGGTGTTTCTAGGCGGCAAGCTACACCAAGAGGTATCGAGCTGTGAATGGTTTCTACACACGTCTATTTTCTAGCTAATTTAAATTATGACCTATTGTGATAGGTTGCAATAAATATGCAATATTCATAAAAACAGGTGATATGAATTATTACGAAATAAAAAATATGAATTTTTAACTTAAGTCATAATGTAAATGATTACATTTTCATCATTTTCTCATTTCGCTCAATAAGAGCCTATGTAAAATGTGCAAAATTTGAGATGAAATATCTTAAAATTATCCACAGCTATAGGAAGAAATAAAGCACCGTTGAATTCAGTACATTTTTATCTAGCAAAATTGTTTTAAATTACCTCAAAACTTTCCGGATTGAAACTCTCTTAATTTTAAGCATAATAGGAGTGAACCCGAGTGGCCGCCTCGGTCTTTCTCTCTCTTTCTTTGGTCACGTCATAAAAAGGATAATCTTGCTGCGTTATGCTCTCTACACATCTCGGCCTGTTACGGTGAACTTGAATTATTATAGTCGCCCAAGGTTAACGAGGCATCAGGGCGAAAGTTTTGTCTATTACACAGCGTGTAAACAAGAAATTAGAGACTCGTTAATTTCACTATACTGTATATGTCCGCCAGTTGGCAACTCAGTCTCTACTTACGATTCTGTTGTGTTCACTTCTTTGTGTAGGCGTGTGACAGTTTGTCGTGACAGTTCAAACTTGTGTCTCTCGCATAACAACAATACCCAATGAGTAGTATGTTCTACTTTGTTTTTGTCAGGTGAAAAATCTTAACATAATTTATGTAAATGATTCCAATGTAATTAATGCACTGTACGTACACAAATAGTCTTTGAGTCTTCATAGATTAAAATAATAAAATTGAAAGTAAAAGTTTTTTTATTATTAATCGAAACGATAAGGTGAAAGTATAGAAAATGATCGTGTAAGAGATGTTATACTAACATTTTTTCCAAGAAATTGGATATTGTTGAACGTAAGTACTGCTTTATAGGATAAAGTATATTTTTCGAAGCTATCAATCGTTACCATACCAATAATGTTGTCTATCATTTCGTACTCACGTCGTTTATATATTAGTTTTACTTGCGTTATAACAGGTTGCATTTTAATGTGCATAATAAGAAAATAACATAGTAGACGATTAAAAAAGCACTTTCTAAAGAGCCAAGAAAGGCACATTGTTAGTCATTGGTATATAAAACAGAACATCTATACAAAATATTATATGTATATACATAAGGAAATGATAAAATTACCTTGTGAATCTGAGGTTCCTGTCTTTACAATTGTGTACTACATTTTTAAATAGTATTGTCTCTAAATCTCAAATGAAGAAATGTGATGCACTATGTCTCTTGTAGGGCGGGAAAAAAGACTACAGTATGCATAAGAGAATGATTTAATCATAATAAAACCAAAAATTGGGCGAGTATGAGGTATGATTAGTTTATCTTATCGACTATTGATTCTTAATCAAAATGCGCATAAAGTGAAAGCCGTATTGTTTACTTTATGAAATATTGTCCATACCCAAAGCTCATTCGTCATTTCCTTATGTCCTCTCTTGCAGGGTATCTATGAGTGACGGATAATTAATTGCTAGAGCGTGATATACTTTCCGCATTGGTATATGGCCGATGATTGTGTCGGCGAACAATTGATCGGGATAGATTCTCAGCGAAAGGTTTTTAGCAAGTAATAACAGTACGTTGACAGTGAAAGGAGAAGTCTTTTGGCGAGGTATATTTAAGAAGTGGAATAGATGAAAGATGTATCAGTCACGTCGCCACTGGCTTTGGATACTCGACTACTAGGCGGCTAACGCACGGCTATACTCCACACCAATGCCGTTTCGGTCCTCAAGCCGAATATCACAATTGCGCGCATCGAAAATTATGGCTAGATATGTGAGTGCAAGGCTCCCAATAGATATTTTTCGGATACTTCATGAAGCATATACAAAATTCGATCGATATAAGTTAAATTAATATTAAACCAATAACTTTTTACAATCGTTCACTATTTTATATCTTTTCGTTTGTCCAATATCCAATCTCTCATCATTTGTCAATATAATTTACAGTTCTTGATAGCCGGCCTAATATTCCAGGCTACAGCCAATCCAATCATAGTGCCTCATTTTGGCAATCAAATATTCATCCCGATCTTTCATCATAATCAACCTCAACATCAAGTTATTGAGCGATTCGATCACGATATTCAA